>OV049924.1:393852458-395150500 GCA_920104205.1 Eupeodes latifasciatus
TGTAAAAATCCAATATCCATTTATTAATAGAAAATCGTAACCCAGTATTGAAAATAAGTTTATAGTTTTTAACGTTATTTTTCAAAGCATTATGTTATATGACTCAAATGTTCGAGGTAAATGTGCTAACAGCCATATACTTACTTAATTTGCCATGGTTCTTCTCTACGATTGATCTACACGCATTGACCAACAAAGAAAAAAATTAATTTAGAATGAGAAATTTGTTCGGATTCGGCTTGAAACTGTAGGTTCACTCCATCCCTGACAACATTACTCGCACATAGAAATGGTTGAGAATTGTAAGTCACTAGGCCCTATTTTTCAATGGAATGTTGCTCCACCTAATTTCTTTATTTAGTTATTTCTTTGACATTTATGCATTTGTTTTTTTAATTATTTGTTTAACTATTAACTTATTAACTAACTTTTATTATTATTTATTTTTTATAACGTTTATATGCATACTTATTTGTTTATTTATTTTTATATGTATTATTACTTTATTTAGATATCATTATCTATTTTCTGTAAAGCATATTTGAGATTCTCACTTTTCGATGCTTTCATTCCTCCTATTCTTTTCAAACAAAATATGTTTCCGACAATTTAAAAAAGTTGTATTTTGTAGCTTTTCCTCCGATTTGTTATCCTTATGATAAACTGGGATAATTTATATGAAATCTTATTTTTGTTAGAAATAAAATAGCGTTATACTAAATCTAAAAAAAATTAGCTTCAAACTAATTTTAGCTTATAAGATATATTGTTTTAAATATTCAATAAAATTTTGAGAAAAATCGAATTGACAGTTTTATTTACAAAAAATAAATACCTAAAAAAAAGTATTACTAAGAGCTCGAAAAAATTGATTTTCGACTGAAATAACTTTTCAAAAAATTGAGATTTAGGCTTCAAATTAATTTTATTTTATAAAAACTATTGTTTCCAACATTCAGTACTTTTTTTATAAAAGTCTAACAGTCAGTTTTTTCATAAAAAAATAAAATCTACAAAAAATAGTACGCAAAATTGGTAAAAATTGATGTTCGGTTCTCGATAACTCTTGAATAATAGAAAACATTGACTTCAAATTAATTTTATTCATCCAATTTGTGTATGTTTATATAAGAAATAAAAACTTTTAAGAAATGCTACTAAAATTGAAAAAAAAAACGGTTAACAACTAAAAATCTCGTTAACAAAAATAGATTTTGAAATCAAACTATTTCATCATATCCAAGATATTGTTGGTTATTTTTAAACTTTTAAGACTAATTCAACTGATAACTTTTTTAACACAACACGAAAACCTACAAACTTTTAAGCAAGACAAATCGACAGACGGGATGAGAAGTTATCAGTGTGGGTCGCATCTCAGCCTCTTTTTATTCATTTTGGGCTGAGAAAGAATTCAAGTCTGGAACATATATTTGAGTATAATGTTTTATACACATAACAAACAAATACCATTTCAATCGATCTGAAAATATTTTTCTTTTTTTTTTCAAATTGACCGTAGTTCATTTTTGAAAAACGAATATTTTTGAAGAAAATTTTCAATTGATGCTTTTTTTTATTGTAAAGAAAAAGATATGCTCTTGAACAATACCAATTTTGTACGTAACTCCAAAGAAAAAAGTTTAAATGTATTAAATTGAAAAATAACACGGTCAGAAAACTTTCCTTGCAAAACTGGGAACTGTGACTGGTATAATTGTATTACGTTTAAAAAATGATGAAACCTTTCATTGGAAAACTTGTTTTGTTTGTAGGAATAAAATAAAGTACGGGGAGAGTAGTATAACTCAGGCGACAAAGTTTATTGACGGATTTGTATAGAACAGTTAACACCAAGTATTTTATTATTATAGGAGGAGGGGGGGTGGTGTTAATTTGGTCTATCTCCCCCCGTTTAGGCGGGAGGGGCAATTTAAATATCAAGTCAAAACTATGCATAGTTTTTGAAATAAATTGTTCTAAACTCAAAATTTGGACAAACAGGGGGGTTGCAGGGGGCAGCATGTCCCCCCATACAAACTCCACTGTTGCATACAGCCAAACTCGCACCTACCATTATTACTATCAAAATAAGACCACTCAAGCAAAACAAAAAATAATTAAATAAAAATAGTAGTTGTGGTTATTTTTAATTTTCTCAAAAACTAAATTGGGAGATAGACCCCCATTCCCATAGTAAAAAATGCTTGTTTTTTACTGGTCTTGAAAAATCCGTTATAATATCTTGTCGCCTGAGTTATCGCACTCTTGCCTAAAGTACAAAGTATTGCAAATACAACATTTTTAATTTATTTATTACTAGCTTTTACCCGCGACTTCGTCCGCATAAGATAGTTTTTTTTTGGATAGTAGTATGAAAAAACCTGAGCTATACTTTTTTGTACGTATGTTTGAATTGTGATTGTCATAGGTTGGGTTAGGTTAGGTTAATACATTTTAAGAAGAAGATAGGTTACTGCAATACATTTTTATAAACGACGTTTTTTGTTTTTCCTTCCTTGGCCAGAACGTAAAGATTTTTTGGGTTTGAGACTCATGAGCATGCTACATATAATTGTCCATGGGAAAAACAGTTTTTTTTTCCAAATTTACACCTGCAACTTTCAGCGTTTGCCCTGAGCTTTATTTATTGCTATTGCAAATGATGCTTTCAGAGGAAACTGCACTCTTTTAAACTGAAACGACAAATCGGTTGGAATTATCGGAATGCGGGGAATTAAAACATTTTTTCCTTTTGCTATCCAGTCATGATTATAGCTTTTATAATATTTCGTCCTAGGTGAGTAGTTTATAGCCGTGTACCATTACATAACTTTGATGCGTCAAGACTTCTCATTAACAGGACTGGATCACCAACCTTCAATCTCAACTTATGAGAAGGGTTGGAAATGCGTTGTTTTCTCGTGATACCAATTTTATCCAAATATTATTCAAATATTTGGTAATTTAGGAGTGAAAGCGATCAGATTC
Source organism: Eupeodes latifasciatus (assembly GCA_920104205.1). Classification (NCBI taxonomy): domain Eukaryota; kingdom Metazoa; phylum Arthropoda; class Insecta; order Diptera; family Syrphidae; genus Eupeodes; species Eupeodes latifasciatus. The sequence continues at coordinate 393,855,450 of OV049924.1, forward strand.
CCCGGAAAGTAATTTTTCCCATGGAAATGCGTTGTTTTCCCGAGGTCGAAAGTAACTCATGTCCTTTCTTAAGTCTCAAACTATCTCTTTACAAAATTTCGATAATAGACTGTATTAAAACGATATTGATACCAAATGAAATATCTTAAAGATGGAATCAATATTGTTGGACTCTGCGGGAAAAAATATTTCAGTTTGTTTTTACATGCTGATATGTTGAAATAATCAGTGACGACTTATTTATATTTGTTTTGGTAAAAAGAGATGTACAGACTTATCAAATATAGAAGTATTATTTTCTTGCTGACATCAGCTTTCATTTGATACCAAACCAATATCACCGGCGCGGCGCGCGTACGCACTTGGCCCAAACTTGTCTGAAAAGTGGCCATTCTCCTCTAGTTTCTTAATATTTCTGTCCCAAAGTTATTTAGCTTATATGTTAATTTGAATCGGCGGCGTTGGTCGCCTTTAGTTCGCATATAGCAAAGATGAATTGCTTGTTAAATCCTTTTTACCGCATTTTAATCAAAACGATTAGACCTACAACATTTAGATGAGGTTGCAATATTCAGGAATTCAAAACTAGTGTGCACCGACACCTCCTTTCAACCCCTCTCTCCCTTTCCTAGTGCTCACACTGTGTCTACATAATAAGGGTAGTATTATCCCTTTGAGTGTGCGCTTATTATAAAAAAAAGGTACTAGCGATAAGGGTACGAATAACTGATTCAAGATTGAGACGAGTCTAGATTGTAAGGCGAACGCAAGTCACCTGTTAATAATGATTTTCAAAATATTTTTGCATACAATTTTTAAATTATGAAAACAAAAATTTAAGTTCACAAGTTTAAAGACGAAAATATAGACTTAATTGTTGTTGCATTTCTAATAAAAACTATTAGTTATGATTGTATACAAAAAAAAAACCGCTAAAAAATTTTTTCATACTTCCCGAGTCGGAATTTTGGCCCTATTCTTTTCTCCTCATTTCCTCCTACATACAGAAAAATGAACCTCATATCATCCGTAACGATTTTTCATCGTTCTCATTTTATCCTACATGAATCTTTAGGATTCTTTCCGTTTTTCTACGTATATTTTGTGAACCTCATTTCGTCCTAAATGAAGGTTTATCAACATAGAAAAAAGATATCGTCGCCTTTTCATACTTAAAAAGAGGCTGGGATGCGACCCACACTGATAACTTCCCTTCCCGTCTGTGGATTTGTCTTGCTTAAAAGTTTGTCTATATGAATCAATTTTTACCAAATTTGCGTACTATTTTTTGTAAATTTTATTTTTTATGAAAAAAACGGACTGTTGGATTTTTATTAAAAAAAAAAAATACTAAATATCGAAAACAATATTTTCTGTGAAATAAAATAACTTTGAAGCCAATATTTGTTCTACCGATATTCAATGGTCTGAACATTGTAAATATTTAGGAGTCACACTCGATAAAAAACTGACTTTTGAAAAACACATATCAATCACTATCCACAAAATCAATCTTTTAATTAAAATATTATATCCATTTATAAATAGAAAGTCTAGACTTAGCAAACATAATAAAATATTAATTTTTAAAACTGTTTTCCAACCGGTCCTAACGTATGGTGCTCCAGTATGGTTTGACTGTGCTGAGACGCACATAAAAAAGCTTCAAATAAGCCAAAATAAAATCCTGAAACTTATGCTAAGTTTGCCATGGTTTTATTCAACTACTCGTCTACACAAAAGAGCAAATGTCAACCCAATTAAATTTGTCCTATACAAACTACAAGAAAACTTTTTTGAAAGGTGTTCTTACTCAGATACTCATACCTAATCTTTAACTTATACTGCCTGAGTAAAATTTGGGTATTTGTGCAATTTTAGTTTTTAAGTATTACGTAAGGGTTTTTTTCTTGTAGTGTTTTCCCTTAATAATTTATTATAACCATAGTAAAATTAAAATATTGTCGTAAATTTATTGTATTGTAGATGTAAAGAACAAGCTTCTGTATCTCTTAAATAATTTAATTCATTATAAAATAGTCTAAGCCTTAAACTGCAAATAAATATGAACTTGAACTTGAAGCCAATATTTGTAATTTTTGAAAAGCTATTTGAGTCAAAAGTAAATTTTTACCAAGTTTTAGTATTGTTTTTTTTTAGGTTTTTATTTTTTGTAAAAAAAACTGTCAATTCGATTTTTCTCAAAATTTTTCAGAATGTTGAAAACTATATTTCTTATAAAATAAAATAATTTTGAAGCCCTAATCTCAAGTTTTTAAAAAGATATTTGAGTCGAAATTCAATTTTTACCAACTTTGAGTAATGTTTTTTTTAGGTTTTTATTTTTTATAAAAAAAACTGTCAATTAGATTTTTCTCAAAATTTTATCAGATGTCAAAAACATTATTTTTCGTTGCACAAAATTGTTTTGGAGATGAGATCATATTTCAGTCGTAAATTTTTCGAGGTGACAATTTTTTTTTTTTCACTTTTTTTTGATTTATAAAAAAAACCGTTAATTGATTTTTTTTCAAAAATATAATTGTTTTGTATCACATTACAATATAAAATATAAAATTGAATTCAAGTCTCTAGCGTTTTTGGTTCATGAGATATTTAGGGTTAACCAAAATTGTCACTTTTTTTTTTAAACTGCTATGGTAAAAAAACCACCCACGCAATTTTCTTGATAGTCCTTTCTGCATCTTTGTGCCTTATTATCTGTATAACAAAATTTATTTGAAGTCGATATCTCTTCTGGTTCTTGAGCTATGGACGACGAAAAAACGTCGCGAACGTACGGACGTACAAACGTACGTAACGTACACACGCACGCACAGACATCTTTTTAACAATCTTTTATTTCGACTCTAGGGACCTTGAAACGTTGAAAAGTGACAAAATTTTCAATTCGTCAAATCGGACCCATTACAATAACTTCCTATGGGAAGTTAATAAGCCTACCTGGTCGGGTACCTGCTTTTTTTTTGTTTTTACTGTTTTTGTCACAACAGATGATGACAATGACAACAATGATGGTGGAAATGACAAGGATGGAGCAGGGGTGGAAACGGCTAAGGTGATTGTTGATTGTTGACAGTCAAAATAATCGAATTGGATATGTGTAAGGTGATAATCAAATTGATACCTAAAAAGCTGTCACTACAAAAATGTGATAGTCGTTTTCCTACAAATATGTCGTTTCTGAATAGAGCTACCAGACGCTTACAAAAAACGAATGGAAATTTTTTTCAGTTACCTCTTTTAGGTACAAAAACACATTCTTGTGACCGACAAAGCTTACGTAATTCGAAAAAACACAAGAAAAGTAAGAATGTTATTCAAACACAGCCAATTTGATACTTTTATTTAGATATTTTAATTATAAGAATCAATTTAAAATTTCACCAAGGCAACAATTAATTTTGACAATTTGAATCTGAAATTGTTCAATCGAATTGAATTGAGTTGAATCATCTTATACAGACGGAATGAAAATGATAGTCAATTTGACTATCAAAAAAATGATAGTCAACTATCACCTTAGCCCGTTCTACCCCTGGTGATAATGAAAATGGTAACGATGGAGCTAGTAAAGTCGACGACACCAACGACGAGGACAGCGTAGACGACGACAACGACGACGAAGAAGACGATTTCGACGAAGAATTATTACTTTTAAATTAATCACTAATGTTAATAAAAACTGTTTTGTTTAATGAATAAAAAAAAAGATAAAATTAAAATATAAATTATTTTATTTTAAAAAGATTCCTAATAAATAAAATGAAAGAGAGTGAGAGAGAAATGGAAAAGCAAGTAGGAAAGAATAAGAGAGAGGGAGAAAAGAAAATAAGAAAGAGAGTGAGAGAGAGTATAATAAAGTAGTATCAGAGAAAGAGAAAGAAAGAGAGAGAGAGAGTAAATGAACAAAGAAAAAAGCTATGGTCAAGATAAAAAAGGTTCATTTTAGGCTTTTTGCTGTCGTCCTCATTTGATTCTAAACATCGTATTTTGTCCGATAACTGCCACTATTAGGTTTAAATGAGGAGCAACATTTTAACAGAAATCCTCTTTGAATCTCAGAGAACCTGAACTTTGGGGTTAACTTGATTAATGTAATGCTGCCTCATAACACAAATTTTAAATTTGTTTTCAGTAAATTCTGAGTATATTACTTTAATTGGACTGAATTGTAGAATTAAAAACGTTTACAGATCTCCGAAATTACGTCAATTTCACATGTAACGTGATCTTAGGGACTTTTGTGAATTTTTTTTTTTGAAATTTCAAAAATATGTTACTTTTCTACCTTCAGCCCTTGAAACTAGCGAAAGTCCCCTAGAATCTTAACTTTCGATGTATGGATGCACAATCAAAGTTCTTTATAACGAACTTCATTATAAAACAGTCCATTTTGTTCCCTTTCCCCTTAATAAGTATAACAAACGAATTAAGTTCTTTATAACGAAATTCTCTTTATAGGAAACTTATTTTGAGGACCGAAAGCAAAGCTGTTTTTTATAACGAACTGTCAAATGTTTTTAACAAAGCTTGATTTGGTACTTTTGATAGTTGGTCCGATGAAGACTCGATTCCATTATAAGATCGTTAATAAGCGAGAACAACATCAACTTTAACATAGTTTTACAAGTGATGATAATCATATTACAATGGAACTTATCTGATGACAATGCTTAAATCTTATTTATTCGATACTAGCGGCCCGTCCCGGCTTCGCACGGGTAGACATAAATAGGTACAGATATTTAAGTTATAAGCATGCTAATAAAAACGACCATGAATCAATAAATTAGAAAACATTTATTTGTCCTATCATTAATACTCTTCGCAGCGTATGCCATGAAAGACATTTTATGGCAAATTTTTGTACACCTTCGGTTAGTTTTAATAGGAATTTCTAAAGATTTCTATAGTAATCTAGTACTAAATATAGCCTATGTTACTCAGTGATAATGTAGCTTTCTAATGAAAAAAGAATTATTAAAATCGGTCCAGTACTTTTTGAGTTTATTCGTTACATACAAAAATACAAATCTTTCCTCTTTATAATATTAGTCTAGATAAATTCCAACGATAGTTAAATGAGAACTGCATTCGATAATTTTCAAAGTTTTATTGAAACAAGATGAAACCTCAGATGATGCATAATTTCACCTTTCTTAATCGGTAGATTTTTATAATAAAATAAAAACCAAAACTGTTCATGTGTAATTTAAAATTGCCATGTTTTTAATAAAAAATAAAAAAATATTGATGTCTTTAAAATTAGTGTTAAAAAAAATTAATTTCCTATATAACGAAGTTTTTATAAAACTTCTTTAAAACGAAGCAATTTTGTATTCCCTTGAAGGTTCGTTATAAAGAAGTTTGCTGTATTAAGGTTAATACATTTCAAAGGAAAACCCTTTGACATCGTCAATTTTGAAAGACCATACAATTTATTTGGAAATTTAATTTATAATAATAACTTCTAAAAATATTCTTTAAAAAAGTGAAACAAATATAATAAGTAATTGAATATAAGCTTACTAAAAGAGCATTATTCTTATTTTTAATTGAAATTGTTTTTTAAAAAGTATTTCAAAGTTGATTTCTCGATTAAATATCCCAAATATATCAACAAAATGTGCTTCTTCAAATGAAATACATAAACGGTACTATTTAAAAATAAATCCATCATCCATATATATTATGGCACTGTGGCGTATACGTAATATTTTATTACTATTAAAATGTTAAATTGCCATCAGATGTTCAAATAAATTGTAAATTAATTATTTTTAATGTTATTTTATAACAAGTCTTTAAACGATGTCATATGTTTTATTTTTGTCAAATAAATTAATTAAAAAGTGTTCAATATTTCAATATTCAAAAAAAGAGTATGTCATAACTTTCTCTTTATTCACAGCACAAAAAGCGAACAAAATATTTTGGCGTCTTTAAAAACGTAGGTAAACAATTGCTAAAAACAAAATATTGAAGGATAAATTTTAATGTTTAAGCTGAAATTGATATCAATGCTTTGTTATATTTGCGAAGGATATGATAACATACTAAAGACATTTAAACTTATACACACATGATATTCAAATGTAGTATACAAACATTTTTGAAGAAAATAAACACTTAACCTCAAAAATAAAAAAAAATATTGAAACTTAAACCGATTATGTATAACACTTTTTGTGACGTCAAATCAATTTTTTGAGGGTTAATTAAGATAATGTTAAAACTTCTAAAACTATTTGCAACGACACAAATAATTCTATTAGTTTATTTTTTATAGTACGTATTAAGAGCATCAACTTTTTTAGTTTCTAGAGTTTCTGAGAATATTATAACTTTAAGTTATTTTTAGAAGAATATCTTATTTCTGACCTAGTTTCGATTGAGTGTGAATATTAGGTATTTATTGGCCTTATTTAAATGTAATATTTTTTATATGTAATATTGATATTTGATCATTTTAAATTAAACACTTTTATAATTTATTAATTTGCAACACAAAATCATAGAACTTTCGTCATATTTTAAAAATACTCCTAGAAAAGAATGCAGAGTTTCTTGTTGGTACTAAATTTGTATTTTGTTTATTAATGTTGTTTCCTTCTCTTTTTTTTGGTATTTTTGAATTTCAATACGACGCCGACGTGATATTCAAACTAGAGAATCACAATTCGAAAAACACACCAAGCTTTTTATGGTCAGATTAAATATAACACCGAAAATTTAGGTATATGCAACACCAACAAAACACACAGCCTTAAACAAATAGAAAATATATCTCGCTTGAAGAAACATCAAGGAACCGTCAAAAGAACTCAAGGCAAATATTTGGGGCAAGTTAAAGAAATTTGTCAGTTTGTTTTCTTTTTTATTTTGAAATAAATGCAACAACAGGTGTCAAAAATTCGTTTAATGAGAATGTTGACAATTATGAGATTTTGCAATATTTTCATCTCAAGAATGCAATAAGTTATTTAAACTTAATTAAAATATTTGTCATTTAATTAAAATTCAAAATACTCGTAATACAAAAATAAATTCAAGTTAAGCTAAATTATTAGAAGCAATACAGATGATTTCAGACCAACGATCGACAATCAAATGGGAAGATGAACTTAAAAACAGTCCCGAAGTCAACGAAAGTTTTGAAAAACCCAAACAAAAAAGACAGAAGAGTGGGGGATACGTCGTTTACTACCCCTACACCTTTCACATACCATCAAAGCCCATATGGAATATCAAAATTTAGTTTCGAAATAAAAACAAGCATAATTCCACCGAACAATACATTCCAAAGTTCTAAAAATATCAACCTAAAATCAATAGATACGCGGCGGAGGTGTATCTGTCAGATACTTTTTTTGAAAAAGACAGAACTTTGGCATTCTCGACGATCGCTTATGCTAAGGTGTGGGAGAAATTTTTTGATTTCCAATACAAAGAATCCAAAGAACCCAACATGCGCATCAAAAACCATTACACCACCTCATCGCGTCTTGGTAGCCTGAAATGGCTTCGATGGAGATTCTCAATTCTAAAGCTAACCATCAGCGCAAGTGGAGAAATTTTTTTTTTTTTTTTCAAAAATTTCAATATTTCTAAAAATATATTTTCAAAAAATTATCATCACATAGAATTCTCGCTTCTCGTTTGTATCCGAGTTTACTTATAGACGGATATTTTTATAACCACACCGATGACTTCCTTCGTGTGCTGATTTACGTTCATTTATGGTCAGATAGAAGCAGATCTTGAATGAATTCACGACCCAAGTATTTGTGGGGCGGAATTTCGCAAATCTATCTCGAATCTCACATTCAGCATACAGAAGAAGCATCAGAATTCATCAGAAGCCAAGAAGCAAGATTTTTCAGCACGATATCCAAAACATAAAAATAGAAAACATTGCCGAATACAAACATGCCTATACTATTCAAAAATATGACTAACAAATTGCATGCACTTATGTGTATTTTTAAACCGTCAAAAACGTCTTGTTTGTCTTATTATTATTATTATTTACGTTACCGGCGGCAGCGGTGGACGATAGAAGACGGACGACGCACGGTATGATATGTTTTGGCAGTGTTGGCAAAAGGTGAATGTATCCTTAAAAGGTGTGCCTTAGCCTGTGTGCGCTCTATCTATCTCTATGAGATATTCAAATGCATAATAAACGCACTGCACTGCATTGCATTGTACTGCACTGCACTGCTGTCTCAGATGTAAAAATAAATTGTGGCAATCGCTTAAGAAGTTTAAATTATTTTGAGTGCATTTTTTCGATTATTCATAATAATTAAATTATGATGCTAGGAAATTATTATCTTTTCAAAGTAGGATACACCTTGTGGTTTTTTTTTTTAAAGTGAGGTGCATTTCTAAGCACTTGTACATTGCAGCATCAGGCTAGAAGACTGTATCTTAGAGCATATACCATAAGTCGGGTGGGAGAATTGCCAAGAAAGTATTCAGCGTGAATATGACTAAAATTGATTGGACATGTTTTTGGCGCAGTTCCGCTGGGCGTGCATTACATTAGACATTATTGCGAATGGGCTACTCTTAATAAACAATTAAACCTAATGGGATAATTTCGTGTTAGCGAATTTATCTTTTTAAAATAGTTGACAGGACAAGACAGCGAACAACAATTGATACCTTTGGGTTTAGAATTAATTTGGAAGTACATAAATGTAATAATTTAAGAATATGTCTTATATATTTTAGGCTCTGGGTGGGCTTGTTGATGATCACATATGATTATTAAGGGAGTGTTTAGGGTAAATGTAAATCAAACCCATATTTTTTGTTTTAATTTCTTGAATTCAACATTAAACTGTTGAAAAAAAAACAGATTTTGGGTAATTCTTATGTGGTTGGAGTTCAAGTTATATCACGGATTTTAAGAACAACATCAAAAACAAATTAAAACTGAAAATACGTCTAACAAATTCAATAGAAATTTTTTACCCTCTATAAAGCTTCAAGGTTGCTTAACTATAAATAATAAAATAAATTACGTTATTTAAAGTGCTTTCCAAAAACTAAAACACATTTTTTCAATATAGCGCCACAGAATTTAATCATTAACAAATTATTATCGAGAGAAAACCGTTGTAACTAAAAATATATTCTTTAGATATAAATATGATTAAAATATTGGCAAAATATATGAAAACAAAATTGTGTTGAAATGGAACAAGAAATCGATTCAAAATTTAAGAAAAATAAATCTAAAAAGATTCCATACCTTATTGAATACCAATGTACTTAGTTCTAAAATGAACAAATGTATGTATAAAATTGCATTTTCAAAGAAACGATGTGTGTCACAGGTCACTTATTTCTTTACAAAAATATGCGTTATGTACATATGTACATAGTTTAAAAGAACGATGAAAAACCGATGTTATTCCTTCTGTGTGCCTGGGGTGGACACTTTGGTTAAAATATATTACTCTACGTTTTAGAGCTCCATAAATTGCAGTCAAATAATGGAGAGTAAACAATGCAATTTTTTTAGGTCAAATTTTTCGCTATTTTTGAATTTCAACTTCCTATTTCTAAGTAAAATCATAATGGAACCTTTTAGTTGAAATCAATAAATTATTAATGATTGCATACACAAGATACGTAGTTCCCATGACGTGAAGGTTAGAGTGTATGGCTATCACGCCAGAGGTCTTGGGTTCAATCCCTGCCTATGCCACCTAAATACAAAAAAAAGTTTTCACGAGTAATGCCTCTTGCGAGGAATTGACAAATCCTCCAAGAGTAATTCTTGTCATGAAAAGTGCTTTCTCAAATTAGTCGTTCGGATTTTGCTTAAAACTGTAGGTCCCCTCCATCCCTGACATATTAACAACTTTACTCGCACACAGGAATGGTTGAGAGTTGTAAGTCACTAGGCCCTAGTTCTCAATAGACTGTTGTGCCACCTAATTTATTTTTTATTCACAAGATACTGCATTGTTTTAAAAGCGACATACATATAAGCACCCCTTATTCATAAAACATGTATGCACATATCTGCAATGTTAAATAAAGCATTATAATATGGAAAAATGACTACAAACTGACATAACTTTTAGAGATTTCGTTAAAGCCTTTGAAAGGGTTAACCTTTTATCTTTCAGATAAAATATATGTACCGTCTGGTGTTCCATAAGGAAGTCATTTTGGAGCACTATTCTTTCTTTTATTTATAAATGACATCTTTAATATGTTGTCAGGAAGTCACTCTGACGCACGACCTTTAACCTGAAGGACCAGGTCCTTGATTTAACTCCATGGGTCAAGAGCCAGTATAACCGCTTCTTACAGGCCTGTGCTCCGAATATGTCGCAGTAGCCGTATAAGGTGTTCACTAAGTATACTAAGTATACACTTCTATACTCGCTAGTTTATATTTACTTTCAATTATAATTTATTAAACCCACCTACATTTTTATTGTGTTCAAATTAGTCTAATAAAGCTTAAGTCTCTGATAGATGAAAGAATATTTAGTTAAGGAAATGTCGTTTTGATATTACGTTAATACAGTTTATAATTCTAAGATTTCTGAAAATCAGGCAGATTGGCAGATTATTACAGTAAAAGAACTGTCAAATTATCCAAGAATTTCGCTGATAAAAATTATCAAAAAGAGACAACTAAAACCGACTTCTGTAACTTTTGCATCACAATAGATGGCGATATAAATTAAAAAGGTCTATTATAATATTACCTTAGACTATGGTATAGTTTCCACACATTCTGGATAGGTACTCTATTAAAAAAAATCCGAAATTATTTAATATGCAACTTATACATATATGTATGTAAATGTATGTTGTTTTTCAAACAAATATGTTTAGAAAATATCTTATTTAAAAGCACAGCATTTATCCAAATAAATAAAAACAACGCTTATACAAACTTTTGTAAAAACTTAACTTTTTGCACAATGTTTAAACTCACTTACGCGAATATCCTTCTTACTTTTTGTTTTTTTTTTATATATTAAATGATCTTAAGTTAGTGAACTTATATAAATATGTCGGTTTATATCTCTAATATCTTAGATTTAGTTAGAGACTTTAACCATATTCAATCTATAATTATTTTACCCACGAAATTTAGTGTATGTACTATGTACTTAAGTGGCGCAACAGTCTTTTGAGAGCTAGGGCCTAGTGACTTACAACTATCAACCATTACTGTGTGCGAATAATGTTGTCAGGTATGGAGGGGACCTACAGTTTTTAGCCGAATCCGAACGGCTAATTTGAGAAAGCACTTTTCATGACAAGAATTACTTTTGGAGGCACAGGCAGGGTTTGAACCCAAACATATTTATTGTTAAAGTTTACAAAACTGAATTTTCTCTCAAATATATATTTTGGAAGCAACTAGTTATCGGTCCATCAGTATATTGACTCTGGAATGATAAAAACTGAGCTTTAACAGCAAATAAATTTACTCGTAAGACGTTTTTATCAGCTGTAGGATATATGTATGTGCATTTATCGTGTTTCCTCGTTGTATACAATTATTTTAGAGGAAATACAAATAACTTTTTCATTTATAAAAAAAAAAAACTTTTAGTTGACTTTGTTTGTACCAATTTGGTATATCTACCAAGTACTGTCATAAGTTTTGTTACAAGCTTTAAAATATTTTGTATTCATTATTGTATTAATATTAGTTTAACTAAAAAAGTAGTTTCATTCAAAATGCCCTATAATGGCTCACACTGTTTCTATTGATATTTTGACACTGTTTCGGTTAACTCTAATCTAAGAATTTAAACATTTCTGCGCGAAGTCTCTTTGCTCTCCAAATTCTGACCGCAAAAAAATAATCTTAAAGATTAAAATATGGTGTTCCTGAGATCCAATCTTAAGCTTCTCTAAGAGCTACGATGTTAACAATCAGGGACTTTTTCATTGTCTTCGATTTGTATGTCTCACCAAAATCCTGTCGAAGAATTTATCTATCTTCATTGAATAGGATATTTTTGAGACCCTATATCACATCTTTATAAAAGAACTTTTTACATTCGTTCGCAAAAATGCCATTACATTATAAGTGTGGTGGTGGTTACCTTTGACCCTTAGAAAAACAGGTTAAATTTGATATAATGATTTGGCATAAATTAGATCGTTTACTTTGTTATAAACTTCTTCAAAGGTAAGAATCTTTTAATTCGAAAAAAAAGAATTATTTCATGTTCAATTCTCGCTTGTCACAGTAAACGCCCTTTGGCTCTTTCACACAATAATATTTAAGAGTCGAGGTATTTACAAATGACCTATAGAGAAATGAATTTGGTGAATATATCCAATTCAATGGATCTCATCAAATCTTTACATCGCTTTGGAGAAAGTAAGATTATTGCACTAGATATTTCAAAAGCATTTGATATGGGCATCAGGCTGTCTTATCGAAAATGCGTGCTTTCGGTTTTCATGAATCCCTGCTTCATTGGATTAGTAATTACCTTTCGGATCGTTCAATACAAGTAGTATTGGATGAATTCAAGTCTGAAAACCATAAAATAAATGCTGGTGCGCCCCAGGGCTCTGTTCTATCTCCAACACTCTTTCTCATTTTTATTAATGATCTCCTGTCTGCAACTTCTAATCCAATACATTGTTTCGCTGACGATAGTACTCTTAGCTTTTCATGTTCGTTTTCAGACTCACATCCCTCTTCTTCGGACGTGGAACTGCAACGACAAAATATGATAAGCTCATTAAATGCCGACCTACACAGCATTGTACAATGGAGAATAAAAGGCCGTGTGGAATTTAATGCTTCGAAAACCCAATACTGTCTTGTATCGTTAAAGCGAGATATACCCCTCTTGCCATTATCAATGGATGGCACTTGCATCAATGAGACTGAGCATCTAGATGTTCTCGGTATGTGCGTCACCAACCACCTCTTGTGAAACGATCACTTACGCGATGTATGTCGCCAAAAATGACGCAAGGTGTTTGGGTTTCCTTAGGCGATGCAAGAAATGTTTCACACCTACTGATCTGGCTGTTATCTACAAGACTTATATATGTCTAAAGCTTGAGTATAACTCCCATCTCTGGGCTTGTGCTCCTGCATCTTAATTAAGCCTCTTGGATAGTATTGAACGTAGAGCATTTAAATTGATAGATGATAATATCATCATAAGTTCATTTACTTCGTTTGAACATCGTCGTAAGGTTTCTTATCTGACCCTTTTTTACCGTTATTTTAACGGTTTATGCTCTAGTGAAATAGCCAGCTACAGGAATTTAAAACCAATGTGCACCGACATCTCCTTTCAAACCCTCTCTCCTTTTCCTAGTGCTCACACTGTGTCTCTGCATAATAAGGGTAGTAATCCCCTTAAGTGTGTGCTTATTATAAAAAAAATTACCTTTTTCTTTCGCAGGTGATTTAGTAGTAATTGTTACCGTACTGCTTTCATGAGCATACAAATGTGAGCTGCGCACGAACGACTACTTTTTGGGCTGTCATCTGTTCTTAGGGACGTAACAAATTAGCGAAAAATCCGATTCCCGAACATTATTACGGTTCCCAGTGGTTATTAAAACCATAAAATTTCGTCAGAACTCATTTCTTACCAATATGTTAGGGAATTATTGCAATTCTATTTTCTTTAGCGCATCAATCCATGGTAACAGAAGCGAAACCGAAACCAAATTTGCAGATATTTAGGAAAATAAGACAACAGTTTTATATCAAATCGATGTCCTGAACAACAAGGTATTGGAGTTTCGGAACAGAGTTCTTAGCAGTACTAGGTTGTCAAAATGTATAATATAAAATTAAATTGAAGTCAATAGCGTTATCAATTACTGAGATACATATTTGGGGTTAACCAAATTGTTTACTTTTTGTTATAATAGGTATTTTTAAAAGTCCTTCTTCATGTTATTTTCTGTAAAAAAAGCATATGTATAATAGAAGTCAATAGCTCTCTACCGGCTCTTCAAATATGGCCAAACAAATATGCCAATTCTTTACAATTTTTAACACCGTGCTATTCAATCAGATATTGAACAACTCAAATTACAATATAAATTATTTTATTTATTGCTAATCTAGTAATTTACAAAGTATAATAGTTCGGTGGGGTTGTTGCTTAAGGTCACCATACTTGCGAACTATAACTTGCGACATGGGCATCACTCTAATCGGCGACCCTCATCTAAATCTGTCGATAAATGTCAAAACTTCTAATTTGACAAATCCAAAGAGGAGTTATCCACATGGTTTTTAAAGTTTAAGTGTTAACTTATGGTTTTAGTTAATAGTAATTGAGCATTATCTAGGATTTAAAGCGGATCATTTAACATTTGTTCCTATTCTTATTGAAATTATTTCATAATTAAATTCTATATTGCCTAGATTATAGTAACTTTATAAGGACTTAATATTAAAAATAATATTTTTTTATTAACTTCCCATTGGAAGTTATTGTAATGGGTCCGATTTGTCAAATTGAAAATTTTGACATTTCTTGACGTTTCAAGGTCCCCAGAGTCGAAATAAAAGATTTTTAGAAAGATGTCTGTGCGTGCGTGTGTACGAACGTTCGTACGTCCGTACGTTCGCGAAGTTTTTTTCGTTGTCCATAGCTCAAGAACCAGAAGAGATATCGACTTCAAATAAATTTTGTTATACAGATAATAATGCAGAAAGATGCAGAAAGGGCTCTCAAGAAAATTGCGTGCGCGGTTTTTTTAGCATAGCAGTTTAAAAAAAAGGTGAACATTTTGGTTAACCCTTAATATCTTACGAACCAAAAACGCTAGAGGCTTGAATTAAATTTTATATAATATATTGTAACGTGAAACCAAACAAGTATATTTTTTGAAAAAAATCCAACTAACGTTTTTTTTTTTATAAATCAAAAAAAACTGAAAAAAAAATGTGTCACCTTGAAAATTTTACGAATACAAAATGATTTTATCTCCAAAACAATTTTGAGCTACGAAAAATAAAGTTTTTAACATCTGGTAAAATTTTGAGAAAAATCGAATTGACAGTTTTTTTTATAAAAAATAAAAACCTAAACAAATCATTACTCAAAATTGGTAAAAATTGAATTTCGACTTAAATATCTTTTGAAAACTTTGAGATTATGGCTTTCAACTAATTTTAACTTATAAGAAATATTGTTTTCAACATTCTGAAAAATTTTGGGAAAAATCGAATTGACAGTTTTAAAAAAAAAAAATAAAAATCTAAACAAAAAAATTAATAAAAGTTGGTAAAAATTGATTTTCGATTCAAATATCTTTTTAAATCTTTGCGATATTAGCTTTAAATTACCTTTATCTTTTTAAAAATTATTTTTTCAACATTCAGTAAAATTTTGAGAAAAATCGAATTGACAGTTTTCTTACAAAACATAAAAACTCAAAAGAAAACAATACTAAAACCTGGTAAGAATTTTACTTACGACTCAAAAAGCTTTGAAAAATTAAAAATATTGTCTTCAAACTCTTTTTATTTCACAGAAAATATTGTTTTCAATATTCAGTAGTTTTTTTTATTGTAAAAATAATTCAACTAACAACTTTTTAGCCCAACACGAAAACCTACAAACTTTTAAGCAAGACAAATAGACAGACGGGATGGGAAGTTATCAGTGTGGCTCGCATCCCAGCCTCTTTTTTTAAAATTTAATTCCATTGATTCGTATATTCAGGCATTTGTTTTAGAATTTTAAGAGTGACCATAATTGTTATAAACACATTGGCTAGAAACTTCAACAACTAGTTTTTTGTCTTTTGGCCTACAATCTTTTAATACAAAACCTCTAATGCATGATGTTCTTTAAGCGAACAGATATTCTTAAGGGATTTTAGCAAAGGATGTATAAGTAAGTAGACTGAGATTTATTTCAAATCTTTATCAGGACAAAGAAACTTGCCAAAAACTCATAAATTAATTATTTAATTAAAGATTAAGTATAAAGGTGAAAACTGCATGTTTATACTTTATACATAATATTTAAAAATCCTTTCTAAAACATTACAAAATGTATGCAAGGAAAAATATTTGTTTAATGGTCACAACAATTAAAAATATATGGCGAATATCTTTCTAAAGTTGTAGTTTGTATTAAATTAGAATGAACCTACGTTTGTATTTCAATTTTATATCATATTATTGGAAATTTTCCATAAAATATTAACTTGTACGTACTTTATTTCTTAAAATAAAAGTTTACAATCTACATATGTATGTATTTATGTATATTTAAGATCGGTTTTCTTTTTTTTAATTAAAATTTAAATGAAACCCTCCAAAAATAGCAATAACTTTGTTAAAGGGTAGATAATACGTCATATTTGTAATTTAATTTCATTTCACACTCTAAAAGTACACCTGCATAATTTTCTTATTTGATCTTCTATATCAAAATGAATGCGATTCAAAAATATGAATATGAAAAATACCTGAAATGACCTTTTGTTTTACAATTTTTTAATATATTATATACATTTATGTATATACAAAAAAAGAAACTGAACTGCCTAAAGAAATTTCCATAGAACACTTAATAACCTCTTTAAAGTGTAATAATCCCAAAAACATTCAATAATGATCCATATTGCTCAATTATATAATTCAATACATAATTACGATCCCAAAATAAATCTATATAAGCTAAGTGCAATCATTTCCAAATCTTACTTAACACACCCACATGAAAAATCAATAAACAATTTTCCCGCCTTTCCTTTTATAAACATAAAACAAATTTCAAACCAAAAAAGTCTTTCCTTGGAACAAAATCCAATGAAAAACACTCGAGATTTTTCAAAAATTACTTTCAATGGGTCTTCCCTTGCATTTTATGCAACAAACCTCATTATCCTCACCTCATATAGGTATACCACTCTCAAGTCCAAAAAAACAAAAGCCAAAAAAAATAAATAATTACATTTTTATATTTTTTTGATCATATATATTATTTAATTCGATAAATCTTTGCAGTGGGAAAAATATCTAAATTTAATTTTTTGTATATTTTACATTTTTTTTTGTGTATCTTTAATTTTGCATAGGAATTATAGATACATTAAACAAAAAAAAAATAAGAAACTATAAAAATTTTGTATATTTTTTCGTTCAATCTTCCACCCGATCCATGTATGGGATGCTGAAAAATTAATTTTCCCCGCCACTTGAATCCAACGGATACAAAATCTGTATCCGTCGCATATTAATTTTTTTTATTTTGTATCTTTGTGTTTGTAGGTATTGGGATATGCGCTAAGATACTTTTTCTATATTTTTGTTTTTGTTTTTGTTGTTTTCTTTTTCTATTTCAGATACACGATGCGCGCGCATCTATAGCTTGAAGATGTTTAGGAAAATATAGACTGAGGAGGAGTTTTTCAAAGCTGGGTATAAATATTAGAACAACCGTGTCCAGTAATCACTCGCAGTTCTACAGCGAAAGTGTTGATTAGTCTCTTATATTTCTTTTTTGTGAAAACGGTTAGTATATCTTAAAGATTAATTTTCAAAAAAAAAATTCATTTTTAAATAAAAGTAAAGTAAAATTGTGCAAAACTGAAAAATTTTAAAACATTTTTTTCTGGAAATTGGATACAAAATACAAAATTTCAATCTACGCCAAGGATTATCAGTGGATACATCTTTCGTGAATTAATCGGATTTTGATTTCAAAATTTGGATACAAAACTTACAAAATAACGTGATCAGTGAAAATTATTTTTAAAAAAATCAAATTTGAACAAATTTGTTAAAAATTTCACGTTTTTGAAACTCGAAACATTTTTGGATGAAATATTTCCAACTAAGATATTCAAATCGAATTAGAAAATACTGTTTGTTATTTTAACGGTAATTTGATCCATCGTAAAAACATCCGGAAGGTGTTTAATAATTCGTATCTAAAAGTGAATCAATATTTTGTTTAATTTTCGTTCTATCGTTTTCTGATAGATACTCTGAAGATTCCTAAAATATCTTGCAATTTTTCACGGTTATTAAAATTTCCTTCGGTGTAGTAAATTCTTGACATTCACTTTTAATAATCTTTGATATTTTCTTCCCAGAAGATTTTTACGTCATTTAATAGTGAATGATTCTTCTAATTCTATAATTTTCAAGTCTTCATTGACTCGACGTACTTTTTATTCTTGATCTTCACGATCAGAGAAAAAATATCTCTCACTATTCCGATAGTGAAAATCTTTTCACGAGATTTTCATTTTTTCCCACGAAAACTTTCGACACAATTTTACGCGTACTTTAAAATACTGAATCTCTGATTGCCGTCGTACTCATTTCCTAACCGATATTTTTTTTCTTCCATCCAAAATTCCAGAAACAACACAAATCCTAACAAAATGTGTGACGATGAAGTAGCTGCATTAGTCGTAGACAACGGTTCCGGTATGTGCAAGGCCGGTTTCGCTGGTGATGACGCACCACGTGCCGTCTTCCCATCCATTGTCGGTCGCCCAAGGCATCAAGGTGTCATGGTCGGTATGGGACAAAAGGACTCCTACGTAGGAGATGAAGCCCAATCCAAGAGAGGTATCTTGACCCTCAAGTACCCAATTGAGCACGGTATCATCACCAACTGGGATGATATGGAAAAGATCTGGCATCACACTTTCTACAATGAATTGCGTGTCGCCCCAGAGGAGCACCCAGTTCTTTTGACTGAAGCCCCATTGAACCCAAAGGCTAACCGTGAGAAGATGACCCAAATCATGTTTGAAACCTTCAATGCCCCAGCCATGTATGTTGCCATCCAAGCTGTTCTCTCCTTGTACGCTTCCGGTCGTACCACCGGTATCGTTTTGGATTCCGGAGATGGTGTTTCCCACACCGTCCCAATCTACGAAGGTTACGCCCTTCCCCATGCCATCCTCCGTTTGGACTTGGCTGGTCGCGATTTGACCGACTACCTCATGAAGATCTTGACTGAACGTGGTTACTCATTCACCACCACCGCTGAGCGTGAAATCGTTCGTGACATCAAGGAAAAATTGTGCTATGTCGCTTTGGACTTCGAACAAGAAATGGCCACCGCTGCCGCTTCCACCTCATTGGAGAAGTCATATGAACTTCCCGACGGTCAAGTCATCACCATCGGTAACGAACGTTTCCGTTGCCCAGAATCCCTCTTCCAACCCTCATTCTTGGGAATGGAATCATGCGGTATCCACGAAACCGTCTACAACTCCATCATGAAGTGCGATGTTGATATCAGGAAGGACTTGTACGCCAACATTGTCATGTCCGGTGGTACCACCATGTACCCTGGTATTGCTGATCGTATGCAAAAGGAAATCACCGCCTTGGCTCCATCCACCATCAAGATCAAGATCATCGCCCCACCAGAGCGTAAATACTCCGTATGGATCGGAGGTTCCATCTTGGCTTCCCTTTCCACTTTCCAACAAATGTGGATCTCCAAGCAAGAATACGACGAATCCGGCCCAGGCATTGTCCACCGCAAGTGCTTCTAAGCATTCAATTGACTATCATTATTATAATAATATTATATTTTTAATAATTATTATTTTAATTTTTCTATTAAATAATAATATATAAAAGAAAACAAAACAAAAAATGTTACATAAATCAACAACAAAAGTTATATTTTTTATTATTATATAATTTTATAATTTAACACAAATGAAAAAATAAGAAAAACACAAAAGAGAAATGAAACAACATCAATAATATCTTTGAAGAGCTAAAGAGAATAAAACAATCAACACCTTAAATTTAAAAAAAAACTAAAGAACAACCATCTTTTTATTTGCAATTAACAATTTACAATTTTTGGGAAAGAAAATTACAATTTTAAAACATATTCGTATATATTTTTACATATTCTTCATTAAAATTCAAATAGCAAAACATAAACATTTCAATTCTTTCCAATCCCCATTTCGCCTAAGAGTTCCAAAAACTTTTCATTTCCTCATAGATTTTCCAACATAGGAATGTTCCTTTCAGATTTCGAAAAAGCATTTTCGAGTTCAAATCAAACCAAAGGTTATATTTTTCAAAATATTTTCTTGTTCCAAATTCTAAAAATTGACACAGGGGGCATTTTGGGCTCTCATATTTGTGTGTGCTGAAAACTGGGCCAAGTTTTTTTCATGATTTCGAAATACATGATTCCAAAAATGATACTCTAATAATTTCGAAATAACAAAAAATGTAGTGCGAGGAAAACATTGATTTAAATTTAAAAACACACCGTTTTTGTTTGTTGTAGTTTCAAGAAACTAAAAATAGTTTTTTTGTTTGGTATTTTGAAATCTTATGGAACAATATTGAATTTCAAATTCAAATTCGGTGATGATGCCACACTGCTACTGGTTGTGTTGCGTGTTTAGTATGCTCCGAGGGAGGATTCCAAATTTAGTCTTTGTTGTTTTGGTAATTTGTTTTCTTTGTTTGTTTCGTTTTCCAAAATTAGAAGATGTTATTCGAGTATAGAGTAAATAAATGCTCCCTTGGAGATCTCGGCGCCGCGCCTTGCCATGCATCGGTATCGCCATCGCCTTAGCCTAACCAGTAGTTCTGATGGTTATGTTATTTTACTGCTGCCGTACATAAGACTTTTCTTTGAAGAAAATTATTTTGCAGAATACAACTTGGACTTGGATGGATTTTCTTTTTCGAATGGCAGATGTAGAATCTATTTTATAAATACGCAGAGCAGTATTTTTTAGTTTCTGAGAAATAGAATACGTTTTTGACTTCTGTTTGGTCGTTTGTCTTCTTAATATACCTGCGTGAAAAATAGAAGAGCGTTGGTCTGTCCATAAGATAAGTCCGGGGAGGGCAAATAGATTTGGTTTGATTTTAATGTAAACTTCTAAACAGAAAGATGTTTACTTGGCTTCTTTCGTAAGTGTTTACAACAAGAGGTTACATTATACTCGTAATAATTTTATATCTGATGTTTTGAAAGGAATATGATGATTTATTTACTAAAGTGTTTGATCCTTTTGAAAAACAACAAACAAGAAAATACTTGAATAATTCTTTTGTATTTCATTAATGAGCAAATAATGTTCTATTTGGAAACTTTAAAAAAGAACTATAAATCTATATCGACAGTTGTAAAAGCCCGAAGATGGAACTTGTTTCCGAAACTAGTCGCTATTTCTTAAAATTTTAAGTTTTAAAGTTGTCTTAGTTAATGGTTATTAATAAATAACATATCAATGAATAATTTATTTTGTATTTTATTTATCTTTTATTATATGTATATGTATGTATAATTTTTTCTAAAATGTTAATGTTTACAATGTTAAAGAAAAACTAAAACAAAAATTCAAAATTTTGTACAATGAAGAGCGGATTTATTTTAAATTGTGCATTTTTAATAAATTTATTTAATTCTGAATTTTGTAATTTTACAAAACGAAGTAATTTGACTTTTTTTATTCAAATTGGAAACAGGGGTGGAATCGGCTTAGGTGATTGTTGATAAATGACAGTCAAAATAATCGAATTTTATCTGTGTAAGGTGATAGTCAAATTGATACCTAAAAAGCTGTCACTACAAAAATGTGATAGTCATTTTCCTACATATATGTCGTTTCTGAATAGAGCTACCAGACGCTTACAAAAAAACTAATGGAAAATTTCTTCAGTTATTTTAGGTACAAAAACACATTCTTGTAACCGAAAAAGCTTATGAAATTCGAAAAAACACAATAAAAGTAAAAATGTTATTAAAACACACCCAATTTAATATTTTTTTTTTTTAGATATTTTATACGAATCATTTTAAAATTTCACCATAGCAACAATGAATTGAGACAATTATAATCTGAAATTGGTCAATCGAATTGAATTGAGTTGAATCATCTTACACAGATGGAATAAAAATGATAGTCAAATTTGACTATCAAAAATATTATAGTCAATAACCACCTTAGCCAATTCCACCCCAGAATAATTGTTATGAGATAAGGTCATGTGGCTTCAGGTACTTTATGTCAGTGTAATTGATTACACTGGTCGACTTTTCCAATGGGTTTTGAAGGCCTAAATTCAAATAAGATTTCAAAATGAATGTTTTGTTTTTGAGATATTACTTTTTAAAATAGGAAAAACACGTATTTAGGGTTTTTGGCTATCTACATTTATGAAGTAACTTTTTTTCCGTGTTGGTTTTCCAAAATTTATAATCCCTTTCTTCAATATTGAGTTAAAATGTTTATATTATTTCATAATATTCATTTCGGAAAATCTTCATAAGTTGTTAGATTTCACCTGACTAACAATAAATCTGAAAGAAACGTTAAACCATTAGATACAACGGTTTGCAAGTAAGTTTTGTTCTTGTTACGAATCTATTGTTTAAACAATTCTTTTTTTTCTTTTTTAAATATATTTTAAAAATGTTTATCAAGTTTAAAAAAATTACAAAATATTATTATAAAAAAATGTTTAAAACGGGTATTTTTAAACCTTGACCAAAAAGTTAAGATTAAACTTTAGATTTAAAATCATCACTAAAAAATAATTTCAAAACTTGTTTTTCAAAACAATGAATGTAATAAATATAAGGTTTGCTCAAATCTTCATATAAAATCAATTATATGAAGTTTTAATTACAATTTATTGCAAAGAAATATTTTGAGATTTTACTAAGCCTTACAAACCCCCTTTTTTAATGTTTTTACCATTTTTAAAGGGGCATATTTTCAAAACCTGATATAGTAGACAAAATTTAAAGAAAAGATTTTAATAAAGAACAGCTTAATTTTTTTAAAAAGTATTGTTGTCATTGTATCAAAAAGAGGGATCTAAAAAGCACAAAGTTGTTTTAATATTTTTCAATAATTTTTAGTTTAGTTCTTTTTATGGATAGCAAATTTGTATGTTTTGCACTCCAAATGAGTGGTCGAAAAAAAAACAATTTTTTTTTAAATAATTAATTGGGACCTCTAAAATAATAATGGCTGGGAAAAACTTTCAAGTTCTCAGTTTTTCAGGTTAAGTCTTAAAGCTATTGCAAAGTTATTATCTCAACTATGTACATTAAACATTAAACATTAAAACATTAAACGTGTTTATCTAAATAAGTACTGCATTCAGTAAGTTGGCCGAACTCATAGCTCAGACAATTTTGAACGGATTGACATGAAATTTTGAACTAATACATCGTGAAAACTACATAGCCCTATCTATCAACTATCAACAAGATACTTGATAGAGATATCAACGAATTGAATGAGTGATATTATTATTATCAACTATAGATATTCCCCCAAGAAGCTCGCTGGATTTATATAAAGAGCATGTAAATAACTGTAAACATTATTTATCGAATTTAAGTCACAATCAAAATTGTATTATACTTGGTGATTTTAATCTGCCAACTATTGATTGGAATTTTGACTCAGATGAATTGCAATTAATACCATTCAACGTTAATAATGATTATGCTTCTGAAGTCATAGATTCTTTTGCATCATTTGATTTGAAACAAATTAATTACTGTAAAAATAGTTTAAACAGAATTTTAGATCTAATATTTGTGGATAAAGAATTGATTATATCTACTGAAGAATCTGTTTTTCCAATATTCTCAAATTCTATCCATCATCTCGCTTTAGTCTTTGAATGTAAAATTTTAAAATATTTTAAAAGTAATACAATTAATTCATATAAATACAATTATAATAAGGCAAATTTTTCTGGTATAGCGCGTTGTATAGACCATCTATCGTTGCCATCAAATTCAAATAATTTTGACTTAGCTTCATTTTATAATACTTTTCTAGTCACTTTAAAAACGGCAATTGATATTTTTGTTCCAAAAAAACTAGCTAAAAATAACTCAAAGCCGCCTTGGTTCAATAAGAGATTGATTAATTTGAAGAATAAAAAGAATAAAACTTATAAAATGCTGCGAAATTCTGGGTTAAATGATAGTTTGCGGACTAAATATGTTACTCTAGAAAAAAGTTTTAATGTGTTAAATAATTTCCTTTATAAGAATTACATATTTGCAATCGAATCTAAATTAAAAACTAACAGCAAAACTTTTTGGACTTTCATCAAGACGAAAAAAAATAGTAATGGAATACCAAAGAATATGGAATATTTAGGTTCACAATACACAAATTTATCAGACATTTGTAATGCTTTTTCGAATTTTTTTCAGTCAAATTATCTAAGTTCAATTCAGACTGACAGTTTTGAAAATGTTGATTCTAATAGCAGCATCAACATTGGCAGCATACACATTTCCTTACAAGAAACTGAAAAGGCTTTATCTGGTCTTACTGAAGATACTTCTGCCGGTCCCGATGAAGTTCCAGCTGTAGTTCTAAAGAATTGTGCTTCTTCGATTGCTAGGTTTTTGTGTTTTATTTATAATACATCGGTTGAAAAAGGAGAATTTCTGAGTGACTGGAAAACTTCCTTTATTACTCCAATATATAAAAGTGGTTCGAAACAAGATATTTCAAATTATAGGCCAATTAGTAAATCATCAGTGATTCCTAAGTTGTTTGAAAAACTTATTTGTGATAAACTTAGTTTTCTGTTAAAAGAAACAATATCTCCCTATCAACATGGCTTTATGTCTGGAAGGTCAACTTGCACAAATTTAACACTTTTTACAAACTATGTTCTAAATAATATTGAAAATGGTTATCAAGTGGATGTAATCTTCACAGATTTTGCAAAAGCATTTGACAGGGTAGATCATAATTTATTGATACATAAACTTAATCAAACAGGTTTTCATTCCAAAATGCTTAATTGGTTCAGTTCGTATCTTAAAGAACGCACTCAACATGTTAAAATTGATTCTACAGTTTCTAAATCAATAAGGGTGACATCTGGAGTTCCTCAAGGAAGCCATCTTGGTCCTCTCCTGTTTCTCATTTTTATTAATGATCTACCTTCTGCTTTTTCTACCTCATCATGTCTTTTGTTTGCAGATGATCTTAAAATATTTTCATGTATTAAGAATCCGTTTGATTGTTATCTTAACAATCTTAAGACCTTAATAGGCTTTCGCAATGGTGCAATAAAAACAAACTTCTTCTCAATGTTTCGAAATGTCAAAGTTTTACGTTTACTCGTTGTTTATCTCCTATTTTGTCTGATTATGTTTTAGAAGATTTCGTGTTAAAAAAAGTAAATGAAAAGAAGGATCTAGGCGTTATTTTTGACTCTTACTTAAGATTTAACAAACATGTTGATTTTATAGTCAACAAAGCTAATTCAATGTTAGGGTTTGTAATTCGGAATTCGAAAGATTTAAAAGACCCGTATGCTCTCAAATCATTATACATCTCATATGTTAGATCAATTCTGGATTATTGTAGTGTAGTGTGGAATCCCTGTTATATCACGTACTCAGTAAGAATTGAGAGAGTCCAAAAGAGATTTACTCGATTTGTTGTTAAAAGGCTCGGTTGGAATATAGAAAATATGCCTCCTTACAATTCAAGATGTCAGCTTATTGGCTTACATACTCTCGAAAACCGTCGGAAAATATCTTCAATTATATTTATAAGAGATATTTTATGTAATCGCATCAATTGTTTGTGTTTGCTCAATTTGATCAGTCTTTATGCACCAAGTCGTTGTCTAAGAAACCGAAATCTAAATAAATTGTTCGTACAAGATTATCATACTACTAATTATGCTGCAAATGAGCCTATTAATCGCTGTATCAAAGAGATTAATGCTGTTATAGTTGAATTTGACTTAAATTTTCACTATACAAGAGAAATGTTCAAAAATATCTTAAATTTATATTTTATTAACAAATAATGTATGTACATATATGTAAACAAGTTATTGTAAGTTTCGTAGTCTGTAAGAGTAATTGTAACTCGATTGATGAATAAATAATAATAAATAATAAATATTTGTGATCGAATGTGAATTTTATCAGATTTATCATTATTGTGAATGATTTTTTTGATAGACATGGTATTACGGATATCAAAAAAATAGATATCTACATATCAATTTTCTTATCAACCACAAATTCTTGGTTGAAAAGTAAACACAATAAATTGTTTGGGATTGTTAAAAGGAAAAAAATGTTAAAAATTGTTTTTTTTTTCAATTGAATTATGATGAAGCTAAATCAAAATCCGCCGAGCATTACGGGATTTTTCAGTCCCAATGGATTTGGACGAACACATCAAATTTTTTAATTCTTTTTAAATTTTTACTTTGGCTAATAAAAATCAGTTCATTCAAAACTTTAGAATTTCCAAACAAGCTTTCCTGGAGGTATTTAACGATATTGATAATAAACTTGAACCAATCAAAAGTCAGCATTCCATTCCAAATATACATACCTACTTAAATTGACAGCGGTCTTAAAATACTTTGCACAAAGAAGTTACCAATTGAACGTTGGAAATGTCTTCAATATTGGCATGGCACAACCAGCGGTGTCAGTCGTTCTAAGTGAATTACTTCCGCAATTCCCTTAAAACACAAGAACTCTCTTACTATTACTATTCTGCTCTTGAATAAAGGAATATATTAAGAAACAAAGTATTTTTTAATAAGAACAAGTTAAATTTTCGCACAAGGAATGTTTTGTTAGTCAAAAAAAGAACAAATATTTCTCACGGAAATATCAAACAAAATAAATAAAACTCATTCAGAATGAACTTCACAAAAGTTCTTAAATTACCAATTGATACTCATAACACCAATTTATTAAATAATTAATAGAAATTATCGACTATCAAATTGATACTCATAATGATGCTAACATTATCTTTGGAAGTATGTAGGATTTTTTATTTTTTATAACTCGACCCAAAGCCTTTAAAGATTTTTGTTAGATGTATGAACTGTTTTATATCGGCATGGCCACCACGGGCACGATTGCACAAGTCCAGTCCCTGAACCCAATTTTCGACGGTTTTCAAGCATAAATCGGCCGATACTGCTGCAATTTCACGTTCGAAATTCGTACGAGGTTCATCAATTTTCGCTATAGTCTAACGGCGTCAAATCGCACGACCGAGGCGGCCAAGCGACTGAACCATTTCGTAAGATAACACGTTCTCCAAACTTGGTTTCCAAAAAAATTGATTGTGACATTCGCTGTGTGGCTTGTAGCGCCGCCGCCGGCCGTCCGTCCTGTTGGAACCACATGGCATGTACAGCCCAACGACGCCGCCGCGCCGGCCCATAAACCACACCAAACCGTAATTTTTTCGGGATGCAATGATGACTCATGGAGTATGTACGTGTGGATTGCTACCTGACCAATACTGCATATTTTGTTTATTGACGAAGCCATTCAGCCAGAAATGAGCCTCATCGCTGAAGATGATTTTTCGATGAAAATTCGAATCATTTTCAAGTTTTTGCTCTGCCCAATTCAAGAACATACGACGCTTCTGGTGGTCAGGCGGCTTCAGATCTTCCGTCAATTTAATCTCGTAAGGATGAAGGCCAAGATCTTTTCGCAAAATTCACCACAACGACGTCACAGAGATGCCCAACGCTTGAGAACGACGTGTGAGAGATACATTTGGGCTTTCTGCAACTGAAGCCTCAGCGGCAGTAATATTCTCAACACTACGGGCACTTCTTTGTCTCACTGACACGGGAAGATTTTGTACTGTGCCTGTGCCTCAGTTGTTGATCTGCTAGGGCGATTATGACGACCATAAATTGGACGTAGCGCTCTTAACGTTGAGGTCACTGACTCCGAATTTTGGTAGTAAATTTTAATAATTTCGACTCGTTGTTGGCTCGTATATCTTTCCATAATGAAATGGCAAACCTTACCGAAGAGAAATGTCACAAGTGCGGCAAGAAATATGGCGTTGTTTGCTGTCCCTATCGCTCTACTTTTATAGCGTCCCTGTTGAAAAACCCTGTACTCATATTTCACTTGACCCTAAAAACACACACAGGTAATAACACTGGCGATCAAAAACTTTTGAAACATTTTTT
This sequence comes from Eupeodes latifasciatus, assembly GCA_920104205.1. NCBI lineage: Eukaryota > Metazoa > Arthropoda > Insecta > Diptera > Syrphidae > Eupeodes > Eupeodes latifasciatus. The sequence goes on from OV049924.1 coordinate 393,883,462, forward strand.
AGGGGTCTCACAAGAAATCTTGAAGACAATTTTCTAGAAAGCAAAAATCGAAATGCTGAAGTATGTTGTTTTTTTATTAGAGAAATAAAGACGAAATTAATGCATGTAGGTACTAGGCAATTTTAATGCAAAACTCGAGACAATGGAAGAAGTTGTTTGGAGCTTTGGATATGGAGAATGGTAAGAATAAAAATAAATATTGATCACATATTATTAGGAAGTATTCTTTCGCAACTGCCTATCTTCTTCGTTCATTACAGCTTATAGTTAATCTATGACAAGAAAATTAGAAGAAGCCATAAATCTGTCAAAAGTGACAAAAAAAAACAGTCGTATCTATCATCAACTATGGAGCTTAAAAGCCGAAAAAAGTGCAGGTTGCGACGAAATTAAAGAAGAAACGCTAAAATAATGGACAAAATTCTCTGAATACAATCCTAACAAAAAATTTTAACGCAATTTTGTCAACACGATGTCAAAATTAATAGCAATAAAGTATAATGATATTGCTACATAAGAACGGATCAAGGGCCGATAGGCCTTATTTATACAATATACAAACTTTTCTCGAAGACGATATATAATAGAACTAAAAAAGCTTTTAATAACAAGCAACCAAGATAGGAAGGATTTTTCAACCACTGACCACAACTTCAGACAATAACTAATTCTTAAAACCACTTAACTTTTTGCTTTATTGATCCGGTGATCCGATGTAACCGCCATTATTCTCCGTTATCCTAGAGGATATCTTTAAAAGATTTCAATGGAGAAACAGTTAAGGTATAAAAGTCTGGGGAGAGTATTTAAATAATAACTTAAGATTCGCAGATGAAGTTTTTCTGTGATCGAACTCATCTACAAAATACAGACAATGTTGGATCAACTTTTAGCTACCTGCAAAAAAAAAACAGATTTTGTTTAAACTTAAAAAAAGTAGGTTATTATAAAGGTACAGCTCTTTGTCAAGCAAACACATTTCTTGGTAATTTCATTTCATTGAGCTATATTTTTGCGTAAGTTGTCAAAAAATTGGAAAATGTTTTGACAACGGATTTTCTTCTTTCGTTATGGTTTTTAAAAACACAAAACAAAGTTGATTCGTGGCAAAGAAGGATTAACTTTTTAGTATGAAGGTCGCGCATTGGGCTTTAACAAAGTATTTGAAATGATGATAAATCGATAAAGTTATTTTTGTATAAATTCAGGAGATTTACGGACCTATGTACATACATAGGATCTTACTTCCCATCCCGTCTGTCGATTTGTCTTGCTTAAAAGTTTTTTTAGGTTTTCGTGTTGGGTTAAAAAAGTTGTTAGTTGAATTATTCTTAAAAATTTTAAAATTACCAACAATATTTTTTATATAAAGAAATACTTTAGTTTGAAAATCTAGTTTTATTAAATAGATTTTTAGTCGAAAACAAATTTTTACCAATTTAAGTAGCATTTCTTAAATTTTTACAAGTTGGATGAATAAAATTAATTTGAGAGATATCAAGAACCGAACATCAATTTTTAAAAAAATTTGCGTACTATTTTTTGTAGATTTTATTTTTTTTATGAAAAAACGGACTGTTGGATAAAAAGAGTTTGAAGACAATATTTGAATTTTTGAAAAGCTATTTGAGTCGAAAGTAAATTTTTACCAAGTTTTAGTATTGTTTTTTTGATAGGTTTTTATTTTTTGTAAAAAACCTGTCAATTAGATTTTTCTCAAAATTTTACAGAATGTTGACAACAATATTTTTTAAAAGATAAAAGTAGTTTAAAGCCAATATCTCAAAGTTTTGAAAAGATATTTGAGTCGAAAATCAATTTTTACCAACTTTTATTAATATTTTTGTTTAGGTTTTTATTTTTTATAAAAAAAACTGTCAATTCGATTTTTCTCCAAATTTTACCAGATGTTGAAAACGTTATTTTTCTTTGCACAAAATTGTTTTGGTGATAAAATCATTTTGTATTCGTAAAATTTTCGAGGTAACAATTTTTTTTTTTCATTTTTTTTTTTGATTTATAAAAAACCGTTAGTCTCTAGCGTTTTTGGTTCGTAAGATATTTAGGGTTAACCAAAATGTTCACCTTTTTTTATACTGCTGTGGTAAAAAAACCACCCACGCAATTTTCTTGAGAGCCCTTTCTGCATCTTTCTGCTTTAATATCTGTATAACAAAATTTATTTGAAGTCGATATCTCTTCTGGTTCTTGAGCTATGGACGACGAAAAAAACGTCGCGAACGTACAGACGTACGGACGTACGAACGTACGTACACACGCACGCACAGACATCTTTCTAAAAATCTTTTATTTCGACTCTAGGGACCTTGAAACGTCGAGAAATGTCAAAATTTTCAATTTGACAAATCAGACCCATTACAATAACTTCCTATGGGAAGTTAATATCAGGAAATTCTCTCCTAGGAAGGGAGGAGGTGGTTTCTTTACCCCTACGACCCCTTCCCCTCATTGATAAGCCATTATCTTTAAAATTATGACCAATTTTAAGGGTGTCCCAAAATTAACGCAAGATTTGAATTAAATAGAAAACGCCGTTTTTAGTCTTTTGATAGTTATATTTTTATTGACTCGTAAAGTACATAGGATAGGGTTATGTATGGAATAACACATCGGACAAATGGCCTCCACGGCTTTGCATGCACATGCGCACTCTTTTGTTGAAATTTTCCATGACCATTCTGCATAAATGTGGCTGAATTTCGTTGATGCAGCGTTGAATCTCCTCCTTTAATGCACGGGTGGTTGTGGGCTTGTTGACATAGACTTGTGATTTCAAATAACCCCATAAAAAGAAGTCTAATGGTGTTAAATCACACGATCTAGGAGGCCAATTTTGATCACCGAAACGAGAGAGTACACGACCTGGAAATGTCTCATGCAGTGCTGCCAGAAACAATGTTTTAACATTATTTTCATGTTTTTTGAACCCAAAAAATGTTTAAATGTTTTCGAGTCCAAAATAATGTTTTTTTTCTATTTCAAATAAAATATTATTATTTCTTATGATCGCTTCGTAAAAAACACGTTTAACTTACCCTACAACCTAGAAACCATGAACACGACTTTATTTATTTCAAATAAACATAGCTAAATTGGCGCTTTGTCTCAAAAGCACAACTACATTTTTGTTTCTGTAAGGTTTAAGATTTCTACAGATCTTCTTGACAGGTATACAGGAATATCTACAACAAAGAGTTCAAATAAAAAATTAAGTACTTATTTATTTCTTAAGAAATTTTTGTACTAGTACCTAAGGACCTGTATTTGTATATTTAATTAAATAAATTAAGTTATTCCTTTTCAATTATTTATTTAAAAGAACTCATACAGTGCCAAAAAAGTAATGTATCACTACATTCTATGTATATTTAATAATTTTAGTATCATAATTTATTTTAATTTTATTCCTTCCATTTTTGTTGTTTTAATAATAAAATACTCCTAATAATTATTTGAAAATATTTGTTTCACTTGTCACTAGCCGAGATGTGGTGTCAATTTTGTTTAAAATCTTTTTTTTTTTTCTGGTTTAACTATTTTCCAACGAAAAAAAAATGTTTTTTAGCTAAAATAATGTTTTTTATAATGTTTTTTTAAATTTCTGAGTGGCAGCACTGGTCTCATGCAGTAATTGAATTGTTTCACGGGCTGTATGACATGTGGCACCGTCTTGTTGAAACCACATATTGGACACATCAATATCATCCAATTTTGGCAGAAAGAACTGTGTAATCATGTCGCGATATCGAGCACAAGTAACAGTCACTGCTTGACCAGCATCATTTTCAAAAAAATATGGCCCAATTATGCCTCCAGCCCAAAATCCACACCATACAGTCATGCGTTGTGGATGCATTTGTTTTTCGACAATCACATGTGGGTTCTCCGAACCCCAAATGCGGCAATTTTGGCGATTGACAAAGCCATCAAGATGAAAATGTGCTTCATCGCTTAGGATGATTTTGCTCGAAAAATCAGGGTCCAACAGCCGCCAAGCTTTCACTATTTTTGAAATATTCTTTAATAATGAAGACACGTTGTTCTCTCGTGTAACGCTCCATTTTTAATAACCCTATACTGTTAGCTGTCAAATTGTTTTTTTTCAGGGTTGCCAACACTTCACTGCACAAATGGCAGCAAATTCAAATCTTGCGTTAATTTTGGGACACCCTTAAGAAAATTGTTTGTTTAATTAATTGTTACATTACTTTACGACAATCGTCTTGATCCAAGAATAATAGATCTCTAATTTGTTATTAATAAATAAACTAAATAATTTAATTTTTTAAATGTGTATATTTTTTGTAATAAGGCATCGTTATGGTAATAGTTATGTAATTGTTTTATCTAAATACATTACCTATACATATTTTTTTTTTCAACTAAAAAAATAAAATAAATCATAATTAAATAAAATATTAATTTAACATTTCATAGATAGAAATATGCTATAGAATAAGAAATAAACAATTTGCTGTATTAATAAGTTCACATCATAAATATAATAAAACTTTACAAAAGATAGAATACGACTAAAAGTGTACATAGATAGATATAAATAGAAATAATTGTTTTATTTTAAACTTAAAGAACGTACTTTAAATTATTGTTATTTATTTGATTCGTACAAAATGTATGTAAAAAAATTTCTAATAATAAATGTACGATATAATTTATTTACTTAAATTATTTGAAAAAAAAAATGGATTTTATTTATGAAATCAACAAAATATTTTCTATTTTAATGGCACTACACACAAGACAACGTGAAGTGGTAGTTTTGTTTAATGATTTTTTAAATGTGTTTTCACAGTTCTTTAAATTTTTTTTTGAATCAAAAACTATTTTATTTTTCAGTAGAGAATTACAACATAAAATAAATTTATTTGTTAAAAAACAATAGTTTAAAGGAACATTTTGAAGTTTACAATTTTTAATTTAAGTTATGGGTATCATACTCCAAAAAGTGGTAAACTTAAGTCTTTTTATTTGTTTTACATACTTCAAGTATTTTTGGAATGCCTCTCGCTTAAATAAAATATGTATATCTTAAGCAATTTCAAAGACAGTCAACATCATTATTGTCAATATATTCATTCGCATCATTTTCAACTTAAGATATTTACAAGAATAAATACATCTTAGTCTTAATTTAGATTCTTTAGCAATTTTCGCAGACAATTTGAATTTTTTTTTCAGGATGAGAGGACAAATTTTCTTTTCCTCAGACTATTTTATTTATTCTTCCATCAACACAGCCATGCAATTACAATGATTTCAATTAAAATTTAAAAATAGAGTTTTATGGAGGGCATGGTGTTTTTACTTAAGTACAGTCAAAACTCTAATAACTGATTTCTTACGTTTGATGACATTTTTCTTTGTGCAAGAAAATAAAACAAAAGTCAAGTTATGTTAGGTGCAATGGGTCCATGGAAAAAATGTTCTTACTTAATTTTGTATATGATCATTTTATGTATCAGTCTTGTTCAAAGTTCTTTTTTAGTATATACAAATCTGAATGTAAGTAATATAAGGCACATACATAGGTAGCTGCATGGTGAAGATAATATAATTCATACAAAATGTGAGGCACTATGTTTACAGTCTTATATAAATTTTGAATACAAGAATAAGACACAAGCATTATAAAACAAGTAAATTTTGAATTTAAAAAATAAATTGTTTAAGACATGAATTTAGAATAGGTTCTGATCTCGTTGAAACTTTTTTCCGAGCTGACCCAATATTAAACCATTTACAGAGTGAAGAAATGAAAAGATTGGTGGTCACTGTTCCAAGCTTTTTTTTGCACAATGATCTTAAAGCAGAAATGATTTATCCTTTAAGTGCTGATCCATCATATGTAGCCCCTATGTAAAATTACAAAGTTTTCATCCTAATACTTGATTAAAAAAATTGGGCTTTCCACAATGAGAGATTGCAATGTTCATCGTTACAATTCTCAAATCTCCATCCATTTGGATGTTTTCTTTCGTTTCCCGTCCATTGCATACATTTTGTGTAGGAATATTTATTTTTATAAATGCAATGCATCTGCAAGATGCAGATATCTGTACTTTCAAAGAATGTTTGGAGTGTGTTAAGAGTTCGAATAGTTTAACCTCGGCGCGTATTTGTTGTATGTTAGAGGTCTAATTCCGTTTTTGAACTTTTTCCGCGCGCAAACTCATCGAATCCTTTCGATAGTTTTGTTTATTTATTTATTCTTTTACTTATTTGAACAGAATGCATTCATTAGATGTTCTGCAATCGTTTTGGAATTCATCATATACATACATATGTATGTATGTATGTATAATGCACAATGCACATGTGCTGTGATTTATTTTTAAAATAGGATAAATTGGAGTTTTAAAGACATCGTCAATGAAGAAAAGAGAAGTTATGAGATTGGAAATCTAAAATATTGGGTGTGGTTTTCATTCATAAAAAGATTTTGTATGTTCAAAAATAAAATCACATAATAATAAAATAGTAGACTTTTGAGCTCTCCAGTTAAAAATATTAAAAAATCTAAAACCACTTTAGAAAGTATCTAAGTAACAAGGAAATGATAAATTAAGGTTCATGATTATTGAAAACATTGGACAGGTTCAGGCAACATAAGGGACTTCATTTGCATTCAACTTTATTCTATGAACGTAAATTTTGACCAAGGCAACAAGTTAGTTTTTCAAGTGTCATGAATTTCAAATTTAGAACTTTACTTCACTTTAAGTTCACAGTACATAAATTACCAAAAACATTATTGTCTACAAAACACTACTCAGGCAAGCTACAAGTCCATCACGATTTGTATTTTGTATTGTAAGGAAATATTACTTATTTCTTTTACAAATTGACAACGAACCCTTTTACAGAAAGCATTGAGTGAAGTTGTGTAGAAAATAAATAAACCATAGAGTAATAAAGTTCAGCTTTCACTTGAATAAAAAAACATTATCAATTGTCATTTTGACAGAAGTATACTTGACTTGATAGTTAGGGAGATTTTTCTTGACTAACTTTCCATTAAAGTTGCCTTAACTGGAAGGTCATTTTTTGGCAGCTGGCCAATCAGATAATAAAAACTTCCCTAACTTTTAAGTCCCTTACGTCGTCGGCTGAACCTGCCCATTAAAAGAAGAGAGATAGGAAATCTATATGGGAAATAGCTGATGTAGAACATTTTCAAAAAAACATGTGACATGACTATCATTTAGTTCCTGTGAAATATGACTTGAAATCGAGATTTGAAAAACGATAACATCATACCGATAACCTAGGTCCTCGGTGGAAATTGCTCTCCAAAAGTCATCTTATTGATATTCTTTAATACCCTTTCACGCATCTTTAATCTGAATTGAAAAGCATAATCAACTGACATTTTGACATTGGGCAGGTTCAGGCGACATAAGGGACTTGAAAGTAAGGCATGTTTCCAGCATCTGATTGGCCAGCTGCCAAAAAATTGGCTTCCAGTTAATGCAACTTTGGTGGAAAGTTGACTGGAAAGTAAGTCAAAAAAAATCTCCCTTACTATCAAATCAAGTCTACTTATGTCAAAAATATAGTTGATCATGTTTTTTCATTGAACTGAAAGCTCATTGATTTATTTATTACATTACATTTCACACTACTCATCACATAAATGTACAGAGTAGAGAACACAGCACCTTGAGCGACTAGACTATAAGTCTGTTCAGTGACGCTGTGCTGGACTGTTCTAGACAGAAAAGTACAGCTTTTCGCTGTTCATTGAGGTTTTTTCTGTGCTGAACTGTTCTACTTTCCTGTTCATTGACAAACCTAGAACAGTTTAGAACAGGATTTTCTGTTCTTGCTTTTGAGTCAGATCAGGTTAGAACAGACTCGTGAGAAATGTCAAAATCGAAGTTGTCATTTTTTTTGTTTACGTTTTGGTTTGGTTGTGCTTTGTGTTTTTTTTTCTCGTGATTTAAAAAAATTAAAATAAAGTTATTTTGCCAATTTGTTTAATTAAATTATTATAAAATACATTTATATAAAATACATTTTACATTTCATCAAAGAAAAGGTAATAACATTCGTCACCCTTTCATTCCAATCATCTGAAGAGGAATCCGACGTAAAATCACTATCGGTGTCTGAACCACTAACATTTTCATTTAGTATTATCTTAGCAATCACTTGATTTTCCATTTCAATAATTTTTAATAATTTTTTTCACAGTAAAAAAACAAAAAATGAAAAAAATAAGCGAGAAACGAAAAATTCACACAATTTGCAATTTTTTTTTTTTTTTTTTTTTGACAACTGACGTTTAACTGACTGTTCTAACTTGATCTGACGTTTCTCACGAAACTGTGCTGTCCTGTGCTGTTCTGATCTAGAAAAATCCTCACTGAACAGACTTATTAGTACAAGACAGAAGGACAGAGGAGAAAGAACAACATACAGAAAGAACACATGACAACAGCACGCGGTAGGTTTCGAGACGGTCCCCCATCTTTCTACTAACTACGCTCACTGATCCTTGATTTCGGTGATCGATGGGAACCGAAGCTTTATCAGTGACTAGGCCGTTGCCTAATTGATTTATTTATTTTCTGCACAATTCCATTTACTGTTTTGTGTAAAATTGGAATAGAAATAAGTAATATTTCTTTAATATATAAAATACATATCATGATCGACTTGCAGCTTGCCTGAGGAGTATTTTGTAATGTTTTTGATAGTTTTTGTACGATGAACTGAAGGTAGAGGTTAGTGAAGTAAGGTTCCAAGTTTGACATGTATGACACAAATGTACATACGTTCAAAGAGAAATTGACGGCAAATGAAGTCCCTTATGTTGTCTGAACCTGCCCATTAGGTGATTTTTCTTGACTACCTTTCCAGAAAACTTTCCAATAAAGTTGCCTGAAGTGAAAGGCAATGGACAGGTTCAGACGACATAAGCGACTTGAAAGTATGGCAAGTTTCTAGAATCTGCTTCGCCAGCTGCCAACAAATTGCCTTTCAATCAAGGCAACTTTATTGAAAACTTGACTGGAAAGTTAGTCGAAAAATCTTCTTAACTATCAAGTCAATTCCACTTGTGTCAAAATGACAGCTAATCATAATTTTTCATTTAGCTGAAAGCTGGCAGTTTTTGCACGGTCAACTGAAGCTAAGGTTAGTGAAGTAAAGTTCCAAGTTTGAAATTTATTACACTTGAAAAGCTAATAATTATTTGCTTTGATCAAAAATTACGTTCAAAGAACGCAGTTGACTGCAGATTAAGATTTTGTCTGAGCCTGTCCAATTCTTGGCAGCTGCCCAAAACAGATACTATAAACTTGCCTTACTTTGTCTTACCCCTTAAGTTGTCTAAAACTGCACATTGGTTTTCATCATGGAAACCAATCATTGGAATTTTTTGACAAGTCGGTTATAGCTATCATTGAAAATTTCTGTCATTGAAACTAAATGGTCTGATTGGAATCAATTTGAGAGTAGGATTGGTCATTAAAACCAACATTGAAAGGTGCGAACACAAAGAAAATAAAACAATGGGATGCCTTTTAGAACGATTATGTTCCGAATTGTAAAAACATAAATCACCTGTTAATTGAAAGCATTTCATCATTGAAAAAGTAAAAATCAACTAAAATAAAAGTTATCTCCCGAGTAAGAGCAAGTTACTCGGATAGCTAAACACCCGCGTGGAATCAATCTCTGATATCATTTCCATATCGAATTTATTATGTGATTTTAGGCCTGATTTAACTCGCAACCTCTGATTTATTAGGATTATTATTATTAGAAGATTGGAACAACAACACAACTATGGAGTGTCTCAGAATATAGCAGAGAGTAAATACTCAGCTGATTACATTTTGCATGATGCTTCTTATGTATAACTAACAAGAAACAAGTCTTGAATACATTTTAAACAAGTAATAGGATCGAAACTATTCAGTACAGTTGACAGCCTGAAAACTTTTCTTTTATTGGTACTGATTATTTGCAAAGGTTGATAGCTCAAGCAAATTTTCAATATTTCATTACATTTAAGACACACGATGACAAATAATATAGTAACTTAGTCGAGTCTAAACGCAGAAGCGCTCAATATAAAGAAGATCGAAAAAAATTATGTATCCTTTATTTTAAATTATTTTAAACATCTCAGTTGTATAATATAATTTAAAACGAAACAAGACACATTTCTTCAATTGTATAGTACTTTTAGCCTTCGCTAGTTTTTAGTTGCAGAACTTTATGGCTTTATGACTTTGTCTACAAAGCTTGTGTCCATTTACTTTAATAATGGAGTGTTGAGAGAGAGTGTTTGAGAGAAATAATTGATACATTTTTCATTGATAGGAATAATAAAAAAAACATACATTTTTAAATAAGAACATTTAATTTTGTAAAATTAAATTTTTGCGAACTTGAATTTTCTCTCTTTCACTTAAAAAGAATTCGCTTTTATTTATAAGTCCAAGAATAATCTGTATACATTTTTTTTTTTTAAGTTTAAGTACAAAAAGTTTTCATTATTCTTTTAATTATATTATTTTTCCATATAAGGCACTGATTTTGATTATTAGATTTTTTGTTTAAGTTCATTTCATAAATATACAGTAATAAGTTTCGCTGCAACACATTCGATGTCTTATTTAATGTATTATTTTATAAATTTTCAATTTTTTAATATTACCTAAGTATTTTTAAAGATATTACTTTAAATACTAACTGATTTATATTTATAAAGAAAATAATAAATGTCAGTTTTTGTTTTCGTTTTATTTATACACATGTAAATATTAACAGCCTAAATAAAATAAATATTGTATGTATATAGTATAATATGTTTTATGTATATATAAGATAAATGGATGTATTTTTTTTTTTGTAGATAAATGTAAATTTTCCCGTTCTTCTTCTATTAAATAGTAATTACTTATGTATCGTATTATAATTTATCTATTCAAAATATTGCGAATATTTTTATTTTTATTTATGAATTTCTTTTTCTTTTGATTGTATCTCATTTTGTTTGTGGATTTAGATAAAAATAATACCTTAAGTAGTTGCCGGAATAAATTATTATTAATTTTTTTAGTTTTAAGTCATTTTTAATTACAATTGTGTTGTAATGACTGATTTACGTATAATTGTTGGCTCTTTATTTTTAGGAGCTGAAACAATTTCGGAGGACACTAGCCATGGTGAGACCATTTCATTGGGTGGGTTGATATGATTAATGGAATTCTGAAAATAAAAAAAAAGATGCTGATTTGTTATTGAAGTGTCTTAAATAACTGAAATGATTATAATTAAATAAAATATAATTAGTACCATGTTACATAGTCACTTTAGTTGTAAATGTTAAATGTATTAAACAATAATTAAACATACAACCCACATTGATGAAATATGTTGATAAGTGAGTGATATTAAGAACCATACAAATTAAAAAAATTAACTGCAAAAATAAATTATATTTGTTGTTCCATTGTTCCACGCAGGCAAAGTACTGTTATGGCGACAAAATCGAAGAAAAGATCATTCTTTACATCACAGATTGAGTTCCAATTAAGGTTCAATACTTCTGTGTATATATATTTAAACATTAATTTTCTATTAAGGCGATATAAGAATTTTCAAATTATTACGGCAACTTATTAACACTAAATAAACAAATAATTCCTGTTTTGCGACCTTGCTTGTAAGTAAAGGGTTTTCGAATGAGGACTTGACGACTTAAGAAAAAAAAAACACACAAACCATTTACCATTGGCTTGGAATACGATCAAAAAATGTATGAATGAAACTCCAATTTGATCATATGGTCACTGTGGGCACGTGTGCAGCGGTCGATTCTTTAGACCTAATTTTTGATACACACTGATATATTACTGTCCTATTATGCAGACACAGTGTGAGCACTAGGAAAGGGAGAAAGGGTTTGAAAGGAGATGCACATGTGTTTTGAATTCCTGAATTGTAATGACTGGGAAAGACAGAGTGTGGCATTCCTAGAAGCGCGGGTATTACGTTTGGACTGCTTAAGAGGATGAATGCAGCTGACTATTTCTCTAGAAAATAAACCATTCAAATAACGTTTAAAAATAGTTAGACAAGAACTTTACTTTCATTTCATGACGCAATTGAACTTATGACAATAGTATTACCAATCAATTTAATGATCTACGTTCAATACATCTAAGAGGATATCTTGTGCCATTTGTATCGACTTCGCATATGTGATCGTTCCACAAGAGGTAGTTGGTGATTTACATACCGAGATGTTCAGATTACCAGTCTCATTGATGCAAGTGCCATACATGGATAATGGAAAGGGGGGATATCTCGATTTAATGATACAAGACAGTATTGGGTTTTTCGAAACACTAGATTCCACGCGGTTTTTTATTCCCGATTGTACAATACGTTTTTATTTTATCGTTGCAGTTTCACATCCGAAGAAGTGAGCCTAAAAACGAGTATGAAAAGCTGCAGACAGGAGATCATTAATAAAAATGAGCAAGAATGTTGGAGATAGAACAGAGCTTTGGGGCACACCCGCTTTTATTTAGTGGTTTATAGACGTGAAAATATCCAATACTAATCTTACTGAACAATTTAAAAGGAATTTCCAATGAAGGCGAGTTTCATGAAAACCGAAGGAACGCATTTTCGATAAGAGAGCCTGACGCCAAACCCTATGAAATGCTTTTGAAAAATTAAGTGCAATAATCCTACTTTCTCCAAAACGATGTGAAGATTTGCTTTAATGTTCGGTGAGATGAACCATGAGATCACCAGTGGACCTATTGCTTCGAAAGTCGTACTGCCGGTCATTAAGAAGCTTTCGATCTTCAAAATATTTCTTGAGCTGATAATTAATCAGCTTTCCTTGGAAAGAACGGAAGTAAGTGAAATCGGTTGATAATAATAGGGTGTGGAGGATTTTGGGAATGGGTTTGGAATGGGACAGATGCTGTTTTCCATCCACTCAAAAAGAGACCTGAGGACTAGGACAGATAAAGAAGCTCACGCAGTGGTTGGACCAACATTAAAGAACACCTCTTCACAAAAAAAAGCTGGGATACCATCCGGGCAAACGAATTTATGTATGTTGAGATCTCTTAGGACTCTCGCCACAGTACGAGTGCGAAAAAAGATTGGTCTCATAGAATCAAGGACGAGCGGATTCATAACACTCACTAGCAGCGTTGAATTAGCGTCGAACTGCCTAGCTTTCTTTAGAGACACATGTTCAATGTTGGCTTTGAGCTCTTTCAAAATCGTTGGCTTTTTAGTATTAACCAATGACTTGGAATAAATATTAATGTCATTCTCATCATGGCTTATATGTCCATAAAAGTATTCCTCGAGTGCGAAAAAAGATTGGTCTCATAGAATCAAGGACGGACGGATTCATAACACTCACTAGCAGCGTTAAATTAGCGGCGAACTGCCTAGCAAAGAGAATGTTGGCTTTGAGCTCTTTCAAAATCGTTGGCTTGTTAGTATTACCCAATGACTTGGAACAAATTTTCATCATCGTTTATATGTCCATAAAAGTATTCCTCAAGGAACGCTTTTTAGACTAACGCAAAAGAAGTGAACTTCTTTTAATTTATTTGTTTAAAATTCTCTGATGTACCTACTAATGTAAAATGTTTCTGAAAGCAAGTCCGTTTAAAAATAATTGATTAATATAATTTACTCTAGCAAACATGCGTGATATTGAAATATAAGCAAGGAACTTTAAAGTCTAGAACTCAACAAATCTTCAATCAAATTGCTGAAAGAACTGACGTGTGTATAGATTTATGGGGAAGCTGTTCTAAAAAGTTTGTCATTTTTGAGATTCGTTTATTTGAACTCGATTTATTTAGTTGATAAGTTTTTTGTTTTCTTGAACAAATTTGGTTTTTACCACTTTAAGTTTACGTTTTGTGCATATGCCCTATTCTATAATAACACTTGTAAACTGTGACCTACAGAACTCTAACCTGAAATGCTGTTAAACGTTTGGACAAAATTGGTAAGGCAACATCACCGAGTGACGTACCGATATGGGCTACCATAAATGTTTATGTGACAAGTATTAATACGATATTTCATAACTTAACAATTTTGATACTCACTTAAAAATAGACTAGTGTAGATTGCTCTAGAAATTCAATGGTTTAAAGTATTTCAAATACAACAAAAGCTGTTAATGCTTCGAGCACTTCTAAACAATACTCGCTTTTTTCTTTTGCTTAACTGGACATGTGGCCACCATTTCACTTGAGCAACGAAGTACGATGAGTAAGGAAATGGTATACAAGCTTTCTTTAGAAAATCCGGAAAACAAATAAAAGATTTCAAATCATTCTTCTTCATAAATACGCAAACATTTGAAACATCTACATTTTTGAAGACTAAAAACATCGAATAAAAACAACATTTTTTACTCCAGAAGAAGCTAAACTCAAGTTTAAGAGGTCCCCCAACATGTTGAAAAACATTAAATCATATAAAATGAAATCATATTGTGTTATCATTGTTGCATCGAAAATACAAGGTAGCAATTCCCTTATCACTCTTAAGTCTGAACTACTCTTACGTGTTAAGATAGAACTTTGAAAGTTACCTACAATTTAAGTCGAGTCCGATCGGTTTATTTGAAAGGAATTTTCATAACAAAGGATACTCTTGAAGGATTTGTTAGCTAGATTAGTTTTTTTTTTTACTGAAGCACCAAACTTTGATTTCTTTTGAATATTATCGGTATCCTTGGACTTGTATCGTATTAGATCTTTGCTTTTAATATTTTTACCTTAGGCACGATAAATAAATGTTTAGACGAGCAGGAAGGTACATCTGGAAATGGCAAGAACCACCCCAAGCGACGAGCTAAAGCCGAGCGACCGCAAGCGTGCCGTTGCCAGTTCCAGAGTACCGAAGAACTCCTCCGTGGAATCCTGACTCCTAACAATGGCTTAGTTGGTACAATCTGGCATTTAACTTAAAACTTTCACATGAGAATTCTTCCTATCCTCACACTATCACACCAAGGGCACAAGAATTCCTGAGTCAAAATTGCTTCTTCAAAAATCTAAGATCAAACATGCAAGATAAACCCATACAAGGTCTCAAAAAAGTCTTTTCTGTTGGATAGTACAATAGCAACCATTAGTGTATATATACGTAATATTGTTTTAGCTTAACAAAATGAAATCATTTTATTAATTACATACTATATAAATTAAAATAAATCACTCTACAAATAAACCAAACATTAAAAAGCCCCACAACCAAAGGATATTATATTCTTTACTTCGTAACTTACTTTCTTTTCCCGGTAGTTATTTTCATTCAGTTCCTTGTTTTCCTTGTTTTCATAGTTTCGTTCTTGATTCGAAATTATATTGGACACATTTGTAACCGGCACAGCCGGTGGAGCGACCACTTCCTTGCGCTCGTCGACAACGCTGCTAATATTATTAATGAATATCTCATTTATAAGTGAGTCCGTCGTCGAGACAAGGGTCGTTGGAATTTGAGTTGGAGTTAGCGGTGGAGGTGGACTGCTGGGTGTTGTTGCTGTAACAATTGTCGTTAGTGTTGTAGAAGCAAAAGCATTGGTGGGACTACTAGGCGACGACAATGACAACGACGACGGTGGAATCGGTGACGATGTAGTTATTGTTGTTGTTGTAGGCGATGACGATGATGATGGTTTTTGTTCGGTTATGCTTAATGTGAGCTTGTCACCGCCCTACGATGATGCAGTCAAGCAATAATACAAACAAAAATAAAACATACAAAACAAAACGAAAAAGAAAGAACAAAAAAACAACAACAAAATTGCATGTGTACAAATAAAATAAATTTAAAAAAATAAATTACATTTAAATGAACAACAACATTATTATTTAAAAGAATAAAAGTAGGTGAGAGAAAATGCGTGAATTAAACAAAATTATTCTAGCATTTAATTATATTATTACACGCTTGGGTAGTAATAATTATTTTAACACAAGTTAAGAACATTATTTAAAAATTGAATTGAAAATTTAATTTAACGTTACTTACGACTGATATGTAGGTAGCATTGATAGAATCTGGTCCATCGGAATGATATAAGCTGTTGTTCAAGGATGAGGCTGCAGGAACAAACATCTGATTTGTTAGCTTAGCATTGTTAGCTGCTCCAAGTTCTTCTTCGACTCGGGCTAAGAGAAAAGAAAATGAAACACATTAGTTGATAATTTCAAAAATTAAAATTATAGAATATTAAACATGCCGGAAGGGGCTATAAACACCTCGATAATTTATTTATTAATTTTTATTTCTTCCTCGCGAATTTATGACTTTGTGTATCTCAGATGGGACGATGAGGGCTTTGTATTAATATTGTCAAAACTTAAAGGATAGAGGTAAGTAGAGATAACAGTCACAAATAAGCTTTGCTACTTAACAGCTTGGAAAAGAATGCAATCTTTTGGGAATGCAATCTTTTATGACTTCAATATAAAAAATGCATTCATCTAATTCACCTAAAGATTGCAATCAACTATCATTTGACCTTAAAAAGACTGCAATCATTTTTTCTCCAATCATTTGACTGCAATCAATTGATTGCATTCATTAAACTCTTCATGCATTTTTTGCATTCACTTGAAATCTAAAGGGCGATTTTTTAGCTATTATCTTTTTGGCAACACTGGTTTAAACAGCTGACGCACGTTTCATGTTTTGTTTCACTGTCAAACATCCTTAGTTTGGTCTATAATTTAACCATGAATCGTCTTACAAACGAACAACGCTTGCAAATTATTGAATTTTATTATCAAAAAACGTGCTCTGTTAAGAAATTTAATCGCGCGCTTCTTCATATTACAGCGAGCGACGAAGCTCATTTTTGGCTCAATGGGTATGTAAATACATAAGCAGAATGGTCGATTTTGGAGTGAATATCAGCCAGGCAAGAGCTACCAAGGCATCCAGTAAAAGTCACAGTTTGGTGCAGTTTATGGGCTGGTGGCATCATTGGACCGTACTTCTTCAAAGATGATGCCAATCGTAACGTAACTGTGAATTGTGAGCGCTACCGTGAGATGATATCCAACTTTTTTTTGCCCAAAACGCAAGAGCTTGACTTTTATGACACATGGTTTCAACAAGACGGTGCCACATGCCACACAGCACGCGCAACAATGGACTAATTGAGAGGCAAGTTCAGTGAACATTTTATTTCACGTTCGGGACCGGTCAATTGGCCACCTAGATCGTGCGATTTAACGCCTTTAGACTATTTTTTGTGGGGCTATGTTAAAGTTCATGTCTATACAGATAAGCCCGCTTCAATTGACGAATTGGAAGACAACATTGAAGCATTTATTCGTGAGATACCGGCCGAAATGTTGGGAAGAGTATGCCAAAATTGGACTAAGCGGATGGACCATTTGAGGCGCAGTCAAGGTCAACATTTGCATGAAATAATCTTCAAACATTAAATTATATGGACTGTACCATCGATTCAAATGAAGATTTCATGCATTTTCTGAATTGTATGTGTGTTTTTTTTTTTTTAACTTTCCTATAGTTTTTAAAAAATCATCCTTTATGTATTCTTAAGTGAAATTTCACAACACACTTTTGATATTTTGATTTTAATTTTTTGGTGTCTGATATCGCAAATTGGTGTCAGGTTTATGGAACACTTTATTTATTATATTTTTAGTGGTGAAATTGTACTTAAGAATGCTACAAACACTTTAAATGAATGTTACGGAGCTCAATTAGCGCTCGAGTGTGTCGTTTTGATATCATAAACGCATTTGGGCTATGACTGTGAAGAATATAATATGACTGGTTGGTAAAAAGACATCTAAGCGCATCATCGTTAGAGCTTATTATTTCATTGATAATCATGCCTTTCCAAAAACTAGCATTCTCGAACTGGCCAAACCAGGGCTATTGCAGAGGAAGTGAATCATCGTCTTCTTTTCTTGTTGGTACAACTACAGTGGGTGTTATAAGAAATGTCCAATTTTGCTACTTGTTCCCGTAAACATAAGTCAGCGTCCGGGATACATACTGTTGTAATACTGGCTTTATTTTAGGTGGATCCAACATACGTATAAGAGATAATAAGAACGAAATTTGTTGTAGGTAGGCAATAGGGGTATTCACGATTCGATGCAAGTGGTCTTGTATCGTTGCATCTTTCAATGTATATATTCTAGTCAGTTATACTCTGCTTCACCCTGAAGTTGGATTCTGTAAGAAAAATCGAAAAGATTTTGCTTTTAATAGCACCAAGAAGAATTTTAACCCTTTCCATAAGTGAGCCACGAAGAGTCAATTCGACAACTCCTTCAATTCCACTATGACTTTCAACCCAAATATAATTGACTTGGAGGTTGATGTTCAGACTATACAGCTGGCTATCTAATTGCTGTCAAAATCAGGTAGCCAAAAAGACTTAGAAATATTTTCAAACCCTTACTGAGGCTCAAAATAAGCAGCACAGTCGTCGGTTCTTGTCGAAAAAATATCAGATAAAATCAGCTACATACATATGCCGTTGTAATAGCCATGATCTACTCAAGGTTTTTGGTACGTTGTTTATATTAATTACCCAGCGAAAATTAAGAAGAGGGCTTGAAAGGAGGTTTTGAATGGTACAATGACTAGGAAAGGCAGAGTGTGGTAAAGCATTCCACATTCGAGATCAAATACCACAAGAAAGTTAGTTGTATGTAAAATTGACTATGGGTTGCATGTATATGGGCACTTTCTTAAATCAAACTTAAAAATAATAAAACCTGTTTACCACGACGCAGCTAGAAAGAAGTATAAACGCCGTCTCTACTACACACATAACGAATATATTGGCAGAAGCAGGACTAACCAGTATTGAGGAGAGAATATACATGTATAATTATCGCTAAGCTGTTTGCAAAACTAATTTTATCCAAAAATTCGATAATAGATAACAATGTCAAAAAAACGCCATCGCTACAATCCTCACTTAAGCAGCGCAGTTAGAACTATAAACTAATCGGGTGCGCTTGGTTGATCCACGTTGTCCTGCATGGTTCTTCAGCTCGGACTCTTTGATAATGACGCTGGCTAATTACAACAAAAACAAAACAGCAATAACATCTTCACTGATGGTTCGAAGTCAACGGAAAACACATCATTTTTGTCATTTCCCCGAATTCGTCTCAGTTGTCACTGCTAAAGCATTTGCCATTCTTCAACCATTCTTTAGTCCGTAATGAGTCACCGAGGAAAACACGTTATATGCTCTGATAAACCTGTCCTTTAAACTTTAAAAAACTCCAAAACAACTGATGTATGAAATCAGATATCAACACATTAAACAATATCAAGTTAATGTGGATTCCTGGACATGTAGGAATTCGGGGAAACGAGTATGCTGATGTTGCAGCTAATTCGGCCAAAAACTCTCCGAAATTCAGCTTATTATATATTTATAAAACAAGTTAAAAAAGGGAAAGAGAACAGTGGCCTGGGCACCCCAGTATTTATGGTATATTTTTCAGATGGTTTAATTCTACCACTTGTATTGAACGTCCGAAAAGTAATTTCTAATCCAACGAAGGCGGGATTCTTTCAACTAACACGTATTTCACATAAGTGAGCCTGATACTAAGCCCTATCAAATGCTTTTGAAATATTAAGTGCAATATTCTTAATTTCTTCCAAACGGTGTAAATATGGTTCCATTGTTCGGAACCATGACAGCACCAATGAACCGGTTGCTCTTCGCTCTTGCAAATTAGGTGACCTAACCACCGGAATCTACCGATTATGTTTTTGATCCCAATGAAGCTCCGTGGAAAAAAATTTTTCAAGGGATTTTTTATATCATATTTCGGAACGTGAATAATGATATCGCTTCGAATATATCGTATTAATATCGAATATATCTAGAAGACCTTGGTCTTAATTTTATGTGTATTTTATCTTTTAAAGAAAAGGGTGTTTCAAAACTATGTTCATGAGGAAAATGCCTAGGGAAATCTTACTAACAATGTCATTCATTATCTACATCGAAACAGATTGCCTACAATTCATAATTGTTGGGTCTCCGGAATCCCCTTCATCACATGCGGGACCGAACAAGGCTAAGAGGGCAGAGTGCCTTTTAGTGAGCACCCAAATTCCGGATCCATATGGCCCGTAGCATAGATTAAAAAATAATGTTTACTCCAGGACAATTTCGATAAAACCAAAACGTAGTAATGTAATTATTACTTTGTACTATATTGTAGTCGGGGATTAAAAACTTATTCTAGCAATATTCGAGAAATTAAAAAATATGAAAACACCATCAATTGTCATTCTTACCTTTCAAAATATTGCACTTAATGTGCCCAGGCGGCAGAGCTCCAGATCCAACATTTGCCATTTTCACTTGGTTGTTTGGTTTTTCGTTGTTATTTGATAATCTCTTTAAAGTTTCCGTATTATGTTCCATATCAGATGTTTTATTAATTGTAACTCTGTTTTGTTTTTATTTTTGTAA
Organism: Eupeodes latifasciatus; assembly: GCA_920104205.1. Taxonomy (NCBI): domain Eukaryota; kingdom Metazoa; phylum Arthropoda; class Insecta; order Diptera; family Syrphidae; genus Eupeodes; species Eupeodes latifasciatus. Next base: position 393,904,019 of record OV049924.1, read on the forward strand.
ATAAATAAGAAAATTGAATTAAAAGTAAACAAAAATTCATTTTTATATAACAAAAGAAGCTTCTACACAAAAATAATGAAAAAGCATTTGAAAAATAAAAAAAAAACAATTATGTGAAAAATATAACAAAACAAATAATTATATGATATTATCTACCTGATACTGTTAGCATCATTAATTGCTTCGGTAGCTAGGATTGATGGGGATGGATCTTTAACAATAGACTTAAGCAATGAATCTAGCTCCTTATCTTTATCCGATAAGCCACTTTTTATGCTGTAAAAGACAGATTTATTTACAAGAAACATAATTAAAAAAAAAAACAAAAACATAAACATTAAAAGAAGTCATAAACTATTTATAAGCAAAACAAAAATGATAAATTTATCTTTCAAATACTAATAATTACTCATTTTTAATAATAATACTTTGTATAATCTTTGGCTGTTCGAAACAACAAATAAATAAAAAACAGTTGTTATTTTGTAAAACAACACTAGAAAATAATTAGTAGTGGACAGAACAAGCAGCGTCTGTAAAAGACAACTTGAACAATTGCCAAATGTTTACTTAGCGCGACAGCTATCGCTATCGGTAAGCTGTTTAACGCAACGCGATCATCATCGGGTCGATTTGTCATGTAATTTGAAATTTTGTTCACTGCTAATTGCTCTGAAACAGGGAACTCAGAAAAGCGTTTAAATAGATTGTGTTTTCCGTGTTGACAAGAAAATACAATATGTATTGTAGATTGTGTTTCTTTTTTCTTTTAGCTTGTTCAATTCTTTAACAGGAATAATAATTTTTGTTATAATTTTAATAAATTGCACCTTAATAAAACAAGATGGGTATCCAAATCCTTTAAAAAAAAGGAAAACATTATTAAATTATTCAAGGGAACAATAATTGTCTTCTTCACACCACTCACAACAATTAACTGAATTTTACAAGTGGGAATTAAACCACAATTTAGAAGGTAGACGTATGAACGTGATATAGATCGTTATTCAAAGATTAATAAATACGGAAAAAGTGAATGTTAAATGTCGTTGCTGAAATGAATTGGTTCAAATAATTCTTTCGTGTTTTTAGTGCGAAGCAGATGACAAATTATATACTCCACCACGTACTTATCATTTTTACAGATATAGTTTAATATTGCAAGCAATATTTAAAATCTTACAGTGTGTCTTAAAAAAATTGTTGATTTTATCGTACTTCAGTACTTGTGTATTTTAGAGGTCACAAATCAGAATATATTTGTAGCGCGTATAATATTTTTCAGTTATTTTTTCATGTTAATTGAAAGACATTAACCGTCACACTTCCTTAAACTCAATTTCTTCATTTTAATACGTGTCAAAGCATAACTTCTGATATTAATAAACATATTTCACACAGTTGTTCCGCTGTGAAGTAATTTCAATGTTAAACGCAACAAAATTTGATTTATTAGAGATGGAAATTGAATTGCAGCGAATTTGGAAATAACCCTATTAACTGTCTAATAAAGGAAAAGTAGGTACCAAATACAAAGTCAACATTTACAATCACACAGTATGGACCTATTTGAGGTGGACCGGGAATAAGTATAATTGGGGACTTTAATAATTTGCAAGAGACTTGAAGGGAGATCTTGGTGGTACTGAGCATACATCAAAGATGGATGTACATTATAATGGTGAGGCCCATCATTATCTATGCTGCACACGTGTGGCATAAAAGAACCTAATTGAAGAACAATAAGGAAGATATAAGACAAATTTTGAAAAGGATTTCTGAAGCAATGAGTACTTATACTATCAGAAATGGAAGTTATCCTTCACTTATTATATCTGCACGAGGTTATTGACAGTGTTGTAAATGGAACAACCATGAGGTTAGCAAAAAACGATTTGGAATTGGCAAGTGTATTTAAAAATCTTCTTTCAAAAATCGATCAGAAGATATAACTATGAGAAAAACTTTGCTGAGCTAAGTTGCAAGAAAGAGTGGGTAAGTGAAACTACTAACTATCACCATCAGGTGATAAACTGAAGGGGGAGAGTGTCTGAAAGGATTGGTGCGGGAATTTTCGGACCTCTAACTACCCGATCTGCGGCATGGCAGATCGGGTAGTTGGTAATTGCCTAAAACTTGGTTTAAGCCAGCAATGCAGTTTCTTGCCACGTCGAAGTTTTTGTTTTACCTCCTCGTGGTGGCCCCGGGCAATGATTTGTGTATCCCTATATACATAAGTTAGCTACAATTGCAAGGGCGAAGTTTCCTGACTCTTCAGGATAGGTTACGGAGATTAGCACTCTTCGTAACTGAACTCCATACCGCTATGGAAACTGAATTTCAGCAAGTCAATGTTTACTATAGAGTACCCGTGGCATGATGGTTAGTGCGTTGGATTGTCATGCCAGAGGTCTTGGGTTCGATCCCTGCCTATACCATCTAAAGTTTTTTTCACGGGTACTGCCTCTTGCGAGGAATTGACAAATTCTCCAAGAGTAATTCTTGTCATGAAAAGTGCTTTCTCAAATTAGCCGTTCGGATTCGGCATAAAACTGTAGGTCCCCTCCATCCCTGACAACAGTACTCGCACACAGGAATGGTTGAGAGTTGTAAGTCACTAGGCCCTAGTTCTCAACGGACTGTTGCGCCACCCAATTTATAATGTTTACTATATGGGAAACTAAACATTCTAGTTCTTATAAGACAATACCAGTTTTAGGATTTGTAACTCTCATGAGGAAACAACTGATCCCATATAAGGACAATTCTATCCACTAATACACCAAAGGCAAGTGAAAGAGGATAATCTTCGCTCTCTGATAGCATTCAAAATACTCAAGTTTTTCAAACAAAAAACTTAGAGGAGGAATTAGGAATTGAAATGAGAAATTCATTCAGTTCAATAAGAAGACTCAATACATCTACATTTACTTAAACTTAATATATTCATTCTTCACCTAAAATACTCTTCCCTAACTTACATCAAAAAGCGCTATACTATCGTTATTTCTAGGCAAGTTAACAACATGGTCAGAATTAGTATTAAAATTATTTAAAGTCTATTTGCTTATAAAATTTAAGCCTCCTTCGATAACATAGCAAGGGTAGAACTAAAGAAGCCATAAGAGCATTTGGATTTTCAAATAAATTTAATATGACAACATAAAGGTATAATAACTGAATTGCCATCTAGAAATATTAACATCTACATAAATGTATACGTGGTAATGTAAGAGAAAATCGGCCTAGTGTGTCAATAAATGGGTTTTGACGTAAGAGTGAATTTAAGAGCCTAAGAGAGAATAGGATAATATGCAATAAGTTAAATAATTTACGATACAAATATTTATTTATGCTATAAAAACGTAAATATTTTAAACGCGCTTTTCTCAAAAAGTCATTTTCACACAATATGTATGTCCCTTACCTGCCTGCTGTTGAATCAGCTACTTGTGAAACCAATATGTGACTCTGAAACGTCAACATTCCAACGGAGCCTACTATGATCAAGATTCTTTAAATTCATAAACCTTATCAATTTTGAGTGGATTGAGACGATTTCAGAGATACATCAAAACTCAACTAAATAAAATTTACGTTTAATCAGAAATTGTGATACAAAATTAATTTCGGTATACTACGGCGGCGGGCAGGTCACCTTGTTCGTATGACCTAAATGAATCGTTTACAAAGTCCCAAATATCAGATATTAAAACACTAGAAATTCATGAAGAAAATAAGACAACATTACTAAGAGTTTCCAGATATAGTAAAATAAAAATAAATAAATTAGGTGTCCGTTGAGAACTAGGGCCTAATGACTTACAACTCTCAACCATTCCTGTGTGAAGGTACTGTTATAAGGGATGGAGGGCTCCTACTCTGAAAGTCGAACTTGTCGAGTTGTAGAAGCTGAGTAAGGTCAATGATTCTCGAGAATTTTCTCCAGATGAGTCCTGAAACTAAAGGACGTTCTTATCCCTCTACCTTCCCAGAATCATCATCCATTCCCACATAAACAAGGTATACCAGCCTACGTTTATGTCACCAACTCCCTTCCCACCTCCCACGTTGTAATGGCGAAAAAGCTAGACAGCGCTCCTATCTCCTATGCTCCTTCTCACTCTAGGTAACCTAGCTGAATTGCTGTTACCGAATCCCAATCTTTTCCTCACATATCAGAATGATGAATTAACATCAACTGATTCCTCACCCTATCTCTTCCTCCCCTACCACCTCTCATCTTTATTGGGCTGGATCTAAGGTGTTAAACGACCCGTGCCGATGATCAGCCTGGCTGGTTATTTTTGCAGAAGCTGCATGGACGAGGAAGAGGAAGAAACAGTTCTTCATCTTCTCTGCACATGCCCTGCTCTGGCTCGAAAACGCAAGAATTACCAAGGAGAATTCTTCTTTAACGATCTAAATCATATCGGCATAATCAGCCTCTCACGTTTCGTAAGAGACTCAAACTGGTTCCATTGAGCTTAGGAAGAAACCTCAAGATTCATGTGGTATCACAATGGGCCATTAAACTGGCCTAAGTGTGTCCGTTTCCATCTTGGAATGCCACTATAACCTAACCTAAGGGATGGAGGGGACCTACAGTTTTAAGCCGAATCCGAATGGCTAATTTGAGAAAGCACTTTTCATGACAAGAATTACTCTTGGAGAATTTGTCAATTCCTCGCAGGTTCCTCGAGGCAGTACACGTGAAAAAAACTTAAGATGGCACAGGCAGGAATTGAATCCAAGACCTCTGACATGACAGTCCAACGCACTAACCATCATGCCACGGATACTCCAGTCATAGTAAGGTCTTAAAATTCTCTTTGTTCGAGTTGAGCACGCAACATCTTTTTAAAGAGAAAATATTGCTTCTTGTTTCATATTCTCTTAAATCATCATCATTATCAGCTCGATAGCCATGATTTGGTCTGGCCTCATACAACAAGTCTATCCATTAATCCCGAACGCGAACGGCTTCGGGTGTGTTGGTCTACGCCATCTCTTCCTCACATAAGGGCCAATAATACCTGCAAGACTTTCCTTTCGAACGCGACTAAGACGTAGGAATGCCTTTTATCAAGCACACAGGTCTCGGAACCATAAGGGATTACTGGCAGAATCATCTCTCTTAGTTTTAGCGTGTGGGTCTATCGGATCCTATAGGATAGAGGAAACTATCTTATAGGCGGTACTCAACAACGTGATACTTCTATACTTGCTGCACGTTGGGACATCTTTTTTCTCCTTAAAGCTAAATTTTAAAGCTGTAATTTTGAAAACTATTACTACTAAGTTAATAATCAGATCAGTTTTGCACTTGTATAATTAAACAAATCTAAAATTATTTTAAGTATGCATTTGCAGAAACTCGTAAAGAATCTTACGCTAAATTTAATGACTAAATCAATTAATTACTAAACCGAGAACTGAAAATAAAGATGTAAAAGGATTTTAAAAATCTATCGATCTTTATTGTTGTCTGTTTAGTTCAAAACTCTAAAAGAAGAGCCTACTGCTTCTATTAGTCAAAAGGGTCTTTGAACAAATAGTAATTTTCCAAAAAAAAAACAAGAACTCAATCGCATTATTTGCACAAGATGATTAAGATTTCGCATATTTCCTCAAAAGTCGCAGCAATCAACCAACTCTCTTCCATCAACAACTATTCTATATCTTCCTACATAAATTATTGAATCTGTGGGACGAAGTGATGATTATTCACCATAATCAGATTTTAAAATATTAAATCTGCACATAATTATGTATAACATAACGTACATGTATAATTTTGACATAAAATTAAGCAATATTAATGCTTCACAAGTTTTCTTTTCCATTTATTTGACTTTCTAGTTTAAAAAAAAACTAGTTCTGCAACCCAACACAAACCTAGTCACTCACTCTCTGTCAACAAAAGTGATTAATTGTATTGTTTATTCAAATTATGATAGTAATCTATCTTCTTTTTGATTAAGATCTCATTAGTTTAACAACAAAACAAATAAAAGCCAAAATAACACTCTTATTCACACATTACCAACGAGCGCGCTTTGAACGAACGAACAACACTACAAAAGCAAAACTATGAAGACAAAAATAAAGATACAAAAAACAAATTAGTAACAAAATGATAAACTAAACTCGTTGCAGGTATCTCTACGGTCTATGATCTACGTACCTATATAACTTACTTGATACAACATACAAACATACCTAAATGATGAACTTATGGAAGCCTTTCCAAACGAACCGTGATGAGATTGTGTCCTAAATGGATTAGTGTCTTCAAAGTTCTTCGTGGTCGGCGATGGGTATGCTGGTGTCTCAGGTTCCATTCTGAACCACCGTACACAGGTACGAAGAGGCACAAACAATGAAAAACACAAAGCAACAAAAAGAAAAAAAAAAAAGAAACAAAAATGTTTTAAAATCTTTTCCGTATGTGCGTTTGTGCATCTACATTATCTCTACTTACTTTACAGTAAGTCCAGCTTTACCAAATGAACCAATTTTACTGTAGCCAGGTTCTTCGGTGCTAGATGTTGACTTCATCGAGACGTGACCCAGCGACGCGCACGTGTTCATATGGCCGGAGTTAATTGATGCCGCACAAGATGTGTCCGGTAGCTCACAGATTGAGTTGTGAATTACCGTTTGCACAGATGGCGATGGAGTGATGGTAGACATGGATGGAGAATCAATTTGAACAAGGCTATTGTCTGTCATCGGTGGTAGTGGTATAAGGCTTTCGTTGGCTTGATCGATTGAATTTCGTGCAGCGATTGCTGCTACTGCCGCTGCAGCTGATGCTTTTTGCCGTTCGCGCAGCAGGTGCGATTGCCGGCTGGCGAATCTCTGCGATGGGCGTCGTTCGAATTGCACAGTCCGGCGGGCTCGACTCTGGGCTGTAGTCTGGAATTCTGTTCGACCCGAGTACCGAAAGCGTGAACCCATTCGGAAAAAATTTTGTCGGGCAGAGGGCCCCTTAACGGGGGCGCGTAGACGGAAAAACGTATGATGTTCCACGGCGCATTTCCAGAGGTGCTTGCAAGCCTTTTCGTTGTACAGTCGAAAGACAAATGTATGCTCCTGTTCTCGACCCTCGTCGTCGTCTTCGATCACCACCAGAGTTAGTTTCTTCTTCTTGAAGTCCAGCTTACTGATTTTTGGCCAGAAGAAGAGTCCTATTTTCTGATCACGTTCAAAAACTAGTATGCCAGTAGGTGTTAGTCCTAAATGGTATTCACAGCCGTCTTTTCCCTTTGAAAAAATAATATAAAAGTTATATAATAATTCAAGGAGAAAAATATTAACCAACTTACTAAAACTGTATGCATATCAACTCCGTACATGTCCAGCCATTTGGCTTTGTTTAAGTACGCTGTCTCGGCTTGTGCAGGCGTCAAGCTGCGACAGCCCTTATACTCTTCCAGAATCGCAATTTCCAATTCTTCCGTTTGTTCAGGAACGAAACGAAATTCCGATACTGTTGCTGCTGTATGCACTTGTTCATCATAGTCACCCAATTCAGCTATGACAATGAAAAAACAAGAAGTTCATTATTCATTAGACTCATTTATGATGAGTGATGACCTTTAATGGAACTTACATTGCAAAGCCAATGCACACAATTCTGTAGCTTTATCGTCGGGACAATCTAAACGACCTTCTAGTAGATCTTGTTTGAGTTGAAGGAAAAACAAGTAACGTGTAAGTTCTTCTCGGAGGGTATTTGGCTCAGATGAATAGAACTTAACCTTTAAACGGAATGTATAAGGTGGGCCAACTATAAGTTCAAAGAAATAAAAATAAAAATACAAATTAGTTTTTTTGACCTTTTTATATGATGATTTAAAGTTTATTCAGGTGTAATTACTTTTGACTTGTTTTTTAATGGCTTTTGTTGGATCCAACCAATGTTTGACATGATTAGCATCGGTAAATTGAAGACCAAAGTAGTCCTTTTCTGTGAGATCAAGAGCATAGAAAACTTGTTCGTATAGATAGCTGCCCATAGCTTTTTTCTAAAACAAAAAGAGACAATTTGTTATTGACAGTTAGTTTTGAAGATGAATATAAATGGGATTAAGAATAATGTGTACAAATACGTTTTAAGATAATATATTAACAAAAAGAATACAAAAAGCCATATTAAATCACTCACTCAAGACTTCAAGATTGTGTCAAAACCCGGCCATAGTTAAGAAATTATTAGAATTGCGAATAAGTTATAAATTCGCAATGTGATTTTGGTTGTAAGGTCGGTAGTCGACATAGCTTCTGTGGTCAGAAGGTAGAATTTTGAAGCCAATAACAGTAACAATATTGAAACAATAAAAAGAAAGCGACCGTAGCGGCCAGCATCGAACATTGATTCGGTGTCATATCCGTTCAATTTTGCTGTTGGGCTTATAGCAAAAAAACGGTATTATTAGGACTAAGGTAGAACACAACTTATACCTTAACATTAATTGTATGATAATTTTGCAAACTAAACGTCTTCTGGTTATGAGTCTTCATTGGACTCTATATGTCCTTTTGAGAAACCTTGAATTTAATGTTTTCATGGTTTTGGAAAATAAATTTTAGAGATAATTTTTAATGCCGACTGTCGTAATGGAGGAAACACATTTCAAAAGTGTTCGAAAAGAGTTGATTAATAGGTACGATGTATGCTGCCGAATGTAAAAGAAAATACCGCTAACGTCAATTGTTTGAGGTACGGAGGACTTGATGAGGTCAAAACATAGAAACATCGATATATGCAATATGTGGTTTCAAAAAAAGACGGTGCTGCATGCGACACAAGCTACCCAACGCTCGAAGTTGTTTAAAAAAAACTGGGTAATCTCACATGTACGTACATATCTTGTAAACACTTCACTTTTAGAAATGGAGAATCTAAGTACAAAGTAGCTTTTTTGTATTTGTTTGTATTTTATTTAAAAAAAAAAGGGCTATATTGTGTTTGTGTATTGTACCGGTGGGAGATTTTTCAGAAAAAAATGGTTCTATTTTAACTACATGATAATATCAGAATATATGTAGCTGTGATCAAACGATTAGAAAACCACTTTCACTCGAAATGAAATCAAAAATGAAGAACAAAGGTCAAATTACACTCGACGCTATTAAAATTTTGCATTTTATGACTAAAGAAAGTTTCTATGTATGTATGTATTTATTTTAAGTTGAATGATTTGGGGAGCGTTTTTTTTTTAAATCAATCGATTGTTTGGTAATTTTAAACGATTTAGTAAAATGTTAAAACCATTTTTAGGAATGAACTTAACTTAAAAGATGATTTATTTAATTTTAAACGATTTTAACATCTTACTTTTTCTTAACAATTTGCTAAAGTTCAAATCATGGAAGGGCTTCTTTAACTTTTAGCAATTTGTTAAATCCATACGATATCTGTACAATTATTCTTATAGGAGCAGTGGATGGAATGGTCCAGTCAACAGTTGAAAATTCCAATTAATGGGTCCGTTTAAACGTGTTTGCTTTGATTATTTTTACGAACTGTCACTTTTTAGACATATTTGGATGCTCGTTTTTTTAATAAAAGGCAACAAGCAATTAATAGTACCCTTGGCATGATGGTTAGTGCGTAGAACCGTCATGCTAGAGGTATTGGGTTCTGCCTCTTGCGTTGACAAAAGTGTAGGTCCCCTCTATCCCTGAAAACATTACTCGCACACATGAATGGTTGACAGTTTTAATTCACTAGGCCCTAGTACTCAACGGAAACTTGCACCCTTAAATTATTTTTTTTAATAAGCAATTTACTAGTTAGCAAAACGCAAAAAAAGGTTTAACATCATTGAATTGTATCGCCCAAACACAAACGTAAAATGAACAAAATGTCAGTTCGCCCAAAAACTCGGAACGTCAAAAAAGCGTAACAAATGGCAGCGTTCAATCTCAGACAGATAGGGTATCCGGATACCTTTTTGTTAGTGTTTTACGTGTAAAATAACAGCTGATCAAAAACAGCTGAGGAATTCAAAGGTATCCAAGAATTTCTGGGGTATGTAGGTATCTGACACAACAGCTGATTCAACACATGGTTGAATTTCAAGAAACTTGAAAATTGATTTTAGCTTTTTGTATTTGTTGGTAAACAAAAAGATAAAAAATGTTAGTTGAAGTTGTATTTGAGGATGTTCTGTACATAATAGACGATGAAGAAGCTATTTGCCTCCGAATTTTAGAAGGTTATTATGATCTATTTTTTTAAACTTCAAAATTGACTTATTTTGTTCTCGTTTTGTAGATGAACAACAGCTGAAAGTTGTTTTTATTTTTTGACAGCTATCTCAATACAGCTATCCAACTCGTTCAACAAGGTATCTAAAAATCCACCTATCCAAGATACCCTATCCAACACGATATTGAACGCAGCCTATGTTTGGCCTTATTTCATTTTCAGAAAGCGATTTTCAAAATGAAATCAAGCTAAAGGGTTTGCTTGCTCACAGTGATAGAGTCCAGCATTATGGCATATAAACAGTGAAATATGTATGTATGAGAAGGCATGCTGCCTAACTGAAACTCCCCTGCTTGGGCTCACAATAGGATTTTGGGTAGGTGCGAGGTTGTGTGTATGCAAAATTTAAGTGACCTTAGGACAGATATCTTCTGTTTTCTTCAGATTTTTTCTTTTATATGACATTGTATTAGAATGTGCCTCTATTTCCCTGAAATGACTTCACGTTGGTTTTAAGTGTAGGGTTTCGTGGTACATAATATATAACTATGTGACATACTTAAATAAAACATATACTTAACTTTAAAATCAATCCCAGATCAAAAAGCCAATCAAAAACTTTGACTGTACTGTGTACTTAAGTGACTATAACAATAAAACTCAAAACTAAGAAATGGTTTTATCATTTTGGCCAAGACTGTACATACAAGCAATAAATAAGTTAATGTATTTAAGTATTTTTTGAAACTGAGCAACAATCAGAGAAATCATGGATGGCAGACTTTGAGGCAGCAAAGCTGAATTTTTAAATTAAGTATTATTGAGCACATTTTCTTGAAAAATTGAGTATCAGCTGAAAACTTATCGTGTGTTGTTGTCATACATCTTTCTTCTGTTTGATTGTTAAACTTCTATTCATCGGTCTTGTCTTAATGTCTTGTGTCATGTCACCCCATGTTCTAAGTTGCTGAAGTGCAGTATATCTCAGTTTGTATAATGTTGTGTAATTTTCTCAATTGTTGTATCTATTTATTTGTTTAACATATATCTGTTATGTTGATGCACTAGTTAATGAAAAGATCACCATTTCTAATAAACAAACATATGTACATGCCTTTAAAAGTTGGTATAAATGTTTACTTCCTTTTTTTCTCGACCCAAAACAAAGAATATAACATGAGCTTAATAAAGAACTACAAATTAACAATGTTGCTCAATGATTGATAATAAATATACTCCAGGTTGATAGATGAGATTTTGAAGTCATCAATTAACACCGATTGACTAACTATTTCAACTAACAAACTTAGCATTCGCAAATAAAATTAAATTAAGTCAAATAGACAAAGCTAAATAAAGTTGCTAAAATCTTTTGTTCAGTTTTTTTTTTCTTAGTTATTTATTGTTGTCGTATATTGCATTCAAGGACACATTATTCTCAGTTGTTTTTTTTTTTTTTTTTAATATCAACTTTCATATCAAAAGTATCTAAAGACCATGGAAAATAAACGTCAGCGAAATTATAGAAGAAACTTCAAGTGCTATAGATACCAGTACCGCACCTCAAAACGATTGTTTTTTATTCGACAGCAATACAGCTGCACTGCATTATGGCTTTTAGTGTTGAGTTTTAAAATTGAATGGTGTAGTTTGGTGAACGCACAAATGCAGGCGGGCGACGCACTGTGATGTTGAAAAAAATGTCTGTCAATTTTCGAGGGCACGATAATTTGATAGTTTATAAAGTTTTGGGAGAAACGTATTATGTGCATTAAAAAATTTCGAAGGCAGGATTTGATATCAATAGCTTCTTTGCACCTATTAGATAACCAAAGTATGAACGCTGAAACACACCTTTGCAACTATATCGCTTAAGTTAAGAGAAACTAAGGGTGATTTTTTTGAGGTTAGGATTTTCATGCATTAGTATTTGACAGATCACGCGGGATTTCAGACATGGTGTCAAAGAGAAAGATGCTCAGTATGCTTTGACATTTCATCATGAATAGACTTACTAACGAGCAACGCTTGCAAATCATTGAATTTTATTACCAAAATCAGTGTTCGGTTCGAAATGTGTTTCGCGCTTTACGTCCGATTTATGGTCTACATAATCGACCAAGTGAGCAAACAATTAATGCGATTGTGACCAAGTTTCGCACTCAGTTTACTTTATTGGACATTAAACCAACCACACGAATGCGTACAGTGCGTACAGAAGAGAATATTGCGTCTGTTTCTGAGAGTGTTGCTGAAGACCGTGAAATGTCGATTCGTCGCCGTTCGCAGCAATTGGGTTTGTGTTATTCGACCACATGGAAGATTTTACGCAAAGATCTTGGTGTAAAACCGTATATTATACAGCAAAGTTGGCAGAAAATCCGCTTTTTTATCGACAAATTTTGTTCAGCGATGAGGCTCATTTCTGGTTGAATGGCTACGTAAATAAGCAAAATTGCCGCATTTGGAGTGAAGAGCAACCAGAAGCCGTTCAAGAACTGCCCATGCATCCCGAAAAATGCACTGTTTGGTGTGGTTTGTACGCTGGTGGAATCATTGGACCGTATTTTTTCAAAGATGCTGTTGGACGCAACGTTACGGTGAATGGCGATCGCTATCGTTCAATGCTAACAAACTTTTTGTTGACAAAAATGGAAGAACTGAACTTGGTTGACATGTGGTTTCAACAAGATGGCGCTACATGCCACACAGCTCGCGATTCTATGGCCATTTTGAGGGAAAACTTCGGAGAACAATTCATCTCAAGGAATGGACCGGTAAGTTGGCCACCAAGATCATGCGATTTGACGCCTTTAGACTATTTTTTGTGGGGCTACGTCAAGTCTAAAGTCTACACAAATAAGCCAGCAACTATTCCAGCTTTGGAAGACAACATTTCCGAAGAAATTCGCGCTATTCCGGCCGAAATGCTCGAAAAAGTTACCCAAAATTGGACTTTCCGAATGGACCACCTAAGACGCAGCCGCGGTCAACATTTAAATGAAATTATCTTCAAAAAGTAAATGTCATGGACCAATCTAACGTTTCAAATAAAGAATCGATGAGATTTTGCAAATTTTATGCGTTTTTTTTTTTTTTTTTAAAGTTCTCAAGCTCTTAAAAAATCACCCGATAGAACATAGTTGCAAATATTACTTTCCAAAGTGTTTGTGTAACATAATAAACACGCAACAACCTTCTAGTTTATATAATAGGATTCAATTCAGTCCCTCAAGCAGATCCTTAATGTTTATGCACCCTCATTATTCCTGTCGTACCTCTGAACAACAATTTTTTGTTTACGCTATTCGTCTGTGGAATCTTCTGCCTAAAAACTTGAAAACTTTAAATGGAGAAACTAGGTTTCGATTCGAACTCCGAAGTCATTTTCAAAGTGCCTAATTTAAAAGTTTTAAAAAGTTGAGAGTTGAGATTAATATGTACGAATTTTATATTATATGATTTTAAATAACGAACTGAACTACTAAAATTTGTATAAATATACATATGTACATAAATATTATATATCTACTAATTGTAATTTTAACTGAATAAATCAATTTGAATTTAAAGAATGAGATTATTAATTAAATTAAATTAAATTTTGTATAAAATCAAAAATTTTATATAAATTCATCTTTGAAGTAGCCTGTTTACTATTTTATGTTTTGTATTTTAGCATATCACTAATATTATAAGATGTATGTCTTACTGTGTATGCATTCAATGAATAAATCTAAATAAATAAATAAATTGTGTGATGTGTTTCCAAAACAATGCAATATTTTAATAGAAATTACAAGCAAAGAAATGTTTCAGTTATAATTTTTGGGGCAGAAAAACAATTGACCTAATCAGAAAATTAATCTTATTTTTGATCTTTTGAATTTTCCTTTGAATTGTTAAATGTACAAGCTGTACGGGCTTGGAATATTCTTGCTCAAGTTATTCAAAATATTTATCGAGATATGAAACCTTTATTTTGGAAAGGTGCTGATAAATTTTGAGTGGTATTTAAGCACAACAGGAGTTAGACAAGGCTGCCCACTAAGCATTGATCTATTTGTACTTTTTATTGAAGACTAGGGTTATCATCTATCTGGGGGCATAGAACTTCGGGGACTACAAATTAAAGCGATCTCTTGGCAGATGATTTAGTGATGATGGCAAACTCGACTGAAACTCTAGAGTTAATGTTAAACAAGCTCCAAGCATTCTGTAAGCTGTGGAATCTCGTGATAAATCCGGACAAATCCTCAAATTTATTATAATACGAAAGCTAGGCAGAATTACAGCTAGGCAGAATTACAGCTAGGCAGAATTACAGCTAGGCAGAATTAAAGCTAGACAGAATCACAGCAAACAAGAAATGGTTTTACGAAGGGATGCTGTCAATGTTCTAAAGGAATATAAATATCTTGGGGTACTATTCAATCAAAATGCAATATGAAAATGGATAAGTATTTAAAAGAAAAACTAATTAAAGAGGTTTTTGGAAAAATCTGGAATGGCCTTACTTAAGGGTTAACAAGTAAATCAATTTTCCTTAAAAAAAAAACAAACCTTTTACATGTTTGGTTCTTAGTTTTCATGAATTAAATCAAACATTGAACTAAAGGGTTTTTCAATTGTTGCGGGTAGATTTTGGCGCCCCGTGGCGGCCATTTTGTTTTGGTGACATCTGTCAAATCTTTTGTTTATTGTTCAGTTGTCAAGGTATGCCAAATCATAATGACAATTACACGATTGAACAGCACGTTTAAATGATCAAACTTTATTATTTGAGACGACCGGTTCAGTAATCACTCAGCCAACACCCGTACCTTCAAGGAACGCAAGACCGGCCCAGAACATCGCCGCGGCGCGCCGCGGTCCGTGAAAGTGTACAGCAGAACCCGAGGCTACTTTATTCCTCGCCGTGCACAGGCCTTTCGCAGACTTCAACTTGGCGAATTTTACTTCGGGACTTGGATACAACTGACCCAGGAACTCAAAGTTCATGACCATGGACAACGCCGTTTGTTCGCTGACTGGGCTTCGAATCGTTTCGAAGAGGACCTCAATTTTGGACCGAAAAATCATCTTTAGTAACGAGGCGTATTTTTGGATGAATGACTGTATTAACAAGCAACATTGCCGTTTATGGGACGACACCAACCCATGCGAGGTTTACCAGGTGATAATGCATCCTCAAAAAGTTACTGTTTGGTGTGGATTTTGGGCCGGCGGCGGCGGCGTAATTGGTTCGTACTTTTTTGAAAACGACATTAGTGAGGCGGTCACCGTCAACAACGAGTGCTACATAACGAAGATAACTAATTTCTTATGGCCCAAATTGAACCATATGGACCTAGACGACATGTGATTCCAACAGGACGGCGGCGCTGCGTGCCATAAAGCAAACGCCACAATTGACATTTTGCCTTAACGATTTGAGAGTAGGGTTATCTCTCGCAGGGGTGATGTGAATTGGCCACCAAGGTCATGCGATTTGACCCTGTTAGACTGTTAGGGTTTCTTGAAGTCGCAGGTCTATGCAAATAAACCACGATTGACCGATGCCCTAAAGGTGAACATATAACACAGGCCATTGCTCAAATTCAGCCGGATCATTGCGGAAGAGTCATTGAAAATTGGAGCACTCGAATCTGTGTCACCGTAATAAGTCGAGACGGGCATTTAAATGATGTCATATTCCACACTTAATGGCATACATGCGCCTTTCAAATAAAAAAATAATTTTGTTAATATGTACCTCACACACAACTTGTTTTATTCCATTTCAAAATCTACCCGCCCTTATTGAAAAACCCTTTACTTTACTTTCATAAACATATCATTTTTGGAAGGAGATTTGAAGTTTAACAAGTAAACCTTTTACATCAGTATAGAACTTTTACCTTCTTGTTTTATACGACAAATTTAATCCATATTCAAAGTTTCATTGAATTAACATATTTTAAAAAGCCTATAACTTCTCTTAAAATGTTGCTACCATTTGAATTTTGATTTCATAAATTAAAATAAACTTTTGAATAATCTGTCATGTGGTTACATTGTTTTACAATAATTTTTTCAGTATGATCAAAGGGACTTGTACCATTTCTGAACTGTCTGATTTTGGACAAATAGTCAATTAAGTGATATGAAGGGCTTTAGACAAGCTACTGAGGTTCTGTTTATATTTTTCGCTTTTCTTCCAAAACTAATAGTTTTTATGAAGCTTGGAATAAACGGACACAAAATCTCAATATTAGTTTTTCAAAAAATTATAAGTTTTAGATTTTCGCGGAAAACAAGATCTAAAGACAATCATTGACAAACATAAGAAGGTCACACTACTATTATTTTTAGAGCTTAAAGTTATACAATGTTATCTTCTTTCCTTAATCCATTCTTTGTGATTATTCTAAATTATAAATTTCCACTAATTTTTAAGTGGCTAAGACTGCGATTAGTTGATATTTAAATACAACAAAGTTATTGTTTCATATACGTTTTGACATACACAAATCCGCTGGCCCCGAATAGAAGCCCCCCTATGTTCTGAAGAGGTGTTACTAAACGCTCGCAAAACCATTGCGTAAGCTTTTCCATCTTTCCTACTCTACAAGGCTCTTTCTGGGTGGATGAAAAATAGCATTTGTCCAGCCTGCCCCTAAAAAAGGTGAATCTTCCTCCCTCTCTCACTATCGTCCAAATACACTCACGTCACTTTCTTCGAACACTGATTAATTATCAGCTTAAGAAACATCTCGAAGAACGAAAGCTTTTTAATGACCAGCAGTATGACTTTCATAGCAATAGGTCTACCGGTGATTTGATGGTTTATCTAACAGTAGAGCATCGTTTTGGAGAAAGTTGGAATATTGCACTTGGTAGAGTTTGGCACCAAGCTCTTTTCTTCGTAGGGTTAGAAACTAACTTTCTAAACGTTCAATACAAGTTGTATAGAATGGTTTCAAGTCTAAAATTCATGATACAAATGCTGGTGTTCCATAGGGCTCTGTTTTGTGTCCCACTCTATTCCTTACATTCATAAAAGATCTCTTGTCTGCCACTTCTAATCCATTAAACTGTTTTGCTGATGACAGTGCCATTAGCTTTCCATATTCATTTCTAGATTCACAACCTTGTCCTTTGGATGTAGAATTTCGACGGCAGTCTATGTTAAACTCATTAAATTCCGATCTCGACAGCATTGTCCAATGGAGAATTATTAACCGTTTAGAATTTAATGCTTCAAAAACCCCGATGCCAGATGCAACTATCCTTGAGTGGCACTTGCATTAAGGAAATTAATTAACTTTCAGTACTCGGTATGTGTATCGCAGATCACCTCTTATAGAATGATCACATAATCGACATTGCCAAAAATGCTGCTAGGTGCTTAAGATTTTTGCAACGATACAAGAAATTTGTCACCCCTTCTTATCTAGCTGTAATTTACAAAGCCTTCATTCGTCCAAAAATTGAATATAACTCTCATATCTGGACAAGTGTCCCAAAAACAAGTGCGATAGAACTTTAACCGAAACATTTACATGTTCTGTCTAATTAGCCAGATTTGCCCTTAACCATTCCCCATCAAACGATTCAGCCGTAATACTTGCACTTCCAGGAATGCTCATGGGTTTTTCCTTGAGCTTAATTTCGGGCGTACTGTCAAATACAGAGATTCTTTTTTAAACCGCACATCGAGAATGAGGAATGATTTAGCTAAGTCTGTTTTTCTTCCAGGAATACTCATGGGTTTTTCCTTGAGCTTAACTTCGGGCGTACTGTCAAGTACAGAGATTCTTTTTTAAACCGCACATCGAGAATGTTGAATGATTTGGCTAATTCTGTTTTTCCCTCCCATTTTGATATTCAGAATTTTAAGACCAATGTACACCGGTCTCTCCTCTTAAATTCTTCCCTATTTTCCTAAAGCTCGCACTGTGTTAATTATTAAAAGAAAAATCTTTGACTGAAATTTTGAATCTCATGAATTTGACAATAAATTTTCGCACTGCACTGTATTGTATACATACGTTTAATGACATAATAAATACATTTAAAGCCAAAATCTATATGTACCTAGATAAATTTTTGTAATTGTTATCAAATTATTATATGACTGATGACAAATTAAGCAAATAGCTAACAATTACTATCAGTAAAGCACGTTCCATTGTGGACGTTCTTTTATCTTCTTTACATGCTCCTAGTTATCTATTACGTATACATAAAGACATTCAAATAAAAATAATTTACATTGAAAAAGTCAATTAAAAATGAACAACATTTTTGACATGTGTTTCAAATCGCAACATTCTATAGATCGGCCCTTTTTATGTTACATTTAACATAATTATTTATCTCAATTTCAATGTACATGTAAACAGTAACGGACAAAATAATGGGACCACCTTTTTATGTGGTAATTAATTTAAATTTTACAATTCTTCGAACTGTTATGAACTAAATGCTTAAAAAAAAGACATAATCAAGGTGTAGTTTATTTATTTGACTTTTCCAATGAATTCTAAATACATACAAAGTGACCCTATTGTCTTGTCCATCACTGTTAATGTTTATCTAGATACCTAAACTTAGTTTAACAATAATTTATGTTGTAGGTGATATTACAAAAAGTTCATAAAAACTACAACAAACACAAATAATCTGACATTGAAATGTACTGACACAAAATGCAAGTTGTGTAGATTGTAAAGACTTTTTAGTGTCGGTATAACGTTCACCAATGACCACGATTACGACGAACGAAAGGCTACAGCTACGGTAATAGCTACAAGTAAACAACTCTAACAACGGTATACTACATTATTATATTATATGTACCATACGACGACGACGACGATGAAAGGGTCAGTTCCAGTTTGCCACACGTGAATTGTGTAACAAACAACACACAATAATTACAAATTACAATACGCCGCGCCGCGCCAGGCCGTGCTGCTAACGGAGGCGCCTCACATTTCAACGGCATTGCTCTCCGCAGTCCGCTCAACTTGTAATTTATAATTATAAATCGTAAAAATGACTTTTATAGCCGCGAAGAATGAAGGAACGAGTGCATAAAATACATACAGTTAGCGACAAGTGGTTATACACACGCAACAAAGCGTTCAAACATATGCATAATATTTTATTCTGTTATGATTTTTAAACAATTTTGAATCGAAATAAGAAATAATATGGATTTTTTAACTTGTAAAGGGTGTCCCAAAATTAACGCAAGATTTGAATTAAATAGAAAACGCCGTTTTTAGTCTTTTGATAGTTATATTTTTATTGACTCGTAAAGTACATAGGATAGGGTTATGTATGGAATAACACATCGGACAAATGGCCTCCACGGCTTTGCATGCACATGCGCACTCTTTTGTTGAAATTTTACATGACCATTCTGCATAAATGTGGCTGAATTTCGTTGATGCAGCGTTGAATCTCCTCCTTTAATGCACGGGTGGTTGTGGGCTTGTTGACATAGACTTGTGATTTCAAATAACCCCATAAAAAGAAGTCTAATGGTGTTAAATCACACGAACTAGGAGGCCAATTTTGATCACCGAAACGAGAGAGTACACGACCTGGAAATGTCTCATGCAGTAATTGAATTGTTTCACGGGCTGTATGACATGTGGCACCATCTTGTTGAAACCACATATTGGACACATTAATATCATCCAATTTTTGCAGAAAGAACTGTGTAATCATGTCGCGATATCGAGCACCAGTAACAGTCACTGCTTGACCAGCATCATTTTCAAAAAAATATGGCCCAATTATGCCTCCAGCCCAAAATCCACACCATACAGTCACGCGTTGTGGATGCATTTGTTTTTCGACAATCACATGTGGGTTCTCCGGACCCCAAATGCGGCAGTTTTGGCGATTGACAAAGCCATCAAGATGAAAATGTGCTTCATCGCTTAGGATGATTTTGCTCGAAAAATCAGGGTCCATTTGTTGATGTTCAATAATCCATTCAACGAACTCTCTTCTCTGTCCATGGTCATTCTCATTAGGCTTCAATTGTTGTGTTAATTGAATTTTGTAAGCATGAAGACACAGATCTTTGGTGAGTATACGCTGTAGAGAGGTTCCTGAAATTTGCAATTCTTGTCCACGACGTCGAATTGAGGTTCCTGGATTGTCAGCAACACTCTCACGCACTACTTCGACATTCACATTTGAACGGCTTGTTTTTGGACGACCAGTGTGTTTGGCGTCTCCAACGGATCCAGTCTCCATGAATTTTTCAATTAATCTCTTCACAGTTGACGAAGTTAAAACACTATTCCGACCATATTTTGTATGAAATTTTCGAACTGCAGCCGCCAAGCTTTCACTATTTTTAAAATATTCTTTAATAATGAAGACACGTTGTTCTCTCGTGTAACGCTTCATTTTTAATAACCCTATACTGTTAGCTGCCAAATTGCTTTTTTTCAGGGTTGCCAACGCTTCACTGCACAAATGGCGGCAAATTCAAATCTTGCGTTAATTTTGGGACACCCTTTATTATGGTTTTCTTTTAGAAGTTTAAAGCTTGAGACATAGATGGATAACTATGAAACTACTCGTCATACTAATGAAGCGCATCTGACTTTTTTTTTTAAATAGGGCAGGTTCAGACGATATAATAGATTTCTCATGCAGTGAATTGCATTCTTTGAACATAAATTCAATCTTGGAACCTTACTGGCCAAAGAACCCACAATAATTGGGTCACTAAAAAAATACAATGTTCAATGCTCAGAATCCTGTCGGGAAAGTTTGGAACTCATGTTGAATACCTATATTCCGGGTTGCAATCATAATGAAAATAATGAATCAGAATTTGTATCATGTTCGGAAAATTTAGTCCCGACCAGTACGATAACGATAGATAGGATAAAATGGACTACAAGCTCTTTCCTACCATTTAAATCACCAGGTCCTGACGGCATCTTTCCTATGATGCTGCAAATGGACATAATCCAATATCTTAACAATTTATTGCATAATAGCCTAAGATGTGGATATGTTCCCAAGTTCTGGCACGAAGTCAGAGTAGCTTTTATACCTAAAGCTAGTAAACCCAGCCACACTAGTGCTAAAGATGACAGACCAATTAGTCTCACATCGTTTATCCTTAAAATATTGGGGAGACTTCTGGAGTTTTATCTACTTGTACTCTCACCCTCACGATTTCTCTGGATTCTGGTCATGTACGAAACCTTTACCAAACTCGAACACAGTGGTGTCAAAGCAGTAGCCTACTGGCGATTGGGATTTTCCTAACCACTATAAGTGTTGTTCCAAGTCTTATCCATAATTTGTATATGGACAAAAAACTGTAGCTTGACGATCAATTTCTTAAAACAGACGTAGTACACTCAACTAATAAGAGGAAAATACCACATAATATAATCCTAGTGTGGATGTACACTGCAATCGCCAGACCAGTTACTTATCATGGTATGGTAGAATGCGTTAGAGAAAGATACAAATCTAAAAATCTTCACAAGGGTACAGAAATTGACAACAATAAGCATAATTGGAGCGATGAGGACAACTCCTACTGCAAGAATGGAAGCAATATTCTTTTAACCCTGGACCTAAATATACAAGAAACTGCTGCAAACAGTGCTGTACTCATTCAGGTCAGTTGCTGGAAAAAGAGCTACATGGGACATGCACAAGTAGTAGTAGTAGTGATTTATTTGGTTCAATAATTTCAGTGTTTGGTACAAAATTCACAATAGAGCATTGGCTTTTGCCGTCAGCCGAAAATGAGTGTGTTCTTTAAATAAAAAAAAAAAAATAATGTATTATGTAAGTAAAGTTTAAATAATGTTTTTGACCATCTAGTTTTACTATTAAGAAAATATATAGTTATGTTTATTTAGAATGCTTCATTCATAATTTGTTGCCGGTATTTTAATGCAGTTTTTAAGAAGTTATATAGAAGACTCCAGTTTTCTCCGTTGAGGATTTGAAGGATTTCGTCCAACGACAGTGTATTTTTGTCCCAGATTGCTCTTCTTATTGGGCTAAGTATGGGACAGGAACCCACGAGGTGTTGTACATCTTCCCTTACTCTTAAGTTGCACATAGTGCACTCCACATCTGTTTCATTGATGTATGGCAGGTAATTTAAGTATATTGTATTCCTGAATAACGCTGTGGGCGCTGCTTAGCCTAGCCCATTCATTAAAAAATTGCAGATTTCCCCTTTGGAGATACTTCAGTACTTTGTGCGGGAGACGGTTGCTCGATAGTGCCATGACTTTCTGGATGTAGCTGAAATGGAGTTCGAGAGTGTGTATATAAAGTGGTGGTAAACCTGTTTCCAGATGTACCATGTAGTTTGGAGTGTTGAATGGTAATCTGAAGATTTTTTTGACAAAATATCTTCATATTGGTATATCCCCCAGACTTGTGCCGCATAGCACATTATGGACCTCATAACTGCATCAAAAATCTTATACTTCGAGCTCGGAGGGATATTCCTCTTGCTCAACACTCCATTCCAGGTACTATTAATCGCGCGTTTTGATTCTTTTAGTTTTTCTTGCAAGTGTTTTTTGAAAGACAGTTGTGGTGTCATGAGTACACCAAGATATTTATACTCCTTGACTATTTCGAGATCTTCATTGTTCCAAGTCCATTTTTCGTTTCCAGCAAATCGTCCTCGTCCGTTGCGAAAAATCATGATTTTTGATTTGCTCGTATTGAGTTGAAGCTTCCATAAGTAACAATATTGCTGTAGTTTGTTGATCATCAGCTGCATCATGTTGGGGCTCTCTGCTAGTATGACAATGTCATCAGCATATAGTAGCAGCTTTATTGCAAGACCATCAAACATTATACCTCCAGGAAGGGAATCTTTGAGATCATCAAGAAAAATTGAGAAGAGTATTGGGCTCAGAAGGCATCCCTGCTTGACTCCTGTTTTCGTCTGAAACCAACTAGACAAAGTGTTTCCATCCCATACCGCCGTAAGATTATCCTCATAAAGATTCTGCAATACCTTGAGCATTTTCGTTGACATCCCTAGGTTACTCAATTTAAAAAATAGAGCTTTCCTATCTATCGAGTCGAAGGCAGCCTTAAAGTCAACGAAGAATGCGTAAAGTTTCTTTCCTCTATCCAGGAACGACTGCGCAATGCCAGTAAGGGAGAAAATATTGTCCACGGTGGAGTAGTCTTTTCGGAAACCCGCTTGGAACTCACTAAGTAGATCGTTGTCTCGGATCCAGTTCGTCAGTCTCTCCAACATAATCCCAGTAAATATTTTTGTCACTGTATTGAGGAACGAGATTCCTCTGTAATTGCTTGGATCTTTTGGGTCACCCTTCTTTAGTAAAGGAAATATTATATTTTTCTTGAAGCTTTCCGGTGCCTTTCCAAAATTAAAAATAGAGTTGTAAGCCTTTGTAAGCTCTTCTAGAAAAGTTTCGGTTGAATTTATGAAGAATTCATATGGAATACGGTCTTCACCAGGAGCTTTGTTAATGTTGCATCGGGAGATGACTCTGCTTACATCTTGTACAGTTATTGGGCGATCTAGCTCTTCTACTTCCAAAAATGGCAGCGCAAAGTGAAGTTCGTTTTCATTGAGATTGTTGTTCAGGAGTTTCTCGAAATGGGTTGCTAACATAGAAGCATCAACTTTTATATTCTTCCCAAGAGTTGTGCCGTTTATTGTCATGCACAAGTTCTACAGAAGTAAATAGAGAACAATATAACCACAGACTACATGACACCCTGTCTGAACATGAGTAAAAGTTTTAGTACTACCTTCCCATACCATAAAATGAAAATGCGGTTTATCACCGATGATACACTTCTTTAGTTATCTTGAAGACCTTAAAGCCTATTAGGCTTTATCAAAGCCTCAAAATGGCAAGACAATCCATAGACAAAATTAGTTTTTATATTTCATTTCAATGGATCAACATTGATCTTATTGTGGCGAAAACGTCATCAATCGCCAGCCCATTTACCTAACCTACTTCGACAAGTTGTTTCCAGCCTTATTTTCAAGGAAATCTTGTCCAACGATGCAACCATTCCACAATTCGTATTAAAATGTAAATTTCTGAGGTCTGCAACTCGTCGTCGATCGAAATCGATGGAGAGTTAATGAATTTGTGAATTGAGTCTACACTCTCAGCAAAAGTAGCCACATTCCCGTCATATATTTCCCTAAAGTTGTTCAAGTGTAAAGCGACTCAATTGAACGCAAAATAAGACGTAGGCAGCTAGTTCATTTTTCAGATGTCATTGACTTTACCTTGGAAGTTTACTTGACAACAACATTAATATCTAAACAAAAAAAAACTGCGCTCACAAAGGTTACAAGTTTATCATAAGTTTTTGTCCAGTGTCCAATAAGACAAGAAGCCCTTTTACACAAAACTTTAAATACAATTGTGCACTAAATTAATAAATCACATAGTTTAGCTTTCAGCTGAATGAAAAAGCATTATCAGGTGACATTTTGACATACATTAGTAGACTTGACTTCATGGTAAGGAAGTTTTTTTTTTTGTTTACTAACTTTCCAGTCGTAGTACCCGAAGCGTAATGTTTAATGCGTAGAACTGTCATGCTAGTGTATTGGGTTCAATCCCTGCCTGGGCCATCTATAGTTTTTTTAAGGGTACTGCCTCTATTGGAAGCCAATTTTTTGACAGCTGGCCAATTAGATACTAAGTGTGTTCAGTGACGCTGTGCTGGACTGTTCTAGACAGAAAAGTACAGCTTTTTGCTGTTCATTGAGGTTTTTTCTGTGCTGAACTGTTCTACTTTCCTGTTCATTGGCAAACCTAGAACAGTTTAGAACAGGATTTTCTGTTCTTGCTTTTGAGTCAGATCAGGTTAGAACAGAATCGTGAGAAATGTCAAAACCGAAGTTGTCATTTTTTTTGTTTACGTTTTGATTTGGCTGTGTTTTTTTTCTCGTGATTTAAAAAAATTAAAATAAAGTTATTTTGCCAATTTGTTTTATTTGTTTAATTAAATAATTATAAAATATAATATAATAACTTTCAATGCAATTTCTTTTACATTTCATCAAAGAAAAGGTAATAACATTCGTCACACTTTCATTCCAATCATCTGAAGAGGAATCCGACGAAAAATCACTATCGGTGTCTGAATCACTAATATTTTCATTTAGTATTATCTTAGCAATCACTTGATTTTCCATTTCAATAATTTTTAATAATATTTTTCACAGTAAAAACACAAAAAATGAAAAAAATAAGCGAGAAACGAAAAATTCACACAATTTGCAATTTGTTTTGTTTTTTTTTTTTTGACAACTGACGTTTAACTGACTGTTCTAACTTGATCTGACGTTTCTCACGAAACTGTGCTGTCCTGTGCTGTTCTGATCTAGAAAAATCCTCACTGAACAGACTTACTAGAAACTTGTCTTACACTCAAGTTCCTTAAGTTTTGCTTGCCCATTTTGTTTCGCAAAAATGTGACCCAGGCTTCCTGTCAAAATTTAAACCCAAAACAGTTTTCAGTTTTAAAATAACCTTTGATTTAAAAAGCAACAAATAGATGGCCCACTCTGTATAAGTTTATTTCATGTTATTTCCTCCTTTCTTAATCTTTTTAAATCTTTCCAAAAACCACCTTCTTAAGTTTATATTGATTTTTTTTAGAGTTGACAAACTCCAGATGAAATCACCAAATGACTTATTTAATAATTGTACTCCTACGATTTTGTTTATAATTTAAGAGGAGATACCGGTGCACATTGGTCTTAAAGTAAAGTTCTGAACATCAAAATGGGAGTAAAAAACCGAGCTGTCCTAAGCATTCCACATTCCCGATGTGCGGTTTAAGAAAGAATCTCTACGCTGGAAATTGAGCTCAAGAGTAAACTGATGAACATTCCTGGGAGTGCGAGTATTACGGCTGAATTGTTTAAGGGATGGAATCCATATCCAACTGGCTAATTCGACGGAACATTGTTTCGATAAAACAACAAAAGGCATAAAACATTGCGGCCGGCGCACAGTGGTTCGGTTTGTTTGGGAGCGCGGAAATAAATCGATAAAACCTGTAATATAAATCTGAGAGAAATAAAGTTTGGCACACATGTGTGGATTAGGAAAACACATATTTCCTCAAGTTTGGATTAAAAATAACAATTAGAAGATGAGTTTTTGAGATTTTTCTAAATTTTGGAGTTTATTTTTCATATAAAAAAATAACAATTTATGTTTTGTAACACTTTTTGCTTTAATATGTAAACATTACAAAAAATACTTATAATACTAATTACATAAATAAATAATTAAATAAATGTATAAATACATAAAAATAAATTACATAGTCATCAAAAAATATTAATTAATTAATTCAAGAGCTTCTTCACTCAATG
The DNA here is from genome assembly GCA_920104205.1 of Eupeodes latifasciatus. Classification (NCBI taxonomy): domain Eukaryota; kingdom Metazoa; phylum Arthropoda; class Insecta; order Diptera; family Syrphidae; genus Eupeodes; species Eupeodes latifasciatus. Next base: position 393,930,640 of record OV049924.1, read on the forward strand.
AAAGGTTTTTTTTTGTTGGTTCCGGTCTCAATTGGTTTATAAAGGGATCAGATGATATCATGATCATGTGGAAAATATCTTCATTTGTAGATAGCCGAGAACATTTCCTGGAGTGGTGGGTTCTGTAATATTTTTAGTCCTTATTTCTGCTTTCATGGGCCTCCTCTGAAAGTGAACCCACTGGCAAAGATGCACTATGTCTACCACGAGTAGAATCAGATAAAACGTCTGTGTTATTATTATTAGTTTCTAATTTAACCACAAATTCATTATTTAACCAGTCAAAAAATTTGGTTTGGTTATACTCGTAACTAACCAACATGTATCTCCGTTTAAATTGAGAAAAGAATATTTTTTTTAATTTCTGATGTTATTAAAAAAAATATCATTTTCGCTCAAGTGAGAATACTCTTCGTATAGAAACGGTTCTACAAAATTAAGACCTTTAATTAGAACTTCACACAAAACAGTGTAACTTAAAACAAACTGTGACATGTTAATTTCTTTTTATTTATTCCTAACACCTTGCACAATAAACAATAGCTTAATAATGACATATTATTCCATTTTTTGTTATCTATATATATTAGTGACAACCAAACTATTCTTATTAGGTCTTACCTATCCTAAAAGGGTTTTCCGGAAAATGGTCGTAAAAAAGAAATAGTTTGTTTTTCATTCATATAACAGGTATCAATTCATATAGGTACCTAACATCAAGTATTAGGAATTTTTAAACAAAAGTTAGGAAACAATTGGAAAATAAGTCAGGCAAAAAAAAAGTTTTGCGCTAAAAATTGAATATCTCACAGGTTAGTCAATGGATTAATTTTATTTTATTTTTTAAAGAAAGGTACATATATTTTCTAAAAATTAAGCTCTTATCTAGTTATCTGTGACAAGTATTTTCGAAGAAATTGTAATTTTTCGGGATCTATCGTCGTCAAAACCGTGTTTTTTAAGACCTGATTCAGGTGAACAAAATTGAAAATAAGTCACAGGCTTGGATCCAGACGGATTTCATTCTTTTTTGACTAGTTAGGTGAGTATTGTAGCTTTCAAGTGAATGTAGTCAGAGAGTTTAGGCAAGTGTAGCTAAAATTGTAGCTCTAAGGAAAAAACATCAACATTTTTATGTTAGAGCTCTCTGCTCTGACTTATATAAAATATACATACATATATACATATATATCTATATGCATATGTTTTTTTTAAGCTTAAAGTACATGTTTTTGAAATAAAAATAAAAATTCTGGCTTAAAGTTTTATAAACGCTATTTTTCGTGCCAAGAAGTTAGTGCAAGAAAATATAGTAATTTCAAAATTGAAAAAAGGGTAACTTTGGAGCCCTGTATCTTTAATACTTTCGAACAAAAATTGTTCAAACTTTCAAAAATTATAGACCAACTAAAGGGTGTCCCAAAATTAACGCAAGATTTGAATTAAATAGAAAACGCCGTTTTTAGTCTTTTGATAGTTATATTTTTATTGACTCGTAAAGTACATAGGATAGGGTTATGTATGGAATAACACATCGGACAAATGGCCTCCACGGCTTTGCATGCACATGCGCACTCTTTTGTTGAAATTTTCCATGACCATTCTGCATAAATGTGGCTGAATTTCGGTGATGCAGCGTTGAATCTCCTCCTTTAATGCACGGGTGGTTGTGGGCTTGTTGACATAGACTTGTGATTTCAAATAACCCCATAAAAAGAAGTCTAATGGTGTTAAATCACACGATCTAGGAGGCCAATTTTGATCACTGAAACGAGAGAGTACACGACCTGGAAATGTCTCATGCAGTAATTGAATTGTTTCACGGGCTGTATGACATGTGGCACCATCTTGTTGAAACCACATATTGGACACATTAATATCATCCAATTTTGGCAGAAAGAACTGTGTAATCATGTCGCGATATCGAGCACCAGTAACAGTCACTGCTTGACCAGCATCATTTTCAAAAAAATATGGCCCAATTATGCCTCCAGCCCAAAATCCACACCATACAGTCACGCGTTGTGGATGCATTTGTTTTTCGACAATCACATGTGTGTTCTCCGAACCCCAAATGCGGTAATTTTGGCGATTGACAAAGCCATCAAGATGACACACAGTTGACGAAGTTAAAACACTATTCCGACCATATTTTGTATGAAATTTTTGAACTGCAGCCGCCAAGCTTTCACTATTTTTGAAATATTCTTTAATAATGAAGACACGTTGTTCTATCGTGTAACGCTCCATTTTTAATAACCCTATACTGTTAGCTGTCAAATTGCTTTTTTTTCAGGGTTGCCAACACTTCACTGCACAAATGGCGGCAAATTCAAATCTTGCGTTAATTTTGGGACACCCTTTAGTTATAGTTATTGCCAACGAAAAATTCTAATCTGTCTCAATCAAAAAATTAACAACATATTGACTCAATAAACAATTCATTATGAAGCCTACTTAAAAAACAATAAATTGTCAAGTGTACCTAACTAAATTAATCACACTGTATGAAAAACGAATTCAAGCAAGTCGTCTAACAATTTGCATTTTGCGCATTTTTTTTATTATTTATTTATATTTCTTTTTTACTTAAGTACACCTTTTTTTATTTATTAAGTTTATTTTTTTAAGCTCATTTTAATTATACACTTAGTTGTGAACAAAGCAATTAAAAGAGGTTTTGAGGGGGACTGAGGGTGAGGAATGTGATGTTTTTATTGTAGGATTGAACTAGTTGCTGCTAGTGTTGCTTTTGGTCAAGTGACCGTGAATTTGATTAAAAATGTGGAACCTTTTTGTTATGTTTTCTGTTGTTTTTTTTTTATACCCTCACCTTCTTTCACTTTGGTGGTTTGTGTGAAAACATATTTAAAAAAAAAAAAATATGAATGAAAATTTGTTTCGTTCGTTTTTATATTTTAATTCGAAAAAAAAAATATTGAAATTGAGTTCAATGTTCTGGTTGAGTTGTTTTTGGGGGTGATATCGGTTGGTTGGTAACTTAAGTGCAATACCTTTAGTTTATACCAAACTTGCAATTAATATTATTACCAATATCAATGATTAACATGTTTTTCCATAAATAAGTAGATAGGTTGGTTTAGTACTTAGATACGAGTATATCTAACTTGATACCGTGAACAAGCCCATAAGTAAGTACGAGTAATGGAATTCCAACCAGTTTGATATGTGAAGCAACATTTTTGCAAATTGACGCATGCCATGTAGGTAGGCATAATATACCTTACTATTTTCTATAACGGACGTTTTTAAACAAGTTTTTATTTAATAGGAAAATAGGAAAATGTTAACATAATGATTAGACAATCTTAATGTAATTTACTATTTTAAATTATTTATAGATTGAGCGATTCATAAGATAATTTACTCCGAGCTGTGTTTCTACAACTTTTGACACACAATTAATAAGCTGTGCCAAAGTAGGCAAATCTATTAAACTTTTTTTAGTTTTAAGTCTTTGTTACTTCATTACTCAATCCACACCACCTGCTATTATTGCTTATGTCATCATACAGGAAGAAGGTTATTTTTGTTTAGCTTTTTTTGTGTTTTTTGTAAAAATGTTCAACCATCAGAGTTGACGTTGCGAGGTGGTTTTGTTTCACTAGGTACTCACAATTACTCGTTGAATCATTAAATTGGTCTTCATCGGGCTATAACAATGAAAACGAATATCAGATGGGGGCTTCCAATCCAATGACGACGACGACGATAACGAACACGTCAGACAACCCACATCTTTGTTTGTATGCCATCTAACTTTCTTCATTCCTTTTATGTAACTAAGAGATTTCTATAAGAGTATCAGATATAATTACAATTGTTTTATAATATTTTTTTTATTCATTTATTGTCTTTCCTTTCAACAATTAAATAAGTCTGGCGGGAGTAAGTCAGCTATCAATTGCACCTTAACAAAAACATTTTTAAGCACGAGGTGAATTAATATGCAAGTTACTCGATTGAGAACCAAGTCTGAAACCGAAACTTTACCCTCACTATGAAAATAGGGAATTTGGCGCTATTTTAAGGTTGAAGTTTTTTATTTTTAAATATTCGAACATTTTGGAGTTCCCAACATTAGTTAGATGTTCGACTTATTGTTAAGGGCTTATTTACATATCTTAAGCGGCCCATAGACACCACATTTGTGCGCACATGGGTGCACTTGAAAATGGTGTGGCATTTCGCCACACACTACACACCAAATCATACACACATTAGTTGTGAAAGAGATTTCAAAGAGGATCAGAATGAGTGACGTCGTCTATGTTCCTTCGATTTGGGTTTCCTGATCCTTAAGGAACTCCAATTTATTAAAATACCACAATGTTGGTATATGTTGAGAGTCAGTACCCGCACCGGAACGCTCGCTTTTTTTTATTTTTGCCAACTCCCGACGGTAGGATGAACGCAACGACATTATTTTTTTTTAACCACATCTATTGTTGCCTGGCTTTCAAAGTTTTTATATTTTTTTAGCAAAATTTCCCAAGCTTCTTTTTTTTATCTCGATTTTTATATTCTCTGGATTTTATTTGCCAGATTTCTGGAAGTTCTCTATACAAATCTATAAAAGATCGCCAGAATTCACATTCCTGAATTGCCTTTTTATTAAAACAACTTGCGACGCACCACACTCAACAACGATTCACATGCAACTGAATAGGAAATGTACACGTGCATCCCCATACACATCACACCGATTGAGACACCGACACAAAAAAATCAAAATCTTTTGATTTTACTCGCTCCGTGTCTCACACCGAAAATCGGTGTCGACACCAGCCCACACACAGCACACATTTCCGCACACCGACACAAGTGTGCGCACAAGTATGGTGTCTATGGACCGCTTTAGTGAAAACGCTGGAGCTTTTTAAAATCAAATTTCTAACCTTTGGTAGCCATATTCGGTTCTCACTTTATTTTCATTTACACAACAATGTCAATACAAAATTGAATGTTTCCGAGAGTTGAAGTTTGGATTTGATTTTCTTTTCGGTGTAAAGGCATAGAGTTGATGATCTTGTGACGTGACAATTGAACTCCGTTTGAAATTTTTTTGGGAGATTTTCTGAAGTGGTAGATCTAATCTAATAAATTTTAATCAAACAATACCATTACAGTTCGCATAACTCTGAACTTCGTTCATATCCTGTCTATTAAAAATAGGTTTCTTGCAACCTGAAATTTTATATATAAAAATAAGATATGAGCAGTGAATTAGAATTAGAAAATTAGATTATGTTGGCGTGTTTTAGTCACTGATTCCTTTTTCCAACTCAAAAACGTCTACGTCTATTAAATAAGTTCAACCCTAACTCCAATTGGTAGTATATTTTGTGATCATTGAGATTATAAACAAAACGATGCCTGTCAAGTTAGCAGTTACTTACTTACTTAAGGTGGCGCTACAGTCCTGTGTGAACTAGGGCCTCACCCAACAAACTTCTCCATCAAGCTCGGTCTCCAGCTAGATGTCTCCAGTTTCGCGCTCCAAGTTGGGTGAGGTCACTTGTGTGGATTCGAAGACTTTCCGGGCCGGAGCATTGGTTTCCATGCGCTCTAGGTGACCCAGCCATCTTAGTCGTTGGACTTTTACCCTTCTGGCTAAGTCTACGTCGCTGTAAAGCCCGTACAGCTCGTCGTTTCATCTTCTCTTCCACTCCCCTTCGATGCATACGGGACCGTAGATCACACGAAGAACTTTTCTCTCGAAACGACCCAAGGTGCTTTCATCCGCTTTTGTCATAGTCCATTCTTCTGCACCGTACAGCAGGACGGGGATGATGAGGGTCTTATATAGCGACACTTTGGTTCCTCGAGAGAGGGCTTTGCTGCACAATTGCTTTCTTAGCCCAAAGAAACAGGGGTTATCAAGAGTTATTCCTGGTTTGATCTCAGCGCTGGTGTTGTTTTTCTGCATTTATAGCGGAGTCTAGGTAGACGAAGTCCTTGACTAACTCAAAGTTACGTCTGTCGATGGGGACGTTTTGACAGAGACGTCGGTGTTGTAGGTCCTTTCTTGATGACAGCATGTACTTTGTTTTCCCCTCATTAACCGTTCAACCCATTTTTGCCGCCTCTGCCTCAATACTCACAAAAGCCCCATTGACTTCACGCTGAGTTCTTCCGATTATGTCAATGTCATCAGTATATGCTAGTAAATGGACAGACTTTTGAAAGATAGTGCCTCTAGTGTTGACGTGGGAGTTCTGTACGATGTTAAAAAAATCGCATGACAACGCATCACCTTGTCTAAAGCTTTTTTTGACATCGAAAGGTTTTTCCAAGCTTTATAGAGCAGCGTGAATTCTCCATGGTCATCCTCACAAATGGACGAGTTTGGCAGGTTTGGCAGGTTTGGCTCGTCCCTGTAGATGCTGTCATATGCGGCCTTGAAATCGATGAAAAGATGGTGGGTGTTGATTTGATGATCTTGGGTTTTTTCCAGGATTTGACATAATGTGTATATTTGATTGACTGTGGACTTTGCTGGTCTAAAACCACACTGATAAGGTCCTATCAGGCTGTTGACGATGGGATTTAGACGTTCAAATATTACGGCAGAGAAGATTTTGTAAGCGATTTTAAGTAGACTGATTCCTCTATAGTTGGTGCAGTTTAGATGGTCTCCTTTTTTCAGAATCAAGTTATGTTAGCACTAACGCTTTCAATTTGTAGGAAACTAATAATTGCATGAATTTAAGTGAGTTGTTATTAAATTAGTAAAAGAAAAAACTAATAAGTTTGTTATGTAAAAATTAACATCTAGTAAGGCTAACTTGACAGTCAAATTAGTAATGCCACCCCTCAATAATGATTTCAATAATGCTCAACTGAAATCTTCACCTCAAATGAAAAACTACCCTAACGTAGGAAGAAAAACTAGGACTATCCTACTTAAACTATACTGTATACGTACTAATAGCATTTATGCTTAAACAACACTAATAAGATATTTAATAAAATAACACCTAAAAAAACCTTTTTAGGGCGTCATGGTCTACGCCATTTCTCCAGCGTAAGCATGGACTACCATGCCGTAGCCTACCATATAATGCAATATAAAGGACTGTCCGAGCTTCGGTCATACGAACCAGGTGTCCAGCCCACCAGAGTCTAACGAGCTTAATTTTTATTACAATATCAGTTCATGATTGTAGCATCTGCGGAATCGTCCTTCCTCACATAAGGGGCCAACAATTCTCCGCAAGACCTTCCTCTCGAACGCGCCAAAGAGGCCAGAGTGCTTTTAACTAAGCACCCAGGTCTCGGATCCATATGTGAGTATTAGGAGAACCATCGTCCTGTACAGCCGCAGCTAGGAAGTTTTAGTAAGGTTTCTGGATTTAAAAAGAGTTGACAGCCTGAAGTAGGCTCTGTTGGCTTTGAGCAAACCGCCCGTGTATTTCTGCTTGAATGTTGTTATCGGCTGCTCCTATTGACCTATTAGTGAAGGATTGCACTAATTTAAATTCATGCTCCGCTACGTTGATTGTTTGACCAATAATTCCATTATGTACTTTGTTTCTCCTTCACTTATGTGTAGCCCCAGATTTTGGGCCGCCTGCTCAATTTGGATGAGAGAATCGCGTACAACTGGTTCGGTTCTTCCGATGATATCGATGTCATGTTCGTAAGCCAGTATCTGGCTGGACTTGGTGACGATGGTCTCTCTTATTGACGTGCCAGAATCACGGATTGCTTCCTCCAACGAAAGGTGAAAAGGAAGGCAGGCCAAACCGTCCCCTTGTCGGAGTTCATTGTAGATGGTCTGGATAGCATTAAACCGATAATGTCAAAAAAGACCATGATATGCGGTTTTTGTGGCACATAGTAAATACTCAAATTTAATGTTGAGGTTAATATTTGTGTGAAATTGACCTACAGTAGTGTGCAAAACTTTTGCAACTATCACCGCCTATCAAATTAACATTCATATAGTATATAAAGTTGTTCCAATCAAATGATTTGTATTGCTTTAGACTTTTGTATGTGTCAGCTTACTGTTCATTATCTTAAAGAACTGATCCACAGGCAAATTCTACAAATGCACGGCTTTTACAAAAACAATAATGATTTTAGCTGTGCAAAACATTTGCAACTAGTGACCATTTCTCTTTTCGTCTGATTTTTATAACGATTAATCTGGTTTATTTTGAGGTTGGTAAGTTTATACGTGTAGCTTAATTTATTCAGTTAGTTTTAGCCGGGACTTGATCGATAAAACGGTTTTTTAAGATAAATTCTTTTTAAATTAAAAAAAAGAATCATCAAAAGTGGCAAGGTGTTATGCCATCATAGAGGAAGAAGGTCTCGAAGCACCACAGCAAAAGATGATTGAAAAATAACAAATTTCTTCCAAAGAAAACCCACGGCATCATCCAGGGAAGCTAAGATTGGAACTTAGGTTACCAATTGACCCATCAACTATCAGACGCCGCGCACTGCAGGCCAGATTGCGTGGTTTTCAGATAGCAAAAGACCCATTTATTTAAAAAAAAATGTGAAAGCTCGTTTGGCTTTTGCAAAAACTCATCTCAATTGGAGTCCCCAAAAATGGAAAACGCTCTTGTTTTCTCATGAATCAAAGTTTAATATGCACAGATCGGGGGGTGAAAAACAACATGTCAGGAGGCCAAGAGGTGAGAGGCTAAATCCAAAATACACTAAAAGGACGGTCAAACATTGAGGTGGTTGAATTTCGGGTTTGGGCTGCTTCTCTGGCCAATTAATCGGGCCAATTCTACAAGTGGAGGGCATAATGAAGTCTGAAGACTATGTAGACATCCTTTGTAACTACATGCTGCCTTATGCCCATTGGAAAATGTACGTTCCAACACGACAATGATCCCAAACACAAGTCGAAGTTGGCCACAAAGTGGATTATAGAAAAAAAGATTGAGGTTTTATCATGGCCAGCCCAATCCTAAGACCTAAACCCAATAGAGAACCTGTGGGAAATTGTGAAGAGAAGAATCGGGAGCAATATTTTTTAAGCACAAAAGTGACCTATTCGCTGGAATTCAGAGGCAGTAGAATGACATTCCAAAAACGGTTATTAATAACTTTATAGCTTCTATGCCCAGAAGATATACAGCCGTTAAAAAAAAAAAAAGGGTACGCAATAAAACATCAACATTTCCTTGCCTTGAAGTAAGAAAATAGTTTGAAATTTAGTTGTGAGGTCCAAGTTGCAAATGTTTTGAACAGCCATTTTACCAACTATTAAAGTATTTAGTTATTTATTTTTTGTTTAAGTGAAGAGTTTTTTTCCAATAATTATAACGTAATACCGAAAAGATTAAGAAAACTGGAGAAATAATTTTGCTGATTAATTTTCTAAACAATTTTTTTTTTTATGAAAAATGTTGGAGGTTCTAGTTGCAAATGTTTTCCACAGTACTTTATAAGAATTACTCATGAATCAAAAAATAAAAATTACTTATTTCTAAACAAAAACAGCAGTTGAATAATTGCCAAATTTAATGAATTTTATTGCTTTGATTTTTACAAGTATTTCGTGCCTATCAGACGGAACTTTAGCTTAGTATTTCTGTGAAAAAATCAATTGGTACCGATTTAAGTACTTATGCTAGAACTGGTATTGGTCCTTACGTTAGGTCTCTGTAAAGTAATTGGCCCTTAGATTTCCAACATTTTCATTTTCTGTTAAAGGATATCTGTTTTCAAAGAACGAGTTAAACATCATATATTTCTGGCATCCCTTACATTAGGTTACCTCTCTTTTACTTTACAACGTAATGCAATCAATTATTTTAGATAAACAAATCGTACTTTAAATAACAAACTTTCAAAACAAACGCTACAAACTTAACGTCTACATATCAAATATCCCCAAACATAAATCAGGAAGCAGCCAGAAAACTGAAAACAATCAAAGTTGCAGCTAATAATTCAATTCCACAGTCGCAAAACAAATAAACAAGAAGGCATGTCCCTTGGTGGAACAATGAAATAACAGACTTAAAAAACACAAAACAAAACGCTTGGAATGTTTTTAAAAGACATCCAACTGATGCTAACTTTGTCTGCTACCGCAAAGCCAACGCGTATTTTCGTAAAGCTGCCAAATTGGCTAAGCAAAATTGTGTCGAAACGTTCACTAACAATATAAACCTCCAATCTTCACTTAAAAAACTATGGTCGGACATTAAGATTCTCACTGGGAATTATAGTCCATATACAATAAATATAATTAAAACAGATTCAAATTCACTTTCTGCATCCTCAGATATAGCCAACTGTTTCGCGAGTTGTTGGGCTAAACAGTCAGATGATAGCAGTTTCCCTCCAGAATTCCTGCAAGCCAAATACACCTCTCTACAAATAATTCCATCTTCTACAAATATCTCGAACACCGCCAAATTTATTGAATCGCCAATTAAATTTATTGAATTGGAAAACTGTCTACATCTAGTCAAGGGCAAAACACCGGGTTTCGATCGAGTATCGTACCCTATTCTTAAAAATTGTCCGCTTCCACTGAAGCTTCGCATTTTATCCCTATATAACAAAATTTTTGATAATGGTACTATCCCACAAGCATGGAAAATAGCAACTATCATACCACTGCCCAAACCGAAAAAGAACCTTCTCGAACTTAGTGGGTATAGACCAATATCCCTGCTTCCTTGTATGGGAAAAATATTGGAAAAGATAATTGCTAAAAGATTACAGTGGTTTATTGATAACAACAATTTAATTAGTAACAATCAAGTGGCTTTTAGACATGATCGTAGCACAACACATGCCCTCTTTTGCATTGACGAATATATAGCTATACATCATTATCAACAAAAAACCACATTTCAATTTTATCAATTGACTTTGAAAAAGCATTTGATAAAATTGGAATCCACGTTGTTTAAAAATAAATTAATCAATTGGAAAATAGGACCGAAGATTTTCGGATACATCCGATCGTTTTTAACTAACAGGGAATTTCATACTAGAGTAAACAATGTTTATTCAACTTTTTATGAACTTAGGAATGGTATATTCCAAGGTTCACCACTCTCAGTGGTTATTTTTATTATAACTTTCAATGAAATTAGTGACATAATATCCAAATATCAAACGGCCCAACATTCCTTGTATGCAGACGACTTAATTATTTTTCTTAAATGCAAATAAATACCAAAAGTTGTCGAAATTTTTTCAAATATTCTTCATTAAATAGATGATTGGTCCAAATATTCAGGATCAACTATATCAGTGACAAAAACTAACATTCTATAAATATGTCGAAAGGCAAGTTGTCAAAAAATAATTAACCTAAATTTTAAAAACATTGATATTTGTAACGTTGAATATTTAAATATTTTACATATAAATGCTCAAAATCAAAATCTTCAGCTTATTAAACCAGAATACCATGCAGTAATACGACTGGCACTCAGGGCTTTTAGAACTACCTACACCGATCATGAATATGTGGACCGAATCTGGCCTTCCGTCTATCGAAAATAGACAAGCCTATGTTACAGCTCATCTAATAAACAAAATAACAACATCGACCAATTCACCGATAACTCCAATATTAAAACAAACTATCAAACGTAAAAAAATACTTAAATGTCCTTCAACAATTCACAACGTCATTTCGTCTTCAAAGCTCCTTGACTTGCAAATCACCTTCAACACAGCAAAAGAACCGTCATATCCACCATGGTTTCTTTCACAAAACTCAATCATCACCGACCTTAGTAAGCTACAGAAGGGCACCACTAGCAAGGAAATCTATAATCATATGCATTCAATGAAAAAATTTCTAAATACAGGGACGAAAACTGGTACTTTATTTACACCGATGGTACTAAAAACGAGAATGGTACAGCATTCGCAGTAGTTGATGAAACTGAAAACATCCACTGTAAAAGTGTGCTCCCAGAGTTTGCATCTGTTCTATCTGCCGAATCCAGGGCAATCCTCTCAGCAACTAAACTTAACATGAAACAGAAAATAATTATATGTACAGACAGTTTCTCTACGCTGAACGCCGTAAAAAACATAAACAACAAATCACCAATTATACAACAGATAATGGATAAACTCATTGCAAATAAGGACAGATTGAAACTATTATGGGCACCTGGGCATACAGGTATTAAAGGCAACGAATTTGCTGACGAAATTGCAGAACAAGCAGCTAGAGAACCTCTTTTAATGTCTTATGTACCAAACAAAATTGACATAACAAAAATGGTGGAAAACCATTTCCAGAAGGCCAATCGATTTTATATCCAACAAATCGCTCAACAATCATGATTCGGTGTTTTCTACGACTCCGAATGGGCCACTCAAATATCACCCACAATCACCTGGTGGAACGAGAAGACCCACCAAGATGTCACATTTATAACCGAGAAGTATTTACCATTTCCCATCTTTTATATAATTCCAATTCAACAAAAACTATCTCTTTATATATATATGTATATAAAAATGAATTGCTGTTCGTTAGTCTCAATAAAACTCGAGAATGGCTGGACGGATTTATCTTATCTTAGTCTTGAAATGTTCGTAGAGGTCTAGGGAAGGTTTAAAAGACGAGAAAAAACCGAATAATTTCCGGGAATACCGTAAAAATAGCCCTTTTCTATTTCCCATACAAACGTTTTCTAGAGTCATTGCTATTATTATTGCTATTCAATAAAGTTCATATTAAAATATACTTACTCACTGTTGTCTAAGCATTTTATGTGTGTTCCTAACGTCAAAGAGTCAATTTGCAATTTATTACCGCTGCATAAAGTTCAAATTCAATCATATCTATGAAAATAGCCTTCGCGTGCGCTTTGGAGAATCTAATGTCGCGTTCCGAAAATAAACAAAAGTGAATCGCGAACGCGACAAAAAATGTAATAAACTATTAGTAGTACTGATTTCCACTTAATTTGATCGGCTTCGCGAAACTTAATTTTAGCTAACTTCAGTTGTAACTGTATCAGATTATTTTTTTTAAGTTTGATAAATCTTAAGTTTTTTCACAAATTAAGTCTGTTCAGTGAGGATTTTTCTAGATCAGAACAGCACAGGACAGCACAGTTTCGTGAGAAACGTCAGATCAAGTTAGAACAGTCAGTTAAACGTCAGTTGTCAAAAAAAAAAAAAAATTGCAAATTGTGTGAATTTTTTGTTTTTTTACTGTGAAAAAAATTATTAAAAATTATTGAAATGGAAAATCAAGTGATTGCTAAGATAATACTAAATGAAAATGTTAGTGATTCAGACACCGATAGTGATTTTTCGTCGGATTCCTCCTCAGATGATTGGAATAAAAGTGTGACGAATGTTATTACCTTTTCTATGATGAAATGTAAAAGAAATTGCATTGAAAGTTATTATATTATATTTTATAATTATTTAATTAAACAAATAAAACAAATTGGCAAAATAATTTTATTTTAATTTTTTTAAATCACGAGAAAAAAAACACAAAGCACAAAACGTAAACAAAAAAATGACAACTTCGATTTTGACATTTGTCACGATTCTGTTCTAACCTGATCTGACTCAAAAGCAAGAACAGAAAATCCTGTTCCAAACTGTTCTAGGTTTGTCAATGAACAGGAAAGTAGAACAGTTCAGCACAGAAAAAACCTCAATGAACATCAAAAAGCTGTACTTTTCTGTCTAGAACAGTCCAGCACAGCGTCACTGAACAGACTTATTAAGTTTCTGAACACAACTATAATATTTGACATTAGATTTGACAACCAACTAATATGTCAATCATTTCTGTCGCACTTCAGAACACGGAGATTTATGGCTTAAAGGTAAACTCCAAAAAAAAAAAAATACAAAAATCAGAACACGGAAAAATGTATTACGATTGACGATATTGCGTTACGATCTTTTTTTGTTGATATTTTGTGATAGTGACACTTTACTGTTAAGTTACTGTTAAGTGAGCGAGAAATTTTCTCACTTTGATTAATTACGTTACGATGCCGAGGAGAACACTGTAACCAATGCAAATGATGAAATATCACAGTACCAGATGGGGTGCTATGTAAGTAGCAACGAAGCAATTTGTCGTATATTTTCATTTGCGATCCATGAAAGATACCTTACAGTAGTCCATTTGGCGGTTCATTTAGAAAATGGTCAACGAGTTTATTTTAATGAATCGAACGCGGCAGACAAAGCGGCACGTCCACCATCGACAACATTAACAAGTTTCTTCACAGTTTGTCAAAGTGATGATTTTGCTTGCACTTTGCTGTATGCTGACATGCCACGCTATTACATATGGAATGCATCATCGAAATCGTTTCAGCATCGAAAACAAGGAACACCAGTTGAAGGACATCCAAATGTATTTGCTTCAGACGCTCTGGGACGCATCTACACAGTACATCCAAATAACGATGAATGTTATTATTTGCGATTGTTGTTGGTGAATATTCGTGGTCCGACATCGTTCAAACAACTGAGAACAGTTAATAGACAGCTGGATGCGACTTACCGTGAGGCATGCCAACTATTACATTTACTTGAGAACGATTCGCACTGGGAAGATACGCTCAAGGATTCCGTAATATCTTCATCGCCGCATCAAATTCGTACATTGTTTGCGATTATCATATCGACATGTTTCCCCTCGAATCCAAAAGATTTGTGGGTTAAGTATAGAGATGACATGTCATAATGACATGGCCCATAAGAGGTCACTGGAGGTGCTGGACAGAACATTGAAAGATCATCGTGATAACCAAAATAATTTTGGTGGGGCCATGATTCTGTTGTCAGGTTATTTTCGTCAGACTCTTCCAGTTATTCCCCGATCAACTGTTGCTGATGAACTAAATGCATGCCCAAAATCATCGAATTTGTGGCAGTACGTAAAGACACTCCAATTAACAACTTACATGCGAGTATTTTTGCAACATGATGAAACTGCAAATATGTTTGCGAAGCAGTTGTTAGATATTCTAAATAATAAAGTTGCGATGGACACCTCGACCGGATTCATCACATTACCCAAAGATTTCTGTTATATCACAGATTCAAAAGAGGAGCTTATTCAGCGTGTTTTCCCAGATATAGCTTAAAAGTTCAATAACCATAATTGGCTGGGTGAACGAGCAATATTGGCAGCGAAAAATAAAGATTTTTTTTTTTTTTTTTTCCTTCTTTTATTGCATACATAATTTATTTAACAGAATTAGTTTAAAAGATTTGCATGCATGGCTTATAAGCCGTCTGCCGAAAATGCTAATTATAAGAATTAAATAAATACGTTTAGAGAGAGTACATTTTATAAATTACATTAAACAGTTAAAATATAAACCTAATATCAATGAAAAGAACAGTTGAAAACAAACATTATAATATACAATATTAATTACATAAAAAATTATTACAATTATAATAAATAATAATAATATAATTATAAATAAGGACGAAGGTATATATAAAATGTAATTTAAAGTGTTTCAATACACAAATTGGGCTTTTAGTTTAGCTAAAACAAAGTTTATCATTAGACCGCATGTGTTAAAAGTTAATATACATGTTTCTATATGCTAGAGCCTCTGAAACAAATCGAATGAGAGTTTTCCATCCACTTTCTCCATTTAAAATTGCAAAACATTCTTCAATTGTAAAAAAACTTTTATTAAAATAAAATCTTCGGATTTCCTGTATTATTGGACAAAAAGCTAAGAAATGCGAAATATTTTCAGCCTGATTAAGGTTACATAGTAAGCAATTCGGATTCAAATCATTTCTGTGAGGTCTATAATTGAGCTCAAGCAATTCAACGTGCATTTTAAAGATTAGACTTATCTCATTGGCAGTAAACTCGTTTCGAAAATAGTTGTCATACCCGAGACATAAGTTGAGTTTAGAGTAAGCTGTTCTTGTTACAGACTCTCTTGCACGGGTTATTGATTTTAGATACATTGTTTCATCTATAATAGAAATGAGGTCATATAGTTCATTTCTAAATGCTTCTAAATTATCAATACTTAGTGACAACGGATAGTTATATTCTGATGCCAAATCAAACCAGTCTTTAAAAGGAGAGTACCTACCCCGTAGAGCTATCAAAATAATCTTTTTCTGAATATTATTATTAGGTCTACTCATGACTTTAACAATGTAGTCTGCGTTAGCTTTAAGGTTTTTAAGTAAATTGGAGGCAGGCCAGATTCAATGTAAATAGCGTAGTTTGGTGTATTAGCAGGGAGTCTGAAAATACGTTTGAAAAAGTACTAAAAAATACTTTAAATTTAGTCGACGCATCTATAGAGTTACTTTTGAAGAAGTTTGACCACATACAATTGATAGCTGCTTTTGCTACCTTCACTTTGTCTTTAAAATGGGCTCCAAGATTTAGGTTGTGTGTTATAGTAAATCCTAGGTATTTGTAATCAGTCACTACTTCTATGTTTGAGCCGTCAAGGTGCCAATTGCGATTAGTCCTATTACTGCGGTTTTGATATCTAAAAACCATTATCTTTGACTTTGAAGTATTGATTTTAAGGTCCCAAGTATCGCAATATTGTTTTAATTTGTTAATCTGAAGCTGCAAAGTATCTGGATTATCGGTTAGAATGACAAGGTCATCTGCATATAAAAGCACCTTGATAAGTACATCTCCAAAAATAACACCACCTGGAATTTGATCTTCAATGTCATTGATGAAGAGGGAAAAAATCAAGGGACTCAAAATACAACCCTGTGGTACTCCCGTTTCAGATTTAAATTGATTTGACAATCTTATAGGTACCAATTTTAACTACTGAACTTGTATTTGATATTAGTTGTTCATATATTCTTGTGAACTTTGTAGACAAGCCAATATCTGTAAGTTTGAAAAGTAGTAAACTTCTGTTTATAGTGTCAAAGGCGGCTTTGAAAACTACAAAAAATGCATAGAGGTTCTTTTTTGTATCAATAAAACGTTTAGCAACACTCGTTAGAGTAAAGATTTGATCTATTGTAGAGAGATTTGCTCTGAACCCAGCTTGGAAATAACTTATTTTATTATTCCTTTCAACCCAGGAAACAAGCCTTAGGTACAGTAATTGAGTGAAAATTTTCCGCAGAGAGCTGAGAACAGAGATTCCCCTATAGTTTTCCGGTAGGTTAGGATCTCCCTTTTTAAAGATCACAGAAATGTATGAAGATCGGAAGCTATTTGGAATTGTCTCATCTATAAACATCTTGTTTATTAAAAGTAAAATTTGTTCTAGAAATTGTGAGCTGGCATTTTTGTAAAAATAAAGATTTAGAGGATCTCATTGCGACCATTCAGAATTTTCTTCCACGACAGTTGGTTTCCTTCAAATCAGTCGACACCATTATGAACCAGGATGACGTAGTCAACTATCCCACGGAGTTTTTAAATTCACTGAAATTGCCTGGATTACCACCTCACAATTTGCAGTTAAAAGTAGGATCAGTTGTCATCAAGCTGCGTAACATTAATCAACCTCGACTATGCAATGGAACAAGACTGGCTGTGAAAAAGCTGATGAATAACGTCATTGAGGCAACAATCATAAAAGGAAAATACAAAGGAGAGAATGTCTTGATCCCGCGAATACCGATGATTCCAACGGATTTACCATTCGATTTTAATTACAATTTCCAGTACGTCTGGCCTTTGCGATGACAATAAATAAATCGCAAGGACATTCTTTAGAAGTTTGCGGAATCAACTTGGAGTTTCTCTGTTTCGCGCATACGTCGCGTGTTCGCGCGTCGGAAAACCGTCTTCTTTGTTTATTTACGCACCACAAAACAAAACAAAAAATAAAGTTTATGAGAAAGCTTTAAATTGATTAACAAACTGTATCATAACAGTGTGTGTCTGTTAATAAAAATTTAAACCTTATAAATAGCCAGTATTTCAGGAAAACTCTGTTTTTTTAAGTAAGCAACATGATGTGTCGAAAATAATAATAAAACTTCATGCTTCATTAAAAAAATGCTTTTTTATTCAATACGTTTTGTTTGTTTGGAAATTAATTTATACAAAAGTTTAGGTCTTTTATTTATCGATTGAGGCAGTACGAAGTCTGCCGGGTCAGTTAGTTACGAGTATTTATAAATTTACCAAAAAAAAAAATGTTTGCTAGACATATTAAAAAACCCATCAGAAGAAAATATAAAATTAATCTACAAAATTTTAAAAAATTTGAAAATAGATAATTAAATGTTAATGTAAACCTTCTAAATCCAATTTTCTTTTTAATTTTTTTTTTTATTTGATTTATTAGTTTTAAAAAACTCTTAACAATAACATATTATATTTAAAATAATACTTAAAATATAAGCACAATATTATACAGCATTATTTTTTAAAAGAGGTTTTAATAAAGATTTAAATTTATTTAAGTTTTGCTCAGTCTTTAAGATATTAGGAAGGCTATTAAAAAGTTGGATTCCTTTGTATAGTAGATTGTTTTGGGTTGCAGCTCTTCTGTATAATGGAAGTCTGAAATCACCGGTATTCCTTAGATTATAAAACGAATTTGTTATTTTTTTTTTTTTTTTTATAATAAGCAAACACTCAAGGGGATATTACTACCCTTATTATGCAGATGCACAGTGTGAGCACTAGGAAGAGGAGAGAGGGTTTAAAAGGAGATGTCGGTGCACATTGGTTTTGAATTCCTGAATATTGCAATGACTAGGAAAGACAGAGTGTGGTAAGGCATTCCACATTCGCGTAGTACGGCTAAAGAACGAATCTCTGTATTTGACAGTACGGCCGAAGTTGGGCTCGAGGGTATACTGATGAGCATTCCTAGAAGCGCGAGTATTACGGTTGAACTGTTTAAGGGGAGGAATGCAACTGGCTATTTCACTAGAGCATAAGCCGTTAAAGTAACGGTAAAAAAGAGTCAGACAAGAGACCTTACGACGATGTTCAAGCGTAGTAAATGAACTTATGATGATATTGTCATCTATCAATTTAAATGCTCTACGTTCAATACTATCCAAGAGGCTTAAGTAAGTTGCAGGAGCACCAGCCCAGAGATGGGAGTTATACTCAAGCTTTGGACGTATATAAGTCTTGTAAATAACAGCCAGATCAGAGGGGGAGAAAAACTTCTTGCATCGCCTTAGAAAACCCAAACATCTTGCGGCATTTTTGGCGACATCGCGTATGTGTTCGTTCCACAAAAGGTGGTTGGTGATACACATACCGAGAATATCGAGATGTTCAGTCTCCCCGATGCAAGTGCCATCCATGGATAATGGCAATTGGGGTATATCTCGCTTTAACGATACAAGACAGCATTGCGTTTTCGAAGCATTAAATTCCACGCGGTTTTTTAATCCCTATTGTACAATGCTGTTTAGGTCGGAATTTAATGAGCTTATCATATTTAGTCGTTGCAGTTCCACATCCGAAGAAGAGGGATGTGAGTCTGAAAACGAATATGAAAAGCTAAGAGTACTATCGTCAGCGAAACAATGTATTGGATTAGAAGTTGCAGACAGGAGATCATTAATAAAAATGAGAAAGAGTGTTGGAGATAGAACAGAGCCCTGGGGCACACCAGCATTTATTTTGTGGTTTTCAGACTTGAACCCATCCAATACTACTTGTATTGAACGATCCGAAAGGTAATTACTAATCCAATGAAGCAGGGATTCGTGAAAACCGAAAGCACGCATTTTCGATAAGAGGGCCTGATGCCAAACCCTATCAAATGCTTTTGAAATATCAAGTGCAATAATCTTACTTTCTCCAAAGCGATGTAAAGATTTGCTCCACTGTTCGGTGAGATGAACCATGAGATCACCAGTGGACCTATTGCTGCGAAAGCCGTACTGCCGGTCATTAAGAAGCTTTCGGTCTTCGAGATATTTCTTAAGCTGATAATTTATCAGCGTTTCCATGACCTTGGAAAGAAGGGACGTAAGTGCAATCGGTCGATAATTAGAGGGTGAGGAAGATTCGCCTTTTTTGGGAATAGGCTGGACAAATGCAGTTTTCCATCCACTCGGAACGAGACCTGAGGAGTAGGACAGATGAAAAAGCTTACGCAGTGGTTTTGCCAGCGTTGAAGAACACCTCTTCAGAACAATAGCGGGGATACCATCCGGACCAGCGGATTTATGTGTGTTTAGATCTCTTAGGACTCTTGCCACAGTACGAGTGCGAAAAAAGATTGGTCCCATAGAATCACTAACTCGCTCAAGTACAGGCGGAGTCATAACACTCACTGGCAGCGTAGAATTGGCGGCGAACTGCCTAGCAAAGAGATTAGCTTTCTCTAAAGAGCTAACAAATGGAGTGTCATTGACAACGAGCGTAGGAACCGAAGAAGATGAAGAATTCCTCATGTTTTTTACAAATGACCAAAAATTTGTACTGCCTTTGGGACATTGCAGTATTTTTTGCCGTAATTTTTGGTCATGTAAAAATTTGGTTCGTCGAATATGGGCGTTGCAGGCCTTCCTGGCTTGTTTGAACTTTTTCCGGCTTTCCTCAGTACGGTTGGCTTTATAGCAACGGAAACTTACCTCTTTGGCCCTAATAACCTCTTTACAGCTCGCATCAAACCATGCGTTTTCCTTAGGTCTGATACTTTTAACCCTATTCGGAATAAAAGTTCTCATTCCCAGGAGAATTAAACTTGTGATCATATCAGCGCTGGCGTCAACGTCACTATCGAGGAAGCAAAGTGACCAGTTAAAGATCCTGAAGTAATTATTGAGACCGTCCCAGTTGGCTTTCTCGTATTGCCAAACGGTTCTCGTAGGAGCTCTTTCTTTAACTGGAGAGTTTTTACACGAGAAATTAGCTGATATGACACAATGGTCAGATGTGCCTAGAGGAGATAGAACACTAACAGTGTACTTATCAGGGTCAGAGGTAAGAAACAAGTCAAGAGTGTTTTCTGCTCGACCTTCAACGTCCGATATTCGGGTGGGCTCGTTGACCAGCTGAGTTAGGTGGTTCAACTCAGCGAAGATTTCTGCACACACTCCATCGGGTGTTGTCTGGCCTGAATGTTGAAGCCATGAAGAATTGTGTACATTGAAATCGCCCGTAACAACGATTTCAGTGCGAGGATAGGACGAAACAATTCTTTGGATGGAGTCAGACAAAGCATCAAATTCACGAGAAGTTGATACTCTGTCTAAATTTGGGCTTCGATAAAGGAAGCAGTAGTGAATGATTTGCTTATTTACAGAGAATTTAAACCACATATAATTAAAAAAGGAATTGGTGCAAAGACCATATTGTGGTAAGAGCTGATAAGCAACATCATTCCTAATGTATATGGCGAGGCCATGGTGGGAAAAGAATAAAGGCACTAAGCTATACCCATGAATAAAAAATTCAGCAGGATCGGAATCCTCACCTACTTGGGTTTCACTTAGTGCCAAAACAGCTGGCCTGTATGAAACAGTATGGCGGTACGCCAATAAAAAATTTGCCCTTAGCCCACGAATATTACAATAATCTACTCTGAATTGTCCAGTCATTGCAAATAAAAAAATTACTAAAACCAATACAGATAGAGATGACAAAATAAAATTCACTGAATTGAAACACAGAATAATTATCAATACCCTTCACTGCTAGTGTTATGCCTTAGCAGTGATGAGAACCGATCCGACCCTGTGATGCAAAACAGTAAATTCAATTTAAATAATCTGCTGAAACACAGATTAGCATATGCACCAATTCCAATTGCAATTGATACATAAACTAGGCTGTGAAACTGTGGAAGAAGGGGAAAGTAAAGATGGGATGGTACTCACTGTGATGTGCTGTGCTGAGTGGCTTATCATTTTTGTTTGTTATAGGTGTTTTTTGTTGTTCTTGAGTGGCGTGATTTCTTTATTGTTGTTTTTATTTGGGAGTGCACTGTTGTTATTGTTTTTTGTTGTTTTTGTTTTTTTTTTTTTTGGAACCACTTATAAATTAATGTTTGACTTATTGTTGTGACAAATTATTGTTTTTTTTTGTGTTTTATTTTTTTTTTTAACTTTTTTGTGTATATGTATAATTATAGTTAATAGGGTAAACTGTAAACTGTAGTAGGGTAAACTGCTCCACGACACGATTTAAAAAAACAATACAAAAATAAAAACGAACGAGCACAGACAGAACGGAGACGCACAACACAGGGGCAACCTTCCCCAACAAAGGTTCACTGACAACTGATATATAGCTCACGTTCCGTTGTAAATATGTAGGATACATTTCATTTTTGATTTTAAAAATCATCACAAGCGCATTTAATTTAAGTCTTTGTTCAATATTTAACCATCCGAGGACCGTAAGCATATCATAAATTGGTGTTCTAAATTCGCACTTAAGCACTGTTCTCATTGCTCTATTCTGTAATACTTGAAGTTTTCTTATATTTTCACTATTTGACATGTATATTATCGACGAACAGTAATCGAAATATGGTAGAATCAATGTATTATAAATAGTTAATGCACAATTTAAAGTTATATACTTTCGAATTCTTTTGAAAAAACCGATCTTTTTAGAGATTTTAGCGCATTGATTATAAACATGTTGACTAAATTTAAGTTTATTGTCGATAAAAACACCGAGGTATTTTATTCCATCCACACACTCGATAAGTTGACTATTTATTAATATATTGGCATTTAAACCACCATTATTTAAGCACATACATTTAGTCTTAGTTACATTAAGTTTTAATTTATTTTTGCAGAGCCAGTTGTTAATTTTTTCAATTTGATTTTGCATTACACTTTCACAAGACTTGAAATCATCTCCTACAACGTAGATCAGGGTATCGTATGCGAATAATGACATTTTAACATCAGATATAATTTTCACGATATCGTTTATATACAAAAGAAATAAAATTACACCCAATTTCGATCCTTGGGGCAGGCCAAGGTCAACCTTTATTTTTTCCGAAAATGTTTCACTTATCTTTACTTTTTGGAATCTTTCTGACAAATAGCTTTTAAACCACTGTTGTTCAACTTCTCGAATACCATACTTGTTAAGTTTTTCAATTAATATATTTCTGTCTATAGTTTCAAACGCGCGTTTTAAGTCAAGAAAAACACCAATTATAGTTTTACCGCTATCAATTTCTTTTTTCCACTCATTAATAAGCCAACATATCGATGTTTCGCAAGAGTGACCTTTTCTAAAACCCGATTGTTCTAAACACAGTATATTTTCTTTTTCAATAAAGTTCGTTAGTTGGTTGCACACAATCTCTTCGAGGATTTTTTCATAAATCGGAAGCATATTTATAGGTCGCCAATCTTCAGGAATTTTTGGATTTTGTACTTTTCCAATCGGGATAACAACCGATTCCTTCCAGCTATCTGGGAACTCACCATTTAATAGAGACAAATTAATAATTTTTAATAATTTTGGCAAAATTTCATCATAACAATCTAGAACTATACTACAATTTAGTCCGAAACAGTCTTTTTTATTATTCATAGATTTTATTGTCTGTTCTAGTTCTTGAATGCTGATCAATTTAAATTTGAAACTACTTCTATGGGTTGGGATATTATCAGAGTATGGAATTTGTTCTATACTATTATGAATAACTTCGACACTTCTTACAAAATAATTATTAAACGCGCTTGCAATTTCAATTTCTGTTTTAATTGACCGATTTTCGATTTTCAACTCTTTTATTTCATTTAGTTCCGTTTTTAGAATTTGACTCTTCAAAACCTTCCATAAGCCTTTCTGGTCACCAGCACAACAGTTTATTTTAGATTCAATATATGAACATTTTGCTTTTACACATTCGCGTTTATAAACATTTCGAGCCATTTTATAAATATTCCAAGTTTCCAAAGAATTTTCGAATCTAGCCCGTTCGTACGATAGAATTTTAGATCTCTTTAAATTAAACAATTCGGTGTTATACCATTTAAGCTTATAGTTTTGGTAGCTACTGCTTTAATTACATTGTAAAAAATAAAAATAATAACAAATAAGTTTACTTTCTTTTTAAATGCTGAAAAATCTGCATAGGTCCGAAGAACTCAATTGAGAAAGTGGATAAACGTAAAACATATGTTCTAAAAATTTCTCTTCCTAAATTACTTAAAAAAAATACACAGACACTTCATTAATTATTGAATATATATATAGATACTTAAAATTCGATCAACATAACAAACACAAACCCCATCTATACATTCATTGGTAGGTATATCTATTCAAAACAATATTAAAGCTTGTTCTATTCAACTTGCAAACACAACACAAACAACTTCATGTAAAATTGTACATAAAAATGGTCTTGGTAAAAGCTGTTAAGATATTCATTAAGATAAGTTCCTAGGTCAAAATGAAATTCAAGTAAGCAGCTACGTCGTTGTCGTCGTCGTCTATGTTGTTGTCGTTATCGTCGATGCAGTCAGTAAATTTGTTGTTCACCATTCAAATTACATTTTGATTTACTTATAAAAATAAACACAAGCAACAACTAAAGAAGTCTGCTCATTCAGTAAAGAATCAAAACATCGTCAAGTTGCAATTGGTAGGTGGTTGGTAACATAACACAAAACAACTGTTACAATAGCAAATAGAAGTAGGCGATACCATATGTTGATTTCCTCCATAGCCAAATAAGAATGAACCCAAAAAATTAATTCTTATAGAATTACTGCATTGTCAACCAAAACCGAACCAAGAAAAATGCCAACCCCTGTCGGGTGTCGTTGCAATGCAACCGAACGACGACGACGCGACGTTTCACGTTCCCTAACAAAATGCAATTCATAAATAAACAATTGAGACATCAACTCGCGCAATATTGCGATTGCATTCTTCCTATGCCTGCATGCCGCAGCCACTCAACTGAGTGCAGGGAAGGGAATCCATAAGTTTAGCATAATTTGCCTGCCGCCTGCCCTGGAAGGCCTTAGCATGTCGTGTTGTTTATGCATTTTGTACTCTATTCGTATTCATTGACTCGACAAAGAAGACGACTAGCCCAGACGTTAACGTTGTCGTTGTCGCGTTGATTAAAATGAATGAGAATACACACAAAATTACTACCAACAAACATTTAAATCGAATTAGGAAATAGGAGTAACGACGACAGTAAGATGATGGTTTCTTATTGAAGGCTGTGAGGGGAGAGCTTCAATGACATCGGGTTCACCTTTCAGATCGAAGAAACCACAGAGCAAACTTGAAAGAAACCACCCAATGGCCTCGCACTGAATTTTAACTAACGTGCAAAATGAACACTACTGTCCTCATTCTCACACACCCAATGGACCCTTGACGACAACCATAATGCATTTAGTATAACCACAGCAGCACCCCTGACTCTCTCTCAACAAAGTTAGAAACAAACAAAAAGAAACTATGTGCCATCCTAACTTACCGATAGCTCAATAGAGAGGTCTGTGTTGTCCAGCAGAATGACACGGCAATCGATTTTATTTTTATTTGCTGCGATCCGCTGAGACTTGATTTGGGAGCTGCTAGTGGCACTGCCACCTCCGCCGTCTGGAGCCGTGTTCCGGACTTTCCGTCTGCTTAGAAACCGCAACATTATTATTCCTGACCGTCCACGATAATAAAAAACGACAACTACGACCAAGAACGACGACGAGAACTACAACGAAACCGCTTTATGAACAAATCAACGATGGATGAACGAGAACGAGGAACGAGGAGCAACTTAGAGACTGCAACCAGATGCAGCTAAAGATGCAGATGCACTTGAAATTCTCGCTTTGAGAGATCACTTCACTTAACTACAACTTTAAAAAAACTTGACTCTCGAATACTAGATAAATTCTATGTGCCTTTCTTTTACTAACTTCTGGTTATTTATTTTTCCTTTTTATTTTGTTAATACGGGAGCTCTTATTTGTCGTCGTTAGATGTCGAACTCCCGAGGCAAAGGCACAGGCACAGGCACGAAACAACTTTCTTTTCTCTAAAACTCTTAAAAAAAATAAAATAAAACCAGAACCAGACAGAAACTACTTTGGAAAAACTTAATTTTATCACATTAGATGGTGGTTATTTTAATGAAATTTATATTTATTTAGGTGGCTGATGGTTAATTCATTGATTTTTAGTTATTTTATTAATTATTTTATTGGATTTTTATGAGAAAAATTATAAATTGTACGGAATGTATTTTGACACAAACTCATCACGAAAAGTCACAGCGAAAACGTAATGGCGAAGGCGATGGCAAACAGCAGCGACAACGACAAGTGGTAGTAGACAAGAGAATTAACCAACGACAGCGCCGAGAAGTGGTTTCGCTCAGATTAGAACGTAAATAGTGATGCCAAATTTATCCAAAGAAATATGACAGAAATAAACACGATAAATAAATTAATGGATGCATTTTGGGAGATTTTATCAAAAAAAGTTGACTTTTCTTAATGTATTTTTGATTTTCTTTATAATTTTACATTTCACTTGATATAAAAAATGATTTGTCTAAACTGTTTTCTAGCTTTGAATAAATAATAATTATGATTTTCCTATTAACTATCACTTTGTTCACTTACAAAAATAATTTTGTTGACGTTTTCATTTTTCAGTGATGCCATACATACTTTTTAGGAATTTTATTATAAAATTCTATATTAAAAGTTTGTCTTAAAGGGAAGTTTTTGGTCGCATTCACAAAGCTAGTGGCTACGTAGTCAAGGGATTCTGATTGGCTAAATCTAACTACAAAAGTAGTTGAAATTTCCCCTCCGACGTAGTGTAAAATTTTCGACTACAAAGTTAGTGCACACTGGTTTTGACGTTTCACAATCAGCTGCTCGGTAAAAACTAAAAACACAAGAAAATGAAATAAATCTTTCGGTATTTAAATACAAATAAAAATCACTCATATTATATCTTATACTCGGTTTTATTGAATTTAAAAACAAAACAAACTATTTCAAGTACTGAAAACACAAATGTTTCCTGTATTATATATTTGCATTTGTCATTGATATGACAGTTCCGGATTGACTAGCTTTGTAGTGAAGTTTTGCATTCACAAATCTAGTTGAATTTGAAGGGAGATTGGCTCAATTTAGTCAAAAGTTTTGAAGTACACCCAGCGAACTTTTCACATCATTTACCAATATTAGTCTCATGTGAGTTCCTTTCAGAAAAAAATAATAGAGAAGTTGAAGAATATCCAATTAGCAATAAATTAAGATGGGTTGAAAACAAGGCTGGTGTTTATAGACGAAACCTAAGTCAACTTATACGTTATGCGGATGGTCTGTTATCAGAATGTATAGAATCTGTTACAGTTTCTATTTTTGAACTTATAAGACAATCAGGAACGCACAGATTTCGTCCTTCAACACTGATACAAAAATTGAAGTGGTATGACGATAAATGTAAGAAATGTAAGGAAAAGTCTTTCGCTTACCTAAAATTGTTTAGACAATCTAACAACGAAACTCACAGAGGAAATTACCTTGAACAGAATAAAATATATAAAGATTTGTGTAGACGGAAAAAGCAATTATATTTAATCAAAGCGGCTGGAAAACTTCTAGACTGTAAGGACTCAAAGTCATTCTGGTACAATGTACGGATTTTGGGAGGTCGCAGCAAGTCATCGTCTTTAAGTATTAGTGTTGACGACCTGGCCACATACTTTGAAGGTTTACTACTGCCAGATCCTGACCAGAATTCCATCAGTTTTGCCCTGCAAAATGTTTCAATCGATGAGATAGACTCTCCTTTTACCATGGTTGAGATGTTGGCATCTCTAAGCAGAATGAAAAATAACAAAGCAGCGGGTTTGGCATTCCTATCGAATTCTATAAGAATTCAACTCCTGAATTTCTCGAGCGTGTGTTGGGGTTATTAAATAAAATGTTTACAGAAGAGAAATTTCCGAGCTACTTTCGTTTGGCTACAATATTTCCTATATTTAAAAAGGGTAATCCGAGTTCATCAGAAAATTATAGAGGCATTTCAATTCTGAGCTCACTAAGAAAACTGTTTGCACAAATGTTGTACGTTAGGCTTGTGAATTGGATTGAAAGAAATAATTTGATAAGTCGATATCAGGCTGGTTTCGGGCGATTGATCAAATTTTTGCTCTTACGAGTGTTGCCAGGCGTTTTATCGACAAAAAGAAGCCCCTATACACTTTTTTCGTCGATTTTAAAGCTGCTTTTGATACAATCAACAGAAGATCACTTTTATATAAGCTAGCAGCTATTGGCCTTTCAACCAAATTTATTCGGATCTATGAACAACTTTTATTAAACACGCCTGCAATGGTTTGTAATGGTATATCTATGTAAAAATCCTTTAATACCGAAACAGGTGTTCCACAAGGCTGTATATTGAGTCCGCTGATGTTCGCTCTTTTTATCAATGATATTGAAAATAAATTACCGGGAGGCGTCAACTATGGCGATTTATCTTTGAAGATGTTGCTCTATGCTGATGACCTGGTGGTGTTCTCTGATAACCCAGTGACATTGCAGCTTCAGATAAATAAACTTAAACAATATTGCGATTCGTGGGATCTCAAAATCAACATTTCTAAATCTAAAATTATGATTTTTAAACCTCAAAACCGTTCAGATAATAATGTACGAAATTGGACATTAGATGGTACCACTATTGAAGTTGTCAGTGAGTATAAATATCTTGGTTTTACTATCACTCGTAATTTGAACATCAAAAATCATATTAAAGAGAAACTGGTACTAGCCAAATCAGCTATAAACTCGATGTGGTCACATTTTTTTTCAAGAAGCTTCGTGGACCCTACATCGAAATTTAAGGTTTTTGAGGCTACCGTGAACAGTTGCTTTTGTTATGGGAATCAAGTGTATGGATACCAATTTCTAGAGGATATGGAAGTTATTCAAAGATACTTTTTCAAAAGAATCTTCCGGCTACCGCGTAGCACGCCTAATTACGCCATATATGTTGAGTCCGGGCTTCCGCAAATATAGTATGTTAGAAATTTAAAGGCCAACGCAGACTATCTTATTAAAGTTATGCATAGACCCGATAGTAATCTGCAAGCAAATCCTGCTTATATCACTCCATTGTGGATATTCCCCTTTTAGAAATTGGCATGCTCTTGCCACAGCACATAATTTAGCAATAAATCTAAATGCAAACAACAAAGAAGAATGGAGAAATACTTTTTACAACTACATTTCGATGGTTGATTAGGAAATGTACAAAACTAATCTCGAAAGGGCTAGGGAATCACTTTCTAGAGCAACCTATAGCCGTCTTAATTGGACTTTGGGCGATTATAATTATTTCTGTGAGGACCTTTCTGCTTCTGATATAAGTTTAATATTCAAAATATGGACTGAAACTCTTGAACTCAACTACAGGTCACATAATATGTAGAACTGACTTAGATGCAATCTGTTCACTCTGCAACTCAAACCAAAACGAAGATGTTTACCATTTTTTAGCAACTTGTCCTATTTTACAAGAAATCCGTAGACTTCATTTTGATAAAAGCTTCTTTTCGTCGGAAGAATGTTTACGTGTTTTGAACGGGGAGTATGGTTGGAAATTGCTGGTACGCTATGTCTCCCATGCAAATAATTACAGAAATTCTTATTTGAGTCTGTTTTGAAGTATCAACTTAAGTAAAAATAGAAAATAAAGTTTTGTTTTAGCTAAACTAAAAGCCCCAATATTCCATTACTTGAATCTCTTAGAGTTCGCCTTTTTCCGTTTTAACTAAACTAAAAGTCCATATTCTCCGAAACTTTTCCACTTCTTCGCCATTTTGGTTTTTTTTTTAGTTTAGTTTAGTGCTGTTGGGTCGGAGTTTAATGAAGAAATATATCTTGAAGAAGTGGTATGTGAGTCTGAAAACGAATATGAAAAGCTAAGAGTACTATCGTCAGCGAAACAATGTATTGGATTAGAAGTTGCAGACAAGAGATCATTAATAAAAATGAGAAAGAGTGTTGGAGATAGAACAGAGCCCTGGGGCACACCAGCATTTATTTTGTGGTTTTCAGACTCGAATCCATCCAATACTACTTGTATTAAACGATCCAAAAGGTAATTACTAAAATCCAATGAAGCAGGGATACATGAAAACCCAAAGCACGCATTTTCGATAAGATAAGAGCAAGATACCGGACTTTATTGAATGCCTTTGAAATATCAAGTGCAATAATCTTACTTTCTAAAAAGCGATTTAAAGATTTGCTCTACTGTTCGGTGAGATGAACCATGAGATCACCAGTGGACCTATTGCTGCGAAAGCCGTACTGACGGTCATTAAGAAGCTTTCGATCTTCAAGATATATTTCTTGAGCTGATGATTAATCAGCGTTTCCATGACCTTGGAAAGAAGGGACGTAAGTGCAATCGGTCGGTAATTAGAGGGTGAGGAAGATTCGTTTTTTTTTTGGGATGGGCTGGACAAATGCAGTTTTCCATCCGCTCGGAACGAGGCCTGAGGAGTAGGACCGATGAAAAAGGTTACGCAGTGGTTTTGCCAGCGTTGAAGAACACCTCTTCAGAACAATAGCGAGGATACCATCAGGACCAGCGGATTTATGTATATTAATATCTTTTAGGACTCTTGCAACAGTTCGAGTGCGAAAAAATATTGGCCCCATAGAGTCACTAACGCGCTCGATAACAGACGGAGTCATAACACTCACTGGCAGCGTTGAATTGGCGGCGAACTGCCTAGCAAAGAGATTAGCTTTCTCTAAAGAGCTAACAAATGGAGTGTCATTGGCAACGAGCGTAGGAACCGAAGAAGAGGCAGAATTCCTCATGTTTTTTACAAATGACCAAAAATGTTTACTGCCTTTGGGACATTGCAGTATTTTTTGCCGTAATTTTTGGACATGTAAAAATTTGGTCCGTCGAATATGAACGTTGCAGGCCTTCCTGGCTTGTTTGAACTTTTTCCGGCTTTCCTCAGTACGGTTGGCTTTTGGCTTTAGCAACGGAAACTTACCTCTTTGGCCCTAATAACCTCTTTACAGCTCGCATCGAACCATGCGTTTTCCTTAGGTCTGATGCTTTTAACCCTGTTCGGGATAAAAGTTCTCATTCCCAGGAGAATCAAACTTGTGATCATATCAGCGCTGGCGTCAACATCACTATCGAGTTAAAGAACTAATTATTGAAAAATGACCCAGTTGGCTTTCTCGTATTGCCAAACGGTTCTCCCAGGAGTTCTTTCTTTAACTGGGCAGTTTTGACACGAGAAATTTGCAGATATAACACAATGGTCAGATATGCCTAGGGGAGATAGAACACTTATAGTGAACTTATCATTGTCAGAGGTAAGAAACATGTCAAACGTGTTTTCTGCTCGACCTTCCACGTCCGATATTCGAGTTGGCTCGTTGACCAGCTGAGTTAGGTGGTTCAACTCAGCGAAGATCTCAGCACACACTCCTACGGGCGTTGTCTGGCCCGAATGTTGAAGCCACCTTTGTGCACATTGAAATCGCCTGTAACTCAACGATTTCAGTGCGAGGATAGGACGAAACAATTCTTTGAATGGAATCAGACAAAGCATCAAATTCATGAGAAGTTAGTACTCTATCTAAATTAGGGCTTCGATAAAAGAAGAAATAGTGAATGATTTGCTTATTTGAAAATTTAAACCACATATATGTAATTAAAAAAAGAATTGATGGAAAGACCAATCATTCCTATATTGTTAATGGCAAGGCAATTGTGGGAAAAGAATAATATTTTGCTGATTTTAAGCGGTATTGCGGCTAACTCTCAGAGTAATGTTGGTTTTGAATGCATCTATTTAGAATACTAAATTAATTGGGTAAACTATTGATCTTGATGGCCAAATGACGTCACTAAAGCTTGAAATTATGCGAACACAAAACTTTGAACACTCAATAAGGTCGTAATAAGGTTGTCTTGTGTGTTAGCCCATCTTGTTGGTTTACTGTCAGTGTAGTATATTGAAGTTGAAGTAGCTGTTTTGACGCATGTGCCAACCAGGCTATTTAAAGTTGCTAATGCCATGATAGTGACTTGCTCTTAGCCACTCCAATCGATTTAGGTCAAATTTTTTGGAAATTAAAATGTCTCGTCCGAGAAAATTTATGATTGAATCCGTTTGAATTATTTAAATTTTAATAATTCTTGAAATACCTACTAATGGATCTTCAAATTCCAACCACGTATCTGTCAAATACGGTTTGGCAGGATTCAAACAAAAATTTTGTTATAGGAAGAATTTGATTTAAAAAAAACATTTTTTTCAATCTGGCTACTACTAGCCTAGACATTATAGTTGCAACCAAAAACATATTTTTTTATACTGAAGCTTTCCTGCTTGTTCATTAGAACGTTTTTAGCCGCTCTAAAATCTAGGAAAAAACCTTGAAGTGGCTTCAGATACAGCTATCATTGCAATCAATCCGAAACATTTTTTGAATGGATATTTGACAGTTTTTCCTTTGAACTGATCGATCGGAAACAAAGTGTAATTTGGCATTTATTTTTCTCTAAAAATGTATTATTTTTCTATTTTCCGGACGGGAATTCATTTTCCTGAACAGCTGATACTTTTATGTTCAAAAGTGAAACGAATCGTTCCACTGATTTGTGTTCTTATTTCACATAATTCTATTGACAAATTTCTGTCAGGACATTTTTTTCAATGAGAGAAATGTTGAATGATCGCTATAAACGACTTTCCAAAAAAAAATCCAATGATTGGTTTTAATGACAGCTATAATCGGGCACTAATAAAACTTATTTTCTAAAAAAAATCATTCTTAAGTATTTCCGACCGATCAGTTAAATATTCATTCAAATAAATATCCGGATTGATTTCAATGTGCCTGTCTACACGCGTTGTGCCCACAACGTTGTAACGAGAGTTTGTGGGCAAGCGAGGAGCTGAGTAAAGGGATGGGATGCTAATGATAAAAAATTGAATTTTCTGCTTGGGCAGTACAGTTCCTTTCTCATTTCGTTCCGAATTTCTCATTATTTTCTGTTCGTCGATGCGAAAGGTATACTAGTTTTGCTCTTCGGCTTTGCACATATTGTATACACGGTTACCACATTAGTCATCTGTGACCAAATTTGGTCATTATTTTTTCACTTGGTCAAATGGTCGTTTTTTATTCCATTTCGTCGTCGTTCTATGAAAACTCCCTAAGTCCATTTTCCGCAAAAATGAAATAAATACACCAAGTTCTTGCAAATGACAAAATTTATATTTTATCAAAACTTCCTAAGCTCTACGATGTACAATTTTTCAATTATGAAGAATTAAAACTGCCAAAATCTATTAATTTGCATATTGATTTCAAACTTCAAATGCAAATATCTCAAACACACAAAAAATGGACTTAGGGAGTTTTCATAGAACGACGACGATTTGGTCATATTTTTCGGAAACGACAAAATATGTTCGACAATTTGAGTAACGAAAACGTTCTTTTAACATACTCACTTGGCTAAATAGAAATAACTGTTGAACTCATTTAAGCAACTTTGATCTAATGTTCAAGCTTTGTTTTTATATTTCGTCATCTTTGTTTGGGTTAATCTAATTTAATTATAAGTATGTTATGGATTTTGTGAGTTTATTTGTACGTAATTAAAAAATAAATGTCATCTGCATAATATGGAAAATATGTTAAACAAAATGTGATTATGTTGGTCATTTTTACCTACCTCTTTAATCCTTCCCTATTTTCCTAAAACTCGCACTGTGTTTAAACTTTAAACACGTTAAGGGTATTAATAACCCCTCGTGTGCCCATTCATTATAAAAAAAGTGGTCATTTTTATTTTCAAATTTGGACACACACTTTTTTTTCAAGTGGCAACCGTAACTGCATGTCGGTCGGCAGTATCACCGGCTCAAAATTTCAAACAAAAATGTTTCAAGTTTGTCGTTCCACAACACAAAATGGAAAAGGGGTCATGAGTAGTCACAACACATGTAGACACATAGTGTTGTGAGCACAACGTTGTGGGCACAACGCGTGTAGACAGGCACAATGATAGTTATCACTATCCCTAACAGTGTCCCAACACCCCAAAATATTTGCAATAGTTTCACTAATGTCGGCGAAAAAGGTGATTCACGACATTCCAAAAGTACATACTTCGCTTATGCGACACTATTTTGTAGTGAGTTTTACAAATTTAACCCATTGCTGAAGCGTGTATCGTTCCATTTTTATTAATTCCGTGTTTTTACTTGGGAAATGTTATTATTTTAGATTATTTATAGAAATCTAACTTCTTTTCCTGAGGGTTCGAAAAGATTAATATTTAATTGAATTTATCTGATTATTGATTTTTTTTTTATTTCAATATACCAAAGAATCCGTCCTGTTGTGACAGCCATTTTTATTGATATCAAATAAGTGCGTACTCCGCCTTAAAAGATAAATTATATATTTCTAGCTGCCCTGGCATAATCACCCTGTAGTAATTAGTATTTCAATTTTATCGTACCGTACCACACAAATGTCAAATCGGACAACTGCAGCGAAAAATCGCATTTATTTTTGCGAAGATCTCGCTCACATTCGCATTCGCTTTCGCATATCGCAGTCTCGAAAGTCGAAACAAGAAACAACACAAAAGTAAAACAATTTTTATTTGTTATCATTTATTTTGTTTGTAAAGAAAAGACCAAAAATCAGAGAGTTCCCGAAACACAAATACAAATCACGACGACGAACAAGAACCATCAAATCAAATCGCGAAGAGAAAAAGGGCGACAAAAAGTTAATCATTTCATTGCATTGAGTGTAATTGAAGTTCATCCGAACAATTTCAATCTCCAACAAAAAGAAAACCCTCCTCAATCCGTCAATCTTCGTCCGTTTTCGTTGTCGTTGTCACAAAAGCCGCAGCCAAAATTAAAAAAAAGAAAATAATAAATAATTTAATGAGATAAATCAAAGGTAAAAGCAAAAGGAGCCACATAAAAATCAAGACCAGAGCCAGCGGCAGCGCCAGAGCCAGAACCAGACCAACAAAAATGAATCTAATCGACACAAACCCTTACGGGAATGGCCTCCTCTATGCCGGATTTAATCAAGATCAAGGTTGGTTTTCCATTTGTGTTGTAGTCTATCAGTATTTTTGTCGTTTTCTGTCTTTTTATTTACCTCGAAATTGTTTGTATTATCTCTTTACTTCGGGATACAGGGTGCTTTGCCTGTGCCACGGATACAGGTTTTCGCGTCTATAACTGCGACCCGCTGAAGGAAAAGGAGCGCCAGTACTTCTCGGAGGGTGGACTGAGCCATGTGGAGATGCTGTTTCGTTGTAACTATCTTGCCCTGGTCGGAGGGGGCATCCGTCCATTGTATCCCCCCAACAAAGTGATCGTCTGGGATGACTTGAAGAAAGCGCCAGCCATTTCACTTGACTTCAATCAGCCCGTGAAGGCGGTCCGCTTGCGTCGCGACAGAATTGTTGTGGTGCTTGAGGGCGTTATTAAAGTGTACACATTCACACAGCAGCCACAGCAGTTGCATGTCTTCGAGACGAGCACCAATCCGCTGGGATTGTGCGTCCTCTGTCCACATAGTAATAAAAGTCTACTTGCGTTTCCTGGAAGGAGAACTGGACATGTTCAGGTGGGTCTATTTTTGTGAAATTAGTAAAAGTAAATTGGTTTAATTCTTTTGATTTCTTTTTGAAGATTGTTGACTTGGCCAACACAGAACGAGCTCCTCTGGAAGTTGTTGCTCACGAGGCATCGATCAGTTGCATTGCATTAAATTTACAAGGCACCCGTTTGGCTACGGCCAGCGAGAAGGGCACTCTCATTCGCATTTTCGACACTGATAATGGCAAAAAAGTCGCAGAACTCCGACGAGGAAGTAATCAGGTAAGAGTTGACCATCGATGTTTTGATTTTATGATTTTTTTGACATGTTATCTATCGAGTTTCAAGACAAAGAGTTCTCCATCACAGAGAATTATTTCAGAGCAAAGTTTCGATATTGATCCTCAAGCTATTTTGTCTGTCAATTTTTCTATTAATTTTTGGATAGTATTGTCACTTTTCACGACCTCCGTAAAATGTTAGTTATAATAAAAAATTTTGGTACTCTTGGTAAAGATTATGTCCTTTTTGAAATTAATGTACATACAACAGAAAAATCTACAAAAACAGCATCTTTGGATTGCAGTATTTTCATGTGACAAAAATTAAGATATAACAACAACATTTTTGGGAAAGATAAATTTCTGCTTAAGACATTTGCCTTGGTAAAATTCCACTCATAAAATACTCAGGATGTGTTTTTATGAGAGTGTTATTCCTACGATTATTAATGACCTCGTCCTCAGTTCCTTAAAGCGTGATGTGGTTCTTTTCTCTGTCTACCTGTGATCAAGGAGTGTTTTAACGTTGCAACCCATAGACTTTTCTAGAAAATGATAATACCCAGAGTATGGAAATCCCAAAAATAAATCAACATTTATGACTGTGATGTTTTAATGGCTTAGTTTGAAATATGTATTTGTAGTACAAGAAAATTAATCCCCCTGTTTGTAAAAGTGGAAACATGCTGTTAACCCTCTACTGCACGCACAATGATCCAATGAAAAAAAAATTTTTTTTTTCGTTTTTGTTTTTCATTTTGTAAAATTAAAAGAATTAAACAAAAAAGAAATTGTTTAAATAAATTTTATTAAA
Source organism: Eupeodes latifasciatus (assembly GCA_920104205.1). NCBI lineage: Eukaryota > Metazoa > Arthropoda > Insecta > Diptera > Syrphidae > Eupeodes > Eupeodes latifasciatus. The sequence continues at coordinate 393,967,308 of OV049924.1, forward strand.
AGTTAATAACTTTTGCCATATATGGCTTCTTGTGCAGTTACACATATTTCAAGCTTGCAAAAAAATCAAACATGTATACCTAGAACTTACTTCAACAGTTTAAAAAAAAAAAACATTTTCATAAATATTCGTATCAAAAGTCAAAATTTAATAAAAGAAACAAAAAAACTAGTAATGAAATGATGTGAAACAATTTCGATCTTTGTTCAGGCACAGACTTACTTTGCATTTTTTACACATAATAAATGACCTGTATTTGCAGTCGTTTTGGCATAGCTGCCTTGATTTCTGCCATTCCGGAATGTGATCTATTGCGTCCAAACGAACCGAATTCAATGGAAAGTCATGGCGCCTTCCTTTTTTCTTCAAATGTTGAGTTGAGGAAGCGGGGGTCAAAGGACTTCAATCAATGGTAGTTCTTTGACGCTTTGGAGTGTTCGAAATTGAAGCCGGGCGTCCCCTTTTCAGACACTTTTTATTCTTGCATAGGTGTTATAGGTGTTCTGCTATAGCCAGCTTAAAATCGAAGAGAGGCAAATACGTGTCGCTCTTCTGCCGCCACAAAATCCATGCATTGACAACACACAAATCTAAAAAGTGGAAAAAAATTTTGATGTACCACTTTTTGGATCGTATGTCGATTCGAAAAAAGACCAAGCATATAATCTAAAAGGTCAACACCACCCATATACTTGTTATATTCATCTATTATCTTTGGGCAGTCAACATCTACGGACTTTTTTTCCTTCCTTGAGTACCTTCTTTTTGTTGTTGTGGGATTAGCCCCTACAAACGTGGAAAGCATATTCACAATTTTATTATCAAACCAGGACACAAAAGAAACATTGACGCCTTCAATGGTAGCCATCTTTTCTATCATATTTCCTCGTCCTCTTTTCTTTCTTTCCTTTTCTTTTGGAACTTCAATGTTGGGAACTCTATTTTGCCTCACGGTCCCCAATGAAAGAAGACCCGCTTTGGTTAGATGCACTTGTTAAATTTTTATTTAAATAATAAATTTTAAAATAAAAATTTAATTTTTCATTATTTATTTATTATAAATAATTTAAATTTAAATGAAGTTTTGGACTGTTGAACCAGTTGTCAAAGTAAATTTTGTGGTTTATATGTCTTGGCACCGTTGAAACCAACCTGGACACAACATTTCCGCTTACACCCAAATCTGGAAAACCATCTGGTATAACGTTGCTCTGCTCCCCTGCGAATATATCAAAATCATAGCTGAATCCCGATATTCCGCTTAAAACGAAGTTTTTGTAACCCCATTTATGTATGTGGCTTTTTTGGATTATACTGCTTAAGGTGATGTCGACACTTAGTGGGAATTGTTTGTTCGTCCACTGCAAGATGTTCTTCTTTTGGTATTAGAAGAAGTCGTTCCCTTATATTATTTAGGAGTGGCCTGACTTTGAAAAGCTGGTCGTGTCCAGGTTGACCAAATCGAACAAATTTTACATTATCAGCGAAATGGAGACATTTTTTTATTTCCTCCCACCGCCTACATGGCATGGGCTCATAAACAAGAGGCTGTCCTAGTTGGGAGTTCCAATACCGCCTGGTAGAAGGCAATTTTATGAGGGACGTGAAAAGAGAAATACCGACAAATTGTTCCATTTCACTTCGCGTTATGTTGACTGGCTTATTTATGTTGTTTTGCAATGCTTTTCTGTTGGATTCCTCAACAATCATATCAAACAATTCTCCCGTGAAAAGAAAAGAAAAAAAGTCAGCGGGGGTCTCTAAAGAGGACATTTCTTCTGGAAGCTCTTTTGTCCCTAAAAAGGGATAATCGCTTTCCATGAATGTTGCACGGGATTCGCTCCTCCATGTTACTTTTTGCTTTTTTTTCTTATCTTTCGATCTCCAAGTTGACAATGGTTTTTCATCATCCGAATCGTACTCGCTTTCATCGGTTTCAGGCACCTCTATGTGTTCTTTACAGTCCATATCCATATTCTGCTCATCCTCCGATTCAAGGATTTCATCCTCACTCTGAAAACCATCACCAGGAACAGCACAAAATCCTTTTCCGTAGAATGAAATTGACGAGATCATTGTTTTTCACTGCAAAAAAAGCACAAGCAGCCATAAATATATGACACCATAAATATTGTTGTGAATGGATAAGGAGCCATATATGGATGTTGTCAAAAACACGCCGTGTCTTGAATTCCACGGACATAATTGAACATTTAACACTTTAATATTACTTTCCAATATTGAATCTATCTAAAAAAAAATGTAATGCCAATAAATTATGCACAAGCCAATGAAAAATAAGCTTTTATATCTATGTTTTTTTTTCAACGGTCACACCACGCGCACTGTCAAATTTGATTGCGGATTTTCGCGATTGTGCAACGAAAAATAAAACCAAATACACTAAAAAAATATAAACAATGAACTGTTCTAAGATATCAAAACGGTACTTTTCCAATATCAGTTGCGCAAGCAGTCGGCGTTTAAAAATCAAAAGCCATATATGGCTTCTTGTGCAGTAGAGGGTTAAGGATCCATTTGATAGTGAAGGGTTTGATGTTTTGAAGAAGTGGTTCTTAATTTTCCTTTTAAACTATTTAAAATAAGTTTAAAGTAAAAAATAATACGAAGTTACATAAAATTTAATTGCGTGAGTGTCAACGAGTTGGTTCCCAAGACTTATTTGTATTATTTTAATGGTAGACAAAACTTCAATTGATAATGGAACGGATTTTGTTGTCTTTTGAGGCATTAATTATCTGCGTCCTTATGAAAACACCTACAAGAAAACTCTTAAATTTAAATTAAAAGTTAAATCGGACCTTCGAAGATTAGTTTACATTGTTTTTGGGTACTTTTTATTGTATTTATTAAAAGACTGGTATTTTATAAATAAACAATACAAACAATTTATTTAAAGAATTAGTTAGACTTTATAAAATTAAAAACTTCCTAAGTATAAAATAAAAATAAAGTGTTATTCTAAACTTGAAAGTAACATACATAATTTCATAACTTCAACACTTTCCCTTTTTACTTGAATGTTAAATTTTAAATATTAATTAAACTATTTAGACTAAGTTTAATCAAGTCCCATTTGCTTACATATGTAATAATCTTGAGACGTGGCTTAGTCATAACATCTGCAAGTTGATCTTCGGTTGAAATTTGTTGAACCACAATCTGTCCTTCAATAACTTTCTCTCTAATGAAAAAATGCTTGATGGCGATATGTTTGGTTCTTCGGTGAAATTCTGGATTCTGCGAAAGTCTAACTGCTGCAGAATTATCAACTTGAATTAGAGGAATGTCCTTGAGCTGATAAATGCCACTGAATAATATTTTCAGCCAAATGGCTTCCTCCGCTGCTTCATTTGCTGCTACTATTTCTGCTTCTGTTGTCGATGTAGCCACCATCGCTTGTCTTGGACTGAGCCACGAAATAGCAACGCCAGCAACTCCTGAAGTTGAACGTCCTGTTTTCATGCATCCCCCAAAATCTGCATCGCTATAGCATTCGAGAACTGCTTTTTCTGCATCGTGACGATAAGTTATTGCATATTCCAAAGTTCCTGCCATGTATCGAAACACTCTCTTGACTCGGGTGATGTCTTCAGTGGATGGATTCTCGAGTGTTCTTGAAAGAAATCCCACACTATAGGCAAGATATGGCCTTGTACGAAGCATTTAGTACATCAATGCACCAACGGCTTGTCTGTACGGAAATTTCTGCTTCTCGATTTGTTCTTTTCCTGTTGTAGTCCAGTTAATAAAGGTTTTCTTACTTACTTGCTTACTTAAGGTGGCGCTACAGTCCTGTGTGAACTAGGGCCTCACCCAACAAACTTCTCCATCTAGCTCGGTCCCTAGCTAGATGTCTCCAGTTTCGCGCTCCGAGTTGGGTGAGGTCACCTTCCACTTGTGCGCGCCACCTGATTCGCGGTCTTCCTCTACTGCGCTGTCCTGTGGGTGTGGATTCGAAGACTTTCCGGGCCGGAGCATTGGTTTCCATGCGCTCTACGTGACCTAGCCATCTTAGTCGTTGGACTTTTACCCTTCTTGCTAAGTCTACGTCGCTGTACAGCCCGTACAGCTCGTCGTTCCATCTTCTCCTCCACTCCCCTTCGATGCATACGGGACCGTAGATCACACGAAGAATCTTTCTCTCGAAACGACCCAAGGTGCTTTCATCCGCTTTTGTCAAAGTCCATGCTTCTGCACCGTATAGCAGGACGGGGATGATAAGGGTCTTATATAGCGACACTTTGGTCCTTCGAGAGAGAATTTTTCCACTCAATTGCTTTCTTAACCCAAAGAAACAGCGGTTAGCAAGAGTTATTCTTCGTTTGATCTCAGCGCTGGTGTTGTTTTCTGCGTTTACAGCGGAGCCTAGGTAGACGAAGTCCTTGACTACCTCAAAGTTACGTCTGTCGATGGTGACGTTTTGACCAAGACGTCGGTGTTGTAGGTCCTTTCTTGATGACAGCATGTACTTTGTTTTGCCCTCATTAACCGTTAACCGTTTCGGAAAACCGAAAAACCGTATGTTTTTCTTCACTGCCGCTAGAGTTATTTTATAAACTTTAAAAAATACGAAAAAATTCATGGAAGCTTTTTTTATAAAATTTAATGAGCTTTAATTTTGTGGAACAAATTTTTTTGATACGACAAATAGTTTTCGAGATAAACGTGAGAAACTGAAACAAACTCCTTGTTTCTCTTAACTGCCGCTAGAGCTCACGTCGGATTCCTGGGGACTTTTTTTGGGTCATCACCAGACATCCTTTAGTAAGTGTGCCAAGTTTCAAAACTGTTGGATTTTTTTTTTTTGAGGTGAAGGCAATTTTTTTTCGTTCATTGACTGAACTATTGTAAAAGTTTCTGTAGTCTTAATCATAGGTGTTGAAATTGACTTGCACTCAGGAAATTTAAATATTTCCAAAATCTTTCTTGCATGTGCTGTCTGTTTATTTTGTATGTTCTTGCCCTTGACCTCAATTTCTAGTCCTAGAAAATATACGGCCTCCTTTGAGATGATTTTGAATTCTTGTTGTATTTATTAAAAGACAAAGTGTTATTCTAAACTTGAAAGTAACATACATTTCATAACTTCAACATTTTTTTTTAGTTTTTTTTTTAAGTAACAATATTTTAATATACATTAAATTGGTTGACAAGGTTTGTAGATAGATAGATAGATAGATTAATTCTTTATTATACACAAAATTGGTTTACAAATTTCATTTCTTAAGAATAAGAGCATGGCTTTCGTGCCGTCTGCCTGATGTGACATTTCATTACAATTTTTAATATGAAGTGAACAATAAAAATGAAAGTTGCTAGTATGTATAAGTATTCTAAAATGGGTTATAATTCTTATTTAATTGAAAGTTAAGGTTGTGAGAAATAAGATACATTTGTATGTTTGTTGTTATTAATTTTACACTAGATTTTGAAAGCGTTAACTCAATTTTAATATGATTTGAAACTCAAAATTTTGCCAATTTTGAAATGATTTGAAACACAAAATATATACCAATTTTTAAATGATTTGAAACACAAAAGTATTATTAAAAATTTTGAATTATTTTATAAGCAAAAATTTCACAATTTTTTCAATTTTAAAGTGATTTAGAACACAAAAAAAAATTCAATTTTTAAATGATTTGAAACACAAAAATAGGATGCATTAAACTGTAGTAACTGGATTTTTTAAGGATTTAAATATCGAAACTGTTGCGGAAGGTTAATGCGTGTTTGCAATAATTATATAATGTACACCATCCTAGTCCTCCGTTTAATATTTCGTAAAGTCTGCTTGGAGAAATGTAGCTCTCATCAAAATAGAGTCGGCGGATTTCCTGCAGTATTGGGCAAATGGCAATGAAATGGTTTATATCTTCATTTTCTCTTCTATTGCAAAGCCAGCAGATTTGGGGTAAATCTGCTCGATGAGGCATAAAATTTAAGTTAAGAACTTCAACACGTGCTCTTAATATGTAGCTTATAATTTCAGCCGAGTATTCATTACGAAAATAGTTCATTCCTGAAGAAATTTGGTGATTGAGATTCTTATAAATGCTCCTAGACAATGTTGAATTCGCCCTGGATAGATGTTGGTTATAAATCTTTTCGTCTATTTTCGCAGTAACCTCCTCAAACATACCCTGCCATTCATCAACATTTGACTCCAATAATGATAGATGAGCTGCATGAAAATGAGCTAATTCATTCCAGTCCTTAAATGGAGAAGCGTTAGTTTGCAAAAGTCTTGTCATGATAGACTTGTGAAGACTTGTTCCATTTCTTCTTATGACCCTTATCAAATAATCATAGTTGGCTTTTAGATCTCTTATGTACAGAGGCATTATACCAGATTCCACATAGATGGCATAGTTAGGCGTTGAGTTGAGTTGAGTCTGAATAATCGTTTGAAGAAATATCTCTGCACCGATTCAAACGTATCGAGATTTATATAGCCGAAAACCTGGGCACCATAGCACATACAAGTGTTGACCGTTGCATGAAAAACACTGTATTTTGACGCGAGATCGATATCTGGGTTTGCAAAGAACTTAGTCCACATCATACTCAGGGCTAGTTTTGCTTCATTACTTTTTTGTTTGGCATGTTTTGAAAAATTGAGATTGTGTGTAATCCAAACACCCAGGTACTTAAATTCTTGCACAACGTCGATGTTTACATTATTGAGAGACCATTTTTCGTCGGGTTGTCTTCTCTTTTGACGTGCTTCAAAAATCATCACCTTTGTCTTTCTTGTATTGATGATTGTAATTGCAGAGTGTGAGGGTTTTCGGCGAGTAGTACTAGGTCATCAGCATATAACAAAACTTTAATTTGTATATCAGCAAACCATATCCCTCCTGGGAGTATATCACAAATGTCGTCAACAAACAAAGCAAAAAGTAATGGGCTTAAAATACAGCCCTGTGGGACACCTGCAGTTGTTTCAAACCATTCTGAGAATCCGTTCCGTCCCATACGAAGCAGCGTATAGTTTTTTCTTTTTATTAATGAATTTTCTTGCAATGCATGTCAAAGCAAATATTTGATCCATGGTTGAGAAGCCCGACCGAAAACCAGCTTGGAACATACTTAAAAGTTTTTTTTCTTCGATCCTTTTGGAAGCCTTTCGTATAGAATCGAAGTGAGAATCTTCCTCAAAGTGCTTAAAATAGAAATTCCTCTGTAGTTTTCCGGTAGGGTGGCATTACGCTCTTGTGAATTGCAAAAATAACTGCTTTGTTTAGGTTGTGTGGCACATAAGAATCGCTGCATAATCTGTTGAGGTATGATAGAAGGTAATTCTTGAATTGAACTGTGCTATTTTTGTAGAATTCTACTGGAATTCCATCTATGCCAGGAGCTTTATTGTTTTTCATCTTATGAAGTAAAGAATCGAGTTCAGACAAGGTTTGTAATTAGCTATAATACTATATTTTTCAGAAGAAGGCCTTAGTTTGTGTCCGACTTCAAATTCAAGTCAATCTTTAGAGATATTATCTTAAAAAAAAATTTTCTAATTTTCTTTAATTCTCTAAATTTGTAAATGATTACAGTTATTATGCCCCAACTGAAATCTTTTGCCAATATCTTTTTTTTTTTTGTTGAAAGTGGAACTTTCTTCGGAATTTCGGAGTTGATGTTTTTATTTATTCATCATCCTCATTAATTCCAGATAATACTTTTTTTCTTAATACAGAAGTAAAGGGTGATTTTTTAAAAGCTATAAGAAAGTTTTTCAAAAAAAGAAAACACATAAAATTCAGAAAAATGCTTGAATTTTTTTTTTGAATCAATAGTACGGTCCATATAATTTGATGTTTGAAGATTATTTCATGCAAATGTTGACCTTGACTGCGCCTCAAATGGCCCATCCCCTTTGTCCAATTTTGGCACACTCTTTCCAACATTTCGGCCGGTATCTTACGAATAAATGCTTCAATGTTGTCTTCTAATTCGTCAATTGAAGCGGGCTTATCTGTATAGACATGAGCTTTAACATAGCCACACAAAAAATAGTCTAAAGGCAAGGTCCCGAACGTGAAATAAAATGTTCACCGAACTCGCCTCTCAATAAGACCATTGTTGCGCGTGATGTGTGGCATGTGGCACCGTCTTGTTGAAACCATGTGTCATGAAAGTCAAGCTCTTGCGTTTTGGGCAAAAAAAAGTTAGATATCATCTCACAGTAGCGCTCACCATTCACAGTTACGTTACGATTCGCATCATCTTTGAAGAAGTACGGTCCAATGATGCCATTAGCCCATAAACTGCACCAAACTGTGACTTTTTCTGGATGCATTGGTAGCTCTTGCAATGCTTCTGGCTGATATTCACTCCAAAAACGACAATTCTGCTTATTTACGTACCCATTGAGACAAAAATGAACTTCGTCGCTGAACACAATTTTTCGGTAAAAAGCGCGCGATGAACTTTCTTAACAGAGCACGCATTTTGATAATAAAATTCAATAATTTGCAAGCGTTGTTCGTTTGTAATACAATTCATGGTTAAATTATAGACCAAACTTATTATGCTTATTAATACCCATAGTGTCTGGGTATGCAGTACAATCTAGAATAATTATAATAGGGCCCATACACTACACAAACTGTTTCGAGCAAACGAATGCATTTTGTTGTTGTAAAAATGTTTGTGCAAACTGTTTGAGTAGTGTGTAGTGATGATGTGTTTTTGCGCAAGCGGTTTGAACAAAATCAAAAAATTTTGAATTTTCCGTGCCTGCACAAACATGTTTGTGTGGTGTGTATTGAATTTTGCTCAAACCAATGCAAATTTTCAAAGAGTTAACATGAATAAACAAGAGAAACAAATTTTTTGGGCTGAAATAGATCTTTTTTTGTACCACTCTACACCAAATTCCTTTTTTTTTAATTTTTTTAATTTTTATTTTTCTGTTTTTTTTTTTGTTTTTTTTTTAATAGCCAAGGCAATAATCAAAGCTGCACATGCTAAATCAGTCGATGAAATACGTCACGCAACTAATATATCTCAAACATGTTTGTGTAGTGTGTGGCGAAACTATGTTTGCTCAAACACACGTTTGACCAAACGTGCTTGCGTAGTGTATGAGCCTTATAAATTACAAAATTAATTTAATTAAAGTTAGCCAACATTGTCATTATTTTGATTGCATAAAGATTTCCCTTTCATTGGACCTTTTTTTTTAATTTGCATAGGATAAATGATTTATCACTACTTTTATCACTTGACATATCGTGAGATATATAGAAGAGGATTTAAGAAGACATACCGCACATTGGTTCTGAATTTGCAAATGGCAGAGAAAACAGACTTGTTTAATTATTCCACATTCTTGATGTGCTGTTGAAGAAGCAATCTCTTTACTTAACATTAAAACAAATTAGGTGGCGCAACTTCAACCGGGTGGTACTACACACCTTAATATTATTTTAAAAATTAAGATCAAGTGTAAAATGATGAGAATTTCTTGACGTTCGAGTGGTACCGAAGATTATTGCAAGAAGAGGGAATTGCATTTTCTTATTTTAATAAAAGTTTTTATATAAAATCATCGATACAAAAAAAAAAAAATAAAAGAAGGAAAACTTTGCGCAGTTGTTCAAACGATGTAAGAGTTTCGGTAATATTTCTATAGTGTTTAATTTTAAGGAAATGAGTTTAAAGCAAAAATATTTTAAAACGTAAAAGCCTCATTTTGAAAACATTCAAACAAAAAATCGGATATGTCATTCAAAAGCTCCGTTAATAACTCACTCAAATAAATTAAAACAATTTGTTTGAAATTGGTTTTGTTGAACAACTTTTGGTTTTTACTATTGGAACGACGATATTTGAAACTTATCATCTCTTATTTCGGTTACGAGTTAGTTCTATTTTTTTTTATTCGTGAGTCACTTATACCATGATTTGGAAATTGCACGTAGATGAAAAACTATCGAATTAAAAAAAAATATAAAGACACCCAAATGAATTTGAATATATCGTTTCTATATTGTGTATGAAACGAAAAAAAAAATACAATAAAACATTAAAATGCGAAAAAAAATCCCATTGAAGACCAACATATCTTTATGCCTAACTTCTTCTAAATTTGTTTAACTTGTATATATTTTGTTGACATTAATTAAACGTGATTATGCATTTCTATTTTATATTTATCAGGCAACGATCTATTGCATCAACTTTAATCACCAATCTACAATGCTTGTGGTATCTTCGGATCACGGAACTATACATGTCTTTAATTTGGAGGATCCGAAGCCAAAAGAATCTTCAATTCCTATCATACCAAAATATTTCTCTAGCCAATGGAGTTTCGTCAAATTCTCCATTCCCCAAGGACCGCCCTGTGTCTGTGCATTTGGATCCGACCCAAATTCCGTAATTGGTAAGTTTGCTATCTCATGGAAGACTATAATTGTGATTAATTATTTTAATTTTCTTTTCCCACAGCGATATGTGCTGATGGACATTATTATAAGTTTGTTTTTAACAACAAAGGTGATTGCAGTCGTGATGTTTGCACGCAATTTTTGGAACTTACCGATGAGCATTCTTAATTCAGAGAAAGAGATAGAGAGGAGAAAGCTGAAGAGAAGAATGTTAAGAAGAAGTAAAATCTAAAACGTGATTTGTTTTATTAAAAAAAAAAAATATTAAATATTTTACTATATTATTTACTTAGTAACATTTATAATGATCTTACTCAAAATATATTAATTTCATGGTACTAAGCGAAAGTCTGATATTTACAAACAAAATCTATTTTTTTTCTCTTTTCAAGATTGAATATTATTTACGATCAAGTTTATCTTTTTGATATAACTCTTGCCCGATAAAAGATTCGCATTAACGTTAACCCAAAACCAGTTAACATTTGAAATCGACTTAATCAGACTTTTGCCTTAGTACCACAGATTTAAGACACTCTAAAGAAACAAACAAACAAATATAAATAGAACAAAATCCTTTAAACAACACACATCCATGCTTTAGGTATTTTACTTTAAACTTTAAGAAAAAATACCTATGTACCCCTCTGCAGTGTGTAGCATCAATATTCACAACAACAATTTATTGTTTGTTTATATTTTATAGTAGTTATCATTTCATAAACGTTGGCGTTTAGATATCCAAAATATATAAACAAAATTGGTTACTTGATTCGCCTCTGATAATAATTTATCAGTATATGAAATTTATATTTTATTTTAATTAAAAATTTTTCACATTTAAATTTATATTTATATACACAAAGAAATATATATTTAATTATAAAGAAACAAAATATTACAAGTAATATTATAAATTTAAGGAAAGATGTCATAATGTATAATTACAAGAACAAAACAAACAAAAAAGTAAAAAATATTATACAAGCGGTTATGAAGCAATAAAGAGTTATTACTAATTATACCAAAAGAATTTTGTTTCTTCGAAATTTTTTTGAGTTGTTTTTTGTTTCACCCTTAGAGTTGAAAAATAATTTAAAAGCAACTCTAAATTGGAGCCTTGAAGGGTGAAAATAAAGAATTATCAAGAAATAAAGACTCTCATGGAGTTAATTGCAACCCGTTAAGTTTTGATGGAGCATAACTCCCTTTAATCCTCCTTAATTCAAGCTATGAACTTTATCTAACGTTAAAACTAAGTAACTCTTAGCTATGGATGAGGCTGGTGAAAGGGACAGCTTTGAAGAAGATGTCTTAAGCAAGAAGTGCATACTTTGAAATGAAAAAGGTTTTAATTTAAATTGACATTCCGTAGAATGTGACTAATGGGTTCATTTGAGCCATAAAAGCGGCGGTGGTGGGTATTTATCAAATTACGGGGGTTAATGTTAAGGAAGATGGAGTTATAAAGATAAGGAAAGTCAATTGATCCAGAAAGCAGACTATGGATAATCAAGATGTCGGATATCTGCCTACGTTCTTCCAGGTCTTTAGAATAACTAATTTAAGGCGGTCGTGATATGGAGAAAGGATCATGCCAAAGAAACGTCTTTGAACGCTTTCAATTGAAATAAATAACTATGCCTTATCAAGAGGACCATCCTTGAGAGGCGTATTCAAGGAGGGGAAGGACAAAGATGATGTAGAAAGTTCGGGTAACGTAGGAGTTGAATAATTACTTTAACCAATGCATGGATGGAAATTTAGCTCTCGGCCTCAGGTCGCGAATAACCTCAATAGAGGAAATGGGTTGGTTATGGAGAAAGCATTGAAGGGGTGAAGTTTTTACTAGATTTCGTTAAAAAGTAATTGACTGACATTTGTTTATATTTAGATATTACCAGGCTAAGAAACCTCAATGTCTAGTTGAATAAGGTACAAATCATGCATAGACGTAATGGATTCGAAAAATGTTTTGCCATCAACGTAGAAATCAATTCTATATCATCAATGGTAAGGGATAAATAGAAGAGGACATAAGTGGCTACCTTGTAGTACGCCAGAGTTAGCAAAAAAAGTGTTGCACAAAAATGGTTCGGAAAAGAGAGGTGAATCCGAATTTAAGTGGAGTATGATTTTTTTTTTAAACAAAAAGATACCAAGAATATGGCGTTAAGCCAAGAATTTTTATAGATATGGTTGGTCAAGATAATGTCCAAGAGTCCAAGGACTAATATCAAAATGAAAAAATGAAGTAAGAGTTATTTTAAATGACTAAAAGAAAAAACTGAGTTTAGCAATTTTAGTAAATTTAATGCATAAATCACTTGGAATGCCTTCGAATTCTTTATATTGTGCGCATAGTCAAGGGGTAAACCTTAAAATGATAAAACTCAGTGCGACCAGTTAATAAAGTGAGCAAGGATTAGGATAAAGTAAATCATTTACATCAAAAACACTCTATATGATTTATATCTTCATATAGAGTGTTTTTGATTTACATAATAAGGAGGTATGTATAGGTGATAGGAAAAGGGTATTGGGAGCCATTTGTATGGATGTTTGGTGCCAGCTGTAATTAGGCAAATGGGAGAGGAATGGGTATAGGTTCGGGCGAGGGAGGTAAATCTGGGATGGGAACTAGGTTAGGGCTTGGGATTGGGAAGGAATGTCCGTTACGGTAGCTGCGACACGCTTGCGATGCACGGAGTAGCTCGTCGGATGTTGGGGGGTCTAGCTACCGTAGCCGGAACTCACCTCTTTTCAAAAACATGCCGGATACTTCGATGAACTGAAATTTTGTGTGCACTACCAATACTTTATTCACTTTTCTCGCTGCCCGGCCGCTGATGACGTCACAGCCTGGCCTTTACCCACCCTTCCTGGAATCCAGTCGGCCTGATTTTCGGATTCCCTTAAAGCGGAACCAGGAAAGTTCACTGCCGGGGAATTACATTTCCGCCAAACCTGACATTAGTCACCCCATCCGCACCCCTTGAAAATATCTACCCTATTCTATCACTAAATCCAAATTACAACAAAAAAAAAACGCACTGGATTTCATAGCATCGTTTTTACAAAAAGGCTTAACTATTTTATTCACAGAAATTATGAATTCATTATTACTGAAAATACATATAAAACAATAAGAAAGAGAACGACTACTAGGAAAATTTCATCGAGCGACGGTTCCACACAAAAAAGAACAACAACGGGAGCTTTTGTCGGCGGAGCCACGCGGCGAGTTTAAGCTTCTCCAGCGTCCCGTAACTCAATGGTTTTCCTTTATAAATATTTAGTTGTCCCTAATCGGACCCTAATTTCCTACCTACAAAGAGCTCGTTGTGGATGGACGAAAAGGGGGTGTGCAAAATATTGAATCGCGAGGGACGTAAGAGGGACCCCTCTTCGCACTGGCGACGCGACGTTCGGCGACTTTCTTCCCTGACCAAAACGAACAACAAAACCCAAAATCGTCGAATTTTTCCTATCACAATGAAAATGATAAATAACAAAAAATTGCATACAAAATTAAATAAATAAATTTATATGTGAATAACGAAAAGTAACGACAAAATTTGAATAAATAAATATAATATAAAAAGCAAAAAGTAACGGAAAATTCAAATAAATAAATGTAATAAAAAATCAAAATGTAAGGAAAATTTAAATAATAAATAAATATATATGTATATGTATAAGAAATAAATAATACGAATGAAACGAAAAAATAATTTAAAACAAAAAAAGCAGAAAAAAAAGATTTAAAGCGATAAATCCTAGTAACGTAGGTACTGGCATATGTAGCGCAAGTAGTATATACATATGTATCGGTAACTCAGCGGCGTCCTGTGCGCTGTAAGCCTCAGGGTCCAGATAGGATCCCCTGGCTCTTTTGTAATCTTTTTCCTTTTTTATCACTTATATTTGTTTCGTATCACTTGGGTTAGATCTTAAAGATGCGAGAGTCATTTCAAGTCAGGCAAATTTCTAGTATTTGATTGGCCAGCTGCTAAAAAATTGCCTTCCAATCTCCAAAAATCTCCATAACTATCAAGCCAGTCGCTTTATGTCAGAATGACATAATCATAATAGTCTATAATTTATTTATTTTGTGCACACTTCCAATTCCATTCAATGTTTTGTGAAAAAGGGTTCCTTGTCAAATTGGAAAAGAAATAAATAATATTTCTTTAAAATAAAAAAAATCGATATGGAATTATAGCTTACCTGAGGAGCTTAATTGCTGAATTAAACATTAATTTGAAATCTTTAAAATATTTTAAGAATTCGTTTTCGTTTTTATGTTCCACAAATGTTTCTATCGGGTGATTTTTTTGAGGTTAGGATTTTCATGCATTAGTATTTGACAGATCACGTGGGATTTCAGACATGGTGTCAAAGAGAAAGATGCTCAGTATGCTTTGACATTTCATAATGAATAGACTTACTAACGAGCAACGCTTGCAAATCATTGAATTTTATTACCAAAATCAGTGTTCGGTTCGAAATGTGTTTATCGACAAATTTTGTTCAGCGATGAGGCTCATTTCTGGTTGAATGGCTACGTAAATAAGCAAAATTGCCGCATTTGGAGTGAAGAGCAACCAGAAGCCGTTCAAGAACTGCCCATGCATCCCGAAAAATGCACTGTTTGGTGTGGTTTGTACGCTGGTGGAATCATTGGACCGTATTTTTTCAAAGATGCTGTTGGACGCAACGTTACGGTGAATGGCGATCGCTATCGTTCAATGCTAACAAACTTTTTGTTGCCAAAAATGGAAGAACTGAACTTGGTTGACATGTGATTTCAACAAGATGGCGCTACATGCCACACAGCTCGCGATTCTATGGCCATTTTGAGGGAAAACTTCGGAGAACAATTCATCTCAAGGAATGGACCGGTAAGTTGGCCACCAAGATCATGCGATTTGACGCCTTTAGACTATTTTTTGTGGGGCTACGTCAAGTCTAAAGTCTACACAAATAAGCCAGCAACTATTCCAGCTTTGGAAGACAACATTTCCGAAGAAATTCGGGCTATTCCGGCCGAAATGCTCGAAAAAGTTACCCAAAATTGGACTTTCCGAATGGACCACCTAAGACGCAGCCGCGGTCAACATTTAAATGAAATTATCTTCAAAAAGTAAATGTCATGGACCAATCTAACGTTTCAAATAAAGAATCGATGAGATTTTGCAAATTTTATGCGTTTTTTTTTTAAAAAAAGTTCTCAAGCTCTTAAAAAATCACCCATTATAAGAATTATAATATCGAAATCTTGTAAATACTTAACAAAATTTGGTATTAAGAGTTTGTTTGTTTGTTTTTAAATTAACTAAATTTGAATTATGGCAGACGACAGACTTTACCTATTGTGTATTCCGCTTTAAGTGTTGTGGCATTCGACTATCAGGTGGCGTTCCTAGCGATTGAGTGGAAGAAGATGATGGACCAATTGAAACCCGAGCTAACTTTCTTCCCTCGCTGCAGTCAAAAAGGTCATGGCATCTGTCACCAAAAGCTTCTGCTACAAATGTCATATCGGCTGCTGTTTTGACAATCAAACCTCGTGAAACTTTGTTAACAAAGTGGTGGTTGTTAATTTGCATTTTTCTATCTTCTTTGATTAAAATTTTCACTTCGGGTTAATTTGCAGCAGTTTGTTTTTAGTAGAAACTAAAGATTGTCGATTTTTCCTGAATATTAGTGATTGCTAGCGAAATATAACTTATTCCAGAGCGATAATTTTTCGGCGTTCTCCGCTGTAGTAAGTTCCATGATGACAGTGCCGCGTTGAGTGTTGTTGTTTTTTATTTGCCGGCTACTTTAAACTTGCAGTTCTTCACTTTCTTTTACCATCAGAAGCCCCTCACAAGTCTGTTTAGCGAATTTGATTGCATCGGTTTCTGGTCCTAAAGGGAGGTGAACCACAATAGATTTTTCGTTTGCTTTGCGAGACAGTATTTCCAATTGAGTTTCTAGAAGTTCACATCTCTTTGACATGACGGTTAGTTGTTTAGTCAGTTGGGTGTTGAGTGCTTTCATGGAAGTTAACTCATTTGAAAGTGATAATAAATCATTTTTTGTGACTAGATCCTTAAGCTTATTATCCAGTGTTTCATTAAGAAGGATTTTTAGATCGGCAACAGATAAATTTCCTACTCCCATTGTTGTGTTTATAGAGCTTTTTTTGTTGGTGGTGTTGTGTTCGGGTGAAATTTCGGTTATGTTGCGCTAGCGGTTCATCTGCTAAAAAATGATTAGTACCGCAGTTTGAATTCTAGATTGAAAGCCGAAAAAATCCTGTGAAAACTTAATTTGTCAATGATCTCAAGCAATCCTTCTATATTTTCGAATATATGTTTACAACGCGTATTCAAAAATGGTATTAGTTTGAAATTAACTTGTATACTTTAATTAAAATCGAAAACTATACGAGGAGCTATACAAAATTTACACTTCTACTTTGACAGTTGAAATGTCAAAATTTGTCCGAGAAAATTACACATTCATCACCCATATATGTACTTCATATAAGAAATAAGACGTCTCAACATAATTTGTCTTGTTAGGCTACATGTCTGCTTTTAGATATTAGAAATGTCACACAAAAAAACCTCCTGAAATTGCAACCCGTAAGTAAGCTATATGATTTTTATAGATGGATATAACCAAATCAGTGGGCGAAAGTCTCTTCGTGTGAAACGGTTACTACTATCGATCTTATGTTTCCAGCGTAAATTGTTTCTTTAAACACTCTTCTGCTACTTTCTCTTACAGAATTCTATTCCAATTTTCATCTTGGCTGTCAACCATTGCTTTCTGTCAAACATAACTTTTCTAGCTGACGTGTTGACGCCGAAATAATTCTCAAAAAATTTTGAATACGTTGGAAAAGTGTGTTAAAAACAATAAATTAAAAAAACAATATGTTCGACATTCAAACACACATGGTGCGATAATTTAAAAATTCAACCATCCCTTAAAGTTTTCTTTAAAATATTCACATTTTTCCCCACAGGACTTTGATGGTCAGCACAAAGCAGAAAAGTACTCTCGCTTCATCATAACACTCTTCGGCATCGTTGGCTTGATTTGGGGTGCTATCATTCAACAATTTTCACAGACTGTGTACATCTTGGGAGCAGGATTCTTGCTCGCTGCGCTTGTAAGTTCTTAAACCAATTACAAAAAAAGAAAATCTCAATGAAACTTGTTTGCATTTAGCTCACCGTTCCACCATGGCCCATCTATAGACGTCGTCCATTGAACTGGCAAAAACCACGTCCCGAAGTCACAACCAACGGCGAAGAATCGAAGAAAAAGAAGAAATAGTTTTAAGTTCTGTAGGCATTCCGAAAAAAAATAAAATAAAAAGAAATCTTCCTCTGAGAAACGAAAACAACGAAAACTTTTTATTATTCTTTATGATTCCCTATATCGGTCTCTTGTAGGATTTTAGCTCATTGTGGTCATAGTACTTGTGGATTAGGTCGTACATGTTCGAGAAGAAATACAACAAGTTATCGTAGTGCCCGTTGTAGGGCGCCGTGGGGCTCATATCCTCCACATCATGATCAATCACACTCGTAATCTGGAAGCAATCGTCACAGATCTCCAGATTATCAAATCCTCGGTAGTTTTTGTTCAAACCCCAAGCATTCATGTGGACTTCAAGCATAAACTGATGGGCTGCTTCAATTGTGGCGAGGTACCACCGAGGACTGCCTTTTTGATGACGCCAAAACTGCGAGCAACGATTTTGCAACACGACCGGCTTCAAACTGCACACCCGTTTGTCCTTGTAGATGCTTCGACTTTGATTCCAGGTGCTGTCTATGAGAACTGCTCTCTTCACTGGGAGATTGTCGAAAGTATACTGATGATTTTCCTCCTTGCTGCCGCTTTCGACATCTGTTAGAACCTCGGGCACCCTCTTCCTCAGAAGAGTGCCCATATTCCACCCGTAGGGGAGTCCAAAGTTGTCATCGGTCTTTAACCTTACATTTTTGTCAAACAGCTGACCAACCGTCACACTTTCAGCTCCTGGAAATATAAGTACAACACCTTCCTCCTTCGAGTAATCAGGTATATCGGGGTATGTGAAGATCCGGCAGCTATCCGAGGCCAGAACAGCAGCATGGATAGCAGTGCTCTTGCCATCTATTTCTTTCTTATGTTTTATGATATCTATTTTAACAGGAAGCGTGACTTTGGGCAGGACAGAGCCAAGTTCTCCCACGGGGACGTAACAGGTGTAGCAGAAGAATTTGCGGGAACGATAGCATTGGGGACAGGGATAGCGGCCGTCGATGGTGTCTAGGATTGAATTGTCGTCAATTTTCATGCCAACGAATGGATGCTTTCTGGGCGCCAGCACCATTTCGAGGGCATGACTCATGCGCTGGTTTGGATGCACGGTGAGTTTGTTTTAATTACAATTGTTAAAGAAAAATATAACAAATTTACTGCTTAATAATAAAAATGTTGATATTCCAAATTTTGGTTAACAGTAGTTCAGTTCGATATGTATATGTTCAACTGACATTTAGATGGTATGACATTTAGCAAAACAGTTTTTTATTGGGCGTGTTCAACGCGAATCTTATGACATTTTCTAGTTCGAAGTAGGGTACGTTGGGGTAAGTGCGATCACTTTAAAGTTGAATTCTGCATTGCTGGAATTTCCTATAATGCAGAAATTAATTACTTTTGCGTTTCGGTCTTTTCTCTCTGACAGTAGCATTTTTATATGGAGAATCCTTTTTTTGCTTATGACTAAACAAGTTAGACACTGTCTTTCAAAAGTCATCCAATTACTCGTATATGATGATGACATTGACATAATCGAACGAATTCAGCGTGATGTCAACTTGGCTTTTGTGAGTATTGAGGCAGATGCTGCAAAAATGGGTTCAGCAGTTACTGAGGGCAAAACAAAGTACATACTGTCAAGAAAAGAACTACAACACCCACGCGACGTTTCGAACAAAACTTCACCATCAACAGACGTAACTTTTGAGGTAGTTAAGGACTTTGTCCACCTATGATCCGCTTTGAACACAGAAAAAAAAACACCAGCGCTGAAATCAAACGAAGAAATACTCTTGCTAACCGCTGTTTCTTTGGCCTAAGAAATCAATTGAGTAACAAAGCGACCAAAGTGTCGCTATCTAAGACCCCCATCATCCTCGTCCTGCTATACGGTGCAGAAGCATGGACTATGACATACATAGAAGGTGAGTGGAGGAGAAGATGGAACGACGAGCTGTAAGGGCTGCCAGAAGGGTAAAAGTCCAACGGCTTAGGTGGCTGGGTCATGTGGAGCGCATTAAAACTAATGTTCAATGCCCACAGGAAAGCAAGTAGAGGAAGACCGCGGATCAAGTGGCGCACACAAGTGGAAAGTGTCCTAGGGAGCGAGCTAAATGGAGAAGTTGCTGCGGTGAGACCTTCAGTTCACGCAGGACTGTAGCGCCACCTAAAGTCAATAAGTATTAATTTCATTTCAATATGTCGGAAGTAGTTAAAATTATCGAGATAAGCATTTTAGCAAATTTAACAAAACTACTACGCGGACACAAGATTATAATAGACTTTTTAAACAATGTTAAGAATACCAAAAGGAAGGTATTTGCAAACTACTGCAATAGCAGTTTCTACTTCTTAGCAGTTAGCTTAATTTTGTTTAAACTTAACCTAAAAAGAAAAAAATTCAGTAAAAATAAATTTAAAATACAATAGTTCTTATATTTTTCAAAACAATTCGTATCTGTTGTGCACAGTGAGCTGTTTAACTTGCAAATTAAAATCAGTTCGATAGCTGATGAGAAAATACAAATAATTGCACTATATTCCTCGTTAAAGTTATCGGTAATTCGAAATTCAAATATTTTTGTCACCAATGGCTTGATGACTGGCCTCTGATCTAAATGCCAAATATAGCACAGGTCCCAAACATTTCAAACACACAAATGAATATTCAGATGAAAAGATATACTAAATCGCTTTTCCGATTGGAAGTCCAAAAACCTTTTGAAAACCACAGATTCGACCACAAGCATGAACAAAGTTGAAACGCCATCCAGTTGTAAAATGACAGCAAATTCCAACACACATTTCAGAATCGATGAGATATGTACGTGTGATTAGTTTTGTTGGTGTCGCTGCAGTCTCAATGAAGAACACCATAAGCTTAACAAAATGTCATTAAAAGTCATTGGTCGCATTCAAAAAGCTAGTGGCTACGTAGTCAAAATTCAACTAGCTTTGTGAATGCAAAATTGCACTACAAAGCAAGTCAATCCGGAACTGTCATATTAATGACAAATACAAATATATAAAATAAGAAACATTTGTGTTTTCAGAATTTAAAATAGTTTTTTTTCTTTTTAAATTCAATACAACCAAATAGAAGACATAATATTATTGATTTATATTTGTATTTAGATACCGAAAGATTCATTTCATTTTTAATTCTTGTGTCCTTACCGAGCAGCTGATTGTGAAACGTCAAAACCAGTGTGCACTAACTTTGTAGCCGAAAATTTTACACTACGTCGGAGGGGAAATTTCAACTACTTTTGTAGTTGGATTTAGCCAATCAGAATCCCTTGACTACGTAGCCACTAGCTTTCTGAATGCGACCAATATAACATCATATAACAGCTGTTGTTGTTTTAATTAAAAGAAAAATAAGTAAAATTGAAATATAAAAATGGCAAATCGTTGTTCGTTTATTGCGATCGATAAATTGCTTAAAATATAATCGTTTAGATCGTGAACTAATTTATAAAATACATGGTGTGTATGGTAAAATGTATGTTTTTGTTTTATATGTTTTTTTTTACATGCTTTACATTATGGGTGGAATAAAATTTCATAAGGTACTTAAAGTTTAAATTCCTTTTGACGTCTATGCATCTTCACTACATACGAGCTAATTTGTTTCTTCTTGATTGTACAATATTTATAATTGATATACTCAGCCATGCAAAAACTGCTAACCATGTCCCTATAAGTGAAAAATAGAGACAAGTCGCCGTGTGAATTTGTCCATATCTACGACGTTCATATCTGTCACTTGTGACAAGGAAATCCATAAAGTCAAAAACAGCTGCACATGAAAGACGTCCTTTTATCACTCCAACAATTCGTCCTACTCCTTGAATTTCTTTTAAAAGTGTAGCTCGATATTGTTCACAGGTTGTATTAAAGCCATCTGTGTAAATAGAGGCATGCACCAGGGTGTATAGGAACATGACACATGATATGACAGCTGCAGGTGTCCAATAGTAGGGTGATATACTGTTGTTTGTCATTTCCGATTCCGTTGTTACGACAATCATATCTCCCGATCTGGATAAGAAAAAGAAAGAGCGAAAATTATAGATAGATAGAGAGATAATTATGTGATGATTACATAAATAATATGCACACAAATCTTAAAAAATGTTTTAACACTCTGTCTAGGTTATGAGAAAACTTCATGTTCAACTTTCAACTTCTCGAAAATCTGAGGGTGGCTGATCTGGATATTGATTGACACCAATTGATTTGACAGTTATTGTCATTTTGCGCAAAATATTGTTGATTACATTTTATTGAAGAATATTTTGTACATATTTCAATATCTTTCTAAATTCGAATATGTACTTACAATATTTTCCTATTTCATCGAGCGATCATAATAAATACAACATAATATTACGAAATTTTATTTGTGACTACAAATAACTTACAATAACAAACGTCAAAGTTATAGGACTTTTGAATTAAAAAAAAAAACATCTAAAACACCGATTTTAAGACAAAATCTAGGTTCTGGGTGAATAAAATAAATGAAAATAGCTTGATCTAAAATATAATAGAAAACACTCCAAAAACATCAAGATTGTTTCACACTAGTTTAGAATTATCTTATCATGGGGCACGATTGGAATTGTTTTTTGTTTGTCATTGTATTAGTGTTACTTTGTGTACGTGTTAACGAGTGCGGTAGAGCTGTCAAATTCCCAAATTCTATTTTTTTTAAATCTGTATAGTAAGTATTGGCTCAAAAAGGTATTGCCAAAAATTCCAGAACTGCAGATTTGATCTTAAATCAAAAATAAATCAATTTATTTTGCCCTCAAAAACAGGGAAATTTGTGTTTTGACAGATCTAAATAAATTAAATAAATTGGCTGGCGCAACAGTCCGTTGAGAACTAGGGCCTAGTGACTTACAACTCTCAATCATTCCTGTGTGCGAGTACTGTTGTCAGGGATGGAGAGGACCTACAGTTTTAAACCGAATCCGAACGGCTAATTTGAGATAGCACTTTTCATGACAAGAATTACTCTTGGGGAATTTGTCAATTCCTCTCTAGAGACAGTACCGGTGAAAAAACTTTAAAAGACATAGGCAGGGATCGAACCCAAGACCTCTGGTATGACAGTCCAAAGCACTAACCATCATGATACGGGTACTGTTTTGACAGATCTATATCAAAAATAAATTGATTGAAATCACCCATGGAAAACCCTTATAGTTTTCGTTCGAAATGTATAATCGACTGCAATTCTTGTAATTCAAGGGCACATGAGTAAAATACTATAATGTCCTTAAGCTAAAGATTGTTAAGCTGATATATCTTTATATGAATAAGTCGCCGGTTATAGCAAAATGTTTGTTTTACATTTTTGAACATGTTAAGGCCAACTTCTTGACGAAGTTCTAAAATAAAATACAAATTGGATCTAGAAAGTCTCGGTTTATCTGTGGAAGCGCACAAAAAGTCTATAGTTAGATGGGCTTAAATATCGGGTGATTTTTTTGAGGTTAGGATTTTCATGCATTAGTATTTGACAGATCACGCGGGATTTCAGACATGGTGTCAAAGAGAAAGATGCTCAGTATGCTTTGACATTTCATCATGAATAGACTTACTAACGAGCAACGCTTGCAAATCATTGAATTTATTACCAAAATCAGTGTTCGGTTCAAAATGTGTTTCGCGCTTTACGTCCGATTTATGGTCTACATAATCGACCAAGTGAGCAAACAATTAATGCGATTGTGACCAAGTTTCGCACTCAGTTTACTTTATTGGACATTAAACCAACCACACGAATGCGTACAGTGCGTACAGAAGAGAATATTGCGTCTGTTTCTGAGAGTGTTGCTGAAGACCGTGAAATGTCGATTCGTCGCCGTTCGCAGCAATTGGGTTTGTGTTATTCGACCACATGGAAGATTTTACGCAAAGATCTTGGTGTAAAACCGTATAAAATACAGCTCGTGCAAGAACTGAAGCCGAACGATCTGCCACAACGTCGAATTTTCAGTGAATGGGCCCTAGAAAAGTTGGCAGAAAATCCGCTTTTTTATCGACAAATTTTGTAAAGCGATGAGGCTCATTTCTGGTTGAATGGCTACGTAAATAAGCAAAATTGCCGCATTTGGAGTGAAGAGCAACCAGAAGACGTTCAAGACCTGCCCATGCATCCCGAAAAATGCACTGTTTGGTGTGGTTTGTACGCTGGTGGAATCATTGGACCGTATTTTTTCAAAGATGCTGTTGGACGCAACGTTACGGTGAATGGCGATCGCTATCGTTCAATGCTAACAAACTTTTTGTTGCCAAAAATGGAAGAACTGAACTTGGTTGACATGTGGTTTCAACAAGATGGCGCTACATGCCACACAGCTCGCGATTCTATGGCCATTTTGAGGGAAAACTTCGGAGAACAATTCATCTCAAGGAATGGACCGGTAAGTTGGCCACCAAGATCATGCGATTTGACACCTTTAGACTATTTTTTGTGGGGCTACGTCAAGTCTAAAGTCTACACAAATAAGCCAGCAACTATTCCAGCTTTGGAAGACAACATTTCCGAAGAAATTAGGGCTATTCCGGCCGAAATGCTCGAAAAAGTTACCCAAAATTGGACTTTCCGAATGGACCACCTAAGACGCAGCCGCGGTCAACATTTAAATGAAATTATCTTCAAAAAGTAAATGTCATGGACCAATCTAACGTTTCAAATAAAGAATCGATGAGATTTTGCAAATTTTATGCGTTTTTTTAAAAAAAAAAGTTCTCAAGCTCTTAAAAATTCACCCGATACTTACTTAAATACTACCTAGCTTTAGATTCTAGTTAAACCTATGAATAGTTAGCTTTAGCTTCTTCAAAAAAAGTTAAAAGCAAGGTTCTTTTTGTTTTGTAGGAGAAATTTCATATTCCTAAATGAAAAGTATGTCAAGACCTAAACTCCTATATGTATTGCTCTACCATATTTCATCATGCTACAACAATTGGAAGGGCTCCGAATGATTACGGTTCTAGAGAAGTAGGTAGATATAAAGCCCTGTTGTATGCATTATGAGACATATCCCTCAAGAACAGATGGAGTTGAAGTTTGTAGTGAGGTATACAATAGGTTCTCGAATATAGATACATATATATATTTTAAAATATTATAATTCAAATTTCTGACATTATTATAGTAGAAGCTACTACTAATGAATACTTCAAAAATCAATATTTGTTGGCTAATAGATCTTTCAAGGCAATATGTAAGCTAAAGAAGGCAGCATTCTTCGAAGCTGAATCCAAGAAATTAGCGTCTTGTAAAAGCGGAAAGGAGTTTTGGAACCTGGCAAAGCAGCTAAACGGAAAAAAGTTTTCAATCCATTTTAGTATAGGTTCTGATCAGCTGGCAGATCACTTTCAGAGTTTGTTGAATCCAACAGAAGGGAAACTTGCTTTTCAATACGCTACTCCGGGTTTTAAAAATGAAACTCTTGATGCTGCAATAAGACACCAAAAAGTGATTTCAGCTGTAATGGAGCTTTAAGATGGGAAAGCATGCGGATCGAATGGCATACCAGCAGAATTTTATAAGTATGGCACAACAGAGCTAATCAACCGACTGACAACTATATATGTATAACAATGTCATGGAAACAGGAATAATACCACTAGAATTCAAGGAGTCCATTATTTTCCCGATTCATAAGAAAGGGAGCTTGGCCGAGGTGTCTAATTATAGAGCAATATCCTTTCTAAATGCTTCATATAAAATATTCACGCTGGTTTTGCAAAAACGTTTTAATAAATGGATAGAAGACAACAAGCTCTTAAAGGAGTTTCAAGCAGGCTTTAGGACAGGTTATTCGACGGTTGACCACATTTTTACCCTTAAAAGTATCGCAGAAACGTTCCTGAATAAGGACAAGAAGCTATATACGTTTTTCGTTGATTTTAAATCTGCATTTGATATGATCGATAGACATGCGCTTATCTACAAGCTGTATAGTAACGGAATGTCATGGAAGTTCGGAAGAGTTATTCAGAATCTATATGCAGATACAATTGCTAAGGTATGGAA
The DNA here is from genome assembly GCA_920104205.1 of Eupeodes latifasciatus. Taxonomy (NCBI): domain Eukaryota; kingdom Metazoa; phylum Arthropoda; class Insecta; order Diptera; family Syrphidae; genus Eupeodes; species Eupeodes latifasciatus. The sequence goes on from OV049924.1 coordinate 393,993,108, forward strand.
TGGAGAAGAGTTGTCGAGAGAGTTTAAAACACAATCGGGAGTCAGACAAGGTTGTACATTGAGTCCGAGTCTGTTCGCCTTGTTTATTGAAGATCTTACAGACCTCTTACCAGGTGGCATAGACTTCGCCGGACAAATAATTGCTGTTTGCGGACGACATTGTTCTTTTGGCAGCATCACCTGAATCATTGCAGTTAATTATAAACCGCCTGTATCAATAATGTCAGCTTTGGAGTTCAATGGTGAATCTTAATAAATCCAAAATTTTGATTTTTAAACGAGGAGGAGGCCGCAATTCAGCGAAAGAAAAATGGTTCTATAATGGAGAGGTCATTGAAGTTGTCACGGAATTCAAATACCTTGGAGTTCAGTTTTAAGCCGATTCCGAACGGTAAATTTGAGAAAGCACTTTTCATGACAAGAATTACTCTTGGAGAATTTGTCAATTCCTCGCAAGAGGCAGTACCCGTAAAAACAAACTTTAGGTGGTATAGGCAGGGATCGAACCCAAGACCTCTCGCATGACACCTATGTTTATACGAACCCTAAAAATGCAAGTCGATTACATCTTGAGAGTTATGAAGATGAGCAATAATAGGCTTCCGAAGATAGCAGCGCTTCAAGTAATACGAACCAAAACAAGTTGGTGTGATGATTGGATAAATTTGGCAAGAGAATGTGGAATGGAACTTAACCTTTTGTGTAATAATCAGGATGATTTAAAAGCTTCTTTATACTAGTTCATTTCCGCAGTGGACATAAAACAACGAGAGAAATACTTGAATGACGCCTCAGGATCTATATACAGGCAGCTCTTCTGTCAACTAAATCACAACTTGGAAGAGAGGAATTATTTTAGGGACGATAAAAGCATTGTCGAAATTTCAATGATGGTTACATAGAGAGGTGAAGTTATGCAGCTGAATTTTACACCTCATAGATATGACTTACCAATTATATGCTCATTATGCAATTTAAAGGAAAGGGAGGATGTTTTACACTTTGTTGGAAGATGTCCAGTTCTTAAAAAAATAAGAAGGAATGCTTTTGGTAGCGAAATACTGACGCAAAATCAAGTTATACTCTTGCTTAACAATATGGAAGTTAAAAAATTATATCAATTCTGCAGGCTCCCTCTTTTCTATAGAAGTAGAATTATAAACGAAAGTTTTTAAAGATATTATTGAGCTATGTTATTTTTTTTTATGATTTGTCAACTAGGCAGACGGCAGTAAAGCCATGCTTTTTGTTTTTGTCTGTAAACTTAATAAAAAAATTGTAATCAACGTTATGAAAATAAAAACCAATCTAATCTAAAAAAAAAAAATCTAATAGAAGCCAAAAATCGGAAGAATTTGCTCCTGAAAAAGGGAGAAGCAGACTTGGCTAAGCTCCAAAAGTTTACTCATTTTTCAAGTAAACACATACATATAACTAAATACAAAGACATTCATCAATATGTGAATGCCACCACCATCAGCCAGTAAAAGATTACACTGGTCGGCAAGGTTTTCTTTCAGGGCAAATTAATGTATCACGTCACGTCAGGTTTTTGAGATGTTTGTTTTGAAAATTCGAAAAAAAGAGATTGCCTAAATTTATGTACATATGTATGTATGTAGCTTTTTTTCAATCAAATCACTGATAGTTTCCCAAATCTGTAATTGCTTTCTTCAATAAAAATATTTATATGTATTAATTCACATGATATTTGAAAAATCTTCATACGTTGTTAGATTTCACCTGTATTAAAAAATCTTAAAGAAACACTAAACCATTTATGCAAAGACAGTTTTCAACGGTTTGAAAGTAAGTTTTGTTGTCAACACAATTCTATTGCATCAGATTTTTGAAATATATTAAAAAATAATGTCGAAAACGGGTATTTTTTTTTAAAGTTGAGCAAATAGTTAAAATTAAAGTTTGGATTCGAAATCAGCACTAAAAATTAAGTCCAAATGTTTTTTTTCAAAACTATTAAAGTATAAAATTCAAGGATTTCTGAAAACTTTACATAAAGTCAAATTAAGACTCATAACTAATGAGAATTTCCAGAAAATAAGTAATAATATAAAAATAAGTCGGGTTTTCCTTCCTGAAGCTATAACTCCAGAACGCACGAACCGATTTCCACGGTTTTGCATTCGTTGGAAAAGTCTCGGGCTCCGTGAGGTTTATAGCAGTAAAAATTCAGGAAAAATTTCAAAAAAAGCGGTGAACTCCGTTTAGCTTCCCATAGAAAGCTATTGTAAAAGTTCCGATTTGTGGAATAGAAAATTTTTAAATTTTTTGACGTTTCAAAGGCCCTATTTTCTACCATCGCTAACCACTAATAAGAGAGTTTAACCTCAAAATGATCAAAGGCTGCACAATTTTCCAAACAATTGTTAGCTGTTTGAAATGGAAAAGTGCCAGTTGATGCGACAACTGGATTAATTACTCTTACCAACGACTTTTACCGATTTGTTGACTATCAATTAGCTCTTATTGAAAATGTTTTCCCAAACATTAGTGAGAATTATCAAAATTATGCTTGGTTAAGTCAACGAGCAATTCTTGCCGCAAAGAATAATGAAGACAGGTACACGCACTGAATTTCACCATTCAATCAAAAATCGCTGGCGATTTGGTGACATACAAATCCGTTGATTCTATAACAAATCCCGATGATGTAGTAAATTATCCAACGGAGTTTTTGAACTCTCTGGAGTAACCAGGATTTCCACCACATAACTTTCAACTCAAAGTTGGTTCAGTTATTATGATATTGCGTAATTTGAATCCACCGCGACTTTGCAACGGTACTCGACTTGCGTTGAAAAGACTTAGCCGAATTTGATTGAGGCAACCATTATTAACGGAAAGTACGCAGGTGAAAATGTATATATTCCTCGAATACCAATGATTCCGACTGATCTTGCGTTTGACTTCAAACGATTGCAATTTTCGGTTCGCTTTGCGTTCGCAATGACAATTAACAAGTCGCAAGGCCAATCGCTTAGTTTTTGCGGGATAAATTTAGAAAATCATTGTTTTTCACATGGGCAGCTATACGTTGCATGTTAACGAGTTGGGAAACCATCCGCTTTGTTTGTGTTAACGTCAGAAAATGTGGTTTACCAAAGAGCACTTCAATGAAACATAAATTTGCAGACAAGTAGGTATAACGCTTCGATTTAGTATTTACTTTGGATTCACTTTCATTTTTTACTTAGAGAAGTTCAACTAAATTACACTTCATTTTTGTAATCGAAATGAATTCATTACTGTTGTGAAATGAATTAAAATATTTCCTTTTCAAATATAAAACAAAAAAAATAATTTTTCTTTTAATCCCAAAACGAAATGGTACAAAAAACGAAGCCATCTGGTGGCGAAACAGAGTTCGCCGGGTTTGCTAGTAAGTAATAATAATTAAATAATTTATATTGTATCTAGAAGAGAAAGATTTGTACTTTGCTAAACATACAGTTTATTGTTAAGAGATATTTTGAGTTTTTGAAGAAGGCTAAGACTTCTTCTGTTTTGGTTGTTTTTAAAATGTTGGCATTTAATAAAATTTAAAGGCAAGATTCGACTTTAGGGCATCTAAATCCTTCAAATAAATATCGCTTTGTTTATTGGACAGAAAAAAACGTAATTTTGTCGACCACCGCGAAGAAATAATTTAAATACTTGCATGAATACATCTAATTAAACTGATCGGCAAGACTTTGTATGTATAATTTGATGTACTTAATCTATACTATACTTTTCCCAAATGTTTTTATATTTTTGAGATATCACTTTTAAGAAAAAACAGTAATGCACTTTGATTATGTAAGCCTTTTTGAGTCTAAACAAGAATATTATTTTTTTTTATTTATTTATTTCATCAATTGATCGAAGATCTGCTGATTACAAAATTACTACAAAATAATAAAGCTAATAATATATATACATATTTACAAGGAATTTTAGATTAAATTTTATTAAATAATTAATCAACTACATATTTCAAGAATTTTTTTCTTAAAACAATCTCTATTCATACAAAGGTCAATTTCATTATAAACCATATTAAATAGATACAGTGAACGCGTTATTGGTTCATTTAGACCATAATTAGTTCTATGAAGAGGAGGATAAAATAATTCATTTATGTTGTGAAAAACTCGTGATGGAACATGAAATGGAATTAATGAATGCAAATCAATAGAAGTTATTCTGTTACCAATAATATATTTAATGAACAAAACACTTTGGCTTGTCTCCGACATTTAAGCGTTTTTAAGGCAATAAGAGCGCACCTTGATTTATAATCTGGTAAAGACCCAACCCAGTTAAGTTTTCGAAGTGCATAAAGAGTGAATCTTTTCTGAACTCTTTCGATTCTCAAAATATTATTTTCATAAAAAGGAGACCAGACGATACAACAATATTCTAAAACAAGTAGAACTATAGACATAAATAAGGTCTTCAAAGTATAGGCATCCTTAAAAATCTTTGGAGTTCCGCTTCAAGAAACCTAAAATTGAATTACCTTTAGATACGATGTAATCAACATTAGATCTAAAGTCAATCTTTGAATCAAAAATCACCCCAAGATCATTTACTTCAATTAACCTCAGAAGACTAACATCATAGAATTTATATTCAAAGTCAATAAGGGATGAAGACTTAGATACACCAAACATTTTACACTTCGAGTAATTCAGCTGAAGATTATTGTAGTCGCACCATTTAAGAAAATTGTTTATATCCAACTGCATTAATAAGCAATCTTCAAGTGAAGATGTTGCTGTGAATACTTTCACATCATCGGCGTACATCAAGCAGTTACAAAACATAAAAACAGAAGGTAAATCATTTATAAAGATTATAAAAAGAAGTGGACCCAAATGACTGCCTTGTGGAAGACCCGACACCACGTCTATAAGATTTGAAACACAATCATCTATTTTAACAGCTTGTTTTCTATCAGAATGGTATGAATCCAACCACTGTAAAAATGAAGCATTCAATCCTAACATCTTAAGCTTTTGTAGAAGAAGACCATGATGCACGCGGGCAAAGCCTTTAACAAAATCAGTATACAGGACATCAACTTGTCTACCCTTTTCAACATGATTAAAACAATAATTTGCAAATAGACTTAAATTAGTACACGTTGATCTACCCTTTACAAAACCATGTTGTTTTTGAGACAAGAAATTCTTGACAGCAAAATAAAGTCTTTGGGTGACCATTTTTTCAAAAAGTTTGGGAATAACTGAAAGTTTCGATATTGGTCTATAGTTCTTCACTAAGTACTTAAGACCACTCTTATAAATGGGATCTATATAAGATATTTTCCATTCATTAAGAAAAACACCAGTTTGTAAAGATTTATTAAAAATAATTGTTAAAACACCACAAAGTGAATACGAACATTTTGACAAAAGAATAGGAGGAATCATATCAAAGCCAGGTTTTTTTGACACATCAATTTCTTTTAAGCTATCCAGAACATCTTGTTCTGAAAAACTCTGTAGTTTAAAATCAATCAAAGGAGTTATATCAGGATACAAGCTGCTGATATTTGTTAAAATATCACAATTATAAGAAGTTTGAAAGAATCGAGCAAATAGGTCACATGAGGACTGAATATCATTGGATGTAAGTTCCTCGTATTCCATACATTGAGGAAAAGGTGAACAATTTCTTTTAGAATTCAAAAATGTCCAAAAAGATTTCGAATTAGGTTTTATATTTGATTCAGTATTTATAATATAATGTCTATACAAAAACTTGTTGAGAAAATCAAATTCTTTTCTTAATTGAAAAAATATTGCACGATCTTCCGGAAAATTTTGAACTTTATAACGCTTAAATGCCTTATTTTTAGCATTCTCTAATTTTTTTTATCCTTTTGTTAAACCATGGAAGCTTAAACGACTTTTTCTTAGTTAAGGTAGGAACAAATCGTTCAATGCCTTCATTAACAATACTTTTTAAACTTGTAAACATATCATCTAGAGACTTGCCTTCCAATAAATCCTTCCAGTTAACAGTATTATAAAAATTATTTAATGCCGTGAAATCTGCCTTAGCAAAATTATTTTTTTTTTGTTTTTCGAGAGGGGCAGAAGCATAATTATAATTTTCAAAAGAGAGAGAAATAGCCTTATGATGAGTAGAGGTATTTAAAAGAGGAAAATCAGACATTTTTAAGGAATACTTTAAATCATTGTTAATAAAAACTAAATCCAATATTCTATTTAAACTGTTCTTAACATTATTAATTTGAAACAGGCCCAAAGAAGAAAATGAATCAACTACTAACATTTCTACATCTTTATTTGCATTGAAAGGCATCAAAAAATGATATTCTTCCATGTAGCACCAATCGATATCACCAATGTTGAAATCGCCAAGTATACAAATAAATTGGTTATGTGTTAATTCACTTACTATTTCTTGAGCATTAGAAATATGTTCGGTATATAAATCTACTCCGCTCGTTGGGCGGATATAACTTACAATAAAAAATAAATCTTTAATTTCAGCAGAATCTTCAGAACTTACACAAACACAAATCTGCTCAATATCATCTGCATCATTCTTTAATTTGTTTTTTATTGTGTGTTTTAATAATTTTAGCATCAGATATCAAAAACCTTAGTTCAAATTCGACATCAAAACCAACAAGGTACACATTGCATTATGTTTTACCCTATACATAGAACACCGTTTTTGATTTTATTAAAACATTTTAAGGGAGCAATTTTTTTCTTAAACAAAGTATTGTTCGCTTTTAATGGCAGAAAAAAGAACTAAATTTTGGCGTCCACAGTTATTTAAACATTTACAAATAATGTTTATTTTAAATAAGACTTGTATAAGTTTTCGTGATCAAAAAATTCTCAACATCTTGAATGAGCATCTGTCGATTAACCCATTTTATATGAAATGACTAAAACAGATACAATTTATGATAAAGAGCCAATGAACTTAATGTAAACAATAAAATATGATTCATTATTATTTATGAATGAAATATTTAATTTCTACTTTTGTTTTTTAGCGAAAACAAATAAACAAACAACATACCTTTGTCTGAGTGTCGTAACCCCTTGCTTCCTCTTCCCGGTGCCCATGCAAACTCGATAAACATGATAGATTCCCAATATAACAGCAAAAAACAGAGGCAAGATCAGTCCGTAAGTTGCAAAGTGGCAATATGCAATATGCCCGCCTTCGAATTCGTTATAAGTACTGCGTCCATTCAAAAAACATCCGCAATTAGTTTCGGCACAAGCGTTGAGAACGTGTCGCCAATGTATCCATGCAACTCCCGATGTAATGCAACACAGAAGCGACATAAATATGATAACTGGATAGAAGAACGCTAGCAACTTTTCAGCACTATACGTATCCATGATTCATAAATGCGACGTCAAGATACTAACTAGATTAGATAACAATATATCAACTATTTCGAAATTAGATTCAGAACCTTAGAAATCTTTTTATTTTGAATTTAATAACTAAAGAGTACAAATTAAATTTGTTATTTTCACATAATTCTAGAACTCAATTAAGATTCGATTCACTCTTATATTGCTCAACCGACGCCCAATATTTCAAAACCTGTAATGCGGTCTCGAAGCTGTGAGAAAACAACAACTAAGCACCAAACACACTATATCGAAGAGTTTATTTACTATACTAAACGAGACAGACGAATTGAAATTGGAGAAACAACTATATCGTTGAATAAGAATACAAAGTTTCACTTTTTCAGCCCTCACTTTTGTATCTTTTGGATGAATTTTTACCTGTCGAAAGTAAAAATAAAAAGGTTGAAGAATAAAGATACAAAACAACCTGTGAAAAAGTTGGCTTGTTTTCAATTAGTAGATATTTTCTTTGAGTATTATCTTCTGTTATGAAAACCGTGTTATAAGTAACAAAACCATATTGAGAGTTAGTCAAGTGTTGCCAGGAAGAATAATGTCTTCCCTTTGAATATTTTATTAATGTATAAAATGTTTTAGTAGTTTTGTTAAATTAAAATAAATAGGTAGTAAAAAATAGTAAAAATATTTTTTTTCTAAAACACAAACCAAATAATATTTTTGCATTTTGATGGTTTAACTAAAAATTTCGGAAAGATTTTGAAATATACCCTTTTAAAACCGAAAACAAAAAAATGTAAGGGAATGTTTTGAGATTAAGGTATATTAAAAAATAACACTGGTCGACAAAATTACGGTTTTTTTTGTCCCATAAACCAAAAAATACTTATTTAAAAGATATAAGATGTCTTGAAATTTTTCTATCACATCAGGTTTTTAAAATATGCCCCTTTAAAAATGCTAAAATCAACAAAAAAACGGGGTGTTGAGTTAACATTGAAAATAAAATTAACATCAAATTACACTGCCGGTCATAAGATTAGAAGCAGGCATTTTCGAGAAGTAAAATCGATATAAAAATAACTATGGTAAATGAGGAACTATTTTGTTATCAACAAAATAAAAAAATTGGGTATAAGAGAGATGCACCTTACCGAACTTTTATGGCAAATTGTTAATTGAGTCAAGAATATGCGAAAATAAATCGGGTCATTAGATTAGAAGCACATGAAATAAATGGAAATAAAATGCAAGTATTTGTATTTTGTTATGTTTTTTAGTTTTCATTAGGTTTTTAATAATGTGTGCTACCACCAGCCTTTAAAATAACTTCAAAAACTCTATCTTTTAAGGATTTATAAAGAGATGCCAAGTAGACCAAAGAAATCTCACTCCAGGCCAATTTGATACCACGAATTAGCGCTTCCTTGTCATCGTATTGCTTTCCTCCTTCATGTACCTTACTTGTATGCTAGCCCCACACATTTTCAATTATGTTAAGGTCCGAGGAATATGGTGGCCAAGGCAGCAAGTGGAAGTTTTGGTTCGCAATAAGGGATTTTACCTCTCAGGCTTTGTGTATGGAAGCGTTTTCCTGCTGAAAAATCCATGAAATTGGTCCAAGGAGCTCGCTAATATTGGGGAACACTGATTCTAGCAAGGCCTTGTATGTTTTTCTAGTCATTTGGTATTTTGGGCTACCAAGTCTACAGAGCCGTACAATAAAATTGAGCTTCAGACGATAACGCCTCCTTCTTTGCTATGGTGACGGTTTAAAAATCACTACTCTCTCCTCAGGTGATGGAAATAATAATTATAACCATCTAGCCCATCTCGGTTAAATTTTTCGTTGGAAAAAAAATAACCTTTCGCCAATCATTTGCGGTCATTCCATTTTGCACATCTCAGATCATGTGATCTTTCTCGAAACACAAGCGTTCCTTCTTGCTTGCGTCATAAAGTGGTGGTTTTTTCCTAAGCTTTAGGCGCTTTAAGTATTTAGCATGGCGTATTGTGCATTTAACAGTGGATAAGCTGGGCTTAACATAAGCTTTCTCCCTAGTTTTAACTGCCGATAAAGCTGAATTTGGCGCTATTCTAAGGACATTTGGCGTTTCGCGAAGTCTTAAGGCAGAGGAAGTGTTTTTTTATAATTTTTCGAGTAAGACAATGGTTTTTTAAATAATTGCTGACACAATGATCACTTCGATTTTTGTTCAGGCTATAGCAAAGCATTAAAGACCTTTAGAGCAATAAACATCTTTTCTTGTCCTTTCCTCCACTGTCAAACATTTTTTGTTGCCCATTTCTGTTAACACTCAATCAAGAACAATTAATTTATAAGTTATACCGTTTTTCCGAAAAAAAAATGTATGCACTTCTGAAAAAAACAACGTTGATTTATTCACTGCTTCTAATCTAATGACCCGATTTATTTTCGCATATTCTTGACTCAATTAACAATTTATCATGGAAGTTCCGTGAGCTAAATCTCTCCTATAACAAAATTTCATATTTTGGTGTTAACAAAATGGTCCCTCATTTACCATAGTTGTTTTTTTCTAATCCATCATGTAACGGGAGAAATATCAATTTTAATTCTCGAAAATGCCTGCTTCTAACCTTATGACCGGCAGTGTATATGATGATTTTGCAAAGTACAAATCTTTCTCTGATACAATTTAAATAATTTTAGTACTTAGTTTCTGGAAGTTCTCATTAGTTATTAGTCTTTACGTGACTCTATATGAAGTTTTGATCAAACCTTGAATTTAATACTTTCTTAGTTTTGAAAAATACGTTTTGGAGTTAATTTTTAGTGCGTTTCGAACATTATTTTTATAATGTTATTTTATAATTTGTTTAAAAATGTATTTCAAAAACTTGATACAATAGAATTGTTGAAGAGCAAAACTTACTTTTAAACCGTTTGGCCTTTTTCTGCTGAAAACCGTTTTAGCGTTTCTTTTAGATTTTTGTAAAACAGCTAAAATCTAACAGCTTATGAATATTTTTCGAATATTATATAAAAAAAGCTACTTCATAAATTCAGATAGCCTTAATAATCCTCAAACACCTCACGTGATACATTAATTTTGAAATAAGTAAGAAAACCTTGTCAACCGGTGCATAAATAAACTTAAAATTATTGTATCATGATATTAAAAAGTATACATTTTTATTTTTGACATAAAGTTTGAATATTTTCAATTTTTTACTTTTATTTCATAGAAATGTTTTCTTTTTCAGTACACTATCCTATAATCATATAATCAAGTCATGCCTCATGATTTATTAATGAGGAGTTTTTGAGTGCAAAGATAACGGTGATACCTCATCAGATTACAAATTTTCAAAATCTGCACAATTTTTATTGAAAAAAGTTTACATAGATATCCCGTATATTAATTCTTTAATCTAGTAATTCTTTTGAATTTTAAATGGTGATATCTAAAAATATAACATCCATCAACAACACGAGAAACTTGAATAGTTTTCTGTTTTCATAATTCATTTCCAAGTAGTTTTGTGCAAGAAAACTGTGTATATTGAAGTTTGTTTGAGCAGGGTAAGAGTTGCAAAAAGACAATTTAAATCCGTATATTAAATTTTTAAATATATCATAATGCAATAGAAAAATAATAAAAATTTTGAGTTCGGAAACTAAAACACTTTAATGAACCATTTTGGCCGGTAATAGTTAAAGTGGTTGAAAAATTTGAGCTGTGGGGACAAGTTAATGATATGAAGAATCGAAACCGTGTGAGTCACTCAAGAACAACTGAATTTATTGCATTCCAAAACAAAATTGCACAATATTTTGCCTGAAAACTGTAGACTCAAGGATTTTGAAGCAACGTCGCGTCGTATCTTCGCTGAGTGGGTTCTTGAAAGCTACAATATGATCCGGGTTTATATCGAAAAATCAGTATGCATCAGTGATGTGGCTAAATTTCATCTCAGAAATGTAGCATTTAGGGCTCGGAAAATCCGGGCGTGATAGTTAGTGCGTTGGACTGTCATGCCAGAGGTCTTGGGTTCAATCCCTGCCTGTGCCATCTAAAGTTTGTTTCACGGGTACTGCCTCTTTCGAGGAATTGACAAATACTCCAAGAGTAATTTTTGTTATGAAAAGTGCTTTCTCAAATTAGCCGTTCGAGTTCGGCTTAAAACTGTAGGTCCCTCCATCCCTGACAACGTTACTCGCACACAGGAATGGTTGAGAGTTGTAAGTCAATAGGCCCTACTTCTCAATGGACTGTTACGCCACCTAATTTATTATTTAGTTTTATGTCAATGCTTCAATCACTTCAAGAATTTAAAACAGGAATAAAGGATATTATTAAGAATTTAAGCCTCAAATGTGCAAATTTGTCATTGAAAAACTGACAAAAAGGAATGAATGTTGCTGCAAGCCTAGATTCGTTGGTCAATGCAATAAAAATACATTAATTTTTGTAAAAAATACTTGTTTATTTATATTAAATTCAAACTTCTCATTGTAATGTGTAAATTTGTAATATACAGCTGAAATGTTTGATACATTTTTAACAAAAGTATACATTTATTTTATTGGGTTTACTTTTTTCTAGGTTGTAAAGTTCTCAAGGAAGTTTCAAATGTGTATAAATTGATATAATACAGCGTTACAGAAATTCAGAGATTATTGTTTAAAACGCTTTTAAAACATTTTTTTAAAGCATACTTTTTTGTCGACATAAATGTTATTTAATAATAATGGATTAACTTAAATCAACAAAAGTTATTTTTCCTTAATTGTGAATAATTGTTCAAAAAGGTCCATTATTTCTGAAAAGAACACTTAAGAGGTTATGAAGTTAAACCCTCAATATGTAGATTGTACGAATTTTTTTCAAGAGTAGATATTACATGTTTTTATATCTGGTTAAAGGTAACAAGCTTTCTTCAAAAAAGACATTGTTCTTAATTAAATTTTGTGTATAACAAGTAACAGGGTTGTAAAAGAATGCGATCTTTTTTTAATGCACTTATAATAAAAAATCTGCATTCATTTTTTGAATGAAGGGAAAATTGATTGCAGTATTTTGGTTCAAGTGAATGGTGATTGCGTAATTTGAAATCTGTAGTCCAAAGTGAAATCAATAAATGCGATCTTCTAATTGAATTCAACAAATGATTTTTATAGACTGCTTTCACAAAAAACTGCATTATTTTACAAACCTGACAAGTAGTAGTACAAATTATAAATGATGTGAACAATATCTGAAAGATTTCTAAATTCTTCATAGTTCATTCTCACTTATTGAATTTATTAAATTGACATATCCAACAACTTGATTTGTTTGGATTTCTACAGCATTGTTTAATGATTCAAATCTAATACTAATTTATATTATGTACTTAACAAAAATAATTAAAGTATGTACTTAAGGTGTTTTAAAGTATTGAGTTCATTTAAAGTTTATTTTTGAGCTTACAACAAAACTATTTTTAAACGGTTTCCGAGTATTAAGTTTTTTTTCTCAAAAATTTGAATTTATAATTATTTATTATTTATTGATATTTCATAAAACATGAAAAAATCACTGTTGGCAATACTGAAGTAAGTCACACCTCAACATAATTCCCATTCGTTTTCATTTTTATATATTTCTATCTTGCATTCAATTTACTTTCTTGGCTTCTCTTGTGAAGAGAGTCAGTAATTATTTAATGACGAATGCAAACAAATAGTTTATCCCCTTCTCAAAAGTATGGATATGTAGTTTTGTCTGTTTAAAAGAAACACACTTGAAGGGGCTACATAACGATTGCTTCTCTTCTGATAAGACAGTTAATTAAACTTGAAGTTATTTGAATAATAATTGACGAACTTGTAGATGTCCATTATGTATGATGTATCACAAGTTAAAAGATCACAACGATCTCAAGATCATTGTGGACGATGTCATCTGGATAACTAAGTGAACTCATCTTTTATATGCAAAATATTAGATATAAAAATAAAAACGAAATTGCTAACATACATATGTATAGTCTGTTTGATTTGTAAAATACAATTAAAATCTTAATCTTTAGTACTATGCCTTCAAATTTGCATTCAAGAAAATGTTTATAAACTTTGTTTCTGATGTTTTTGTTGTTGTAGGTATCCGTCAGATACAGGAAAACAATTTTTCATGTCTCCGTCATTGAAGGTAAGTACGTTACATGATTTTATTTAAAATTTTACCAGAAAGTTAAAAATAGCAAAAATTGTACGAGTTGAAAATTAAATTTGCATCTGACTTTTGTATATAAACACTCAGAATATACAACATCAACGGGATGTAAAAAGATACAAAAGTACATCAAACCTTGGCCCTTCAAGAGCTGTCATGCAAAATGATTTTCTATTTTCCCTTTTTGAATAATTATATGTATGTATGTAGTTAAAAACAATGAAAATGAAAATGTAATTAAATTGAGAATTAGAAATCAAAAAGGATACAAAAAACCAAAAAATAATTGTATGTAGTACATTGTATGTACATATTGTAAGTGCGAGACCAAAATAAAGAAAAATTATGAACATTTTCTTTTTTGAATTGGGCCAGTCGAGAAATACAATAGATAATTCTTTAAGGCAATTAAATTGTATAAAGTGTTAATTGAATTCAGTCAAACTAAGCATCGCGAACAGAAAACACCAATTAAAAATTAAAGCATTTAGAAAATAATAAAAGAAATATTTCTTGTTCATATGTAGTTATAAAAATAAAAAAAAATATATATTTTATAATAAAATTAATTAGCAGTTATTTTTTTTGAAAAAATTAAATTATAAAGATTGAAGTTAGTTTAAAAGTTAATGATTTTATTTAAATGTTATATTTTAGTTAGTTAAAAAAGTGAATGGTTTTATTTTAGTTAAAATCGCTTTTTAAAAAAATAAAATCTTTTTGTGTTACCTACATATGTGTTTTAACTTAATGTGCATTTAAAAGTACCTGATTACATACAACAAAGGATTATATAAAAATAATACCTCAGCATGGAGTCTACCAAAGGAGTGAAATATGTTAGCGATCTAGTAAGTTTAAATTCCTTCGGATTTTTACAATATTTCGATACGATTACGTGAAAACGATTATAATTTTTATTAATACATTTATTTAAAAAAATTCTTTATTATACAAATTGTTGTTTTTATTTTCATCATTTTTTATAAGAATCTGGGATGGAATACACTCAGATAGCTTTCCGTGAATTACTTTAAAATACTAATATCTTATTGTAAAAGCCAAGTCAAAAAATTGGTTGCGAATTTTTGGCTTGCTTTTTTTAAGTTATAAATTTGATTTACAAAACTATGTACTCGTAATTAAGAAATGATAAATGAAAGAAGTCAATATATTCATTTGTTTTCAAATATTATTCGAGTTGAGAAAAAATTTAAGTTATATTTTGGGTAGCCTTATGTTTGTAAAAACAACTTTCAATTGAATTTTTATACAATTTTTTCCAGATTTAAATAAGTTTTTTTTAGAAAGTTTTTCGTAAGAAAAATGAATTTTTTTTAAATCAACATATCATATTTGTATAAAGTTATGAAAGGGGACACAGCATTTTATTTATGTCAGTAGCATTATTTGTCCGTTCGGGGACAACCAATTTTATGACTTTTTAAATTTTTTGAAATTTTTTGAAAGTATTTTCTGCTCATGTAAAAACGCACGTAGTAAATGTATGCAAACAAGGACATCTCTTTCTGAAACTTCACAAGCACTTAAACTAAATGTTGTTATACAGATAATAATGCAGAAACGTGCAATTTAAAAAAAAGTGAAAATGTTGGTAAACCCAAAATTTCTGACGAACAAATAACGCTAGCGACTTAATTAATTAAATTATATTATATTTTTTGACGTGATATCAAACTGATAAAATTGAAAAAAAAAAATCAATTAACGTTTTTTTTTTAAATCAACAAAAAAACTGAACAAAAAATAATTGTCAACTCGAATATTTTACTAACAAAACGGGGAGAGTACGATAACTTTGGCGACAAAGTTTAATGATGGATTTGTATAGAACAGCTAAAAACAAGCATTTTTTACTATGGGAGGGGGGTCTATCCCCCCGTTTAGGCGGTAGGGGCAATTTAAAAAATATGTACATTAAATGGAAAAAAAAATAATTAAAAAATAACGGTAATACTTACAATTAAGTATTATACCTTTTTTTAAAGCCAACATTTTTGTCTATTAGCTTGTTTTTAAATCAAGTCAAAACTATGCATAGTTTTTGAAAAAAATTGTTTTAAACTAAAAATGTATGGAAAAAAAAAGGTTTAAAGTGTAGTTTTTCAAAACTTTCAAATTATCTACTGTTTTTTTTTAGAACTCATTGCTCTTATTTGTTTTTGATCAAAAACTGAAAACTAGATGACTTTATGTCTTCAAGTTCTTGAGAAAATTGAAAATTACCAAAAAAAAATAATTTAATTAAATTACTTTTTCCTTGCTTAAGTATTAACGTAGTCTTATTTTGATAGTAATAATCGAATATGGATTAAGATATACCTAGGGTAAATTAATTTTTCTTAAATCCAGCTTATTTAAATGCAAAGGAAACTGCATGCACCCCATCTTTCACCCACCGAACCTTGCCCCCTCCCCCCCTTGCACGCACTCCAACTTGCACCCACCCCAAATCCTATAGTGTTCCCAAGCAGGGGGGTTGCAGATCCCACTTTTGCATACACCCAAACTCGCACACAAATTACTGTTGCAACTCGCACCTACCATTGTTACTATCAAAATAAGACCACTCAAGCAAAAAAAAAAAAATAATTAAATTAAAATAGTAGTTGTGGTTATTTTTAATTTTCTCAAAAACTAAAAGACATAAAATCATCTAGTTTTCAGTTTTTGATCAAAAACAAATAAGAGCAATAAATTCTGAAATATAAACAATGGTAGATAATTTTGAAGTATTGAAAAATTACACTTTAAACCTTTTTTTAACTTTTTTTACTCAAATTTTGAGTGTAAAATTAAATTTTTCAAAAACTACGCATAGTTTTGATTTGAATTGAAAACTGGGTAATAAAACAGAATGTTGGCTTTAAAAAAATGTATAAAACTTAATTGTAAGTATCACCGTTATTTTTTAATTATTTTTTTCCATTTTAAATAATAATTTTTTTAAATTGCCCCTACCGCCTGAACGGGGGCAGATAGACCCCCTCCCATAGTAAAAAATGCTTGTATTAAGCCCCTCTACCAAAAACCGTTATTATATCTTGGTGCAAAAGTTATCGTACTCGTGCCAACAAAACAATTGTATGCAACAAAGAATAACGTTTTTGACACCTGGTAAAAATTCGAGAAAAATCCAATTAACATTTTTTTTTTACAAAAAATAAAAACCTAAAAAAAAAACATTCCTAAAAGTTGGTTAGCTCTTAAGAGAAAGCTAATCTCTTTGCTAGGCAGTTCGCCGCCAATTCAATGCTGCCAATGAGTGTAATGACTCCGCCTGTCATCGAGCGCGTTAGTGATTCTATATGGGGCCAATCTTTTTTCGCACTCGTACTGCCAAAACCACTGCGTAAGCTTTTTCATCTGTCCTACTCCTCAGGTCTCGTTCCGAGTGGATATATGTAAAACTGCATTTGTCCAGCCTATTCTCAAAAAAGGCGAATCTTCCTCATCCTCTAATTACCGACCGATTGCACTTACGTCCCTTCTTTCCAAGGTCATGGAAACGCTGATTAATTATCAGCTTAAGAAATATATTGAGGAACGGAAGCTTCTTAATGACCGCAATAGGTCCACTGGTGATCTCATAGTTCATCTCACCGAACAGTGGAACAAATCTTTACATTGTTTTGGAGAAAATAAGATTATTGCACTTGATATTTCAAAGGCATTTGATAAAGTTTGGCATCTTGCTATCTTATCGAAAATGCGTGCTTTCGGTATCGACGAATCTCCTCATCGTTGGATTAGAAATTTTCTTTCGAACCGTTCAATACAAGTTGTTTGGGACGGATTCAAGTCTGAAACCCATAAAATAAATGCTGATGTGCCCCAGGGCTCCGTTTTGTCTCCGACCCTTTTCCTCATTTTTATGAATGATCTCCTGTCTGCTATTTCTAATACATTATTTCGCTGACGATAGCACTCTTAGCTTTTCATATTCGTTCCCAGACTCACAACGCTCCTCTTCGGATGTGGAACTGCAACGACAAAATATGATTAGCTCATTAAATTCCGACCTACACCGCATTGTACAATGGGGAATAAAAAATCGTGTGGAATTTAATGCTTTGAAAACGCAATGCTGTCTTGTATCGTTAAAGCGAGATAAACCCTCTTTGCCACTATCTATGAGTGGCACTTGCATCAACGAAACGGAAAATCTCGACATCCTCGGAATGTGCATCAGCAACCACCTTTTGTAGAGCGATCACATACGCGATGTCGCCAAAAATGCCGCAAGATGTCTAGGTTTTTTGAGACGTTGGTTGCAAGAAATGTTTCTCTCCGTCTGATCTGGTTACAATCTACAAAACCTATAAACGTTCGGCTTGAATATCTTTTTTAAATTAAAGATATTGATTTTCGACTCAAATATCTTTTTAAAAATTTAGGATATTAGTTTCAAAGTAGTTTTATCTTATACAAAATATTGTTTTCAACATTCAGTAAATTTTTTTATAAAAATCAAACACTCAGTTTTTTTATAAAAATTAAAATCTACGACAATAGTACGCAAAATTGATAAAAATTAGTTTGATTCTCGATATTCTGTGAATAATTGAAGGTATTGACTTCAAAATGATATTATTCTGTGCAAAATTCTCTTAGAAAAATTCAATCTGTATTTGTTTATATAATAAATAAAAACTTTCAAGAAATGCTACAAAAATTGGTAAAAATTAAAAAAAAATCTCATTAACAAAAATAGATTTTGAAATCAAACTAGTTCGTCATATGCAAAATATTGTTGGTAATTTCAATTATTGGTAATATAATCTATGTTTTAGAAAAAATCAACTGATAACTTTTTTAACAAAACATGAAAAAAACGAATAAGAGATGGTTTTCGACTGAAATATTAGGAGAACAAAGAAAGACTTTAAATTTTGTATCACACACAAAATATTATTACGACAAATCGACAGACGGGATAGGAAGTTATCAGTGTAGGAGGTCGCATCCCATCCTCTTTTTTTTTAATCTTAATCATCTTAATTTTATTTATATTATAAGAATACAAAAAAAAAACAAAGCTTCAAAAATCGTCCTGATTTCGATATTATACAAATAAAAACAAAAAATAAATTAGGTGGAGCAACATTCTGTTTAGAACTAGGGCTTAGTGGCTTACAACTCTCAACCATTTAGGTATGCTATTATAAAAACGGTCATAATATTTTTCCTGAGTAAAATTTTCAGCCACTTATTTTATGAATTGGATGAACAAAAAAAAATGAATTCAAAAACATTTCTTAACATAGATAGATTCAGATATACAAATATGAACTATGTCTGCAAAAAACTGAGTTTTTGAGCATGAGTAGAGTATTTTATTTTATAAATCTTATCGATTAAATTTCGCCCCGTACGTGGCTTTGAAAGCTATCCGTTTTAAAGGAATATCTATATACTTGTGTCCACAATCTAGGGATGCGGCCAACCTTATAAGCGTGAGATTTTAAGACCACCCACATGAGTAGAGTACCTATATTATACAATATGAAGACGTAACCAGGGTTGCGTGTTTGTGAATTGAAAAATCATTAAGTCATAAGCAAGTTGGTGACTTATGAATTAAAAAAAATTAATTCAAAAGTCACCAACTGACTTATGAGTTAAAAAAATTTAATTCACAAGTCACCAACTGACTTCTGAATTAAAAAAAAATAAATCGCAAGCCATTAACTGACTTGTGAATTAAATAGATTCAATTCACGAATCACCAACTGACTTATGAATTAAAAAAATTTAATTCACAAATCCTCAACTGACTTATAAATTAAAAAAATTTAATTCACAAATCCTCAACAATAAATCCTCCTAAATTGCAAGCCACCAACTGACTTATAAATTAAAAAGAATTTAATCGCAAGCCACCAACTGACTTATGAATTAAAAATAATTAATTTACAAGTCATCTACCTACTGAATTATGAATTAAAAAAGGAAGTGGCCTATTTTTGTATGGAGCGTGGAGTTCAATTCAATTTTTTCAATTTTTTCAATTTTTCAATAATGAAAGTGGTATCAAATGAAAGGTGAGATTTAGCACGTTATGTTTGTCAAATGTTTCCAACATAGTTGGTGCCGTTTTTGAGATATTTGGGTTTGATGTTAATTAAAACAGAAAGAGAATTTTACTTGCGATATAATGAGCGTAGGAAAATAACTTTGCAATCAAATGAAAGGTATTTTTTCTATCTTTCAAATATAAGCAATATTATTTTTATTTTTCTAACAATAAAATATACTTAAATATTTAGTATTAACTTCTTGGAAATCAACTTTTTTTAACTTACCCTTTAATCATCGATATTTCAGAAATATCAATGATGAGTGATGATGATGACATACATTTTTGTTGTATTATTTTAAAGAAAAATTTAATATTTCACGAAAAATTTACTACTGACAGAATCTTCATATTTTTTTACGTGCTGCATAGATGACTTGTGAATTAAATTTTTTTAATTCATAAGTCAGTTGATGGCTTGCGATTTAATTCTTTTTAATTCATAAGTCAGTTGGTGACTTGGGAATTAAATTTACTTAATTCATAAGTCAGTTGGTGATTTGTGAATTGAATTTATTTAATTCATAAGTCAGTTGGTGACTTGGGAATTAAATTTACTTAATTCATAAGTCAGTTGGTGATTTGTGAATTGAATTTATTTGATTTATAAGGCAGTTGGTGACTTGTGAAAGACATTTTGTTTAATTCATAAGTCAGTTGGTGAACTGTGAATTAGTGTTAACATGAGTTAAGCTAAAAGTGAATTAAGCTTTTGCAACGCTGGACGTGACTATCGAAGCTGCACCAATAATAATAATTGTTTTAAAAAATAAATTATTGTGGTATTGACTTATTTATTCTAAATTTATTTTTCACATCCAAATATAGTTAACCACGCGTATTCCAAGAAATTTCGTTTAATCTGACAAAAGTTTATTTTTATTAACTGTTGCTTAAAATAGATTATGGAATTTTTCAATCGAAATTACAATATGGATTTAAATAAGATACTGCTTCTTTGATAAATCATCAAAGAAAATTAATTCTTGCTACAAAATTGAAACTTTTACTCCCAAAAGATACATAGTTTTGAAATAATTTAAAATAAAAGTTTACCTGGAAATTATTTAAAGTCAGTTTATTTACCGACATTTAGAACAACTTCATTGTTATATTGTTTCTACTTACCGTATATTTAATAAACACCCTCAATTTATCAGAATGCTAGCTTCACATTTAATAAACAATTAAAACATTGGCTTGTTTCTCATGATAGCGAAAGTATTGGATCTTTGTTAAATAATTTTACCCAAATTTCACTTCAATTAATTTCGTTTCCAAAAAGTCAATGCATTAAAATAACGGATTATCCATTTTGAGGTTTCAAAAGCCTAGGGCTGGCTTAACTATCGCACAACGCATACAATTTGTTAAAACCTACTACAAAAATGGTGGTTCTGCCACAGCCACATATTGTGCTTTAAGATGAGATTATGGTTTACATAATCGTACAACTACGTAAGCACTTGGAAAAATTATGAAGACATTTTAAAAGACTGGATTGGTTGCAGATATTGTAAGGCCTGTGCATCATCGTTTCGCACATACTACTGAAAATATAAATATCGCTGCTGTAAGTGAAAGTGTTACCGAAGACCCGAATGTGTCGATTTCTAGTCGTATTCCTCCAGTCGGAATTAGGACTCTCTTACTGAAAATTATGGCGTATTTTGCATTTGGATCTACACCTACATCCATATAAAGTCCAGCTCACACAACAACTGAAGCCACAACGTTGTAGATACTTCGTGAAGGGGTGCTTGAACAGCAGGCGGTGGACGGCGATTTTTCGAACAAAATTTTCTTCAGCGAGGATGCACATTTCTTACTCGGTGGGTATATTATTAAACAAAATTGTCGTCATTGGGGTTCTGTTAATCCTCAAGTTATTGAAGAGATGCCATTACATCCACAAAAAGTCACTGTTTGGTGCGCTCTTTGGTCCGGAGGTGTGGTTGGACCTTACTTCTTCGAAAACGACTGTCACCGTCTTTTCGGAGCGTTAGGGTCATATGATAACCGAATTTTGTGCCTGCTATTGAAAACCACGACTTGGAGAATATTTGGTTTCAACAAGACGGGTGCCACACAACTCGAGCGAATATGGCTTTATTGCAAGAGACATTTCCTGGCCATGTAATTTCTCGTCTTGGCGATATCAACTGGCCACCAATGATCGTGTGATTTGACACCGCTGGACTTTTTTTTGTGGGGCTACGCGAAAGAAAGTGTTTATGCAAATAAAAAAGTACCTACCCACTTTTTTCGACTGCTTTACCATCGTAATGACATGTTTGATAAAAATCTCTAGCTCCAATTTTTTAACGAATGCAATAATACTAGTAAAATACAAAAAGTAAAAAGGACATACCAATGAATGTCATAAAGAATTATTACAGTTTTTTTTGTAATGATTTTTTTCCTTATTTCATCCTATAAATAACTTTATTTTGAAATTTTGAATCTTCGAAATCTCTTTTCTGAAGCATTTGGCATACCAAAAAGAGACAATTTACGTTGGACTTGAGGATATAATAATATGAATGAATTTATTTTTAAAATGTAAAATCACCCTCTTATTTGCGTTAAGTTTGCTTAAAATTGAGCACTTTAGCACTTTCTTCACCCTGACCATTCATTAACTACTATAAAAATTAATGTTTTCCAGTTTTTCTTTTTTTTATTCATACAAGTATATTGAAAATTCCCATATCAAAGAACCAAAACCAATTAAAATTCTTTTCGGATATAGACTACAAGAGGAAGCACTTTTCATTTCATATAGATTTATCTTTGATCAATGCAAATTAACTTCAAAAATGTTCTTATAATAAAATAAAACTAAAAACTAAAAACAAAAATTAGAAAAACAAATATTCTAGACATGATGTGGAGCACCCGGCCGGCCGTATCTTGCGTTCGCCTCCATTCTCCGTCGCGTCGTGTGGGTTGCTCTGCCGGCCGTACCGGCCGCTGGCTGGGTAAAAATTTAATTTAGGTTCGAAAACAAAACATGAGTCTGCTATTGCACAATGAAATAATAATAAATCATTGTAAATACATTATTTTGATGGCAAATGTGGTTCTGTTCATCTTGTCGTGTTTGTTTAGCGTCAACGCGGGATTTAAAAATTGAAACAATGCATTTATTTGAAAACTGTATTTATATAAACATTAAAGCTTGTTTATGCCACAAGTCTATATAAAAAATATGCATCTTTTGCATTGTTTTTCGGTGTGTCAACGGTGTTCTGTGTAGCTTATTACGACGGGACCTGTGATAAGGCTGAGTATTTCTGTGTGGCAATGCTTTTTTGATTTCGTTCGGGGCTTATGATGTAAATGTATTCGTATTCGTAGCGTAACAAAATTTTCGGGGACTCGTTACGAGGACTCTGTGATAGGGGTGATTAATTTCGGAGTGTCAAAGTCAGCTGATTTGCGTCAAAATAAAAAAAATAAATAAAAACTCGTTTTTCATCTTTCGATTTAGTTCTATTCTGCCCATAATCTCGTAAAGGCCCTAACTAACATTTTCACTATTTCGAGATAATGATAAAAACACTAAATCTTTAACCGCGACCTGAAGGTAAAAAGTGAAAAATACCAAAACATATTTTTTGTAAAGCTTTTTTATTGCTTTATTTTTTTGGAATAGTTTTAAACTCAAAATTTGTATGCATTTTGGAAAACAAGGTAGATAGGGCTTTTTAGCTTTGGACGAAACAAAAAAAGGCCCTATGTACAACAATTTACGTTATACTTTATTAAAAACCCTTAATAAAACATGAAATAAGAATTCATGATTAGTATTTAAAGCTAAATTAACAAGCATTCTTGACCGGTTTATGTTTAATCACTTATTGTAAATAATATATATGTAGATAAATTAAAAAAAACGTGAAGTTACCGCTTCAAAAGTTTCAACAGACTATGTAAATGCCTAATAAAGCCCTCTGCTAAAAACAAAACTCAACATTCGTTAAAGAGTTAAACAGGACTAAGCACGAAACGAGGTTACGACCTTTACGTATCAAAAATTTCATTCGACTGTAGGCCAATGACGCACTCTCCAACAAAATCAAATTCTAAATTCGTAACAAAAACTCGACAAGATTCAACACGTTACGAGGTTACAACCTTTTACATACAAAATTTCAGCCAGAAAAAAAGCCCTAACTACAAAAATTCTTGTATCAAAATTTATAAAAAGCCCTAACTGCCACATAGGGCTTTTTTAAAAAAGAACATGAATATGTTTTCTGTATGCAGTGTATTATAAAAGGCCCTATTTGGTAGTTAGGGCTTTTTATAAATTTGAATGCACATGATTTGTAATTAGGGCTTCTAGAAATTGTGTTTTTCTGGCTTATTTGAAGATCTAGGGTCAAGAAATTAATGTAGAAAAATCGGAGACAATGCCCTAACTCCAAATATGCAAAAAACTCAAAATCGGAAATTTTGTAGATAGGGCCTTTACGAGATTATGGGCAGTATTTGTTTTTGTCTTTAAAAATGCAATCTTTGCAATAAATGAAGAAAATACACGAAGACGACGAACACTAAAAATGCAGCGCAAAATTTTAAGGGATGCTTTTAACCCCTTGGATCTTGATGACAAAAGTGTTGGTAACATATTTTAAACATTCCACTGCTTACAAAGAAAATTGATTTGCAGATTTAAAAAAAAACTTTCGGGTGAATAAGTCAGCGTTTAAATATGTATTGGAGATCCTGGATCAAGAACTCGACCTTTGCGTGTTTTCGAGTTCAATCACCCAATCAGCAGATTGGCAGCCGTTTTGAGATTCATTGCGGAAGGAGGATACCAATACGGCGGCGCGGCGTTGGCAAGTTTCATGTCAAAATACCGGCGGAAGAGAAGTTCCTGTAATACAATAGAAAAGGGTTCTTCAGTATAAATGCCATGGTGGTATGAATGCAAGATATACATACATATTTGTAAGGTTTAGTTTGAAATTCATTTTTTTTGTCAGATTTGCGACAACAAGATGCTAGTGAGTTTTATAGACGCAAGATACCCGGGATCAAACCACGATTCTCATGTGTGGAATTTAAGTTCAGCGAAAGCATATTTTGAAAGCAAATATCGTGATGGAGAAAGAAACGCTTGGATTTTAGGTTTGTTGAAAACAAACTTTTATCTCAGACAAATAACGTTAATGTCTGGATTTGTTACAGGTGATGCCGGATACCCACTGGCTTATAACTCCATTTCGTTTCGCTGAGGTCGGGAGTCCTCAAAGCAGCTTCAATTTGAAGCACAGTAAAACTCGGAATATGGTGGAGAGAGTCATAGGCGTTATAAAAAATCGGTCACGGTGCATACACGCAGCACGTCAGCTCCACTATTCCCCGCACAAATCTGCACAAATTATAAATGTAGCATGTAGCCTTGCATAATATTTACATTGATTTTAAAGTCGAAGATGATTTTAATGAAATCGAAGCTGAAAATGAAGACGAGCTTAAAGAAAGTGATGAAATCCCCCATCTCCATGGTGTATCATCCCAAATAAGGACCAGTATTATGAGGATCTTAATTTAAAACTGTGGTTTTCATTGCAAACGAAGTTCTTGCTTTATTTAAGACATTTATGTAAGTACATACATATGTACATACAGGTATAGTTAAAGAATAAAAAAAAAATAAGTAAAGTAAATAGTAAAAAAAAAAAATAAAAAGTTTTTGATTTAATGATAATTATCAGCAATTTCTGACTTAAATCCAGCTCATATCACTCCTTCACATCTATCTATTTCAATCTTTACTTTGGGCTGTATCTTTCTTTATAAATTTGAACCATTTTCATTTTAATCTCAATTTTTTTCTGTAATAGTTTCTCCTTTACTTGGTTGTGCCTTTTAGATTCTTCGAGACCTTTTTCCTCTATTTCAGAGAGTTTTTCTATTCCTTTGTAAATTCGGCGCAAGCTGCTTGATATCCCTTCAGAACTTTTTTCTTTTTTATCTCTAAATTCTTCAGTTTTGACATGGAATTCTTGTTGCATCTTTATTTGTTCTTTTAAAAGGCTGGATGAATCATATGATTTACGCGAAGTGGTTGGAAGACGCCGTGGAACATTTCTCACATCAACATCAAAACATCGGCGAGTTGGTTCTCTTCACAAGGTTCATTAGATTCTAAAGGCTCGGAAGAATTTTCGAATCCTAAAGATTGTGTATCTTTTATTCCTCTGGTCGAAGTTTCAAGGCCAGTCAGTCTTATGACACCTTCTTCGAGGCTGCTTAAAGCCATTCTATTTCCTCCGCCACCTGTAGTTATGCATTCTTTTTTGTTCTCAACCATTTTTCTCTTGATGTATGTATGCCTTCCAATTCGTTTTCAAAACTCCGATCAAAATAACTGTTCGTAGAAAAAACTGCCAAACTTCCTATTCATTCGGGGCTAGTGATACCACTTTTCACGAACTCCGAATTTCGTTGCAAATTTTTTTTTAATACGACGGGAGCAATGATACTTTTTTTCGCGGTTCGTACTACGAATCTATTACGACGGGGCCTGTGATAAGGCTGAATGTCTATGTTCAATCTCGTTTAGGGTTTCAACTATTTACAAAAGATTTCATGGTCAACAATTATTTTAAAATAAAGTTTATAATGAATAATTTCATTAATTCACTGAATTAAAAAAAAAACATTCAAATTTGAAATCAATTGTCATTTTTTTTTAAATTCTCGGAGCTGTTTTGTCGGATACCCACATATGTACATATGTATATCAGAAATACTTAGATACCTTTGGATTCCTTTTTTGACATCCCAGCTGTTTTGGATCAGCTGTTCCTTTACAAGTAAAACACTAACAAAGATGTACCCGGGTTTTCCATAGGCACATTCAGATTTCACTCAAAAATTTCTTTTTTTTTTCGTGGCGAAGAGGATTGGAATTGTTTTTAATACATTGAATTAGCTTAACATTTTTTGTTTTAATTTCATTAGTATTGGTGTAAAGAGAGGTAATTATGCCGAAAAATCCAGATCTGCAGATTTGATCTTAAGTCGCAAATAAATCAATTTATTTTGTGCCATGGAAAACTTCATAAGCTATAAAATCAGTTGTATTCGTGGGAAAAATAT
Source organism: Eupeodes latifasciatus (assembly GCA_920104205.1). Classification (NCBI taxonomy): domain Eukaryota; kingdom Metazoa; phylum Arthropoda; class Insecta; order Diptera; family Syrphidae; genus Eupeodes; species Eupeodes latifasciatus. The sequence goes on from OV049924.1 coordinate 394,019,912, forward strand.
CACTGTTTGATGAAAGGGTGGACTGGACCACTAAGCAGTTGCGATGTTCCATGGTTGTTAGGACAAAATTCTTCGAGGCCTCTAAAGACTTTTTAGTAAAAAAAATTCTGCAATTGATAATTACTTTATTACCTATAAGATTTAAACGAGAAGTTTCGATGTTTGCTGTGTATAATTTGACAGTTGCGAATGACAATCTGTGAATGTCAATTTCTGTTCAGTAAGGTCTGGCTATGTATCATGAATCGTTTAACGCCAGAACAATGATTCCAAATTATAAACATTTACTAAAAAAAAAATAATAAGAAAGAATTATGTGACATGACCGCCGCCGCTACCAGTGACGACAGCGACATCGTCGCGGCTGAGTGGGTGGACAGAGGTGTCAACTGAGAATAACAGTTGGATTTATGAATTTAAGAAGTTTAACAAATTGGAATTGCACAATTTTCTTTCTGCCATATCAGTTGGATATATTGCTATAATTTTCTTACTAAAAGAGTGCTATCTATGACTAATGAAAAGTAACAGCAAGGCATAACTTACGGAATGAATGTTTCAAGCTTCAATTTTAAATAGGATTATTTATTATTCATAAATTCATAAACGAGCTCTGCCAGAATCATTTTATTAAAACTGTAGATTTAAAAATATTGGGTTTTAAACTATCAGGTCTTTAGAACAATTTGTTTATTATACATTTTTTTAATTGCGGAAAAAATAAGTAAATTTAGAAATACAAATTGGAATGAGAAGCTTAGTAAGTTGGAAAAGAATGCTAAACCTTTCTGGAACATAGCAAAAATTATCAAAAATAAAACAATAACCTTCAAAATAATTATTGAGTTGTTTATCAAAACTCAGATAAAGCTAATGTCTTTGCAACAACCTTTCTGAAAAATCATTGTGTATCTCAACACCTTAGTGATGATCCAGCAAATACAGTTCACTCACAAATCACTGAAACTCCTAGGGATCAGTTTATATCCAGGGAGGATGTCAAATACATCGTTTCAAACTTTAAAGTCAAAAAATCTGATGGACTAGACAATATAAAAACATATATTAAAAAAACTACCAAAAGCAGGGTTCGAATTTCTTACATTTTTGATAAACGCGTGTCTAAAAACGCAATATTTTCAATTGAACTCGAAATATGCAAAGGTAATACTAAACCTGGAAAACCGTCAAAACTCCCAACAAGCTATCTACCAATAAGTTTGCTTAGTTGTATAAGCAAAGTTTTCGAAAAAATTTTGGAATGTAAAATATTACGCATCGTTGATGAGCTTCAGATATATCCGAATGAACAATTTGGATTCAGAACGCATCACAGTACTACTCAACAGGTATTTAGAGTCTGTGAACATATTAGGAAAAATCGATCCCTTGGAAAATCGACTGGTCTTATTCTACTTGATATAGAAAAGGCATTTGACTCAGTTTGGCACGATGGAGTTGTGCACAAGAGGGCATATTTCAGGTTTCCAAAGTTATTTGTCTGTTCTGTATTAGCAACGATAATAAAATGATAATTCAAAAAGTAGTATTCCAAGCAATACTTCTGTATGGATACCAGGTTTGGGGAAAATGTGCAAAATGTCATCTTAAAAAACTACAAATATCACAAAAAAAGCTTCTAAAAATGATGCTTAACCTTCCACGATATCATTCCACCATAGACTTACATGACACCTTCTTGCTAAATTGTGAAATCTCTGAAATCCGCTTATAAATCAATTGATTCATTAACCATCTTTTCGATATGTTTTTGCTAGTTTGAAATTTGAATTATTCGTACCTTTGTTTAAATATTACTCGTTAAATTGTAAATTTATTAATTTATTTTCTATATGTTCATTATTAATGTACTGTTTGTCTATACTTATCTATTAATTAATTTACTTATTTATTCATTTATTTATTTATTTATTTATTTATTAGTTTATTTATTTATTTATTTATTTATTTATTTTATTTATTTATTTATAAACTAATTTATTTACTTATTTATTTTTTTATATTTATTTATTTAACAATTTGTTAATTCTTACTAACAAATTACTAATATATTAAAATATATTTATCAATTATAATTTATACTAACCTTTTTTTTACTTCTAAACAAAAGTTTAGAAATCTTAATTTTATTTGAGTAAAAATGTACCTGCCCTTTTCAATTTGAGTTGAAGGTTTTGTTTGTATTTTCCTTCAAAATTATTACTTAAATTTATTATTATCTAAATTCTATATACAAATTAATAAACTTGTTCAGCAGAAAGATATCATAGGAAAATATCAAATCTCTGTATGTAAACCAAATGTAACTGTTAATAAGAAAATAGAGAATATCTATCTATCGAAATTGCCGTATATGAAACGAATTTAATCATCAAGCAATTAACAAATCACCATTAATTGACCCTTTATGAGGCTTACACGTTGGCAGCATCATCGGTCCTTATTTATTTCGAAATGAGGAAGAAGCTGCCGTTTTGGTGAATGGCGGGTATTATCATACAGTTCACAGATTTTCTAATTTCTAACAATAATTAATCAGCTAAACATCGACGACAAAAAGACGTCTCCCTATTACTTTCTACAAGGCTCTGTTAAAATACATGGTCTGTCAAAACATTGGTTTACGCCGACAAACCATCATTTCAATTGACCAAAATCCATATAATGTTCGAATTTTAGATAAAAGTAAGAAAATTAAATTTATAATAATTTTTAATATTTTTTGTTCATATTTCTATTATTCGCTCAAACAAAATATTAATAATAAAATTTAAAAAAAAAGTTCGAAGTCAAATGCATCCAGGAAACTAATCAACTGTCAGTACTCGGTATGTGTATCACAGATCACCTTTTATGGAATGATCACATATTCGACATCGCCAAAAATGCTGCTAGGTGCTTAGGATTTCTCCGATGATGCAAGAAATTTGTCACCCCTTCTGATCTGGCTGTAATTTACAAAGCCTTCATCCGTCCAAAGCTTGAATATAATTTGCATATCTGGGCAGGTGCCCCTAAAACAAGTTAAAATCTCTTGGATAGAATTCAAAAAAGGGCTTTAAAAATGATAGGCGACAGAACTATAATCGAAACATTTACATCACTAGAACACCGCCGCAATGTTTCATGCCTTTCGTTGTTTTATCGATATTTTTACAAACAATGTTCGGTCGAAAAACTATTCAGCCGTAATACTCGCACTTCTAGGAATGCTCATCAGTTTACCCTTGATTTCGGGCGTACTGTCAAGTATAGAGATTCTTTCTTAAATCGCACATCGAGAATGTGGAATGCTTTGGCCAGCTCTGTTTTTCCCTCCCATTTTGATGTTCAGAACTTTAAGACCAATGTGCACCGGTATTTCCTGTTAAATCCTTCCCTATTTTCCTAACGCTCGCACTGTGTTTAAATATAAACATATAAAGGGTACTAATAACCCCTTGAGTGCTTGTGAATTATAAAAAAAAAAAAAAAAAAAAAAAAAAAAAAAAAAAAATTGTTCTCAAAATATTTAATTCGAAAATGAGTTCTTACCGATTTTCAGAAGTATTTTTGTAGGTTTTTCTGTTTGTTAAGAAAACTGCCAATTGAATTTTTTTCAAATTTTTTAAATAGTAACAACAATTTCCGTTATAAGATAAAACTATTTCAAAAACAAAATCTTTATTTTTTGTGAAGTTATTCAAGTTCAATATCAATTTTTGGCAATTTTTAGTAGTGACTATTTTAGATTTTTATTTTTTGAACAACAAAACTGCCAACTCGATTTTTCCAAAAAGTTTACAAGATGTTAGGTAAAGCTAGGTAAATGGGCTGGCGATTGATGAAGTCATCGCCAAACTTAGATCCATTGCGATACCCCTATGTATTTAACTTCTCTGAAAATAAAATATAAAAACCTATGAATTCAATTCCCATTTCTGAAATGTCTACCAGTTCTTCAAGGCTATGGAAGAAGTGTTTGCTTAAGAGTGTGTTTATAGTGCGGCATAGTGCTGGGCAGTGGCATAAGAAGTGGGCTGTTTGTTCCTGTTCTTCCTCATCATTGCAACCTTTGCACATATAATTTCCTTGTTTCTAGGCTTTCCAATCTTTTATTGGTTTTTTTAAGTATCTTGTTACAAATGATGAATGATTGGTCCAAAGTTGTACCTGTCATTGTCAGCTTATTAGCTCTCTCCTTTCCAGGCGCATCACTATGATCATCATCACATCACTCAGCAGAGTCTAATGTTGTGCTGTGAGCTAAGAACCGTTAGTTTTAGGCAACAGTAATATACAAGTTCTGATTTGATTACTGTGGTAGAAAACGATTTTATTGCTGCTTGGCTATCAATGGAAATATTGATATCAGCTCGTGTGACAACGCTATCATTGAGACCTGTTTTGCAGCGTTTGTCACTGTCAATACCTTGGCTAGGAAGACGCTGCTTTGATTGGGGAATCTGAAAGAATTGGCTAGATTGAGTGTTTCCAGCGACCGTTTAATAACCATCAGTAGTATATATGGATATTGTAGACTCATTTAAGTTTGGGACATTGTTCACCCATTCGTTTAGGGAAGATGGCACTAAAGGGTTTATCTAGAATCACATCATTATATCATTATACAATATACAATTTTATTAAAGTCACTAGATTTAGTGGTTCGTGGGATATTTTATTTAGATTTTAGGGACCTTGAAACGCCAAAACTGTCAACATTTTCAATTTTATAAAACGGACCAATTACAATTACTTCCTATGGGAGATTAAAAATTAATTATCTGCATTAAACATTTTTACTTTTATTAATTCTTTGATAAAATTATATTTTGTGACTTTAAAAGTTCCGAAATGCAAGCTTCTCCAACTAACTTGGTTTCTGGCTAACTGTCTCCAGGTTAATACACCACTCCTCGGTATATCATCAGCAGTCTGCTTCTATTGCGCAGTCTTCTGTCTCTTTTGAGTATAGTTAAAGGTAACCCGATGATCGTTGGTCTTTACTTACAAAAGCCCTAAAGTTTGAACAATTTGGAGTACCCACAACATTCGGGATGCTATTGCAGTAATAAGGCAACACATATAGAATCCAATCATGTAACAAACAAAAACCGTTTCTTAATAAATAAATATTAGTTTAAGTTATGTATCCCTAAAAACCTGTGTGTAATTTTAATTCAAATATTTGAAAATGACAAGTATGATCTCTTCAGAGCTATTAAAACTAAAAAATTAAAAGTTCTAGATATGAACTTAAGCTGAAATTATACATAACTAAATTTGAAGAGAGGTCTTTAAACTGTAGATCGCTCAAAAGCGAATTAGCTCAAAAACACATGGATCTACCGTCTTTATGATTAAGTCATCTATTGGACTTTTCCACTCAGTGAAAACTAATAATTTCCACAATAATCAAGTTAATTTAAAAAAAAAAAAATTAAATATAAGCGTTGTACTCGTACTTAGTAAAAAAGTACATTAGCATATAAAAGGCACTGAAATTTTCAACTATACACACTTATCAAATGCCTCAATAATTTTGTAGACTGTCTTGATTTTCTTTTAGAACTTCAAAAAAATTGCAAGAGAAATTCAAAATAATGTACAATGTATGGTACATCCTAGGATATGTACATTCCAACAATTCTCAAAGCAATCATTTATTACACATCGACTTATTGAGATAGTTTGGAAAAAATTAAATTTAATGTTTGTTTTAAATCTCTCGTCAAACGTGCGTCGCCGACAAGATGTCGCGTCGCGTCTTCAAGACATATTTTTAAAAGCTGAATAATACAACTAAAATGTAAATATTTAAATGTTTCCTGACAGCTGGTTCTCAATTTTCTTAAACAAAATATTTTCTAACTTAAATTGATGACTTTAGTGGGAAAAATGTCGTGCGGATCGTGCGTGAACCTCATCGCACTCTGAACATTCTCTTGCTTATTAAAACAATTTATTTTCCTTTTACTTTCGAAGCGTTCGCCAAAATTTTCACGATCGACTTCGATCAGCTTAATGCTGTGGCATCTATATATCCATGGTCGCCGCCGCCGCCGGTAGCCAATACCGCCACCTCCGCTGACAACAGAAATGCTATGCACTTTAGGATCTTTTAATAGCAACAGGGACTGAGTCCATTTTTGCAAGAAAATCGTTCTTCTTTGCTTTCTTTTTGCTGCAGAAGTTACAAAAATGTATGTAGAATTTCATAAGATCATTGTAAGGGCAACTTAACTCACAGCATGTTTCAAGACTCAGCAACTTACGTACATATGTACTTTCATAGAAACTGATGCTCATGAGTTCGACATGCTTTTTGATTTGTCTTCTATATGAATGTAGGTACAAATGTATCTATGTATCTTTTTTTGGGGAAATAAGTTTAAACTGAAAATTTTGCATTCTTCAGTCTTTCGGGAATTTCGGTACTAACAAGATCGTTGGCTGAATTTCGAATTCGATGGGTTTTCAAAATACATAGTAAATTATATCTGTCAACAAGTTACTTGAACTTACTTAGTTGGTGTTGTTGAAAATAAGAAATCAAATTCTGTTGCCAAAAAATAAAAGAATTGATACATATGTATGTAGTTGTGCAAAATAATTTTGATTGTTATGAAATTCGGAAAATCGGTTTCTCAATTGAAGATATTAGTGTCTTCATTTAAGTGCTAGTGTTATGTTCTTGTGCAGAGTTTAAAAGAAAGCATTTGTTTCTCAAAAAGTCTCTGTGAAAAGATTTGATATTCTTCCTTTTTCTCATAAATGCAAGAATTTCAAAATATTTAATACCAAAAATTAAATAATTCTTTAGAAAAAAATCCCGAAATAGAAATTTAATTAGTGCGTTTAAGCTCATTACAGTACTCGTACAAAACGAGCAACGTACATACATCGTACACCCCCTGAAAAAGAGTAAAAATAAAATTGTATAAAGTGAATGTCTTCAGTAAATATATGCCTAATATAATTATGTATTTTTATTTGCGTTGAGATTGAGATCCTACATATTGTCGTGAGCAGCAGAGTTTCTTTGATTTCCAAGTTTTTTTTTTTTAAAACATGAGCAGAAACATGAATTTATTTTGAGGTTTCAGACTTCTTGGACAGTGTTCATGTAGCACTGGTGGACAAAATTTTAAGAAAGAAAATCAGGAAATTAAAGTAAAATAAGAACATGTTTAGAATCTAAGTGGTGTTTTTTTTAATGTGCTTTTGTTGTAAGATTAGAAGTGTTTGGTCTTTCCGAAGACAGTAATATTTTTTTTTTTTAAATTTTAAAGGTGGAAAATGTCTATAATTCTACTTTGAAATTTGTTAATAAAACTTATACCAAATGTACACATCATCAACCGTATTACTCCCAAAATTTGTCAAATTTTGCGTCACCCTATAAAAACGGGGTTTCTGCTGTTATTGCAGAAATCAAAAAATCTGTATTTTAACATATTTCGCTAGGTAACATTTGAAAAGATAATGATATTAATTTTGTATGAGTTTTGAAAGATTAAACACCAATACTTCTTGACCCAGAATGTATACATATATGTATGTACATAGATACATACACTTAGTCCAAAAAGTCTCCCTACAGCAGTCTAATTTTAGTTTTTTTTTTTTTTTAAGTACAAGGAATAAATGTAAAAACCAAACAGTGAGTGGCGCAACAGTCCGTTGAGAACTAGGGCCTAGTGACTTACAACTCTAAACAATTCCTGTGTGCGAGTAATGTTGGCAAAAAAAAAATAACTGCCTATTACTTAAAAATTATTTAAGATGTATTTGAGAAAAATGTAACAAATCTGATAGAAAAATTCATAACTCTTACCCGATAGCAAATATAAAAACTATTTTTAATATCGAATAGGTTGTAAAAACATCTTTCAAACATTACTACTTCAGTTTGAATACAAAAACCTTAAATACATAAGACTCTTTAGAAAATGACGTTATTTTAAAATTGCAGATATTCAAAACAAAATCATTGATGACTTAAACATTTTTTGGTAACGAGACAAAAATTGCATTTTAGGCTTTTGATTTGGTGTTACAGCCTTTTGTCTCTTTCGTTTAATATTAACGACTTGGGCCTAGAACAACTGCTAAATATCGTAATAATTTAGTCTTTATACAGTAAGACAAACAAATTATATTTGTTTTGATATTAACGTCATAAGTTCATGGAGTTTGTGTGACCAGTTTCTAACGTAAGTCCTTTTTGCCTAACGTGAAAGAATTTATAACCTTTGATTTAACTTAAACACGTTGAAAATAGTGTTAATAAGATGTGTGAAAGAATGTCACCAAGTTTGCAAATATCCAGCAGATCTTTTTACTCTTTAATGGTTGAGTCACTTTTTAAAATGAAGCTATAATTTGTCGGATATTCATAATATATGTACATATACTAAAGGCTAACTTTAACATTTCTTTTACATAAGGTTATAAGAATTTTAAAAAAATTATCAGAGGTAATTGAGATATAAAAGAGAAAGTTATTTTACTTATTGAACTAACTGACCCGGCGAACTTCATACTGCCTTAATCTACTATATAAAAATAAGTCGGGTTTTCCTTCCTGACGCTATAACTCCAGAACGCACGAACCGATTTCCACGGTTTTGCATTCGTTGGAAAGGTCTCGAGCTCCATGAGGTTTATAGCAGACAAAATTCTCGAAAAATTTCAACAGAAAAGCGGTGAACTCCGTTAAGCTTGCCATAGAAAGCTATTGTAAAAGTTCCGATTTGTGGAATTGAAATTTTTAAAATTTTTTGACGTTTCAAGGGCCCTATATTCTAAACCAAAGCTTACTTTTGGGAACCTTTTTTAGTCAACCATATCTCTAGAAACGTCAGAGATATCGACTTCAAATAACGTATGAAATCTACAATGAAGGAATGATTCTGATTGAGGATCAATGCTTGACTATTGCAAACAAGCTACTGATTGAAGTAGGAATGATTGCCCCAAATCGATCAATGCACGATACATTGAACCAAGAATTAAATCGAGAGCTGCAATACAATTCCTGGACGCACCTGGGGGAACAGGGGAAAAATTTGTCAGTTCATTGATTTTGGTCAGTATTCGATCAAGATGTGACATAGCTTTGGCGTTAGCATCATCTGGAATTGCGGCAACTCTTCTAGATGGCGGTCGTACTGCACGTTCTGCGCTTAAGTTGCCACTCAATTTAAACATATAATTGATACTCCAATATGCAATATTTCCAAATCCAGTGCAATGGGAAAATTGTTGATGCAATGCAAGCTCATTGTTTGGGATGAGTGCACAATGGCACATAAGATATCACTTGAAGCACTTAACTTCACACTGAAGAATTTTCGACAAAGTAAAAACATCTTTGGCGGCTTGATGATATTGTTGGCAGCCGATTTCAGGCAGACGTTGCCAGTAATTCCCCGTGGAACGCCTGTAGATGAATTGAATGCTTGCCTGAAGGCATCACTTTTGTGGAATAACGTAAAAACATTATCGCTAACCACTAATATTAAAGTTCAACTTCAAAATGATCAAAACGCTGCACAATTTTCCAAACAATTGTTAGCTGTTGGAAATGGAAAAATGCTAGTTGATGCGACAACTGAATTAATTACTCTTACCAACGACTTTTGCCGATTTGTAGACTCTCAATTAGCTCTTATTGAAAATGTTTTCCCAAACATTAGTGTGAATTATCAGAATTATGCCTGGTTAAGTCAACGAGCAATTCTCACCGCAAAGAATAATGATGTACACGCACTGAATTTCACCATTCAATCAAAAGTCGCTGGCGATTTGGTGATTGATTTGTAAGCCGTTGATTCCATAACAAATCCCGATGATGTAGTAAATTATCCAACCGAGTTTTTGAACTCTCTGGAGTTACCAGGATTTCCACCACATAACTTGCAACTCAAAGTTGGTTAAGTTATTATGATACTGCGTAATTTAAATCCACCGCGACTTAATAACGGTAATTGACTTGCGGTGAAAAGACTTATGCCGAATTTGATTGAGGCAACCATTATTAACGGAAAGTACGCAGGTAAAAATGTATGTATTCCTCGAATACCAATGATTCCGACTGATCTTCCGTTTGACTTCAAACGATTGCAATTTCCGGTTCGCCTTGCGTTCGCAATGACAATTAACAAGTCGCAAGGCCAATCGCTTAGTGTTTGCGGGATAAATTTAGAAAATCATTGGTTTCCACATGGGCAGCTATACGTTGCGTGTTCACGACCAAAAAACAGAAAATTTGGTTTACCGAAGAGCACTTCAATGAAACGGATAATTTGCGGACAAGTATAACGCTTCGATTCAGTATTTACTTTGGATTCACTTTCATTTTTTACTGAGAGAAGTTCAACTAAATTAAACTTTATTTTTGTAATCGAAATGAATTCATTACTGTTGTGAAATGAAATAAAATGTTTCCTTTTCTACACTAATGTTATAAATAGGAAAGATTTGTATTTTTGTATGTAACGAATAAATTGAAAAAGTACTGGACCGATTTTAATAATTCTTTTTTCATTAGAAAGCTACATTATCACTGAGTAACATAGGCTATAATATTTAGTACTAGATTACTATATAAATCTTTAGAAATTCCTATTAAAACCAACCGAAGGTGTAAAAAAATTAGCCATACAATTTATTTCACCGCATACGCTGCGAATAGTATTAATGATAGGACAACAAAATGTTTTCTTATTTAGTGATTCATGCTCGTTTTAATTAGCAGAACTTAAATATCTGTACTTATTTATGTCTACCCGTGCGAAGCCGGGACGGGCCGCTAGTCGATAAATAAAAGACTTAAACTTTTTTATAAAATAAACTATAAATACTGGCTATTTATAAGGTTTGAATTTAATATTGGCAGACATATCCAGTTATGATACTGTGTGTTTCGTGGTACCTAAATAAACAAAGGTTTTTAGACGCGTAAACGGGACCGACGTATAATTGCTCATGTGCGAAGCAGGGAACACCAAGTTGATTCTGCAAACTTTGCATGATGGCCTTGTGAATTTGTGATTTATCAATTTACATCGCATTTGTCAACCGTATAGGAAATTGTAAACGTTTAAAGTTGAGTTGTAAATCCGTTAAAATTGAGATCTTCGACATCTTTATTTTCGCCGCCAATTTTTTTCATTCAACCATCTAATTATGGTTATGTTGGGCTATATTTATCTGGGAAACACAATAATTACGCTCCTCTTTTGAGTCTGTGATTTAACAGAAATATGTGGGTAATGTGTTGAATCCGGTCGAGGTGTCCATTGAGAATTTATTATTTCCGATGCTGCTTCGCAAGTACATTTGCAATTTCATCTTGTTGCAAAAATACTCGCATGTTAATTGTAGTTTCGTTAGGTACCGCCACAAATGTGATGAATTTAGGATAGCGTTAAGTTCATGTGCAACAGTTGATTGGGCAATAACTGGAAGAGTCTTACGAAAACCACCTGACAAAAGAATCATCAATCAACGTTCTGTCCAGTTCCTCCATTCTTAATCTTATGGGCGGTTGTACATTAATCCCAAGGAATCAATTTGCATACCTGTAGGACCTTGGTGATTGCGCTATCTTTTGCGATGTTGCAAATTGATGCTTCGTTGATTTGCATGTTTATTACCAGAGTCGCCAAAGCTGTACCATGTCGTGATCTGATCCTCTCCAAAGTCAATTGAATTAAGAACGTTTTTTCGGTTCCTGCAGGAGCATCAAAAAATCCAGCATTTCTGCGGTAATTTGTAGTGTAGGATTCAAAGTTTGATCGAACGCACGATGAAAAACATCCTCAGACATTTCATCTCTATACATGTCGATATGAATATCGAAAATAATGTACGAATTTGTTACGGTGGTGAAGATATTAAGGAATCCTTGAGCACATCATCCCATTGCGAATCGTTCGTTAAATGTCAAAGATGATATGGCTCATGGTACAAAGCACACAACTGTCCATTAACTATTCTCAGTTGTTTAACAATGTCGATGTCAAAATCTGTTTTGAATTATATTAATACAATGCGTACCTACCTTCACAAAAAGTTATACATATATAGTTGTTTAGTAATTTATAATAGTGTCTTTTTTGCTCCAGTCCATAAAAGTTTTTGGAAGTGTTAAGGACGTATAGACCAAAATTGAAGCTCAAGTATTTTTTTTTGTATTTAATTTTTCTGAAAGACTTGCAAACATTTCTTTATTCAGTTCCAATGAGCCCAAAGTTAACAAGATCGGACCTCCCTGTGCAAATTTATAATCAATTTTAAATTCTGAGAGCAGTCCATTTGCTTAAACTTAGTTACAATTTTGAAGAATTTTAGAAAAGACCTTGGGTGAAGACTGCAGTAAGTAGGGTCACACTCAATTAACTACTCGAAAAACCTTAGGCGAGATTCCAAGACTTATGGTTTTGAATTTAACTTTTAAAATAAAAAGTCACAAGTCATTCGGGAAGCATATATTTCTAAGATCTCAGAAATGCCTGTATTCTCAGAAATAGATATAAAGAAAACTAGATTTTACCCGCGACTTTGTCCGCATTAGATAGTTTTTTTTGGATAGTAAAAAAACTTGAGCTGTACTTTTTTGTTCACGTATGTTTGAATTGTGCCGAGATGGGATGAGGCCATACTAAGTGTGATTGTCATAGGTTAGGTTAGGTTAATACATTTTAAGAAGAAGATAGGTAGGTTACTGCAATACATTTTTATATACGACGTTTTTTGTTTTTCCTTCCTTGGCCAGAACGTAAAGATTTTGTGGGTTTGAGACTCGTGAGCACGCTACATATAATTGTCCATGGGAAAAACAGTTTTTTTTCCAAATTTACACCTGCAACTTTCAGCGTTTGCCCTGAGCTTTATTTATTGTAATTGCAAATGCTGCTTTCAGAGGAAACTGCACTCTCTTAGACTGAAACGGCAAATCGGTTGGAATTATCGGAATGCGGGGAATTAAAACATTTTTTCCTTTTGCTATCCAGTCATGATTATAGCTTTTATAATATTTCGTCCTAGGTGAGTAATCTGTAGCCGTGTACCATTACATAACTTTGGTGCGTCAAGATTTATCATTAACAGGACTGGAACACCAACCTTCAATCTCAACTTATGAGAAGGCACCCCTGATAATTCGAAAGAATTAAGAAACGCTATGGGGTATGATGTTACTTGCTCCGTGTCAATAACGTTGTCTACTGAGAGGTACTCGACGATATCTCCCTCCACGTCCGACATAATTTGTTCGTTTATCTGGCTAACTATCTCATTAGTTGGAGCTTAAATTGCCCTCTCACACAACCACTTCCTATTGCCCATATTTATATGCAGGTTTGGATAGACATTACTTTTTGATTTATCTGTGCTACAGACAATTTGATAGAATTCATGACTCAACGTAATCGAGCTGTTACAGTCTGTTGGCATACAATCTTCTCCGATTTTTAGAAGAGCAGCGGCATATTGTCCTGCTTGAGAATCATTGTGTAGCTGTACTCGCATATTCGTAGTCAGACAAAACTTTTGTACATGTATGTACATACACAGATGCCTTCAAACATGCGTTTATTTCATCTGCCGGTGTACCTCTAGTAATTACCGGTAGGGTCTGTCTAAGGTCGCGTTGCTTTCCGTAATACTAATTTTATTCAAATATTATTCAAATCTTTGATAATTTAGAAGTGAAAGCGATCAGATTCCCCGAAAAGTAATTTTCCCATGGGAATTCGTTGTTTTCCCGAGGTCAAAAGTAACTCATGTCCTTTCTTAAATCTCAAACTATCTCCTTACCAAATTTCATTTAAATCTGTTAAGTAGTTTAGTCGTAAAAGCGATCGGCCCACCTGAATTTTCCCATGGGAATGAGTCATTTTCCCGGGATAAAAAGTAGCCTATGTCCTTTCTCGGGTATCAAAATATCTCCATACCAAATTTCATGCAAATTGGTTCAGTAGTTTAGGCGTGATTGAGTAACAGACAGACAGAGCTACTTTCGCATTCATAATATTAGAAGATTATTAGTAAGGATTTCTTAAACGATTTTCTCGTTTATGCTTTCAAAACTTTGAGAATATAATTTATATGATTCAGTTTTTCGAGTACTCTCCAAATTCAAAAATAAAGAAAAGAATTGCAGAGCTAATTTGATTACTATATAATATGAGAATTAATAGTGAATTATTTTTGTATTTTATTCTCCTACTCTGTCAATTTGACTGTGAAAATTCTCAGAAATCTTAAAAAACATAAACTGGCCCAATTTTCAAAGTTCTAACTTGAAGTCAAAGTTAGTGAAGAGACGATGATGTTCATATGTACATATGTTACTTTTAGTATGAAAATTATAGTAAATTATTAAGTTAATTACTTAAAAATAGTAGCTAGGAGTTAAAAGCTTTTTTTTCAAATTTCAAATAACATAACGTTCAAAATATTTAAATTATAAGGAATATTTGCCCCAAAAAAAAGTTTTTAAATATAAAAATGTCTTACGGTTTCAATGTAAATAAATTGTGCATATATTTAGGATGAATGAATGAAAACTGAACAACACATTTTAAAGCTTTAATAAGAAAAAAATTGAAAAAAAAGAATTCTTGGAAATTATAAAAACATCTAAGAAATGGATAACTGGAATGTCCTAGCTGTGCAGACAACATCTTCAGCAATTACCAGAGATGCATTGGGAAATGTTTCGAGAGAAAATTTGGTGAGTTTTTAATCAGAAAAAAAAATCACGTCTGGGTAAACATCATGATTTTTTTGAATATTTAAGTTAGTGAAAATTTCTCCGAAAAGCTTTTCAAAATTCTAAATATAATGTTTATTGTTTGGTGAAACAAAAAGAACAATTACTTTTCACTTTTCAGAAATGACTTTGCATTTTGCAAATTAAGCCTTGGTGAAACGTAATTTGCAAATTAAAAGTAAAAAGTTGCAATGTGAAAAGTGTTTGGAGAAAAAGGGCCCTGATTTTTATATTAAATTTGATCTTGGAATGGATTTCAGATTACAGGGGCTTAAATGTGCAAAGGCAATACATTTTTAATGATTAGGTATAAGTGAATGTGGACAAGAGACCCCGATTATAACCGATTACTAAGGACGATTTTTTTTAATGTCAAACGTGTTTACTTGGATATGATCAATTTGGGTAGGTATAAAAGAGGAAAGGAGAAGGTATTGTCCGTCCGCTGCCGCTTTGAATCGCTCTAATTTTTCCGGAAATTTGATTACGTTTCTGGAAAATTTGTCTGCCGTTTTTGTTGATGTTATTCTCCAATAGATCCAACAAAAGTCTTCCGAGGTACTATTTGTTGAATAAACATAATTCCCTGTGGTTTTGTCTTACCAGTTTAGATTTTGTGAAAATGTATAATTGTTGTCTGGAAATCTTAAAATATTGGATCCTTTTTTAAATATTATGATTATCATCAACAAATTTATTTATTTAGCTGTGTCATTTTTATTTAAGGCTTAAATGATTACTGAAGAAACTTTAATTAAAGACTTTCTTTCCAGTTGGCGAGTTAATGAATCATTCAAAACTTAAATAATTTAATAAGGCATTCCAAATCTTAAGTAGCAAAAACGGAACTTTCGTGATATATGTACATTTTAAATATAAAAAATGCCACTTTTGTGTACAGTTTTTTAATTTTTATATAATATATATGTATAGCTAAGCTAGCTATATAATATATATGTATAGCTATTTTAAAAATTAAGCATATTCTGCAAAATGATTTTTTGTCCTACACCGTCTAAAAATTGAGCGCCTCGCAAATATCAATTAATTCAAAATTTCTGTAACAACTCGTGAATATTAATTATTCGAAATTCAAAATTTGTTTGTTGTTTTTTAATTTTTTAGAGATGTTATATTAAGAACCAGTTGAAAATACAAAATGCAGTATACAATTAAGTCGATTTAATACCTATTGTTATAAATAATCATTGCATTCATTTAATATTTACAATTTTTTAATATTTCTTGAAAAATATGTCTGTCGTTCAAAATACATGATGTCTCAAAGTAACCAACGCAAACGAAAGCCATTATATATGTAGGTAAGACTAATTTTCTAGCCGAAAAACTTATGAAGTAATTGTATTGTTTTCACTTCCTTTTTGGCTTTGAGTGATTCCTTTTAAACCCATTTTTGCCATTTTTAGGTTGTAGCGTAGTTTTTCTAGCTAAAAACAGGTAATCCATTTGAATTTAGAAACACATAATACTTTCAATAGTAAATTGTGACAAGGTCTTAAACCGCATTAAATTGAAATGTTAAAAGAGTGCATTGACTACATTATTAACTTCCCATAAGAAGTTATTGTAATTGGTCCGATTTGTCAAATTGAAAATGTTGACATTTCTCGACGTTTCAAAGTCCCCAGAATCGAAATCAAAGATTTTTGGAAAGATGTCTGTGCGTGCGTGTGTACGTACGTTCGTACGTCCGTACGTTCGCGACGTTTTTTTCGTCTCAAATAAATTTTGTTATACAGATAGTAAGGCAGAAAGATGCAGAAAGGGCTCTCAAAAAAATTGCGTGGGTGTTTTTTTTACCATAGCAGTTTAAAAAAGATGAAAATTTTGGTTAACCCTAAATATCTTATGAACCAAAAACGCTAAAGACTTGAATTAAATTTTATATAATATATTGTAACGTGATACCAAACAAGTATATTTTTGGAAAAAATCCAATAAACGGTTTTTTTATAAATCAAAAAACTGAAAAGAAAAATTTGTCACAGCGAAAATTTTACGAATACAAAATGATTTTATCACCAAAACAATTTTGTGCAAAGAAAAATAACGTTTTCAACATCTGGCCAAATTTTGAGAAAAATCAAATTGACAGTTTTTTTATAAAAAATAAAAACCTAAAAAAACATTATATATATATATTGTTTTTAACATTCTGAAAAATGTTGAGAAAAATCGAATTGACATTTTTTTTACAAAAAATAAAAACCTAATCAAAAAAATTAATAAAAGTTGGTAAAAATTGATTTTCGACTCAAATATCGGGGAGAGTACGATAACTTTGGCGACAAAGTTTAATGACGGATTTGTATAGAACAGTTAAAAACAAGCATTTTTTACTATGGGAGGGGGGTCTATTTCCCCCCGTTTAGGCGGTAGGGGCAGTTTAAAAAAATATGTACATTAAATGGAAAAAAAATAATTAAAAGATAACGGTAATACTTATAATTAAGTATTATACCTTTTTTTAAAGCCAACACTTTTGTCTATTAGCTTGTTTTTAAATCAAGTCAAAACTATGCATAGTTTTTGAAAAAATTGTTTTAAAGTCAAAATTTGTGCAAAAAAAAAGTTAAAAAAAAGGTTTAAAGTGTAATTTTTCAAAACTTTCAGATTATCTACTATTTTTTTTATAATTCATTGCTCTTATTTGTTTTTGATCAAAAACTGAAAACTAGATGACTTGATGTCTTCTAGTTCTTAAGAAAATTGAAAATTACCAAAACAAAATATTTTAATTAAATTACTTTTTCCTTGCTTAAGTATTACCGTAGTCTTATTTTGATAGTAATAATCGATAAGATATACCTAGGGTAAATTAATTTTTCTTAAATCCAGCTTATTTAAATGCAAAAGAAACTTTGCATGCACCCCATCTAGCACCCACCGCACCTTGCACCCTCCCCACCTTGCACGCACTCCAACTTGCACCCACCCCAAATCCTATAGTGTGCCCAAGCAGGGGGGTTGCAGGGGGGCAGCATGCCCCCCCTTACAGATGCCACTGTTGCATACACCCAAACTCGCGCAAACCTTACTGTTGCATACACCCAAACACGCATTACGCATACGCAAATACCATTATTATTATCAAAATAAGACCACTCAAGCAAAAAAAAAAGAATTAAATTAAAATAGCAGTTGTGGTTATTTTCAATTTTCTCAAAAACTAAAAGACATAAAATCATCTAGTTTTCAGTTTTTGATCAAAAACAAATAAGAGCAATAAATTCTGAAATAAAAACAATGGTAGATAATCTTGAAGTATTCAAAAAGTTACACTTTAAACCTTTTTTTAACTTTTTTTACTTAAATTTTGAGTTTAAAATTAAATTTTTATTTTCAATTTTCTCAAAAACTAAAAGACATAAAATCATCTAGTTTTCAGTTTTTGATCAAAAACAAATAAGAACAATAAATTCTGAAATAAAAACAATGGTAGATAATCTTGAAGTATTGAAAAAGTTACACTTTAAACCTTTTTTAACTTTTTTTACTCAAATTTTGAGTTTAAAATTAAATTTTTCAAAAACTACGCATAGTTTTGACTTGATTTAAAAACTGGCTAATAGAACAGAATGTTGGCTTTAAAAAAATGTATACAACTTAATTGTAAGTATCACCGTTATTTTTTAATTATTTTTTTCCATTTTAAATAATAACTTTTTTAAATTGCCCCTCCCGCCTAAACGGGGGGAGATAGACCCCCCCCATAGTAATAAATGCTTGTATTAAGTTTTTTTATAAAAATCCAACAGTCTGTTTTTTCAAAAAAAAATAAAATCTACAAAAAATAGTACGCAAATTTGGTAAAAATTGATGTTCGGTTCTTGATATCTCTAAAATTAATTTCATTCATCCAATTTGTAAAAATTTAAGAAATGCTACTAAAATTGGTAAAAATTGGTTTTCGACTAAAAATCTCGTTAACAAAACTAGAATTTGAAATTAAACTATTTCATCATATGCAAAATATTGTTGATAATTTTGAAATTTTTAAGAATAATTTAACATACAACTTTTTTAACCCAACACAAAAACCTACAAACTTTTAAGCAAGACAAATCGACAAACGGGATGGGAAGTTATCAGTTAGGGTCGCATCCCAGCCTCTTTTTTCTGAAGATGGTACCTAAATGATACAAAATAAATCGCTAAAAAAACTCAATGGTTAAGGGAGTGCTCTTGGAAATTACTGGTAAGAAAAAAACCATACAAATATTTCCAAGTTTATTACCTATTTATAAATGTCGTCCATTTTTGAGACCGATATTTAACGGGCTCTATAACTTATCAAAACTAAGCCGATTATTCTACATTTTTTCTTTTTTACTGAAACAAAAACAGAGTAAAATTATCTTTTCATCATATAGGTTTTTTCTATGCCATTAACGGACTTACGGTTTTGACACAATAAAATATCAAAGGTATTATTTTGCAAATAAAACTAATGGTTTTCGTATATGCGGCGAGGCGGCGGTCACTGTTGGGAACTTTTTACACGTATACTCTAACTCTTAAATTTGGAAAAAAAATGCACCCATTTTAAAGAACAAGAAAGAAAAAAACAGCATTGTACAAAATATATACAATATTTGCTTTTAGTACATTTATTATGCTAGAAACTGTCCAATTAAAAATTACATTATTGGGAAATAGTTTGCGGTGAGAAACCGCTTATTTTGTAGGTCCTTTGACAACATGAACGCTGAAAACTATACTCTGCCATACATTTCAGAGTTTCAATTCAAATATTTGCTTAAAATTGGATAAGTGGCTGAATTTGAAGGCCGGTAATTCAATTTATTTATTTAAATTATACGTTTGGACACTTGACTTAAGGGTCTGGAGCCATTCTTTAAAAGGCATTTCAACTAATATAACGTACTCTCAAATGCATTTGATGAAATTTACTTTGCGATTATACAAATTTCAAAACGTTCGTCATGTACTGTACAGTACATGTTTAAAGTTATGAACATTTGTTGCCATTATGGTTTGACATTGGTAGTTTAGTGTATTTAATCTCCACAAGATTGAAATCTTACATTGAAAAATGGTTTCTCATTTAAAATGGTGTATTTTATCTGCGGGGTTAGAAACGATCCTCAATCTCCCCCCAATAGATCTATTCGTCCAAGAATCAGCAGTAAACAGCGCCCTAGGGCTCAGTCAAACTAACATCTGGAAAACTAGCCAGAGTGGCCACGCAGCTATTCTTACCAAATACGTAGATAACAATATCTGCACAGATTATATGACCCCTTATTTAGATTTCAACAAATCTTTTAATACTAGGTTCCCCAATAGACAAGATTGGGAAAATAGTGTGCCCTACACCAACGACTCAACCATAACCATCTACACCGATGGCTCAAAAATGGATACCAGAGTAAGTGCAGGCTTTTACTCTGAAAGCCTCAACCTTGCCAAAGCATTCAGGCTCCCCGACCATAGCAGCGTCTTCCAAGCCGAGATCTTGGCAGTGAAAAACGCTGCTAAACATATATCCATGATGGCGATATCACACGCGGACATCACTTTTTTCATTGATAGCCAAGCAGCAATAAAAGCTATCTCTGCCACCCAAATCAAGTCGAAGCTTGTCTCTTGCTGTCGGGAAGAGCTAAAGGTTCTTGCACACAGCATAACGTAAGACTCTGCTGGGTTCCTGGCCACAGTGATGTACCAGGCAACGAAAAGGCGGATGAACTTGCTAGGGAGGGCTCCACACTGGAACCCTCTCTGATAGACCATCGTATAGGGATACCGTTATGTGAACTGAAACATAACGTCAGTAAAACCACCATTCAAAAATCCAATGACAGATGGAATCTCCTAGAAACCTGTGTTAACACCAGGAAGCTATGGCCTAGATACGATAAGAAAAGGTCCGATTGGATCTTAACTCTTAATAAACACTCCCTAAGATCCCTTATCGGTATTATTACAGGACACAACCTACTCGGCTACCATAAGAAGAAGATGGGGCTCAGTACTGATGACCTTTGTAGAGGCTGTGGTGATGAAAACGAGCATGAAGACACTGCTCACTTTCTCTGCCACTGTCTTTCACTCTGTCTTGCTAGGAAGAAAACTCTAGGCAACTTCTTCTTTAATGGACGAGAGGAACTATCAGAACTGCCAGGCAAAAACTTACTTAACTTTGTCAAGACCTCTAAATAGTTAAACGAACCACATGATTCATAGGTTATTATATCTTTTCAGGAAGTTACAACACTTCAGGGTACCACAATTGATCTACATTGATCTAAGTGTGATGGTAATAACATCAACTGTCAGCCCGTTCAACCTAACCTAACCATCTACAAAATTAGATGTACCAAATTATAAATTATATTTAAAAAAAGCGGTTTATTTTTTGCACCGAATTGAAACAAGAATGCTGAAATTTTGCACAGAATTTTCTTCAATTTTCTCAATTTTGCACTAAAATTCAAGAAACCAAACCAAACTATACACCGTTAATTTTTAACCATAGTTTGTTTTGTTAAATTGTAACTCATGTAAAAATTAAAAACTCATATTTGGATAAAAGTAATCTCTATTGCAAAATATTTGTGTCTTAACTATTTTTAACTTCCCATAGGAAGTATTGTATTGTAAAATTTTGACATTTCTCGACGTTTCAAGGTCCCTAGAGTCGAAATAAAAAAAATTTTGGAAAGAAAAATAAAAACCTTAAACAAAAAATTAATAAAAGTTAGTAAAAATTGATATCAAATATGTCTCAAATATCTTTTCAAAAATTTGAGACATTGACCTTAAACTAATTTTATTTTTTAAAAAATATTGTTTTCAACATTCAATCACATTTTGAAAAAAATCGAATTGACAGTTTTTTTTTTACAAAAAATTAAAAACCTAAAAAAAGTTGGTAAAAATTGATTTTCGACTCAAATATCTTTTCAAAACTTTAAGATATTGGCTTTAAACTTATAAGAAATGAACATTCGATAAAATTTTAAGAAAAATCAAACTGACTGAAGCATTACTAAAAGTTCGTAAAAATTTTCAACTCAAATAGCTTTTGTAAAATTAAAAATATTGGCTTCAAACTAATTTTACTCACAGAAAAATAATTTTCGACATTCAGTAATTTTTTTTAATAAAATCCAACAGTCAGTTTTTTCATAAAAAATAAAATCAACAAAAAATAGTAGACGCAAATTTCTTAAAAAATGATGTTCGGTTCTCGATATCTCGTGAACAATAGAAGGTATTGACTTCAAATTCATTTCATTTATCCAATTTGTATTTGTTTATAATGGGTGATTTTTTTGAGGTTAGGATTTTCATGCATTAGTATTTGACAGATCACGCGGGATTTCAGACATGGTGTCAAAGAGAAAGATGCTCAGTATGCTTTGACATTTCATCATGAATAGACTTACTAACGAGCAACGCTTGCAAATCATTGAATTTTATTACCAAAATCAGTGTTCGGTTCGAAATGTGTTTCGCGCTTTTTTATCGACAAATTTTGTTCAGCGATGAGGCTCATTTCTGGTTGAATGGCTACGTAAATAAGCAAAATTGCCGCATTTGGAGTGAAGAGCAACCAGAAGCCGTTCAAGAACTGCCCATGCATCCCGAAAAATGCACTGTTTGGTGTGGTTTGTACGCTGGTGGAATCATTGGACCGTATTTTTTCAAAGATGCTGTTGGACGCAACGTTACGGTGAATGGCGATCGCTATCGTTCAATGCTAACAAACTTTTTGTTGCCAAAAATGGAAGAACTGAACTTGGTTGACATGTGGTTTCAACAAGATGGCGCTACATGCCACACAGCTCGCGATTCTATGGCCATTTTGAGGGAAAACTTCGGAGAACAATTCATCTCAAGGAATGGACCGGTAAGTTGGCCACCAAGATCATGCGATTTGACGCCTTTAGACTGTTTTTTGTGGGGCTACGTCAAGTCTAAAGTCTACACAAATAAGCCAGCAACTATTCCAGCTTTGGAAGACAACATTTCCGAAGAAATTCGGGCTATTCCGGCCGAAAAAGTTACCCAAAATTGGACTTTCCGAATGGACCACCTAAGACGCAGCCGCGGTCAACATTTAAATGAAATTATCTTCAAAAAGTAAATGTCATGGACCAATCTAACGTTTCAAATAAAGAATCGATGAGATTTTGCAAATTTTATGCGTTTTTTTTTAAAAAAAGTTCTCAAGCTCTTAAAAAATCACCCGATATAAGAAATAGCAACTTTGAACAAATGCTACTAAAATTGGTAAAAATTGGGTTTCGACTGAAAATCTCGTTAACAAAAACTGATTTTAAAATCAAACTATTTCATTATATGCAAAATATTGTTGGTAATTTTTAAGCAAGACAAATCGACAGACGGGATGGGAAGATATCAGTGTGGGTGGGGGTGGTCCAAAGCCTCTTTTTAGTTTTATTGGAACCTTCCGCTTATCGTTGATAGTTTCTAAGTTCTATTTAAAAAGTTTTACCATTCTGAATGTAAAGTTTGATGTATTCTTTTCTTTATATTTCTTAGCCCGAAATGTAAATTTGAAAAAATGTTAGGACTTTTGATATTTTTAGTCAGTGATGGTCCTTTTCGTCCAAATTTGTACGAAAAAGTACTTAAACACATAAGTTTAAAATATTTATCATTACTTTAACTGATTTCTTTCTAGTGTAGCATAATATTCTTATTAAGAATCAGACTAAAGAACACTCTTTTAGTTAAGACTTTAATAACTTTTATTTCGCTGAATGTTCTCAAAAATATTTAAAGGTGCAAACAGTTTTTATTTGTTTTCACTCAATGATCAGCGCCGATACAGGCAATATTCAGCCAAAGTAAAGCACTTTTTTAATTGAACTTCAAGCTAAAAATAAAATTTCCCATTCAGTTTTTGTTGGGTTATTTTGGAAAATTCTCTCAAAAGTAAATTCAGTCATTTAACAAATTTTACATAAGAACAATCGGAAGTAATAGGAAAAAAAGTCCTCATAAATACACCTTTGAAAATAATATTTTGAATATTATTTAAACGTAGATAAATCTCGGTTGCAGTTGCAGATTTTGAAATTGATTTTTAAAACAATATAACAATTGATAAAACTGTGATCATACATATTTTAAAGTGAATTAACTAAGAAAAAAATAAATCACTCAAAATGGATATATCTACAGATATTTGGGGACAATTGGCGGTAGAAGCATCTCAAGTGTATCTAGCTGATGGAACATACCGAAGTCCATTTGCTAACACGGTAATAGGAATTTTTAAAAAAGTTAACAAATAATTGAAAATAACTTAAAGTTAATATGTGATTTGTTCAAAGAGATGTTAAAGTGTGCCACTTGTTTGAAATATATTTCACATTAAATGCACATATGTAGGTTTTTGTACGTAGGAATGAGAGTGGCGCACAAAAGATATACTCGAAAATGTCGAAAACGTTCTATTTTTAAATCGTTATGTTTGGGGATCATTTTGTTTGTGTTTTTTTTTCTGAGTTTATTAAAATTGTATACACTCAAAAATTCTAAATAATGTCGCATTTCTAAGTAATTTCGAATCAATACAATTCCAGTGATTTAAGGAAAGTAAGACATGTGGCTAATAAGAGATGTTATAGTATCTATTTATTCAGTTTTTAAAAAAGACCACTAAACATTGATTTACACTTGTTAAGTATATTATTGGTGCTTGAACTTAAAATGGCCACTGCGGCGTATACGTATTTTTTAACCGAAGTATAAACAAATATGCATCAAAATGGAAAGTAAAAAAACGTTCAAGTTTAATTAAGTAAAAGAACGGTGCAGTGTTAGTATACAGAGAAAATTGCAATTTTTATGTAATTACCTAATATTCTCAATTTTAACGTTTTATTTGCATAACTTGTAAGCACGGACCTCAGTACATATTAATGAACTGTTGGCCAAAAGTACCTTACGGTCCAAAGCTGTATATTGATTCTAATTCAGTGATCTTGAGACATGAAAATTATGGCTTTAATAGTAAGAACAAACATTCCCCTTAATTGTGCAACACAACATCGTACAAGTGGCTACATCGGCTGGATTTCGCAGTAGCATCATCTGTCACTCCATTTTTTAAAGCCTTTATTGCTGGTTTTAGGATTTAGCTCATGTATTTATTGGATGATTTTTTGAGTTGTTAACATAGCATCGGTCTTTTCAGTCCAAGACGGCTGATAACGCTGTTCGGCAAAATTGAGACTTTATCATGGCTTGAACATTGGAGTCATACAACACCGCCAAGAGGTGTGTTCTGAGATCTTCGCTAAGTTGAACAACCTAACTCAGTGATCAACAAGCTCACTCAAATATCGGACGTGGAAAGTCAAGTAGAAAACATTCTTGATTTGTTTCTTAAATCTGACCATGATACATAAGTACGTGTTCTATCACCTCTAGGCACATTTAATTATTGTGTAATATCTGTAAATTTCTCGTGTCAAAACTATCGAGTTAAAGAATGAGCTCTTTTGAGAACCATTTGGCAATAGGAGAGAGCCAAATAGGACGGACTCACTAATTATTTTAGGATCTTTAACTGGTCACTATGCTTCATCGATACTCACATTGACGCCAGCTCTGGTACTATCACAAGTTTGTTTCTTCTTAATTAAAAGCATCAGACCTAAGGAAAACGCATGGTTTAGCACTGGCTAAAGAAGTATATTTCCTATGCATTAAAGCCAATCCTACTGAGTATACCCGGAAACAGCTCAAGCAAGCCAGGAAGGTTTGATCAAAAATGACGGCAAAAAATACTGCAATGTCCCAAAGGCGGTAAAAATTGTTGGTCATTTGTAAAAAAAGTGAGGAATTCTTCCTCGGTTCCTGCACTCGTTGTTGTTAGTGACACTCCATTTGTTAACTCTTTAGAGAAAGCTATAATCTCTTTGGTATGCAGTTCGTCGCCAATTCAACGCTGCCAGTGAGTGTTATGACTCCACCTGTACTTGAGAATGTTGGTGATACTATGCACCCACCCATTTTTTTGCACTCGTACAGTGGCGAGAATCCTAAGAGTTTTCAATAAATAGATAAAACCGCTGCTGGTCCGAATGGTATTCCCGCTATCGTTCTAAAGACGTGTTCTTCTGCTGGCAAAACCACTGCCTAAGCTTTTCGTTTGTCCTATTCTACAAGTCTCTTTCCGACTGGCTGGAAAACAGCATTAGTCTAGTCTGTTCCTAAAAAAGGCGAACCCTCCTCACCCTCTTACTATCGTTCAATTGCACTTAAGTTCCTTCTTTCCAAGGGCATAGAAACGCTGATCAATTTTCAGCTTAAGAAATATCTTGAAGAACGAAAGCTTCTTAATGACCGGCATCTTATGGATCATCTGACCCGAACATTGAAGCAAATCTTTGAATCTTTTTGGAGGAAGTTAGATTATATAAGGTTTGGCATCATACTCTCTTATCGAAAATGCGTGCTTTCGGTTTTTATAAATCCCCCCTTCATTGGATTAGTAATTGCTTGCGGTTCGTTGAATACAAGAAGTATTGGATGTGTTCAAGTCTGAATACCACAAAATAAATGCTGGTGTGCCCCAGGGTTCTGTTCTATCTTTAATTCTATTATTACTGATCTCCTGTCTGATACTTCCTAATCCAATACATTTTTTCGCTGACAATAGTACTCTTAGCTTTTCATAGTCGTTCCCAGACTCTCTCTCAACTCTCTTCTTCGGATGTGAAACTGCAACTATAATAATTGATGAGCTCATTAAATTCTGGTGCTCTTAAGGCTATGCAAAAAGTTTGTCTCTCCCTCTGATCTCGCTGTTATCTACAAGACTTAAATACGTCCAAAGCTCCCATCTCTGAGCTATGGTGCTCCTGTAACTTACTTAAGCCTCTTAGATAGTATTGAACGTAGAGCATTAAAATTGATTGGTGATACTATCATCATTGGCTCATTGACATCGTTTAAACATCATCGTCGCAAAGTTTCTGGTCTCACTCTTTTTTCTAGATACATAGCCAACTGCATTACTCCCCTTAAAAAGTCAACCGTAATTTTGTAATGCGCTTCTAGGAATGCTCATGAGTATACCTTCAACTTTAACTTGGGTCGTACTGTCAAATACATAGATTCGTTCTTTAGCCATACTACGCAAATGTGGAATGCCTTACCACACTCTGTCTGTCCCAGTCATTGCAGTATTCAGGAATTCAAAACCAATGTGCATCCACAACTCCTTTCAAACCCTCTCTCCCTTTCCCAATGCTCACACTGTTCCTTTGCATAATAAAGGTAGTAATATATCTCTTTGAGTGTGCACTTATTATAAAATAAAATAAATCAATACTTACTTCTAAGGGATTAAGTTGTCCTCAATTCGAATTTTGCGTCACAATTTTTAATCACATCAATATTTAGTATATGCCTCTTTAAAAATATTACACCAAAATCTGTGTTTTTAAGGCTGAAGTAAAACACGGCATACGAAGTTCTTAACAATAAATTGAATGATGATGCTAGGTTGGGTTAGGTTAAAGTGGCTGTCCGTGATGGAATAGGACACACTCAGGCCAGTTTAATGGGTCATTGTGATACCACATGAATCTTGAGGCTTCCTCCTAAGCTCAATGAAACCAGTTGAGTCCCTTACAAAATGTGAGAGGCTGATTATACTAATATGATAGATCGTTTAGATCGTTATAGAAGAATTCTCCTAGGTAATTCTTGCGTTTTTGAGCTAGAGCAGGGCATGTACAGAGAAGGTGAAGAACTGTTTCCTCCTCTTCATCGTCCATACAGCTTCTTCAAAAGT
Source organism: Eupeodes latifasciatus (assembly GCA_920104205.1). NCBI lineage: Eukaryota > Metazoa > Arthropoda > Insecta > Diptera > Syrphidae > Eupeodes > Eupeodes latifasciatus. The sequence continues at coordinate 394,047,529 of OV049924.1, forward strand.
CATTTGAGAATACGCCTATCCGAGTGGCGTGCTTTCCTATTAGACAGTGTGCGGTTATGACACCTATTATCGAGCTAATATGCGATCTGCCTAAGGTAGCAAGCACCTTGATCGCTTTAAATGTAGTGTTGGCCAGATGTTTTTTGTGACCTGACACATGGTGATGTTGTTCCACCTGGTGTTTGCCTTCTTCATAGCGTCCTGCATTAGCAATAGTTTACAAGTAGCGATTGGTATGCCAGCATTTGCCAAACGTGGTAGAATGGGTTGTACTTTACCGTTCCTGGCGAGTTCATCTGCCTTACAGTTACCTGGAATGTCTCTGTGGCCCGGCACCCAGCAAAGGTGAATATTAAACTGTTGTGCCATCTTGATTAGAGATGATCGACAGTTACGGACTGTTATAGAGTTTGTAGAGACAGACTTCTTTTATCGCCAAAAGTTCCGCCCTGGAACACGCTACAATGATTGGGAAGGCGGAATGAGAGACTTAATTTCAGTCGTTTAGAGTACACACCTCCTTCAAATACAAATTTTTACCTTACAAGTACAAATTTTTACCTTCTAAGTTTCCGGAAATTCTCATTATTTATGAGAATTCACTTGACTATATATGTATATAAAATGTAGGTAAACTTTAATTTAATGCTTTCGGAGTTTTGAAAATACGTTTTGAAGTAAATTTCTAGTGCTGATTTCATATCCAAACTTTGATTGTAACTTCAAGACCTCTTGTTACTCCAGATAGTTGTTGATTACTTTTGTAATGTAAGTGAATCGCTTTTTCAATTCCAGAAACTCCCATTTCTTTTGACTTTTTAAAAAATATCTTAAATTTTTTTTTTAAAATTGAATCGGTGCCATTAAAAATATAATAAAAACTGCGTGGCATTTGAAAAGATCACAAAAATGATAGTAACAAAGTGGCTTCCATTTAATAACATAAGCTAAATGTCAAAAAATTTACTTGTTACTCAAGTTCTGGGTTTTAAAATAATAGAATTTTTGACTTAGTCGCTACTGGTTTGGTACCTCGCAGTTGAGTTATGTGCAATAAAGGCTGATTTTTTAAAAGCTATAGGAAAGTTTTTCAAAAAAGAACACATAAAATTCAGAAAAATGCATGAAATCTTTATTTGAATCAATAGTACGGTCCATATAATTTAATGTTTGAAGATTATTTCATGCAAATGTTGACCTTGAGTGCTCCTCAAATGGTCCATCCGCTTAGTTCAATTTTGGCATACTCTTTCCAACATTTTGGCCGGTATCTCACAAATAATTGTTTCAATGTTGTCTTCCAATGCTTCAATTGAAGCGGGCTTGTCTGTATAGACATGAGCTTTAACATAGCCCACAAAAAATAGTCTAAAGGCATTAAATCGCACTATCTAGGCGGCCAATTGACCGGTCCCGAACGTGAAATAAAATGTTCACCGAACTCGCCTCTCAATAAGACCATTGTTGGGCGTGCTGTGTGGCATGTGGCACCGTCTTGTTGAAACCACATGTTATGCAAGTCAAGCTCTTGCATTTTGGGCAAAAAAAAGTTGGATACCATCTCACGGTAGCGCTCACAATTCACAGTTACGTTACGATTCGCATCATCTTTGAAGAAGTACGGTCCAATGATGCCACCAGCCCATAAACCTCACCAAACTGTGACTTTTTCTGGATGCATTGGTAGCTCTTGCAATGCTTCTGGCTGATATTCACTCCAAAATCGTCAATTCTGCTTATTTACGTACCCATTGAGACGAAAATGAGCTTTGTCGCTGAACACAAGACAACACAAGAAGCGCGCGATTAACTTTCTTAACAGAGTACGCATTTTGATAATAAAATTCAATAATTTGCAAGCGTTGTTCGTTTGTAAGACGATTCATGGTTAAATTATAGACCAAACTGAAGATGTTTGATAGTGAAACAATACACGAAACGTGCGTCAGCTGTTTAAACCAGTGTTGTCAAAAAGATAATAGCTAAAAAATCGCCCTTTATAAATGCCAAAATCGGTAACATGTGAAACCTGGGTGTTAATTCTTTGATTCAATAACATTTTCTAGTTGCAAAACTTTGGTCTGTATTACTATACATTTGTTACTCATATTTTGTCTTGTTTTCCGAGAAAGTTTTCAAAAACTTCTTAGTTACCTCTATATCTATGTATATATATAAAAATCAATGCCACTTTTCGTTGTAATGTTATAACTCAACAATGCCTTTACCGATTTGGCTAAATTTGGTGTTGAATTATTCGTGGAAGTCCAGAGAAGGTTTGTACGTAGAGAAAATTTAAAAAAACAATCTTGAAAAAGTGTAAAATCAAAATTTGAACCTTTGGAAAAACAATCGAAGACAAAAAACGTGACGTTAGTTCTGTCAAACAAATTTAGTGTCATCATATGTCATTTTATTTTATCAGCGATAATTATTGCTTTGTTGTGTTTATATTTTCTAAAATATTGTTGAGTTATTGCTTTGTGTTTATATTTTCCAAAATATTGTTGAGTTGTTGAGTGAAGGTAAAATACCACGAGCAAGACGACTAAGCATAGGCCGGCGAACGCGTAATGCAAATCAAGTGGCATTATTATTATCTCAGACTGCAGATGAAACGCGCACAAGCTAATGCATCGCAGCGTGAACGTACTGCACAGAATAGATCTGTTGACCCTGTACCTGTACTTAATCTTGCACGGCGGCGATCACGAATACGTTATGCTGTTTTGGATGAAATGCTGCGTGCTGCTTTTAATTACAATAGTCAGATTGATTATAGTATGTAAGGATACATTGGAATGATGGACGCAATATGTCCACACTGTGATGCGGCTAACTTTCCAGGTGAAACGCCCGGAATGTGTTGTGCTAATGGTAAAGTGAGATTGCCAACATTAGAAACTCCACCCGAACCATTGTATTCATTTATTTTAGGGACATCTGAAACGTCGAAGCAGTTTTTGAGTAATATTCAACAATACAATTCGGAATTTCAAATGACTTCTTTTGGTGCTACTAAAATAATTAGAAATAATGTTATGCCGACTTTGAAGGTAAATACCTCAACAGGATTGTCCCATGTTTATATCAATCTGAATCATAAAGTCTTGAAAATTCTGATTCAACATCTACCTAAAATTGCATACATGTTACAGATTCAGGGCCAGATTTATCATCAAGCTGGTTCGTTATTGCCATACCCCGAAGCTGATCATCAATTTTTGCAAATTTATTTTGTTGGTGATGAAAATCGTGAATTGGATCAACGTTGTGCAATTGTTTCAAATACAAGACGAGAAATTATTCGTGAGCTACAAAGGTTTTTCCATCAGCATAACGCATTAGTTCAATTGCTCAAAATTGCTCTTGATCGTATGCCATCTGATAATCACAAAATTGTAATAGCACCAAATTGAATATTCAACAAAAGCATGTATATGACACAATCATGCAAGCCGTTTCCAATAATGCAGGTGGATTATATTTCTTGGATGCACCTGGTGGTACAGGCAAAACTTTCGTTGTATCATTGATTTTAGCGACTATTCGATCGGAACCGAAAAATGCATTGGCACTTGCATCTTCGGGAATTGCTGCTACATTATAAGAAGGTGGTCGGACCGCACACTGCATTACAATTGCCATTGAATGTACAGGTGATTAAAACTCCAACTTGCAATATTTCGAGAAATTCTGCTATGGCAAAAGTTCTGCGATAAATATCAATTATTTTATGGGATGAGTGCACAATGGCGAATAAAAAATCAATAGAAGCATTTAATCGAACAATGCAAGATTTACCCGGTAATCAACAGCTTTTTTGGTGGTGCTCTGATATTGCTGTCAGGGGACTTTCGTCAAACATTGCCTGTCATTCCTCGATCAACTCCTGCTGATGAAATAAACGCCTGTTTGAAGTCATCAGTTTTTTGGAGATATGTACGAAAATTGACACTGAACATTAATATGCGTATTCACCTACATAATGATGCAACTGCCCATGAGTTTTGAAATTGGTGATGGCAAAATAACAATCGACAGTACCAACGGATTGATCACTTTACCGAACAATTTTTGTACAATTGCGCAATCTATAGATGAGTTGATTGAATGTGTTTTTCCGAATATTCTTCAGAATTACAGAAATCATGATTGGTTGAGAGAACGCGGCATTTTATCACCGAAGAACATTCATATCAATGCCATTTATTTTCAAATTCAAGCCAAACTGCCAGGTGTAGTCACGACATATAAATCAATTGACAGTGTTATGAATCAAGATGAGGCAATGAATTATCCAATTGAATTTTTAAATTCATTGGAACCGGCTGGTATACCACCGCATTGCTTGAATCTGAAAATTGGTTCTTTGATTATATTATTGCGAAATATTAATCCACCAAAACTGTGTAATGGCACCAGATTGGCAGTGAAAAAGTTATTGCCAAATTTGATTGAAGCTACAATCTTAACTGGTAAATCAAAAGGAGAAGTGTGTTTGATACCGCGTATCCCTATGATTCCAACTGATATGCCATTTGAATTCAAAAGATTACAATATCCTGTGCGTTTATCATTTGCGATGTCTATAAATAAGGCCCAAGGGCAAACACTTCACGTTTGTGGTGTCAATTTGGAGGAATCATGTTTTTTCACATGGCTAACTTTATGTTGCCTGTTCCAGAGTCGGTACCCCAACTGTTTATTTATTCACGCTCAAAATGGAAAAACAAAAAATATTGTTTATCAAACCATAGTAAGAGTAGCCAATTCTTTTTAAGTTTTTAGTTTTTACTCTTTTCTGATAAATATAATATAAACAATATATTATTTGGGTCATTTAGACTTTTAAATAGCTAGCAATTTAAAATATTTTTTTGTTTAAATAAATGAACTTAATAATCATTTTTTTTATTACTATGCCTTATACGTAGCGAAGCACGTACCGGGCCGCTAGTGCTATATATAAAAACTATAATGTTACCTTTTTGTTACCTTTTAAGTTACAGCTTTATAACAGAACTTAAATTTGTGCCACTCGGGAACTGGGACTTCAAAAAATCCAAGTACTATATCAAGAACATTTACTATAGGTACTGCAATACTGCCAAGAACATGTTTAAGTATTTTGCAAGTACTTTTTAAATTATTACAAGTGTTTTAGAATTAGATATGGGTAATTAAAAATGAAATTCCGTAACAAGTTAAATACATACCAAATACTTAAACTACATCGTATTTGAATGTTATTTAAAAATACTTCAAAAATTACTTGGCAGGAGTATCATCTTTAATAAGAGTAGTGGAGTTTTTCAAGTATCGTATAAACCATATATGACAAACCCGTTTAATCACAAATGGTTCAGCGATTCTGTAAAATGTATGTATGTAAGACAGGAGAAATCTAACAACTTATGAAGATTTTTAGGGATTACAAATTTGGTATTACTTCATGAATTTAGATATGTACACTCCTCGTCAACTGAATACGCACAAACATTTTTGAATATATTTTATCAATTTTTTCCAAACAGTGATGGTTATTATGCCATCTGTTGATGGTAAAAATTTTCGTAACATATAAATAACAGAATTTCAAAGTTTTATCCAAAAACAACCGTGAGTTTTTCCTTCAACCACTTCCAAAGGGTAACTTATGCAAAGTAGAAGTTTTTTTGAGTCAACTGAATAGGTACAAAAATTAAAATTGGTATTGGAATGGAGTGAAACAAGTTTTTGTTTAAGTTTAGTAGTGGGTACTTCCACCTTTATTTTTAATTACTTCGTAAATTCGATCCGGCATGGAATCATATAGCTTTTTAATGTAATTTAACGAAATTTCGCTCCACGCTAATTTGATTGCAGAAATTAAGGTTTCTTTGTCTTCGAACCCTCATAAACTTTGCGTACTAACCATCCCCAGACATTTTCTATGATGTTTTTAACGTAATTTAACGAAATTTCGCTCCACGCTAATTTGATTGCAGAAATTAAGGTTTCTTTGTCTTCGAACCCTCATAAACTTTGCGTACTAACCATCCCCAGACATTTTCTATGATGTTTAGATCAGGTGAGTACGGGCGGCCATTGAAGCAACTGCACCTGTTGCTCCTCTATCCATGTTTTTATTATGCGCGCTGAGTGAATAGGCGCATTATCATGTTGGTAGGTCCAATTTATGGGTCCAAAGATGTTAGAAAATTTCGGAAAATTTCTTTCCAAAATTGCTTTACACCCAGCTGCTGTCATTTTCGATGTTACAACTTCGAACTCAACTGTCCCATAATAACTGACTGCTCCCCACCTCCTTCACGACTATGATGGCGCTTTAAAAATCTTTTTTCTTAAGTCATGAAAATAGAAGTTGAACCCATCAGGGCAATCGAAAATAAACTTTTTTTCATCTGAAAAAACCACGTGATACCATTCTTTTTTCCAATTCATGTGAAGTCTTGAAAAATCTAATTGCAATATTTTCCGTCTCTCGTCAAGTGGTGCTTTTTTCTTAAGTTTCATTCGTTTAAGATGGCTTGAGTTGTTGATTACTACTCTTAAAACTGTTGAGCAACTTGCGTTTACGCCGACTTTTTGTTTTATTTTTGCCGCAGAATCAGAAGAATTTGATGCACATCTTAAAATTCTTCGTCTCTCAGCTGCTGTTGTTGCTGTTTTCTTACCTCCCTTCATGTTTTTGCCGTATGCATCTTTATTTTTTAAGTAAGAATAAACTACATTAAAACTTCGGCCAACTTTATCAGCTATTGCACGTCCAGTTAGGCCTTGGTCTCTAAGTAAATCGATTTTAGCTTTTTCAACACTGTTAAGACACGTAGATCTACCCATTTTTCTTAAAATTTGAAATCAAGAATTAAATTTTACTGAAAACACTAAAATCGTGAATTTAAACTGTCAAGCACTCCAAAAAACTTTATAAACAACGAAGAAAATGGCGTTGTACCTATTCATTTGACTAAAAAAAAACTCCTACTTTGCATATAAAACACTTTGCAAGTGGTTAAAGAAAAACTCACGGTTGTTTTTGGATAATTCTTTCGGAATTATCTGCTTAACATCTTAAGGGAATAGTTAGCATCAACAGATGGCATAATAACCATCACTGTTTGGAAAAAATGGATAAAGTATATTAAAAAATGTTTGTGCGTATTCAGTTGACGAGGAGTGTATATTCATTTCGAATTCTTTATATCTTTCTTTTTTTTAACTTTAATAACATTCATTTTATTTGTTTATGTATATTTTTTAGACTATTGAAAAACTTCCCGATAAAGTTCTTTTGCATATCTTCTCGTACTTATCGCATCGTGAGATCTGTCGATTGGCCAGAATTTGCCGTCGTTGGAGGCAAGTTGCCTATGATACCAGACTATGGAAGAATGTCTCGTTGCGGCCCGAAGTTTCTGGTCTTCATGTTGGATCGTTGGAATCATTACTAGCATTGATTTCCGTCCGTTTTGGACCCACCTTGCGTTACATTGAACTTCCAATTGAATTAATCACACACACCGTGCTCCATGAACTCTCAGCAAAGTGTCCAAATCTCACCCATATGCTTTTGGATTTTTCAACAGGTAATTATGTTTAATACCAAGACAAGAAGTCAACATTACAATTATTTTCATTTTCTTTTTTAAGCTATGCAACTTCACGATTTCAGTGAAATGCAAGCTTTCCCCACAAAGCTACGTTACATGTGCATTTGTTTGTCTGAAGTCATCTTTATGGAAGGTTTCATGAGAAAAATCTACAACTTCATCAATGGTCTGGAGGTGTTGCATTTGATTGGAACCTATGAGAAGTGCGAAGAAGAAGAGGAGGAAATTTATGAAGTCATCAATGTGCACAAACTGAAGTCGGCTACTCCTAATCTTCGAGTGATCAATCTTTATGGCATCAATTTTATCGATGACTCTCACATTGATGCATTCAGTTCGAATTGTATCCAACTTGAATGTTTGGCTGTGAATTTCTGCAACAAAGTCACAGGATCAACTTTGAAGGCTTTAATTCAGCGATCAAAGCAGTTGACATGTCTTTTGATGAATGGAACTAGTCTTAAGTCTGAGTACGTAATGCAGACCGATTGGGAAAAGTGTGCCCTCCAGGAATTGGACATTACTGCAACAGATTTGTCTGCTGAATGTTTGATCGATATGCTCACCAGAATTCCAGCTCTGAAGTTTTTGTGTGCTGGACAGATTAATGGTTTCACTGACTCCGTGCTGAAGGCTTGGATGGAATCTGGAATGTCAAGGTACGTTTTTTCATATTTATTTTTGAATTTCTTAAAACAAACGTCTTCCCTTTTTGTCAAAAGATCACTTATATCTTTGGATATTGATGCATCTGACAACTTATCAGACGAAGCTTTGCAGAAATTCCTCTCAAGACATGGAAGTCAATTGATTGCATGCTGTTTGTCAGGAATGCCACATATTACAGATCAATTGTGGATGAGCATTCTTCCGTTGTTAACGAACGCAAAGTAAGTGAATGAAGTCTTGAGCTTTATTAGACTGCTGTTATACTCGTAAATTCAATGTGTTTTTCTTTAAGGATTCTAGTTATGGGAACTTCTGAAAAACTTGGAGTCAACATTCATGTTGATCAACTTATGGATAATATTGCATCAAATTGTGGAAGCTTGGAGCGTTTAGAATTGCGATGGGATCCTGATAACTTACGTTTCTCTGACAAAAGTCAAAAAGCTATTGATTTGTTGCGTGTAAAGTGCTTGAAATTGAGATGCATGGTTTTGAGGTAAGTGAAAATTTTTGGGAATTAAATGTTTGAGTCTTATCTCTTTATACAATTTCTGTCAAAAAATAATTAGGTAATGAGTGTCTTAGATTTTTAACCATGCACTTTGTTTAAACAGACGAAGTCTCTCTTCTATGAACTTGGAAAGAAAAACTCTTACAATCCTCTTCATGATTTCTTTTAACCGTTTAAAGCTAGCTTAGAACTGATTTATGTGTTTACTCTTTTGCTTAACGATAACATGATATTATCAAATAGGGTATTCAAACGTTTACCTGCCTTAGTTATTATTATAATTGGTACAGCTTCGACTTAATGTCGTCTATAGCCTTGTTGTTCTTTAGGGATTTGATTGCTGATGTGTTCACGGCTATCTGGAACGCTGTATTGAAGATACGATTATGGGCTAGAAAATTTGTAAGATGTTTCGAAGATACATATCTATATAGGAACGTTTGCAGCTTTCTTTTGTCAGTGGCTTTTCAAGTACTGCACTCATTAAGCAGCAATGATTGGGACGCAATATTTTTGGCTTGGTCTTTAAGTTTTGATGTTCTGTTCAATTCCGCCACCAGTAGAGAAAATACCCCCAGGATATTGGATATCTTCTACCATCTCTACCGGTTGTTCAGAAAGATTTCCTTGGATTTCTGAAGAAGTTCCAAGGATATTATTTAAAGTTTTCGTCGATTTGTCTTCAGTCCCACGGTTTTTTCTCCCTTTCAACCCTCGTTCTCGTTTAATTATTTTAGATCCAAGGACCATGATCCTATGAGAGAGTAAGCATAAGTTGACACGTTTGAGTTGTCCAGATGCAATCCAAACTGTATATCCAGTGCAGAATTCTGCAATTATTCAAGCCTTTTAATAAGAGTGTGTTTTAGCTCGCTCGATATTGTTGGGGCTGCTCGTAAGAATTCTGTAGGAAAACTACCATGTCCAACCGTTTGGTGTTTAAGTGCTTTAATGAGTGTAATAATCTCGGCTGACCGAGTATACTTTAAGCAATCTCCGCGTTGCAGCTGTTCGTAGTCTTATCTCAAGGCAGCAAACATAAGATGTTGTTCCTGGACAATCACAATGCCTGCAACTCTTCTGTTACGGATTTTCAACAGATTTCGTCTAAATCGCCAACTGATCGCGAAAATGCGCAGAACCTAATCTCGAAAGAAATTACAGTGGCCAAAAAATTGCCATCATTAAATGAAAATAGGTGTGGGAATGTGTAGACTTTTTGAATGAACTAGGCAAGTATGTATGTACGTACAAGTTCCTTAGCAAGAAGGGAAGCAACGACAACCTTAACAGAGATAAAGTCATATTGTAGAATAGGAGAAAAGATCGAATCAAGCTACATATCTTCCAGAGTCAATTACAAACATAATCGCAGATTATTTTAAGGCTGCCTTTGAAGATTTGTCTTTGAATAAACTTCTATTTTTGGGAACTACCACCAAAAACGATTTTCAGTATGTTTTACTCTTACTAAATACAACTATCGAAGAGAGATGAGACATTTAGAGTTTACCAAGAATTACAATACGATTTTATTAATTATTCAAACTTTTTTTATTCTCAATTTATTTCTTATACTGAGTGTGATTTAAAAATGAATGGATATGTTAATAGCAAACGTAAATTTGATGGATATCCAGCTAGTATGACCTTTGATTATTCTTCAAGCCATTTTCCAGAGTCAATTACGAACATGTTCGCAGATTATTTTAAGACTGCCTTCGAAGATTTGTCTTCTCAAAGGACCTTAATAAAGTCATTTTACATCAATCAGTTTTTTGATTTCTTATGTCTTCATTCGAGACAATATTTTAAAGCTAAATAAATAGAAGCTAAAATCAACATACATCATCTATAAATTATACTAATTTCTTACAATTCCCTACTTTTTGTTTGGATGCATTCGAAAAATACACTTAAGTCGATTGCATCTTTACAGACTTTAGCAAGGCCTTTGATGAATTAAGTCACAAAATTCTTCTTAATAAATTAATTAAAATTAGACTTAACGACCGTTTCGTTATATGGATTTCGTTTCATGTTCAGCAGTAACTCTTCATGTCAATTGAAAGTCAATTCTGGTGTACCATAAGGGAGTCACCTTGGTTCACTGTTGTTTATTTTATTTATTAATCATTTGCTCTCTGTTCAAAATAATTCTATTTGGCTTATCTATGCAGATGGTGTTAAAATTTTTTGAATTAATAATTCCATCAAGGATTTTAAGGAACCAAAAGAAGATCTAAATCAATTTTGGGAATGGTATCAGCTCTATCATAAATTCCCTCGTAATCGGAAACTTTTACGAATCCCGAAAAAAATTATTACCAAATAAGTTCGTAGTGAAAATCTCATACAATTTTAGGAATTCGTTAAAATTTCCGATCCATTTATTCTTTGTCGATTGTATTTCAATCTGAGATAGGCTAGTTTAAGAAGAATTGCAGCCCTTAGAATTTTTTTAAGCAGACCGAACTATGGCGCCAATAGGCCAATAATTAATCAATTAAGTAGTAAATTTAACAAATTCTCTATACTCATTCACTCTACAAATGACAATCTCAAATCTGCAAGCTTTAAATTAAATTTGTATTTTATGTTTTTTTTTTTTTCTCTTCACAGTGATGGACGCTACTACGAAACAGTGAAGGCTAATTTTGAACGTGCCGATCGTGTCACGGTCGTCCGTACAACAACCTGTTGCCGGGTATCCCCCTACCATTTGCTGCAAAATTACAATGAATTAATCTTCAATTGAGTAACAAAACATTGCTGCCTACGAGAGATCGGAGAAAAACCAAGACAACATTTTTCTCCTTTCTTCTATTTTTGTTGATTCTAGTCAAATTATTATTTTTTTCGTGTTGTTCTTCTAAATATTGTTATGTTTTGTATTATTTATGTTTCTATCTTCTAAGATTATAACAACAAAAAACGATAAATAAAAATACACATTAGCATAAATTAAAATTGTATTATTAAATAATATATTTTATTCATCCTTTAAAATTGTGTTTTGTTTTCTTGTTTTTATTTTTATTTTCTTAATTATTTTGTTTCGCTAGCGATTTCATCATGATTCAGACTTGACAAAAATAAATCATCACTTTTTGTTTTTGTTTTGTTTCTCTTTTCTCTCTTCTTTCATTTAATTTCAATTTTATGTTGGCTAAGATTATTATTAAATATATTATAAAATACATAGTACAATAATAATCACCCTTAAATTTATTTTATTTTTATTTTTACTTGTAATTTTCACTAAAAAATAATATCTCTATAAAAACAAAAAAGAAATTATTATAATAATATTTAAAATTTAAAAGAAGAAACAATTAATTGCTTTAGTAGCAAATATTGTATATATTGACAAATATAAAATAAACTGAAGAAGTAAAAGTATTTAAAAGAAAACAAAAATTAAAATATTTTTTGACTGTTAAAAAGTTGTTTGATCTTTAAAATCGGTGCAGAGATGTGTGGACGTGTGGACAACTCGAGGCGGCGAGATTTTCCGAATGATGATCGAGTTGTGATAGCAGATTTATATACAATGTACACCTACATCTGATTGCTCGCGCGACAACACGAACCGGAGTGGAGCTTAGCGGAGGCAGCTTCTAATATGAATGAGGCGGTAACGGTATTGGGTAGTCGTTGTTCATTTTCTTTACTTTTCTTTTTTGTTAATTGTTGTTCTTAGCGTTAGCAGTGTTGACCATTCGACTTGACTTTGTTTGTTTTATGGTGTTGTTGGTAGTGTTAATTGTTGTGGTAAGTACCTACTCCTGTAGCTCTGCAGGCGGTGAAGGTGGCGGTGGCGTTGTTGATAGTCGAAAATTGTGAACTATAGAACTGCTGCTATCATCGTCTGTGTTATTGCTAGATGACGCAGTCCCCGCTACTGATGAGGCTGCAGCTGCTGTTGGAAGAGATGTCCCAATTGATGCAACGGCTGCCATCCGGTTTGGCACTGGCTCACGAGGCTCGAGATGTCCGGTAGCCATTCGAAGTAAGTCTTGAGCGTTATTCTTAAAAATTTAAACCATTTTTAGCAACACATTTTAAAGGGGGTACTAGAAATTTTGTTCTACATGATTTGGTCGCTCTTCCTGTTGGTTGTTAGCTGGAATTTCGTTATTCTCGCCAGGTCTGTCAATGTACATCATAATTTCATGGCAAAGTGGACACCGATCTTGCACGTAGAGCCATTTTCGGAGACACACGCCGTGGAAGAAGTGTCTGCATCTTGTAATCTTTGCTGTTTCCATTTGCTGCAAAGTTTTTAAATAATAATTTTTTCGATTTTGGAATTCAGTCAGTGTGTGAGACTTACCTGATGACAAATTGCACAAACATCATTTAAGTTCTTCAATTGTTCTTCTGTGGCTTCGGGCAGGGCAGAAATCTTGTCGACTGCAGACCTTCGTTTCATAAATATTGACCAGCCGGCACGAGCCTCACACCAGATATTGAAATAGGCATGGATGCACATCATGATGGCTCTGATGGCGCCCCCTGTAGCATTTTGTGCTATCAAGTTATATCATACGGTACACCAAATCAACCAAATAAAAATACATGCACACAGTTTGTTTTGTTCTTGTTTGTTTTTAAATAAATAAAATTTCGTTTTTTTTTTGTTTATAATAAAGTTTCGATGGAAGCGAAAGGCGATAATGAATTGGATGCATGACCGATTTTGAATTTTTCGATAAAAACAGCAACGAACGATGTGAACGATGTTTTATGGCCTTGAATTTGTAATACAAATTCGAATTTAAAAACAAATGGTTAATGTTATGAAAATGAGGGATGAACAAGTTGTTGAAATTTGTAATCGGTTAAATGAGGCAATAATAAACATGAAAACTAGACCATCAATCCAAAACGGCTTAAAACTTTGCTTAGGCCAGCAACACGAAAGGCACATGAAATAGGAATAGTAAATGAGTGCGTGCCTACATAAAATTAGTGTCTGCATCAAAATAATTGATATGGACTGTTTTATGAAGACGCTATACCAGTAAAAGTCGAAAGCTTAAAATGTTTAAAAGGTCAGGTTTAATTTTGATGGTTCTACCGGACAACGACAAACGAAATATGAAATTATTGCAACGACTTTGACTAAAGAGGATTCTAGTTGGTGATATCTTCCTGCTTAAGACTTTTTTTTAAAACAACCGCTTTGGAGCTTTCAATACGCGGTCTAGTTTCGAACTTAAGGTTGTCGTTGAGTTTTCATATCTGACTTAAAGGCGGAGGGCGAACTTAAGAGCCATTTCGTCGCTTTCAGAAAGGAAATCAGGTCATTCATTTTATCTTGGAAAGTTTATCAAGCAATTCTTTTTCGGAGCTTGACATTCTAGAACTGCCAAGGGCAGTACATTGACAGAGAAAGTGAATCACAGTTTTGCTTTCATGTTGGTCTCCGCAGCTACAGCTGTGAGTATATCGGCCAGTGTCCGCTACATATTGCAGGTCACTATATCATGAATGGGTCTGTATCAAAGTTCGATAGAACGGTTTTTGTTATAGGTAGGCCATATCTTCCTGGATATAGGACAGTCCGTTAGACTGTTCCACCTGCGGTTGGATTCAAGCTGAGGAGAATTCTGCCCAAAGAGTAAAGCTTATTCGCTTACAAGGTCCAATTGACTCAAGAATTGAAGGCGCGCGACAATTAGCTCCTTTACCGCTCCGCAGTATGGAGCGATAACGTTCATCATTTCTGATGAGGCGCATTTTCATCTTGGTGGCTACATTACACATGGACAAAAATGGCAGCATTTACACCACGTTACTGTCGAGAAGCCAATCCACACACAGAGAATGACTGTTTGGTTAGGATTGTGGATTGTTTTTGAAAATGAGGCTGAGGGCAACGTTTCGGTTTTTTACTGCAGTTGAAGACATGAGGCTTAACGATCTCTGCTTGACGCAGGTTGGTGGGCAAGCTCCAATTTTCAAGTCGTATTATCATAACAATGCCACTATAGATCTGTGTGGGATACCATTCAAGTACTCACGTCAATATTATCCATGCAATCCTTGAAAGCCTGGAACCATCTTAAAGGTGTTGGAAAATTGATATGAAAGAATGGGCTACAGCGAAGCCGTTCGAGGCAGAAATTCAACCGACGACGTGTTCCATAATGAAAAAAAAAAAATTAGGTGGCGCAACAATCCGTAGAGAACCAGGGCCTAGTGACTTACAACTCTCAACCATTCCTGTGTGCGAGTGATTGCAGGAATGGAGGGGACCTACAGTTTATATGCCGAATCCGAACGGCTAATTTGAGAAAGCACTTTTCATGACAAGAATTACTGTTGGAGAATTTGTCAATTCCTCGCAAGAAGCAGTACCCGTGAAAAAACTTTAGGTGACACAGGCAGGGTTTGAACCCAAGACCCCTTGCATGACAGTCCAACGCACTAACCATCATGCCATGTTAAATTTCAAAGGCCGATGTTGAATGTTAATTTTCATTTGACATTTCTCAATTTCAAATTAATTCATTTTGAACCATGGAAGGTAGAAATGGCGATCTCATGGAAAGGTATACAATCGAGGAACGAGTTAAAGTTATTTTGGCTTATTATGAAAATGGGCGTTCAAATTAAAATGCATATCGTGCACTTCGTGATTTTTTCGGTTTTTTCAATTTAATCGTTCAAATGTGCGTACAATTGGACAAACCTTTAAGCAAACCGGGTGTGTAGGAGATGTGAAAACACCAGTGCATGCTCGTACTGCAGAAAATATTGCAGCTGTTCGCAAGAGTGTGGCTGAAGAGCCCAACAATTGCACCTCTCACACAGACTTGCATTAACACGCTTACAAGGTGCAATTGACCCAAGACTAAAAACCCCTGGACCATTTCAATGGTCCAAATGGTGGAAAGAAATATCAATAGTGGATGATCAATTTTCGAAGAAAATCATCTTCAGTGATAAGGTAAATTTTTACTTAAATGGATTCGCCATAAGCAGAACTGCCATATTTTTAGAGAATGATAATCCAAGGGTGATAGTCGAGAAACCAAAGCACCTACAAAGAGTGACTGTTTTGTGCGCTCTATGGGCTGGCGGCATCATCGGGCCCTATTTTTTCCAAAATGAAGCCGGTCATGCCAGTGAATGGTGTTCGCTATCGTGAAATGAAAACGAATTTTGTATGACCCAAATTGAACCCAATTGCACTTGCCACACAGTTAACGAAACAATGGCTCTTTTGCGCGACAAATTCAATGGTTATCTCACGAGCTGGAGAAGAGCTCAAGGATAAGATAATTAGGCACATTAACAGCGTCATCGAAAATTTTGACCATCAGATGGAGGTATGCCGACGAGGTCGCGGTGGTCATTTGGCCGATATTTTGTTCCATGTACTTGTATTTGACTCACCTTTTATACCATTAGGAAACTATTGCTCCTTACAAAACCTCTTTAGAATATTACGTTTTTCAAGAGATTTCAAAAGCTATGACCTTTCTTTCACAAAGGTTTTATGTGTATTCGGATGATAATTAGATGGCGAAAAAGGTATGCAATAATCTACTGTTTTTTAAATGATGTTTGCAATTGATTGATTTAACGCTTTCTGTTAAAGCGAGATTCATGGACACAATTGTCATTCATCTAGCGAAAATACGAGAGTAGTTTCATTGGAAACTATCTCTGAACAAGCAAAATACTTGGGTCTCATTTTAGATAAGAAATTAAGCTGGAAACCTAATATTCAAGAGAGAATAAACAAGGCCACAGTAGCCCTGTTCTCCTGTAAAAAGGCCATTGGTAATAAATGGGGCCTACAGCCCCGCATTACACACTGGCTATACATCTCGGTCATAAGACCGATCCTTACTTATGGAGTAGCGGTATGGTGGACGGCGCTAGATACAGCGACAAATCGCGATAAACTCAGCAAAGTCCAACGAACAGCCTGCCTGTGTATGGGAGGAGCACTTCGCTCCACCCCCTCCGCCTTACTAGATGTTCTGTTCCATCTAATACCGCTGGACATTTTCAGCAAGCAAACGGCCGCTAATACTGCCATACGGCTTCAGGCCTCCTCTCTGTGGATCAATAATGGAATTGGCCACACCACTATTTTGAACTCGTTCAGAACTATAAACAGTAATATTGACTACACCATACCCCATCCTCAGTTTAATAACTATAGCTTCAAAGTGACTATACCTCCCAGGTCTTCTTGGGAGAATACATCATTTTTGAACGATGGTCCTATAAACTTCTATACAGACGGATCAAAAACGGAGGATGGGGTTGGTGGAGGCGTATACTCAGATAGACTAAACTTAAGTCTCTCCTTTCGTCTACCCGATCATTGTAGCGTGTTCCAAGCTGAAATCCTGGCTATAAAAGAAGTCCTATCCTGGCTTAGAGAAAACGTTATATCAACTAATGATATACGCATCTTCTCGGATAGCCAAGCCGCGTTAAAGTCCCTAGACTCAGTCTCCACAAATTCATTAACAGCCCTAAATTGTCGATAATCTCTTACGGAGATGGCTACACAGTTCAACATTCACCTTTTCTGGGTGCCGGGCCATAGAGACATTCCAGGAAATTGCAAAGCTGACGAACTTGCAAAAAGCGGAACAACTTTACCTCTGCTGGCTCACAATGCTAGCATAGGTATCCCCTTAGCTACATGTAAGCTCATGCTAAAGCAAGATACCATAGAGAAAACAAACTCCAGGTGGAATAACACCACCACTTGTGTCGCAACTAAACTAATTTGGCCTATTCTTAGTGCCAGGCGCTCAAAACAATTAATCTCTCTGAGTAGATTGCACATTAGCTACGTTATAGGTGTCCTGACTGGGCACTGCTTAATAGGAAGGCATGCTATTCGACTCGGAGCCCCTGCAAATGATTTTTGTAGGAGTTGCATGGACGAAGAAGAAGAAGAGACAATCTCTCATCTTCTGTGCACATGTCCTGCCTTATCACAAAGACGTAGAATCCACCTTGGAGACTACTACTTTAACGATACCAGTGATCTAAAGAATTCAGACATCACTTGTCTCCTACGCTTCATTCGAAGCTCCAACTGGTTCAACGAGTTAAGCTGATTAACTGATCCATGTGGTATCACAACGGACCATACTTTGGTCTAAGTGTGTTGGACGTCCCAACCAACAGCCACTTTAACCTAACCTAACCTAACCTTCATTGGAAACTAGAAGTGGTACCCAATTTGACAAAGCTTTTATTACGTTTTCTACAAATTGCTAAACATTTTTATCATATATGTATATGGCCGTTATAAGCCTTTCTGGTTTATTTGAATTTGTTTCAGATTCCCTCAGTGAATTTGGGTTTATAAAAACTGAATCCCTAATATTCTTCTCACAAGACTACTATGACTATTTCTTTGAGAGCATAATGACGTGTTTAAGTCTATGAAGAAGCCATTAAAACTGTCCCAATTGGATTTCTCATAATGTCAAAGTATTCCCTTGGGAGTTTTTTCTTATCTGAGTTTTTTTTTGACATGAAAAACTCGAAGACATGATAATCCGATGTGCTCAGGTTAAAAAAGTTTGCATATTGATATTTTGATATATCATTAAACAATAAACAAAAAGATACAAAGAAATGAAAGATAAGTATTTTATAGATTCAGACACACGTAAGCAATAATTTTAACGAAAGAACAAAAACAAACTTTAAATTTGCTTCTACACTAAATTTCACTACTACTTTCTTTGAACATAAAAATGTGATGTTGTTTCTATTAAGAAATAAAACTAAGTGCTCTAAACTAATAAGCTTACCAGATTCGAAGAAAAGAATCCATGCACCATTGAAGAAGAGCAAAATCCCAAAGCAAAATTCCACCGAATTACCAAAAGCACGAACATAATACACGTAGTCATCCAATTTCTCCCAGAAAGAATCCCGTCGTGCATCGTATAAGAAAAGTGCATATGTTGCTAAGCTGACAAGGACCTTTGAAAACCCAAAAAATCAAATATATAGTCATATAAATAATGAACAAAACAATCTTACTTTAACAATAACTTCAACTGAAAAGGCAGTTACGGCTAACATCCAGGTAGAAGGTGAATGTCTTGACCACAGCACCAAAAGTAAACTAATCGGTGCCACCAACAAGAACATACAAACCACAAGAGCACGTGTATGTCGCTTCCGCGATGGACTTCTGGCTGCACTGAGAGACATCAAAATCGGGGAGACAATATTATGCAGGAAATGCAACAATGCCGTTACCAAAAGGCACAAGTTTCTGCACAGTCTTATGAAACGTTTGTCAGGCGACAACGAAGTTAGACCGGTCTGCAATGCTAGAATATAAAAGAGCACTGCCGATACCGTACCCAAAGATTTTTCCTCATCTGTATCGCCAGACATTAAGAACCATTGAAACATTTTTCCTATATAATGGCAGACTATGGAAATAACGCTGGTCATTCCAAGGACAGCTGTTAGCGTCTCACAACCGTCCGCAAGCAGTTTGTGCACTGTTCCAATAACATTCAAACTCACGTCTTTAGCGAATATTAGCGAGATAAGTTCTTGACCAATTCTGCAATAGAGTAAATGTTATATTTATATCATTTTTAACACTTTCATTTTAAAAAGAGTGTACCTTATTGACCAGAAGACTCGTAAGACACACGGCACATTAAGCCGCTGCCATTCGTTTTCAATTAACGCTGATAAACCAAAGTTTGAGACAAAATTCATTGCATATTCGTAGCCATTCAGAATGGTCTTTCCCGCTTCCATTGCACTTGTGTAGAGTGTGATTTTGGTGAGGATGAATGGTATAACACCAGCAAAAGCTGGTGTCAGTTTGAGAAATGATGGATGTAGGGGCAACATTGCCAGCAAAATGGGACTCACAAAAATTAGAGGCATTTTTTTCTGTAGAAATTCATAACGTGGCCCAAGATGAATGTATGCAAATAACATTCCCATAAACCATTGGGCGACGAGGTGAGGCAAAAGCGAGAGCACAACACCTCCTGGATCTAACAGACGTGATGTGTTGAATGACAGAATGTCGACTAGTAGGCATGGCCCACTTTCCATGAGGGCCAATGCCGATACATTACTCCAGTACGAAAGAAACGTCAAACCCACCGATATGACGAAGAGATAGACCATTACCAAATGCCTTGTCCATAGCATAAATATACAAGCTGCGCATAGAAAACCTGGAAAAAAAGGAAAAATTATTAGAGAGAGTTGAAAAGGCGTACACAATTTGGTGGGTGGGTTCAAGATAAATTTCTGGAAGCATTCACTTCTACACCATCACCATTTGGACAATGCTGTCAAAGTCAGAATAGTAAATAAGATTTTTGAACGCTGCCTTTCAAAATCTAAACCCGAAGAACACCTTCTGAATGAGTGAATTACTCATTTCAGACAAAAGAACATTTATGAATATGAGAACGAGCTTAGTTGATAAAACGGAGCCCTACCAGCATACCAGCGTTTATTTTGTACATATCATATTTGAAAAAGTTTGATGTTAAATGAGTATTCCAATAAGAGGTTAAGAGATTAATATGAAATCTCTTATTGGAAAATCTTGAATTTGCAGTGAGTGTTCCGAAAGGTAATTTCTAATCCAAGGACGATAAGATTCATCAAAAACAAACCAAATACAAGCATTTTCCACAAGGTAGCTTCATAACAGTATTTTGGTTACACCTTTTACAACGTTGAAGACATTGATACAGAGGCATATTTCTCCAGTATATTTCTTTCATAAGTTTTAAGAAGTTAATACATTTAGTTTAAAGTTAGTGAAAACCGACCTAAAGATGAAGATTTTAATGAGAGTTTCAATTTTACAGTTTTCTTCTCTAAGTTTATCTCTTTTAGAAACTTAAGTATTTGAGAAACCGTCAAAAGGGGGAAGGTTATTTTCTTCTTCTTCCAAGTCCTCGTCCTCTTTTGGTGTGAGATTACATCACATATTGCCAAAACGTGTTTGGTCATGGGCGTTTAAAAACCTACAACTGTCAATGTCTGTTAGGACAAGGATCTTTAGCTGCCTATTTATCTTACAGTGGCCAATGGATAAGCTTATTAATATTCTTAGGTTATTTCTATTTAAACTCATATAGTCACATTTGGTTATGTTAATGCCTTCCTCATTTTTGGTAGTTCTTCCAGATTTTAATCCTTTTTGCCCACTCTTCATTCTTATTTTTAATCACGTCTTCTCTTATTCCACAGAAGAGTTTGGATCTTCAGTGATGTTGGGTCATCTATTTTTGCGAAAGAGTCAGCCTCTTCATTTTCCCGAACAACGACATGACCGGGTACCCAATAAGCTTTTTCAGGGTGTCAATACAATCCCACATAATTCTTAAGTTAATTGAGTAGGAATTCAGGGCTTTAAGTGCAGTTTGACTATCAGGCATATTCTCTATGTTTTGGTTGCACTTTTATTGTGAGCTAAAAATAGGATGGTGATCGTGCGGCTCCAATGTTTTGTTCACTGTACTTCAAAAACCTTGAAACCTAAGTCTAAGAGAATAAAGGGTGTTTTTTAAGACGTATGGTGTCCAATCTAGTAATACTTTTTGTCGGAGTTGGTCTCTTTGACAGCTGTCATTTGATTTCTGTTTAGTTTGGTTTGCCATTTTTGGACTTGCTCTTAAACAACGTTTGCAAAAGTACAAATTTATTACCCAAATAATGGTTCGGTGAGCGACGCAAAGAGCGCTGCGTCCAATATTCGGCCGTCAAAATCTCCCAGCAGAGTAGGTAATTCGAGGCCATGGACCAGTAGTACCCGTGGCAAGATGGTTAGTGCGTTGGACTGTAATGCCAGAGATCTTGGGTTTAATCCCTGCTTGTGCCATCTAAAATTTTTTTTCCACGGGTACTGCCTCTTGCGAAGAATTGACAAACCCCCCAAGAGTAATTGTTGTCATGAAAAGTGCTTTCTAAAATTAGCCGTTCAGAATTCTAAGAAACGAGATGGCCAACCGATACCGATTGTTCACCGATAAAGCTCATTTTGACTTGCTTGGGGTAGGTTAATACAAACTATTGTTGAGATGCCACCCGGGCCGTTTCATCCTTAAAAAGTCACTGTTTGATGTGCTCTATGGCATTGAGAATCATTCGTCAATTTTTTTTTTTTAAATAAAGCCGGTCATAATATAACAGTCAATGGGAAATGCTATAGAGTCATTATTTATGACTTTTTCGTACCTGAATTAGAGAATATGATGTGATTCCACAAGACGCAGCTACATGCCAAACAGTCAATGAAACAATCATTTTTGTTGAGAGCAGTATTTCGCGTCGTGGTTTCCAAGATTGTGCGAAGCCCCGCTGGACTCTTTTTGTGGGGTTATGTGAAGTCGCTTGTCTACGCAAATAAGCCCCAGACGATTGATGCGAGAATATTCGGCCAAACGTACCAAATGCTGCAAAAGTGGTCGAAAATTGGGCTTCTAGGCTGGAATTTATTTAAGCCAGTCGCGGCGTCCACTTGTCCGAAAACATTTTTTAAACATAATGACAAACCTTTATTCTTATAATATAGCTAAATTTTTGATCGTTTTATTCCTTCTTGAAAACCACACGTCTACAAAACACACCTTTTATTTTTCGAATTAATCCCACAGAAAAATGTTTGTAATTTTTTTAACGAATTTTAACAACGGCGTGGTTTTTAATGCTTAAAAATGACATCTGTTCAAATAGCCGGGTATTCAAAATAAAACTCTTTATTGGAAAACCCTTTTCATATGTTCTTAACATTTCCTAGAAAATACATTAAAGTTTGAGTGGAGCAATAAATATTAGAAAAGATTAAGCTCATATTTTTGTTCCAAATTACATTAAACAACTTACTACACCTTGAATATTTAGGTGCTATACTTTTCAAGTACTTATTTAATAGCGATATTGTCCTTGGAAATATAAGTTGATTGGATTTTGATAAAAAACAGACAAAACTTATAAGCTGACCATTGAAAGGTAAAATAGCAGAAACTTATAAGCTGACCATTAAAAGGTAAAATAGCACAATCAGTAGATTATTACTCAACTTTGTAAAAAAATTTTGGTTCAGAAAACGAGGACTTAACTTAATGATAAATAAATTTCATAACAAAACTATTAATTTATTTGATGAATTAAAATTATTCAAAAGTACTCTCTTCATCTTTAGTCTTTCAGGATTGACAACAGATTTGCAAATTACTTCCATTTTGGTCTTTTCTCTTTTGAACTTTTCCGCTCCTAGCGATGGACTTTGTTACTTTTCCATTTTAAGGAGAGCTCAATGCCGTAAAATACGGCACAGTCATTCGATTGAAATGTAAAACTTGTATTTGCTGAGAATTCTTCAAATATGAAACTTCATTAATATTTCAAACAACACTTACTTACAAAAATACAGACAAAAAAAAAATATAAATATATTGAAAGCAAAACTGTATTGAATAATTAATTAAAAGTATTGAAGTCATCAAAACTAGTTCGTTCGATATATGTACATAAATGTATAGGTAAACAAAAACAAACGCAATAATTTTATACATAATGTATAAACACATGATCGTATTATGAAACAATATAATATGTTTTATATTTATTTATAATATGTTCATGAATCTTGAGGCAAATCAGTTATAATAAAATATAAATAAATTTGCATAAATTTACGGTAAAAACTTAAGGTTGTTAATAAAGTATTGACCCCGAAACTTAATTTTAAAAAAAGAAATAAAATAATTTATTTCGGAATTTTAAACAATGAGACTACATTAAATTAGAAACGACGACTAAAATGGGAAGTTAGTCTTTAGTAAGAACAAGTTTTATTTTTGCTAGTTCGAAGTGACATTTTCGAGAACTGCAGTTTATAAGTGAATAATTTACTCGAAAACAAAACACACAAACAATTATGCAATTTAATGTATTAAAAACTTAGTAGTTCTTTTCTACCGGGTAGGAGAGCTTTTGAGCATATAAATGCATAAGTTAGTAAATTAGAAAGAACTTTATATAAATTCGATTTACTCAGAAGCCAAGAAATTATTTTTATGAGTCATTATTATTTTCGTTTCTGGATATTTAACCCATTTTGGTCACTTAAAATAACAATTCTATTTAGTTCGAAATGTAAGGGATTTCCCAATAAGGACATGACAACTTTTTTATTCAAATAAAAGTTTAAACATTTGGAATGTATCGCAATGTATGGAAGTGATCGATCGTTGAACTTAATTTTTAATGACTTGGCCGTACATTTTAACCGAAGTTTCCAGTTACGTTCAATATTATTTATAGGATTTGGTTTGGGTTTGTTAGACTTAATTAAATGATTACTGGTACTCATTCTGGAAAGCCAATTCGACCAAGTCTTATATATCCTCTTTGGTGATGAAACAACCAGTTGTATTTCGAGGGAATCAATTCTCTACAAAATACATAAGAGGTATTACAATGCAATTTATCGTTCGTTAGTTATAAAAATCAGAAGAGAAACAATTTTTTTTCCTGTGTTATTTTTATGGGAAATCGAAAAGTGCGATGCGGATTACCTAAATATTAATATTAAGGGCTCATATTTTCAGAGGCCTATTTTGGCATGTAATCGAAACTTTTGAGCCTGGTTCCGAGAAAAAATAATAATTTTTTTTTTGAAACGCTCTAATGCTGATGCTACATAGATTGGCTCCTTTTTCAAATGAGAATTCTGTTTCAACATCTGCGAATGTCATCAATTGTCCGGAAGAAAATCTTATTTTATTAATCAAACAGTTTTAAATAAATTGCGCTCGAAAACAGCTGAAATTTTTCTGTTTGATTAATAAAATGTCAGCAATCTTTGAGGGCAAAATATAAGAGTTTTGTTTTTTTTTAACTCTGAGAGCTTAGAAATAAACTTTCAGTTTGCTTTGAAACTAGTAATCTTTAAATTTAAGAGTATTGTAAAGAAAACGCATTAGTTAAGGGTAAATTAAACTTTGATCTTGAATAACTTTCGACTGAGTTGATTTATCAAAAAGTGACATTAGACCTTTTTTGTAGAGCGTTCAATTCTCTACAAAATACATAAGAGGTACAAGAGAAACAATTTTTGTTCCTGTGTTATTCTTATGGGAAATCGAAAAGTGCGGTGCGGATTACCTAAATATTAATATTAAGGGCCTATTTTGGCATGCAACCGAAACTTTTGAGCCTAGTTCCAAGAAAAAATAATTTTTTTTTTTTTTTTGAAACGCTCTAATCAGCATATCCGGGACACTTATTCAGCAAGAACCATGTGTTGTTAGCAGATTCAAGCCTAAATAAATAAAATAAATTAGGTGGCGCAAAAGTCCATGGAGAACCAGGGCCTAGTGACTTACAACTCTCAACCATCCCTGTGTGCGAGTAATGTTGTCAGAGATGGAAGTACCGTAGTACCCGTAGCGTGATGGTTAGTGCGTTGGACTGTCATGCAAGGGGTCTTGGGTTCAATCCCTGCCTGTGCCACCTTACTTTTTTCACGGGTACTGCCTCTTGCGAGGAATTGACAAATTCTCCAAGAGTAATTCTTGTCATGAAAAGTGCTTTCTCAAGATTCAAGCCTGCTGAATCTTAAATTCCAATCGGAAAACTTCCAGGAATGACCACATTTGTTGATAACTTCGTCTTCTACAATGGTATTTGCTGAGATGGTTTGTTCAAGAGGGTCAGCACTTAGGTTCGCCGCGTGGATTTCATCACGATTGGAAGAGTGGGAGAGCCAGGATGACGAACTTTGAAAACAGTAATCAATTTCAAATTTCAGTAGGTTTAACTGATCAGGCAAGTTGTTTTTTCAGATCGTTTGGCAAACAAGTAAGCACTTTTGACTTATCGTCAATGTCTGAACGGAGAGAATTCAATCCACCGATGACGTCACAGTATTGTTTTTTTAGTGAACTTATCGTGGACAGGCCGTGGGTGGAAGACTGTTGAGATTGAATGTTAGAGTCCCTTAACACTATTACAGTCGTGAGAGATTTGAAATTTGATATTTTACTTTTTTCTTTAATTTTAATAGATTTACCAGGTGTGTTAGTTGAAATTTTCCGGTTTTATCAATATACATATGTCTCTTCAAAAATACACAGGTTCAATATTGCCAAAATAAAAGCTTCATAGTAGTTTGCTCAGTGAATGCGTCGAGTATTGTTGGAAGTAAATCGTATTTGCGGAATTCGTTGTTTTTTTTTTTTTATTTTATCAAAAGAAAGAAGCAGCAAGCTCATTGGTTTATTGTTGAAACTTTTGGGAAACATATTCCAGTATTTAAAACATGTGTCGACCCATCGACTCAGAGGCTAAATCACTTTGCCCGTAAGACAATGTTCCATGTTTGGTGGAACAAGTGTGGTGTGATGTACTTCGAATTATTAAAACCTGGTGAGACGGTGAATACGGATCGTTACCGAAAACAAACTGACAACTTGAATCATGCGTTGATCGAAAAACGATCGGAATGGGCCTAAAGACATGAAAAAATTTCATAACAACGCATCGTCTTATACCCCTAAACTAGTGAAAAACACATTCAAATCATTGAAGTGGGAAATATTAACGCGTCCGCCGTACTCTCCAGACGTCTTTGCCCCCACCGACTATCACCATTTTCCATTTATATGACACTTACTAGCAGAGCAGCGCTTCGAAAGATAACTATCTCTTTTTGTAAAAAGTATTCATACTTTGCCTGAAAGATGGGCATAATACGAGTATGTAGAATGCAATCGCCAATACTTTGAATACAATTTTTTGGAATTCCTTTGAGAATTAACTGTTTCCTTTATCGAAAAATCTGGCAAATTTCAACTAACACCCTTAGTATAACACAAGATTCCTTATAAATTAACCAACACCTCTCAATAGACAGCTTAGTCACTAGTTAGCTGCCGCACAGTAAGTTGGTGTCCTCCACTTTTGTGCTTTGCCTTCCTTTACTGCGTTAATCCTCAGGCTGGAAGGGCGATGCTTGAACGCTTGAACGTTCTACAAATTCCAGCCACCTTAGGAGCTATATAGCCAGTAAAACTCTTTGTTGGAACTCCTTCTCCACACTTCTTCTCCAAAAATCAGGATTTTGTCTCTCAAAGTACCCAAGCAAATGTTCATTCAAATCTTTCAGATCACATAATTCTCTGCGTCATAAAACAGAACTAATAAGAGCGAGAAGAAACGGCGATTTTCAAGAGTAACAAACAGAGTCCACATTTGTTAATTGTCACATGGTAGCCAATCGGTAGGAAAAAAACAACGATACGAAATATCGATTCAGTTTAAAATAAGTCGACTATTACATCGACTGTGTTGCTTGTGGCGCCATCTTGTAAAAATCATATATCTTTACTGTCTAGTACAAAGTTGATAGTTAAGCTGCACTAAAAGCGCTCACATTCTACTCCATAAACTCTAGAAGTGTATTGACCGACTACTGAACAACTTGGCAAGAAGAAGATATTGCCACTACTTTGGGTACCTGGCAATGTCGCTGCTCAGGTGATAGGACCTGAACCTTGCTATGGAAAAGGAGAAAACGTGATTAAATACAAAAACAAGATCGACAAGGAGTTAAAAACGACTATGTATGAACTTCCAAAAATGAGACAGGCATTACTTGGGAAGTGAAACAAAGAACGTTTTAAAGACTTCATAAGCACTGGTCACAGTAAACTGAATAGGCACCTACCTAAACATCAGGAAAGTGAAACCTCTTATTGAAACATCCTGTATAAATGCAGTAATTTTCTAAATTTCAGCTATGTCGGATTCTTTCCAAATAACGAAATTTTCTGATATAATTTTTCAGGACTAAAAAGAATTCAGGGCAGTAAGGTGCATCTACAAAAAGTAATAGTGAGGGTTGATTAAAACAAATAAATAAACAAATAGTTTTCCTATATTTATAAGAAAAAACAAATTGTATAAAATATAGAATGATGTCAATGGGGCTTACATATGTGGAGGCCAACAAAATGAATCTAGGGTCGAGGGCAAGACAAAGTATAGGCTGCCAACAAAAAAGCACACACCTTATATTGAAGTTTTAAACAGAAGGTTACTTGGTCTCCGCTATAAGTACAGGTAACGATACTAGAGCTGAAACCATTCCTAACTGTAAAGCCAAATCCACTTAAAGCATGTAACTATGTGTGCTAAAATGTGTGAAATGAAGAATTAATGTTTTTGTTTTGTTCATTTGGTATGATATGGAAAAGATACCTATCTTTAACTTGTTAGATGGTCATATTATTTGTAAGGATATATTTCACACTAACGACCAACTGTTACAAGCGGAAATTATTAAATGCAAAAACACTCTAGTAAAGATATAAATCCTCGGTAGCCATATTGGTTTGCCTACAAGCTAAACCGGAAACTGGCCTCATAAAGTATTTCTTAGTGTGCCTGTAATTTCTCCTCTAGTTTATGAAATTTCCCCTAAAAACTCAGTAAATGTGTCTATGTATGCGTGAAAACACGTCAATTTCACTCGTTGAATTCTTCCAAATACAACAATGTAAAAAAATGGGTTTGAAGGGTGATACGTACGAAGGATTTATATCTTCATACAGAGTGTTTTTGGTTAAATGCCTTAACGATTTGAAATTATATTGGATGGTAGTAAGTGTAGAGACTAACGTCGTTTTCAATTGGCAATCTGGAAGCGAAAAAAAGCATTCTGAATGCGTTCAATTGGGCAAAAGTGACAGTTCTGATTCTGAAAAGAATGGAATTTCCCTTCTGGTTTTAAAAACAGAATCAGAAGCAGAATCACTCACACATTCATAAATTTTAAATGTCAGATGTCACACTTGACAAATGACATTTTTTTTGTAACACATTTGTTTGCATAAATTATACCAGCAGTGAAGTGATTTCTTGAAATTGATATAAAAAATATAAAAAAATATAATCAAAATGGAAAACAATTTTCAGCTAAAATAATATCGCAGCAATCCAAATTCACTTCCTCCATGTTTGCAGCACAAAAACAAAATGAAATTTAGCGCGAATACACATATATGTGACACATGTCATACTCAACCAATACATTCTCACCAAACTTCAGATTATTCGGAATAAAAAAAAACTGTTCAATTGGGATTCCGAATCGAAGAACAATTCCAGATTGCCAATTGAAAACGACGTAAAACGCAAAAGGATTGATCACAGAATCCCTTAAATGTCGTGCTGATATTGGGGCCTGTTTTTAGAATCCAAAACATACTGATTGCTAAATTAAATTAAAAGTATATTTTTGAAAAACACATGTATTGTATACTGATGTTCGCCCTGGGTGGATCTTTCAACAAAAAAAGGAGTCCACAAATATGGGCTAATATTTAAGACAGCTGGTCTCTTATGTAGTTTAATATTGCTTAATGCTTCGCAGATGCAACCATGGATCTTAAGGCAGCCTCTTTTATTCAAATTGAGTCTTTATGTGATTCTATAATTGGAAAAGGAGATGACAAAAATATAATTAGGGCCTACAAAGTAAAATCAAATGTAGTGTGAGAATAATTTATATTTAGGGTCTAAGACTTTTTTTTTTATATAATAAGCGCACACTTGAGGGGATATTACTACTCTTATTATGTAGACACAGTGTGAGCACTAGGAAGAGGAGAGAGAGGTTGAAAGGAGGTGTCGGTGCACATTGGTTTTGAATTCCTGAATATTGCAATGGCTGGGAAAAACAGAGTGTGGTAAGGCATTCCACATTCGCGTAGTACGGCTAAAAAACGAATATCTGTACTTAACAGTACGACCGAAGTTGGGCTCGAGGGTATACTGATGAACATTTCTAGAAGTGCAAGTATTACGGTTGAACTGTTTAAGGGAAGGAATGCAGCTGGCTATTTCTCTTGAGCAGAAACCGTTAAAAAAACGGTAAAAAAGCGTGAGACAAGAAACTTTACGACGATGTTCAAGCGACGTAAATGATCCTATGATGGTGTTATCACCGATTAATTTAAATGCTCTACGTTCAATGCTGTCCAAGAGGCTTAAGTAGGTTGCAGGTGCATCAGCCCAGATATGGAAGTTATACTCAAGCCTTGGACATATATATATAAGTTTTGTAGATAACAGCCAGATTAGAGGGGGAGAAAAACTTCTTGCATCGCCTTAGAAAACCCAAACATCTTGCGGCATTTTTGGCGACATCGCGTATGTGATCATTCCACAAAAGGTAGCTGGTGATACACATACCGAGAATATCGAGGTGTTCAGTCTCCTAGGAGCAAGCGCCATCCATGGATAATGGCAAGGGTGTATCTCGCTTTAACTATACAAGACGGCATTGCGTTTTCAAAGCATTAAATTCCACGCGGTTTTTTAATCCCCATTCAAGAATGCTGTTTAGGTCGGAATTTAATGAGCTTATCATATTTTGTCGTTGCAGTTCCACATCCGAAGAAGAGGGATGTGATTCTGAAAACGAATATGAAAAGCTGAGAATACTATCGTCAGCGAAACAATGTATTGGATTAGAAGTTGCAGACAGGAGACCATTAATAAAAATGAGAAAGTGTTGGAGATAGAACAGAGCCCTAGGGCACACCAGCATTTATTATGTGGTTTTCAGACTTGAATCCATCCAATACTACTTGTATCGAACGATCCGAAAGGTATTTACTAATCCAATGAAGCAGGGATTCATGAAAACAGAAAGCAGGCATTTTCGATAAGAGGACCTGATGCCAAACCCTATCAAATGCTTTTGAAATATCAAGTGCAATAATCTTACTTTCTCCAAAGCGATGTAAAGATTTGTTCCACTTTTCGGTGAGATGAACCATGAGATCACCAGTGGACCTATTGCTGCGAAAGCCGCTCTGCCGGTCATTAAGAAGCTTTCGATATATTTCTTAAGCTGATAATTTATCAGCGTTTCCATGCCGATAATTAGAGGGTGAAGAAGCTTACCCAGTGGTTTTGCCAGCGTTGAAGAACACCTCTTCAGAACAATAGCGGGGATACCATCCGGACCAGCGGATTTATGTGTATTAAGATCTTTTAGGACTCTCGCCACAGCACGAGTGCGAAAAAAGATTGGCCCCATAGAATCACTAACGCGCTCGATAACAGACGGAGTCATAACACTCACTGGCAGTGTTGAATTGGCGGCGAACTGCCTAACGAAGAGATTAGCTTTCTCTAAAGAACTAACAAATGGAGTGTCATTGACAACGAGCGTAGGAACCGAGGAATAATAATAATGTAAAATTAGGATTAATACCCAACACGATTCTTTAAAAAATGGAAATAAATTTGAACGTCAAACTGTCTCAATAAGAACATTTTCTGATTTCAAAACGCATAGATTCAAATAATGATTTCAGTAAAACAAAAATCTGCATGGCGTCCGATAAAGAAGGGTAATTCCTAAACGGGTTATAACCATGACTACTACTTGAAATCGGAAATAAAAAGAGCCTCGAAGTATGTGCGTGCATTTAAAAGCTGAAAGAATTTTATAGTGTTTTTTTTTTTTTTTTTTTTTTAATAAGTTAGTATTATAAGTGGTAATATGCTAAAAGAGTGAGTTTAGTAAAACAATTTAATTCGTTACATTGTTTTATGTTTTTCAATGTTCCGACTTAAAATTAAAGAATTGGATCCAAGGCACAAGTTATTAAAAAACCTGAATATAATTTACGACAAAAACAACATCATTAGATAATTTTTTAATCTTTAAGTGGATTACAATACAAGACCTCAAATTTTCTACAAAATTCTGAAGGGTGGATTTGCACAACCGGTAATATTATGATGATTTAAAAGAATAGAGACACCATTTCCATTCTAAAATCAAATATTGATTTGATTAAAATTAAAACACAACTATTTAAAATTTCTTCAAAGTAGCCTATCATGCTTTTTAGACGAAATACTGTAGGACAACGCCAATCCTAGTGGCTTTTTAAACAATGGGGATCCTGCACATTAAACTATGTCTTTGTGGATTGATGTAGTACCCGTGGCATGATGGTTAGTGCGTTGGACTGTCATGCGAGAGGTCTTGGGTTCAATCCCTGCCTGTGCCACCTTAATTAAAAAAAAAAAAGTTTTCACAGGTACTGCCTCTTGCGAGGAATTGACAAATTCTCCAAGAGTAATGCTTGTCATGAAAAAAGTGCTTTCTCAAATTAGCCGTTCGGATTCGGCATAAAAAACTGTAGGTCCCCTCCATCCCTGCAATTACTCGCACACAGGAATGGTTGAGAGTTGTAAGTCACTAGGCCCTGGTTCTCTACGGACTGTTGCGCCACCTAATTTATTTGTGGATTGATAGGTACCCAGGCAGCCTTGGACCAATTTCGCGGCCTCCATTTTCACCGAACCACACCAAGTATAGTAAGTAGGATCTTTTTATTTCGGGTTTATCTGCTATATGTACACCCGATACTCTGCATATACTATAGCAAAAACGATTATGTGAGCTATTGAATTTAAATGTTTTATGTTTTATTGTTCCTACCAGGACTTACTTATGGATCCGAGACTTGGGTGCTTACTCAAAGAAACCTTAACCTCTTATCAGCGTTCGAGTGAAAAGTCTTGCGGAGAATAGTTGGTCCCAATGAGTTGTATTAAATATACAAAGAAGCTGATATAGCAACAAAGACAAAACTTAGTAGACTCCGTTGGGCATTACAGGTACACATAGCATGCAAGAGCGAAGAAAAGTCCGCCCGGAAAGTCATTTGCGGTACGATTTATTGTAGAAGAGAGACGGTAGATCAGGATGCTGACTAAGGTGCACAACTGGAGGGAGTCGGCCAACAACTGGGAAAGGTGGAGAAGTATTCTGAACAAGTCCCGGACCGGATAACGGTTGTGGCAACGATGATAAAGTCATTGGCCAGGCCGACGAAATAAATATGTACATACATATATTTTATGGTTTATAACTCAACGATTTCGATCATGGTTCTCAGAAGCCAGTTCTTAGGCATAACTCTTTTTTTAAATTTTGCAAATTTGTTGTTCACCGAGACTCAGAATCAAAATATTTCTGACCTTTTAAGTGTTAATTGCTTAAAAGGTTTTCTTTTTTGATTATTTTCAAAGACATTTCTATATCATTGTTTTTAATTTCTGAGCGTAGCTAAAAGTATTCTACCTCAAAGCCAAATTAATTTGCTTACTATACTTTTCTTAATTAAAAAAAATGCACATAATTATTTTAATTAAATTAAAATAATTTTTAATTTTGTCTTCAAAATTTCCTCTAAACATTCTTTAACTCAATAAACACTCCCTGCTATTCAAAAGAATACAAAAACAAAACAAAGCAAGATGCGTTGTTCTTTTCGTTTTATTTAAAATTATTATTCGTGAAATTAAAATTAAACACAATGACTAATCAAAAAAAAAATCATGCTTTTTATGTACATATGAAGGTTTCTATAAAATTGCAAGCGATAAGCAAATAAAAATGATAAGAATACAATTTACAATTATTATTATTATTGCCAGCAACGGCTACGACATAATCTAAAACCAAACTCTTCGACGCGTCGTCGTCGAAAATATTCAAGTGTTTACTTCTTTATGCATAGTTGTTAGTTGGCGCAAACGCGCACTTAAACTTAAAACAATACGGAAAGCGAAACCAAGGCAATTCAAAGCCAAAATTGAGTCGTTAAAAGAAAAACTAAAACTTTAAAATTATTTGCACGTCGTCGTCGTCGTCGTTGGTCTTTGTAGTTGTTTTTTTTTTGTTTTCATCATTTTGAAGTCGATTTCTCTACCCAATCAATTAGTCAAAAGAATGGTCTAGAGGTAATCAAATACACAACAACAATATCAAATTGAACGTCTGCGAAGAGAATTATTATAAAGTGAATGGAAGTAATACCTCAAGGTCGTGGAATTCAAACAAAATTGACTTGGTGTTAATGGGAGGCTTTTTGATCATGTAAAGAGGTACTTTACTTCTTTTTGATTCACGTCAAACCTGAAATACATTTATGGTTGACTTAACAGATTATGCAAGGTTTGCAAGAAAGAATTTTGACTGTAGTCTGTAGTCTAGCCATAACTATGGGGTATACAACTTCTTGCAGAATCAATCTTAAGAGGAACAAAATACAAAAAAGAAACAAGTTAAGATAGTTTGAACACATTTTCGGTTGAGTTACTATTTTTAATTTTAGATAGTCTAGCTTTTCAGAAGCTTAAGAAAAACTTGTTTTTTTATTTTATGATTTGATGCAATTAAGTCGTTGACCCATTAGAAACTTTATTTTAGCTTAGCTTTTAATGAAATATTTAACATTTAGCATATATTAAGTAATTTTGTAAGACTTCGAGTAAAGAGAAAGACTTGTGAGGTAAAACGAAGACTTTTGAAGCTACTTTGTAGTCATGTTTCCATCACGAAAAAAAAATATGATATAACTATCTTTACTGAAGGATCAGAGATAAAGTTTTTTGTTGGTTCAGGATTTGTTTCGGAGCATATAAATGTCATAAGTCTGTTTGGCCTGATCCGAAGGTCACCTAGTTCGTATGAAGAGAGGAACCAACCCAGAAAGTCCTTTATAGTTCATATATAAATAAAGGATAGCGTTGCAGATCACGCTAACTTTGAAAAGATAGAGTGAGCTAGGAAGTGTTTATATGCGCGAATCGTGGAATAGCTGTCTGAAAAGGGTCTTAAAATTGTTGACGAAGACCAGAACCGAATTCCAGTTGTTAGGCAGATGATCATTTAATGTTTTTAACGGCAAGGAATAAAAGACGGTGTTGACATTTTGTCAAGTTGATGGTTAAAATGAAATGAAAAGAGTTTGTGATTTTATATTTTTTTAAATGAGTGGCAGTAAGACATTATGTTGAAGCTTCATAATAAGTCATTTTAATACAGTCCAATGAAAACATATTCAAATACATAAACTAAACTTTAACCTGAATTGGAATATAGCAGTTCTTACAGATTCAGTTACATTGGGATCACAAGAGAGACCATTAGTCTTTAGCTTTCTCTTGTTTGTGTTTTGGGATGAGGCCTTTGATATTCGGTGTGGCAAATCCAAAATTGAAATATTTTAAGTTTAATACAATTGATGTATAATTCAAATTCAAAATTACAGCTCCAAGCCACATGTAGAAGAAGCATACTCAGCTAAGGATAAACAGTCAATTGCTGTTGGTGTTTAAGTAAATGAGGACAAACTTGAATTTATGATATCAAAAAAGCCTCATCTGTCCATCGCCTAAGACAAAACGTCACTGTTGGTAGCAGTATTTTCACTTAGTGGAAATCCTAAGAAGAATTACTCTAGCGAACAGCTGCTACTTCGCTTTGGCCAAACAAATGGGTTCAATACTTCATTCTCGAAATGAAAAGTGCACGTTATTAAAAACACTAACTTTAACAGTTCTAGTTTACGAGCAGAAAAAAGCTACAGTGATGGGGCGTTTACTGACGCAAAAGAGTTGGGTCTCAATGACTTGGGAGGCTTGCTAGGGACTGCAAACGATGAAGGATCATAGGGGCCTTTCGTGGATCAGGAGCCGGATATGTTAGTAAGAACAAAAACAAAAAACCCTGGTTCTTCAAGGGCTTTATTAATACAAGGGTTGCTGTTTATATTTCCGTTAATAATTGTTTCCACAAATTCTGGAAACGTTTTTAACGCTCTGCTAGAGACTAGACTAAGTTTCTTTTAAATTCTTGTGTAGGAAATATAACTATGTATATTACATCTTTGGGAACAAGAATAATTCAATAGGTGTCAAATCAATAGTGTACGGTGGATGATTCATCAACTCAGTGAATTGAGTCTTCAAAAATACATTTTTTTCAAATTCATTTTTTTGTGAGGCGTTTTCGTGATGAAGAATGATTTTAAGTCTGTTATTTGTTTTCGGAGTTTTACAAAAGACTTTCGGATAAAAACAGTTTATATATCATTCCAAATCCACCTATCTACGTTTTTTTTTAACAAGTGTCAAATCATGTGCATTCCAAAGCAAACATAGGTATGTAGGTCTCACGATGATCGTGTATTATCAGACTTTGTATAGCATACATTGTTTCTGGAACAAGAAATAATTTTATGCAACTGTTCGTTAAATGGATTTTGGAGCAGTTAGAAGTTGATCTTCAGGAATGAAGCACATTTTTAAATGAATGGTTACGTGAATAAGCAAAATTGCCGGATTGGGGACGACACCAATTCAAGCGAGATTTATAAAGTAAATCCAAATAAAGTTACTGTTTGGCGTGGATTTTCGCTATTGGTCGACGATCGCCAACTTTGCCGCCTGAATTGAACGATATCGACACAGTAGACATATAGTTTCAACAGGATGGCACTACGTGTTGCAGAACCCGAGTCACAATCGATATTCAGCGCGAACTGTTTCATGGTATAGTTATCTCTGGCTAAGGCGAGACGTGAATTGCCAACCAAGATCGTGTGATTTGACTCCTCAAAGCCAACATAACTAATGTCATCTATCAAAAAGTGGACTTTTCGAATGCGCTGCCCCAGTGAAACCGCGGCAGTCATCCATTTCAACGATGTTATATTTCACACATAATGCCATTAATAGGGCTCTCAAAAAAGCTAAAACCTTATTCATATCTAATATGCATTTTGTTTTATTCAATTTTAAAAATTATCTTCAGTGATATGGTACAGTTTTATCATTGTATTTATTTATTATAATTCGTTAAATACTAACGTTAACAATTCTTATTAATATAATATATATATAAAATCTAAAACTTAAACTAGACTGTTGAAAAATATTAATTTGCAATTCATACTTTTTATATTATCATTTGGTGAATTAATACAAGAGTGAAATTTATTATAGATTTCAATGAATTGATTTAAGGGGCTATGTACACCATAGTTTGATCTACTAAAATCACTATTCAATGGTTTCTGAAGTCTTATATTTAAACGACTAAAACTAAAGTTTAAACCACCAAGAACTGATGGTGATGAAATTTGTCCGTTTATTATAACAACAATAAAACAAAACTGCAAGTACATCCTATGATTTGTCAAAGAAGGAAGATTTATGAGAGAAAGTCTTTGAGAATAAGGCGGTAATGTATGAAAATCATGAGGCCACGGAAGGGATCGTAGACAAAAACGCAAAAATCTTGTCTGAATGGCTTCGAGTCTTGTGAAGTGTACGGCGTAGTAAGGTGACCATTAGAGTGACCGCAATAAATCGATTTTGGAAATTGGGTCGGGGGAACCCCATAAAATAATCAGTCTTTGCAGATTTTTAGATAGCCAAAATTTCAGCTCGATTGGATAACGCTAAATGGTGCCGACACTCGCTCAGTTTCAAAAAAGGAGCTTGCAAAATTTTGCAGCAAATGTTGGATGAGGAGTTGCTTCACCTGGCGTGTCGTCACCACATTCTTGAAGTTTTACTAAGAGGTATTTTTGACTGTAAATTGGGTTCAACCACTGGACCTCAACCTGATATTTTCAAAAGATTTCAAAATGAATGGTCAAAATAGACCCTAAACGATATAACACAGGCATCAGTGATAAAAATGTTAAAAAGCACCTAACCAATGATGTTATAACCCAGATTGCAGATGAATTAAAGATAAAACTCAACGAATGTCAGCCTAGAGATGACTACAAAGAATTCCTGCAGTTGGTTTTAGTGTTTGTTGGGGTGCTAGATGGAAACGCAGTTGGATTTAGAACACCAGGTGCTACTCATCATGCCAGATGGATGGCTAAAGCTATTTATAGTTTAAAAATATTTATGTTTCGGAGCCAATTTAGCATGAGTAATGAAGAACGAAATGCTTTTTGAAATGCGTTTTCATTGTTAAAATTTACTGCAAAGCTTGGTTTAATGCTCCAAGGGCTTATATGGCTCCTAAACAAGATTTTGATCTTTTGCGTAGTTTTATCGAGTACCAGAAAATAGACAAGGACATTTTTGAGAAAGCTCTTGCAAAATTTTCAAACCATTTATGGTATTTGAGTTCAGAGTTGGTAGGTCTGGCGTTTTTTGACCCAACTTTATCCGACAGCGAAAAATCGGAAATGGTCAACATACTTTTGATAAGCAACGAGGCAGAAGATAACAGAGTTGTAAATCCAAGGCTTCCGAAACATCAACTTGAACAAATTGTAACAGCTGGGTTAAAAAACATTGTCAACAAGGAGACATTGAACTTTTTAACCGCTTAAAAATAAACGTAGATTTTCTGAAAGAACCTCCATATCTTTGGCCCGAAAACCCCCATTTTAAGGATGGTTTCAAAAAAGTTAAATCACTTAAGGTCGTAAATGACATGGCAGAAAGAGGAGTCAAATTAATAACAGATTTTAATGACCTTTTAACAAAAGACGAGGATCAAAAGCAATATGTTCTTCAAGTAGTCAGTGAGTGCCGAAAATTGTATCCAAATGTTTCAAAATCCACTTTATGTAAATCTCTAGATTAAATTATAATCTTTGTTTAGTATTTATTTCATTTATTATGTATCAGTAATGTAAAACACGATATTATAGTATTTTTGTGCAAGAAAACTGTTTTATGTTTCGTTTTCCAAAATAAAACAAAATTCTTTGAAAAAATACGATATCTATCTATTTTATCCAAATTTTCTTATTTTTACGTAAATTTATTCATGATATTTGTATTGAGTATTGACAAAAGTACTACCTTTAATTAAGTATATAAACAGTGACAATACGGTCAGCTGTTTGGGAGCTCGATCTAATTTTATTCGTAAAACAGGGAAAAATCGGAGATATTTGAAACTTTGAGCGTGTGTCGGCACCATTTAGCGTTATCAAATCGAGCTGAAATTTTGGCTAGCTAAAAATCTGCAAAGGCTGATCATTTTATGGGGTTCCCCCGTAACGAATTCGACAAAAAAATTTCTTTGGGAGTTGCGGTCACCCTAGTGACCATACTGTACGAGCATATTCCAGGACTGGTCTCAAAAATGAAACAAAAAGTAATTTTAAACCATATGGATCACGGAAATCACGGCCAAATCTCTTAATGAAACCCAGAACTCTATTTGCTTTTTTAACTATGCATAACTAACATTAAATGTTAGTTTCGAATCTAAGACAACACCCAAGTCAAAAAATACATATACTCTACTTAAAGGACAAGAATCAAACATGTAACTAAAAACGATTGGAACTTTTTTGCGTGTAAAACTCATGGTTTTACATTTGTCAACATTTAAAACAAGACGATTATTATTGCACCATTCCCTGAATAATATTAAGTCTTCTTGCAAGAGAAGACAGTCAGATGTAGAGTTAATTTTTTTTTTAAATTTTAATGTCATCAGCATTATTACAAATCGTCACCTGAGTTCTATCTTGGTCAATAGACCATTTTTGACGAAATTGAGTTAGAAATGCAGTTTTTATAATTCGAGGGTGCTCTTTTGATTGGCGCAAACCGTTTTGTTCTATCTCATTTAGTTTTTAAGTTATGGAGAGCTTTTTTGTTCAATGAACCACTTTTCTGACCATTTTGAGTATCACTTTTGTTCAATAAACCACTATTCATTCTTTTTGAACAATTCATAGTATATCTTTAAAATCATATCTTCTTATTTTTTTCTTGTTCAATATCCACATTTATGGATTTTTTTTTTTTCAATATTTTTATATTACTTCATTTATTTCTATTTTGTTCAATGTTCAAATTATTTTGGTTACAATTTGTACCTTATTGAACAAAAAGATATGAATTTGGTTATATAAGAACAAGAATTCTATATTGTTCAATATCATACGAGATCACCATTGTTACACTTAATTTGGGTATATGCTCATTCAGTTCTGATCTCTCATCGAGTAAATAAAGTTAAAGAACATATAAAATCTTTTCCAGTAATGGATTCGCACTACTGCCGAGCAAATACCAAAAACAATATCTCGAAGCTGGCCTTACTTTAATGAAAATGTATAAAATGTACATATGTAGAGACAGCAAGAAAACTAGTTTCCTGTAATATTTATCGGAAAGTTTTCAATGAATCATTCAATTTGTCGTTTTTTAAACCCAAAAAAGATACTTGCGATAAATGTGCTAAGTTCACAGCAACAAGAATTCCGAATACAAGTGAAAAACGAGATTATGACGTTCATCGCAGTAATCATAGTGAAGCAAAGGCTCAGCGTGATATCGATCGAAAAAACATCGCTTATGATCTGCAAAATGTTTTTTCGCTGCCGAAAGCAAATATTTCGAGTTACTTTTATAGGCGTAAATATGCTGTATATAATTTGACGTGATTTTTCCAAAATAATAAAACCACCTACTGCGGAATTTGGCACGAAACGCTAAGCGTTCGGTGTGGAAATGACATAGCATCTGGTCTCACTATTATTTTGAAAAAAGTTCTGGAAGATCTTCCAGAAACAAAAAGGATTATTTTGTGGTCCGATGCTTGCATTCCGCAAAATAAGAACAGAATGGTTTCCTTAGCCATTCTTAAATTTATGGAATTTAATACCAGCATTCAGACAATTACACACAAGTATTCTGAACCAGGCCATTCGCAAGTGCAAGAAGTGGACGCTGTGCACAGTGAAATCGAAAAATATTTAAAGGACTTGGAAGTTTACAGCCCCGTTTCTTTAATAAGGATTCTGAACGGAATGAACTACAGCAAAATTAAGCTTAAGATTGCGCAGCTTAAGAAAGAAGATTTTTTGAATTCTAATAAATTTTAAAATGGTATGTTTCAAAGATTGCAGACAAATCGAATATAGAAGCAATGACCTTCTTTTCTTGTATTATAAGACAAAACATAGTGAGGATTTTCAAACGGTTAGAATCGCTAAAACTATGAGAGGCCTTAACGTGTAATATCCTTCCTACTGTCGTACAAAGTGTTTTCAACATAAAGCTAATCAAGGAAAAGAAAAAAAAGACATTCAAGCAATGTTACCATTCATGTCTAACATACAAGATCAACGTTTTTACGAAAACATAATAAGAAACCATTAAATGAAATGTAATTATTAACCCTGGATAATAGATCCAAATCTAGCCTAAAGTCAATTTTAACTAGAACATCCGTAGAAATAAAACACAAATTTCACCTCTAAATGCTTAAAAGCTACTCAAGTTCAATTTAAAATTAACTTATCTAAGCATTTAGAAGTGAAATTTATGTTTTATTTCTGATGTTTTTGGTAAAGTCGACTTTAACTAGATTCGGATCTCTTAATCAGGGACATTGAGTCCATTATTTATTTTTATATTATCGCCTTAAGCTAATAATAATTTTTATATTTAAAACGAAACAAAATACTGTGAAAGAACAAACAGTGAAAAATGAATTAAAGACTGTTTCTTATTTTTATTTACCTATATTATTTTTAAAAGTAAAATATAATTTATATATTTTTTTTTAATAAATACAATGAAGCTATGTTATTAAGTTAATATAATAATACATACAAATATAAAAGAATTTCTCCTTTATTTTTTGTTTAAAAAAAAATAAATTACTCAACGCTTTGTTAAGAAATAAATCTTTTATTTGTGAACTAAAGTGTTTTTCTAAAACCTACATATTTTTTTTTTTAACAATACAAACATACCAAAATATTCAAAATTTTGTTGTCTCCTTTCATAGTACCCTTCAGAGAAACTAATGAAATCTGATTTGAATAATGAAATTGTTATTGTTCAATTTAATACAAAATACCTCTGGTTTCCTATAATATCCTCGTTAATTAATGTCTTGTTCAATATTAGGTTTTTTTGTTCAATATCCACCAATTTTATCAACTTATCTTGACTCCATATAACTTTGTTCAATATCCAAAATAACCTCTGTTTGGATTTTTATTTATCATTATTTCAGAACAGAAGAAAAAAGAAATTTGTGAATTGTTTTTAAAACAAAATTGTTAAGGCTTTCAGAAAAACATCACTTCAAAAAATAAATATGGTAAAATAAACAAAAGTTTGGACTTTAGAAATCGATTTCCCAACATTTTGAAAAATGGACATAGAACAAGATAGAACTCAGGTGATGAAATGCTGATACAAATTCAAAGGCCGTGTTATTTTACTATTTTACGTGATGGCCGCCAAGACCATGTGATCTTGTGAACACTATTGGACTTATTTCTTTGGTTATTTCAAAGAAAAGGTGTTCATCAATAAGTCAATGCAACAATTCAAGAGCTAAAGGATGAGATAATT
The DNA here is from genome assembly GCA_920104205.1 of Eupeodes latifasciatus. Taxonomy (NCBI): domain Eukaryota; kingdom Metazoa; phylum Arthropoda; class Insecta; order Diptera; family Syrphidae; genus Eupeodes; species Eupeodes latifasciatus. The sequence continues at coordinate 394,089,571 of OV049924.1, forward strand.
GGGCACATTAACGGCATAGAACCTCAATTATGCCTCATCTTCTAAAAAAATTGCCAACAAAATCGGGTTTTTTCGAAGAATACGAAAAAAGCTTAGTATTTCTATGGCGATCAAGATATATAACTCCATTATACAGCCACATTTTGAGTATTGCCCGGAAATAGTATTATTGGGGTCTGAATTCATGCTTAATAAATTACAAATTTTACAACTGCCTTCCTAATAATATTAATTTAGAAACTAATTTAACTAGATTTAAGCACTCAATTATTTATTTTGTAAAAGAAAATTATTAATGAATACTAAAAAAAGAGTTTACAAATAGCAAATTTAATGCTAGATAAATATATACTAAACTAAACTAAACTAAAAATTTGGACCATCGGATGGAGGTTTTGGTCGATATTTTGTTATATACATAATTGAACCATACCAATGTTATTATAAATAATTTGTGTCTTATTCAAAATTAACATCGGCGCTTAAAATTTAACTACCCTTTGGATGAATTAAGAATCAAAACAATTTATTTTTGAATGTGTTTCAAAGAAAAAAATTGAAGCTATGTTTTTTTGGTTTGAAACTAACAAATAACTAGTTTCTTATTTTTACTCTACTAAAAAATGCAGATAGGCCCTATTGCACTCACGCCCTCATTTAATAGGACTTGAACACCAAATAATGGATTTAAGTTTTTTTTCATCAAATTTCAAGAATCAAAATAAATCTCGTTCAAATACTAAGGAATATAATAATGTAATAAAGTCAAAAATCACTTCAAATACTTCATTGTTCTCCAAAGTCTATGATTTTATTTACCCTTCCGAGAATAGAGGCTTGATTGAGTGTTTTCCTAAACTTTATTCTGCAAATTTGTTTCATCAAAGTTGAATCATTTCTATTTTAATAAATTTCAGCAATTTATCTTTAACCCACAAAATTCACTTATATCTAAATTGTTATCAAAATTTAAATAAACACATGTTTTTCATTGCTTGAACTATAACTATCGATAATGTTTTGTTAATGAAAGATATACGATAACCGAATAGAGCTTTATGTTGCATTTTATTTCTATTCCAGTTCTTTGGAAACAAACAAACAAAAACACAAATTAATAAAATTCAAGCATAAATTATTACTTGAGTTCAAGTTAATTAACTGGTTCCAATTTTAAATAAAATTCAAAATTATCTTGACCATGAAGAATTACCCTATTGAACAAAATGGGTGGAGTGGGGTGATGTGGTGTGTGTTGATGTAAATTGAGCTTGTAGCATTGACAAAAATGAATTAAATTAATAGATATAAGTTGCATGTTCATAAAGCTACCACTTTAGTCAGGAAGTAAGATATGATCTTAACTGTAAAAGGTTATAACTCCAGTATAACTATAATCTAAAGAAGATTACAGACTACAAGAAACCGATTGGCAAAAATATAACCAGATAAGATATTTCCATCCGAAACTTATAGGTTATTCGATTTCACTTGAAAATCTAACTAATTATAAATAAAGCACCACAACATTAGTTAGCGACTGGCGCTTGAACAACCTTTGGTCTCAAACTTAATCAACCGAGTCAGGTGAACGAACAAAAATGTTCATTCAAATTTAGTATAGGTAGTTGCTGTTTGCTGATTTTGCTGTGCTTGGTAGAGCTCAAGCTCAGCGCGTTAGAGGTATGTGTGATCATGAACTCTGCTGTTGACATTGAGATACGACACGATACGACCGCGGCGACCGTCGACGACGAGGTGTGATTGCACAAATAAATAAAGAGAAAATCAACAAAAGAAAAGAACAATATCTCCCTTGGCTTGGCGGATCCAAGGTTTCTAAAAACTTACCCACTAGACAAATGATGAATTTCACCGCTGTTATCGATAGAATTTCATTCAAATTGCTCTCAATAGCTGCCTCGAATCCTTCTTCGACTGCAAAGCCACCAACTCCAACTCCAACTCCACCGTCTCCATCACCAACGCCGACCGCCTCGGTAGCGTTTTTTATTAGTAATCCTATTGCTGCCGATGCTAGGCCAGGTACGTTGGTTAAATTGCTAGAGGTGCTTAAATTGGCTACTGCTGCTGTTGCTGCTGATGAGGCTGTTTCTGCAGTGGCAGCCACAGCTACAGCGGCCGCGGCAGCAACAGAGGCTGTGCTGATGTTTCCTTCAACCCCACTGCCACCATCCAGTACCACCACATCGTCGGGGAGGGCTCCGGTTTTCTCCAACGGAGGGTACAATCGTGTGGGCAGCCCCATTCCTATCTTGAGTATTTCGTCAATTACCAGAATGGGTGGAACACGCATCATAACGTCCACCAGACCGAGAACTTTCGCACGGAACGACATTTTGTATGGTGTGTTTTTGTGTGACGATGACGATTCAACGACTGACAGTCACAATGACGACTCACGAACGAGAACGACCTCACGCTTACGCTTTTGTCTGCTTTTGCTTCTGCTTTCAGCTATGTACGTCCGCAGACGACGACGACCGTCGTAGTTTTTATTTCTGGCCGTCCTCCGTCCCAATGGACAAGAATTTGTATTTTTCTCCTCTCTCGCAATAAAATTAACAAACAATAATTTTTCGGGGAAAATTTATAGATTTTTCCGATTTCGATTTATTCAAAGTGAATTAACCGAGGGCGGAATGGATGGATGCAATTGAAACTGTTTTTCTTTATTTTCTTCACTTTTTCTTCAATAAATTATTTTCTTTTTCAGTTCAGAATAAAATTTGTAAAATATTTGACAATTCGCGCAGTCATATTTTTGCGTTTTTCTATGCACCACTAGCACTGGTCGGGTCTGGTCTCGGGTCGTTCGTCTTCGTCGTTCTCGGTTCTCATTCACTTCTCTCCGTCTCTGTCTGTTCGTGGTCGATGTTTTATTTTTTCTTTGTTGCCTAATTCGTAGGTATGAGGGCGTTTAGTTCGAATGAGAGTGAATTAATAATATATTTTTGTTCTTGTTGTTTTTGTGTTGTGTTGTTGGAGAACTGTCAATTTCGTTTTGACGTGTAATTTAGAAAGAGATAGTTAAATTTGAATGTTTTTGGTGTCGGTATGGTAGTTCGTATTAACTGCAGTTACACTAGTTGCCAATAGGTGGCTTTGTCGTTATGGTTAACAGAAGAGGCCACAATTTATTTCATATAATCAAACTTTTGATAACCATAATTTCTTATGTCCTTTAAACATTCAAACTATTTAGAAGCCCTATCACTTTAAAAAAAATATGCTGTTTTGATTTCAAAAAGATTTGATGTGGCATAATAATAAAGAGAAAAATTAATAGAATTTTCGAATAAGTATAAGTGTATTTGTTTCATTAAATAACCAAAGCAACTGTACTGTCTTAATTTCTATGGGACTTATGATACTAGTGTTTGATTTTTTTTTAAACTGAAAATCATTGTATATAAAACTGAATAGTTCTATCATGGAACAGAAAATTTTGGTACGAAAGGCGGAGCATGAGGGCGCTGTGTGTACGGAAATTTGGTGTGGAAACTAAGAGCGACTGGAAAATAAAATTTTGAAAGCAAAAGTGGGAATGAAAGGAGTATATTATTTTGTCCTCATAAGTATTAAGATGTATGAGGGAGTCAGTTGAATCAGCTGTTTATTTCAAAAGAAATGCCTACCTATCAATGTAAAGGAGTTATGCATATACATATCGTTATAGCTATGAATTGTATGATATTAGCAGTAGGTATTTTGCTTGAAGAAAATTATATTCATTTGATGTTAGATTTTCAGTAACTTCCCATAGGAAGTTATTGTATAATGGGTCCGATTTGTCGAATTGAAAAGTTTGACATTTCTCGACGTTTCAAGGTCACTAGAGTCGAAATAAAAGATTTTTAGAAAGATGTCTGTGCGTGCGTGTGTACGTACATTCGTACGTCTAGAGATATCGACTTCAAATAAATGTTGTTATACAGGTAATAAAGCGGGGAGAGTACGATAACTTTTGCGACAAAGTTTAATGACGGATTTGTATAGAACAGTTAAAAACAAGCTTTTTTACTATGGGAGGGGGGGTCTATCTCCCCCCGTTTAGGCGGTAGGGGCAATTTAAAAAAAAATATGTACATTAAATGGAAAAAATAATTAAAAAATAACGGTAATACTTACAATTAAGTATTATACCTTTTTTTAAAGCCAACATTTTTGTCTATTAGCTTGTTTTTAATACAAGTCAAAATTATGCATAGTTTTTGAAAAAAATTGTTTTAAACTAAAAATTTATGCAAAAAAAAAATAAAAAAAAAAGGTTTAAAGTGTAGTTTTTCAAAACTTTCAAATTATCTACTGTTTTTTTTTATAATTCATTGCTCTTATTTGTTTTTGATCAAAAACTGAAAACTAGATGACTTTATGTCTTCTAGTTCTTGAGAAAATTGAAAATTACCAAAATAAATATTTTAATTAAATTAATTTTTCCTTGCTTAAGTATTAACGTAGTCTTATTTTGATAGTAATAATCGAATATGGATAAGGATACACCTAGGGTAAATTAATTTTTCTTAAATCCAGCTTATTTAAATGCAAAAGAAACTTTCCATGCACCCCATCTTGCACCCACCGCACCTTGCACCCACCCCACCTTGAACGCACTCCAACTTGCACCCACCCCAAATCCTATAGTGTGCCCAAGCAGGGGGTTGCAGGGGGGCAGCATGCCCCCCCTTACAGATGCCACTGTTGCATACACCCAAACTCGCGCACACCTTACTGTTGCATACACCCAAACACGCATTACGCATACCCAAATACCATTATTACTATCAAAATAAGACCACTCAAATTAAAATAGTAGTTGTGGTTATTTTCAATTTTCTCAAAAACTAAAAGACATAAAATCATCTAGTTTTCAGTTTTTGATCAAAAACAAATAAGAGCAATAAATTCTGAAATAAAAACAATGGTAGATAATCTTGAAGTATTGAAAAAGTTACACTTTAAACCTTTTTTTAACTTTTCTTACTCAAATTTTGAGTTTAAAATTAAATTTTTCAAAAACTGCGCATAGTTTTGACTTGAATTAAAAACTGGCTAATAAAACAGAATGTCAGCTTTAAAAAAATGTATGAAACTTAATTGTAAGTATCACTGTTATTTTTTAATTATTTTTTTTCATTTTAAATAATAATTTTTTTAAATTGCCCCTACCGCCTGAACGGGGTGAGATAGACCCCCCTCCCATAGTAAAAAATGCTTGTATTAAGCCCCTCTACCAAAAACCGTTATTATATCTTGTCGCCAAAGTTATCGTACTCGTGCCAATAAAGCAGAAAGGACTCTCAAAAAAATTGAGTGGGTGGTTTTTTTTACCATAGCAATTTAAAAAACAGGTGAAAATGTTGGTTAACCCCCAATATCTCACGAACCATTGACGCTAGAGACTTGAATTAAATTTTATATTATATATTGACACGTGATACAAAACAAGAATATTTTTGTCACCTCGAAAATTTTCGAATAAGAAATGATTTTATCTCCAAAACAATTTTGTGCAACGAATAATAACGTTTTCAACATCTGTTAAGATAATTTAGAAAGAGATAGTTATATTTGAATGTATTGTTGTCGGTATGGTAGTTCGTATTAGCTGCAGTTATACTAGTTGCCAATAGGTGGCTACGAAGTTATGGTTAAAGCAATATTCACATGAGCACGACCAACGACCAACGAATGAACGAATATTCGTCGATTTTGACATTTCTTTCACATGAGAGTTTTTAATTCGTCGCGAATTAAGTTTGGCATTCACCACCGAAACTAAAACAAGAACGATTTTTTTAGGTTAAGTACGCGCGATTTTTTTATTCGTTGCGAGTGTGGATAATGTGGAACGCGAATAAAGTTTGACAGTTCGTATCAACTATAATTTTTTTCGCGACGAATAAATTTGTTTTCTTAAATTTATTAATATATGATATTGAAAAGTAAAAGTATATATCATAAATCAAATAGAAACTATATTGCTATCGTTTTGTTAAAAAATTGTGTGGAAATATGTCTTCAAACGTATATAAACTCACATTTTGTAATTCATTCGTCGTTCGTTGGTCGCGCTCATGTGAATGATGCTTTACAGTAGATAAATAAATAAATAAATTAGGTGACGCAACAGTTCATGAAGAACCAGGGCCTAGTGACTTACAACTCTCAACCATCTCTGTGTGCGAGTAATGCTGTCAAAGATGGAAGGGACCTACAGTTTATATGCCGAATCCGAACGGCTAATTTGAGAAAGCACTTTTCATGACAAGAATTACTCTTGGAGGATTTGTCAATTCCTCGCAAGAGGCAGTACCCGTGAAAAAAGTTAGGTGGCACAGGCAGGGATTGAACCCAAGACCCCTTGCATGACAGTCCAACGCACTAACCATCACGCTACGGGTACTACTGGCTTTACAGTAGATGCCAACATATATTTGATAAAATAAAACTTTTGATATGTAACTATAATTTCTTATGTTCTTTAAACATTGAAATATTTAGAAATATTTTAAAAAACTATGTATGTATGTTTTGATTTCAAAAAGATTTGATGTGGGAGGAATAGAAAATATAGTGAAAAATGAATAGAATTGTTGAATAAGTGATTGTATTTTTTTTATTATATAAACCAAAGCAAAACCTATTAACTTCATGACTGTACTGTCTTAATTTCTATGGGACTTATGATACTAGTGTTTGATTTTTTTTTAAACTGAAAATCATTGTATATAAATCCGATACATATACAATGCTGAAAATACTAAAAGTGGCTTTGAATTTTCAGTTTGTTTTCATTAATATAATTTGATTTTGTTAAATTTTCTGACTAACGAAATTATGATGTTTAACCGTCAATATGCCAAATTGCCATTTCAAGACCTTGAAAAGTATGCAATACAAATTTCATGTTTAAGTTGTTTTTTTTTTCAGATATTTTGGACTTTAAACCAATTTTTGGTAGGATTTATTTGTTTTCGTAAAAAAACTGTCAATTCTTATTCTTTTGTTTTAATTCACTTCTGTTACCATAGGTGAGGCGTTAAAAAAATTAAATGGCATATAGGTATTGCCCAACATAAATAGGGAATGAGTTCTGGAGATTTGTATTGTTTTTAAAATTATTGAGTACCTTTAAAAAAATTCGGGAATCGAGTCTTTTAGAATAGATGACGTTCCAAAAAGTAGTCATAGACACACCATATTCATTCATTCATTTGGAATTCATTTGGTCGTGTCCTTGGTAGGTACAATAATGTAGGTACCCACAGGAATGGTTTATACCTTCCTGGATTTAAACATTTTTTATAGGAAAATACGAACATTGGAACTCACTTGAACGTGTTCATATAAGTTTTTTTTGATTTTTACTAAAAAATTTGAATGCAACGTTCTTACTCACACTTTTTAGTAAAAATCAAAAAAACTTATAAAAACACGTTCAAGTGAGTTCCAATGTTCGTATTTTCCTATCAAAAATGTTTAAAAATGCAAACATTGGAATTAATTTTGTAATTTGACAGCTAAAATCAAATCTAAAATTCTCACCACAGCAATTTAATAAAAAAAAACATCTGTCAAAACAAGTAAACACACCGCATCGAATTGTTGTTGGATTTCACATTTCAAAATTGACGTAATGTCAAAATTACAAATACAACAATGTAAACAAATGGGTGTTGGAGGGTAAAACGTGTGAAAGATTCCGGTCTTTATATGTTGTGTCTATGAAAGTAGTCATCAGTGCGCTGCCCACATTTGTATGTTTATGAAAGCAGTACGGGAACCAATGGCGGATCCAGGGGAGAGGGTCGTAGGGGTCATGACATCACCCGCCTGGAAGATAATTTGTTTGTTTTTTCGTAGGAATTCCCTTCAATTAAAAACTAATCGTATTGCGTTGATGGATATGACCCCCATTATATTTTGAATTATTTATTGTTTTTATATGAAAATAATATTTGTATTTTACTTGCCTAAACTTTGTTGCTAAAAGTACTGGCGCAAAATTTTAGACGATTTAGTACGATGTTAAATCATTTTTAGTATGATATTAAGGTATGTTTGTTTTGTTTGCTCCACAATCTGTCATTATTTAGATGTGTTCATGTTTTTTTTTTAATAAAATGGTTTTAGCATGATACTAGTTAGCAAAACAATAAAAAGTGTTTAAAATTAGTGAAAAGTTAGTAGATTACTATGTATATATACTATACTATACTATGTATATAGTAAATTGTTAACTAGTATCGTGCTAAGGCCTTAATAATAGGTTGTTTAAAATTTTGCGCCATTACTTTTAACTGAGGACTAGACAAAGACAACTAAAATTTTTGAGTTCACGCAATTTAGAATTTGGAAAAAACTTATAATTTAATGCTAAATTATTTTCATAAAATTTGTTTCTAAGAAAAAGAGCAAATATTCAGGTTCTTAAGAAGAAACCTTGAGATCGCCAATTTTATATTATATCTTATTTTTTTACGCACATAATAAGTGAGGATTTTTGCTTGCGACATATAGGAACTACATATGGCAAGTATCGCATTCATAAAATAATTCGAACTCGAGGTCGCCCGATTCCATCTATCTGTCTGTCCTGGACCCTACAGCCCAAACCATTGTGTCGATTGAAAAAAAAGGTTTTCAGCCGATTAGCGTAAGGCGTTTTTTTTTTTATTTTTTTAATACGAAAAATAACTGCAGTCTCCATACAATTTTTTTGTTAAAAATCGAAAATTCGAACTTTTTCATGAACCGATGGATGTTTTTAAAACTTTATCTAAATTTGTTGTTCTTAATTTGGCTTCTTTCTTAAAGAAAAACGTATTTTGGTATTGTTCCAAAAGGGTGCTCCTTATCCTTATAAAACCGTTATTTTGTTTTTAAGTTTTCTCAAGAACTAATGGACCGATTTCAATAATTTTCTCTGCAAGCTCTTGTCGATGATCAAGTGAAAAATTGACCAAAAAAAAATAAGTACCTAGGTTCCATTGAGATATAAAATGGGATTTAAATCTTTGAGAAAAACTTATTTTAAAGGTACATTTTCAAATCTTAAAATATATTTAATATTTATTTTGATACAGACTTTTTTGGAAGAAATTAACAAGTTCTAGCGACCCAGTCGTGCATTTTATTTCTTTCAAAATTGGTTTTCTGTTGAATACAAAAACTTTTAAAATCTTAAAAATTAAAGAAATCTAGTTTTTAAAGTGAATTTGCTTTAGATGTTCTAGAACTGAGTTTTCAACACGAATTTCAAGAATATAAATGTCCCAAAAACAGTGACACTTTTGTTAAACTAATGGTTTATTGAAAAACACAATGAACATTTCATTTCTATTAATATAAAAGCTTTCAATCTCTTGAGAACTGAAGTGAAAAGAGATTCTGAAAAGTGTAATTTGTGACTGCCACACAAAAGTTTCTTCACAACTTATTTGTTTACCTTAATATGTTTTTATTTAATATTTATAGAAATTATGAACTTAAATAAATCTATTTCTTTCAATTTAAGAACCAAATATTTTCTTCTCTAAAGTTTTTAAGTTTTGTTGACTCCTTTAAGATCAAAATGTTTTCTAGCATCAGCTCCAATCTACGAATAAGCAGACTTATAACGATAGAAATAATAGACTCCCGAAAATTGAGTTCGAAAAAACCACGTCAACAAAAGCCGGAAAATTCTTAATATCAGATTCTTCCTCATTTTCTGGGTTTTTAATTTTTTTAGCTTTCTTCGCATTAATAGAAATGGAAACAAGAAAAGTATAGATTATTTTTGAAAAAAAAACTACGATTCAAAACAATTTCTTACATTTATGTGTGAAAGGCACCAAAAATCCTCTAAACTATTGTGTTTTAGCTCTTAAATGTGGCATATTTAGAAAACTGTTAGAATCTTGGAATGCTTTCATATGTAGGGAGTTGTCCAAATTAAAAAATATACAATACCTTGCTGGGCAACAGTGTTTTAATATAATTTTATAACTAAAGTTGTTACTTTAGGCCTTGAAATGTGTAAATGTAAGGTTAAGATGCACATTATGTTATTTAAATTTTGTCAGCCTCCTTTACAGAACATTTTTAAGCGGTGAGTAAAAAAATGTCTATATGTTAAGTGTGTGACTTCCCCCCCCCCTGATTAAAAGTCTGAATCCGACCTTGACGGGAACGATCCTGACATAAAGGGCTATTGACGCTCCACAGATCATTTGTTAATACCTCGACATTAAAAAGTTATTGTGGAGTTAAAGAGCTTTTGCTGTGACAAGCAAGAATAACGCATTTTTCATTTTTTTTTCGAATGGAAAGATTTAATTTATGCCACATCAATTTATCAAACTAAAATTTTTGTTCTAAGAGTGATACGTAACCATCATTCAAATCATCACTCCAAAGGGTCCCATCTTTTAATTTTTGGGAACGAATGTGAAAAGTTGTACCATAGAGGTGTGGTAGAGGGTTTAACAAAAACACTTTTCAATGAAGATTCATATATGGATCCTTCTACAGCATTTTTGTGAGACAAACAAATCAGAATTGGAGAACGCACCTTGAATACCTCTTACGGAAACTTTTAAATTCTTAACATAGAGTTTGCGAAAGTAGTATCAAAAATATCAATAAAAACAGTGCGTGCCACTATAAGTCGATGACCACAATGTTTAAAGTCTGGCATTATTGAGATATGGCCGCCACGGCTACTGTTGCATTACCAAAACCTTTTGAAAAAATTCCATAAGACCAATTCACCCATTTCTGGTTGAATACCTTCAATAACTTCATGAATTTCATCGATTATTGAGCTTTGGTATAAACCTTTTTTCGCGTCCCTAAAGTTGAATGTCAAGAGTTATTAATTCACAATAACAAAAATATAGGTGGACAAAAATTATAATAACCTCTTCAACAAGTAACATGGTTAAAAAGCTTTTCTTGCAAAATTCGGATTGTTTCGTTGATTTTGCTAGTGTAACGAATTTGGACAATTTCAATGCATTGGCTGCGTTCAATTTCGTGTTGGATAGGGTATCTTGGATAGGTGGATTTTTAGATACCTTGTTGGACGAGTTGGATATCTGTATTGAGATAGCTGTAAAAAAATAAAAACAACTTTCAGCTGTTCACAAAAAGCAGAGAAACATTTAAGCTTCGAAGTCATAATTACCTTCTAAAATTCGGAGGCAAATAGCTTCTTCATCTTCTATTATGTACAGAACACCCTTAAATACAACTTCAATTAACATTTTGTATCTTTTTGTTTACCAACAAATACAAAAAGCTGAAATCAATTTTCAAGTTTCTTCAAATTCAACCATGTGTTGAATCAGCTGTTCTATCAGATACCTACATACCCCAGAAATTCTTGGATACCTTTGGATTCCTTTTTTGACATCTCAGCTGTTTTTGATCAGCTGTTATTTTACACGTAAAACACTAACAAAAAGGTATCCGGATACGCTATCTGTCTGAGATTGAACGCAGCCATTTTAATAGAACACATCGTTCTATTTTTAGTCATAGCGTAGTTTTAAGTTCTCAAATGTCAAAAGATGACATCTGAAGTTGTTCCGACAACTTTGTACTTTAAATATATGGGTTGGGGTCGAAATACTGTATGGATCATAATACTGTATTTAAAATACTCTATCTCAAAATAATGTATTTCAAAATACTGTATGTACAAAATACTGCATCTCAAAATTCTGTATTTCAAAATTCTGTATATAAAAATTCTGTAGGTACACCAAAAAACATATTATTAGGTTTCAGAGCAACAGGGATCTTTCCCCTTTTCACGAAATGTTTTTAGTGATGAAGACTTCGATTGTAGTGAAGTTACTAACAGGATCTTTAATTCCCCAGAAGTGTCTCAACCATCAGTACCAGGAAACATTGTAACAACTACTGAACAGGTGCAGACACCAACATCAAGTCAAGTTGCAGAAATTTTGTCCCCAGAAATGGTGAAGCCTTTTCCAAAAGCTGCTCCGCGAAAAGAAGGCTCACGAGGAAGGAAAAAAGGAAGGTCACGCATTCTAACTGAAACTCCAGAAAAAAATGAAATAGAAGCAGCTTTCCTAGAAAGACACAAAAGGTTAACAAATTCGGCATTAAAAATAAACCGGATGCACAATCCAACGATTCCAGTTCAGAAAACACGGATGAAGAAGTCATCTACGCTGAATCTGATTCTGATTTCGGAAACGCAGAGGACGAAGAATATGAGGAAGAAAATTTGGACGGTTTGGGATCATCTTCTCCAAATTCAGGAGATTTTTTTAGTTCAATGTTCTTCGGAAAACAAAAACTTCACTTCCCATTTTGTCGCAAAAGTTCTTAATAAAAATGAAAGTCATTTTAACGTTTCATTCTTAAAAAAGAAGGCCGGATGTAACAAATTTTATTTCGAGAGAGAAGATAAGTGGTCAGTTGCAGTGCTTGATATCATATCCAAACTTCCAATGCCAAATGATGCAGGAAGTACTTCGCGCACAGCTGGTATGTTCACGTTCAATTATGACTTTTCTGCATTCAAACTTAGGTGATGAGAATTGATTTTATTTAGTTTTTAATTCAGTTAATTATGAATTACATTGACTTTTTTCTGTGCTATAATTTTGAGACTGATAAGTTAACATTAAAAACTCAGAGTTCTTTGTAGAATTAATTTTTTATTTGATAAAATGTTTCGAGTTACTTTATTTTTGTTTAATAAAAACATATAAACAACTTAAATGCCAAGTCCAAAACTGCCCCATACCTGTTCAAAAGTACCTCCCCAGAGGGGTAGATTGGGACACTTGGAGACATTTTTTAAAAATATTTATATATATACAAATATGAATCCAACACAATGCATACCGTATCATAATGATAGGTAAAACCATAAACAACGATAATTTTGAGGATTCGAAAAAATACACCGTGTTTTAAGAAAATTAGAGCGCTTTTAGCAAAAACTGTCCTAGGAAGCCCCCCTCTCCCCTATATCAAAATAAAGTGCGCACTTTTTTCCATTGTCAAAACGATTTTTATTTTTTAGCCTTATTTACAGCATTTTGAAAAACAGAATACTTTTTTTTAAGAAAACATCATAATAATTTTTAATTAGCATAATGTTCTAATATACATACTTACAGCCCATCACAAATTTTTCTTTCGGTTGGTCTATTTCCTCAACCAAGCCTCCAAACAAGATGCGGTTTTCACTATGATACAGAGCATCGACCCACCTGTCAATTGATTGCATAAATCTCAAAAATGATTTTTTTTTCCAGTTTTTCGAAAAAATCGTGCCCAAAAAAAGGAGTATTTTCAAAACTATTTCCTACCCAATTGACATACACATCAAAAGAAAGGAATTTTAATGCTCTACCCCCAACTGCAAACCAAAAGGTTCTTCAAGCTCTCGTTTCGGAAAAATTCGTCAAAAATTAAAATTACAGAACTTCGATTCAGTCCATCACAAATTATCATTCCATTTTCATTGTCTATTTCCGATCTTGATCTTGTGATTTTACTACTTTAGCCTTTTTCTTGTGAGGTTTTCTGAGTCACATGTCCTACATATCCAATGCCTTCGGTCTTCGGTTAAATTCAGGCCCTTATTCAAGCGGAAGGGTCAAAACAGAAATTTCATCTGTGTTTGCATTCCATCAGTTTTGATTACATCTGTTTCTGCCCTAGACGATATTTGGGTACAGTAGAAGGATATTACTCTTAAGTGAGTAACGGGTTATCCATTTTGCGCATTCAAAAGCATAGAATGAAGTTCAATATCTGTCAAACCAAGTTGTTTAACAATTTTTTTTTGTTGAAAGTCTGAAATTTACGAAAATGGATCGCTTAACTATCGCACAACGCATTAAATTGTTAAAACTTACTACAAAAATAGTGATTCTGCCACAGCCATAAGTCGTGCTTTAAGAGGAGATGATGTTTTACGTAATCGTCCAACTACGCAAGCAATTGGCAAAATTGTGAAGAAATTTGAAGAGACAGGATTGGTTACAGATGTTGTTAGGCCTTTCCATCATCGTTTCGCTCGTACCACTGAGCATATATAAAAATACCAAGTTTTTTTTTAATTTTCTTGGTTTTAGATTAAGTTCTTGTTATTTAGTATTAAAATTGTTCTTAGGCCGAAAGGCAGTAGTTATAAGATAATGGATTAACTTAGAGCACCCGCATAGGGCCAGTAAGATATTTTTTAAGTTTTTGAAATTTAAGCTAGTTTTTTTAAAGAATTTTTGTCTAGCTTTAAGTTAGCTTTAAGATTTTTATAAAATAAAAAAAAAAAAAAAAAAAAAACACTGAGCATATAGTATAGCTGCTTATTTATTTATTTATTTATTTCCAATCAAGCAGATATACATACATTTTAAATAAATATATATAATCTTAAAGACTACTGGTTAAATTATAAGCAACATGCAATACCTTACAAGTTTGTATAAATACCTAAAAATAACTAAATACTTACAAATAATAAAACACCTAACCACCAGAGTTTAAAAAAGTTAATAAATTAATAATAAGACTTTTAAAGGTATCGCGACTAATATTGCTATGGAAGTCAATATGATTAGCAACTGAGTTGGCCTCTCTAAGGCACCTTGTTATTGGCTCATTAAGACCATAATTTACCCTATGAAAAGGTTCAAAAAATATACTATGTACTCGAAGATCTCTTGTTGGAGCATATATTCTTATAAGGGACAAAAGAAAAGGACAATTTATTTGATTTTTAATAATGTCTCTAATATAAATTCTTTCAAAATATTTTCTCCGAGTCTCTAAAGACTGGAGACCAATTAAATTACATCTAGTAAGATAAGTAGGCATTCGAATGTTCCAATAAAGTCTATAAATGACCAACCTGGTAAAACGCTTTTGGATTCTTTCAATTCTTTTTGAGTGGATAGCATAGTAGGGGTTCCATTATTACACAACAGTATTCAAGGACCGGCCTTACATAGGAAAAAAATAATGCTCTGAGTGTATAAGGATCTGAAAATTCCTTAGAGTTACGTGAAACGAGAACCGAGTAAGGAATTTCCTTTCGCAACAATAAAATCAATATGAAGGCAAAACGTTAGCTTAGGATCAAAGATGACACCTAGGTCTTTTTTGGCTGTAACCTTTTGCAGTGGAATATCATCAATGTTATAAACATAGTTTATAGGTGAAAAATTTCGGCGAAAAGATAGGAAATCACATTTGGCAACATTTAGAAATAAATGATTTGAATTACACCAATCGGCTAAATTAATTAGGTCATTCTGAAGGAGATGGCAGTCATCGACGGATTTAATGCATCGAAATATTTTTATATCATCGGCGAACATAAGGCAATGTGAAGATTTGATACAATCGGGAATATCATTAATAAGGAGCAGAAAAAGAAGTGGACCTAAATGACTTCCTTGAGGTACTCCAGAAGTCACAATTATGGGATCAGATATTATGTTATTAATACGCACATATTGGGTGCGCCCCTCTATATAAGATTCAAACCATCTCAATATATTTGAGTGAAAACCAAGGGCGAAAAGCTTTTTTATTAAGACTGTGTGATTTACCCTATCGAACGCCTTTGAAAAATCTGTATATATTACATCACTTTGATAACCATTTTCAAAGTTTTTTATTATATCATTGGTTTAGATTGTTAAGTTTGTAGTAGTTGACCTTCCAGAAACAAAACCATGCTGAGCTGGGGTAATAAGCTCCCGAACAATGAAGGATAACTTTTCGTAAACTATTTTTTCAAATAATTTAGGGATCGTTAAAAGTTTGCTTATTGGACGATAATTAGAAACACTTTCCTTAGGACCTGATTTAAGAATCGGAACAATATACGATACCTTCCAGTCATCTAAAAAAAAGTCCCATATTTAAAGATGCATTAAAGAGTCGAGTTAACGGATCAGTGAGGGAGGATATACAAGATTTTAAAATTAAAGGAGGAATACCATCAGGACCTGGTTGTTTATCATGGTTTAATTCAGATATAGCTTTTTCGACATCAGTTGAATTTAAGTATGAGGAACCGAAATTGATCTGATTCCCAGGTGCCTTAGTTGAAAAATTATTGGGCAAATTAGATGGAGAATAAACCGATTGAAAAAAATTTGAAAACATGTTGCAGATCGTCATAGGGTCACTTGATGTAGTCCCTGAATAATGCATGCAATTTGGAATACCATTAGAACATTTCTTACTACTTGCTTCAAATTTGATTCTGTGCGATACAGGTAATCCTTATATAAAAACTTATTTGAAACATCAAATTCTTTATGAAGTCGTTTGTAATTATTTAGCAAAGTATCATTTCCTTTAGACGTTCGGAAATGTTTATATGCTTTATTTTTTTTGTTGCACAAGTTACTTAATCTTTTATTGAACCAGGCTGGTCTGGAATTATTACCAATAACTATTTTTGGAATGTAAAGGTTCATTGCCTCAGTTAACGAACATTGCAGTTGATTATAAGCATCACATAAATCATAGTTATCAAATATATAGCTCCAAGGAAAGATATTCATATAATTATCGATTGAGTTAAAATCACCATTTTTATAATCAAATTTAGACAATTCATTAATAAAAGGTTTAAAATATTCATAGGATTCAAATTTTATACATAAAGCTAAATGATGAATAGTGTTAGGAAAAATTGGACAAATAATTTTATTTATATCAGTGCAAAATTCTCTATCGACAAAAACAAGGTCAAGAGTACGATTTAAATCGTTACAGAATTTATTTATTTGAATGAGGTCATATTCAGCAAACGAATCAATTCCTAAACATTCATGAACATTACTAACATTAAAAGGTATAAGGCACAACTCATCAGGATCTAGGATCCAATTTACATGGCAAAGGTTAAAATCACCTAGTACGATACAGTTCTGATTATAGCTTGTAGCACTTAAAACAAATCGAAAATTTTCTATATGTAAATTATATAAATCAACAGAACTACCTGGTATATATAACTTATATATATATATATATATAACTTAGTATAATTAAAACATCTTTTGAGTTGTTTAAGGTGACACGTACAACTAATTGATCTACGTCGATTTCTGATGAGAGAGACGGTAATTCAATTTCACGACAAGAAAACGATGAACGAACAGCTATTAAGACACCTCCTCCTCTTGTCAATTTAGATTTAGCAAAACTTCTGTCTTTTCGAAAAACGCAGCATAAATTTTCAGTGAAAATTTCGGAGTTTAATTGATTATCAGTTAGCTACGTTTCAGTTAAAGCGAATATATCATAATATGACGTTGAAGAATTGAAATACAGTTGACTAGTTTTAGTACGAAGACCACCAATATTTTGGTAGTACAGAAGAAAGTCTTTTTTAACACAAGGAGGCGGAGAATTTTGGCACGATATTAAGCTATTTATTGGTACGTTATTTGACTCGGAATTTTCTCCACTTATGTTTTGTCTGAGTGAAGTCGTGCTTCTACGTTTTTTGAAATGAATTGAAAAGCACGTAGCTTTGTACCTATAGGCCAGATATTATCTAAGTACATCGCATCATTGTACTCAGCTGGAACTCCAATTTTAAAATTAACGAACTTAATATTTTCTTCAGGTTCACCTCGTTTAATCAACTTAAAGCATGAAATTACACCAGGGTTAATATCAAGAGCAGCAGCTAAATGGTTGACGATAGACTCAGTCACAACAGAAGATCGAAAACTACCAAGATGAAACCATTTTTGTTTAAAAGAAACATCATTTTGTAGGAATTCGCAAGAGCCTCTAACAGTTCTTGGAATATTATTCCGACGAACACCTGTACGAGAAGAAGATGTATTTTCTGTAGTTGAGCCATTGTACGCTTTTTCAGCATTTTCAATTTCATTTGCAGCTTGATTTTCTTCAAGTTTTTCTTCAATGATTACAGCAACATTTTCATCAGGGTTTTCAGCATCAAATTCATCAGCATTTACATTAGCATCATCCTCAACAACAGGAACTCCAACAGCAACAACTCCAACACCAACCAGATCGGCAGCAACAACAGCTTCAGAATCTTTTACCACACTACTATAAGTAGCATTAGTACCATCCTGCGATTTTACAGTGGCAGCATTGTTAGAGATATTTACTTTTTTTGTTTTGATTGCCGCTGTGACAGAAATCTTCGAAGATTTATTGTTTGTAGACGAGAGTGGTTTAGAAGTTGAAGCAGTAATCCTAGGGGTTATAGGGGTTACATTCATGGGCTTTATGGTTTTGCGAGGGAGTGCAGGTGACGAAAAGCTTTTATTTATCACATTTACAGGGGCATTGAGATTTAATTTAGCTTTAGCGCGGGTGGTCAATGGTTTCTTAGTTTTGCTGGAGCTAGCTTCATGGGCATCGCGGAACAAGTAAAAATCATCGCACAGATTATTAAGCTTTTTTGATAATCCATTTAATTTTGCATCACAACTGGCAGAATAATAATTACTACACAGATCACATCTCCAGCAAATATTATTACATTGGTTTATCAAATTAATCACATTGGCGTCTAATTTTAAGCATTTAAAATGAAAGATTAAGCGACAAATAACGCACGACACATAATCACTATCAGTCGTTATATTTTCGCAAATAAAGCATTTATCAGACAAAGGCATTGTAATAAGCGGCACAGAAAGAATTAGATTTGGCTTCGACCGTGTGTTACGAGATCAACAGTGAGACTGCTGTAAGTTAAAGTTTTGCTCAAGACCCGAATGTGTCGGTTCTTCGTCGTTCTCAGGAATAATGAATATCTTACGGCATATTATGGCGTATTTTGCATTTGGATCCAGCTCACACAACAACTGAAGTCAGGTGACCATTCACAACGTTCGTACACACGTCGAAAGGGTACTTGAACAAGAGGCACATGCGATGTAGGCGATTTTTTGAACAAAATGTTCTTCAGCGACGAAGCACATTTCTAACTCGGTGGGTATGTTAATAAACAAAATTGTTGTATTTGGGTTTCTTAGAATCAACAAGTAAATGAAGAGAGGCGTCATTACATCCACAAAAAGTCACACAGTTTGGCGCACACTTTGGTCCGGAGGTGTGATTGGACCTTACTTCTTCGAAAACGACTGTCAACGTCAATTCGGAGCGTAATGGTCATATGATAACCGACTTTTTTGTTGCCTGCTATTAAAGAATACAACTTCGAGAATATGTGGTTTTAACAAGACGGTGCCACATGCCACACAACTGGCTACGCGAAAGACCGTGCTTATGCCGATAAACCTTTAACTCTTGAGCACTTAAAACCAACATTCGTCAAGTTATGGCTGAGATACCGCCCAATATGTGTCAAAAAGTGGTCGAAAATGTCCTCAAAACAATCGATGCTTGCAACAATTCGCGTGGTGGTTATTTAATTTATGTAGTATTTCACACATAATGTAAACGTTCAAACTTTATAATAAAAAAGAAATATCATGAAAACAAATAATTTATACATTGTATGTGTTTTATTTAAGTTTTCTTTTGAAATCGCAAAATGGATAACCCTGTATAAATGGAAGTAGCACCAAGCTGCCAAATGGCTTAAGTTCACCCATTACGTGCAATTGAAAAACTAATTCTTTTTTGGATTTTTATGTGCACAAAACCAATTAGAAAAGCTTATCAACAAAAACTTATGGCTGAAACACAAACACGCTTCAGCTTCGGCTACGTCTGCGTTACGATGGGCCTGCTTCGAAGTTGCTTTAAATGACATTTCTAAAATGGCACTTCAGTCATTAGCAGCTGTTATTTTTCCTCAAAAGTTTGTTTTGATTTTTCGTGCAGTAAAAAATATAAATTTTGAAATGGAAAAAATTAAATTTATCGCGGAAGTACATAGCTATAATAACCAATGGGAATCCCTCCAAAAGCAAATGTATTTTGTTTGTTGACTTTTTTTACAGCTGTTTATGTTGAGCTGTTAGACAAAGAAAATGTTCATCAAATTTGAACTAGAGCTCCCGTTTGGAGTCACATTACGTAACATTACGTTCTTTTCCTTACGATTGTCAAACCAAACGTCAGGTCAAAGCTTCATTGTGAATTGTGATAGCATGCGATTCGATTGGTGACATTGGTAGAGAGCAGACGTCTATCAAGTATCAAGTATTCAAATTTAAAATCGGAAAAAAAGGAAACTGAGAAATAAAGTTAAAGTGAATTCTTTAGTGGAAAATCGGTTTAATTTCAAAAAGGAGAAGATCTTCTTTTTTTAAAAACAGAGTGAAGTAAAAATTTAAAATAGAAAGTCCCTCATGGAGGGTAATGACAAAAAGCTAGGACCGCCAAATGGTAAACGGTAAAGTGAATGAAGAGCAAACTTCGCAAAAACAAAAAAATGCCCTTATAGAAGCAGTTGCTAACGGAAGTGGCGGCGGCGCGGCGTCCCAAACCGCAGAAATCGACTTTGTTAAGATTGACGATATCAACGAACATTTTCCTGCTCTGCTGAGCGGATTTAAAAATAATTCAAATCAAAATTTGAACTTTTCAACAACACCTCAGACGAATAAAAACAAATCATCGGATACTGTCCACCAAATACACCAGACGAACCCAAATAGTAGCGCACATGTGCTTCAAATTACGCCGCGCGCCGCGAAGAATGGAAGCAGCAGAAAATCTAATGGAGCTAGGATGTAAGCCCAACTCTGTCGTTGAACATCCAAATGATGTTGAAATGGAAGGATGGAAAAAAGTCCCCTCAAAAAAGCGAAGAACATCCAGACAAGACGAGATAGTTTAGAATCTATCAGAACCTGCCAGCAGAGACTCTTCAAACCAGACGTACGGTGAGAACAGATTTGAAATTCTTGATAAGTTAACTATTGTAAGCAATGTTAGTAAGTCGAATAGTACTCAAATTTTAAAAACAAAAAATATAAATGAAAACAATGTTAAACTAGTGGATGTTTCTTAGAACACAAATAAATTTTGCCCTCCTATAAATTTGTACAAAGCGAATATTAAAAAATTAGTTGATGACTTAAAATCATCTTTACCTGACCTTCAAATTAAAAAATTGTTAATATTAATCGCTCTAAGAGCAAACTTTTTGTGTTGTGAGTGATGTTGAAGCACACTTCAATTTAATGGACATTCTTAGAGATTCTAAAGAGGTTGAAGCCCACTCATTTACTCCTAAAGAACTTAAAAGAGTTAACATGATTTTAAGAGGGTTAAATTTCCAATACAATTCAGATGAAATAAGATCTGAAATTGAAAGACAAGTTCCAAACGTAGTGGAAAGTGTTGTGAAATTTTAAACTTTACGTTCCAAAGAAGAACAAATTGATTACAATTTGATTTTAGTCAAACTTCTGCCGAACAAACCTGCTAACGAAGTAATGGGTATTAAGTTTATTTGCTATACCAAAATCACTCGGGAAAGGCCAAGAGGGAATCATGGGGTGATGCAACGCAGGAGGTGCCAGGCGTATGGTCATATTGCATAAAATTGTGCTCGCAATTACAATTGCGTCAAATGTGAGCGTAATCATAAGCCAGGTGAATGTAAATTGGAAAGAACTAAGGATTCCGTTCCATATTGCGTTAACTGTAAAAAGTTTGACCATCCTGCTAATTACAGAGGGTGTCCCTATTACGAAGGGTATATGAGTAAACGGAGAGCAATGGTGAAGAATGCGATTGAAATAAAGAAAAAAAAATGAACTTTGTCCAACAGACAGTTAAAAACTCGAACCTTGTTGACTCATCAACTTCATTTGCTGACCTTTTAAAATCCAACTCTTCAGTTGCTCATTCCCAAACGTTAAATCCTCCAGTTGTGGGTGGACAAAGTGTAATCAATAAGTTTTTCGAACTCTCAAAATAGTTATTTGGAACAAATGTTTCAGCTCTTATAATGAAAATCAAAAACTTTATGGAAGACATTTAAAAAAGAGCTGGTTCAATTCAAGAAAAAGATTAGCCTACCTAGGAGTTCTAAATGAAGTTCTAATCTCTAGTTCGAAATAATGGCCATGCAAATTCTGAGTTATAACGGTCCTTAATGGAACACAGTAGAAGAATTGAGTGTATTTCAATTCTTTTAAATAACAATGTAGCAGTAGCTTTCTTGCAAGAAACCCATATAAATAATAGACACAAACTTCATCTCGACTTTTATATATTGATTAAATAAATAAATTAGGTGGCGCAACAGTCCATGAAGGACCAGGGCCTAGTGACTTACAACTCTCAACCATCCCTGTGTGCGAGTAATGTTGTCAGAGATGGAAGGGACCTACAGTTTATATGCCGAATCCGAACGGCTAATTTGAGAAAGCACTTTTCATGACAAGAATTACTCTTGGAGAATTTGTCAATTCCTCGCAAGAGGCAGTACCCGTGAAAAAAGTTAGGTGGCACAGGCAGGGATTGAGAACCCAAGACCCCTTGCATGACAGTCCATCGCACTAACCATCACGCTACGGGTACTACTTTATATATTAATTAGAAATGACAATAAACAAGGAGTAGCAATAGCTGTCAAAGCAATATCCCTTATAAAAAAGTAGAAAACAAAAGTATAAATATTCTATGTCAACTGATATCCATTGAATATATATGCAACGGTACACGAAAGAGCATTTTATTGGGTTCAGTTTATATTCCCTCTGGCATGTCATCCTCGTTCTTGTTAAGTGAACTAAATAAAATAAATCAGTTAGCTGAAGCTTATAGCGGCTGTGTTTTGGGAGGTAATCTTAATGCAAGAAATCCTCTATGGGGAGATAGTGTCACCAACGTGAATGGTATTGGTTTAGAGAAATGGCTTACTTCTCCAAGTTGCAGTCTGGTAAATGTGACATCCAGCTGTCCCACTTACCCAAGAACATCTTTATACCTGGATCAGTTTTTAATTACAAACAATCTAATTGATGATATAAACCCTAATTGCAGCATCAAAGCTTTACCTACGTTTTCTGACCACTTACCTTTACTGCTCAACATTAAACTAGCTGATGCGGAAATTCCATTAAGTCAACCTCCCTGTTAAGACAACAAAATTAAATTGAATTTAAACAACAACAAAATGTATATAATTGTAAAGGGTGTCCCAAAATTAACGCAAGATTTGAATTAAATAGAAAACGCCGTTTTTAGTCTTTTGATAGTTATATTTTTGTTGACTCGTAAAGTACATAGGATAGGGTTATGTATGGAATAACACATCGGACAAATGGCCTCCACGGCTTTGCATGCACATGCGCACTCTTTTGTTGAAATTTTCCATGACCATTCTGCATAAATGTGGCTAAATTTCGTTGATGCAGCGTTGAATCTCCTCCTTTAATGCACGGGTGGTTGTGGGCTTGTTGACATAGACTTGTGATTTCAAATAACCCCATAAAAAGAAGTCTAATGGTGTTAAATCACACGATCTAGGAGGCCAATTTTGATCACCGAAACGAGAGAGTACAAAAGCCATCAAGATGAAAATGTGCTTCATCGCTTAGGATGATTTTGCTCGAAAAATCAGCCGCCAAGCTTTCACTATTTTTGAAATATTCTTTAATAATGAAGACACGTTGTTCTATCGTGTAACGCTCCATTTTTAATAACCCTATACTGTTAGCTGTCAAATTGCTTTTTTTCAGGGTTGCCAACACTTCACTGCACAAATGGCGGCAAATTAAAATCTTGCGTTAATTTTGGGACACCCTTTACATAGTTAAGAAATGTATATAATTGTATATTTTGAATTTTTTGAATAAACAAAAAAAAAATGAATTATAAACTTATACATAATTATGTTTATATTTTTCTTAACAATACTTAAGCTAAATAATAGAATTTAAATGAAACAGTAAGAAATCCAGCCGATCTGCAAAAAAAGAAAATAGGATCGGTTAAAAACAACAAAAATGTATGTACGTCTACGTACTTACCGAATGTTATCGAAACACCCTCTGCGCAAGTACTCAATTCGCATTATAGGAACATTTAAATGATAAAAACATGAAAGAATAAATAAGAAAGGGTTAATTAAACAAAACAACACAAAAGCAAAAAAAATAATGTATGCTTAAAATACAGCACACCCTATACTCACATGAAAACAATAACAAACAAAACAGCGAAAGCGTAGGTATCTACAGGAGTCTCAGTAGGTGTCCACAAGAGTCTCACCGGAATTTGGCAATTGTTATTGTTGAGTGAATAACCTAAAAATAGGAAAAAAGATAGATTTGAACATTAAATTTGCGTTAGTTAATAACAATTTACAACAATTTAGTTAAATAACACACATCACACGAACAAAACATTGACACAATTTGTAAACATATATTACAGTACAAAACACTAATTTTTCGTCACGATTTCTATTAAAAATAATAAACAGAATAAGGTTTTATGTTCGTAGAAAACAAACAACTAAATTTTTAAACATTTTACAACATATAAACACAGAAATACATTAATTGAACACAAATGAGGCAAACAAATATAACCTCAAATTACATTGAAACCTCCCATTGACAATAACACTATTAATTTCACAAACCACAAAGAATAAACACTTGAATTAACTAAAGCACTACCCAAACATCTGTTTTAACATTAAAAATTAAACAAATCACAAATAATTAACAAGATTGACAGTTGTTGCGAGGCAAGAGGAGATTAGGAGGTGGGCGAAGTGGAAGGGTAGGATAAGGATGAGGTAGGAAAAAGAGATAGGAAGATTTGGAAAAGGTTAGGTGGGAATGTTGAGCTCCGGGGGACGCGGCCTGCTTGCGTTGCACGGCGTCAGCTCGTCGGACGGGGGGGATCTTGCCCCCGAAACTCAACCTCGCCTGCAGACAAAAACACAGATCAGGCCAAGGAAGGAGGAAAGGGAAGGAAACATAAACGGACGGACTATGGCACATCAGGGCACTGCGGGTGTTAGTGCAGTGAGGCCATTACCCACCCTACCTTTAGGTGTCCGCGGCCAGTGTTGGACATCCCCATGTGAACTCAATCCCATGTAAACGTACAAAGTACAAAGTCTTAACAACTAGTTGTCGCTGTCATTCTACTGTAATCAAATCAATTTCAGAATTCAACAACCAACATGGTAGGTATGTAAATAACTTTTGTTTTGTTTATTATTTTATACTTCATTTTATTATTTATGAACCTAATACTAATTGTTTTCTTTTTCAGGATATACATATCTAACCTTTCCCATATGGATTTTCGCACAACCAGGTAAGTGTTTTTGTTTGTTTTTCTTTCTTCTTAACTAATCTTTTCCTTTTGCATTCTAGGTCAAGGAGCAGTTCACCAGGCGTCCGCAACAAAATTTGCTACTTATTGGGATACATTCCCAATAAGGAGTAAAAATACACGGAGTGGAGTCGGTCGCCTGGTATATAAACAAAAATAATTGCAGATGCTGATGCTAAGGAGGACGATTACATTTTCACTGTGCTGTGGGGAAAAACCCACGGTTCAAGCCGGGCACAAAAAAGGTGTCAAGGTTTAGTTAACCTTTCTCCATCACCCACCGACGCCGCTTCAGTGAAGGTTAGTACCATTCGTATATACCTATTCTAACCTAATACTTTTTTTTTCTTTTATTCAATCTTTGTAACAGGTTGTATTTATTGAGTGGTATGAGGACAAAAGTCATTCACATTGAGTAGCGAACCATCTTTTCAACCAATTTTACTGCAGATATTTTTATGGGTGAGCGCTTTAAGTATTTTTATTTACATATTCTAGTATTAAGTGTTGTTAAGAACGTATAATTACTTTAAACATGCAAAACATCACAATTTAATAAATAAATTTCAATAAATAAATAAATATGGCAAAAATAAAACCTAAATCTAATATCACAGTGGTGTAAAAAGGTCAAAAATAATAAAAATAAATAAAAAATTTGTAAATATCACAGATTAAGAAAAATATAATTAACTAAACTACTAAACTAAATTTAAGTAAATATCACAGATTAAGGAAAATATAATTAACTAAACTACAATTAAACTAAATTAATGTAAATATCACAGATTATTAAAAAAAATTAACTTAATTATCAGTCTTTAAAATGTATCAAATTTATAAAATCACAGATGATTAATAGTTTTTATCACAGTTTAGTACTTCAGTATATAATTCAAATTTTAATCAAAACATATAACAACATTTTAATAAATAACATTAAGTAACATAAGTACAACTAATTTTAAGCATGCAATTAATAAAATTTCTAATAAATAAAATAAAATATAATGCGTTTATTAAGATAAACTTTTCAGGTACAGGGTGTTAATAAAAAAAAAATCTCAGGTACTATGTGAAATAAATAACAAACATAAATAGGACAAATAAACTAAACAGTTGTATGGAGACTCAAAACCAATTCATCGAAAAAGGATTTCAGTTCAGAAAGACATATTTTTTATCGGGTTCTTAACTCAGTTTAGACTAAGTTTGACATCGACTTATTGTTTTAAGTCCTTTGCGTGAAATATGCCCACTTTCTTTCCGTTTAGGTTTTCGAGTTCATACATATGACTCCCTATTTGTTTGACAATTCGACACTTAACATATTTTGGGGACAGCTTGGCGGACAAATATTTTGAAGAATCACTCAAAATAAAATTCTTTCTATATACTTCCTGTCCGGGCACATATCGGGTATTGTTAGTTCGGACATTATATATTTTTGCCGACTTCTCATTTGCTTTGGAAATATTTTCGCGAATTTGATTTCGAATGCATTGCAATCGGCTTTGACGGGGAAGAATCAACAACTCATTGTCGTCCATCGCGTTCAACCTTTTCGCCAGTTCATAACTACTACCGTGCATCATCATATTAGTACCAAATAAAGCATAATATGGGGATACACCAGTAGCACTATGAACTGCACTCCTTAACGCACACGCAATATCGCGAAGGTGCGTATCCCACTCTCTTTGATCGTTTTTAAGGTATGATCGGATGGCAGCTAACAACGAGCGGTTAACCCTTTCCGACGCATTCGATTGCGGTGAATAAAAAGCTGTTTTAAAGTGTCTTATTCCATATTTGGTAATAAGATTCTGAAACTCTTTTGCCACAAATTGTTTTCCATTATCAGAATGGATTATGTTTGGAACTCCAAACATATTGAAAACTTCTTCTTTCAAAAATTTGACCACTTTCGAGGACGTTGCTTTTCTTAAGGCTTTTAATAACACAAATTTGGACAAATGGTCTAAAACAACGAAAACATACACATTTCCTAATTTTGACCTAGGATAAGGCCCTAAAAAGTCAATGTATATTTTTTCGAAAGGACGGTTACTACAATAGGACGTTACAATAGGTGGACGAGTAACTTGATTTGACGCTTTACATTGCTTACACACACTACAGTTAGAAACATAAACGCGAACATGCACAGTCATACTAGGCCAATAAAAATATTGTCTAATCCGATCTAAAGTTTTGGCTATTCCACCATGGGCAGCTTTAGGGGGATCATGGGCCCTACTTATAATTTCTTCTGTCAGACCTGACGGAACCCAAAGAAGCCAAGAATGCTCTAGCATCTCTTCTTCACCTAACTTCTTGAAAGCTTTCTTATAAACGTATTTATCTACAATTTTTAAGTCGGGAAGTTCGTCTGGGCGATTATATATTACTTCTATCAGATCTAGGTATTCTTCGAATTGGAATTCGACTGATTCCAAGTCGATCAACGGGGCAACATCATCAAGAGCCAGAGAATCTACATGCACCCGAGAAAGAGTATCCGGTACTATGTGTTGGCTACCTTTACGGTGCTTTATGTCGAAGACATAAGCCTGTAAGGACAAACTCCACCTGGCTAGTTTCCCACTTAAGTCTTTCATACTCATCAACCATTGAAGGCTGGAGTGATCAGTAATGACCGTGAAGTCCATGCCTTCGACATACGGCCTGAATTGCTTCACAGCCATCACCGCGGCCATGCACTCCTTCTCGGTTACACTGTAATTTCTCTGACTTTTGTTAAATTTCTGCGAGAAATAAGCGATTGGGTATTCTTCTCCCTCATCATCTACTTGGGACAATACCGCCCCTATACCCACATCTGAAGCATCGCACTGGATAAAAAATCTTTTAGAAAAATCCGGGCGTGAAAGAACCGGAGCAGAGATCAACGCTTCAAAATCAAAAGCTTTCAACGCTTCTTCCGTCATCTTAAACTTCGCGTTCTTCTTTTTAGTTAAGTCAGTCAGAGGGGCGGTCAGGGTGGAGAAATCTTTTATGAATTTTCGATACCAACCTGCCATGCCCATTAACCTCCGAACTTGTCTGACAGTTTTTGGGATCGGGAAATCTTTTACGGCTTCTACTTTCGCTGGATCGGTTTTGAATTTCCCACCACCAACAATGAAGCCCAAATACTTCAACTCCTTGAAGCAAAACTTTGATTTCTTCATGTTGATGGTGAGATTAGCCTTGCGTAAACATTCGGCTACTTCCTTTAACAATGAGAGATGGGTCTCAAAATCCGGCGCCATAATGAGCAAATCATCAAGGTACACAAAGACACGCTCCCTAAGTCGTGCAGGAATCACCTTGTCCATCAACTGGCTCAACCGTTGAGCAGCATTACACAGCCCAAACGGCATCACAGTGAATTGGTACAAGGGTCTTCCCGGTACCGCAAAGGCAGTCTTTTCTCTACTCTGCTTCTCCAGCGGTATTTGCCAAAATGCTTCTTTCAAATCTATACTACTCATGTATATGGCATCCGGAAATCGGCTGGTGAGTCCCTCGATATGAGGCAGAGGATTAGCGTTCTTTTTCGTCAGTGCGTTCACCTTACGCGAATCGAGGCAAAGTCGATTTTTGCCTGGTTTCCGCAAGAGAACCACTGGCGAACACCACGGACTTTCACTCTGCTCAATAACGCCGAGACTCAACATCCGATCCAATTCTTCGTATAGTATGGCTTGTATCGCTGGAGACACAGGGTAGTGACGCTGTTTCGCAGGGAGAGCATCCCCTGTATCAATGATGTGCTCCATTAACGCCGTCTTTCCAAGGCCGTCGCGTTCAAAACATAAAAACTGATCTTTTACTGCATCTAGTCTGGCTTGCTGCTCAGAACTCAACTGATGTGCATTCGGATCAAATGGTTCATCCATCGAAAGACTACTTATAATATTTGGGGCTAACCGAAACACTTTCCAGAAATCTACGCCGAGGTAGACTTCCTGGTCTAAACTAGGCACTAGAAAGAAGGTAAGACTCTCTTCTCTCTCCTTATACTGTACGTTTAGCTCAACTTTCCCTACAATGGACTGACTTTTTCCGTCGGCTGTTTTGACTCCGGACTTATATGGCGTTACTCGACAACCGAGCTCCTCGATCAGTTGCATACAATTTTTGCCAAGTATGCTGACACTGGCTCCGCTGTCTAGCAAACCTAAAAACTCTTTCGGCCCTAATTTGATTTTTGCATACGGTCTAGGATCTGACTCTAGATTCAAAACAGTCGACAAAATTTTGGTTTCGGTCTCTTTTCGGGCTTTATATCGGGCCCTTGCCTTTAAAATATCCTTTGACGGGGTATACCCTTTGCTATTAAAAATACGTTGTTTTGCTTTATTATACTCTTTTATACGGACATGTAACGGCTTTATTTTTGAAAAATTTTGTGTAATCTTTTTATCTAGGTTTATTTTTGTACTTTCTTCTCGTTTTAAAATTGTAACTTTTTTCTCACTTTCATAGGGAAACTTATCTTCTACTATCTCTTTTTCAGATTCTTTATTTTTGTTTTGGATTTCAATATTTATTGGGGGTACTGTTTTGGGATAGCACGCGATTCCCCCGGAGCCTTCGCGTCCCTCGCTCGGTTTTCCGAGTGGCATCGCGTACAGTTGGTTGTATAGTAACCTTCTAGACCGCAGTTGTAGCAATGAACAATGCGTCTTTCTGAGGGGCAGTGGAACCATGTATGGCCCTGCTCCTTGCAGTTCCAACACTCAAGAGTTGAAGCATCGACTTGTTTCCGAGGAGGATTTTTGGATCGTGCCTGACCGAACTGATAAGCCGCTAGTTGTTCCTCCGAAGGCTGGTATTCTTCTTCATACTTCAGCTCGTTCACACCAAACCTAGCTGGAGGCCTACCAGATGGTTTCGGTAGTTCCCGATCTCTCTTCGGAAACGCAGCTTCTGCTTCCTTGCAGGCGTATCTCAGCTGATCAAGGGAAAAGATAGCTTGAGGATACACTAAATTTCTCAATTTTTCGTTGAGGTTCCGTTTTATAATTTTAACCATGTCGAGCTCAGGAATTGGCTTGCGCAACTGATACCTCATTTTATTAATTGCTACGAAGAATTCCTCACTACTTTCGTAGGAATATTGTTTGCGATCTAAAATATTTCTTACAATTTCTAGATCAGTCATCGGGTTCTGATATCGGCTAAGCAAAGCTTCTTTTAATGTTGGCCAGTCTAAATCTTTATCTACCTGATACTGCCAGAACCAATCGTATGCTGGACCCGAGAGCAGTTGGTGGAAGTCTCTCAGTACCTCCTTCCACGGAGATGCATATTGCTTCTGCTGTTTTTCTACCCTTAACACAAATTCTTCGACTGTCAGGTTGTTTGACAGACCGTCGAACTTCCCTATGTCCCACTTATCTACCCTTGTTGGAGCGCGATATCCAGCAGTCATGTACGGACTTATAACTGGAGGCGGATAAGGAAAAGGTGTATATGGAGTTTGAAAACTCCCAAAAACTGTATCTCGATGCCCTACTGGTACGAACGCACTTCTACCTTGATCAGCTAAAGGATTCGCATACACTGGTGGTGGCCCTGCCGGAGCAGGGTTATAGCTAGCTATTGGTGGTGGACTTACCTGAACTAGATTTGGTATTGGTGGCTGCACTGTGGCGACAGGTGGTTGACTAGGTGTCGGGATACTGACTGGTGGAACTGGCATCGCCAGGGTTAACTTTTCCAGAAAACCACTTAGTTGATTCTGGATACTTTCATTGATAGCTCTCTCAACATTATGTTGTAATGCATCCTGACATCTAGACATGCTTCGGGTAATTTCAGCTTGTATAAATGCTGTTATATTCTCAGGTATAACTTCTTTTTCTTTTGTTTTAGGCCATGAACGAATCAGAGTATCGAGTACACCTCTAGATCCCTTGTTGGTATGGTTACCCATTGCCCTATCATCAAATTCTGGACCTAGAGCTTGCCTAACCGTGTTGTCAATCCTTGCCCCACTAAGATCACTATAAGGCGGGGTAGAGATCGAACTGGTGTTACTACTGATATTCGGATCGTTTGTGTTTTTACCGTTTGGATTAGTGCCATTTGCATTTGGTGTTATGGGAGTTGAAACATTCGTAACTACACCGTTAGAACGAGATGTGGATCGGGCTTGTCTATCAGTTGGAGGTGGTGAGTGTACGACTCGACGCCTAACACCTGTGTTTGTATTTATTGTCATTCTCTCCTCTTCTATTTCAGCATCTCTAATCATTCGCTGGATACGTTCATCTTCATCTTTATTATTTCCGTGTGCCATTTTTACAAAAATATAATTAACTGTTTTAACAAAACTAACGAATATGCGAACGGAATTGAAAAGTAAACTTATACAAAAGTGGTGAGTTTTGAACTAATTCAATTTCTTTTTCCTTTTCTTGAAAACCTTTTTTTTTCAAAAACTAATACCTAACAGTAAAGTAATGAACAAAAAAAATATTGTAATGGAAATGAATATGAATTAATTAATCAAAAAAACTGTAACCTTTCACCTAAATTTAACAAAAAAAATATGAAATTTGTAACAAAAAAAATGTATGTAAATGAAAAACAAAAAATGTAGTTAACGAAAAAACTGAATAAATAAATAAATTAATAAATAAATAACAAAAATAATTAACGATAAATGTTTAAATAAACAAAAGGAAATAAATATAAATAACGAAGAACGAAAATTGAAATTAATAAATTCAAGAAAGTATATTTGAATGTAATCAAAAACTTAATTTTATGGAATTCAAAAAAGATATAAATGTATTTTCAAAAAAAATTGAAAAAACAAAAAAAGCTTGTAATTAATTATAGAATTGTTTTCAAGAACTGTTAAACTAAATCTAGTAAATTTTCAAAAACAAGTTTTGAAAAACAATTTATAATTCAAAAAGGAATTGGGTAACAAAAAAAACTATCACTATAAACCAATTTCTAAATTATATCTTTTTGAAAAACTTAAAGTAATTTTTCATTAAAAAAACTCAAATTTTGCAAAAAGTATTTAGAAATTATTCCTAAAATCTCTAATATCAGAATTTTATTTTATCAAAAATAGTTGAATTAGAAAATTAAGAAAGCAATTGTAAACTTTAACTAAATAAATAAACAAAAACTAAACTGAAAACCAAACTTTTTCACTAAACAAAAAAATCTTAACTTTGAAAAATTTTCAAATAATTGCTTAATTTTTAGTTACAAAACTGAAAATTTTAAATTCCCTTTTTTTTCCAAACCAAAAAAAAAAGATAAATTTCAATTGGAACTAAATTAAGTACTTCTTGAATATGGCTTAAAATTTATTTTATCAAAAAAACTTAAACTATTTCAAGAAAATCCTCAAAGAAAAGAAAAACGACAAAAAAAAAACGAAAACGAAGATAAAAAAAAATTGTGTATATTCTTTCTTGAACTTAAACTTACGAAATGTTTTATATATTTGTATTATTTTATGTGTTATGTGTTTGTATTTATTTTTATGTATTTAAGTTTCAATATTTCCAAAAAATCCCAAAATAAATTTTCTTAAGGAGTATGTATTTGTTGTAAGTTTTGTATCATAAACATACGGGGTGCTTCAGGTAGCTTATTCAACGATGTTTGGACCTGAAAAGTTGGAACGACTTTCCTGTAACCATTTACTAGAATTTCGAGACTTCGGACGGACTAATTCTAACTTCCCTCTGGGTGGTGAAATTCAAGGATAAGGAACAATTCAACAATTACATTACAAAGCTATTTTCCCATACCCGCAATTCAAGTCTGCCTCTAGGGCTTTCTTTGAAGACATGGCGTTGGAGAAAATAACCACACAAAAAGAGAAATGAATTTAAAAGAAATTCAAAAAAAAAGAAAAATTATTGAAAGTCATGCTACAGTGTCCGACAACCTGCCAAACACGGTCACTATTTCAAAAAAAAATGCTTTATGGAAAACTGTACAGAAGGATAAGAAAATGAAAATGGTATAGAAAAGTAAAAAGAAATATAAGGATAAGGAAAAAGGAATACAAAACAAAGGTGGTAACTGAAACTTACTTCAACTTCCAGAGCCAGTCGAAATTCAAATCTAGCATGTCTGGGACTTCCTAGATGAAGACATACTGAACCCTGATGAGATCGCAGCAAGACCAGATAAAACACCTAACAAACATCAACCGCAGTCACTGAAAATTTTCAACAAATTGTCGCAATTTACACGAGTCCGTCTGTGACCTTCCCTGTAAAGACTTACAAAAGTTAAAAATTTTCAGTAAGTGTGGTTGTGAACTATAACAACATAAAAAAACAGAAACGAACACTACAAAAATCTAAGGCGAATGCCTTAAACGTTGGCTTAAGCGTTGCCTTAGACGTTGGGCGCGAGGCAAGAGGAGATTAGGAGGTGGGCGAAGTGGAAGGGTAGGATAAGGATGAGGTAGGAAAAAGAGATAGGAAGATTTGGAAAAGGTTAGGTGGGAATGTTGAGCTCCGGGGGACGCGGCCTGCTTGCGTTGCACGGCGTCAGCTCGTCGGACGGGGGGGATCTTGCCCCCGAAACTCAACCTCGACTGCAGACAAAAACACAGATCAGGCAAAGGAAGGAGGAAAGGGAAGGAAACATAAACGGACGGACTATGGCACATCAGGGCACTGCGGGTGTTAGTGCAGTGAGGCCATTACCCACCCTACCTTTAGGTGTCCGCGGACAGTGTTGGACACCCCCATGTGAACTCAATCCCATGTAAACGTACAAAGTACAAAGTCTTAACAACTAGTTGTCGCTGTCATTCTACTGTAATCAAATCAATTTCAGAATTCAACAACCAACATGGTAGGTATGTAAATAACTTTTGTTTTGTTTATTATTTTATACTTCATTTTATTATTTATGAACCTAATACTAATTGTTTTCTTTTTCAGGATATATCTAACCTTTCCCATATGGATTTTCGCACAACCAGGTAAGTGTTTTTGTTTGTTTTTCTTTCTTCTTAACTAATCTTTTCCTTTTGCATTCTAGGTCAAGGAGCAGTTCACCAGGCGTCCGCAACACAGTGTTCACGGGGTGCACTATGTATATATGTATAAAGAATTTTACTTAAAGAACACGAAAATTTGGTCAAATTAGTAAAAAGTTAATTATTTATTAAGTTATAAACAAATTATAAACTTTATAATAAAACCAATAAGTTAGAAAGAGAAAACAAGATGAAATAGAAATATATTAAAATGAAAATAAATCTGCACGAAAATTGCAAATGGCGACAAAACGGCATTGCCCGAAATTAATTTTTTCTATCTTTATTCACCAACATAAGAAATGTCTTAAATAATAAAAAAAACACATCCAAAAACTTTATTAAATATTGAAAAAGAGTAATATTAAGTCAAGCAAATAATAATAATTATTGATTTCAGCAAAATTAAGCTTATTTCCTAATATTAATGAAAAATTCTCTATTATTTTATGTGGTGAATTTTTATTCTACCCAATTGGCAATGCCATGGCAATGCAAAAACTGCCCGAAAAGGGGTATAAAAGGCCGATAAATTTTACAATCGCTCTCTTTGAGTTCAGCACGCCGCCGCCAGCTATACAGCCGCAGTTAAAACAACAACCAACGTATTTTTTTTACAAGAAAACCCAATTAATCAAAGGCAAAACAGTGGAACTTGTTTGACGATTTATGCGTCAAACATATATCACTGAGTATTTAACTTAGCTTTAAAAACTAACATAGTAGTTTGTTGTAAATAAAGTCAAATTGAACTTGTGGGACGATTTATACGTCCCACACATATGGTTTGACAGTTGCCAATTATTTAACTTATGGATTAATTTAGTATAAGTTTGTCAATTGTGTAGACTTATGTAAATAGATTATAAGAAATATCAGAAATTGAATAAAATTTTTTGAATTATTAATGAAAGTACGCCTTGTTTTGCGTTTTTATTTAAAGAAAATATTCTTCAGAGAGGAATAAAACCGTTTTGAGTCATTTCACTTTGAAAAATATACACTCCCTTAACCAGATCTTTTGCTAAAACTGACTGGAATAAATTTAGAAACTCACTAGACAAGGAATTAGATAGGATTAAGATAACGCATACATTCAACATGTCAAACTCGGAAATAGGCACAAGTATTAAGAACTTCAACCTTTCTCTTCTGTCGGCGGTAGAATCCAATTCAAACAAAATACACCAACTTTTAAAAAGTATGCTGCATTACATGAAAACATTAAAATTCTCTTTTCACATAAACACAAATGCCAAAAAAGGTTAAACAAAATTTACCATAATAATTACAACAGAACCAATGATGAATATTGAGAATTGTCAAACAAAATCTCACTTCTTAGACAAATTATTAAGGAAAAAGTGGCCAGCTGGATTAATGATCAATTAAAGAAAAGGCTTTCCAATATTAAACCCGGTCCACATGCTTATAAAGATATAAATAGACTTATAGGCAAAACTCGGAAACTCAATTGTCGAAAAATAATTGTGAATGGCATTTCAGTACAATAGCTTGTTGCCTTGACGTTGAAAAGGCGTTTTACAGCTTCTGGGTGAAAGGCCTGTTGTTTAAGGTACTAGAATTAGGTTTCCCGATCGAAATATTTAAAGTTCTACTAAATTTAATGCTCAATCAAGGAAAACGAAGGAAAAAGCAACTAAGGTTTCTAACATTTTAACACTATACTTAAGGCATCAAAGTCTAAAAAAAAGTACAAAATAACTGTTTTACAAAACGCTTATAAGACCCATTATGATTTACGCTTTCCCCTGCTGGTTTTCAATTTCACTAACCGTTGCAAAAGAACTGGAAATTCTGGAAAGAAAAATACTAAGATACTGTATACATAAAAACTCCAAAACAAGAACAAGGAATGTTCAAATCAATTTGTTTATAATAAATCAACTCCTCTGATGTCCATTTGCATTTACGCTCATGAAAAAATTCACTGAGAGAATGAGCTGGTCTGAAAATAGTTTAATTAAAGAAATATATGAGCAACAAAAAGATCGGATTACATGTCCAAAATAGGAATCATTTTTGAAAACAATGCAAATGGTTTGAAGTGTGCTCTACCATCACTCTACAGAGGTACTGTCCAAGGGCAGAACCGTGGGTAACTATAGTCAAAGTTGTTATACATATATCGCGCTGCATCCTGACAAGCTATCTGCTGGAGAGACATATTCCCTCTTTACACTTTAAAGTGAATGGTGAGGTTTGTGTTAGTCCGGGTGGTTATCAGGATGTGGCGCAATAAATAAAAGATCCATTCTGAAAAGTAGTGACTCACAAGGCGTATACGCACTTTTCGTATTTCTTTCATCAGGTTACTATACTTCTTAAAATCAACCAAAAAAATTTGTTACTACAGTTAATAGACAAATACTTAAAACCTGGTTGTTCCTTTAAAAGGCAAAACACTTTTAAACATTGTAAAACATTTTGCCATAATTTTTCTCATCTAATTTAAGTGACAGGGCTATTAGTTATAAAATGAGAATACCTTAATTTAGCCATCAAAATAAATGTGTTTATGTACAGATAAACATTAAATAAATAAGTTAATGATAATCCAAATGATCTTATTCAATAAAACACCGTTAAGAAAAAGTTGTTGCTCCTTTAAACAAACATCAGAAACACACAAAACGGCAACCATTTTCAGCTAAGGTTTCCCTAATTGCCAGACTACTGCCATAAATGTTCATCCCACTGCAAATTGACACGAAATTGTAGGTATCTCTTTACTGCCTTAAAAAGTCTCACCAGGCTATTACTCTGTCTTGGGTCTCCATCACAGTCTCGGATCTAGCACAATAATCACCGCTGCGTTCATTGGTCACTTCGTAGAGCTTCGATTGCAAAGTGCAGACTTTTAGTTCGATCTCCCTTCCAGCAACCAGAATAATGTCGACGTCCCTCCACCACAACATAAGATGGTTACTAAGTACGACCGAGCACGCTCAGACTCACTCGCCGCGCGCCGAATGCTCCACCACAAAAAAGCACAAGCATTCCAGCAGTGACATATGGCTAATTAGAATAGAAATTAGCATCACCATTTCTGATAATGTGGAGACCCAGCGAGTGCGCTTGTGCACTGGCTCTCTGACTTTGACTCGTCTCAGCCACATAAGGCTGGCACCAGGTTTTTGGTGTCTCTTTAGCCAGCCTCCATAATCCCCCATCGTATACGTAAACGCAGCATGAGCTGCCTGGCCAAGTGTGTGTCTGAAAGGATGATGACGATATGACCAGCTCCAACAGACCAACTCTTGCTTTAGTTGATTTCAACTGACAAACTAATTGACTCTTGATGAATTTCTATCTATAGGTAGGTACCTATGATGCTTAAAGTCGGTTTGTCCATTGGAGTGGAGTTGAAGTCATAGACTCTGCGCCAGAGTCTGATATGAAACTGAAGGAGGACTCGCAGACTCTCATGAGGGCTGACAAACTGTCCACCGATTGATATGTGTCTCTCTGGTTTGCACTGTTTTGCTTTGACTGCAAGCCCCAAGCAGAGACCGCAGAGATTTTAAGTTTAGCTCTTTTTACAAATGGACCTAGAAAGCCACATCATTCCAAAGTGTGCTAAGAGTATTTGTTTGGTATAATTTCTTGACAGATGTCTGTCAATTTGAATATGCTCTAGATGACTTTTTTTGTTTGTGTGTGTAATGCTTTCTTATTTTGAGCACGGTTGAAAAAGTCAATTTGTTCATAGCTTTAAGTGGTGCTATAAGTTTGGAATGGTTGCAGTCAATCGAAGGAAAAAACGAGTCTAAAGCAGATTTTTTTATTGAATTATAGGTATTACGAGTATAGGATTCAAGAAATCATTCGTTTAAAATCAACTATGTACATACATACATACAAACTGTACATGTCAGTTCGTACAGTTTTTATACTGTATACTTTTATAAAATGTAATAAAATAGAATTTTTATAGTAATTGGGAAACTATTCTTTCATAAGACTTATTCTCAAAATACTAAGCCTCTATTCGACAACAATTTACCATAGTCAAACATTTCATCCAATAGAATCTCAATGTCAAATATTTTTATAAACCATGTGTCCACTATTCTGTACGATTGGGTTAATGGAATTATTTTGACGTTTCGTCATCTTATCTCACTTTAACTTATTCCAAAAAGTTAAAAATACCTACATATGTATCTCTGAATAAACATTTAGGGCCCCCGCAGACTGCAGACTTTTTATCGGCCGATAGTTTAGTCGGGTTGGGCTGAAAGTGCGCACACTGAGCCAGCTAAACAGATTGGTTGGTGAACAGGGCGCAGACTATCCAACAGCCAACAGCCAGCCGACTATTCTCGAACTAGTTTGTAACTGACTGTTGAAACTTTTTTTATAAAGTACAGGTCTTTTCTCGACTTCTTCAATCAACTTTTCGACGGAACTTTCTACAATCAACAATTGTGATTTTGGCGACGCCATATTCAAAATATACGCACACGACGCCAAATCTTAGAGTGAACTGAACTATCGGCCGATTAAATAATCGTCATGTATGCGCAGGCGCGTATGCGCCAATGCTGATTAAACAGTCGGCCGATAATTGGCCGACAGATTAGTTTGAATGTAATCGGGTAGCCCATCAAACTTTTTTATCGGCCGACACTGAATCGCTGTAGTGTGGGCATATGCATTCCTCCATACTGATTAAGAAGCCGACCAAACTATCGGCCGATAAAAAGTCTGCAGTCTGCGGGGGCCCTTAGCAGGAGGATATAAAATGTTGAAATGTCAAAATATAAGTCACCTCAGATAAGTCCATTGTGACAACTGTCATTTGAATAGTGAAAGATTTCAATTGAAACGTTTTCATCTTCAGATTCACGATCTTAAGTCAACACTTTTTTTGATTCTGACTATCCTGAATGTTGAAAGAATATAGGATAGGATAGGCACAGCAGACACGACCATTGCATACACATACAAAGATGCCGAGGAAATATATATGTATATAGTATAACTTTTGCCATTCACCTGCTCTCAATTCACAGTTACTTTTCACAGAATATTTCATATGTGGAGCTGTAGTTTCTACCTTTACCCAGTGTAAAGGCTGGAGTCGCCCAAGGATCAAAACTTGGACCGTTTCTCTACAGCCTGATGACATCTGATCAGCCAGTGCAAACGGATTGTGACTGTGAGATCCTGTTGTTTGCGGATGACTCACTTACCTATTCGTTCTCCATGTTTCCTACGATCGCAGCCCGAGGAGTAGAAGCACACATAAGCAGACTCTACGAGTACTACCAGAAGTGGGGAATAAGGATAAACACCTCCAAATCGGAATTCGTGTGTTTCCGGAGACGCGTCACCAACATCAGCCGCTGTAGATCGGCGGCAGTGGCCCGAAACCTTGTTCTGACGTTTCCGGATGGATCAAGGATTAAAGCCAAGAAGAACGCCAAATACCTGGGAATACACTTCAATGAGCTGCTGCGCTTAAACCCCCACTCTAAGGCTGTGATAACGAAAGCCAAAGCCAACATTGCATTCCACCGAGTTCATCCTCTCTTGAAGAAGAAAACAGGATTGAGTAAACCAACGAAACTGTTGATATACAAACAGCTGCTAAGACCAGTTATCATCTACAGTTTTCCGATATGGTTCACCATATCCAAAACTGCAATGGAAAAACTGAAAATCTTCGAGAGGAAGATACTAAGGATATGTAGATCTTTACAATTCGACAAAAGCACTATAGCAATCGAAGAGTCTACGAAGAAGCTGAAATCAAGCCACTTGACCAGTTCCTTGCACAGGCATCAAGGAAGATAATCACCAAAGTCGCCAGCCACCCTAACCAATTAATGAGAAGGATGGCCAATCAGGAACGACACCCGGACCCGGGATACCATTGTGGTTTGGATATCTTGGATAAATTCCCCACTGACGACGACGACGTCTCCTTCTATGCTGCCCTGGAGTTAGCATACTACCGCGGCTGAACGCCGCCGCCACACCTAACCAACCTCCATCAGGACAACCGGGACTGAACAACCCGAGATGAACCTCGCCTACGACACTCTTTTTTTTAGCCATCGACTTCATGTTAAACATATGTTAATTTTTGTAATTTGCCAGTGTATAAAGTTAGGTCCTCTTTGTACCAACAAATGTTTAATTTGTAAGTTATTGTTAAATATTGTTTATGTTAGAATCAAGCCAAAATGTATATAAAATTTCAATAAATTAAAATGCAAAAAAAAAACCTTTACCCAGTTTGAGTACCAATCTTGTGTACATTAAAGGAAAGAATTCCCGAGCACAGTTAGTACCTGGAGTAGAGGATCGTCTCGTAGATTTTTGGGTTCCAGTATACCTTTGCCCTTCCCCCTCTTTATTTCGGCATTCACTTCTTCTAAGTGTATGACGGGACAGGGAACGCAACCCCATTACCCCAACCGATTATTCCATGGTTTGGTTACTGTCAACAAAAACCTCGGACAAGTCTAGCGTCGTGGCTAGTCCTCCGCTTAATATTACCTTATTATCTCGCGTTGTTAGGTACAGATTTCAATATCCGTAGCACCGTAAAATTCTATTATTAGATTATATGAAATACCGTCTTATCATATCTGTGGCCACAAGGAAAAACAACATAAGTCGACTTATGTCG
Organism: Eupeodes latifasciatus; assembly: GCA_920104205.1. Taxonomy (NCBI): domain Eukaryota; kingdom Metazoa; phylum Arthropoda; class Insecta; order Diptera; family Syrphidae; genus Eupeodes; species Eupeodes latifasciatus. The sequence continues at coordinate 394,130,571 of OV049924.1, forward strand.
AAACTGAGTTTATTATTCTATCGGACGCGCAATATGCGAATCTATCTTCCATATTTTTTTCGTATTTTTATCTCGTATGGTTTCTGAATTATAGCCAAGAGAAAAATAACATAAGTCTTTTTCTACTAACTTTACACGAGGAAAAACAGCATAAGTCAAATATTACAATTTTCACATGCTACTTATGCACTTATTCCATAGATGAAAATGGGATCAATACATACATAAATAGACATATGCTCTTTTTCCAAAACTTTAATCATTTATTTTGCGAACATAAGTGGACTTGTGTCCTTTTTCCAAACAAAAAATCTGTGTTATACGAAAATAACTTGACTTGTGTAGTTTTTCCTTATTCCTTCCCTACGATAATACTCAACACAAGTGAAGTTATGCTGTTGTTCCAAAAGACCGTTACTAAAATCTTGAAAATAAGTATACTTGTGCCTTTGTTCTGAGAGCAAAATTGTGTCCAGTGTGTGACTTATGCTGTTTTGTTCTTACAAAAGTTTTGTGCTGGCTTACCTTACACTACGAAAAAAGATAAAAATGTTCAGGCCAGAAAACTTAATCCATTGTCTTCATGCCGAAACGATTGCTCTACCAAAATAAATCTTCAAAATCAACAGTTATTATTTAATAATTACTGGGCTTTAGGCAGTTATAATAAAAGAGTACTCTACATCAATTCCTTGATTACTTTAAATGAAAAATCTTCATCAAGAACGAAAAAACTGGAGCAAAACAGAAAAGCCGACAACTGACTTGTGAGGATTATTGAACTCTCGGGTGAAAAGATCCTGGTGTGCAAAAAGTGCTTTTTGGGATGTTTTAGCGAAACAAATGCTTTTATCAGAACAATTATTAGAAAGAAGATGGAAGCACCTTGCACATCCTTAAAGGATAAAAGGGGACGTTTGAGACCTCCGAATGCACTATCCCCGTTAAAACAAGAGGAGATAAAAGCTCATGAGGGGTATAATTTCAAAACTCTTCTTTTCCACTTTTTAGAATTTTAAGTAAAACGAAAAAAACTATTAAAAGCTGCTAAAATGACATTAGCGATTGGTCGAAAGGCTAAATTTGAATTTTGGAATGATCTTTATCTATTTCTTTTGGTGATGAATCTAAAAATTATAAAAATTCAATTTAATTTGGAAGAGAAGAGTTTTGAAAATTACGATTGGAATAGTTGAGTTTTGATTGAACCTATTTAGGAATAGATGAGTTTTGAAAAGAAAGTAAACTTTTTGATTCAACCTATTTAGGAATAGAGGAGTTTTGAAAAGAAAGTAAACTTTTTTTCATGATCTACAAATACAATATATTTAATTATTAAATATAAATCTGCTTATAAAACATTATTTTATCTGCGAACTTACTAAAGATGTTTTCTTAACAAGAATTATTGCAACACTAAATAGTTTAACCCATGAATACTCTCAAGAAAACAAATATTCCCGCCTTTTTAATGTCATTGGAATACACGAGTTTTGAAAGCGGCTACTTTAATTTGCATAGGAAAAGAAGAGTTTTGGTGCGGATTTTGGTTAGTATGGGAATAAATGAGTTTTGAATTAAACGACTGAGTGGAATAGTGTAGTTTTGAAAAAAACTTCACTTTTTAAATACTCAAAAGTATAGGAAGTAACAAGTTTTGATAAATTTTAGCTAAATACATAGACGAGGGCTCTTCTAAAGAACATTTTCTCATACTTAACTCATTTTTGAAAAAAAGTGGAATAGAAGAGTTTTGAAATTATACCCCTCTCATATAAATAAATTCCCAGCTTACGAGAGCCACTATACGCGACGGGATACATCAAAGAAATACCTACAGCCTGGTTTAACAATATCTAAAATGTATGATCTCTATTGTTTGGAAACTGAAGAGCAAGTGAGCTTGTCGAAATATACTCAAGTTTTTCATGATCTCAACTTAAAAATAAAGGCACCCCAGCTTGATACGTGTGGAACGTGTGATAAGCTACATCACAAGATATCAGCTATGGATAACCTTGATGAAAAATTAAAGCTGGAAAGTGAACTTAAAATACACCAAAAAAAGGCTGATTTTGCTTATACATGTAAGAAAAAAGATAAAAGTTTAGCTAAAGTGAACATGAATGTTGCGGCATATGCGTTCGACCTTCAACAATGCTTGCCTACTCCATTTTTAAAATCAAATATTTCCTTTTATAAACGCCAATTATGGAAATATAATTTAACTGTCCATGATTTGTCAACCGATAAACCTTATTGCTATATGTGGAATGAAGGAGTTGCAAAGAGGGGTGGTAATGAAATAGCATGTTGTCTATTCAGACACATTGATCCTGTTTCTATCAAAAACATAATTTTTTATAGCGATTCCTGTCCGAGCCAAAATAAAAATTCCCATGTGAGCTGTATGTTCATAACAGCTTTATCTAATAGTGAACAACTGGAAATAATAGACCACAGATTTCTGGAGCCTGGTCACACACATATGGAATGTGATGTCGACCATTCTGTCATTGAGAGAAAAAAAAAAGAACACCTCAGCTAAGATTCATCATCCCAGAGACTGGCAAAACTTAATATCCAGCTTAAGAGACAAGAATCCGTTTAAGGTTATTGATATGAAGCAGCTAAATTTTCTCGACTTTGCAGCATCCTTAAAAGAAAAGTTCACTTGGCGAAAAGTGAACACAGATGGGGAGAAATATTCTGGCGGGATTTTCGGTGGCTTCGGTACAAAAAAAATGAGTTTGGTTCTTTGTTCTTTGTTCCAAGGAAAAAGCACAAGATCTACTCTTTTTACTGGATTTTATAGATCCCTTGTTTCACGGGTTGTATAGAAGTTTAGTAATTGACACCATTACTGAATCAGGAGAGATTTGTCCAGATGAATATGGCAGCGATGATGAAAATAATAATGAATAAAAACAAATATATTTTTGTTATTTTTAATTATTAATAAGTGTTAATTTCTTAAATAAAACATTATTTATACAAGTTTTTGTCATTGTTGATTTCTACTAGTTAAAAAGAAAAGATATATCGTCTACCGTGTCATTCCGTGTCATTCCGTCTGTTCATTGAACGTTAGTCTTTTTTGCGATTTCGACTTATCATTTAAGATATCAACAACATGTTTTGGAAAAAGAACATACGTCGACTTAGATCGATTGTAAACAATGTTTCTATATTGGAAAAATGACATAAGTTAACTTAAACAAAATGATTTATTAATCTCAGTTCGGAAAAAAGACATAAGTCGACTTAACACTGAAATATTTACAAAACTTAATAAGGAAAAACAACATAAGTCTTGTTTTTTGTAAAATTACCTATAAATAATCAAAAAAATTAACTTATTTAAATAAAAAATAATAATTATTATTATCCTGCTTATTTCTGCGTTTTTACTTTTTTAATATGTTGTATATTTTTAACTTCCCATAGGAAGTTATTGTAATGGGTCCGATTTGACAAATTGAAAATTTTGACATTTCTCGACGTTTCAAGGTCCCTAGAGTCGAAATAAAAGATTTTTAGAAAGATGTCTGTGCGTGCGTGTGTACGTACGTCCGTACGTCCGTACGTCCGTACGTCCGTACGTTCGCGACGTTTTTTTCGTCGTCCATAGCTCAAGAACCAGAAGAGATATCGACTTCAAATAAATTTTGTTATACAGATAATAAGGCAGAAAGATGCAGAAAGGGCTCTCAAGAAAATTGCGTGGGTGGTTTTTTTACCATAGCAGTTTAAAAAAAAGGTAAAAATTTTGGTTAACCCTAAATATCTCATGAACCAATGACGCTAGAGACTTGAATTAAATTTTGTATTATATATTGTAACGTGATACAAAACAATTATATTTTTGGAAAAAAATTCAATTAACGGTTTTTTTTATAAATCAAAAAAACTGAAAAAAAAAATTTGTCACTTCGAAAATTTTACGACTAAAATATGATTTCATCTCCAAAACAATTTTGTGCAACGAAGAATAATGTTTTTGACATCTGATAAAATTTTGAGAAAAATCGAATTGACAGTTTTTTTACAAAAAATAAAAACCTAAAAAAAAAATAAAAAAAAGTTGGTAAAAATTGAGTTTTGACTCAAATATCTTTTCAAAACTTTGAGATATTGGCTTTAAACTACTTTTATCTTTCAAAAAATATTGTTTTCAACATTCAGTAAAATTTTGAAAAAAAATAGAATTGACAGTTTTTTTACAAAAAATTAAAAACCGAAAAAAAAATTAACAAAAGTTGGTAAAAATTGATTTTCGACTTAAATATCTTTTCAAAAATTTGAGATTATGGCTTCTAACTAATTTTATCTTATAATAAATATTGTTTTCAACAGTAGGAAAAATTTTGAGAAAAATCAAATTGACAGTTTTTTTACAAAAAATAATAACCTAAAAAAAAAATAAAAAAAAAGTTGGTAAAAATTGAGTTTTGACTCAAATATCTTTTCAAAACTTTGAGATATTGGCTTTAAACTACTTTTATCTTTCAAAAAATATTGTTTTCAACATTCAGTAATATTTTGAAAAAATAGAATTGACAGTTTTTTTACAAAAAATTAAAAACCGAAAAAAAAATTTAACAAAAGTTGGTAAAAATTGATTTTCAACTTAAATATCTTTTCAAAAATTTGAGATTATGGCTTCTAACTAATTTTAACTTATAAGAAATATTGTTTTTAACATTAGGACAAATTTTGAGAAAAATCGAATTGACAGTTTTTTTACAAAAAATAAAAACCTAAACAAAAAAATTAATAAAAGTTGGTAAAAATTGATTTTCGGCTCAAATAGCTTTTCAAAAATTAAAAATATTGGCTTCAAACTTATTTTATTTCACAGAAAATATTGTTTTTTATATTCAGTAATTTTTTTATAAAAATCCAACAGTCCGTTTTTTCATAAAAAAAATAAAATCTACAAAAAATAGAACGCAAATTTGGTAAGAATTGATACATTTAGACAAACTTTTAAGCAAGACAAATCGATAGACGGGATGGGAAGTTATCAGTGTGGGTCGCATCCCAGCCTCTTTTTTTTCTTTCAAATTGCTCTCCTGAAAAACTACAAAAAGTGACTTATGTTGTTTTTCCTTGTGGCCACAGATATAAAGGGTGATTTTTTAGCTGTTATCTTTTTGGCAACACTGGTTTAAACAGCTGACGCACGTTTCGTGTTTTTTTCATTGTCAAACATCTTCAGTTTGGTCTATAATTTAACCATGAATCGTTTTACAAACGAACAACGCTATTCGCTATTCGAGCTATTGTGACTAAATTTCGCACCAAATTTATATTGTTGGACATTAAACCACCAACACGCTTACGTAGAATGCGAACTGAAGCAAATATCGCAGCTGTATCGGCCAGTGTTAATGATGACCATCAACTATCGATTCGTCGCCGTTCGCAGAAATTGGACCTCTGTTACTGAACAACGTGGAAAATTTTGCGGAAGGATTTATGTGTGATGCTATTCAAAATACAGCTGGTGCAAGAATTTAAGCCGAACGACCTACTGTAATGTAAAATTTTTGGTGAAAGGGTTCTGGGCCGAAGATCCACTTTTTTACCGAAAAAATGTGTTCAGCGACGAAGCTCATTTTTGGGTACGTATTTAAGCAGAATTGTCGATTTTGGAGTGAATATCAGCCAGAAGTATTGCTTGCTACCAATGCATCCACAAAAAGTCACAGTTTGGTGCGGTTTATGGGCTGGTGGCATCGTTGGACCGTACTTCTTCAAAGATAATGTGAATCGTAACGTATGTAACTGTGAATGGTGAGCGCTACCGTGAGATGATATCCAACTTTTTTTTTGCCCAAAATACAAGAGCTTGACTTGCATGACATGTGGTTTCAACAAGACGGTGCCACATTCCACACAGCACGCGCAACAATGGACTTATTGATAGACGAGTTCGGTGAACATTTAATTTCACGTTCGGGACCGGTCAATTGGCCGCCTAGATCGTGCGATTTAACGCCTTTAGAGTTTTAGACTATTTTTTGTGGGACTATGTTAAAGCTCATGTCTATACAGACAAGCCCGCTTCAATTGATACATTGGAAGACAACATTGAAGCATTTATTCTTGAGATTTCGGCAGAAATGTTGGAAAGAGTGTGATAAAATTGGACAAAGCGGATGGGCCATTTGAGGCGCAATCAAGGTCAACATTTGCATGAAATAATCTTCAAACATTAAGTTATATGGACTCTACTATATTCAAATAAAGATTTCATGCATTTTTCTAAATTGTATGTGTTTTTTTTTGAAAAACTTTCTTATAGCTTTTAAAAAATCACCCTTTATATAGTTATATGTATAGAGACACAGTCTGAGCATTAGGAAAGGGAGAGAGGGTTTAAAAGGGGGTGTCGGTGCAAATGGGTTTTGAAGTCCTGAGTATTGTAATGACAGAGTGTGGTAAGGCCTTCTACATTCATGTAGTACGGCTAAAGAACAGATCTATCTACTTGACCGAAGTTGGGCTCTAAAGTACACTAATAAGCATTCCTAAAGCTCTTGTATTACGGTTGAATTGTTTAGGAGGAAAGAAATGCAACTGGCTAGTTTTCTAGAACATAAACTGTTAAAATAACGGTAAGAATGGGTGATACAAGAAACTTTACGACGGTGTTCACGCGACGTAAATGAATAAATGATAATATCATCACCAATCAATTTAAATGCTTTGCGTTCAACACTGTCCAAGAGGCTTAAGTAAGTTGCAGGAGCACCAGCCCATAGATGGGTTAATTGACACTAAATGCCATTAAAAAGCTTATGACAGCATACACCCCCTATAAATCCGGAATATACCACTTATAGGACTTTTGTTTCTGAAATAAGTCAAATAACTGCAATACTAATTTTGTTAGAATTAAATATAAAAAATAAAATAAAGAGCTTCAAAGGTTCTACCGAGATTTGAACTCGGATCGCTGGATTCAAAGTCCAGAGTGCTAACCATTACACCATAGAACCGATAAATTTCGGGGGTCATTTATATGTTTTATTCTTGGAATCAGATGAAATAAAAACAATTCTTCTTTGGCTTTCTATAAATAATGTTAACTTAAGAAAGAATCTTTTACTTTTCCTAAAGCACAATGACCTTGCAAATTGAATGAAGGAAAATCTTGTGTTTATTCAGGTAGTTCGGATTTTTTGGTAAGTTGTTTTTAATATGGTCCTAAAGATTGAAAAGGGTTTTTCATTCATGATAACATGATAAGAAATAATGCTTACGTTAATGTTTGAATAAACAATCCTTATTCATTAAGATAAAAAGAGGTGTGTAATTGAATCAACTATTAGTTAAACGTCAAACTAAATTAACTTAGAACTAAGAGGTGTTTTTAAATGGTGAACCTCTTCCGATTGCCTCAAAGGATACAATTTTTACGGAAGAATTATTAAAGAATATGCCATATGCTCCGCCTTTTAACGTTCATTTTTGTTTTAGGAAGTGAAAAGACCGGCAAGTGCAACTCAGGATGGTGAAACTAAATTTTGTTGAGCTATTAAGAACTAAAAAAGAAAAAAGTACGAATGTGTCTTCATTTTGACGGTTGTGAAAACTAATCTTTGTTGGTTTATGACATCTAGATGCTTATGACAAATTCCGACTATTAAGGCTCTTCCAAACCAATATGATGCATGTTTAGTTTTAGTTACATAATTTTATTGACTTTAAAATTTTAATACTGTTCACAATTTTCTTTGTAAGTTTATCTTAAGTCTTTGAATGGTTTGGCCGATGGACGTCTACCAGACTGACATTTACATTTAAATTTTTATAATAATAATACTAAAGAAAAATCTAATATAACGTTTTCAAAAATTAAATTTAACAATTTTCCAAATAATTTTGTATACATTAAAAACTTTCATTGATTATACATGTTCTGTAGCGTAAGGTACTCAAACAATATTGGTATAAGACTTCCCATTCATCAATTTTATGGTTTCCTCTAGACTGAGTACATTAATTCCAAAGTATCTCTTGCGGAATTCTTTCAGAATTGGACAAACTCCCAAAAAATGGAACACGTCTTCACGTTCTCTTCGATTGTATAGTTCGCACCATAGAGGAAGATCTGGACGGTGAGGAATAAAGTTTAAGCTGAGAAGTTCACCTCTGACTTTAAAGCTTGTACTAATTTTGCGCATGGTGTGATCGGCCTAGAAGTAGGTCTTTTTATCCAAAAAGTGGTTAACTTTACTGTAGTATGTTCTATATAATGATGATTACGCTTCCTCAGTTAACTGATCGTACATCCTGTTTCCGATTTTAATCAACAAATCATCAAATTTCGAAATAAGCAAAGAAAGGTTATCTTCAGTTGATATTGAAAAAGTTGTTGTTGTTTCTAGGTGCAGCATATAGTTGGGTGTCGTACTCGGCGGTCTTAAGGTGCTTTTGATGAAAAAACGGAAGAACTTTTCCACTGCATCGAACGACATGTATCCCCTTGCGCTCCGTGAAAAAGAATTGCAGTTGCAGTTGCTCGAAATACTTTGTATTTAGCAATATGTGAAACTTAATTTTTCCAATAACAGCTTCTCCACACGTTACACATTGCACGCTTAGCTTCCGCTACTTTTGCTCGGAGGTGTCTATCGAGATTCAGGTTCGAGGTAATCAATACACCCATATACTTGTACTTCTTAACTATTTCTACGACTTCTTCTTGAAAAGTCCATTTTTCGATTCTAGAGTAGGTACCTATGCACCTTTACCGCTTCTAAATATCATTATTTCAGACTTTGATAAATTAACTGATAACTTTGCAATAGCACTGAAGTCTCTTCATCATCAGCTGCATTCCATCTATAGAATGGATTTTCCACTAAGCACTATACCCCCTCTCACTGAGTTTGTTATATCGTTTATGTAAAGACTGAACAATAGCCCGCTTAAAACGCATCCTTGCTAAACTTCCATTGGGGTCCGAAACTCATCGGAAAGTTTTCCATTATTGTAAAGCTTGTAGAAGAGAGCTTCCCTATAGGTATAGAGTCGAATGCTGCCCGAAAGTCGACGAAAAAGGCATACAGCTTTTTGCCATTCTTCTTGTAGATTTCGGCCATATTTACTAAACTAAATATTTGATCGATTGTTGAGTGATTTTGTCTGAACCCTGCGGAGATCGCAGATAAGTTTGATAATCGGTGTAATAACCGTGCACTGTCTAATTGGAAAGCACGCCACGAGGCTGGGCGTATTCTCAAATGACTTTTGAAGAAGTTGTATGAATGAAAAAGAGTAGGAAACAGTTCTTAAACTCTTCTGTACATGCCCTGCTCTAGCTCAAAAACGCAAGATCTACCTAGAAGAATTCTTCTAAAACGATCTAAAGGACCTTAATCATATGAACATAATCAGTCTTTTAAACTTTATTAAAGTATAGACAGGGTGTTATGTAGTAAGGGGTTAATAGTTAAGCCTCAGTTGTTTGCCTAAGATAAGGCTTGGTTGAACTACTCGATAATAGTGATTAGACATTTTCTGTCGCTAGTAAAGCTACATCATCGGCGTTAGTTTCTACTTTAACTCCACTGCATTCAACTTTGGTAAGGATTTCTTCCATGAAGAGGATCCAGAGGAATGGTAAAAGTACATCTCCTTGAGGCGTTCCTCTGAATGGCGATACTTTAGTCTCTATACCACCTAGCTCGTTGTTGATCTGTCTATGTTTTAAAATACATTTATGATCCATTTTATAATGGACTGTTCTATTTCGAGGGCTTTTTTTTCTACACTGTTTTGTCTATTGTTCTCACTACGCAATGTAAGGCCGTTTCTACACTTTTGCCTTTCAAGTGAGCACGTTGTGTAGGAGATACATTTTTTGGATTTACATTGCTACGTATGTGAATATCTAGAAGTATTTCGAAGGTTTTGTGAATAAACGACTCTTATGGGTCTTGTTGGTGTGATTGGGTTTACCAGTTTTATGTATACAAACTACACTGAATTAACCAATTAAAGGACATATCTCCATTGGTGCTAACGAAACAATAGGTTTGAAAGGAGGTGTCGGTGTAAATTGGTTTGAATTTCTGAATATTGCAATGACTGGAAAAGACAGAGTGCAGTGAACTATTGACTATTCCACATTCGCGTAGTTCGTCTTAGGAACGAATTTGTATACTTGACGGTACGACTGAAGTTAGGTTCGAGTGTAAACTGTAAAGCATTCCTGGAGGCGCGAGTATAACGGTTAAATTGTATAAGAGGAAGAATGGAACTGACTATTCCGTTGGACCATAATTCGATGAAATAATGGTGAGACCGGTGAGACAAGAAGCTTTACGACTGTCTTGACGTAAATGACGATGTTATAAAAACCAATAAATCACTTGATCTAATCGTTCCACAAAGGGTGGTTGGTGATACATAGACCGGTAATTATGACAGGTTCAGCTTAGGTGATGTAAATATGCCTTTCTTAAATAGTGGTAAAGATTTCGAATGCGTCATTTAACAATGCTATCAAGGTCAGAATTTAATAAACTTATCATAATTGGCACATTTAAATAGGTACTATTTTCAGATCCAAAACAAAATCAATAATCAGTCTAACTTTGGAAAATCTAAAAGAAAATTTAGGTTAGTTGCCCCAAAATCAAAAACACCGTAAAAGCTCGAAACCAAATTGGAAACGAAAAATTTATCACTTAAATTTTTAACTTCCCATAGGAAGTTATTGTAATGGGTCCGATTTGACAAATTGAAAATTTTGACATTTCTCGACGTTTCAAGGTTCCTAGAGTCGAAATAAAAGATTTTTAGAAAGATGTCTGTGCGTGCGTGTGTACGTACGTCCGTACGTCCGTACGTCTGTACGTCCGTACGTCCGTACGTCCGTACGTTCGCGACGTTTTTTTCGTCGTCCATAGCTCAAGAACCAGAAGAGATATCGACTTCAAATAAATTTTGTTATACAGATAATAAGGCAGAAAGATGCAGAAAGGGCTCTCAAGAAAATTGCGTGGGTGGTTTTTTACCATAGCAGTTTAAAAAAAAGGTGAAAATTTTGGTTAACCCTAAATATCTCATGAACCAATGACGCTAGAGACTTGAATTAAATTTTATATTATATATTGTAACGTGATACAAAACAATTATATTTTTGGAAAAAAATTCAATAATCGGTTTTTTTTATAAATCAAAAAAACTGAAAAAAAAAATTTGTCACTTCGAAAATTTTACGACTAAAATATGATTTCATTTCCAAAACAATTTTGTGCAATGAAGAATAATGTTTTTGACATCTGATAAAATTTTGAGAAAAATCGAATTGACAGTTTTTTTACAAAAAATAATAACCTAAAAAAAAATAAAAAAAAAGTTGGTAAAAATTGAGTTTTGACTCAAATATCTTTTCAAGGCTTTGAGATATTGGCTTTAAACTACTTTTATCTTTCAAAAAATATTGTTTTCAACATTCAGTAAAATTTTGAAAAAAATAGAATTGACAGTTTTTTTACAAAAAATTAAAAACCCAAAAAAAAATTTAATAAAAGTTGGTAAAAATTGATTTTCGACTTAAATATCTTTTCAAAAATTTGAGATTATGGCTTCTAACTAATTTTAACTTATAAGAAATATTGTTTTCAACATTAGGAAAAATTTTGAGAAAAATCGAATTGACAGTTTTTTTACAAAAAATAAAAACCTAAAGAAAAAAATTAATAAAAGTTGGTAAAAATTGATTTTCGGCTCAAATAGCTTTTCAAAAATTAAAAATATTGGCTTCAAACTTAATTTATTTCACAGAAAATATTGTTTTTTATATTCAGTAATTTTGTGGAATTCTAGTCGCTAGACTTGAAAAATGGATTGATGAAAACAACACCATGACCGAACTACAGGCAGGATTCAGAAAAAACTACTCGACTATCGACCACATTTTTAGTCTAACTGCAATAGTGAAAGGTTTTCAAGCGAGAAACAAAAAGGTGTACGCATTTTTTGTAGATTTTAAGGCGGCTTTCGATCTCATTCATAGAAACGCGCTTTTGTACAAGTTATCGCAAATCGGACTTTCTACCAAATTCATTCAGATCATCAAAGAAATGTATTGTGGAACTAATGCTGCTGTTTGGGATGGAAACAATATATCGGATTGGTTTGAAACAGATAGTGGTGTGAAGCAGGGATGCCCACTTAGTGCATTGTTATTTGCACTTTTTATAAACGATGTTGTGACTGAACTACCTGGTGGAATCAGAATTGCAGGCACCATAGTAAATGTTCTTTTGTACGCCGATGATTTGGTAATTTTATCTGAAAATCCGCAAAATCTACAATTGATGATAAACCGCCTTGTTTCATTCTGTGAGAAGTGGGGACTTATCATTAACACAGATAAATCGAAGGTAATGGTTTTCTCAAGAAATAATCGGGGTAACCCAACACAAAACTATAATTGGTTCTTGGGAACTAACCGTCTTGATGTTGTGAGAGAATATACTTATTTGGGAGTAAAGCTTAATACAACACTTGATTTCAAAACACATTTTGAAGAAAAAACTAAAACTTGCCAGAAACTTATAAACTCTACTTGGAAAAATGTTTTGTTCAATGAACACGTTAGTCTGTCAACAAAGTACAAAATCTTTGATTCAGTCGTTAAATCGACATTGTGTTACGCTGCAGAAGTATGGGGAACTGATGAATTTGAAGAAATGGAAAAGCTGCAAAGAAGTTTCATCAAAAAATTGTTCAACCTACCAATAAAAACTCCAAATTATGCTATTTACTTAGAAACAGGTTTACCCAAAATTTTTACTAGTACTCTTAAAACACAAGCCGACTATATTCTAAAAGTACTCGACTTCCCCGAATCACGACTCGTATGGAAAATGCTACAGTATGAAATCCGAAATAAAGATTGGTGGATGGAGAAATGGCGAAATCTTGGCGAAGTCTATGGAGAAAATACCAACATAATTCCCGGCGATAGAATAACAATAAAAGATCGGTTGTATCGTACAATACAAAAGTTTGAAGATAATCAGAGAGCGTTGCTTGTAGCGGAAGCCCAGCAGTCGGATAGCAGATTCTTGTACTCAAAACTCAACTATAATCTAGAAGCTGATAACTATTTTTGTGATTCGCATAGTTACCAACAAATCTCTTTAATATTTAAAACTAGATGCGAGGTCCTTGGGCTAAACGGTGCACCATATAATGGAAGTTTTGATCGGTTTTGCACATTGTGTAACCTCAAATCAAAAGAGGACTGCTTTCACTTTATTGGAGTGTGCCCAATTTATGCAGTACAAAGACAACAATATTTAGGAGCTAAATATTTAACGGTGCAAGAAACAGTTAATTTGCTAAATGGCCCGAACTGGAAAAATCTTTATTTATTCTTAAAAAGTGCATATAATTATAGAATGTTATTGATAACTGAATTTGATTAAAACAAAATTGTAATGTAAACTTCTTAAACCAAAAAAAAAAAAAAGAAATTAAATTGTTAAAATATTATTGCCAACTGAGCTGACGGCAATGCCATAGCTTATAAATTCATTTTTATAATAATCATGTTATTACTTTATAAAATCAATAAATGAATTACTTACTTACTTACTTATTCAGTAATTTTTTTATAAAAATCCAACAGTCCGTTTTTTCATAAAACAAATAAAATCTACAAAAAATAAAACGCAAATTTGGTAAGAATTGATACATTTAGACAAACTTTTAAGCAAGACAAATCGATAGGCGGGATGGGAAGTTATCAGTGTGGGTCGCATCCCAGCCTCTTTTTCGATTTAAAATGACCTTTGATTTTAATAACGATATTAGTTTGAATGGTACATATTTAATTGGTGGTGATCTTAATAGCAGAAATAGACATTGGAATTCTCTCAGAGCCAATACGTGGGGTAATCTACTTTTTGACTTAAATACAAGACATTAATGTGATACAAATAATCGTGGCAATCCTTCAACATTAGATATTTATCTAACTAACATGCCCAGACTTTTTAGTCAACTTATTGTTCTAAAAGAACTTTGCTCAGATCACTTACCAGTTGAACTAGGGGTTTTTGGGTCACCGTTTTGTCAATTAAAGGAAATCTTTGATTTTAAAAACGTCAATTGGAATCTTTATAAATGCAATTTAAGCGACAAAATTCAATCTATACCAAACTTTCTTTCTGATGAAGTGAGTGAGAATGGCATTGATGAAAGTATTATTTATTTTACAAACTCTATTCAACTCTATTCAAAGTGTCAATGAAGTTGTACCAAAAATAACTTTACGTTGTGAAAGCTCAAATAAATTGCCTTTAGAAATAGTTTAATTAATTAATGCGAACAAGATGGATGAGAGTAAGAGACTGTGGCTTGCTGTCTGTTCAAGTACTTAATTGACAAATAAAAGAGTTGATTAACACTCACAGGAATAATTATTGGAACCGAAAACTTCAAAGTCTGCAATATACAAGTAAACCGTTCTGGAATATTACAAAAATCATAAAAAAAGCAAACTAATATTCCTGCTCTCAAAAGTGACAACACTATTAAAGTATCGAACTTAGAAAAAGCAAATGCATTAGCAAATGCTTTTTACTCCAGTCACTCGAACCTAAATAACTCGATAGGTTATCTTCAGTTAGAAACTATTGTTGATGAATTTCTTCTGTATATTGAAAATATCATTGTTGAACAAAGGAATGATTTCATTTCTAAAAACAATTTTCGTGATGTTAAATGCAAGAAAATCTGTGGGATTTGATGCAATAAAAAATCTTTATTTAAAAAATCTCCCAAAGATCGGAGTTAGGTTTTTGAAGCAATTATTTAATAGTTGTTTAAAAATTAGTTATTTTCCTATTAAAACCCGGTAAAAGTGCTTTCGAGCCTACTCACTATAGACCAATAAGTTTATTAAGTTCGCTCAGCAAATGCTTTGAATTATTGTTTTTTTTCAAATTTATTTTTATTACTTCAATCTTAAACCTATCTTAAAGCTAGACAAAAATTTATAAAACTAGCCTAATTAACCATAACTTACAACTTACTGGTCCCATACGGACACTCTTAGTTAAACTATAACACTTAATACTAATGCCTTTCGGCCCTAAGATCTATTTTACTTCAATTAAATTTTATTTATTTTGTATTTATTAGAAAATTTGAAAAAAAAACTAATATCAATATCCTTTTTTATTTTTACTTAAAAAATACTTAAAATAAGGTCTTTAATATAAAACTTAAAGCTAACTTAAACTACGTATTCTACCTATAAACTACTTAAAACTAGAACAACCACAGCAGCAAATCTAATTTATCTAACATTTTTTGTTTTTCATATTTTGTTATCCTTTTTTTTTTCTTATTCCATGTGTTTTTTGTATTTTTTTTTTGTTTTTTTTTTCTTTTGTAATTTTTTTTTGTGCTACCGTGCCTATTCTACTTAAAACTAAACCCTAAACTATAAAACAAGTATGTAAGCCGGCCAAGGCTTAAAACCCCATCCCGACTACCCCCTATCAAGTGCCGATTTAACCCACCAAAACTGGTTCTCCTGCTTCACCCTATCAGTTCGGTCCCGTTCGGACACAGCCCTACTGAACCGAAGGAGCTCAGCTCCGCCTTGTGCCATGACGTCCCGATTGTACAGGAGTCGCCTATCCACGGTTCGTCGTCTCACGTGGTAGATTAATGGAACTGCCAATCTATCTATTGAATTATTGATTAAATCTAAAATATTAGTCCATATAAATCAAAATAAGCTACTGCTTCCAGAATAGTTTGGCTTTAGAGCTTTTCATACATAATTGTTCACTTATTTATATAGTTGTTTACGTATTCATTTATTTATTTATTTATTTATTTATTCACTTATATACTTTTTACTTTTCACTCCAAAATCGACAATTCTGCTTTATATAAATGTATTTTTTTATTTTTTTATTTATTTATTTATTTATTAAATTTTGTTTTTATTAATTTATTTATTTATTTATTTATTCATTTATTTATTTATTTCTATCAAAATGAAAAGACTGATTTAACTATTAATAAAGCGGTTATTGTACTGTGATATTTGTATACAATTGTAAACATTTCTTTTTATTTATTTAATTTATTTATTTTGTTATTTAATTTTTTACATAAACTTGATTAGAAAAACTACCATCTCTACTCTCGTTCCTACCTTAATTTAAGCGTATTTAAACATAAGGACACAGAGAGTAGATTATACGAGAGGTAAACCGCGACGAGACTGTTATTTTTAATTTTGACGAGATTATCAAAATTCTCGTCGGGTCTCCTCACGAGGACAAAACTTAAAAATGTAGTTTGGTCATATGCAACAAAAGTTATTCTGAATTCATGGTAAGATATATGTTAATATTATAATACAAAGAGTTGAAATTAAATTTGTTTTTTTTTCATTTAAAAGAAAATTTAAATTAACAAATTATAATTTGTTCAGTTTTTATTAAATTTGTTAAACTTTCACTGTGGAAGTTAAATGATTCAGTCTTATGCAACCTCAATCTTTTCCTGATTTATTTCACAGCAACATGGTATTTGAGAACAAATACAATCTACCCTACTTTTATGTTCCTTTAAACCATCGAGTTCAGTTTGAGTTTTAATCTTATTTTGCCACTCCAAAACTTTATGTCCACAAGGATCAGGTTCCTCGCAAGCTGCTTTCTTGCCTTCAGCAATAAGTCTCTTTTTAAATTTATAAGCTGCCTCATCTTCCTTTGGTAGGACATTTGCATATAATTTAAAACCTCCAATTGTAATGCACTCCTTGCAAAAGCAACATGTACAATTGTACTTTTTGTCCTTATTCCGACACTCTTCAACCCTTTTTATGAAACTACAATAAGCCGTCTTAATTCTGTTTTCGAGTTTCTTCCTCTCAGCCTCTCGAAGACCTTCCGAAGACGCATAAACATCAGCAGTTTTTTCAGCAGCACGCATCCATTGTTCTTCAGCTATGAAATCTGGATTATAATTATCGGCAGTTTGTTTGTAATAGAAGGCCTTGAAAGCTTTCTTAATAATCGAATACGCCAAATGAGCTTCAACTCGATTCAAACGACATTTTCTTCCTAAATCATGAAAAAGGTCATCTTTTCTCAGCTTCTTTCGCAGGACATCTCGAACAGGATCTTGAACGATCTTATAGTGAAGAAATCCAAAAATAATTACATCACCTGCTGCTTTAGCTTTGCACTCATGAATTCCACAAATCGATAGAACTCGAACTATGGTCGCGGAACAATCAAGTAAGCGTTCGATAAATTTGGTTGAGTTGCTAAGTTGACGAATGCAATTACACGGAGGCTTCGGTGGATTGTGAAAACGGGCACATTCCTCATTGTCGCACAAGCATTGACATTCAAATTTACTCATTTTGAAAAATATTTTTTCCTTTTTTTTTAAATGAAATTTGTTTTTTAATGAATTTTGAAAAGACGCTTAAATCAAATTTAAGTGATAAAACAAATGTTTTAAGATCGAATAAAGGCAGGTACCTATGTATGTATCTAAAAGTGAACGTTTAAATGCCATTCGGTACTAAATTTTCAAATAATGCTGCACATTGATCGTACAGGCTATTTCATCAAGATATAAACACAGATGACCTGACCATACCCTCGAAACACTCTTGCAAAATGTGAAGCATAGAGCCGTTCCTTTTCAACCAGAAGTCATTGAAGCATCCAATTAAGGTCAAAAGAAATAATTTTGTTTATTGACTTCTTCCATTAAGACATCTCTTTCCTTCATCCAGACGGTAGCGGAGGAATTCCCAAGATGGAATCAACGGTGGCGTCTACAGATCCAGTTCGGTTGAACTACTTAGTGAACAAGTATTGATAAGTCTCTACTTTCAAAGGCTCAACACTCCTACAACAAAAGGAAATCAGTTGAAACGGCTCTACACAGTATTGTACGTACAATCGAATATTCCCTTCATCATAAAGAGTACACCTTAGTTGCCTTCTTAGATATAGAAGGTGCATTTAACAATGTCGACACATCTGCAATTGCACGTGTATTGACATCTCTGAAGGTAGATAAGTCGATCAGTGAATTGATTAATCAGATGCTGATAAGCAGGATTATCAATTCAAAATTGGGCGATTTTACTACACAAAGGGGTGTCAGCAGAGGTACGCCACAAGGTGGTGTCCTATCCCCTCTCCTCTGGAATTTAGTAATAAATGAATTACTAACTACTCTAGAAAGAGAGGGATACAGAGTGTTTGCCTATGCGGACGATGTTGCTATTGCAGTAACGGGTAAACATCCCAATATACTAAAAGAACTGTTACAAAACGCTTTAAATAAGCTCACCAGATGGGCAAATCGGTGTGGACTAGGCGTTAACCCACCAAAAACCGACCTTGTCCTCTTCACAAGGAAATACAAAGTCCCACACATTGACCCTCCCCTCATAAACGGTGTACCACTTAAATTCTCTGAACAAGTAAAATACTTGGGTCTCATTTTAGATAAGAAATTAAGTTGGAAACCTAATATTCAAGAGAGAATAAACAAGGCCACAGTAGCCCTGTCTCCTGTAAAAAGGCCATTGGTAATAAATGGGGCCTACAGCCCCATACATCATTTTTGAACGATGGTCCTATAAATTTTTGTACAGACGGATCAAAAACGGAGGATGGGGTTGGTGGAGGCGTATACTCAGATAGACTAAACTTAAGTCTCTCCTTTCGTCTACCCGATCAAAAGAAAAAAAAAAGATATCAAAAGAAGTCCTATTCTGGCTTAGAGAAACCGTTATATCAACTAATGATATACGCATCTTCTCGGATAGCCAAGCTGCGTTAAAGTCCCTAGACTCTGTCTCCACAAATTCACTAACAGCCCTTAATTGTCGATCATCTCTTACGGAGATGGCTACACAGTTCAACATTCACCTTTTCTGGGTGCCGGGCCATAGAGACATTCCAGGAAATTGCAAAGCTGACGAACTTGCAAAAAGCGGAACAACTTTACCTCTGCTGGCTCACAATGCTAGCATAGGTATCCCCTTAGCTACATGTAAACTCATGCTAAAGCAAGATACCATAGAGAAAACAAACTTCAGGTGGAATAACACCACCACCTGTGTAGCGACTAAACTAATTTGGCCTAATCTTAGCGCCAGGCGCTCAAAACAATTAATCTCTCTGAGTAGATTGCACATTAGCTACGTTATAGGTGTCCTGACTGGGCACTGCTTAATAGGAAGGCATGCTATTCGACTTGGAGCCCCTGCAAATGATTTTTGTAGGAGTTGCATGAACGAAGAAGAAGAGGAGACAATCTCTCATCTTCTGTGCACATGCCCTGCCTTATCACAAAGACGTAGAATCCACCTTGGAGACTACTACTTTAACGATACCAGCGATTTAAAAAAAATAAGACATTACTTGTCTCCTACGCTTCATTCGAAGCTCCAATTGGTTCAACGAGTTAAGCTGATTAACTGATCCATGTGGTATCACAACGGACCATACTTTGGTCTAAGTTTGTTGGACTTCCCAACCAACAGCCACTTTAACCTAACCTAACCTAACTTAGTGAACACCTTATA
Source organism: Eupeodes latifasciatus (assembly GCA_920104205.1). Lineage (NCBI taxonomy): Eukaryota > Metazoa > Arthropoda > Insecta > Diptera > Syrphidae > Eupeodes > Eupeodes latifasciatus. The sequence continues at coordinate 394,150,192 of OV049924.1, forward strand.
GGGCTACTACGACATATTCGAAGCCCAGGCCTGTAAGGAGCGGTTATGCCGGCTCTCGCCCTTGGAGTTAAATCAAGGACCAGGTCGTTCAGGTTGAAGGTCGTGCGTAAGGGTGACTTCCTGACCATATAAATATAACCCAGTTACGAAGAACCAACAAGCCTCGGATACGGACGGATTATACTATTGACAACCCACGCAAACGAATTAAGGACAATGAACTTCGGATATTCACGTGGAATGTTAGGTCCCTTAACAGACCAGGTGCAGCCGAAGAATTAGCGGAGGCCCTAGACTGCTATAAAACAGACATCGCCACCATCCAGGAAATAAGATGGGATGGGCCGGGTAAAAAGAGGATGAAGCACTGCGATATTAACTATGGTGACTGCTACCGAGAAAACCAACAGCGCTTATTTGGATACGCCTTTGTCATTGGAGCCAGACTTAGGCTTGAGCTATAGGTGCATCAATGAGCGCATCATGATCGCATCAAGGCTAAATTCGGCAACATTAGCCTAATATGCGCTTACGCACAGAAGAGAAGGATGACAACACCAATGATACATATGTCTGCCTGCACGACAAAACTTCCGACAACGGATTCAGGCTCATCGATTTTTCTGCGGGGCGAATCGTCATGGTACGCGTATTGGTGCGTTTTCCATACCTAAACATCCTCAAAGGAACTTGGAGTTCTTCAGATCAATCTACTATCAATCAGATTGACCATATTGCGATCGACGCTAGACACGCTTCCAGCATCATTGATATTCAAACTTTCCGAGGAGCTAACATCTACTGGGACCACTACCTCGTTGTAGCCGAGGTAGCACTTCGGGCTTCAAGACCTAAGGCAAAACAGGGAGATGCTGGGAGAAGATACAACGTCGAACGGAAGAGATCGCCAAATCCTTCTCCGACCGAGTTACAAGTAACATCTCTCGAAGTTCTCTGCCGCCAACACAGTGTATCGAGAACCAATGGCAACATTGACAAGATGCAATCAGAGAAGCCGCCTCTGACGTGCTGGGTTTCAAGCAGCCACCAACAAGGAACCCCTGGTTTGATGAGGAATGTTGGCAGGCAAATGCAGCGAAACAACAGGCACGCAAATCGGAGCAGAAGAGGCGAGAGGAACACCGATTTCTCAGAAGAAAAAAGAGAGAGCATGAGAAGCGTGCGGTCGAAGATGTTGAGAGGTTCAAAAGCAGGAATGAAGTTCGAACGTTTTATGAGCAGGTGAAACGAAATTCACAAGTACATATGTAAACCTCGAACCAAAGGTTCCAAGGACGAAAGTAGAAACATCATAGCGGAACTGCAGTTAATGCTGAGGATATGGAAGGACCACATCTGCAGACTGTATAACGGCGATGAAGAACCGAATTCTGCTGTCAGGAAGGATGATCCATTCAACATAGACGACGAAAACCAACTATACCGTCTTCCCGACTTAGACGAAGTAAAGATTGTCATATTTAAGCTGAAGTCTAACAAAGCCGCTGGAGCAGATGGCTTAAATGCCGAGCTCTTCAAAGCAGCTGGAGATAATTTGGCTAGGAGCATGCACCAACTTATCTGTAAGATATGGTCGGAGGAAAACATGCCCGATGAATGGATTGTCAGTATTGTTTGCCCGATTATGAAAAAGGAGGCCCTCTAAACTGCACCAACAATAGAGGCATCAGTCTACTTAACATCGCTTACAAAATCTTCTCTGCCGTAATATGTGAACATCTAAAGCCCATCGTCAACAACCTGATAGGTCCTTATCAGTGTGGTCTTAGACCAGGAAAGTCCACAGTCGTGCAGTGCAGAGCTCAACACTAGAGGCACTAACTTTCATAATCATAATCGGAATAACTCAGCGTGATATCAATGGGGCTTTTGCGAGCATTGAGGCAGAGGCAGCTAAAATGGGTTTAACGGTTAATGAGGGCAAAACAAAGTAAATGGTGTCATCAAGAAAGGACATACAACACCAAGGAACGTCTCGGTCAAAACATCACCATCAACAGATGTAACTTTGATGTAGTTAAGGACTTTGTTTACTTAGGCTCCGCTTTGAACGCAGAAAACAACACCAGTGCTGAGATCAAACGAAGAATTACTCTTGCTAACCGCTGTTTCTTTCGGCTAAAAAAGCCCTCTCTCGAGTAACCAAACTGTGGCTATAAAAGATTCTCACCATCCCCTTCCTACTACATGGTGCAGAAGTATGGACTATTACAAAGCGGATGGAAGCACCTTGGGTCGTTTTGAGAGAAAAGTTATTCGCGTGATCTACGGTCCCGTATGCATAGAAGGTGAGTGGATGAAAAGATCGGCTGCACAGCGACGTACCAAATTGCCAGAAGAACCTCCAATCATAAAACAAGCTATTATTTGGTTAGGAAAATTAGGTGGACCGCGCCAGAAACATACAAGTCCAACGACTGAGATGGCTGGGTCTAGTAGAGTGCATGGAAACCAATGCTCCGGCAAGGAAAGTCTTCGAATCCATGCATACATCAGGACAGCGCAGTAAAGGAAGATCAAGTGGCGTGCACAAGTGGAAAGTAACCCCCAACTGGAAGTGCGAAACTGGTGACACCTATAGCTAGGGACGGAGCTAGATGGAGAAGTTTGTTGGTTGAGGCCCTAGTTCACAAAGGACTGTAGTGCCACCTTAAGTAAGTAAGTAAGCCTACCAACCCGTTTCGTCTCTTTTATTCATTAAATAGGCGCATAGGATTTTCCCGACCCTTCTGACCTGGTTGTAATTTACAAAGCATTTATTCGTCCAAAGCTTGAATATAACTCTCATATTTGCACAGGTGCCCCTAAGACAAGATCAAGTCATTTGGAGAGAATCCAAATAAATTTCTTTTTCCGTCGATAGAAACTTTTACACCGTACGAACACAGCCGCAATGTTTCATGTCTTTAGTTATTTGACGGATATTTTTGCCAACACTGTTTTGTCAAACAATTCATCCATTTACCCTTAGACTCAATTTCGGACTTTCTGTCAAGAATAGAGATTCTTTGTTTAACCGTACATCGAGAATGTTTAATGATTAACTCAATTCTGGTTTTCCTTCCCATTTTATTCATACAAAGTTTACGAACAGTGTGCACCTATATCTCCTCTTAAACCCTTCCTTAATGATGGAATTGTGTTAAACATGTTAAGAGCTGAGAGCCTGTATCGTATGAAAGCCATTTTGACAGATCTTCAATATGACCACTAACAACTGCCAAAGTTCGGAAACTCGTTAGCAACGTAATTTGGATGTCGGTGAAATAAATGTTAAAATTTGCAACCATTTTCATTAGGAAAGAACTTTAAACTCTAGCTTTTCACGAATACCTTACCAAATATTTGCCCTACATAGAGAAAGTTTTGAATACTTATGATCAAAACACATCTTTTTTTTAAATGTATTCTTTCAATCCGTTATGTGTATGTGTATGAGTATTTAAAAGTTGTTAGAAGTCTTAACAAGTTTCCTCTATTTTAACCCACAAAAAGCGTGACCGTCACTCAACCTGAGATCCTTCTATTTCACGGAACAACCATCAGCAGAATCCAAGAATCTAGCAGCGCAGCGGTGCCAGTGCCGGTGGCGCGGCGGCGGGTATACCGTATACCTCACTTGTACCGTGATTTGTGTGTCGCAATTGGTTTATTTATTTGGTGATCGAATTCAGATGCACAGATTTGCACAGGCAACCTGCTTTTTGTGTCTTCATTTCTTAGACTCCTAAACAAACATCAGCGATTGGGATAAGATCTTCGATCGATAACCAAACTAAAGGAAAGATATATAGGAAAGGTTAGTGCCAGTGGCATGCCTTAAGAGAAGGAAGACCTGTCGTTTGGAGATACACTGTCGCCGACCTTCGATTCCAAAGCGATACAATCTGATTCGATCGAATTCGATGAGATCCAATTGATTGGATTCTTCTCTATTTGCCAATTCAGCCGCATAAATGCCAATAGAGTACGTTCCTACATACATAATGCGCCGATTCCGATGCTGATTCCAATGCTGATGCCAGTGCTGGCAACAACTAGGATATATCTGTGGGGATACATTGGAACTTTTAGGGAAATGGAATTTTTATTACCATTCTCAGAGCGCACACAACAATTGCCAATTAAAATAGTTTCCACCAAACCAAAGCAAAAGTAACAGCAAAAGCAAACCGAACCCAAAAGGGTTCCTGTGTTTTGGCTAATTAATTGCTGTGCTCACGATTGGAGCACCGAAACCGAACACAACACTCAAGGAATCAGCAAGGCCACAATAGATGCTACGTATATACTATCGAATAAGCTGCTTCACGATGAAGAGGGAAACCATAAGACTGATGTATATGCAGGGAAAGGGAGCAAAAGGAGGATAGAAACACACCAACAGGAATCTGGCTATATATTGATGACCAAAGCAGGAATCCAGGAATCGAATTGAACTCTGGTATCCCCAATGAAGTTGTTGCCAATGATTGCAGTAGGCTGAATTGATGTTAAGTAATAGCTGTTGCCTTAATAGATTGCCAATTCGCGTAATTGGGAGGAATTGAATGTTGTCGGTATAGTTTGGTAGTCAGGAGTCGGTACTCCTCTGGTGAGGTAGTCGGTCTAATGGAGTAGCTATAGAGAGATATACATAGTAGTGGTATAGGTGGTGGAGTTCGAAACGGCATCATACACCGTTCACATGTAACGAGATAAAAGTGGGAGCTTTTTGATAGAATTAAGAGAGGTGTTGATCTGTTGATGGTGCGAGGTTTCAAGATAAGGATTCGATTTATTTGTTCTATCATATATTTTCTAATTGCGCAAATGCAGGAAAGTGCTCTTCACAGTTAAGACAGTTATATAGTTGAGTCGGTAGTCGTGCGTCGTCGTCGGTAACTTCATAGAAGTACTATAATGTTGTTATAAAAAAACTGGAATAAACGAAATAAGATTAATTTGAAGAGTGACCAAAGGAGTTTGCAAAAGTCATAACTTCCCAGAGAGTTAAACTTAAGTGGAGAACTAATGGCTGAAACACAAACACGTTTCAGCTTCGGCTTCGTCTGCGTTACGTTGGGCCTGCTTCGAGGTTGCTTTGAATGGTCGCATTCACAAAGCTAGTGGCTACGTAGTCGAAATTCAACTAGATTTGTGAATGCAAAACTTCACTACAAAGCTAGTCAATCCTGAGCTGTCATATTAACGACAGATGCAAAAGTAAACAAACGCAAAATCGGAAACATTTGAGAAAGTAGAAGAAATAAAAACAAATAAAAAAATTAGACATAATAAAGCGATTCGGAAGAAGATGAAGTCATAGGTATGTGAAATAGTTTAATTGTGGTCAATTTAAGACACTTCATATATTTGCCAAATAGCTAGAGCTGTGATTGTCGTAAACGATCTCCTCGCAGTGGGTTCCTTATCTGACCAATTTCAGGGAAACATTAAAGAAGATCGCGTAAGGAATACGAACTATTATGAAGTAATAATTCCAGATTACAGTTTAGAAGAATTCCGGTGCCATTTTCGAATGAGTCGAAGTTGTTTTTCGGTAATTTTTTTTGTTTATATACATATGTATATAAGTAGGTATGTTATTAATTAGTTCTTTAAAGAATCTTATGACAAAGATTGGAAATCTCAAGTGTGTTCATCAGTTGGGAAAAAAACTTTTGTATACTATTTGGATTTTAAGCAAACAAGAGATTTTTTTTTAGCACCAAGTTCAGCACATATGTACATCATTTTGTGAGATTCTGGATTTGTTGTGTTTTTTTTGGCTCAATACATTAAGTGGCCATCAATAAGCCAATATAATGATATATCCCGGGTATGTGTACATAAAATGTTTGACAAATTCAGTTCATCATTTGGAAATAACACATACGTACGTATACATAAATATTCTATATATAATATAATAGACTACTACTACAGAAAAAATAAGCATTCGATTATTTTACAAGGTACACTTAATATATATGTATATTAATTTTAACAAATATATTTACATATTAATTTCTTTAAAAGGAGTTTGTAACCATCGAGCTGTTTTCATCGATATTTATGTAGGCGCTCCTGGTCGACTACATGATGCTAGAGTTTTTAGAAATAGTCCTCTCTCTGATCTGACATCGAATCTGAAAATGATGCCGATCTGGGAAATGATTTAAATTCAAGTCAGGGGCGAACGCAGAAAAAAATTTCGGGGGGGGGTTTCAAAAAATATATATTATATTATTTTTTTATTTTAAATGTCAAGTGTTTTTTTTTTCTTTTTTGACACTATTTTATATAGGTACTAAGAAACATGTATGAATAAAAATTACATATACATATAGGTACACATATATGACTTGCTTTCACGATTGGCAAAACAGTTTGACTTTGACTTCAAAGCTAAAACTTAATTTTTATATGCATTATGCATGTATAAGTATCTATAGTATAAGTTTGTATGCCTTTTTTTCTAGTTGCCGTGATGAGGTGAGATTTTTCTATTTTCACAGTTCTCACCATGAAAATACTAGAAGTAATGACTTTGAATGCGCTCCGAAACTTTAGACCGAAGACATAGGGTCATATTCATAGTTCATTGATAAGTTCTGATTTTGTCTTTGCTAAATTAAACTACAGTTTATGTTATTCATAGACAATGGATGTTGGAATGATACCAACTAACAAAAAACGAAAGCTCTACTTAACCCGATGGGACCCCTTTGAAATAGATGAAGACCATTCGTGTGAAAGGTATCGATTCGAGAAAAAAAAATTGTCAAGTTTAATTGATCTTCTAAAATTTCTCAACTAAGAGCAAACAAAATAGTTTAAAGGGTTTCAAAGATTTTGGCTCTCCAGCTAACGCAATTTATTTTGTTACCCTCTACAAGCTATTTTGTATAGGTTTAAGTGAAATTTTTCAAAATTGTAGTAGAATATATGCCTTAAAGCTTAAACCTGTTTCTAACTAAACAGAGCTGGAAAATTTTTTATGAATAGCAGCAGTGTCTAACCTACATATATGTTAAATTCAGACTCCAGTTCAAATACACTCGGGTTTAAAATATGACTATGAATATGCCCCATATTGTTTTGTGTCTGACATTAAGGTATGTTTAAATGCAGAAACGCATTCAAATGTTTAAAAATATTGAATTAAGGTGACATCACGTAACTTTCATTATTAGTTTGATTCTTGTTCTTGAAAAATAGGGAAAAAACGCGACAAAGGCAAACAGGGTTGCTGTTTTTGTTTTAAAATATTCTTGTGTCACAATTCAAGAAGTGAAAAAAGTTAAGTTAAACATTTTTTTTTTAATTTACAGTTAAAAGTAACATAAATGAACTGAACAATTTTTCGGTGGTTTGACATTTAAATACATATGTCATAAGTGGCCGTGAGATCGTCATTTTCTGTTTTCAATTTTTTATTTTTAGCCATAAGAAACATGGCGAAAGGGAGCATCTCTGTGTTAATAATAATATTTAGCTTTATACAAAAAGTTAAAAACCCTTCATCTTCTACCTTAGTGTTTGAAAATAAAAATACTAAACATTTTAATTGTTAGTATGAATGAAAACAAGAAAAATATTTGTCTTTCCTTACCAAAAAATACAGAAATTTATTGTTCTAATTTAGCGGTGACGTGAAATAACGCCAAATTAAATAAAGCCAAATCCAACAGATTTGGCATTATTTCGTTTTTGAAAACGAAATAAGGCCAAATTTTCAATTTGGGTTTATTTCGCTTTAGAAAACGAAATAATAGCAATTTGGCATTGTTTCGATTTAAAATTTTGCAGAATTAGGAAAAAACATAAATTAAAATTATCTTTTTTTTTCTCTCTATGCTAAAACAAGTTTTTTTTTGAATTGATAGCACGGCGTACTAACAGCTAGGTATGTAAGGGGGGGCATGCTGCCCCCCTGCAACCCCCCTGCTTGGGATCACTATAGGATTTGGGGTGGGTGCGAGTTTGGGTATATGCAAAAAACTTTTGCATTTGAGCACTAAAATCAAAGAAATTCCCAACAAAAAAAAAGCAAGTATGGCTCACAGTTATGAAAGAATCTCAACGCATTCGTGTTCTTTGCATATACCCAAACTCGCACCCACCCCAAATCCTATAGTGATCCCAAGCAGGGGGGGTTGCAGGGGGGCAGCATGCCCCCCCTTACATACCTAGCTGTTAATACGCCGCCGTGCTATCAATTCAAAAAAACTTTTTAGCAAAAGTAGCTATTCTAGACAATAAATCAACCATTTTTGAATTTTAAAATATTCGGCGTTGTTTCCATTATTTTTTTGGCCTTATTTCTTTTTATAAATCGAAATAAAGCCAAATTGGTTTTATTTCGTTTTGAACAACGAAATAAGGCCAAATTTGAAATTTGGTGTTATTTCATTTGGCGCTATTTCACGTCACCTAATTTAGCGTGTTTGTGTTTTGTGCACAATTTCTATCACCGTAGCAAATTTATTAAAATTTTTTGTTTAACATAGTTTTAGAATTTGAGTTGGAAATTAATTTTGTACCATTTCTGTTTTTCTTTTTTTTGACAATAATGGATATTTGATTACTGCACATATTCTGATATTTCGGAGGGGGTTTTAACCCCCAAAACCCCTACCTGCGTTCGCCCCTGATTCAAGTCAAAACATGGAAAACCAAGAAAGAAGCAGCTGTGTTAGAAAAAGAAACTTCTTGTTGAACAATTTTTATAAATAAAATACTTTTTTCAATGAATTTTTTTATTTGTACTTTGTTTTCTTTACAAAAAAGGAACTTCGGTTGGTCTTCATGACTAAAAATCTTATTACTAAACTTATACTCGTAAACTAGTCTTAACCTAACTCATAGCTTTCTTAAAAATAAAAATAACACACTTAATACTAAACAAAAAAAAAAACAATTCATTTAAAAAAAAAGCATTTCATCACAGTTAAAAAAAAAAATTATAGAATTCATTAAAAAAAACACACGATAACTCGCCATCCATAAATACTGCAAGTTCTCAGTTATCTAAAAAATAAAATGATATTAGGAGAATATATATGTATTTTAACAAATTATATTAACTTACTTGTTCTATTTTCTTTTTCTTCCTTGTATTTTAGCATTTCGAATTCCAACTTCTTCTGTTTCAGAACTCGCAGTTCCTTTAATTCATTAAGCACCCCTCGTGCGATTTCCACCTTTTCCTCCTCCAGTGCAACTAATTTTGAGCGAAGGGTTGCTTGTTTGGAGGTAAAGGGAGTGCAATCCGAGGGAGTGCAATCCAAGGGAGCACACTGCGACGAAGGGTTCAGAGAGCTCACTGTAGGCGCATCCCTGAAATTTACTTCGTCTTCATAAATCAGGCTCATTTGCTCGAAGTAAGGGCAGGACATGCGCCCCCGACCTGTGTTATTATCAAGGATGCGGTTATACTTTGTCTTTAAATTGCCCAGCTTCTTTTCCAGCGAGCTCTCTTTAAAATTGTAGCTTTTACCCTCCATCGCCTTCTTAATTTTAAGGAACACCTTCCTGCGCCTGATTTTTGGCTTTCTTAGTTCGTGTTTGTGCCTGTTACATTCTAAAAACAGAAGAAAGGTGCGGTGCCCCCAAGAAGATTCTAAAAAATGAAATCTTTATGAATAGGGTATTCTTTTTTTAAATAAGAGACAATTTAATTTTACCTTTCTCTATATTGCCTGTGTTTTCTTTTCGTTAATCGAGATTTGTTGGAGTAGACACTGAATCTGTAATAATATTGTTAGATATATTTTTTAGCTTACTACATTGAAATAATTTAAGATTACTCAAAATACATACATAACTCAAATTTACCTTCCTCCGTATGTTCTGCATTTTGTGCCCTCAAATTTTGTTCCATGAATGCTGCGGCATACACTGCTGTTTATTGCACTTAAAAAACATTACCTGTTAAGATTTTATTGCAAATTTCTTCATCTGCCTCTATTTCATAGTTTATTTCTAAATACTGCACTATAACTTTCATTTTGAAATGTTTGTATCTTTTGTAAATTTTTTCAACAGCTGAAACGTCAAAATCAGTGCCAACTAATTTTTTAGCCGAAATTTTTACACTACGTCGGAGGGGAAATTTCAACTACTTTTGTATTTAGATTTAGCCAATCAGAATCCCTTGACTACGTAGCCACTAGCTTTATGAATGCGACCAATGACACTTCCAATATGACATTTCTAAAATGGCACTTCTGTCATTAGCAGCTGTTATTTTTTCTCAAAATAAAAAAAAAATATGAGTTTTGAAATCGAAAAAATTAAATTTATCGCGGAAGTAGCTTACACAGCCTATAATAATCAATGGGAATCCCTCCAAAAGCGAATGTATTTTGTTTGTTGGCTTTTTTACAGCTGTTGAGCTGTCAGACAAAGCAAATGTTCAGCAAATTTGAACTAGAGCTTCCGTTTGGAGTCACATTACGTTCTTTTCCTTACGATTGTCAAATGAAACGTGAGGTCGAAGCTTCATTGTGATAGCATGCATTGAATTCCTATGGCTGAACTTGTAAACGTCAGGCGAAGCCGAAGCTGAAGCGTGTTTGTGTTTCAGCCATAAATGCCCTTAAACAAACTTAAAGACAATATAAATTTTTACAAAATACGACTTTCTTGACATCAGTACGTCATTTTTTATTCAAAATGAGGTTCGAAACAGTTTTTTAAAATTAACGGGCATTAAAGAGGTTATCAATTCCCTTAACATGTTTAAAAATTAAACACAGTGCAAGCTTTAGGAAAATAGGAAAGGATTAAAAAGGAGATACGTTCAAGTTTTGGACGAATGAAGGCTTTGTAAATTACAGCCAGATCAGAAGGGTTGAAAAATGTCTTGCACCGGCGGGCGGGGTATTCCTAAACAACTAGGAGAAATTTTGGCAATGTTGAATATGTGATCATTCCCTAAGAAGTAATCGATGATACGAGTACCTACACATACCGAGTATTGAAAGTTTATTATTTTCTTGGATGTAAGCGTCATTCATGGATAGTGGCATCGGGGGCGGTTTACGCTTTAACGACAAGAGACAACATCGAGTTTTTGAAGCATTACATTCTACACAATTAATAATTACCCATGACAATGCTGTCGAAATTGGAATTTATTGCGCTCATCATACACTGCCGTTAAAGTTTCACGATATCCGAAGGACAAAGATGTGAATCTAGTAAGGAATATGAAATGGATTAGAAGTGACAGACAAATGATCGTTTATGAAGATAAGAAAGAGAGTCGGAGACAAAATGGAGCCCTGGGGAAAACCAGCATTTATTTTATGAACTTCTGACTTGAAACCATCCAATACAACTTTAATTAAACGATTAGAAATGTAACTTACAAAGAAGGAGAGATTCATCAATACTAAAAGCACGCTCTTTCGATAAAAGAGCTTGGTGCCAAACTCTATCAAATGCTTTTAAAATATCAAGTTCAAAAATCTTACTTTCTCCAAAACGATGTAAAGATTTGTTCCACTGTTCGGTGAGATAAACCATGAGATCACCAGTGGACCTTTTTTTACGAAGGCCGTACTGCCGGTCATTAAGAAGCATCCGTTCTTCGACATATTTCTTAAGCTGATAAATTAATTACCGTTTCCAAGACCTTGGAAAAGTAAGTGCAATTGGACGATAGTTAGAGGGGGAGGAGGCTTCACCTTTTTTAGGGACAGGCTGGACAAATGCTGTTTTCTATCCACTCGAAAAGAAACCACTATAGGAGGAATGCTGGAAAAGCTTACGCAATGGTTTTTCCAGCGTTAAAGAACACGTTTCCAGGGCAATAGGAGAGACAAAATCAGTTTTTTTTTTGTTATTTCTATGATATTTAAAATACATTCCATTGTTTTCTTTTGGTAAATCAAATCTTGTAGTTTGCATTTTTGGCAAAATGTTTGTGATCCAACATTTTGAACTTGAGAGCCAAACAAAACATGATAAGAAATTGTCAAAGTCTTGAAAATCCCTCGTTATTATCAGTTAACTAGCAACCCTGTAGAGTCAATCTTTTTCAAATCTTAGCTAAACGAAATTGAAATAATAATAAAGCGTCCACTTTCGGCCACTAAGTTTATCATTGTTAAGGTTCACATTGGGTTAACCGCATTTAAGTTTCCTATCGTCGCCTTTCATTCTCAACCTCGTATCTGAAAATTTTTAGTTTTTGTCATCGTTTCTGTCCACCTCATAAGTGTAACAAACCCGTATCTGAATAGCAATCTCAAGTAAGCCGTAAATGGCGGTGCAAATTCCTTTTATCTTATTTCCTTTGTCCTTGTTTACTGCAAGAACCTCTTAACTCACAGTTACAAGGTTTTTAATAATACGTCATAACCCAAACCAAAGATACGAGGTTGTTATCCTTCATACATTGCATCAAGAGAGACCAAAGAAATTAAGCTAAGTACAAACGATTGTCAAATTTTACAAACTTGTCAGATTTATCAGTGTAAAACAATAAGCTGATGAGATGATCATCTGGAAATGATATTCCTAATATTGTCAGACAATAGCCGCGTTTTATTATCACAATGATCTGATCCGGATCAGATCATGATAATAAAACAGCATTGGATCATCATTTTTTTTATTATTTAAAATTTGGTAGCAGTGTCAAATTCGTTCTTTCAAAAGTGACATTTCGAAGCAAAAAATATACAAACACATTTATCGATGATGATGATTCAAGTTCCAGTTCTACCTCCACAACTTTTGAAAATGTTCCTGCAAATCACCAAAGAATTAAAAACTTTTTTGAAATAATTCAAAGCTATTCCGATGTACATAGACTTCAAAAAACAAATTATTACAATTTATTTGTATTTTCTCCCATTTGTGCTGCAGCTTTCTCGATTTTATTTATATTTTTTGACATTTAAAGCAGTGTTGCCAGAAGAACATTTTGCTCAATGATTTTTTTTGTTCTTTTTTTGGGAAAAATAATACCCATGAATTAAGTCAAATATATACATTTTTTTGAAGTTAATTATTTTGATTTCAGCAATTTATGTCTAGTTTTGTTAAAATATCTCATTATTTTATGGATTATATACAAAATAAATAAACATAGTAAAGCTTCTCGCTTTCTATTTGAAAAATATTTTATTTCAGTCAGATGGAAATGTTTATATGACAATACAGGTTTTATATAATTTTTTTGCAATGATACCAACATTTACATGTGAAATTACAATGATAAAGCTCTCCTTGTGTGAAAAAAAGAATTAAATTTTGGATCTCAAATTGAGATCCAAACACAAAGTAGGATTGTTGTTGTTGTAATGCATGTGATTATAAAACGCGGCTAATATTGTAAATACAGAATGTTGTAAGATATTTAAAGCATATTTTCCACTAACAGATCTGACAACATTGTAAGATCTGACAATCGTCTGTACTTAGCTTTACCTTTGTCTCGTTTTTAAAAGAAGATTTAAACAGACGATTTTTTTTAAATTCTTATCGTATAACCGTCAAATTAACCGTAATGAGAGTGTTTGTGCAAGCTTTGTTGATTTTCTGTAAAATTCTTAATTTGAGTCGTGTAGTCAAAATCGCTGTAATAATATTGTGCTGTAAGGCCAATGTGACTTTCTTTATCGTAAACTTAAATCGGTACCTAAAGTGCTTTTTTTAATATCAGTAAATTTCTAAACTGAAAAAAAAAACGTATAAAATGAAAAGGTGGAGCAGGGGTGCGGAGTTGGTGAATTTGGCTAGAGGTATAATGCTGATGAAAACGAAGCATCTAACTCGAAAAAGGACACACCCGGTGGGTATCTCATGCACTTATTCCTCCTTTTTTCTACTAATGGCATAAAATGTTTTGTATTTAATTTTGTCGGCTTCAGTGCAAACTCCAGAAATTATAATAGAGAAACGGGAGAATCTCGATTTAGATGAAACGACTGGCCAGTTTGTTTTTCAAGATTCAAAACCGGCACAAAGCGATGTTGTCAATGATGATAACTGTATTTTGGATGAAAAAATTGGTGAACTAAAACAAAAACCTCCTTCTTTAGGCTCGGATAGTAATGATTCTCAATGTGACTTTTCTGCATCGACTGACAGTACAGATTATAAATACAGCGAATGTTCCAGCGATTCAACCGACCTGGAAACGTCTTTAAGGATTCTAGATGAAACCAGTGGTCTATGTTTTAACAAAAAAGCCAAAAAAGGCCAAGGAAATAAAAACAAATGGTTGCGAAATCAACTGAAACGTAGAAGGCAAAAGGGAAAACAGTATATACTTCATTAAAAAGAAGGAGAGGGGATCATTGGAATGGAAGTCCTGAAACAGAGAGCAATTAAACCCAAATGTGATTCAGCAAAATGTGCTAATAGTAAAACTAGAAAGTGCCAAGAAATAACAAAAGAGAACATTGGTGAAATTTTCCATACATTCTGGGACGTTCTTTCTTGGGAGCAACGAAAACTGTATGTCAATTCGATGGTTGCACTCAAGCCTGTTGAAAAACAAACCACGGGCATTCCAAGTAAGAGATCGCTTACGCTCGAGTATAATTCAAAAGTCAGTGGTGAGATGAAAGCTGTGTGTAAAAAATTGGGTCAAGAGTGCTAAAAATGAAATCTCTATGACAAATGAAGCCCGAACGGTAAATAGGCTCAAACCATTAATATTACCAAAACAGACCACATCAAAACATTTTTGAATGCAGTCCCTAAAATGCCATCACACTATTGCCGAAAAAGTACAAGTAAACAATACGTTGATGTAGATTATGCAACTTGGATGAAATTGTATAAAACTTTCGAAGTCTACATAAATAACAACAACATCCCTTATGAAGAAAAAGCTTCATATAAATGCTTTTTGGACAATAGTGCAAGATATGAATCTTGGCCATTATAAACCCAAAAAGGACCAATGCAATGTGTGTTATTACACCCAGACTTTTTTGGAAAGACTCAAATAAGTGCGAAAGAGAAAGTAGGTGAAATAGAAATACTTTAAAAAGTCTCTACCCGCAGAGTTCTGGGTTCGGGATTCTTGGATTGTTTTTGACGTTTCTCTTTCTTGCCTTTCTTTGTTTCTTGGCGTTGCTTTATTTTTCTTTCTATTGTTACCGAGTAAACAAGAAATATTCCGCCGGACAAATTCAAGTGAAGCAAAGACCTTATAATGAAATTAAATGAAGGAATGATTGAAATACTCTAGCTTGGTAGTTTAAGCTTTGGAATGTTTCACCCGTTGAAACAAAGTGATAGCCAACTTTTCTGGCCCTCAAATTGTATTTTTTTATGTCGTTTTCAATGAAAAGGAGGTTAAAAGTTTCTTCATTCATCCTTTTATAAATTAAAAACGATGGTGCATCATTTGATTTTAGTTCTTTTGTCAAGAAAATGAAGGATTCTTTCCAGATTTCAATCTAATTCCTATTTTTACATTATTCGGAATTATTATCCGTATTCATGATGTCAATAATCATTGCTGTAGTAAAAAGTGCAGTTTTCTTTAATTATTTTCACACTTTGACTTTGTGGATGCGAACAAAAAATGAAAGAGAAGTGTCAAAAACACGCAACCGAAAACAATCCGAGTGTAATAATGCGAGATTGACGGGACGAGTGTTCAAAAGAAAATATGCGAAACACGTACCATACAAAAAGTCTGGGTGTAATAACACACAATAGTAATATTGAAATAGGAGAATATCAGACGCACATTCAAGTAAAAGAAAGAGCACTGCAGGAAAAAGATTTAGATAAAGAAAGATCTTTAAAAGGTGAGGACAGCTATTTACTGTAGATTTGCAGGCTGTACAAAATATTCCCATGATCTGTACCGGTGCACAATATTTTGTGTTCATCAATTTGCATTATACAATGAGGGTGATGGTAGTGTACTTTGCTATGTGTGGCACGAGAGGTTGTTTCAAATGTTTTTTCATGCATTATTGACTTTTTGGAAGGATTGGAAAATAAAACCAAGCCAATTATTATCTTTAGCGACGGGTGTTGTTATCCCGAGTCGAAATGTTGGCCCTATTTTTGTCCCCAAAATTTAGGTTCTCTGAGATTCAAATAGATTTAAAAGAGGATCATTTTCTGTTAAAATGGCTGCGTTCAATCTCGTGTTGGATAGGGTATCTTGGATAGGTGGATTTTTAGATACCTTGTTGAACGAGTTGGATAGCTGTATTGAGAAAGCTGTCAAAAAATAAAAACAACAAGCAGAGAAACATTTAAGCTTCAAAGTCAAAATTGTTGTAAGATAAAACATTTAATGCATAATTCAACTGATGCGTCGGACGATGATGAATTGATAGGTGCGTAACAATTTAATAATTAAGAGATAACCTTAATCTGTAATCTATGTTAAATTTACTCTTAGCTCAATTGGAATTCTATACGATTAATAATTTACTTGCGAAATCTCCGGTTTTAAACGATTTACGTTAAACAGAAAACTATCCTAACAAAAATGAGGACTATTATGAAGTGACAATACCTAGATATAGTTTGGAAGAATTTCGATCTCATTTTCGAATAAGCAGAAGTTGATTTGCGGTAAGATTTTGAGTTGGTTTGTTCACAGTAGATAAAGTTTTAGCTTAATGGTGGGACCAACGCAAGAACTTTTGTTGCATGATACAATCCGTTTGGTTATCCAACGCTTCTTTAAAAACCATTCAAGGGGCACCATCAACTATAAAATAGCCAATAAAATGTGAACAAACTAGTCTTGATATCTATAATGAAGTGCTTATTAACAATTTCAAATTATTAGGATCTCTTGCGCAAAGTGCATCAAAATAAAAGAACTTTTAACTTGGAGAAAAAACTGTTGTTTTTTGTTTGGATCTTAAGTAAGTAAGAAAGTTTCTTATCAGCTGGAGACAGGTTCAATTTAGCTAAGAGTTCTGCTCATTTTGCATTCAGCGAAATTCTCCAAGTGGTATGTTCATTGCTCGGAGAGTATATTAAATGGCCAACTGTTCAACTTTACAACAATATTTCTCAAGTAAAATCCCATCATCAATATCACTTAATCAAATTGTTAAGTCTGAAGATATTATTTTCCAAAATAGGCATTCCGAGAAAAATCTGGAGGTTATATTCCAGGAGCAATTGACGGTTTCCATATACAAATAAAACAATCTTTACGAAACCCTATTGATTATTATAACCGTAAAAATACTCACTCCATTATTTTGCAAGGTAAGGTTCTATCAATTTGCTTCCCTATCCGCTTGTCAATAGCCTAACATAGCGAAGTTTTTGCAATTTTTTTTTTTAAGTTATATGTTTGAAAAATGCGTTATAATTTGCATTTTCCGTTTTTTGAAGGTGTTTGTGATGACCGTTGTTGTTTCACCGATGTTCACATTGGAGCCCAGGGAGACAACATGACACAAGAGTTTTTCGAAACAGTCCCCTTTATCATCAGATGGAAGAAATTATATTTGGGGAATATCATTTACTAGGCGACGCAGCTTATCCTCTAAAAAATAATTGGGTTACACCATTTCGTGACAATGGACACTTGACACAGAGACAAGTCCATTTCAATACTCGCCTCAGTAGTGCTCGAGTAACCATTGAAAGAACATTTGGTTTATTGAAAGCACGATTTCGCCGTCTAAAATTTTTAGATGTTGCGGAACCATTGATGGCAAATAAAATAATTGCGTCGTGCTGTATTTTGTATAACCGTATAAAAAGACATAGTCCGGATGATATGCACGATGTTGTGCTTTATATATCAGAAAGCGATGAATTCGAAAATATTATCATCAAAAATGATAGAGCGGTTCCATCCAATACAAACGAAAAGAGGAATTATTTGTTAACTCTTTTTTAAGTACTTATTTTAAGGCTGATGTACAAAATAAATTACATCCATTCGATAAAAAAAAACGATATCAATAAATAAAAAACAAAATTATCACTTCATTAAAACTTAACCTAAATAAAAAACAATATGTATTACTTAATTGCTTACTTAGCTTATACTATTTTAATTAATAAAAAACTTCTTCACTTTATTCATACAAAAAAAAATCAGGAACTTTGTTCTTTCAGTTTTCTGAAAAATTTAACGTTAGAGACTTTTAATGAACGGTGACGTGAAATAACGCCAAATGAAATAAAGCCAAATTCAAAAAAAATAGCATTATTTCGTTTTTGAAAACATAAAGTAAAATTATCTTTTGTTTTCTCTCTATGCTAAATTAAATTCTTTATTCAATTTTGGGAATTACAAAATTCGGTAATTGTCTAGAATAGCTACTTTTGCTAAGAACATAGAAACAAAATTCGGAAAGTAACCAAAATGGTGTATTTTTTCGTAAACTTTAATAAAAAATCGGGGGAAGTGCAATTTTACAACAATTTTTTTGTTATTAATTAAAAAAGTTGAAAAATGACAGATTGCTCGATTGAAATTTTTGAAATTGGAGCCTAAAACAAGTTTTTTTGAATTGATAGCACGGCGGCGTACTAACAGCTAGGTATGTAAGGGGGGGCATGCTGCCCCCTGCAACCCCCCTGCTTGGGATCACTATAGGATTTGGGGTGGGTGCGAGTTTGGGTATATGCAAAGAACACGAATGCGTTGTGATTCTTTCATAACTGTGAGCCATACTTGCTTTTTAAATTTGGGAATTTCTTTGATTTTAGTGCTCAAATGCAAAAGTTCTTTGCATATACCCAAACTCGCACCCACCCCAAATCTTATAGGTGCGGGGAAATAAATCCACGCGAACTAACTCCACTGAGGGATTTAGTTCCCACTTAGTGAGAACTAAATCCACTTTAGTAAAGTGGATTTAGTTCCCATGCTAACTGGGAATCTAATTCCGAAAAAAATGTGTAATTTAAGTTCTCCTTGAGTTTGAAATTAATTCCCACTTTTTAAAAGAAGAAGCAAGTAGAATAAGGCGCAGGGACATAGGGCCCAGGGACATAACGCCCAACTTTTTTGTTTGGGGCTTATGTCTCACTTCGGTGGGAAATAAAACCGAAATCTTATTTGGGCCCTAAGTCCCACCCAAGTAAGACCGATTTCCCAAATAAAAATTTTGGGGCTAATGTCCCACTTAATAAGAATCACCAAATGACACAACTTGGAGCACTTTAAATCCTGATCCTGATATTGGCGCCTGCCTGGCGACTTTACATACCCTAAGCGGAGCAACGGAGTTGCGTGAGCGGGTTTGACCCCGAAAAAGGGAGTTAAAATCCTGAGATCCCGAAAATAATGTTGAAAATAAACTTTTTTTGTTTTTCCTAATTTTTGTATTATCACCGTATCAAAAAATTATTGTTCATTGTATTGAAATACAAAAACTTCATATTCTTTTTTGGCTCTGCAAAAATTTGGGGACAATGTTTTATTAGTTTTTTATCACTTTGCTCATCAATAACTAAGCTCCCCTTGCAATTTTGACCATAATAGCAAATGTAACGTAAAATATTATTTCGAGTATATTTTTTAACATAAATTTGTTTTTCTTCACGGTCTTAAATTAACACACTATTTTTACGAAACCCGGTAATAAATTCAATTTTATTTTCCATGCTTTTAATTTTTTATTTTAATTTTATTCACACTACGCACTGTTTTCTTAAATTTCTTAAGACTGATGTTCGACTGTACTCATCAAAATCGAACAAGTTTCAAGAATCTGATAACTAACTGTAATTTGAAGCTGTTGTTGTTAGAAATTAGTTCCCTCTTCATATTTTTGAATGTGTACTAAATTCCCATAAGAAAGTGGAGTTCGTTCCCACTTAGCATGGGAACTAAATCCACTTTACTAAAGTGGATTTAGTTCCCACATACCTAGCTGTTAGTACGCCATGCTATCAATTCAAAAAAACTTTTTAGCAAAAGTAACTATTCTAGACAATAAATCAACCATTTTTGCGTGTTTTGTATGTAAAAAAGTGAACTTTAAAAATTTTGTATTAACTTTTGAATTGTAAAATATTCGGCGTTGTTTCCATTATTTTTTTGGCCTTATTTCTTTTTATAAATCGAAATAAAGCCAAGTTAGTTTTTTCGTTTTGAACAACTAAATAAGGCCAAATTTGAAATTTGGTGTTATTTCATTTGGCACTATTTCACGTCACCTTAATTAACTGTAGTATATTGCAAATTAAAAAAAAAAAAACTTACTGTCAGCTTTATTGCTTATATTTCTTTTTTTTAAGCTTTCGGGGTTCCTGCAACTCAGCAAGTATACCTTCGGCTACTTTTAATTTTTTCCATCGATGTCGAGAATTTTTTTTTTTGAAATCAGACATTCCACTGCTTCTTTTTCTTGAATGTAGACTAGGGCTCTCAACCGAAGATGAGGTCGAGGGCAAACCAGAGGATGGCACAAGGGAACTTATTGTTTCGGTGTCACTAACTTGTGCCTCGTTGAGGTAAATTTCAGCCATCATCTCAAAGTATGGCCAATTCATTCGCCCCGTGTTGTAGCGCTTTTCATATTTTTTAATTTTATTTCTAATTCCTTCTCATCAAAAATTGACCCGCGTTCTTTAAAAACTTGCAATTTCTTGAAAAATTGTTCTTCGCCGTTTTTTGGGTCTCGGAGCTGGTCCTTTCTCTTTTTGCGCTCCTCCAAAAAGAGCAGAATGGATTAATGATAAATTTGTTTGTTTGTTGGGCTTTGATGATCGATGAGTTGGATGCGATTAATAATAAAATAAAACTAATCCATCTTGGTTTTACCCTACGTTTCGCCAGTTGTTTTCCAGCTTCTTCAGTGGATTTTATTTAGCTACATATACAATTTTAATACATTGTTAGTACAAAACATTTCTTGTAACAAAATTTTAACGATTAAAAACTTACTATTTTATATTAAAAAACCATGATTAAAAGTTGCACAAAAGGTGCGGAAAGTGTTTAAATATGGACAACACCGTAATTAAATAGGACCAATATGAAAAATAATTTAACAAAAAGTACAACAAAAATTAACCTAGTATCACAATATTTAACAATTAGTTTATGGCAACACTATACAAAGCACTAATGTTGTCGACGTCTTCCTGATGGTTCATCGTCTTATCAATTTGCTGCTGGATCCTCAAGCTCTCCAGAGTTAAGCGGGTGGTCATGCGCTTTTCTTTGTCTAGTATTTTAACATTGTCAAAATCTGCCATATGGTCATTGTCTTTCATGTGTTGTGAGAGTGCTGTGTTTGTTCTCTTTTTCTTTACATCTGTTTCGTGTTCAAGTAGTCTCACACTCAGTTTTCTCTTTTTTGTACCAATTGTAATTGTATATGTAGCTAAATAAAATCCCCTGAAGAAGCTGGAAAACAACTGGCGAAACGTAGGGTAAAACCAAGATGGATTAGTTTTATTTTATTATTAATCGCATCCAACTCATCGATCATCAAAGCCCAAGAAACAAACAAATTTATCACAAATTAAACATATGATCAAGTTCCCATTATCAAAGAATGGATTAATGTTCCCAACCTTAAAAAAAGGGAATAGAGTGGTTCTTCTTTAGGGTTTTGAATCATCTGAAAGAGTAACTTACCTTTCCTTTCAGCGACCTTATTTGCTTGTAGCTCCACAATCTGTCCGCCTCTGTCTGCTTTTATATATAAAACAAAAAAGTTAGGTTTATTTATTTCCACAAGATTAATATATATTTACCTGTATTTTGTTCTACCTCTGGAACAGGATGAGGTTCTTCAACTTCAGAATTCTGGACACTAGACTGAAGGTAAGACCTAGCAAATTGGTCATCTACAAAACGAGAAAAAAATATAAGTCAATGTTGAAGTTTAAAAAAATAGATCATAATTACCTTCTAAAATTCGGAGGCAAATAGCTTCTTCATCGTCTATTATGTACAGAACATCCTCAAATGCAACTTCAACTAACATTTTGTATCTTTTTGTTTACCAACAAATACAAAATGCTGAAATCAATTTTTAAGTTTCTTGAAATTCAACCATGTGTCGAATCAGCTGTTCTGTCAGATACCTACATACCCCAGAAATTCTTGCATACCTTTTGATTCCTTTTTTGACATCTCAGCTGTTTTTGATCAGCTGTTATCTTACACGTAAAACACTAACAAGCAGCCAATGTTGCTCCTGGTTTGAACTTAATAGTGGCAGTTATCGGACAAAATACGACGACGCCGACGAAGAAGACGATTTCGACGAAGAATAACATGACTAGGAAATTTAGATTAAGAACCAATATTTGTACTTTTTGTATTATTTTAAATTAATCACTAATGTTAATAAAAACTTCTTTCTTTAATGAATAAAAAAAGAACAAAATTAAAATATAAAATGTAATATTAAAAAAAAAGCTTCCTTATAAATAAAATGAAAGAGAGTGAAAGAGAAAATGTAAAAGCAAGTAGGAAAGAGAGAGAGAGAGAGAGAGAGAGAGAGAGAGAGAGAAAAGAAAATAAGAAAGTGAGCATGAGAGAGTCTTGTAAACTAGTCTAGTATCAGAAAAAGGGAAAGAAAGAGAGAGAGAGTAAATGAACAAAGAAAAAAGCTATGGTCAAGATGAAAAATGCTCCTTTGAGGCTTTTTGCTGTCGTCCTCATTTGATACTAAACATTGTATTTTGTCTGATAAATGCTACTATTAGGTTCAAATGAGGGGCAACATTTTAACAGAAAGTGATCCTCTTTTTAATCTCTTTGAACCTCAGAGAACCTGAATTTTGGGGACGAAAATAGGGCCAACATTTCGACTCGGGTGACTCTATCAAATGCCTTACAAAACTTTGCTATTAAACATAAAGCTGAAATTTATCAGAAATATTTAACAGTAGGATACACCCAGATGTCATGTGATTCGGTCAACTCTACCATTGAAATTAACACTACCACTCGTTTTATGACAATCGTGACTCATGAAGGATGATGCTCCACTACATTTATTAAAACTTGTTATTTCCTAAAATTGTGCTTTTCTTTTGGTATAATAAATATAAAAAAGTTTATTGGTTCTTTTATTACTAGTTTTAACTCAACAACCTCGTATCTGAATTTTACTGTAAAACGATTGTACTGGAACACTTTATACTGTTACCACGTTTCTGAAAATACTTCTCTCACCTGGAGTGAGTTATTTAATGTACCATTGAATCACCTGAAAACTATGCATGTTGTAAGTTTAAATGAAATGACATTCACACATTTTGCTTAAAAAAATATGATACAAAATACATAATATAGTTTTTTTCTTCCTACTGTAAACCTGGTGAAAAGAGATACGAGGTTAAAAAAGAAAGGCGACTATACTATATACATATATTATATATTCCTATATACATATATTGATGGCCAAAAGACTCAAAAGAGTCTGAAATTGTGCAAATTTGTTTCGATTACCTTTGATCACAGGTAAAGCTAAACTAAATTTGAAAAAAAGA
The DNA here is from genome assembly GCA_920104205.1 of Eupeodes latifasciatus. NCBI lineage: Eukaryota > Metazoa > Arthropoda > Insecta > Diptera > Syrphidae > Eupeodes > Eupeodes latifasciatus. Next base: position 394,173,631 of record OV049924.1, read on the forward strand.
ACTTTCAGGTTCTACCGAGATTTGAACTCGGATCGCTGGATTCAGAGTCCAGAGTGCTAACCATTACACCATAGAACCGTTAAAAATTTGATGTAAAATTTGCATCTGCTTAATTACATCCGCATTCAATTATTTAGGTAAATTCGCATCTTTTTGTTTATTTTATTTTTTAACAAAGAATGTAAAAAGAGTAAACAATTTTAAATAAATTAAACTGCCTAAGGAATAAAGGTTTCAAGAGGTACAATAAGGCCAGTATCTTACTTAATAATTTATTATACTGGGAAGTTTTTCAGAGAGAGTTTGTGAATATATGAAGTTCAGGCAAGTTTTATAGGGGGCAATTATAGTTAACCGATTTAAACTAAGGCACTTCTCACCCTTAATTTAATTCTTTTCTAGTCTTTGATTTAGCCTCAAAATATACCAAAAAAACATAAGCCTTCCTTAAATAATATGCAAAATTAAAACTGGTGTACTCGGCGTATACTTATTTTTTTAATTTTTTTAAATACATTTTATTGTGTTTTTTTTTTTAAACTTACCGTTGCCTTGCGTTATTTAGGTTATCATTTAAATGCTGTATAAAAAGGGGGATAAGTTTTAAGTTAAAAATGCAGTAAAAGAAAATATTCTCATCGATTGCAGAACAAAACATCGTTGTGTATGGCGTATACTTATTTTTTTTAGCTTTAAATTAATTTATATCAAATTTTGCGTTCATTAGTTGCTAAAAATGTAACATGGGCTTATGTTAATCTAAATATCATTAAAAAGCACAAGTTTCTGAAGAGGTTTTTTTAAGCTTAAATATTCCGAAAACATCATTAGGAGCATATTCGTACAATGCATGTTTGTGACACGTTCATATCTTGTACATACATATAATGGTTTAAGAAAAAATTGAAATTATTTTTCCTCGAGTTGTTTGAGTCGAAAATAAGTTTTTAGTAGTCAATCTAATTTTGGTAAGAAATTAAATAGGTGTTATAAACATCATAGTTTTCGTTGTATTAACTCGTTCTGAAATAAATATCATTTTTTGTTGGTTATTATTTGTGAGCCTTATTTTGTTACAAATTCGTATCATTATTAAAAAAAGAAGCTGGAATACGACCCACACTGATAACTTCCCATCCCGTCTGTCGATTTGTCTTGCTTAAAAGTTTGTCTATATGTATCAATTTTTACCAAATTTGCGTACTATTTTTTGTAGATTTTATTTTCTTATGAAAAACCGGACTGTTGGATTTTTATAAAAAAATTACAGAATATCAAAAACAATATTTTCTGTGAAATAAAATAAGTTTAAAGCCAATATTTGTATTTTTTGAAAAGCTTTTTTAGTAGAAAGTAAATTTTTACAAGTTTTAGTATTTTTTTTGGCACGAGTACGATAACTTTGGCGACAAGATATAATAACGGTTTTTGGTAGAGGGGCTTAATACAAGCATTTTTTACTATGGGAGGGGGGTCTATCTCACCCCGTTCAGGCGGTAGGGGCAATTTAAAAAAATTATTATTTAAAATGGAAAAAAATAATTAAAAAATAACATTGATACTTACAATTAAGTTTCATACATTTTTTTAAAGCTGACATTCTGTTTTATTAGCCAGTTTTTAATTCAAGTCAAAACTATGCGTTGTTTTTGAAAAATTTAATTTTAAACTCAAAATTTGAGTAAGAAAAGTTAAAAAAGGTTTAAAGTGTAACTTTTTCAATACTCCAAGATTATCTACCATTGTTTTTATTTCAGAACTTATTGCTCTTATTTGTTTTTGATCAAAAACTGAAAACTAGATGATTTTATGTCTTTTAGTTTTTGAGAAAATTGAAAATAAAAATTTAATTTTAAACTCAAAATTTGAGTAAAAAAAGTTAAAAAAGGTTTAAAGTGTAACTTTTTCAATACTTCAAGATTATCTACCATTGTTTTTATTTCAAAATTTTGTCTATTAGCTTGTTTTTAATACAAGTCAAAATTATGCATAGTTTTTGAAAAAAATTGTTTTAAACTAAAAATGTATGCAAAAAAAAATAAAAAAAAAAGTTTTAAAGTGTAGTTTTTCAAAACTTTCAAATTATCTACTGTTTTTTTTTATAATTCATTGCTCTTATTTGTTTTTGATCAAAAACTGAAAACTAGATGATTTTATGTCTTTTAGTTTTTAAGAAAATTGAAAATAACCACAACTACTATTTTAATTTAATTCTTCTTTTTTTTTGCTTGAGTGGTCTTATTTTGATAGTAACAATGGTAGGTGAGAGTTTGGGTGTATGGAACAGTAATGTGTGTGCGAATTTGTGTGTATGCAACAGTGGGATCTGTAAGGGGGGGCATGTTGCCCCCTTGCAACCCCCCTGCTTGGGAACACTATAGGATTTGGGGTGGGTGCAAGTTGGAGTGCGTGCAAGGGGGGTAGGGGGCACGGTTCGGTGGGTGCAAGATGGGGTGCATGCAAAGTTTCTTTTGCATTTAAATAAGCTGGATTTAAGACAAATTAATTTACCCTAGGTATATCTTAATCCATATTCGATTATTACTATCAAAATAAGACTACGTTAATACTTAAGCAAGGAAAAAGTAATTTAATTAAAATATTTATTTTGGTAATTTTCAGTTTTTCATCAAAAACAAATAAGAGCAATGAATTCTAAAAAAAAAACAGTAAATAATTTGAAAGTTTTGAAAAACTACACTTAAAACATTTTTTAAAATTTTTTTTTTGCATACATTTTTAGTTTAAAACAATTTTTTTCAAAAACTATGCATAGTTTTGACTTGATTTAAAAACAAGCTAATAGACAAAAATATTGGCTTTAAAAAAAGGTATAATACTTAATTGTAAGTGTTACCGTTATTTTTTAATTATTTTTTTTCCATTTAATGTACATATTTTTTTAAATTGCCCCTACCGCCTAAACGGGGGGAGGTAGACTCCCCCCTCCCATAGTAAAAAATGCTTGTTTTTAGCTGTTCTATACAAATCCGTCATTAAACTTTGTCGCCAAAGTTATCGTACTCTCCCCTTTTTTTTTAGGTTTTTATTTTTTGTAAAAAACTGTCAATTCGATTTTTCTCAAAATTTTTGCTATTGTTGAAAACAATATTTCTTATAAGTTAAAATTAGTTAGAAACCATTATCTTAAATTTTTGAAAAGATATTTGAGTTGAAAATCAATTTTTACCAACTTTTGTTAAATTTTTTTTTTTCGGTTTTCATTTTTTGTAAAAAAACTGTCAATTTGATTTTTTTTTAAATTCTACTGAATGTTGACAACAATATTTTTTGAAAGATAAATGTAGTTTAAAGTCAATATCTCAAAGTTTTGAAAAGATATTTGAGTCGAAAATCAATTTTTACCAACTTTTATTAATTTTTTTTTGGGTTCTTATTTTTTGTAAAAAAAACTGTCAATTCGATTTTTCTCAACATTTTTCAGAATGTTGAAAACAATATTTCTTATAAGATAAAATAAGTTTGAAGACTTAATTTCAAGTTCTTGAAAATATATTTGAGTCGAAATTCAATTTTTACCAACTTCGAGTAATGTTTTTTTTTTAGATTTTTATTTTATATAAAAAAAAACTGTCAATTAGATTTTTCTCAAAATTTTATCAGATGTCAAAAACATTATTCTTCGTTGCACAAAATTGTTTTGGAGATGAAATCATATTTTGGTCGTAAAATTTTCGAGGTGACAAATTTTTTTTTTTCAGTTTTTTTTTTATTTAGAAAAAAAACCGTTAATTGGATTTTTTTTCCAAAAATATAATTGTTTTGTATTACGTTACAATATATATTATAAAATTTAATTCAAGTCTCTAGCATCATTGGTTCATGAGATATTTAGGTTTAACCAAAATTTTCACCTTTTTTTGAAACTGCTATGGTAAAAAAACCACCCACGCAATTTTCTTGAGAGCCCTTTCTGCATCTTTCTGCCTTATTATCTGTATAACAAAATTTATTTGAAGTCGATATCTCTTCTGGTTCTTGAGCTATGGACGAAGAAAAAAACGTCGCGAACGTACGGATGTACGAACGTACGTACACACGCACGCACAGACATCTTTCTAAACATTTTTTATTTCGACTCTAGGGACCTTGAAACGTCGAGAAATGTCAAAACTTTCAATTTGACAAATCGGACCCATTTAAATAACTTCCTATGGGAAGTTAATAATTGAATTAAATAAAATGTAATTGAAATCGATAGTGTTATTGGATCCTATGATAAGGGCCAAGCTAATATCATTTTACTTGCGAAACTAAGGAACAAAATAGAACACTAGTTTCCATAATGACATAAAAATCGCAATTGAAAAATTCGAATTATGTATCTTAACAAGCAATTATTATACTTTTGTATTTTTTTTTAAATAAACTTTTTTCAAAATAAAAATTATATTTTTGTTTTGTTCTAGAAGGGTAGCCCCACTGATGAGCTAATTAAAACATTTTTTCTTTCTGAACAAGTGATATTTGATAATCAAAAATGTCGGTCTTTAAAAAAAAATTGGTATCTCAAAAACGGCCCAACATTCTTAACGAAATTGAAATATAATGGCACTAAATAAGTTATTGTAATCGGTCTGATTTGTCGAATTGAAAATTTTGACATTTCTCGACATTTCAAGGTTGCTAAAACTTTTAGAAATATGCCTGTGCATGCGGTAGTAGTATGCGGGGTACCATTTATCGTCGTCCATACCTCAAGAACCAGTAGAATTATCAACTTCAAATAAACTTTGTTTAACAGATAAAACATTGAAAGATCCGTAAGATTCAAAAAAATAGAGTGGGTGTTTTTTTACTGTATCAATTTAAAAAAGTGAATATTTTGTTCACCCCAAATATCATATTAACCAATAACTCTAGCGATTTCAATTAAATTCTGTATTATATTATGTGACATGATCAATTACTGGTTTTTAAAAACTCAAAACAACTAAAACAAAATATTTGTCAACTCGAATATTTTAGGAATAAAATGATATAATCTCCGGTATAATTTTATGCGATGAAGAACACATTTTTTGACATCGGACACAACTTTGAGAAAAATCGAAGTAACGGTTTTCTTATAAAAATGAACACCTAAAAAAAAACACTACTAAAAGTTGGTAAAAATTGATTTTCGATTCAAATATTCGACCCTTTTTAAAAATAAAAGATATTGGCTTCAAATTAATTTCAACTTGTACAAAACATTATTTTTAAAATTTATTAAAAATACGAATATACTAAAAAACTACGCAAAATTGGTAAATTGGTTTGATTCGAAAATTTCGGGAATTGACTTACAAATTAATTCATTCTATGCTTAATTTGATCGTTAACGTTAGAAGAATTCAATCGATATTTTGTTTTATAAGAAATAAAAAGTTTCAAAAATGCTGCTAAAATTGATAAAAATTGGTTTTGGACTCAAAGTGTCAGCAAGAAAACACCGATTTTGAAATCATATTCTTGTATCATATGGAAAATATTGTTGCTTACTTAGTTAATGTTTTAGAAAAATTCAATTTACAAATTTTTTAAACAAAAGACGAAAACCTAAAAAAACTACAAAACACTGATTAAGAATGGTTTTCGACTCAAGTGTTGCGAGAAGGTGGAGTGGGAGTATTTGTGAGTAGTATGTATGAATTCGATGTTAAGGTGTTTAGTTTGAGTAACGTGGATGTTATTGAAATATGTTGTAATATAGAAAACGAAAATTTACTTTCATTTGTGTCTATAGATTTATCACCATATATCTATTTTTATTGATAAAATTTCTAACTTTTTAGCCCATAAAGCAGTTTAAAATCTTGTTATTTTAGGTGATTTTAATACAGATATTTTATATATATGTGGCGACCCCTTAACGACAATAATTTGTTTAAATTGGGAACGAATCTCGTCCCAAACGTCAAATTGAAATATATGTATAAGGAATTACTCCTTATACTTATCTTATAAGCAAAAATTAAAAAACGGCCACTTCTGGTTTGTTGTTCGCCCGCGTATCATCCTTAAATAATAAATTTGAATTAAATTATAGATCTAAGTTTTTTAATAAATAATATTTTGTAATATCTTAATTTCTTTTCATTGGTTTATTACTACGCGATACACCTCAATTGGTGACCCCGAGAAAAAAATAGAGTTATATTTGGGTAGTATATTTTTTTTTATTAAAAACGCTCAACGAATAATTTGAGTATATCGAAATTACATTTAATAATATAATTACATCTAATACAATTATCAATCTGGTAAGACATTTACTGCTTTGAGCTTATTCGACATGCCAGGTGGCGAGGTTATAAATGAAACGAAGCAATCGGATGATCATGCAAATGGCACACAGCAACAACAGCAAGTCAACGGGAATAACGGGTCGAATCATCAAGCCAATAACAGGGAAACCTAAACTGTTTCAAAGATAACTGTCAAGATTCCACCTTTCTGGCATGAGAAACCTGAAATATGGTTTGCTCAAATTGAGGCGCAATTCAATATTGGACAAATAAAAAGCGACACATCCAAATTCAACACCGTAATTAGTGCTATCGAATCCAAAGTTCTCACTCAAATCTCCGATGCTGTGCTTTCACCACCAGCGAACGACAAATACCTGAATCTGAAGAAGGTTATAATCGATTATTTTGGTGATTCAAAGCAGAAAAAAATCAAGAAACTGCTTTCTGAGGTCGACTTGGGTGACAAACGTCCGTCACAACTTCTCAACGAACTTCGTGGCTTAGGTGGGACGCAAATAAGTGGCGAGTTTCTGAAATCACTTTGGCTTCAAAGACTTCCAGCTCAGGTGCGTGCTATTTTGCAAGCCTCAAATGAAGAATTGACTCAACTTGCGAAGCTGGCTGACAAGGTTATGGAGGTAGGTGAATTCAGAGACTGCTTGGCGATCAATCAACAGCAATCATCGTCTGACAAGAAGAGTACAGTTGATCCTGGCAACAAGGATACAGTTCATTCTGATTCACACCTGCAACAACAAATTAATCAGATCACATGTCAGCTAAACGAACTTATCAAGCGTACGAGGGGAAGACCAATTAATCGAAGCCGCAGTCACAGTCGAAATTTTTCATCTCATCGTCGTTATCAATCGAAATCCAGTGATGGGTTGTGCTGGTTTCACGACCGGTTTGGAAAAGAGGCTAGAAAATGTCGCGAACCGTGTCAATTCAAGCAAACCACATCAAAAAACTGAATTATGATGTGTTGGTCAGACAGAGTGAACACACTGACCAATACATTTGCAAATTAGTTGTTCACGACAAGTCATCGAAAAATAAATTTTTAATTGACAGCGGAGCTGACATTTCAGTTTTGCCTGCAACTTACAATGATCGTTTTTCACTATCTAATTCCAGTCTATTTGCAGCAAATGGAAGCGAAATCAAAACATTTGGCACGAACAATTTGACCATCGATCTGGGACTTCGACGCGCTTTTTCTTGGACCTTCGTCATAGCAGATGTTTCTAGACCGATCATCGGAGCGGATTTTATAAGTCATTTTGGACTTCTCATCGACTTAAAGCGTAATCAAATCATAGACAGCACCACAAACGTCACATCGAGAGCTGCAACAACCGCTGGAGATAAAGTGAGCCTAACAACTTATAACATTAATAATCCCTTTGCAGAACTTTTACATCAATTCAAACACCTCACCGAATTTAATGCCCGAACCTCAACAAAAGGTGTAGCCACGACACATCACATCGAGACAAACGGCCCGCCAGTGTTCGCCCGTGCCCGACGACTAAATAGCGAAAAATTAAAAGCTGCACAAGACGAATTTCGTTTCTTGATGGAGAGAGGAATTTGCCGACCATCAAAAAGCAACTGGGCAAGTGCCTTACACATGGTTCCAAAAACCAACGGTACGTGGAGACCTTGTGGGGACTATAGAGCTCTCAATGCAAAAACAACGCCCGATAGATATCCCCTGCCTTTCGCTCAAGACGTATCTGTGATTTTGCATGGTCGAAAAATTTTCTCTACGATCGATCTGGAGAGAGCGTACAACCAAATCCCAATCGAGCCAGATGACATTAAGAAGACGGCTATAATAACACCGTTCGGCCTCTTCGAATTTTTGTACATGACCTTCGGTATGCGAAACTCAGCACAAACGTTTCAGCGTCATATGCATGAAGTGCTTAGGGGATTTGAAGATTTTGCTTTCCCTTATATCGATGACATCATCATCGCTTCCAGAGACGAGCACGAGCATAAACAACACCTGCTTCAAGTTTTCCAGCGGATCAGCGAGTACGGTCTTACAATAAATGCTTCCAAGTGCATTTTAGGTCGAGAAGTAGTTCGATTCTTGGGTCACAAAATCAGTAGCGAAGGAATAATGCCACTCGATGAGAAAGTCAAAGTTATTCAGGATTTTAAAAAACCTACTAAAGCAAAAGAATTAAAACGTTTTTTGGCAATGATTAATTATTATCGTCGCTTCTTACCTTCTACTTAAGGTAATCAAATTGTGCTGCAAGGCTTGGTGAAGGGCAACAAAAAGAACGATTCATCTCCAGTAAAGTGGACTCCCGAAGCTGAAAACGCTTTTATAAAATGCAAGTCCGACTTAGCCAATGCTACACTTTTGGCGCACCCTGCCGTGGACGCTCCACTTTCCCTCACCACGGACGCTTCAGATATCGCAGTTGGGGCAGTTCTGCATCAAATGGTCAATGGAGTCGCGCAACCTTTGGGATTTTTTTCGAAAAAACTGACACCATCACAAAGTAAGCAGAGTACATATGACCGTGAGCTCTTGGCCATATACTTGGGTGTCAAACATTTTCTTCACTTTGTCGAAGGTCGACAATTCAGCATCCACACAGACCACAAGCCGCTGGTCTATGCCTTCAAGAAAAAAATGGAAAAATCGTCGCCTCGTCAAATCAGGCAGCTGGATTTCATCGCGCAGTTCAGCACAGATATCCATTTCATCAAGGGTGCTGAGAACCATGTCGCCGATTCTCTATCGAGAATTTCTGAAGTCAACAAAACAACCATAAGCCCAGAAGACATAGCCGCCGAACAAGACAAAGACGAAGAACTACAACAGCTAATTAAAGAAGGTAAAGTCAGCCCACATTCTTTAATAATTAAACTACTTACTCTTCCAGGAGCGAATTGTCCAATTTATTGTGATGTTTCTAAGAGTAGGGTTCGGCCGATTGTTCCAAAAGTGTTACGAAGAAACGTTATGCAGATATTACATAATCTCTCACACCCAGGAGCAAGGGCAACATTAAGACTTGTAGGGGAACGATATGTTTGGCCGGGTATGCGAAAAGAGGTAGCTGAATTCGTGCGATGCTGCATTCCCTGCCAGAAAAGTAAAATCCATCGGCATAACAAAACACCACTTACATCATATGAGCCGCCACTTCACCGTTTCGAACACATCAATGTAGATATTGTCGGTCCATTGCCTTCGTCGGAAGGTAATCGCTACCTGCTGACTTGCATCGACAGATTTTCGCGCTGGCCCGAAGCTTATCCACTATCGGACATAACTGCTGAAAGCGTTTCCAAGACTTTAGTATCAGGATGGATATCCAGATTTGGAGTTCCCTCACGAATATCGACAGACCTCGGCAGACAGTTCGAAAGTACGATCTTTAGAGAAATTACTCGTATTCTTGGCATCAAACATCTCAGAACAACGCCGTATCATCCCCAATCTAACGGGATGATAGAAAGATGGCACCGTGCTCTTAAAGCAGCCATTAGATGTCAGCAAACAGAAAATTGGTGTGAAATTTTGCCTACCATCCTTTTGGGTCTTCGCTCAACATACAAAGAGGACATTGGATCTACACCAGCCGAGATGTTATATGGAACGTCTTTGAGATTACCAGGTGATTTTTTCGGAAAGCAAGAAAACATTTCATGTGAAACAGAGTTTGCTAAAAGTTTACGATATTCCATGGCAAAAGTTGCTTCGACTGCAGCCTCTTCACATTGCGATCCGAAAACCTTCGTACAGCCAAGCCTCAAAAACGCCAATTATGTGTTTGTTCGGAATGACTCCGTTAAACCACCATTGCAGCAACCTTATGATGGTCCCTTCCGAGTTTTGGAAAAAGGTAGTAAATATTTTAAAATTCAATTACAGAATCGCACCTCGAAAATCTCGATCGATCGTTTGAAGACAGCATTTTTGCAATATGACGACGAGAACAAACCGGCTAGTCTAAACACACCGCCAGCCAGATCAAATACACAACCAGCTAGACCAAAACGACCACCGGACGTATCACATACACCAGCTATATCACCAACACAATACGCAACACATTCAACAACCTGGATCCCTACTCATACCACAACTAGGTCAGGAAGGAATGTACGGATTCCTAGACGCTACCAAAGTTAATTTGTATATGCAAATGAATATTTTTCATTCAACTATTTCAAGTAAAAATTTAGCGGGGGAGTAGTGTGGCGACCCCTTAACGACAATAATTTGTTTAAATTGGGAACGAATCTCGTCCCAAACGTCAAATTGAAATATATGTATAAGGAATTACTCCTTATACTTATCTTATAAGCAAAAATTAAAAAACGGCCACTTCTGGTTTGTTGTTCGCCCGCGTATCATCCTTAAATAATAAATTTGAATTAAATTATAGATCTAAGTTTTTTAATAAATAATATTTTGTAATATCTTAATTTCTTTTCATTGGTTTATTACTACGCGATACACCTCATATATATAGAAAATTGTTCCATCTCAGATTCATATAAATCCCTCATGGTTGAAAACGGTCTTACTTCCTACGTAAACGACGCCGCAATGCCACGCTCAGGTACTTACCTGTATCATGTATTTGGGCGTTTCAAGAATATTTCCCCTAATATCTTTTTCGGTATGAAATTAGATCTGCATATATTATGTAACTGACTGGTATGTCATAAATATTTCTTGAAAACATAGTATGAAGTAATCCTAGTATTAGAAACCCTGTTCAATCCTTAGTTACCAAAATAAACTATCATGTTTTAAATAATAGATTGCGTTTTGAAAATTGGGACAGTGTAGTGGTTGAAGATAACGCATCCAAAGCTTATGAAATTTGTTTAAAAATCCTAAGAGACCGCATAAGGTTATCCAGTTTCACAATGTCACAAGAGAATTTTGAATATAGTCTCAAACCTTGGATAAACCTGCCTCTAATCAAAATATTATTATTTAAATTGCTATAAGTACAAAAATCTGGAATCTTAAGACAGAGAAAAGTGTCCAATTCGACAAATTGGAATGATTAAAAAAGGGGAATTCAGGTTTTAACTTCCCATAGGAAGTTATTGTAATCAGTCGAAATATCTTTTCAAAAATTAAAAATATTGGCTTTAAACTAATTTTAATCTCACAGAAAATATTGTTTTCTACATTCAGTTAATTTTGTATAAAAATCCAACATTCCGTTTTTCATACAAAATTAAAATCTACAAAAAACAGTACGCAAAATTGTTAAAAATTGATGTTCGGTTCTCGATATCTCGTGAACAATAGAAGATATTAACTTTATATAGGGTCCGCCATCTAACGTTTTTTTTTTTCAACTAGTGCTTATTTCGTGCTTAGCTCATGTCTGATTTGACAGATAATTATTTTTAATCCTTCCGCTGAACGAATATGGTTGTGTTTACGCTTGAACAACGCTTAGAGAAGATCCCGATTTTGCTAAAAAATAATCTTTTCAGATGAAGTTCATTTTGATCTTGGCGGGTATGTAAACAAGCAAAATTGTCGCATTTGGGGCACAGAAAACCTGCACGCATACATTGAAAAGCCGATACACCCAAAACGGGTCACTGTTTGGTGTGGATTATGCTCCAGAGGCATAATTGGACCATTTTTCTTCGAAAATGAGCAAGGAGTAGCCGTTACAGTCAATTGCGATCGTTATCGGGCCTGTTGAACGAATTTTTGTTCACAAAAAAAATTGAAGAGCAGGATATAGGCAACATTTGGTTTCAACAGAACGGCGCGCGCTACGTGCCACACAGCCGAAGCTACACTCGATGTTTTTATAGCATTTTCAAAAAATCAAAGAAATTATTTGACGGACCCTATATAAGAAATACAAACTTTTAAGAAATGCTACTAAAATTGGTAAAAATTGGTTTTCGACTAAAAATCTCGTTTACAAAAATAGATTTTGAAATCAAACTATTTCATCATATGCAAAATATTGTTGTTAATTTTTAAACTTTTTAGAGTAATTCAACTGACAACTTTTTCAACAAAACACGTAAACCTACAAATTTTTAAGCAAGACTAATCGACAAATGGGATGGGAAGTTATCGGCGTGGGTCACATAGCAGCCCCTTTTTATTTTTTAATTTACGCAAAAAAACCCCTCCAACTATTTTCAGCAAAAAAATTAATAAATTCAGTTATTTTTTGAGAAATCTTGCGTAACCTCTTTGGAAACATCGAGCATTTTATTTCAATTGCTATAGTAAAAAAATGGCTCTTAGAAATTAGGCCCCAGGAAATAAGGCCCCAAAACAATAAAATGAAATAAAGCCCCAAAAATTGGGTGATTTTTCATAATGAAATAAAGCCCCATTTTTAATGTGGAAATAAAGCCCCAACAAAATGAAAAAAGGCCCCAAGAAATAAATGAAATAAAGCGCGATTTTTTTTATCATCAATCTGCTGCTACAACATTCGATTTTTAACAGATTGATGATAAAAAAACAGTGGAATATGTATGGGGGGCATGCTACCCTCCTGCAACCCCCCTGCTTGGGGTCACTTGTCGATTTGGAGTAAGTGCGAGGTTGGGTGTATGCAAAGTTTCTTTATATATATGCTTGGGGTCACTGTTGGTTGTAAGATTACCTCACCAAAATATTCCACGTATGTATATCACCAAAAGCTGCTTAAAACAGCCTTGTGGTACAATTTTGAATGTACCGTCCATTAGAAAAGTACGGTTTGCCGGTGGAATATTTACTCTAATAAGATCGATGGTTCTTAAAGAAGAAAATAAGCAATATGCGAAATCCCCCTCTTCCATATGGCATGTTGTATAAAATGGCCGTGGATTTGTTTCTTCCTTGGAAATTCCAAACTTGTTCCAAACTGTTTCCAGGTGGAATGCCTCAATCACTTGGAGGGGACTTACCGGTGAAGTTATGAAGTTCTTATTCACCAGGTATTGTAGGGTATTGTAGTCCTCTCCTTATTTTAGTTAAGGAAATATTCTTTGTTTCTTCCTGGAATCTGTTACAAAAACATTGAACATATAAACCAATTATCTGAATGAAAATTAATATGATCTTACCTGTCACAAGTGTTCCGATAAACGGATCTTATGCTGCTTAAAGCATTTGTTTCTCCACATAGGGTACTAACCGCATCCAGGCAATCGTCTTTAATACCATTCAAGGCCTTAAGCTCCTTATATGCCGCTACGTCATCCTCGTGGTTGTGATCTACGTAATTTTTGGCGAGCTCGCAAGTACCCTCCGGTAAAAGAGTTATTCTTGCCTTGCAGGAATTCCTCCAACACACATAATTCACAATAGTTTTATACACGGATTTTTTTTTTAAATCATCTTTTGCACTGGCACATAAAGGAGTTCGCTATTTCTCCTTTTTCCAGCAAACCTTTCACAATTCATTTTTTTTTTTTTTTTTTTTAACTTGACTCACCGATGTCTAATGCCGAACTGATCTAACTAGTATGACAAGATTCTCATCCCACCGAACAATTTTACATTAATGTAATCTAAATAACAGTCACGCTTACTGTAAGTTTGCAGTTTTGTTTTTATAGTTAAAGAAAAATACAAAAATTGATAAATGAAATTAGGCCCCAACAAATGTTTTGGGGTCCTATTTCATTGTTTGGAATTGGGGTCGTATTTCATAATGAAATAACACCCCAATTTCAAAAATTGAAAGAAGGCCCCAATAAGTGAAATTATGCTCCAATAAAATGCAATTTATTTTTGTTGTTGTTTTGCGTATAAGCTTTGGTGCCTTATTTCACTTTTTTTTGGGGCCTTATTTCCTGGGGCCTAATTTCTAAGAGCTCAAAAAAAATCAACCACTGATTTTTTGGGAGTCCTCTCTTTACAAAAAAAATATTGTTATAATGTTATGGATTTAGATTCTGGGAATCTTAAAACAAAGAAAAATTTACAATTGGACAACAATTGGAGTGATTCCAATAGGAATTTAAAAAGGATGAACTCAGACTTTTAAAAAGAAAATATACTTTTTATTGAAGTGTTGTGTTTATTTTTCATTACGTTACAAAATAGACTTATTTATCATTCATCAATTTTTGTATGTGGCCTAAAAGGTCAATGAGCAAATATAGGCCAACAAAATAATAATATGCAACTATGATAGTAAGTTGAGAGTGGTATAAAAGAATTTTAAAACTATCTTTCTCTTAGTAAAACAAACCCATTATAAATAAACTCCAAACACTTTTTTATAATAAATTTAATTCTTACTAAACAAGAATTTTAGTAGCTTATATTAAAAAACAATTTCTTTTTTTTTTTGTTCTTCCAAAAATTGTATGTAATCAGGTTCTACCGAGATTTGAACTCGGATCGCTGGATTCAAAGTCCAGAGTGCTAACCATTACACCATAGAACCGTTATGATCACGTGTTTACCAAAAACATACCTCACCTGTGATATAACGTCAGGTATGCATGTATACCTTTAATTAATTTGATAATAATTTAATAAAAATACAAAAAATAACGAATATAAAAGCTCACCGAAAAGCTCATTTTCTTGAAGATGTTGTTTTGTTTTATTTTTAAAATAGATATGTAGAAGATGACAAAACTGATGCTCTATTTTATTAAAATATAAAAATAAATTAAGTATTTAACATTGCATGATTTAAAAATAGTATGTAAGAATCTTCTTAGCTTAGAAGTATACATATGTATGTACATGTGTATGGTTTTACATTGATATAATTTAAATCGAATTATCGCCATCTGATTGCTATAAAATAAAATTCTTTAATTTATTGTCAACAAGAACTTAATTCAAACGAACTACACTCTTGAGAGGGGTAAGCATGGTTGTAAATCACTTGACACCGTGTTAAGATGTCACAAAAAGCAAAATGATATGAACTCTTAAAAAATGTTCGTTCCTAATCGCATTTGAAGGGGGAATCATTTTAATCAGTTCAATGAGTGGAAAGTGATAAAAGAAATCTGTAATGTGGTTGTTATTTTGTTCGAACTGTTAATAGTAAATTGTTATAAAATGGAAAATAGTAGAAATGTGATAATCAATAATATTTACGTACGGGATTACGTATATTTAAAAACAATACCTCGCGTAAGCTACGAAAAAAAGTTTGTATATGGGTAGGAGTAGGAGACACCTTATTTGTATAGCTTAACTATTAAGTTAAGTATGAAAGTTGTAATAATAGTAAAATATTGTTAACTATGTACACGCACAACAACTAAAAAAATAGAATGAGGCCATATTGATTCTGCAAAAGTCGCATTTTGTATAACGAACAATGATTGTAGTCAGGTTATTTTCCTAATAAGTAGAAAGATTGTCATACAGTGCCGTTCGAAAAATGTTGGTCAAACCTTTTTTTTCGATTTTTTTTACATATTTTTTAATGAGGTTTTGTTTTATTCTGCGGTTCAAATCGTTTTATGACACTATAAGAATTTTGAGATTTTTCTAAAATGGTCACTAGAGCAAAAAGTGAAGTGATTTTTTCATTTTTCGGTATGAAAAATGAGTTTTTACCTGCCTCATTTTTAACGATTAAAGAAAAATACTTTATTGGTGCAGTTTTGTTTTTTTTTTGTATTGCTTCTCAGAAACATGTTGTATCGAATTAGTACTTTGTTGGACCTCCTCTTGCTTTTATTACGGCTGCACATTGGCGAGACATTGAATGAGATAGTTTTTCCCATGTCGATGCAGGTATTGTGTTCTAGGTCCGGGTAAGTAGTTTTTTTTATTCATCAACTGACTCTGGGCGCTTCTTCGCAATCTCAAGTTTCATTATAAACCAAATATTCTTAATTGGATTGAGATCTGGACTGTAGGGAGACCAACTTAGTACATCGATATTATTTTCTTCGAAGTACTTTTTAACCTTAGAAATAAAAAAAATAAAAATATTATTTTTAGTCATAAAAGTTTTTTTTAAAGCTTAATATTAGTCAGTCATGGTAAAAACAAAAACAAGTTCATGCTTACAATTTTGGCTGTATGACAAGGAGCATTGTCCTGTTCAAAAAAGGAACCTGCAAGTGTCCCCAAAACGCTCATAGCACCGTGGGCTCCAATACGTTATCCAGGACTTCAAGGTAAACTTTTGTATTGACTTTGGATTCTAGAGAGCTCATTCTACCCTTTTTATCCACAGTGAAGCATCCCCGCACCATCACACCTTCAGTTTTGTGGGGCATCCGCAAAATGCAATCAGAGCTAAGTCTTTCTTTCGGTTATCTTCGCGCAAGGATCCTCCCATCTCCAACATGGAGCATCAATTTTGATTCATCCGAAAAGATAACATTGTTCCACATGTCTTTAGT
Organism: Eupeodes latifasciatus; assembly: GCA_920104205.1. NCBI lineage: Eukaryota > Metazoa > Arthropoda > Insecta > Diptera > Syrphidae > Eupeodes > Eupeodes latifasciatus. Next base: position 394,190,241 of record OV049924.1, read on the forward strand.
ACAATTTAGGTGCTCCAGGAGTCCAGAGCAATCGTTTTTCTTTGACTCTTTTTGGAAAATCCAGTTTCAGTACCGGCTTGAGTGCTCTAAGTCCAACTTTCACGAGCCTTTTTCTCAATGAGCTTGACGAAATAACTTTGCTTGTAACTCGATACAGATCGTTTTTAAGGTCCACCGAAGTCCTGAGCCGATGCCGACGATTGTACAACACCAAAAAACGATCCTCCACTGGGGTCGTCTTTTTTGGCCTCCCTGAGCCTTTATTCCTGCTAGTAGTCCCGGTCTCACGATATTTTTTTTTTAATTCCATTCCACGATTTGTCAAATTGAGACGTGACAAACACAATATATTGGCTTTATGTTCCGAACCGATATTTTCCCATTTTTTGTCCACAAAATCGCTTCGTTTGGTATTGAACTACTATCACGAGCCAAATGCAGCTCTTATTGATAATAACATCAACTTTTATACAGTGTTTGAATAACATGTTGCTACATAGTGCAAAAAAAACCGTAGCGTTCCTAAATTCCAAGAACTGATCTCGAAAAGGGTAATAAAATGTTTGACCAACGTTTTTCGAACATCACTGTATGTACGTCCATAACGTGTAGTATGGATCAGCAAATTGGAATACCTATAGTTGGATTTCTAGAGTTTATTTTAAGACTAAACAAACTCAATATTAACCTTATAGCATGCTTAAGCAAATTGGGTAAATATTATCTTGAAACTAAATTTTCTGAAAATGTCTAATCGAATGGTACACTCTTCGTAACTGAACTCCATCCCGCTATATGGAAACCGAAACTACGCCTCGGATAATTAATGATAACTAGTTGACGACTTTTGGCTATTGTACCCGGACAAAGATTGGGTTTTGGAATGTGAGGACGCTTCTGGACGCAGGGCGGGAAGGTCCGCACAATGCCAGATTCCCCCAATTAGAGAGACAATTTACGCGGAACAGGATAGGGTTAAGAGAAGTGCGATGGCTGGGATCGGGCACATACAAGTCACGGACGCGTAACACTGTCCTGCTCTACTCTGGTCATGCTCTCGGAAGCGCTCGAGAAGCTGGAATTGGGTTACTCCTTACTAAAACGGCAATTAGGAGCCTTATTTAATGGGAGTTTCTCGTGGAAAGGCTTATCAAAGCCAGGTTTCAGAGTAGAGTACGGCCCATCACCATTATATAGTGTTACGCCCCGACGGAGCTCGGATCTGATGAAGAGAAAGTATGCTTTTACAGTCAACTAGGATCCGCCTACAACAACACAAACCCGCGGAGATATTATTTTGGTTATGGGAGACTTCAATGCTAAGGTTGGCAGTAACAACGACGCACGGGCTAAGGCATGTGATGGGTGTTCACGGAGCCGGCAGTTGCAATGACAATGGCGAGAGCTTCATTTACTCCTGCAGCGCCAATGGCCTTGTGCTTGGTGGCACAATGTTTGAAAACAAACTGTGTCATAAAATTAGCTGGGTGTTGACGGACAGGCAAGCTTCTTCTCAAAAAAATAGATCACTTCGCGATTTGTCGACTCGTGGCGCAGGACAGTCGAGAAGGAATCAGCCTCACTAGGCAAGAGTTGGAGGGAGCTGAAACATATATCCGGAAACCGCACACTATGGCGTAGTAGGGTCCCTAAGGGGTCCCCAACGGACTTAACAGGTCTGCGGACTATGTATGTATGTACATATGTAATAATGAACGGGAAAAGTTGAGCTATATATACGGTGTTAGGTAGATTTTATTTTTTTTATGAAAAAACTGACTGTTGGATTTTTATAAAAAAATTTACGGAATATCGAAAACAATATTTGTGATAAGAAAAAATTAGTTTGAAGCCATAATCTCTCTTAGTAATGTTTTTTTTTAGGTATAACAAAAACTGTCAATTCGATTTTTCTCAAAATTTTACTGAATGTTAAAAACAGTATTTCTTAAAAGACTTAATTAGTTTAAAGCCATAATCTCAAATTTTTGAAAAGATATTTGAGTCGAAAATAAATTTTTATCAACTTTTATTAATTTTTTTTAGCTTTTTAATTTTTTAAACTGTCAATTTGATTTTTCTCAAAATTTCACCAGATGTCAAAAACGTCATTTCTTGTTGCATAAAATTATTTTGGAGATAAAATCATTTTTGGTTCGTAAAATATTTAAGGTGACAAATATTTTTTTCAGTTTTTTGATTTTTAAAAAAATCCGTTAAGTGGATTTTTAGCCAAAAATATTTTTGTTTGGTATCACGTTACAATATATAATATTAAATTTAATTCAAGTCTCTACTGTTATTGGTTCGTGAGATATTTAGGGTTAACCAAAACCAAACCTTTTTTTTTAATTTGCTATGGTAAAAAATATACCCACGCAATTTTCTTGAGAGTCCTTTCTGCATCTATCTGCATTATTATCTGTATAACAAAATTTATTTGAAGTCGATATCTCTACTGGTTCTTGAACGACGAAAAAACGTCGCGTTCGTACGTCCGTACGCACACACGCACGCACAGACATCTCTCTAAAAATCTTTTATTTCGACTCTTAGGACCTTGAAACGTCGAGAAATGTCAAAATTTTCAATTCGACAAATCGGAACGATTACAATAACTTCCTATGGGAAGTTAAAAATACATAAGCGTTTTAAACAAATTAGATGTAAGCAAACAATATAAGGCTTTAAGCATTTAAAATATTTTGAGGCATAGTTTTTTCCGGCACTGTCTTATGTCATAATTTCTAAGTTCCTGGATATGAAGTGGTTAAATACTTCACCCTCACCCCATTTTGTTGTTAGATTTCAAAATCTCAAGAAAAAAAAAACACAGCGATCATCAACGCCAATATTCATATTTTATTCTTTTAAAATTGAAAAGTTTTGAATGTGAATAAAAATGTTTATTAAAAATATCGAGGGGTGGAACCGGCTACCGTTTAGTAATCACCAAGTTTTTCGTCTTTCGATTTTTGCTGCTTTCAGGTTTTTTCGTTAGAAGTTTTATTGATTTCGATGAAAAATTTTACATAAAAAGTTAAAGGCAATTAAACAAAAAGATATGTTATGATTATATTCAACAATATTTTAAAAAAAAGTTCTACCAGAATACATTTGAATGCTCCCTGAAACTTCAATATCGCTCTAAACAAATCACGAAGTTAAGTTGTTATCGCCAAATTTTCATTATTCTTGAAAAATTGTTCTATACAAAAAACAATAATTGGTCTCTTATTGTTTAATAATAATAATTGTGTTCTATTTTTTATAGATTACTGTTAAATTTTTAAGGTTGCCTACACTTGAGTACACAACAAACAGTAAACTCGAATCTTGCGTAAATATTGGAATATGTTCAAGTTCTCATCCATTGTTGGCAAACTGGCTTAATCGTTTTAAATAACTGTTAACAGAAACCCACGCCAGATAATACCGACAATTGGCTTAAATTTGATCAAGTAAGGGTCCAAAAATTTAGTTTGTATTTCAAAAGTAAGTAAAAAAGTGTAAAATGTAGGAAAACATCAAATAAAAATTGTTTTAAATTTAGTTTGAAGTCTTCAAACAAGTTTTAACATTTGTTTTTCAAATATAACCTCATATTCATATTGTGAAATAAATTCGAAAACAATAGTAGTTCTGAAACATTATTCCACAAGCTATTTTGCAAGAGTTTGTTTATTCGAATTGACGAAAATAATACGTAATATATATCTTAATTCCCCAAGTCGTGATGCAATTTGTCTCTTTTATCGCTTTTAAGGTCCTTAAAACAACACTGAAAATAAGACAATATGGCAAACAGATTTTAATGCATTTCATTCGAAAAGAACTCAATTCCAAAGAGTACAATATCGTCGTTTAGTCGTTGAGCAAAGATTGGACTTTTAATTGTCCAATAAATTGTCCATACCCAATCGGGTTGTCGCAATTATTTCCCAATCCGGCACTCAATAAATTTAAATCATCACTTCGCTTTCGCATATTGTACCGCACCACGCAGATAACTCCGCATTGACTATAGTGTACATATCTACTAAATTTCTTGATATCTCCGATGCCTCTCAGGTTTTTGAAAAAGGCTTCAAAAGACATACCAGACCGATAAGTCTTTCAACATCACATATACTCGTACATAGGTTATATCCGTTCTCTGATGCAGTGCTGTGTTTTGTATTGGTCCTCATCCCCATCCTCATCAATGTCACGTCATTGTCGTGCACAAGCAATTTGCTTCATTCTTCATTCGGTTGCTGATTCCTACATCCGAATGGCATCTATATACCTTTTCACGTATCCATCTATCGCCTAATGATAAGATACCAATCGAGAATAATTTCCAATTCAGCATCATTGATAGACAAGTAAAATCCAATTAACTCCAAATACGTGGCATGCACTTGCTTCCTTCGGTTTTAAACTCGTATAGATTTGGTTCCTTGTGTCTTCTTGTCTACTCGTATATTGTAGTCTGTGGTCTGATGGTGCACCTGAGAAGCCAGAAGATAGCTTTGCAGAAACAGATAAAAACCTGCGAGATTACCTCTTAGCACGCATGACATGCAGTTCTCCAACATTGCGTACAGAACAGAGCGAGTACATCAGAGTCGCAAGTCACAACCCCAGGAGCGAATGGGTTTCGCTGCTGCTGCTGCAGCTAAAGCAGCATGAACAACCTCCAAGGGGCATCTATCGAAGTGATCTATAACACCAACTGTGCCCACTGAATGGCGATGCTGCGCAAAGATACCATCGAGACCATGGAATTATCCCGCAGCACCAGTTCGTTGCGATCGATGATGATGATGACGATGACGACTGCGACGGTGGCGGTTCAGCGCGGTGCGGTGGGAATCCGTCGTCGGCAGCATCAGCGGCTCCCTGCAAATAGATGTTTTCATTAAAAAGGAGACGGCCAAACAGTTAAATGGCTATTATTGCAGTTTAGATTTGCTAAAAGTGCCACCACACAATTTACCAAATCATCACATCCTATACTTGTTGTACAGTGATTCGAATTCAGTAATAGACTGGTAAAAACTTTATATACAAGCAAAGCGATTAATACCCTATGGGCTGGAGCGTCGATGTTCATTCGCTAAATATGCCTTAAGCTAGCCATAGACGGTGAACATGTTGGTGTGATTTGTTGGGCAGCGCTTCGCCATACACGGCCCAACATGTTTATAAACTTCATATTTTGTGTGACTATCATGAAGTCAAGATGTGCGATAGAAGTGCGGATGATGCAATAGCATGTTTGATAACGACATGTTAATTCAATGAAAATAACAACACAAATGACGAATTGTTGTCCCACAACGCCATACACGATGAACATGTTGATAAACTTCGAAACGTGTTGTAAACTTGCCCATACACAGCCAACATGTACGCCACAACTTCACAGTTTATAAAATATTTCATAAACCATGGATTTGTTGGCCAACATGCCCATACACGAATAATTTGCAGCCCAACACCAACAAATCACACCAACATGCTCACCGTCTAGGGCTAGCTTTAGCCATCTTAATCGTTGAACACGTAGTTTTTTGAGTGCGTGAAGTTAGCCCCCCTTTTTTCGATTTTCAAATTTTGGAAAGTTGTTCTAGGTTGTTCCCGGTTTGTTCCGCATTGTTCCAAAGTTTTTTTTTTAAAAGATACCCAAAATGGGGTTTTTAGACCCCAAACACTGTTTTTGACCTAGCCCCCTCTTTTTCGAAATTCGATTTTTTGAATTGTTCCAGAGATTTTTTTTTTAAATTGATTTTTAGTATGAAAAAATTACAAAAATGAAAATTTTGGAGACGTATTTTGCATTTTTGAACAAAAAAGTCGAGGCAATATCTTTTAAAATATACATTTCATGACTTTTAGTTTTCTGGAACAATGGTTGGAACACTTTTTAGAATCTAAAAAGTTGGAATTTCGAAAAAAAGGGGGGCTAGAATTTTTTCAAATTTTGCCCATATCTTTTAAAATTTTGATCATAGATGTACAAAAATTTGGAACAATGTTCAGAACAACCTGGAACAATTTAAAAAATCGATTTTCGAAAAGGGGGGGGGGGCTAGGTCAAAAACTGCTAGGTCAAAACAAAATGACTGAGATGATCAACGTTTTGTACAGTGTCTCCTTGGTACGCGCGATAGGAAAAGCCACCGTAACTGCTAGTTTGGTTTTTCCCATAATGTCGAAGTCATCTGCATATCCAAGATATTGTGTGGATTTTTGAAAGATGTTGCCATTGGTGTGGACGTTGGTGTTTCGCACCACTCTCTCAAGACCACATATTGAACCAGCTATACATGACAGCGGATCACCTTGTCGAAGTCCATCTGTGGTTTCGAAGGTTTCGGTTGATTCTCTACCAATTTTGACGCAGCAACGAGAATACTTTAACATCACAATTTGGCAGGGATACCAAAATTCGACATGCCATGGTAATACTTTAACATCACAATTTGGCAGGGATACCAAAATTCGACATGCCACGGTATAGATCGTTCCTGTTGACACTGTCATAGGCTGCTTTGAAATCGATGAAAAGATGATGCGTATCAATGATATATTCTAAGGTGTTCTCTAGGGTCTGGAGTAGAGTGAAAATTTAGTCGATGGTAGATTTTCCAGGTCTGAAGCCACACTGATAATGGCTCATCAGTTTATCTGTGAATGGCTTTAGACATAAGCCAGGATCTTATAGGCGGTGTTTAAAAGGCTGATGCCTCTGTATTTGACGCAGAGAGGGCGGTCACCTTTCTTATGGATCGAACAGATAGTGCTTAAATTCCACTTGTGGGGCATGCTGTCTTCCGACCAGATTTTGGTTATGAGTTGGTGCATGCTCCTCACCAGATCAGCTCCCTCGTGCTTAGAAATCTCCGCCTGTAAACCGTCAACACAGGCAGCTTTGTTCGACTTTAGCCTAGTGATGGCAACTCTGATCTCATTCAGGTCGGCTGGGTGGCACTCCAAATCATCAACCAAATTTGTCGGGGTTGCTCGTTGGCGGGGGATTGAGGGCTTCATCGCTATTAAGTAGCTGGTCGAAATAATCTTTGCAAATATTTCGCATCAGCTGCGTCTCCACTACAGTATTTCCTTCCTTATCTTTGTAGGGGCTCCCGTTGTTTGCCTCTGGACTCGTGTATTAAAACTCCGCACCTGTTTCCTACGAAAGCATCCTTGGATTACGTCGATCTCGACTTCACGCTGCTCATGGGCCTTTTTAATTCTTTTAAGCAAGAGGTTCTCATCCCTTCTTTTATTGATATAGCGCTGACGGGAGATCCGTGTCCTTCTTTGCTGCCATAGTCTGTATGCCTCCGTTTTGGTTTTGTTTGCTTGAGCACATTCGGAGTCAAACCAGGGGTCACTCGGTGGCGGCAGTGAGAACCCTAGCACTTCCTCCGTAGCATTCCTGATTACATGTTGGCAAAGCTCCCAGTGGACACATCTCATCCGTTGTCGGGTCCTTTGCAAGTTCTAAGGATATTTTGTCGGCAAAGGCAATAGCGGGGTCTTCCTGCTGCAGTCTTCCAACGTAAAATCTTCTCCTCCTGGTTGATGTTCTCCTCATAGCTTCCATAGATATTCGAATGTGCAGTTTTGTACCAACTGAATAGTGGTTGGAATTCATACTGGCTGATCTGACGTGCGAACGTCAAGTGTGCCAGAGAAGTGTCTTCCGTCGATAGCAACATGATTGATTTGGTTCGATCATCGGAGGACCGCCAAGTGCCTTTGTGGATATCCGGACGTGGAAATCTAGTGCTGCTCAGTACCATGTTTTTTTCGGCAAGGAAGTCGATAAGCCTGAGTCCGTTCCCAGACTGGATGTCGTGCAGGCTAATTCTTACGAAAAAGATGACTTCTTTACCAATATTGGAATTAAAGTCCCCCAAAAGAATTTGTACGTCATTCTTGGGATATTGCTCATAGGTTTTGGCGAGGACCTCATACAATCTTCTTTGGTAGTGTCATTCTTCTCTTTCGTTGGGGAATGACTGGCTTTTGAGGCCTGCGCGTGACTTATAGATCGTTAGAGCTGGTTCTTTAGAGCGATCGCTGGTCTTTTGCTCCTACTTCCCAAGAAGGTGACTCAGGTCTGGATCCGATGGATCCAACGTTAGTCTTTTGTTTACCTTTCGGCTATCCAGCGGGCACCACAAGGAGGAGGAAGATACGATTTTACAATCACAGCTAATTAGCATTTATTAATAGGGTTTATGGAAGTCAAAAGTTTATTACAGAAAAATCAGAGTTAATATAAAAACTGTCAATAACATTTGTATATAACCCGTAGAGTGATGGTTAGTGCGTTGGACTGTCATGCAAGGGGTCGTGGGTTCAATCCCTGCCTGTGCCATCTAACTTTTTCTCACGGGTACTGCCTCTTGCGAGGAATTGACAAATCCTCCAAGAGTAATTTTTGTCATGAAAAGTGCTTTCTCAAATTAGCCGTTCGGATTCGGCATATAAACTGTAGGTCCCTTCCATCTCTGACAACATTACACGCACACAGGAATGGTTGAGAGTTGTAAGTCACTAGGCCCTGGTTCTTCAGTTTTTCTTGACACTTAAATTAACAGACGATAAATGTATGTGACTTTCGTCGGTAATACAGGTTTACTAGTAAAATCAACCTAAAACTCATCAAGAACTAATCTAAATTTATCGAAAACCTCGTTATGTATAAGAATCTTAACACATTTTCTAATCCTAAACCTGAACCACTGTCTTTCTTCATGTACGCCCAGCGAATTGTAGAAACAAACAAAAAAGAAGTAAAATCTCAAAAGCTGAAATCACATCAGCTTCAGAGCATCATATACCATTAAGACCTTCTCCCAGGCTCTCTATGTCTGTTTGAACCAGTTGAGTGACTTTCTGGGTGCTTATGCTATATCACTCATGCTCGAAGTCAATACAACGATGTTACGACTGGTGGATGACCAAAATGGCACCAATGACGAGTGCTGCCACGACATCTGCAGTTCTGCTTCTGCAGCAGCAACAATAACACAAACAACAACCACAACAACAAGAACAGCAACAACAAATGTTCATCTTGATATGTGTTTTGCGCGCCATTAATTAGTCATTTCGCTATTTGTAAATGGAGACGGGTGCCTGGCATTAACCAGATTCCAAGTAAATTGCCCCAGCACCAGTTTAGCTGAGAAGCCACAGGAGTCTCTCTTGGGCCCGATACTCTTTTTTTGTTTTTCTTATTATGTTTGCTGATGGTTTTTGTTAGGTTTTAGTATTTCTTTGCTTTGTGTTTGTTCGTGTTGTGCGATTTTTTTGTAATATGGCGTGTAGGCTGGTTAAAAGCTGCCCACAATACGTGATAGCAAATAGCCAGTAGCTAGAGCTAGAGGTACAGAGTATAAGAGTGCGACATGTGTGTATATTGTTAAACATTTAGTCGAAGTTGTTGGCGCTTTTTTGTGACTTCTATCCTTAGCTGGAGTCAGGTCTGGTCTAGCTTTAGCTGTGGATGCGGCTTATAGGCTGTTTAACTTAGTCTGCAAAGGTTTGTGAGTGTGACTGTCCGCCTTTATACACCTGATGGCAATGGCATCATGGTAGCAGCAGCAGCATATGGAACAGTAGTGATGTGGTAGTATATGGTGCCTAGCCTGGTGATGGGGGTATTATATCGGTCCTTAGGGATCTGTTCAGTGACACACCATTAGCTTTATGTGTAGCTAGCTATGAAACGCTGCGTTCTGCGTTGCGCTGGCGCTGGTGTGTAGTATATTTATTCGCATCTTCTGTAAGATAAACGTTAACTTACGTTCATATACGTACGTCTATCTGGCCAAAAGCGACTAGGATTTTATTGGAATTAATTCTTTGACGAAGTGGATGTAGTGTAGTGTGCATTATATTAAAGCTAAGTAGTTGGAAATTAAATATAAATGGTGTACATTAGTACACGTTAGCACGATGTCACGACTATTGACACTTCTGTCACATGCCACTGCAAAATGAAGTTGGTTGATTTCTGAAGTGACGACATATCTCTGCAGATGCAGACCAAATAAACATAATAAAACAACTGCAAGCAGCAACAAAATAATGTTGCAGCAAAACTTTCCACATTGCATGCTGAATGCGTAATGATGATGATATTGCCTTATTAGAGAAGAAAGAGTTTCTTTTTTATTTTCTATTTTGATTTCATTTATTCTATTTTTTGTTTAATACTTTTGTTTACATAAAAATATAGAGTAGAAGAATAAATTATATGCAGAAAGTGGAATTGTTTTGTAGAATTGTAAATTGTTGAGCGAAAGGGACTTATGGTAATACGAACTAAGACTATGCGGGCTTGAGTATAAATAAGGACATTGAGGTAAATTAGTTCAACTTCAAGACTTGTTGTTGAGAGCATAAATTGAAATGTAGTCATTAAGAATAAGACCATAAGAAGATAAAATGCTGTTAATAAGATAAACTAGTTAATAGGTAGGTAATTTTTAAAAATACGAGTACTTACACAAAAAATTACAACTGAAACTATGTTTGTTCCTGCTAAGGGCATTTAGAAGAAAACTAAGCAATTTACTAAATGAACAGTCTTGATATGGTCACGTACTAAGTGCGTTTATTTACTAAACATTTTTCTGTTAGACGTAATTGAAGGTTTGTAAAGGTAATCTTGTTTTGTCTCCAGAAGCAAATTTCCCGTGAAGTATGCAATAGAAAGGGAAAAAGTGCTATTTGTGTCACGAATGACACATTGTTGCATACGCAAAGAGCTACAAATCTGCAAAAATTATTTAAAGCTTACATATGTATACTTGTCTAATAATTCAGAAAACACTCTTCATAGTTAACGAAATTGAACTGAATTATTTTTTGACACATGAATTTAGAAAATACGGACGACCTAAATTTACATTTTGTTTTTAAATTTTCTGTAATCTCATTTATTTAAAAGCTTTTTAAAAATATACTTAATTCAATGGATATGTACATATTTTTAATAATGTGAGAGGTTTGGCCACACTGTAATTGGCAAGCAGCTGATCATAACGGTTCTATGGTGTAATGGTTAGCACTCTGGACTTTGAATCCAGCGATCCGAGTTCAAATCTCGGTAGAACCTTCATAATTATTTTTTCAAATATACTAAAAAGTTATAGACATAGAGAAGAAAAGCACTAAAAAAATTGAATGTTTAAGAAAGTAGTCGAAAGCAAATTAATTAAAATATTGATTTACTCTTCGCTGATGAAAATAAGAATTGTTTTGGAATTTTGGTTACCTATTTGGAGGCCCTTACACCGTCGACCTACAGCGATAGTTCTAGAAAAAAATACCTGCATAATGTAATAATAAAATAACAATTTTAACACTACCTCCGTTTGAAAGCTATTTTAAAAGGATTTAACAAATGTGCAAACTATCAATACCAAAAGATTTACTAAAAACAATATTTTCATTAAGTTAGAGTCCACAAATGACGAATTTTCCCAACAAAAATAATATGACTCGATGGTTTATTTGAAATCATTTTGTTTTATAATTCGCGCATAATTACTTATTGCCTTTAACATATTAGAAAAAGATTTTACTTAAACTTAAATTTAAACTTAAACTTAAACTTAAACTTAAACTTAAACTTAAACTTAAACTTAAACTTAAACTTAAACTTAAACTTAAACTTAAACTTAAACTTAAACTTAAACTTAAACTTAAACTTAAACTTAAACTTAAACTTAAACTTAAACTTAAACTTAAACTTAAACTTAAACTTAAACTTAAACTTAAACTTAAACTTAAACTTAAACTTAAACTTAAACTTAAACTTAAACTTAAACTTAAACTTAAACTTAAACTTAAACTTAAACTTAAACTTAAACTTAAACTTAAACTTAAACTTAAACTTAAACTTAAACTTAAACTTAAACTTAAACTTAAACTTAAACTTAAACTTAAACTTAAACTTAAACTTAAACTTAAACTTAAACTTAAACTTAAACTTAAACTTAAACTTAAACTTAAACTTAAACTTAAACTTAAACTTAAACTTAAACTTAAACTTAAACTTAAACTTAAACTTAAACTTAAACTTAAACTTAAACTTAAACTTAAACTTAAACTTAAACTTAAACTTAAACTTAAACTTAAACTTAAACTTAAACTTAAACTTAAACTTAAACTTAAACTTAAACTTAAACTTAAACTTAAACTTAAACTTAAACTTAAACTTAAACTTAAACTTAAACTTAAACTTAAACTTAAACTTAAACTTAAACTTAAACTTAAACTTAAACTTAAACTTAAACTTAAACTTAAACTTAAACTTAAACTTAAACTTAAACTTAAACTTAAACTTAAACTTAAACTTAAACTTAAACTTAAACTTAAACTTAAACTTAAACTTAAACTTAAACTTAAACTTAAACTTAAACTTAAACTTAAACTTAAACTTAAACTTAAACTTAAACTTAAACTTAAACTTAAACTTAAACTTAAACTTAAACTTAAACTTAAACTTAAACTTAAACTTAAACTTAAACTTAAACTTAAACTTAAACTTAAACTTAAACTTAAACTTAAACTTAAACTTAAACTTAAACTTAAACTTAAACTTAAACTTAAACTTAAACTTAAACTTAAACTTAAACTTAAACTTAAACTTAAACTTAAACTTAAACTTAAACTTAAACTTAAACTTAAACTTAAACTTAAACTTAAACTTAAACTTAAACTTAAACTTAAACTTAAACTTAAACTTAAACTTAAACTTAAACTTAAACTTAAACTTAAACTTAAACTTAAACTTAAACTTAAACTTAAACTTAAACTTAAACTTAAACTTAAACTTAAACTTAAACTTAAACTTAAACTTAAACTTAAACTTAAACTTAAACTTAAACTTAAACTTAAACTTAAACTTAAACTTAAACTTAAACTTAAACTTAAACTTAAACTTAAACTTAAACTTAAACTTAAACTTAAACTTAAACTTAAACTTAAACTTAAACTTAAACTTAAACTTAAACTTAAACTTAAACTTAAACTTAAACTTAAACTTAAACTTAAACTTAAACTTAAACTTAAACTTAAACTTAAACTTAAACTTAAACTTAAACTTAAACTTAAACTTAAACTTAAACTTAAACTTAAACTTAAACTTAAACTTAAACTTAAACTTAAACTTAAACTTAAACTTAAACTTAAACTTAAACTTAAACTTAAACTTAAACTTAAACTTAAACTTAAACTTAAACTTAAACTTAAACTTAAACTTAAACTTAAACTTAAACTTAAACTTAAACTTAAACTTAAACTTAAACTTAAACTTAAACTTAAACTTAAACTTAAACTTAAACTTAAACTTAAACTTAAACTTAAACTTAAACTTAAACTTAAACTTAAACTTAAACTTAAACTTAAACTTAAACTTAAACTTTCAAATTAACAAGGTTTCGTTAACTGATGAGTTCAAGTAAGAATACCGGGACAAAACGCCAATATAATTTTTGGTGGACTTTAGGTGACAAAGCTGAGGCATAATTGAGGTTTTATGCCATTATTGTGCCGAATTATCCTGAATTGTTGCTGAATTTTCGACGTACACCTTATCTTGCAAATAACCCCAAAGAAAGAAGTCGAATCTCATGATCTTGGCGGATAGTTGACATCGCCAACACGTGAGATAAATCAGCCTATATGCATAATGTTCATCAATTTAATTGTATTACAAAAAATCCTTATTTCAAACATAAACTTTCATCCTATGAAGCATGATGAAGTGTTTTTGGCTTGACGCTTCTACAACAAACATAATTGGTCAAGTGAAAACACTCAAATAACTTCATTAAAAAGTAAAAGTGTCTTTTGGCTGCCTTTTATGTGCAAAGTTCGTTTTTAACTTCAAGAATAATAAACGTCATGTTGCAATCATTTAAGAACACTGCAGCGACAAAATTTCTCATTATATTTTTGGTAAATTACATAAAATTTTGCAGTCTCTTAGACAAGGCAAACAACTAATGGAGGAAGTTGAATTCCCTACATATTCATAGCTTACATAGTTACATTTATATAAGTTTTAAGATTGTAATTCAAACAAATAAACTCAGTTCACCAGTCCTGAAGGTCGATTCTGACACATCAAGGCTTAAGACATGAACCAGGCTTGAGTACAAAAAACAACATTTTGACTCATTAGTGATTGTGTTATAAAATACTCTAACAATCTAAATTTACGAAAAGTCTTAGGCCCATTTGCTGATACGAAACATAAATATTTATGTTCAAGATGATGGATGATGACGTTGAAGTCCTCGATTTTTTTTAAATGTAATTAAATTAAATTTCCTTTCTAGCAATGTTTGGATTTTTTGGTAAAGGGAAACCATTTCCTGAGTTAAGCCGATTTTGGTGGAAGGCATGTGAACAGCATGACAGTTTCAAAAATAAATTTTGGTGAAACCACGGCTGATATTTCAAGCCCTTTTCATTTGAGCTGAAACATGAGTTGTGAGATAAATTCTAAATATTTCAAGAACAAAAGGAGGATAGGAAACTTTGGAGACACAGATTAATGCAAAGGCAAACACAGAATTGTTAAAATTTGGTTTTGAGGAGGAACTAAGTATGTACATATACATATATATTTTTTTAATTGTATGTTGCGAAAAGAGTAATATATTGTAACTTGGCGGATTAAATCTTGATTTTTGCTAATTCAGAATATTTTTCTTAAATTTTGGTGATTGGCAATGTTGAGGCGATAAGCCTTCTGCAAGAAGTTCATCATGATGAATTTTCTGGTCGTTTGGTGTCAACAAATTCTTGTTGAGATTATATAACATTGTCGCCAATCAATTGTTTCTTGGAGTTCTTGAGCTTCAGTTTTTAATGTTTTACTTTTTTTTAAGCATTGATGTTGTTTAGGAATTCCAGTATAGTTGATTGGATTTTCATTGCAGTAATAGTAAGCATTCTTCAATATTGTTTATAATTTTAACTACCTTTTCGTTTTGTGCAATAACCTCCAATCCATACACAGTGTTGGGGTTCAAAAACCACATTTTTCAAACAAAAAAAAAACGTTTTGAAGCCAATATTTTAATTTATTCATGAGATATCGAGAATCGGACATCAATTTTTACCAATTTTGCGTACTATTTGAGTCGAAGCTCAACTTTTACCAAGTTTTAGAAATGTTTTCGTTTTTTGTAAAAAATACTATCAATTCGATTTTCCTTAAAATTGTACTAGATTTCAAAAACGTTATTCTTCGTTGAATAAAATTATTTTGAAAAGAAATTCATTTTTTGTTTGTTATTAGTTCGTGAGATATTTTGGGTAAGCCAAAATGTTCACCTTTTTTTGCAATTTCAAAAACGTTATTCTTCGTTGAATAAAATTATTTTAAAGATAAATTCATTTTTTGTTTATCTTGCTTGGCACAAAAACCCACCCACTCAATTTTTTCGACAGCCCTTTCTGCATTATTATCTTATTTGAAGTCGATATCTATACTGGTTCTTTAGTTTTGGAAAAGGCTTTCCAAACCTACGAACGTACATACGTACACACGCACACACAGACATCTCCCTAAAAATCTTTTATTTAGACTCTTCTGACCTTGAAACGTCGAGAAATATCAACATTTTTAATTGATCAAACGGACCTATTATAAGAACATCTTTTGGGAAGTTAATAAATTGACTTAAAGTTAGTAAGAGTTGAAAATTAGTTGTTTGGTAAGTTGAACATACATTTATTCGTGCAATCTACATACATTTAAGTATCACATTGAACTTATGTTGAACTTATAGCTATGTTTCAGATTTATGTTTTGTAACAGGAAATGGGGGTAAGTTATTCTTTGGAGCGACAACGATCGATGGATAGCTCGTTGAAACTTAATTGAAAATTCTGTCAAATTATTATGCTTGTTTTGGTCGGTTGATCCCTCATATGAAAATTTATAGATAGCCTTAGAAGATGAATATTTTTATCGTTACAATATTCAAGCTCTATCAAAAAGACGCGATTTAATTCTTCAGTTCTCAAAATCGCATTTCTTTGAAAATTTCGCCAATCCTAGTTTTCGTCTAAGTATTAAATGTCTTTTTGAAAAACTCATCACTTTTAACTTACTGTCCTCCTCGGTCCAAGATAAACAAAAACGATTTTAAAGATCTTTTCAACGCTTTAGGTCCAAAATTTATTATTGGCGGCGACTTCAATTTGAAACATTCATTTTGGGGATCACGCTGCATTTCGACGAAGGGTAGACAACTCTACAAAGCGGGTATGGAATGTAACGTTGAATTTTTCTCATCAGGAAAACCAACGTATTAGCCAACCGATACAGCGAAAACACCCGATCTTGTTGACTTTTTCATCGCAAGAGGAATGAACAGAAAATATATAACAGTAGATGATAACTTCGATTTTTCTACGGATCACTCGGCCGTTATCTTAACAATAAACAGTAACGTAATCGAAAAAGAAAAGCCCCTTATTTTAACAAATAATAACACAAATTGGGATAAATTCAAAGAAGATTGCGAAAATAGAATTATACTGAACGTCTCTTTGCAAACTCCGTTTGAGTTAGAAGATGAAACAGAAAAATTTATAAATATTGTTCAAGAAGCAGCTTGGAATAATACTCCGATCTGTAGTAAAAAGTCAAGGCAATACGAAGAAAAAATTCCAGAAGATATAAAAGAATTGATACGCGAAAAACGAAAAGCTCGAAAAGTATGGCAGCAATCACGTGCTCCTCAGCATAAAAGTGTCGTCAACTTTTTATCAAACAAGATTAAAAATTTGTTACGAGATTTTAAAAACAGCGAGAATTCTGCCTATCTTGAAAGCCTAACAGCAGACAAAAAAACGAATTATTCTCTTTGGAAGACGATAAAAGGTATTAAAAAGCCTCAAATAATGTCGGCACCTATTTGAAAAAATAATTCTGAATGGGCAAAAACTGATAAGGAAAAGGCGGATTTATTTGCTAAGCACCTTGAGGAAACGTTCAAACCTTTCGATGGTCAAGAGCTTCTGACTAATGACGGTGAGCTCCAACCAGCGCCGGACAATTTTTCTATCAGGAATATTACTTTGACTGAACTTGTTCAGGAAATAAAACGGCAGAAAAATAATAAAGCTCCTGGCTACGACCTGATTAACGGTCGTGTCCTCAAAAAGTTGCCTAAAAAAGCAATGGTTAAGCTCTTACAGCTCACTAACGCTGCTTTAAGACTTGCTTACGTACCCACGCAATGGAAAGTCGCCGAAGTAATAATGATCCCCAAACCGGGTAAGCCACCGAATGAGAAAAAATCGTATAGACCAATTTCTCTCTTACCAATTATATCTAAAATATTTGAAAAATTGCTTCTTAAACGAATGCTACCAATTATTGAAGAAAAACGTTTAATTCCCGACCACCAATTCGGTTTCCGGAATAATCACTCGACAATTGATCAGGTTTACCGAATAACTAACGAAATTGAAAAAGCATTTGGAGAAAATAAGATTTGCTCAACTGCATTTCTTGACGTTTCTCAAGCTTTTGACAAAGTTTGGCATGACGGGCTAAAATTGCGAATTGCGAATTGCTCTTAATGAAACGAAATCGACGCACACAAATTTTACGTATAAAAAAGTATATAACTTACCTATTTATATAAATTCTGTGCAAATTCCATACGCTAATGAAGCGAAGTATCTAGGCATGACTCTAGACGCGAAACTTAAATGGAAAGTTCATGTAAAAAGAAACGCGATGAACTCGAAAATAAACTCCGCGAATTGACATGGCTTATTGGAAGATTTTCCAATCTAAGCGTTTATAACAAGCTTCTTATTTATAAGCAAGTACTGAAACCAGTTTGGACGTACGGTAGACAACTTTGGGGTTGTACCAACGAAAGAAATATACAAATTTTGCAAACATACCAAAACAAAGTACTTAAAATAATAGTAAATGCTCCATGGTATATAAGAAATAGCGACTTACATAGAGATTTAAATATAAAATATGTAGAAAACGAAATTAAAAAATTTGCTACAGAGCTAAGATCACGACTTAGAAATCATAGTAATAACTTAATCCAACAATCTGTTAGCGAGGCGTTCGTTTTTCAGCGTCTGCACCGAACAAGACCTTCTGATCTAGCGCAAACAAATTAATCACTCCACTCGAATTTTGTGGAATCTTCAGGTCCTCTCGTTGGGGAGCTTCCTGACAAAACGCGAACAAAATGACGCTAAAACTACTTGTTAAGCTGGACTTAGTTGTAGTAATAATATAGAAGATAAGGGAGGTGAGTTTTAGTCAGTAAAAATCTGACACTACTATAAGCATCGGGCTTATAGTGTCTCTGAAGATTTCTCACCTTCCTGCGGAAAAAAAAAAACTTTTAAGTTAAAGTGTAAAATGAAGGAGATGTTTTGTATTTTTATGTTGATCAACACTTCTTCAAAAGGTAACAACTTTGTATCATGTTTTCTTTAGTAACATAACGAAGCGGTATATCTAACATATCACATCATTTATGTCAAAGGATGTGCGATCATAAATCTTATTGTGGCATGCCACATTTCTAAAAACAATTTTTTAATGATTTCATAAATTTCAAAACGCTTTTATGTATAGCATCGGTGTGGTGGCGGCGGTAGAAGGCGGCATTTTTATTTTGTTCGTCTAAAAAATATGGATCCTAATTTTAGACAAGCTAATACAGTCCACCTAAAACCGCTTTATATAATTTCCATTAAATGTCACCTTCCGGTGTTAAACTTTTAGTTCAAATGACGAAAAAGAAAATAAACAAACTCAATTAAAAAAAAAGGAAAAAGAACCGAAAGGTCGGTGGCGCGCGGGCGGTGGCAGCGGCGTTTTCCTCCCCAAAATAAAAAATAATAAAGAGATAAATAGCAACGCGAGACCAATTCCAAAAGTGTCGCTTCCATTAACCACACAATTTATTGCTTTTCTCTTTATAGTCCAGGATGAGCGAGGAACATCTTAATAATAATATGCACAGGCACACTAAACGCTTCTGTTGATGATGATCACGTCATCATCTCCATTATCCAATTTCCAATTCACTAAAGTTGAAGACGACGAGCGGGGATGGCAGAAGCATCCTATAGGTAGGTACTATAACTTGGTACACTCTACCACACGAATCCCAGATGGGCTAAGAATTCGAAGACGAAGATGCACTTGAGAATGCATTAGGGACGAGGTCGTAGAGCACCGGCAAATCCATATAAATAAAAATCTCATCCTCGGGAAAGTCAATAAATTAAGTGCCAAACACAGCAAAGTGATTTCCTCCTTCGTCATTGCTCTTGCGAGTCAAAGTGGCGGCGGCGTTGCCGTTGGAAGCGGCAACAGTGCTCCTCTCACAAGAAGATATAATTCTTCCGACAAAATCGCTCGGCTTTTCAAGTAGAACTAATAGAACTATTAAGATCCTATTAAATGATGGTGATGGCGATGCCGATGGCAAGGGGACCACCTCACTTCCCCCAGCTGTTAAATAGTGCATCACGCGGATTATTAATTGCCTCTATTTTGCTTGATCTGTCGGAGGAGTTTCAGTTAGGGATACAAGAGGGAGGGGGTGTCAGTGTCAAGTCTCGATAATGCTTCTTCGTCGACGAGCGACGACGCTCGATGACTGAACATTCTCCAGTGTGGCCCTTCAAAAATGAATTTACTGTTCGCTAAAGCGCCATTTGATTCCAGATCCATGAATCTTCTGTTCGAGAAGTTCTTCTCGGTCTCGACCGAGCCATCACTTTACTGATGCTCAAGAACGAATAGCAAATGTTTGGGTATGTTTTACAAACATGTCAATTCCCCCTTCTATGTGTTTTTGACTTTTTGGAGGGGAGCTATGATGAAAAGAGATGTTTTTTTTTGTTTTTGTGACAGTTCAGTTCGGCTATGTGTCAATTTTGGTCGTTTGCTGGAATAAGATTTTTGTTTGTGTGCGCTGCGCTTTCATGAAGGATAATTAATGAGTTGCACTTAATTTCGAGGCGTGCGGTATTTCGTATAGTAATTAAGGCAATATCATATTTTATGCTGCACAACATGAAAACGATTTGATTAATTTAACACAATGTTTTTGTGGTCGTTGTTTCGTTGCATTTTGTGAACATAATTTATCGATTATTATGTTCATAAGTCATAATTTTGTAGTATATTAACTTCAGAAAAAACATTTATTAAAAGATATTATTAAAATTAAGTTTGGTAACTACATTCTTAATATAATTTCAGAAATTTAAAAAAATATAAATTATTATTGTGTTTTGTGTTTAACCATAGTAACGTTACATAAATACAGGGTTTTTTAAACAGGGACGCTACAAAAGTAGAGCGACAGAAACAGCAAACGACGCCATAGTTCTTGCCGCTCTTTTGACATTTCTCTTCAATAAGGTTTGTCATTTCATGATGGAAAGATATACGAGCCAACAACGAGTCGAAATTATTAAAATTTACTACCGAAATTTGGAGTCAGTGCGCTACGTCCAATTTATGGTCGTCATAATCGTTCAAGCAGATCAACAAATGAGCGTCTAGTGGAAAAATTTGAATCCACAGGCATAGTACAAAATTTTCCCGTGCTAGTGAGACAAAGAAGTGCTCGTAGTGTCGAGAATATTGCTGAGGCTTCAGTTGCAAAAAGCCCAAATGTGTCTCTCACACGTCGTTCTCAACCGTTGGGCATCTCTGTGACGTCGTTGTAAAGAATTTTGCTAAAAGATCTTGGCCTAAATCCTTACAAGATTAAATTGACGCAAGAACTGAAGCCGCTTGACCACCAAAAATTACGGTTTGGTGTGGATTATGGGCCGGTGGCGTCATTGGGCCGTACTTCTTCCATATTGATCAAGACCGGCACGTTGCTGTGAATGGGAATCGCTACCGTTCAATGATAACCAAATATTGTTGGTCCCAATTGGATGATGTGGACTTGGAAGACATGTGGTTCCAACAGGACGGCGCCACAAGCCACACTGCGAATGTCACAATCAATTTATTGGAAACCAAGTTTGGAGAACGTGTTATCTCATGAAATGGTCCAGTCGCTTGGCCGCCTCGGTTGTGCGATTTGACGCCGCCGTTAGACTATTTCCTGTGAGGTTACATCAAGTCTATGGTCTATGCCAAAAAGCCAGCAACGATTGATGAACTTCGTACGAATATCGAACGTGAAATTGCAGCAGTATCGGCCGATTTATGCTTCAAAACCGTTGAAAATTGAGTTCAGCGGCTGAACTTCTGCAAGCGTGGTGGCCGTGCAAAAGAAATCGAGTTTCATACAAAATGACATCGAACGTACTTTCACAGGAATAACAAATTTTATTAATATCCAAAAACGTTTTTGTTTTATTTAAAAAAACTTTTGTAGCGCTCTTATTTAATAATCCGATATCAATCAATACGATTGACTTAGAAACATGTCTCTCAGGTTAGTAGGTACTTGGTTTAAGGGTAGTTTTGCAGTGAAAGTTCTAAGTTATTAAGTCTTTTAGAGGAAACCCTATACTAAAACTATTTGAAAACACATGTACAATTACAGGGTAGGTCATTTAGAGGTATGAAATGATTTGCTTTACGCTTAAGCAATGTGATTAAGTGCTATGTTAAAGTGGTTGACATGTGCTTGTGCACCAAAGAGGACAGAAGCAGCCAAAGGTTTTTTTCTTCTAAAAATCTACCTCTGTCAACCAACTCCTACTCTCACCTCCCCGTGGTGAATATCGGGTGCCTAGTACCTCAACCGCAGATTGGAGTTCACCCCAGTGGAAAGTTGAGAGGTGTTTCCACTAAGGCACCTCACCGTATATCCACACAGGAGCGAAGGAATTCCCGAGGTGGAATCAATTGTGGCTTCTACAGGTCCAGTTAGGTTGAACTACTTATAGTAAACACTTTACAGGGTTTCTATGACGGAGCCCAGACCTATAAGGAGCTGTTTATCTAGCTCCCCGTCCTTGGAGTTATAATAAGGATCTAGAGTTTTAAGACAAGATGATGCGCCGTCATGCGCCTTCTTCAACATTGTTCAGGAAAGAATTATGCAGAGCTCAATCGTCAACACTAGAGGCACAATCTTCCAAAGGTCCGTCCAATTACTCGGAATCGCCGATGATATTGACATAATTGGAAGGTCAAAGCATAATGTCAGTAGTGCATTTTTGAGCATTGCGACGGAAGCGGAGAAGATGGGTTTGGTGGTCAATGAGGTCAAGACCAAGTATATGCTGTCATCAAAAATTGATTTTGAACGACTTTTAGAAACAAAACGTCATCATGGACAGCTTTGACTTTGGCTTTGGCACCGCTAAAAATTCAAACAATGACATCAGCACTGAAATCAAAGGGAGCATAACTCTCGCAAATCACTGCTTCTTTTGACTTAAAAGGCAATCTCTTTAGCAACTAAAGTCACCATCTATGTAAGACACTCATCATCTCATTTATATAGCGCTAAGGGGCTAAGACCTTGTCAAAGAAAGATGAAAACGTCTTAGGATGCTTCGTAAGAAAAATTCTGACGGTGATTATTGGTCCCGTCTGCATAGATGGAGAGTGGAGGAGAAAATAAAACGAAGAACTGTACCAGTACAGCGACACTGAACTGGTCAAAAGAATAAAAGTCCAACGACTTAGATAGTTGGGTCATTTAGAGCGAATGAGTGTTAACACTCCAGCCCGGTAGGACCTTGAATCCAATCCTGAAGGACATCGCAGTAAAGGAAGACCGCTTATCGGGTATGCAAATTTATGCAAAAAGTTAGTTTGTGCTCTAGAGCAGTTTGAATTGGGAACAATATTGGGTGCAAAATCATTATTTATGATAAGATACATTAATCATCTCAGCGACTACGTTAATAAACAAAACTGCAGTATCGCTCGTCACCAAAACCTCCAAGTTACTATCAAGAAGCATGCAATGCATCCAGTGACAGTTTGGTGCGAATTTTTTCTTTGAAAATCAGGATAGTAACAACATTTCGGTCAACTGTGGGCATTACAGAGCCATATTACCGGATTTGAAATTGAAGACAAGGATCTGAACGACTTCTGGTTCATGCAGGATGGAGTGCCATGGTACAATCGATCTTCTGCGCACAAAATTCCCCAATTGTGTTATCAAACTTTTTGGTGATAAAGGACCAATGTATAACAATATCATCCAAGCAATATGTGAGCCTTTTTTGATATATTTGAGTGGCTTAGAATGCAAAGACAAGCAGAGCCGGATTAACCATGTCATGGGCCCCTAGGCAGAGTAATTCTTGGGCCCTTTTCCGATGGTTTTTCGATATTATAAGCTCTTTTTGAGCTAGGTTAGAAGGTGTAGGTAACCTCCTGAGGAATAATCAGCTATAATCTGTCATTTTATAAATCTTAACTAAAACATTTGAAACATCTTAGACAACAGTCTGCAGTTGATATATAAATTAATAACTGTAGTAAATATATGCAGTGATATCTCAACAAAGCATATATGTATAACAACTTCATGGTTCTCAGACAATTTCGATTAACTACAAGTTATTAGAAATTATCTTGCATTCATAAGGTATAAGTATACTTACGGTTTCATTATAAAACTGGAGAGTTAAATCATACGCAAAAGTTTCAATTTTGGTTTTATTATTATGTAATAAAAGAAAGAAAAATGTTTTTTCCAAGTTAAGTTTTAATATTGGCTTTTCTAATTTTTTTTGAAACAAAATCGCTTATTATGTCTTGAAAATTGACCTCATCCAGAACATCGTTTTCTATCGCCATTATTGCTAACGAATTCAATCGCTTTTGGGACATTGATGAACGCAGACAATTTTTTATAAGTTTTAGTCTTGAAAAATGACGTTCACCAGTCGCGTTAGAAATCATCAAACTTCTATATATTTTTAAGGCTATCATAACATTTGGGAACGTTGATTGGACCATTTTATCTGAAATTATTTTGAGTAACTTCTCGGCATCCACAATTTTAGATTTTTCTGGTGCATCCTCTGATTGCAACATAAAAAACTTGAATTGCACCATCTCATTAGTAAACTGTGGCTCGATGTCGTCAGAATAATATTCAATGAATTTTATACATGCGTCTTTGATCTCTTGGTTCGTCTTTGTCATGAAATCTGTTAAAAATCCGAAGAGAGAATTAATTTCCTCATAGGCTTTTAATCTTCGCGATAATTCTCCGTACAGCATATCTAATATTGGCAAATACGTTTCAATTTTAAACTTTTGTTTTCCATTCAGTAAGACTTCTTCTCCACTTCCTTCATCATGATACTTTTTTCTTCTTCTAACCCTCTGATTTTCATCACTGTATTCGATGTTGGTTTTTTGGTTTGCCTGCATTTCATACTCATCAAACAATTCCCGCTGCGATGCCAAAAAATGTAAGAGCGATTTTAAAAGATCGACTGCTGTTGTAAGTTCGATGGCTGGATGTTGTAGGGATTTGCTTACTGCATTTATCCGATAAAGTATGGCATTCCAGAAAAGTGTCATTATTACATTTTCTTTTTTTTCAAATTCTTTGATCAAACAACGAGCCTCGTGAATTGTTTGTGTTTTGTCTTCAATAATAGACTGCAAAGCTTTCTGAAAATCGAGGAAACCTTTTGATAAAGCTTTCGTTGCGTCGGCTCTAACACACCACCTTGTAAAAGATACTTTTTTTAGAACTAATCCGTTTTCAATGTTATTTTGCATTATTCCCCAGCGATGAGTTGATGCGGAGAAAAAGTTATACAAGGTCTGCACAAATCCAAAAAAACTTATTGCACCAATGCAACACTCTGCAGAACGCACTCCCACCAAATTTAGGGAATGCGCTGCACATGGAACGTAATGTGCGAGAGGATTAATTTTTTTAATATGCGCCTGTAGGCCATTATAGCAACCTGACATATTTGAAGCGTTATCGTATGACTGCCCTCTCGTATTTTTGATGTTAATATGATATTTATTTAAAAATTTCAAAATTGCTTCTGCTAGTTCTTCCCCTTTATGACTGGCCATTGGAATAAAGGCCAGAAAACGTTCTGCTACTTCTCCGTTTGACTTGACATATCTCAGCACTACAGTCAACTGGTCAGTATGAGAAATGTCTAGTGTGGAATCGACACTTATGGAGAAATATTTAGCTTCGATAATTTCGTTCACAATAAATTCTAAAACCCGGTTTCCCAATATTTCAATCAATTCCTCACAAATTGTTGAAGACAAATATGATGGTCTTCCTTTTCCTTTATTGCCATATTTAGCTAAATGAGCACTAAGAAAAGGATCATACTCGGCGAGTAATTCTAAAATTCCCAAATAGTTACCATTATGCTGAGAACCAAGAATTTCATCATCCCCACGAAATGGCAATCCACGAGATACAAATTTGATGACCGATACTAGTCTTTGTAAAATTTGTGTCCAATATTCTCTTTCTTTGTTGATGGAAATTTCCAAAGAGGTGTCAATTCGTCCATGAATACGGCGTCTACTAATAAGGGTATGAACACATTCTTGGTGTTTTGAATTATTCTCATGGGCTTGCATTCTGTCTGTCGCATTTTTCCAATCAGAAAATCCAGTTTTGAATTGCGATCGACTCTGCTCTTCACCAAAAAGAACACATGGAAAACAGAATACTTACCCTTACCCTGTGCTAATGCGTTTGTATTTGTAACATTTGAAAATATTGTTTTTTTCTGGGGCCCTGCTATGTTACTTTGTGCTACTTTCGAATCTGTTCGAAAGTTAATTTTAGTTGTACTTCCTACTAACTTTTATTAGATATTAAAACGTGAAAAAAATTTGAGCTGACTGTCGAAAATCCGAAAAAAAGGTAAAAATCTCTCATTCTGGCATCGCTGGGTTGGGCCCATTAGGATGGGATGGGGCATGGGAGTCATAATTCATTATAAACACGTATACACTGTTTCTTTTTTTGTTGTTCTTTTTTCTTATATTTATGGCAAGTATAAAAAATGTAATGCTGTTTTTTATTGAAGGTGCATCTCCAAACAAATTTTTTGTTCGTAGTCAGAGCGAGGGGCCCCTAGCTCAAGCGGGGCCCCTAGGCAGCTGCCTAGTTTGCCTTGAGGCTAATCCGGCACTGAAGACAAGGCAGCTGACCAAGTAGCAGGGTATTCAGGGTATAGAGTCTTTTACGTCTTTTACAAATAAATTATTTTGTTATGAATTTTATTTGATTAGTTTAGCATAAATAATTTAATTAAAAATTACCATCATCATCATCATCGGCTAGGCAACAGGGATCCGGTCCTTGCCTCATACAATAAGTCTCTCAATTTAGCCCGACCGCAAGCCGTGTCGCTATCCAGTTGCTCATCCCAAAGCTTTGAGCATTCTGATCTACGAAATTCCTTCAACGTATGTATGGTCTGCCATGCTGTCGCGTACTATAAAATATACTACAAAGCATTTTCCGAGCTCTTACGAGCTAGGAGACAAGCCCAACGGAGTCTACCGAACTTCATTTTTGTCATAATATCAGCTTCAAGGTAGATTGCATTTAGTTCTTGATTGTAGAGTCTACGGAATGGTCTTTTCTTACATGAAGGGCCAACAATTCTCCGCATAACCTTCCACTCGAACGCACCTAATAGCTCGGAGTGCATTTTACTAAGGTCGGAGGGCGTTTAACTAAGCTCTCTAAAGCTCTCCGAACTCCGATCCATATGAACTGGCAGAACCATCGTCCAGTTATTGTCTTTGAGTAACCGCCTGCGAATGTCTTCTCCTATGTTGTTATCGGCTGCTACTATCGACCCAAGGTATTTGAGGGATTGCACTGCTTCAAATTCATGCCCCCCTACATTAATTGTTTGACCAATTGTACTTCTTCGCAGTCAACACCACAATTTACTTTGTTTTTCCTTCAATAATGTGCAGCATATATTTGGTGCGCCTGCTTAATCTGGAGGAGGGAATCGTGTACGGCTTGTTGTCCCGATGATGTCGTCTGCCCGTATCTGGCTGGACTTGGTAATCATGATCCCTTTTTTTCACGAGCCATTGCTTTCTCCAATGCTAGGTTGAAGAAGAGGCCTACTAGGGGTGAAAATCTGATAAGTTGATGACTTGCCTATATGAAGCCACCGATCTTGTAGGATATAGGAGATTATCTTATAGGTGATACTCAACAACGTGATGCCTTTATAGTTGCTGCACGTTGTGACTTTTTTTTTCTTATGTATGGACATATAATTCCTTTTCGCCAGTCTTCTAGCATTTCTTCATGTTCCCATACGCGTACCATAATTTCGTTAATTTGTTCGATGTAAAGCTGGCCTGCCATATTGAAACAGTTCGGCTGATATGCCACCAGCTCCCGGGGCTTTGTTTTAGTTGAGCCTTTTTACAGCCTTCTCGACCTCTTTTCTATGCTTGGTGATGGTAGCATATGGGTTTCTTCTTGAAGTGGTGAAGCCTCCACTTCTTCAATGAGCTGACTGTTAAGCAATTTATCAAAGTACACTTCCAATCGTTTCAGTATTTCTGTAGGATCGGAAATCAGATTTTCCTCTCCGTCTTTGCAATACGTGGTGTATACTGCGTCACGTTCCTGACAAATTGCTTGGTTTTTATTCAAATCATCAAGACTGACTATTACATAACTTATAGGGCCCATACACTACACAAACTGTTTGAGCAAACGAATGTATTTTGTTGTTGTAAAAATGTTTGTGCAAACTATTTGAGTAGTGTGTAGCGATGATGCGTGTTTGCGCAAGCGGTTTGAACAAAATCAAAAAAATTTGAATTTTTCGTACCTGCATAAACATGTTTGTGTATTGAATTTTGCTCAAACCGATGTCAATTTTCATAGAGTTAACATGAATAAACATGAGGAACGAATTTTTTGGACTGAATTCATTGAACTTTATAAAAGTTTTAATAGCCAAGGCAATAATCAAAGCTGCACATGCTAAATCACTCATTGCTCCGTGTCCGTAGGTCTAGGTAGGTCTGATTAAGATGAAAAACGTCACGCAACTAATATCTCTCAAACTACACTACACAAACATGTAGTGTGTGGCGAAACTAAGTTTGTTCAAACACACGTTTGAACAAACGTGTTTGCGTAGGGTATGGGCCCTATTAGGTAGGCATTGAGGGCTTCCACTTGCTCTCACTACGAGCACTTTTTCTTTATTAGGGAATTCATATGTAGGTCCGTGAACGTTTATAAGGCTGATGTTCTGAATTTTGATGTTTTATAAAAACTATCTGTCTTAAATTTTGACTACAAAAAATAATCTTAGCTTCTTTAAACTTGTGATATATGTAAATTCAAGTCTCTTAGAAAAATAAAATCTATCACAATTGCAAATTGAAAAGGGTAGTTAGATCTTTTACCAAACAGTCTACCACATCTTTCTAGTACACCTTATCCACCACTTTTAACTTATTAAGGGATGTGACTCTTTGGTGTGAGGTTCTCCATCCAATCATTGCTGAAACTTAGTCGATGACTATTGCGTTGGACCTTATTGCAACAGATTTCGTTTGATAAAGTTGGTACTATTGCTAACAGTGTTGAAGATATTGATATTGCTGAAGCTGCTGGGGGTGTCATTGTACCTGTTGTTGAAAATTCGGCTACTGTTGCTGAAAATGCTGAAATTGCTAAAGCTGTGAATGTTGTCATTGAGTCAGCAAGTGATAAAGGCGGTGCCGCTGAAGAACAAGGTAATATTGAATTGGCCTTAAGTGCTCTCGAGCGATTTCCGGTTCTAATGCCCAGAATAGTGAATTCGTTGTTTACACAAAATTAAAATGGTTTCCCTTGTCAAAGTTTAGTCCATCAATTTCATCTGATTCAATTATTCAATAACTTTGTTCGAATTAAATTGTGAAATGTTTCTATTTTAAATGCTATACAAGCTTCTTAAAAATGGATCCGACGCAAACGTGAGATGTGTTTGTTTTAAAATCGTTTGTAAAATGCGTTTTCAATACATATTTTTGGCTTTAAGCAATAAAGATTCTTGAATGTGACTTCATTTCAAAAAACCTATCGCCTATGATGAAATAAAGAACTCCAACGTTTCTCCATCCCATTTTGACTGTTTGAAAATGTATTATAATAATTCCAATGGAATTTGTAAATAGATCTCTGCTTAGTGGTGGACGGACAGCGCACTCGGTTCTGAAACTGCCATTGTACTTAGCTCATGAGGAAACGCCAGTATGTAATATCAGCAAAAGTAGTGAGCATGGAAGAATGTTGCAGCAGTGTATAAATTGTTGTTTTGGGATGAATGTACAATGTCCCACAAAAAAGCAGTTGAAGCACTAGATCGTACATTGAAAGACATCAAGAACAACCGGGCTATCATGGGAGGGATGGTGGTTATCTTAGCTGGCGACTTTAGACAGACCCTACCGGTAATTACTAGAGGTACACCGGCAGATGAAATAAACGCATGTTTGAAAGCATCTGTGTTATGGGTATATGTAAAAAAGTTTTGTCTGACTACGAATATGCGAGTAGGTACAGCTACACAATGATTCTCAAGCAGGACAATATGCCGTTGCTCTTCTAAAAATCGGAGAAGATTGTATGCCAACAGACTGTAACGGCTCGACTACGTTGAGTCATGAATTCTGTCAAATTGTCTGTAGCACAGATGAATTAAAAAGTAATGTCTATCCAAACCTGCATATAAATATGGGCAATCGGGAGTGGTTGTGTGAGAGGGCAATTTTAGCTCCAACTAATGAGATAGTTAGCCAGATAAACGAACAAATTATGCCGGACGTGGAGGGAGATATCGTCGAGTACCTCTCAGTAGAAAACGTTATGGGCACGGAGCAAGTAACATCATACCCCATAGAGTTTCTTAATTCTTTGGAATTATCAGGGGTGCCTTCTCATAAGTTGAGATTGAAGGTTGGTGTTTCAGTCCTGTTAATGAGAAATCTTGACGCACCAAAGTTATGTAAAGGTACACGGCTACAGATTACTCACCTACGACGAAATATTATAAAAGCTATAATCATGACTGGAATAGCAAAAGGAAAAAATGTTTTAATTCCCCGCATTCCGATACTTAAAACCGATTTGCCGTTTCAGTTTAAAAGAGTGCAGTTTCCTCTGAAAGTAGCATGACACTCACACTTAATATGGCTCATCCTATCTCGGCACAATTCAAACATACGTACAAAAAAGTACAGTTCAGGTTTTTTCATACTACTATCCAAAAGCGGTCGAAGTCGCGGGTAAAAGCTAGTTGTTTATAATTTAGATAAAATTCTTGATTAAGTTCTTAATTGAATTGAAAGTGTCAATCTCTTGTTATTGTTTCCCATAAGAACGTCTGAAAAGTTTGTAACAGAATTAGTTGCTGAACAATCACCAGTCTCAAGTGCTTCTACACTGCTTCTATTTTTGGAACAGTGTTTTATAATAAACTCAAAATTTCAGACTTTTTTTCAGCACAATTAATCAATCCAAAAATCCAATGTTTCAAAATTCAATTATATTTAATTTATTATTTGTGTAAAAGAATTGTTTATTCAGGTTCTACCGAGATTTGAACTCGGATCGCTGGATTCAAAGTCCAGAGTGCTTTTTTTTTTTTTTTTTAATTCATTTTTATTACTTCAATCTTAAATCTATCTTAAAGCTAGACAAAAATTCATAAAACTAGCCTAATTAACCATAACTTACAACTAACTTACTGGTCCCATACGGACACTCTAAGTTAAACAATAATACTTAATGCTAATGCCTTTCGGCCCTAAGATCTATTTAACTTCAATTCATTTTATTTATTTTTGTATTCATTAGAAAATTTAGAAAAACTAATGTCAATATCCTTTTTTATTTTTACTTAAAAACTACTTAAAATAAGGTCCTTAATATAAAACTTAAAGCTAACTAAAACTACCTATTCTACCTATAAACTACTTAAAACTAGAACAACCACAGCAGCAAATCTAACTATCTAACGTTTTTTGTTTTTCATATTTTGTTGTCTTTTTTTTTATTTTTTTTTGTATTTTTTTTTGTATTTTTTTTTTTTTTTGTATTTTTTTTGTATGTTTCTTTTTTTGTATTTTTTGTATTTTTTTTTTTTGTGCCACCATGCCTATTCTACTTAAAATTAAACCCTAAAACTATAAAACAAGTATGTAAGCCGGCCAAGGCTTTAAACCCCATCCCGACTACCCACTATCAAGTGCCGATTGAAGCCACCAAAACTGGTTCTCCTGCTTCACCCTATCAGTTCGGTCCCTTTCGGACACAGCCCTACTGAACCGAAGGAGCTCTGCTCCGCCTTGTGCCATGACGTCCCGATTGTACAGGAGTCGCCTATCCACGGTTCGTCGTCTGACGTGGTAGATTAGCGGAACTGCCAATCTATCCTGTATCAGACCGCATCTATCTAAAAAGAGGAATGCCTCTGGTGGAATGAAGCCGCTCAAGCGTGCACTTTCAAAATACTCGTCGTTCGGATAGAACGCCCCGAAAATTAAATTGTTGGTCGAAGACATAGCTCTTGCAATGTGACCTCGAACGAGTTTTATCACGAAATTGTCAATTCTGTTGATTCGAGCCCCGTATCAGTCCAGAGTGCTAACCATTACACCATAGAACCGTTCGGATCATGCTTTTAAATCTCAAAAGTCAATTTTAGAGTTAAGTAGCTACTAGACATGCAATTATTCAAAAGTCAAGTATTCATCAGGCTAAAACAATATTTAAAAATATACAAACAAAACATTTGAGTAAACAATTATTAAGTGCTTGACAAATATCTGCTTGGTTTATTCAAATCAAGCATGTCTACGAAGTATGCACATATATATTTGTATTTATTTCAAAAGGTCTTTTACTTTATAAGCATCTTTTGAATTCGATACAAATAAAGAGATTAAGATTCAAATTTAAAGATCAGAATCGCATTATTTTTGGAGTTACCTTAAAAGCTTAATTTTTAAATGTCAACGCTCGTTTGAAAAAGTAAAATATATGTACTTTTATGAATGGACAAATATTCTGTGCTTCCTTAAATTTGTCTTAAAGCTTAAACTTTAATTTTCCAAAATTGAATTTTCTGTGGAAAAACGTCTTTTACACTTTTAAAAACCCTTTTTTTTTAAATACCTTCAAAAGCAATCTTGTGATGAGTCATAACTTCATTTCACCTTTTTTGCAGTGATTTAAGTTCACAATATTTATTTTTTACCAATAATGAAAATTTCGTGCAAACTTTTTCAACTTCAAGCAATCACCATACCAGCTTAGGTATGCCAAATGCAATCGCGTGCAGTAATTGGCCTCTCAGTTCGTGAAATTGCATTCACGAGAAAAATAAAGAAAACTGCAAGCTAAACCGAACTTCTGTGACAAATCAAGAAATTATCAGACAATCCTATCGTGAATGTCTCGCTTAACATGCGCTAATATGTAATTTATTTCAAAACAATTTTATTTAACTGACAGAACGGCTACAACTGCAACTGTCTCTGGGTTTCTGTTTTTGTAATGTATAACGAATGCAGATCGACATCAAATGATGACGACGACGCACGGGGAAGGACGCGGAGACAGAGACGACCGACCGACGGACAAAACGCACAGTCACCTCACCATATTAATAATAATGCTAAGTAAGATCGCGTTTCCGTGAAAATCATTCATAAAATTAGCATAAACTTCATCTGGAGAGAGTAATGAAATTGGATTATTAGCAATATCTGACACCTTTTTCACGCACAGTTGTTGATGATCTTGCATAATTTTGATTTAATTGTTAATTATGGGCATTGTATTTTAAATATTATAAGGTGCTGATATTAAATGTATATAGACTTTAAGAAGTTGCATTATGTTTGTTGGTAGCATGAGAAGAACAAATAGTTTTCGATTGTTTGCAGTTAAGTCAGTAGAAAATCGCTAACTATTGATTTTTGTGTTTAGAAAGGAATTGTGATAGTCAAATTTTGTGTATTTAAAAGGTTTATAAAAGTAAAGAAAACAAAAATGAATGAAGTTTAAAATTCCAAAACTTTTTAAATAATCTTGAAAGAATTTAAAAATGCGCTGCTATTGAAGAGCTTAAATTTTGAGATGTTCTGACAGATGTAGGTAAATTATTAAATGACTTGGGCGCAGCACCCAGATATAAAAAAATTGATAAGATGCATATTATTTATACGTAGATTATGTAACTGCAAGCTCCTACTTGGAATGTTATCACTTATAGCTTGACAAATTCTGTCAGTACTTTAAAAATGTAAAGGTTTCTTATATGCAATGGCGGATCCAAGGGGGGGGGGGGGGTCGTAGGGGTCATGACTCCCCCTGGGAGATAATTTGTTTGTTTTTTCGTAGAAATTCCATTCAATTCAAAACTAATCGTATGGCGTTAATGGATATGACCCCCATTATATTTTGAATTATATTATTTTGTGTATACATATATGAAAACAAAATTTGTATTTTACTTCCTTAAACTTTGTGCTACTTTTAACTGAAGACTGGACCACGAACATAATATGAATCGGATATTCAGCCTTATTCCAAAAACGCAGCACAAATTCATCAACTTTTGACCAATGGACCATCCAGGGGGGGGTCATATGAGCCATAAAGCTTATACAGTTAAGTTGTATAAGTAAAGATTTCATCTCAAAATTTGTTAGTTATTTAACGACATTCACCAAAAAGTGGTTTGCTATCAAAAACAACTAAAATTATTGTTTTCACTCAATTTAGAATTTGAAAAAAAGTTAAGTCATGCTTTAAATTATTTTCATAAAATTTGTTTCTAAGAAAAAGAACAAATATTCAGGTTCTTAAGAAGAAACCTTGAATAAGAGATCGTCAATTTGATATTAAGTTGCCTTTAAATTCCTAAAACTAGCCTTTAATTTTATTATTAAATTTTTTGACACACATGGTGATCATTGAGGTGATTTTTACTTGCGACGTGTAGGAACTACATATGTTTCAAGTTTTGCAATAGTTACAAAATTCGAACTAGAGCTTTTAATCAAACATGACATTACGATGGTAGAGAAGTCGAAAAAAGTGGGTACCCCGATTCCGTCCGTCTGTCTATCTGTCCTGGCCCCTACATTCCAAACAATTGTGTTGATTGAAATTAAGGTTTTCAGCCGATTAGCGTAAGGCGTTTTTTTTTCATTTTATTAATACGAAAAATAACAGCACTTCCCATAGAAATTTGTTTGTTAAAATATGTGATTTTTTCAAAACTTTCTCTAAATTTTGTATTCTTAATTTGGCTTCTTTCTACAAGGGAAACATATTTTGGTATTGCTCCAGAAGGGTACGCCTCATAACCTTTATTTTGTTTTTAAGTTTTCTCAAGAACTAATGGAACGATTTCAATTATCTTCTCTTTTTGTGCAAGTTCTTGTCGATGATGAAATGATCAAATTGATGATGGTTTTTGATGATCAAAAATGTAATTTTTTTAAATTTTAAAAAATAATATTAAATTGGTTTACAAAACTCGATATCTCAGAAAGGGGTCTACATTTTTTAACGAAATTAAAATGTATATTTATAAGAACTTTATTTAGTGCTTACCAAAAATATTTTTAAGACAAAATTTAAAATGATTTTCGAAAAAAAAATAAGTTACTCTAGAGTTTTTAAGAAATGAAATGGAATTTAAATTTTTGAGAAAAACTTATTTTGCAGATACATTTTTAAATTTTAAAATATAGGAAATATTTTTAAACCGAATTTTGGGAAAAATTAGCAAGTTCTAACGACTCAGTCGTGCATTTTATTTCTTTCAAAATTAATTTATACAATACAAAAGATCTTAAAAAATTAAATAAATCTACTTTTGAAGTTAATTTACTTTGGATGCTCTAGAACTGAGATTTAAACACTAATTTCAATAATATAATTGTCCCAAAAACTGCAAAAGTGACAGTTTTGTTAAGCTAATGGCGAAATTCAAGAACCAAACATTTTTCTCTCTACAATTTTCTGTTGACTAAGATCAAAATACGAGTAAACAGACTGATAGGGATAGTAATAATAGAGAAAAACCTGACAATTCTTCGTATCATATCCTCTCTCAATTTCTGGTTTTGTAGCCTTCTTCGCATTATATATTTTATTTTTGGAAAAAAAGCTAATTTTCCAAACAGTTTCTTACATTTCTTTGTGAAATGCACCAAAAACCCTCTAAACTATTGTGATTTAGCTCTTAAATATGGCATATTTAGAAAACTGTTGGAGTCTTGGATTGCTTTCATATGTGGCGAGTCATCATAAATTGCTGTACATTGTACAACAATGTTCTATAATAATTTGATAATTAAAGTTGTCACTGTGGTACCCGTGGCGTAATGGTTAGTACGTTTTACTATCATGCCAGAGGTCTTGGGTTCGATCCCTGCCTATTCCAACTAAAGTTTTTTTCACGCGGGTACTGCCTCTTGCGAGGAATTGACAAATTCTCCAAGAGTAATTTTTGTCTTGAAAAGTGCTTTCTCAAATTAGCCGTTCGGATTCGGCTTAAAACTGTACGTCCCCTCCATCCCAGACAACAGTACTCGCACACAGGAATGGTCGAGAGTTGTAAGTCACTATGCCCTAGTTCTCAACGGACTGTTGCGCCACTTAATTTATTTAAAGTTGTCACTTTAGCCCTTCAAATGTGTTAACGTAAGGTTAAGATGCACATTATGTTATTTAAATTTTGTTAGCCACCTTTACAAAACATTAAAGAACATTTTTAAGCTGTGAGTAAAAACTCATCTTAGTTTGTTAAGTTTAAATCAATTGTAACTCCTAGATATTTAAAATTGGACACTGAAATAATTTTGAAACAAGAATCGGAACAAGAACCAACATCTTAAAAATGAGGCCTACAACGACCATAAAAAGGAAAGGTGAATTGTCCACAATTCGACCCATGAAGATGAAATATAAAATTTTAATTGCAAAGCTGATGACTAGAAGTTTTGAATGACATTATTTTAGTTTTTTTTTCACTAAGGATTAACTTATGAACAGAGAATAAAGTTCTATAAGAACTTCGAGATCTTCTTCAGTTTGAATATTACAATTGAATTATGTTTTGAATTAGTAGTTAAACGATATATCATCCGCAAAAGTCGTAGGAAGGCCATTTAACTGCAACCTAAGGAGAGAGTTAATATAAACTAGAAAAAACAAGGGACCCAGTACGGAGCCCTTAGATGCTCGAGATTTTAGATATCGGGCTTCAATCATTACACCATTTACTACTACTTTTTGAACCCTTTCTTTTAAATATGACTTCAGCGATTTAAAAATAAAACTTCTAAATCTGTATTAGGTATATGATTTACTACGCAGTAAATTATGATCAACCCTGTTTAAGGCTTTAGTCATATCAATATAAATAGCCATAGTCAGTTTATTATGATTCAAGCTGCCATAG
Source organism: Eupeodes latifasciatus (assembly GCA_920104205.1). Lineage (NCBI taxonomy): Eukaryota > Metazoa > Arthropoda > Insecta > Diptera > Syrphidae > Eupeodes > Eupeodes latifasciatus. The sequence continues at coordinate 394,226,739 of OV049924.1, forward strand.
AGTTGACTGCAAAGTCGAAGAATTGCGTCTTCGAAATCCAGTTCCAGTTTGAAATCCAAATTGATTTTCGCTAAAAAACAATTTTTACGAGTAGGTATCTAAGATCCTTTGGATCGAAAACAAAGCTGATAGGTTGTAAATAATTTAGAATTTCAACTGTGTTGATCAGAACGGTTGCAATCAACATACAAATCTAAAGACGGCTTTATATTCGTTGAATTTATTCGAAATACATTTTGAATTTTAGAGTTCGTTTTCTTTCCTAAAACATAGTTGATAATTTTCCATTCTTTTTTCACATTCAGCCTTATCACAGGCCCCGTCGTAATAGATTCGTAGTACGAACCCCGAAAAAAAGTATCATTGCTCCCGTCGTACTAAAAAAATTTGCTACGAAATTCGGAGTTCATGAAAAGTGGTATCACTAGCCCCGAATGAATAGGAAGTTTGGCAGTTTTTTCTACGAACAATTATTTTGATAGGAGTTCAATTGAAAACGAACAAAAAATATTTAAAATAAAATATTTGAAAAGAATCATGTAAGTTTTACTATTGTTTTAATGTGAAAGTGTTTACCTATATTTTTTATTTTTTTTTGAAGGGCAAGTAAAGTTATCACAAATAAAATTCAGTTCCAAAGGCTTTATGAAATGCTTGAAGAAAAACCTGAAATTGACCAAGGATTTTCGAAAATCCATAAGGAGGAAGTGAATTCCTTTTGGGAAGCAGTAAAAACATAGTTAAATAGCCTAGGCCCACCTGCTAAGGACACCTCTAGCTGGAGAAAAGTAAATTGAATAGATTAGTCCAAACTTTTTTATAATTTAATTCAATGTGGTTGAGATTGGAAGGCATACATCAAGAGAAAAATGGTTGAGAACAAAACAGAATGCAAAGCTACAGGTGGCGGAGGAAATAGAATGCATTCTTTTAGCAGCCTCAAAGAAGGTGTCATAAGACTGACTGGCCTTGAAACTTAGGTATACCAGAGGAAAAAAAGATACACAATCTTTTGGATTCGAAAATTCTTCCGAGCCTTTAGAATCTAATGAACCTTGTGAAGAGAACCAACTCGCTGATGTTTCGAAGTCATCAGACGTAGTTGATGTGAGAAATGTTCCACGGCGTCTTCTAACCACTTCGCGTATCATATGATTCATCCAGCCTTTTAAAAGAACAAAGAAAATTTTGCGCTGCATTTTTAGTGTTCGTCGTCTTCGTGTATTTTCTTCATGTATTGCAAAGATTGCAACGGCATTATTATCCATTTTTAAAGACAAAAATAAAACTAAATCGAAAGATGAAAAACAAGCTTTTATTTGTTTTTCTTATTTTGACGCAAATCAGCTGATTTTGACACTCCGAAATTAGTATTTCTGTGTGGCAATGCTTTTTTGATTTCGTTCGGGGCTTATGATGTAAATGTATTCGTATTCGTAGCGTAACAAAATTTTCGGGGACTCGCTACGAGGGACTCTGTGATAGGGGTGATTACCTTTCGAACATTCGAATAAATTACAATAGAAATTTTCACGGTTTGATTCAACGTTAATTCTAACAAATGTACTTAAGAAATCATAATATTTTTGTAGTTTTGTATTATTTAGATTTCTTTTTAGCTTAGTACAAACTTTGTTTATATTTTGTATCTATCTAAGAAGACAATGGCTCATCCAAAATTTATATAACTTTTCGTTCTCAAGACATCGACCTAAAATGCATTTTGTATTTCAGATGATACTCGTAACATCATGATTTTCAGAAATAACTTCCAACAATTCTTCCAAAGTTTATGAAATTTGGTAAATTTATTAAATTTTAATTAGAAAATAAGAATCAAATAAGTCTATACATACATATATGAAAGGATATTTTTTTGAGCAGTAAAGAAACAAAGTAAAATGAAATTACAAGTTAAGTGCAAAGAAAAAAGTAATGTTTGCTTTAGGCTGAAAACACACCCGATCAAAAAAAAACGTTTTTTGCTCGATATTAAAAAAAACGTGCCCTTTTAATGGCACTGGGCTCATTGTGGGAGTAATACTTTTTTTTTGCATTCAGGTCCATATTGGTTAAAATTTGGGCACAAAGTAAACATAGAAACAAAAAAATACTGTTAAATGCAACGAAAGAAGAAAGTAAAAATAACGGAACCAACATTTTGTTTTCCAAAAAAACAGCAGGTGAGCTATCGGGAAGCAAACAAAAAAACATATTTTGCTTTATCCGGTGTGTTTTTGCAGCCCTAGGTGTACCGTATTTTAATAATACCTTATTGTGTTGTAATTAATAATTAAAATGAATCAAAATTGTTGTATATGGAGAAAAGACAATCCTTAAGCCATTACACACAGGGGACATCATCAGTCCTTATTTCTTTCGAAGTAAGAAAGTACAGGGTGCGGCAAAGCCGACTGACGAGTTTTGATGGGCTATAAATAACCAACAGTAAAACTTAGAGAAAACATTTTTTTTTATTTAAATCAGTATTCAATCCTATTTTTAAAAATTATTTTTTGAAAATTATATCTCCAAGATGGCGGCCGTCAGCATTAATACACTGTTGTAGACGATCTCTGAAGCTTTCACATGATTTCCGGCACATTTCGACTGGTATGGCCTCGATTTCCGCGGTGATTTTCTGTTTAATTTCTTCTATGGTATGTGGGCGATGTCGGAAAATGTCTGGATGAATGATAAATCTTCGTGAAGAATTCTCCTCAAAGAACGGTCTGAGATTCCCAAAGCTACCGCGTGTTTCCGGGCTGAGCGTCTTGGTGACTGCTCAATTGACTCTCTAACCAACTGCACATTTTCGGGGGTTCTTACCGTTCTGGGTGCTCCGTTTACAAGTCTACTTAGGGTACTTCCAATTTCTTCCAAATTCCGTATCCACAATTTGATAGTGTTTGCAGAAGGAACAGATTCAGCACGTGGAATGCCGAAGTGTATACGAAAAGCCCTTTGTGTAGCGATCACAGAATGATTATTTTCGTAATATCCACACACGACAAAACCACAATGTAAAGGGTGTCCCAAAATTAACGCAAGTTTTGAATTTGCCGCCATTTGTGCAGTGAAGTGTTGGCAACCCTGAAAAAAAGCAATTTGACAGCTAACAGTATAGGGTTATTAAAAATGGAGCGTTACACGAGAGAACAACGTGTCTTCATTATTAAAGAATATTTCAAAAATAGTGAAAGCTTGGCGGCTGCAGTTCGAAAATTTCATACAAAATATGGTCGGAATAGTGTTTTAACTTCGTCAACTGTGAAGAGATTAATTGAAAAATTCATGGAGACTGGATCCGTTGGAGACGCCAAACACACTGGTCATCCAAAAACAAGCCGTTCAAATGTGAATGTCGAAGCAGTGCGTGAGAGTGTTGCTGACAATCCAGGAACCTCAATTCGACGTCGTGGACAAGAATTGCAAATTTCAAGAACCTCTCTACAGCGTATACTCACCAAAGATCTGTGTCTTCATGCTTACAAAATTCAATTAACACAACAATTGAAGCCTAATGACCATGGACAGAGAAGAGAGTTCGTTGAATGGATTATTGAACATCAACAAATGGACACTGATTTTTCGAGCAAAATCATCCTAAGCGATGAAGCACATTTTCATCTTGATGGCTTTGTCAATCTCCAAAATTGTCGCATTTGGGGTTCGGAGAACCCACATGTGATTGTCGAAAAACAAATGCATCCACAACGCGTGACTGTATGGTGTGGATTTTGGGCTGGAGGCATAATTGGGCCATATTTTTTTGAAAATGATGCTGGTCAAGCAGTGACTGTTACTGGTGCTCGATATCGCGACATGATTACACAGTTGTTTCTGCCAAAATTGGATGATATTGATGTGACCAATATGTGGTTTTAACAAGACGGTGCCACATGTCATACAGCCCGTGAAACAATTCAATTACTGCATGAGACATTTCCAGGTCGTGTACTCTCTCGTTTCGGTGATCAAAATTGGCCTCCTAGATCGCGTGATTTAACACCATTAGACTTCTTTTTATGGGGTTATTTGAAATCACAAGTCTATGTCAACAAGCCCACAACCACCCGTGCATTAAAGGAGGAGATTCAACGCTGCATCAACGAAATTCAGCCACATTTATGCAGAATGGTGATGGAAAATTTCAACAAAAGAGTGCGCATGTGCATGCAAAGCCGTGGAGGCCATTTGTCCGATGTGTTATTCCATACATAACCCTATCCTATGTACTTTACGAGTCAATAAAAATATAACTATCAAAAGACTAAAAACGGCGTTTTCTATTTAATTCAAATCTTGCGTTAATTTTGGGACACCCTTTACATCTGTCCAGACATTGATTACGAATAAAAACGGCATTACCGTACAATTCAAAATATACCACTTATTAAGGCTTACTCTTATCTTATCTCAGGCTAATGACCTCATTAAACTCGTCAGTCGGCTCTGCCGCACCCTGTATTTGCCTTTTCGGTGAATGACTAGTAGTAGTAGCACTAGTAAAATGTTTTTTATTTCCAACTTAATATCTAGAAATTAAGATTTTCAAATAAGGTTTTAAGTTTCTTTTGAAGTTAAAAATGCATAACTTACGACATTGACAAACGTCGTCGTCTGTCTGGTAGTTGAATTTACATATGTACATATTATAACAATTATTAGTTTTAAATCAAAATTTGGTGATAATTTTAAGAAAATTTTTTACTTGTTATATTCTCTCACTAGTTCATTTCGGTATGGTAAGGCTACAGTGATAAGATTCGCAAGTCATTCAAAACTGGTGCTGTTTTCTCCATTGAGCACCTTGGTTATTTCCGCTTCTGTTAACCAAATGTTCCCAAGAAATGGCCACCCTAAATTCCTTTAAACCCGGACATCTGCACAAGAAGTGCTGGATGTTTTCTTCCTCCCTTAAGCTGCACACAGTACATAATGATGATTCCTTCTGGCCATATCCGTTTCCATTAAGCTTGATTAAATCACATCTTGCCTAAAAAATCCAGGTGATCTTTTTCAGTTCGAAACCATCGTTAATGTAAATCTGTCCTCTTAAATGATCCAGATGTTTGTAGATGCGCGTACTGCTCTCAGATGCCCTTTGTAGGCTTTCTTGTTGACCCTCTGATTTCAACTGCCGCAATAGATCATTGCCTTTTTGGATCCAATCAATTTGAGAAATAGATCTCTAATCCCAACACAGTCCAAAACAATATCCAAGATTGTTCAATTCCTTTACCCAGAACAATTTTTTCCTAAAAAAATGTAGGCAATTTTAAATTCGTTTTAAAAAATAGCGTTGAAGTTTATCCACTTCTTTGAACATTCCAAAGCCCCGTAGATTTGAATAGCTCTACAAACCGCCTGAAATAGTTTCCCTTTTGGTTTTTAAGTTGATATTTCTTTTTGCTAGAAAGCATTACCACGTCGAGTTTATGCTGTTCTTGGCTCCAGTGTTTCTCTTTTCTACGTGCTTTGAAAACGACATCTTTGGTGAAAGTAAAACTCCTAAGTAAGTATAGTTGGAGACAATTCGAATTCTTTCTCCATTTAATGTCCAATTTTCTTGACTAGATAACCTTCCACCATTTTAGATAACCTTCCACCATTTCTGAACACCATTATCTCGGATTTAGATAGATTTACTTCTAGGCTCCATTTAATGCAGTAACATTCCAGTTGCGTTATCATCTGCTGCAAGACCGTGACATCATCCGCCAGAATAACCATATCGTCTGCATAAAGCAGAAGCCTTATGTTGAACAAGTCAATAAAGAGTCCTCCTCCTAAAGATTCATGCAAATCGTTTATATACAGTGCGAAAAGCAACGGTGATCGCAAGTATCCCTGTTTGACTCCAAAAAGTGTCTCAAAATATTCGGAGATCTCTTTTCCCGTCCAAACAGCTGATTGTGTGTTGGAGTATATGGCTTCTATCAAGTTAACAAATTTTGTCGAAACTCCTATTGTGTGTAGTTTGTAGATAAGCAATTTTCTTGAGATTTATCAAATGCAGCTTTCAGATCGACAAAAAATGCATACACCTTCTTTTTTTGTGCCAACTTCAGAATATTTTTTCATAAATCTCGACTGAAATTCTGTTAGTATATCATTTGCCTCCACCCATGAGAATTCTCGTTGAGAATTCCCATCATAATCAAATGAATGACTAGCGTTATCAAGTTATGTGGACTGATTCTTTTCCAAAAATGAGTTAGCTTGACATCGACATCATTTGGTCCACAACAACCATCCAATCCAATCCAACCATTATTGCAAAAATCTATTTGGTGACAACTTTATTTTAAAAAGCGGTCTTTACGATTATGTTAAGCCATTGCTTTATCCTGACAGACTACCAACATTTGAAGCATTGGAATCTAATAGGTATCTAAGACATCTTGACGCCATATTTAACGAAAAAAGTTGTCAGAATTTAAGTGATTAAATGGACTTTGTAACTTGATTTTTCTAAGGCTTTCTATAGGATTAACACAGTATTGATTAAGATCCTTTTTACCCTTGGTTTTTATTCCAATATTTTGAGATGGTTTGAATCTTATAAAAAGGGTGCAACAAATATGTGCGACTTATTAACATAGTATGTATATCATTCCATAGTTGTGACTTCTGGAGTGCTTCAAGGAACTAATTTAGGTCCACTCCTCTTTCTGCGCCATATATTCGATATTCCCAATTGTATTATATCCTCTCATTATCTTATGTTCGCCAATGACATACAAATATTTCGGTGCAATAAATTTGTCGATGACTGTCTTCACCTTCAAAATGCTGCCAATTTTCTATCTTTTCATCCAAATTTTTAATCCATATACTATTTTTATAACATTATATGCCATTGCAAATGGTTATAGACAAAAAAGACCTATTCGAGACATTATCAAAAATCCCAGGCCTAGGGCGGCATAATTTGAAGGGCGGCAAAATTTATAAAATGCTTAACACTTCAACAAACAAAAGAGAACTGTAAGAATAGAAAAATCTCACCTCATCTCATCAAATAAAAGAAAAAGAATCTACGAAGTTAGATAATTTACTTCAAAAAATCCAGAAATATCTAGTTTTATGACAAGCCTAACTGAATCTTCTAACAATGACCAACAAGCATCATGTTCATCGGTTGTAAGTACATATCTTGTTTTGATTGGTAATAATTTTCTTATTAGCATTGATTTGTATTTGCAGCTGGAATCAGAAGAGACTTCAGAACAAGATAGCGAAAAAGTACACTCTTTCCTATCACAAGGTACGAACGAGGCACCGTCAAAATTTTCTTCATCACAATATACTGAGGAAATCTAGTCAACAGCTGATATTTTTAAATTTAATACTGACCCCTTTTTATGGAACTTGAATGAAGAAACACGGGATTTTATATCTATAAACGGTGTACCACGAGATGATAATGCAGACTTTAAAAATTCTAGAAATGTTTATGGTGATAAAACGAGGTATTGTTCCAAAAGTTTATTTCAACGTACTTTAAAAAATGGAGAAATTCAACGCCTTCGTGAGTGGTTGATTTATTCAGAAACTAAAGGCTCTGTATTTTGTATTCCATGCTTATTATTTGGTAGAAGTAGTGAAATGAATACTTTTACTGACTGGAAAAACTCAAAAGCACGCATCGAAGCTCATGAAAATTCTGACTGTCACAAAACTAACATTAGTCATTTTAAAGCTCGAGCAGTAGTTCACGGTTCTAATAAAACAACTCGATGAAGAAATAATGTATTGGAAAAAAATTGTATACCGAGTAATTGCAATTATTAAATCACTAGCAATAAGAGGCCTGCCATTTCGAGGAAATTAAGAACGAATAGGAGATCCTCATAATGGAAATTTTTAGGAACAGTAGAGCTCCTTGCTGAGTTTGATCCATTTTTATCTGAACATTTAAAATTGTAAAATAATCTAAGAAGAAATTATACTGTTGATTTAAAATAAAGTACTACAACAAACTTCTAGTGAAGTGCAATCTGCTGAGTATTTTGGTATAATTGTAGATTCTACGCCTGATATAGCACATGTCGATCAACTTACTATAATTATGAGATACATATGTACGTGATAACGGTGAAATTGTTGAAAGGTTTCTAGAATTTCTACCATAAAGCTTAAGATGTTGAGGATGCAAGGATTATGTTCCCTGTTGCGCCCATTCTTTAAATTTGGTAGGGTCATGTGCCAGTTGAATCGGTTACATTAGTTGTTGACTTCTTTTCTACTTTACAAGAACTATACAATTTCTTTACTATATCTACTCATCGTTGTGAAATCGTGGTGCAGCGTACAAATTTAAGAAATAAGAGTCTTTCTCAAACTCGTTGGTCTGCTCGACATGATGGATCTTACGCATTAGAAAAAGAGTAGTCTGCAATAATTGATGCACTGGAATTTATTGACGAAAGCAGAGATGACCGTCTACGCGATCTGAAGCTACGGGACTGCAGCGAAAATTACAACATTTAGGAACAGCAATCCTAGTCATTGCCTGGAATGTAATTTAAGGTCGTTTTAATGCTGCTTGTAAGAAGCTTCAAGATTCGCAAGCTGATTAATCATCCGTTGTACAGATCTATAGTTCTCTGGCTTTATTTCTTCAAGACATGAGAGACAGACAATTTTCTGAACATAAAAAAGAACTAAAGCAATGTCTGTAGTTCAGGATTATTATCGTTATGATACTCATCGCAAAAAAAAAACCGAAAAATTGAGCCAGATGACTCACGGGTAAACAGTCTTCAAGATGTTTATTCGAATGTGGACATTGCTCTCCGAATTTTTTTGAGTATTTCGGCTACAAATTGTTCAGGAGAAAGATCTTTTTCCACTCCAAAAAGATTTAAAACACATCTACGTGCAAGCATGGGCCAAGATAGACTTAATGCTCTTGCATTACTATCTATTGAAGCACAACTAGTCCAAGAAATTAATTATGACGATATAATCGACGTTTTTGCGCGGACGAAAGCCAGGAGAAAAAATGTTTGAATTGATTAATATAAAAAAAATATTTTATTTGTCTATCTAAGGATTATAACTTATTTATCTTTTAAAAAAAAGTTATTTTGAAAAAAAAAATATTGGATCAAAAAAAATATTGGATCAAAATTTATGAAATAAGATTTATCAATAAGGGCGGCGCATCGAATGGGGCTTAGGGCGGCAGTAAGCCTAAATCCGTCACTGGCTATTATAGACTTCCATTGTACTATTAGCTGTGATACCTTTAATATTCGTATTATTAATTCATTAACTTTGTTAAACTCTGCTGGTTAAGTGTTATATTATTATTAGGTATTTAGTTATGTTTAGGTATTTATACAAACTTGTAAGGTACCGAACGTTGCTTATAAATTATTTAGTAGTCTTTAAGGTTATTATTTATTTTTGGTTTGAAAATGTATATCTGCTTAATGGAAATAAATAAATAAATAAATATTATCGATGGACGTTACATAAATATCTATTGATTCTGTATCATCATCTTAAATATATATATATTTATGCAAAGAATAGGTATTTAAACAAAGTAGGTAATATAGACGCAGACACATTAAAAGACGATGAAAATGTTATTATTATGAAATATTGCCACAATCCCACTTTAACTTACTTCAATAGATATTATCACCATCCATCAGCATCCAATGTTTCATTTAGCCAAAACCAAAGTCGAAGACGAAAGCTGAAAAGCTGAAAGCCAAAAGCCGACCTCCTTATTTGCACCTCTAGTTGGTATAACAAATCTCTTCATTTCATCCATTGATCGCATTAAATTAATCACACCACAGTCATCGCATTAGCAATTCAGGGAAGCATCTCAAAAGAACGTCCATAAGATAGTAGATAATGTGGAACATTTAATGAGGTGTGTGCACCGCAGGGGCACATTGTGTTCGAAGCTTAAATAAAGAAAATTACAGTTTAACTTCAGCTCCAGAGTCAGAAGAAATCTTTATAAGAATATACTCGTAAGGTTGCTACTTGCCACTTGCCAGTGCCATTCCACTTCCATTGCCATTCACGTCCATTGCTGAATGTGAATGTTGATGTTGATGCCACATCTGTATCTCACTTCGAAAAGAGATAAGCCAGCCAGCAGAGCAGTAGCAGTAGCACTTGCAACCGAAAAAATATATAAATCACCAATGTCAGCCGGGTTAACATTAACGGACTCATTAGCGGCGTAAATTCAATTCCCGGTCCGAGTCGGATGCAATGGCGGATTGGTGGCGCGGCGCCGCCGCCGCCCGCCGCTGCCGCCGCTATACTATAGCAGCCTGGCCTGCTTAACTGTGGCTGCATCCACCATCGATTCAAGTGTTTAATTATTGATGTCACGAAAACAAATAATTAACCACAATAAATACGGTGGCGTGTCGGTCGTTTGGTCCGTGTCAATTGCTGCAGTGGGGCTGAGGCGTCGCGTCTGGCCATCGGAGAGGTGCTGTCGGAGGGTGAGCACGCATTTGCAATTTGAATTTGCTCCACCACAAGTCGCTTGGACGGATTATATGTTGCGGACACCTTAATATGGTTTGATACAGAGCTGATACAAAAAAAGGAAAAGAGTGAGCGTCCAACCTAGATTCAAACATAAAAATAAGAAAATAAAAAGTATCTGAATTCATAAAACGCAAGATTAATTAGCGAATGAGCACCAGTGTTGTCACTTTCATAAAAGTTTCGTAGATATATGTATGTAGATCAAAATAAATTTTAACTATAAATAGTTGCCATTTAAGGACCTACATTTCAATATTGTTTCTTTATTTTAAACTGAATTATAGTTTACCAAAATATTATTACAAAATTTTGTGCAAGATACACAAATATGAAGTCAGTATCTCTCTTAGTTCTCATAACTTGAGTGGAAACCCTATTTCGTGTTTTGTAAAAAAAGTTGTCAATTGGATTCTAAATAAATAACTAAAAGTTAGCAACAATATTTTTCTTATGATAAAATAAGTTTGGTTTTGAAACCAAAATATATTTTTGTGTCTATTTTTGTTCCGAAGTCGTATTTAGTCGAAAACCAATTTTTACCAACTTTAGTATCATTTTTTGAAAGTTTTTATGTTCTTATTAAAACAAACATCGATTTCATTTTTCGATGTTCAGTCTCCTCGATGCAAGTGCCATCCATGGATAATGTCAATGGGGGTATATCTCGCTTTAACGATACAAGACAGCATTGGTTTTTCGAAGCATTAAATTCCACGCGGTTTTTTAATCCCCATTGTACAATGCTGTTTAAGTCGGAATTTAATGAGCTTATCATATTTTGTCGTTGCAGTTCCATATCCGAAGAAGAGCGATGTGACTATGTGAGTCTGAAAACGAATATGAAAAGCTAAGAGTACTATCGTCAGCGAAACAATGTATTGGACTAGAAGTTGCAGACAGGAAATCATTAATAAAAAGAGGCTGGGATGCGACCCACACTGATAACTTCCCATCCCGTCTGTCGATTTGTCTTGCTTAAAAGTTTGTCTATATGTATCAATTTTTACCAAATTTGCGTACTATTTTTTGTAGATTTTATTTTTTTATGAAAAACGGACTGTTGAATTTTTATAAAAAAAATTACTGAATATCGGAAACAATATTTTCTGTGAAATAAAATAAGTTTGAAGCCAATATTTGTAATTTTTGAAAAGCTGTTTGAGTCGAAAGTAAATTTTTACCAAGTTTTAGTATTGTTTTTTTTAGGTTTTTATTTTTTGTAAAAAAAACTGTCAATTCGATTTTTCTCAAAATTTTATCGAATGTTGAAATAAATATTTCTTATAAGTTAAAATTAGTCAGAAGCCGTTATCTCAAATTTTTGAAAAGATATTTGAGTCGAAAATCAATTTTTAACAACTTTTTTTAATTTTTTTTTTCGGTTTTTAATTTTTTGTAAAAAACCTGTCAATTCGATTTATTTCAAAATTTTACTGAATGTTGACAACAATATTTTTGAAAGATAAAAGTAGTTTAAAGCCAATAACTCAAAGTTTTGAAAAGCTTTTTGAGTCGAAAATCAATTTTTACCAACTTTTATTAATTTTTTTTTAGGTTTTTATTTTTTGTAAAAAAAACTGTCAATTAGATTTTTCTCAAAATTTTATCAGATATCAAAAACATTATTCTTCATTGCACAAAATTGTTTTGGAGATGAAATCATATTTTAGTCGTAAAATTTTCGAGGTGACAAATTTTTTTTGTCAGTTTTTTTGATTTATAAAAAAAACCGTTAATTGGATTTTTTTCCAAAAATATAATTGTTTTGTATCACGTTACAATATATAATATAAAATTTAATTCAAGTCTCTAGCGTCATTGGTTCATGAGATATTTAGGTTTAACCAAAATTTTCACCTTTTTTTTAAACTGCTATGGTAAAAAAACCACCCACGCAATTTTCTTGAGAGCCCTTTCTGCATCTTTCCCTCTTATTATCTGTATAACAAAATTTATCTTAAGTCGATATCTCTTCTGGTTCTTGAGCTATGGACGACGAAAAAAACGTCGCGAACGTACGGACGTACGGACGTACGGACGTACGGACGTACGTACACACGCACGCACAGACATCTTTCTAAAAATCTTTTATTTCGACTCTAGGGACCTTGAAACGTCGAGAAATGCCAAAATTTTCAATTTGTCAAATCGGACCCATTACAATAACTTCCTATGGGAAGTTAAAAATGAGAAAGAGTGTTGGAGATAGAACAGAGCCCTGGGGCACACCAACATTTATTTTATGGACTTCAGACTTGAATCCATCCAATACTACTTGTATCGAACGATCCGAAATGTAATTACTAATCCAATGAAGCAGGGATTTATGAAAAAAGAAAGCACGCATTTTCGATAAGAGAGCCTAATGCCAAACCCTATCAAATGAAATATCTAGTGCAATAATCTTACTTTCTGCAAAGCGATGTAAAGATTTGCTCCACTGTTCGGTGAGATGAACCATGAAATCACCAGTGGACCTTTTGCTTCGAAAGCCGTACTGACGGTCATTAAGAAGCTTTCGATCTTCAAGATATTTCTTGAGTGCGAAAAAAGATTGGTCCCATAGAACTCACTGGCAACATAGAATTGGCGGCGAACTGACCAACTGGCGAATGACCAAACATTTTTACTGCCTTTGGGGCATTGCAATATTTTTTGCCGTAATTTTTGGTCATGTAAGAATTTGGTCCGTCGAATATGGGCGTTGCAGGCCTTCCTGGCTTGTTTGAACTTTTTCCGGCTTTCCTCAGTACGGTTGGCTTTATAGCAATGGAAACTTACTTCTTTGGCCCTAATAACCTCTTTACAGCTCACATCAAACCATTTTTTTTTCCTTAGGTCTGTTGCTTTTAACCCTGTTCGGGTTAAAGTTATCATTCCCAGGAGAATTAAACTTGTGATCATATAAGCGCTGGTGTCAGCGTCACTATCTCGAGAAATCATAGTGACCAGTTAACGATCCTGAAATAATTATTGAGACCGTAACCGTACCAGTTGGCTTTCTCGTATTGCCAAACTGTTCTCTTAGGAGCTCTTTCTTTAACTGGAGAGTTTTGACACGAGAAATTTGCTGATATAACACAATGGTCAGATGTGCGTAGAGGATATAGAACACTAACAGTGTACTTATCAGGGTCAGAAACAAGTCAAGAGTGTTTTCTGCTCGACCTTGCACGTCCGATATTCTGGTGGGCTCGTTGACCAGCTGAGTTAGGTGGTTCAACTCAGCGAAGATTTCAGCACACACTCTATCGGGCGTTGTCTGGCCTGAATGTTGAAGCCATGAAGAATTGTGTACATTGGAATCGCCCGTAACAACGATTTCAGTGTTAGGATAGGACGAAACAATTCTTTGGATGGAATCAGACAAAGCATCAAATTTACGAGAAGTTGATACTCTGTCTAAATTAGGGCTTCGATAAAGGAAGCAGTAGTGAATGATTTGCTTATTTGTTGAAAATTTAAACCACATATAATTAGAAAAGGAATTGGTGCAAATACCATATTGTGGTAAGAGCTGATAAGCAACATCATTCCTAATGTATATGGCGAGGCCATGATGGGAAAAGAATAAAGGCACCAAGCTATACCCATGAATAAAAAATTCAGCAGGATCAGAATCCTCACCTACTTGGGTTTCACTTAGTGCCAAAACAGCTGGCCTGTATGAAATAGTATGGCGGTATGCCAACAAAAATTTGCCCTTAGCCCACGAATATTACAATAATATTACCCAAGATTAATATTTTTAATTTTCGAAAGCAATTTTTACCAACTTTTAGCAGTATTTTAGGCTGTTTGTGTTTTGTTAAAAAACTTCTATAATTCTAAAAACTTTACCAGATTTCAAAAACGTTATTTTTTCGAAGAGAGAAATATTTTTTTCAGTTTTTTGATTTATAAAAAAACATTGATCGAAATTATAAAGTTATGATTAAAATTAATACGAGTATTTGGCATCAAACAAATTATTCTCTTTTTAAAATTGCTATAAGAAAAAAACCACCCACTCAATTTTTTTTGAAAGTACTGTCTGCATCTTTTGGTGTTATTAACTGTGAAACAAAATTTATTTAAAGTTAATATTTCTGACAGTTCTTTGTCGCCTAGAAAAGGGTCTTAAAACACTTTATTTAGATTCTAGGATTTTAGATTCTAGGATTTTAATTTTAAGGTATGTATAAAATATACATAGGTCCCATCATAGAATCCGAAAGGTTCTAATTTCCGTGACTCAATCATGATTTGATAGATGGCATGTGTCATATTTTCTTTGATGTCTGATTTGGTTTGTATCTATTTAGGGTCTATGCAAGTGCCCGTGACTTAGATTTTTAGATTAGATTTATAGTTCACGTTAGTTCACGTGAGATTAAAATTGACCATTTGATCGAATCTCTCTTTCAGAATTTACAATGTGTCGTGAATTATATAGCATGTAGCTTCATTTTGATAGTGCCTCATGATGTTTGGTTTTCGGTCTAACAATATGCAGCGAAATTTTTAGCAGATTATACAGTAGGAATCTCGTGGAAAATTGCACCTATTTCTATAAAAGAACTTTACGATTTGAACATGTACCTACGTCTCCATGTTGATTTGGCAAAATAGATCAAGTAACACAAAATTTGACGGTACTCTGTTAAAGTTCGGAAGTCCATACTGGAAGACTCCCAATTTAATGTTTCAAACTTAACTTTAAACCATCTACAATCGGGCCTCGAAGTGTTTGTCAATCTTAAGCTTTTGGATATGTAGTCATTAACTTTTAGTATAGTTTCAAGCCAAGTCTACGAGTATAAACACAGCCTTAAATATTATTTTTCCAAGTTCTGCTTAGTGTTCGATTTACACAAAAAAAGAATAAATAGCGAATGGTGTGAACAATCCTATTAAGGCTAACATGAATTGAGTATAATAGATAAGGGGTTTCCCATAAGAGGTTTTATTTTGAAAAGCTCACTATTTGGGCACCCGTCACTTTTGAAGCTGTCATCTTTTAACATTTGAAAAGAAACAACTACTCTTTGACTAAAAACGGAACGTAATAAGTTTTACAAAAATGGTGAGCATTTTGCTGCCCCGGTTCGCAAATCTAAAACACTTTTGCGTCATGTCATCGTGAATCACCTTCTCGAAATTATTAGTGTTGCTAAAGAACTACTAAGAATATTGCTGCTATAGCCTGAATTGTTGACAAAAATCCAAGTCTGGCGATTTCTCGTCGTTTTTTTTTTTGTTGAAATTAGACATTTTTTAACATCAATAAAAATAAATAAATAAATTTTGCTTAAATACTTCAATCTAGAGGCTTTTAAAGTTGAATTTATTTAAGAACTGAAACTTATCAATCATCAGCAATATCGTATTTCGCTGATGAATTCGTAAAACGCATCAAAATGAATCGAATTTTGATTTTCAGTGATCGGGTTCATTTTCACTACGCATTTAAGGCTTTCAAATATAAATAAAATACTAATAGGAAAATGAGGCTGTTAAAAACTTTTCAGGTAAATTTTGTAATGCTTGTGAACTATGACATATGATTTTGTATGACCAGAATTTTCGGTCAGTAATGTAACGTACACATACCACGTAAAGAACAAAACAATCGTACATTTTTAAGAAAAGTGTCTTCGCCACCGAGGTCTTGTGATTTAATACACTTAAAAGAACTGAACCTATAATTCACAATCGATTCAATACCTTAAAGATGAAATTCCTTGAGTTTTTGTATTATTATCTAAGCTTTTATTGCTCTATTCTTGAAATTGTATTGTTGGATGCTGCCGCCAAGAAGAGCTTAGAACGCTACCCGAGGTCATATTTCGTTAAATATTTTAAGTCATCAAATTATATTTATGTTTTGTAAATAATATAAAAGAAACCGAAGGTGACAAAAAGGTCACTAATGAAATAAATACTTACTTCCATTTATAACGTTGAAAGATTGTGTTTTCTTTGTTTCTGGATTTTTAATTTCATTTACAATTTATTTCAAAATTAACTCACAATTTTGAATTTAACACAGAACATTTTGGTCCTTCGCGAGCCTTTTAAAATTGAATCGCCTAGATTAATTGTGCCTATACACATTGTTTTGATAAGTTAAATCAATTAAATAAAAAGACATTGTGCCGACATTTTGTCGTTCTTTTTCAAAGTTTATTTGAAATTAATAAATTAACATTTAATGTGAATAAAAACATTTAATATTCATCATCATCATAATCATCATCATCACCATCATCACAATTATCATCATAGTCATCTTCATCATCATTTTCATCATCATCATCATAGTCATCATCATCATCATCGTCATCGTCATCGTCATCGTCATCGTCATCGTCATCGTCATCGTCATCGCCATCGCCATCGCCATCGCCATCGCCATCGCCATCGCCGCCGCCGTCGTCATCGCCAATCGCTACCCATCGCCAATCGCTACCCATTGCCAATCGCTACCCATCACAAAGCGCCATCAATTTTAAGCAGTCGCATTTATCTGGAATAAGTACAAAAATCACAGTGAGTACACTTTTCATTTATTAGTTTAACAATTACACATAAAGAAATATTATTTGTTTAATAAATACAAAAAATGAATGCATCTAAGATTGTAAGAAGCACCTGCACGCAAATTTCAAAAGATTTTGAAAATTTTAAAAAGACTGTGAGCCCCACTCGCCGAACCAAAAATTATGTAGCCACACGTCTCGAAACCCTTAAAGGCAATTGGGTGAACATAAAAAACCAATATCAACTAGTCATTTGCAGTGATGACGTCAAAGAAGATGTTTTAAATAGCACCGAAGAATTTTTTAACGAAGCAAATGAGATCTATACGCTTTACAGATCTATGCTATTAGATGAGTTGGACAAATTTGCAGAGGCTAAAGCGAAAGAAATTGCTACTGCTGTTCCTCCAGTTGCAAAATCTGATAATAATAAGCATCATGATGTACGTTTACCCAAAATTAATCCTCCGACTTTCACGGGTGAATACCAGAATTGGCGTTCGTTTAGAGATCAATTCGTTTCTTTGGTTCATAGCAATAAATCACTAACAAATATAGAAAAACTACATTAGCCGTGTTTTATTATCACCATGATCTGATCCGGATCAGATCATGATAATAAAACAGCTTTGAATCATCATATTTTTATTATTTCAAGTTTGGTATCTGTGTGAAATTCTTTCCTTCAAAGTGACATTTCAAAATAAAACAAACAAACACCACAAATGGAGGCTGCGGTAGTTGATGTAAGTAATTATTTTTATTTTTGTTTCTTTTTTATGATAAAAACATTTGTATTTGCAGTTTTTATTGGAAAGCGATGATAGCAGCACATCAAGCATTTCGAATTTGTCCAGATTCGATACAAGCTCAGACTCATCATCTGAAAATATTCCATCGAATCACCAAAAAATAGAAAATTTTGTGGATATAATTCGTAATTATTGCGATGCGAATTTTAAAATCCACTTTCGACTTGAAAGAACAACACGTCGCCTGGATAAAATAGTGTCGTATGTAACAATTTGCTACTTTTCAGGAGACGCATTTAAAGTTCAAAAAATTATTTCTCAAAAACTACACGGTGGATTTTTTTGAAAATAAAATGGCTTATGCACAAAACATCTGCCGACCAAAAAACATTAAAATAAATACACTATTATAATAATGAAAGAAATGAGGGTCCATTTTCCCCAAAATGCCGTTGTCGTATGTGACGATTTATCCAGAACAGCTTGTTACCCAAACACATACGACAAAATAATCACACATACGACAATAAATCAAAAAAAATGTTATGTTATTAGTATATAACATACGACAATATAGAAATATACCAATTATTTATTTAAAAACAAAAACAAACCCAGATTTATTTTTACTTATTTATTTTTCGGTATGAAAATATTTGTTTTTATTCTTAACAAAATTAAAATAAACAAAATTTAAACTTAAAAATGTAATTATAAAAAAAACCATATTCGATTAATTAAAAAATACTTTTGGTGTCTAAACTTAAATATATCCGTAAGTATAAAAAAATCACATTAATTAAAACATAAACATAAAAAATTCGTAAGTTAAAAACAAATCACATTATTTAATTCACAGTTCATTTGATTTTTTTAAATATTAAGTTAACTAACATTCTAGCAGGAACACAAACATGTAGACTTTAAAAGATCAAAGTTTTAGTAATTGATTTTTAGAATAGCACGATAAAATGCTTTATCTTCATTTTTTTCTTGGTACGGAATCATACTTTTTGTATCATTTTTTTTTAACTTCCCATTGGAAGTTATTGTAATGGGTCCGATTTGTCAAATTGAAAATTTTCACATTTCTCGACGTTTCAAGGTCCCTAGAGTCGAAATAAAATATTTTTAGAAAGATGTCTGTGCGTGCGTGTGTACGTACGTTCGTACGTCCGTATGTCCGTATGTCCGTACGTCCGTACGTTCGCGACGTTTTTTCGTCGTCCATAGCTCAAGAACCAGAAGAGATATCGACTTCAAATAATTTTTTGTATATAGATAATAAGGCAGAAAGATGCAGAAAGGGCTCTCAAGAAAATTGCGTGGGTGGTTTTTTTACCATAGCAGTTTAAAAAAAAGGTGAAAATTTTGGTTAAACCTAAATATCTCATGAACCAATGACGCTAGAGACTTGAATTATTTTTTATATTATATATTGTAACGTAATACAAAACAATTATATTTTTGGAAAAAATCCAATTAACGGTTTTTTTTATAAATCAAAAAAACTAAAAAAAAATTTGTCACCTCGAAAATTTTACGACTAAAATATGATTTCATCTCCAAAACAAATTTATGCAACGAAGAATAATGTTTTTGACATCTGATAAAATTTTGAGAAAAATCGAATGTACAGTTTTTTTACAAAAAATAAAAACCTAAAAAAAAATTAATAAAAGTTGGTAAAAACTAATTTTCGACTCAAATATCTTTTCAAAACTTTGAGATATTGGCTTTAAACTACTTTTATCTTTCAAAAAATATTGTTGTCAACATTCAGTAAAATTTTGAAAAAAATCGAATTGACAGTTTTTGTACAAAAAATTAAAAACCTAAAAAAAATTAACAAAAGTTGGTAAAAATTGATTTTCGACTCAAATATCTTTTCAAAAATTTGAGATTATGGCTTTCAACTTATTTTTTCTTATAAGAAATATTGTTTTCAAGATTCCATACAATTTTGAGAAAAATCGAATTGACAGTTTTCTTAGAAAAAATAAAAACCTAAAAAAAAAAACAATGCTAAAACTTGGTAAAAGTTTACTTTCGACTCAAATAGCTTTTCAAAAATTACAAATATTGGTTTCAAACTTATTTTATTTCACAGAAAATATTGTTTTCGATATTCAGTAGTTTTTTATAAAAATCCAACAGTCCGTTTTTTCTTAAAAAAAATTAAATCTACAAAAAATAGTACGCAAATTTGGTTAAAATTGATACATATAGACAAACTTTTAAGCAAGACAAATCGACAGACGGGATGGGAAGTTATCAGTGTGGGTCGCATCCCAGCCTCTTTTTTTTTTGGAGTCAATGGCCTTTTGCTGGAGCTAAACGTAGCTCATTTTGCCATAAATTATCATCGTTTGGCTTTTGAAAACGTCCGGTCCTTTTTGTCAAATCATAATAAGTGTAGTCCACTTCTTTGAATGAAGTCTTACATCCTATTTTATAAGTATTCCCCTCGTTGTAAATAAGAGTTTTGACTTTAAAAAACTGGATACTGGAAAGCCAGGTTTTCGGACTTGAAAGCATAGTTTTTAAAATCCTTTTGATTCATTTGCAAATTTTTTAAGCTAACGTTTGAAAAATTAATTTTGTTTAAAAGCCGAATTAAAGTGACTTGACTGGGTATTTCGATGTTTCGTAAATATTTTTCAATTACGCTGTGGACACAGTCAATTTCTTGCAAACAAGAATGTCCTGGCTCACAAAACTTTTGCGTTATTTCTTTGATTGTATTTGGATGGTCATGAAGGAATTGCAGGATGGCAGTCGACGTTATCCGGTTTCTATTTTGTGGAACGCATGAATCGCTCCACAAAATTATTCTTTTCATATTTGGGTGGTCATCTACAACTTTTTTTAAGATTTTTTTTTAATCCGCTGGCAATATCATTTCCAGACTGCCCGCTTACTGTCTCATTTCAGATTACGCAGTATGTTACTTTTACGGAACCGGGTATGATAAGTGTACCAGTTAGATTGTACACACAAAGTTTTCTTTTATAAAAAAAGTTCGATGTATATGTTTTTGGTAGTGTAAATACGTTTTCTAGGTAATACATCAAAACGGCACGCGGTGCTTTCATCAAGGTTTTGCAAGTTTTTTTCTCGCTCAGCCTTCGTGAATATCTTTTCTTCCAAGTGTTTTTAATAAATCTGAATTTCAGCTTCCGAACATGTTTCTTTATTAGCCCTATAAAGACTACACTTGTCGCATAAGTCTTTTTTGGGGCATGGAATGACACATACGACAATTATTTAGCAAACGTTGACTGAACAGATTTTGTATGAAAAAAATGTCGTATGTTTTAATTTTGTCGTATGTGTAGCATTTTGTATACACATACGACAAAGAAATACTTAAATGTTGGCGACCTTGCACATACGACAAATTTTAAGGATATTATCTTGGAAACTAAGGCAGATATCGAAAAACGGATTTCACTAGACTGTAGAGAAAAAATTAAATAACAAAACTGCATTTAAATCTCAAAACCTCAATTTTTCACATACGACAGTATTTTATCCAGGCGACGAACAGTGAACGTTTTGATAGGTATACAATTAGTTTTTCTTATTACATGCATACATATTCATGCAATTTTTTAAAAAAAATTTTTAGATCGGTATAGCTTATTACTACGCTGCGATTCCACGCCAAAAAGAGGGCTGCCGAGAATTTCAGCCGAAAAAGAAATATATATATTTCTATGGTATATTGCAAATACCAACACTTTCCGCGAAATATCTAACTTATTTGGCATATCACGTTCAACCGCGTGGAATGTAGTTAAAAAAGTTACGGTATGGCTCATATCCATCGGGCATGAATATATTAAATGGCCAAGCAGAGAAGAAGTTGGGCAAAATATGGCAGCAATGGAAGCCAAAACTAAAATACCAGGCATTTTGGGCTGTATCGATGGATCGCACATAAAAATCAAGGCTCCCGTTTTAAATAAAGAGAACTATTTCAACAGAAAGCATAGTTATAGCATCTTGCTTCAAGGTGTTGTTGATGCTAAAAAAAAGTTTATTAACGTTTTTTGTGGTGAACCGGGGAGCTTGCACGACAGTCGCCTTTTACGAAGATCGGAACTATATAGGGACGCGTGCGAAAGGACCGAAGAGCTTTTTCCTTTCAATTCATTTCTTCTCGGAGACTCTGCCTATCCATGTCTTGACTGGCTTGTTCCGCCTTTTAAAGACAATGGAAATATGTCTGCTGCTCAACGTAAGTTCAACGAAATACATTCTTCTGGACGAATCGTAGTTGAACATTCTTTCGGTCTACTTAAAACTCGTTTTCGAAGAATTCTTCATTTTACGGAACAAACAAATATAAATTCTGCTGTGAACTTAGTTCTCTGCGCTTGCATCCTCCATAACATGTGTGTGGACAACAACGACGAATTAGAGGAAGGCCATCAGATTGACTCTTTTCCAGATCTTGATGTTCATTCTGGAACTTCAAATAGTTCTAGGCGACAACTGTTAATGGAAGATTTAATCAATAGAAATATAATTTAAAAAATAAAAATGAACTTGCGCTCTCCTTTATTAAAAGAAACTTTGTTTTATTAAATTTAAAATAAACAAAAATTCATTCACAAAAGTACTAACGTGTTTTATTTATGCATATGCATACATTTGAACAAACATCAAAACAAAATAAGAAAATTCACTGCATTCAAAATAAACATATAACATATATTTCAAAATAAACAGAAAAAACCTATTACATACATTTCAAAAAAACCACATTTCATTAATCACAACAAATGTATATAAAGGAACATAGTTACATAAAAACTAAAAATCACAAAAAATTCACTTCTAGGAACATATTTACATACAAACTAAAAATCACAAAAAAATTCACTAGTAGGAACATATTGACATTAAAAATATAAAATAATGAAACTAAACATTTAAATTTATAGTTGTTAAAAGAACTACTTAATGAACCACAGCTTTATGTAAATTCAAATAAAACTTATGGTTTATTAAATAATTCCCTTAGCAATTTTTCTTTCCTTACTAATCTTGCTTCTTTTCCTTTTTCCGCTTCGTCCATTTTTTTTAATTTGCTGGTAGTATATTCCTTTAAAAGTTGATACTTTCCGGCAGCCCTTTCTTCTCTCATCTGCCAGTATTTTTGCCTTGGGCTCATTCTCTTCGACGTTGCCGCAGGAGATACTGTCGGGCATTCCAACGCCTTCCCCATTGCACCGGCAGATGTTGTTGGTGTGGGTGAACTAATAGACGCTGCCGGGCTTGAATCTATAGACAAAAGAAAAAATGTTGTATTTATTTATGCACATATATATGTTTGTACAGGCAAAGATGATACCTTCTTTTGTTGAAAAGCTCCCCATTGGCAGGCATTGAATTTGTCTGCCAGATAAATTCAGGGAATGGCTATTGTTTATAATGGGCTGCGAGCCGAAGATTTCCATCATCTCCGCTTCGAATGGAGCTCGGATGAGAGATGCCCCTGTTTTTTTATTATTGTCTATTGAGGTCTTAAAGGACCTCAATAGATTTTTTAGTTTAATTTTCAACATTTCTACAGTTGTTGGCTGTGTCTGTGGAAAACAAATAAAAATATGAACAAAATCATTAAACTTATTGAAATTACCAAAACTCCCAGTGCAATTAGGTCTTCCAAAACGTTCTGCATGGCAAATTTTTTGAGCTTGGCACTTTCAAACTCAAATTGCCTCTTGCTGTACGCATCCAGAAACGCTTTGGTTTCTTCTGCTGTCCATGTTCTTCTTGTTCTAAAATAAAAATCAAATTTGATGAATGTTAGACGAAAATTATTTCATTTAATAATAAAAACTTACAATTTATTAGAATTGGCTTCCATTTTTGCAGCAGAATACACAAATTTAATTACTTTTTTGACGTTTAAGGCAGAGTTGCCTTATGAACATTTCGTTCAATGGTTACTTTTTTGTTCTTTTTTTAGAAAAAAATAAAACATATGCTTTTTGTACAATATACTTTTTTTAGCATTTATTTATTTTAATTTCACCAATGTATGCTTGGTTTTATTAAAATTTGTCATTATTTTAAGGATTATAATAAAATTAAATAAATATGTCGTTTCTCGCTATCGATTTAAGAAATATTTCATTTCGGGTATATAAAAATGATACAATGGCAACACAGTTTTTATTTTAATTTGTTGGCAGTAGTACCAACATTTGCAATGTGAAATTTACCCCTTGTGTGAAATAGAGAACTAATTTTTGGATCAAAAAATGAGATCCAAACATAAAGCAGGATCTCGTTTTGTTGGTGTAGTGCATGTAAATCCATGATCCTGATCAGATCATGGTGATAATAAAACACGGCTATTATTTAAAGTCATGCTGTAAAGAAGGAGCAGGCATTTTGCTTGAACATATTAACGTAGATGATGCTAGCTATGAAAAAGCATGGGAATTATTAAATTCACGGTATGATTTTAAGAGAATTCTTGTTAATAACGAGTTAAAGTTGTTTTATGAATTGCCAGTAGTTCATGAGGAGAATTCGAAAGGTATTCGCGAATTGTCAGATAATTCAACCAAAATTTTGCACGCCCTCACAAACCTAGGATTGCCAGTCCAACATTGGGATGCAATCATCATTTTTTTGCTTTTAAAAAAGCTTCCATCAACAGTACAAGCGAAATGGGAAGCAACACTTGGAACTAAGAAAGAGATACCCACTTATAAAGAGTTTTCAGATTTCTTAGAGACAAGGTTCCGAACACTGGAAATGGTTGATGAGCAACAAAATGTGAAATTAGCCTCAACACACAAAAAACAACTAAAAACAGTATTTCATGTTAATGCTGAAACAGCAAATTTTGCATGCAAACTGTGCCATAAGGGTGCACACTTTTAGATTAACAAATAAATAAAAGTTTTTTCGTTTTGTATTTACTTAAAATAATTAAAATAAAATAAAATTAAATATAAAAATTATTGGGTTAAATTTAAAATTTATGGAAATTGAAAATGATTTGTATTAGTTATTTGCATAAGCCACCCCCCCAAAGGCGGCACATAGGTCTTGATTTTTTGCATCATTGTATAATTTTTCGTTTATTCGGTAAAGATCGTCATTCCATCTCTATGTTTGTTCGTAATGTTGGTCTTTTACTTTCCGGTCTCCATTTTGTAGTTATCTCTGTCAATCTTTGATCCTGAAGTCTTGAAATAATGTCCTGTCCAACTTAATTTAAGTCTCACGTCAATTATTCGTGTATTGTTGCGGATTTCTCCACTTCTTATCCTTTTGCTGGGTCTTATATTGAGGATTTTTCTTTCCATTTTCGTCTGAAAGATCCTTAGCTGGTCAAGTTATTTTGTTGTTAAGCTCTGGGTTTGCAATGGATATGTCTTAAGTAACCAAACCGTAAATGATGATGATCATTTATTTCAAATTTCATAAAACGACCAATAGATATCGAATATCAAGTAGCCGTGGCGTGATGGTTATTGTGTTGGACGCTAAGGGTCTTCGGTTCAATCCCTGCCTGTGCCATCTTAAGACATTTTCACGGGTACTGCTTCTTGCGAAGAATTGACAAATCCTCCAAGAGTAATTATTGTCATGAAAAGTGCTTTCTCAAATTAGCCGTTCGGATTCGGCTTGAAACTGTAGGTCCCTAGTTCCCCTCCATCCGTGACAGCATTACTCGCACACAAGGATGGTTGAGAGTTGTAAGTCACTACGCCCTAGTTCTAAATGGACTGTTGCTCCACCTAATTTATAGACATCAAGGATTATATCCATTGATTTATCTAATAAAACACTTCTTTTTTTTTTTGAAAATTCTTGTAATTTCAAGTATGTATTTTTGAACGAATTTATCAAATATTAAAAAATATTAAATTGGGTACTTTTGTCATTTTCTAAAACATAGAATTCATAGCGAACCTTGGTACAATCATAATTTTATAATTTAAATTAATAAAATGATCTTAGATAGAAATTAGTTTACACTCGTAAATTATAATCACGCAATTTCTGAATAAATATTTTTTCCATTTTTCAATCGTTTAACCTTCCATCACCACACCCTGAACCGTCGTCGTCGCTAGTTTAAATGTGTTATAATAAATAAATTGACAACACTGACAATTGCAAAGTACAAGTACCTGAAGACTAAACGCGAAAACGTAATAAATACAAAAGTGCAAAATGTCGAATTGCACTTATCTGGCCGACTAATTTATTGTAATAAAACATTTCTATTAATTCCGCTGCAATTATTATTAAACGCTTATCTAATTGTATACATCGCGTCGGCCGGGTCGCGTCGAGACGCCTTTACATTGCGAACTTTGTTGTATATTTCTGTTTCTGTTTCTATTTGGGGTTGCGTGTCAGGTGAACCGTTTTATCGCGTTCGGGGATTTGTCACACGTTCTCGTGTGTCGCAATAGCAATGGCAGTTTTATATTTTCCAACTGACTTTATTGGACTTTTAATATGTGGACATGGAGTTCCTCATTCTCATTCTCGTCCTCGTTAGACTCTAACTTATTTCAAACCTATATCGTTGGAAGTTTCTGGGGTATTTTGTAGAAAGAGGCATGAGAGATGAATGGTGCTGATGTTATGCTGCGATATTTTCTTTGAGGCGCATAAATTAATGTTTAGAAGAATTTTTTCCAACTCCCGGACGTGTTTTCGGGGTCGTAATTCGTACGAATAATATGCTAACTAATACCGCAGATACCCAGAAGCAGAACTGCACTAGTTCCACAATTGAATTTGTGTTGTAATTACGAATGCATAATAATTGTTATTCGTTTAGTGACATGCATGCAACAGCAACAGAAACAGCAACTGCTAAAGTTAATGACGTAACAAGCAGTCACGCATAAGCCTGGAATCCTTAGGTCTAACGTCAAGGATATAGAAAAAGTGTTCTCCTAGGAATGTATTTGAATGACGTTTGTGGTATTCTTTTTAGAAATGAGAAGAGTTTGTGTCCAATCTTAGACTAAGGTTAAAAAAGTCCTTCCCAATCTTACTACACAACTAAAGAAATTAAATCGAAATTATCAAAAAACCCGTCCAATATTTCTGAAATATTTCCAGAACCTATGCCCTTGGGGGTAAATTTTCGTATTTGTTTAAGTTTTTATAAATACATATATGTTTAAATACTTGTCTTTCTGAGTCGAAGCCCATCTCACGCTAATTATACCATCTCACGCTATGTTCAGCCTTCCAAAACAATTAAGACGCAACAAATCTCAGACGAAATTCCTCTCGAAGACAGTTAAAGTCTTGTTTTGTTGTAAGGAAGCGCCAACCATAATTCATTACTCAAAATCAAATCAAAATATTTTTCCACCGAACTGTCAATTGATGGAAATATAAAACTACTTCAAAATGCTCCCATGTCCAGTCCAATCCACAATCCCTTTAAAAACTTAAACCTCTTTCTGAGTGACTGATGAATGAACTTGCAACTCGAGAGCTCTCTCATAATAAGAACATCATGCAACATAGAAGCGTTTATCTTGATCTTGAGATTTGTATGGAGGTAATTAAAATCGAAAAAATTAATGAAATCAAAAATTCCACAAACTACAAACAACAACAACAAAAATATTGAGACATTGAGTCAGGTGCATTTGTTTTATAAAAATGTTTTATAATAAGAAGAAGTGACATTTCAAATATAAGCAGCACGTTTCAATTATCGCGCTCTGATTGATTGTTTTAAGCAAACAGAGGCTCCATCTACAATTCCACGCCAAGGCCTCGAGAGATGATTTTTTGATGAAGATATTTCAGAGGCTTAATTGCAGTTAAAAAGGGTTATCTTCTCAAAATGTAAAGATGTTGTTGTTGTTGTTGATAAGTTTTGTTTGTTTTGTCTCCTTTTCTTGTTTGTTGTTCCCTGAGGAAAATTTGTCTGTCATTTTTAATTGAATTAATTATCGTGCAGGTAAGTTTTTAAATGGTCAATCAAACAAAACTAATTGTAGGTCGATTTCTCGTTCTTCGTCGTTGGGATTTCGTTTTGTTTGTTTAATATTTTTGAGAGTTGAAAAATGATCACCTGTTAGTTGAGAATGATTTTTTAATTAATTATGAATTAACGAACTGCGAGAGTATAAAATTATATAGAGACGTGTTTTTGGAATACAAAAATTGATGAGAGACGAAAGAATATTGATTTTGGGAATCCAACGAATGAAAGTTGCAAGGACAACAGTGCTTTTTGCATGGTGGAATATTTGTATTTATTTAAAGCAGGTCAAAGAAGTTGCAGAGAAAATGTCACTTCATATGTTTCCATTGATTTCATATCTCAGACATGTAATAAGTTAGGAATGTATAAGTTATATCATGGAATCCGGAAAATCTTTTGATTCTCGTACAGAAGTATATTAAAAGATCGAACAGTTGAAGGGTTGATATTTGATTAAAATAAGTCGTGGTTTAGTTATGATCCATTTCCATCTTTAAAACTTTACTTGATAATAATTTGTCGTTAATTAAATTTAAACTTTTTATGGCAAATACAAATTTAATCGTTTTAGATTTTCTGTATCATATATGTATCAAATTAAAAGCCCTGCTAAGTTGACATATGTAAATGTAGCAAAAAGACTAATGAACAACTTAGAAAGCATTGCACGATAAATTTGGAATTGTCAAATCCATTTCAGTAAAAGACAGATCATTAAACAATACCTACTTACTTATACTTACTTAAGGTGGTGCTACAGTCCTGTGTGAACTAGGGCCCCACCCAACAAAGTTCTCCATCTAGCTCGGTCCCTATAGCTAGATGTCTCCAGTTCCACGCTGTCCTGTGGGCGTGGATTCGAAGACTTTCCGGACCGCAGCATTGGTTTCCGCATGCGCTCTATGTGATGCAGCCATCTTAGTCGTTGGACGTTTATCCTTCTGGCTAAGTCTACGTCGCTGTACAGCCCGTACAGCTCGTCGTTTCATCTTTGTAGGTGATTTTTTTGAGGTTAGGATTTTCATGCATTAGTATTTGACAGATCACGCGGGATTTCAGACATGGTGTCAAAGAGAAAGATGCTCAGTATGCTTTGACATTTCATCATGAATAGACTTACTAACGAGCACGGCTTGCAAATCATTGAATTTTATTACCAAAATCAGTGTTCGGTTCGAAATGTTCGAAAATGACAAATTTTGTTCAGCGATGAGGCTCATTTCTGGTTGAATGGCTACGTAAATAAGCAAAATTGCCGCATTTGGAGTGAAGAGCAACCAGAAGCCGTTCAAGAACTGCCCATGCATCCCGAAAAATGCACTGTTTGGTGTGGTTTGTACGCTGGTGGAATCATTGGACCGTATTTTTTCAAAGATGCTGTTGGACGCAACGTTACGGTGAATGGCGATCGCTATCGTTCAATGCTAACAAACTTTTTGTTGCCAAAAATGGAAGAACTGAACTTGGTTGACATGTGGTTTCAACAAGATGGCGCTACATGCCACACAGCTCGCGATTCTATGGCCATTTTGAGGGAAAACTTCGGAGAACAATTCATCTCAAGGAATGGACCGGTAAGTTGGCCACCAAGATCATGCGATTTGACGCCTTTAGACTGTTTTTTGTGGGGCTACGTCAAGTCTAAAGTCTACACAAATAAGCCAGCAACTATTCCAGCTTTGGAAGACAACATTTCCGAATAAATTCGGGCTATTCCGGCCGAAATGCTCGAAAAAGTTACCCAAAATTGGACTTTCCGAATGGACCACCTAAGACGCAGCCGCGGTCAACATTTAAATGAAATTATCTTCAAAAAGTAAATGTCATGGACCAATCTAACGTTTCAAATAAAGAATCGATGAGATTTTGCAAATTTTATGCGTTTTTAAAAAAAAAAAAGTTCTCAAGCTCTTAAAAAATCACCCGATATATATAAACTATAGTACCCTTATGGAACATGAATTTTTAGTTCATTGACGGTTGACAGGCGGCGCTCGGAGCACTGGAAATTTGTTGTGCAGATTACAGAAGTTAAAACAAAAACCGAGTTGAGGAAAAGAGGTGGTTGTATTATTTTCTCTCGTAAGAAATCAAGAGAGTAAGGGAGGCAAACAAGTAGTACATTTGCTTGCGTTTTTTTTGTGTGTGTTGTCATGGGGAGATATTCATATGTATTGAAGTATGTAGGTTTTGTTTTTGTTGCATTTGATTTCAAATTTATAAAATCTAAAATAATTCAAATTTCTTTTCACAATAAATACACTGTTGTCATATTTTGAATATTGTACATAGTTGTGTGGATGTTTATATTTAAAAATTGGCAACAGATTTTTGTTTGTTTTTTTTTTTATTTTTTTGGAAAGAAACAATACTGAGTCAGTTATGTTATGTAGGGAGGTAGGTACAATTTTTGATACGCGAAAGTTGGATATGTATGTAGGTGTACGTATAGCTTCATTTTTATCATAGGTTATTCGTATTTGGTATTCTATTGTAAGCATAGTTATAAAGTAGGTATTATAGGTATATAGAAAAAACTGTAGGTCGACTTTTTCTAAAAAATTTAAGAAATGTTATCAACAGTATATTGTATTAAATAAATTAAATTTGAAGACAATAGTTTCAACTGTCCTCGAAATATTCGAAGCAAAAAAAAAAAAACTTACCAATCGTTAGTTAATTTTTGTTTTGTTGAAAAAAAGTGTCAATTATAGATCTTTTTTAAATTTTACCTAATGTAAGAAACGGCACGAGTACGATAACTTTGGCGCCAAGATATAATAACGGTTTTTGGTAGAGGGTCTTAATACAAGCATTTTTTACTATGGGAGGGGGGTCTATCTCCCCCCGTTTAGGCGGGAGGGGCAATTTAAAAAAGTTATTATTTAAAATGGAAAAAAATAATTAGAAAATAACGGTGATACTTACAATTAAGTTGTATACATTTTTTAAAAACCAACATTCTGTTCTATTAGCCAGTTTTTAAATCAAGTCAAAACTATGCGTAGTTTTTGAAAAATTTAATTTTAAACTCAAAATTTGAGTAAAAAAAGTTAAAAAAAGGTTTAAAGTGTAACTTTTTCAATACTTCAAGATTATCTACCATTGTTTTTATTTCAGAATTTATTGCTCTTATTTGTTTTTGATCAAAAACTGAAAACTAGATGATTTTATGTCTTTTAGTTTTTGAGAAAATTGAAAATAACCACAACTACTATTTTAATTTAATTCTTTTTTTTTGCTTGAGTGGTCTTATTTTGATAGTAACAATGGTAGGTGCGAGTTTGGGTGTATGCAACAGTGGCATCTGCAACCCCCCTGCTTGGGCACACTATAGGATTTGGGCTGGGTGCTAGTTGGAGTGCGTGCAAGGTGGGGAGGGTGCAAGGTGCGGTGGGTGCTAGATGGGGTGCATTCAAAGTTTCTTTTGCATTTAAATAAGCTGGATTTAAGAAAAATTAATTTACCCTAGGTATATCTTAATCCATATTCGATTATTACTATCAAAATAAGACTACGTTAATACTTAAGCAAGGAAAAAGTAATTTAATTAAAATATTTTGTTTTGGTAATTTTCAATTTTCTCAAGAACTAGAAGACATCAAGTCATCTAGTTTTCAGTTTTCGATCAAAAACAAATAACAGCAATGAATTATAAAAAAAAATAGTAGATAATCTGAAAGTTTTGAAAAATTACACTTTAAACATTTTTTTAACTTTTTTTGCACAAATTTTGACTTTAAAACAATATTTTTCAAAAACTATGCATAGTTTTGACTTGATTTAAAAACAAGTTAATACACAAAAGTGTTGGCTTTAAAAAAAGGTATAATACTTATTTATAAGTATTACCGTTATTTTTTTATTTTTTTTTCCATTTAATGTACATATTTTTTTAAACTGCCCCTACCACCTAAACGGGGGGAGATAGACCCCCCTCCCATAGTAAAAAATGCTTGTTTTTAACTGTTCTATACAAATCCGTCATTAAACTTTGTCGCCAAAGTTATCGTACTCTCCCCCATGTTTAAAACTTTACTTGATAATAATTTGTCTTTAATTAAATTTAAACTTTGTATGACAAATACAAATTTAATCGTTTTAGATTTTCTGTATCATGGTTAGGTTAGGTTAGGTTAAAGTGGCTGTTGGTTTGGGACGTCCAACACACTTAGACCAAAGTATGGTCCGTTGTGATACCACATGGATCAGTTAATCAGCTTAACTCGTTGAACCAATTGGAGCTTCGAATGAAGCGTAGGAGACAAGTAATGTCTGAATTTTTTAGATCACTGGTATCGTTAAAGTAGTAGTCTCCAAGATGGATTCTACGTCTTTGTGATAAGGCAGGGCATGTGCACAGAAGATGAGAGATTGTCTCCTCTTCTTCTTCGTCCATGCAACTCCTACAAAAATCATTTGCAGGGGCTCCAAGTCGAATAGCATGTCTTCCTATTAAGCAGTGCCCAGTCAGGACACCTATAACGTAGCTAATGTGCAATCTACTCAGAGAGATTAATTGTTTTGAGCGCTTGGCGCTAAGATTAGGCCAAATTCGTTTAGTCGCTACACAGGTGGTGGTGTTATTCCACCTGAAGTTTGTTTTCTCTATGGTATCTTGCTTTAGCATGAGTTTACATGTAGCTAAGGGGATACCTATGCTAGCATTGTGAGCCAGCAGAGGTAAAGTTGTTCCGCTTTTTGCAAGTTCGTCAGCTTTGCAATTTCCTGGAATGTCTCTATGGCCCGGCACCCAGAAAAGGTGAATGTTGAACTGTGTAGCCATCTCCGTAAGAGATGATCGACAATTAAGGGCTGTTAGTGAATTTGTAGAGACAGAGTCTAAGGATTTTAACGCAGCTTGGCTATCCGAGAAGATGCGTATATCATTTGTTGATATTACGTTTTCTCTAAGCCAGGATAGGACTTCTTTTATAGCCAGGATTTCAGCTTGGAACACGCTACAATGATCGGGTAGACGAAAGGAGAGACTTAAGTTAAGTCTATCTGAGTATACGCCACCACCAACCCCATCCTCCGTTTTTGATCCGTCTGTGTAAAAGTTTATAGGACCATCGTCCAAAAATGATGTATTCTCCCAAGAAGACCTGGGAGGTATAGTCACTTTGAAGCTATAGTTGTTGAACTGAGGATGGGGTATGGTGTAGTCAATATTACTATTTATAGTTCTGAACGAGTTCAAAATAGTGGTGTGGCCAATTCCATTATTGATCCACAGAGAGGAGGCCTGAAGCCGTATGGCAGTATTAGCGGCCGTTTGCTTGCTGAAAAAGTCCAGCGGTATTAGATGGAACAGAACATCTAGTGAAGCGGAGGGGGTGGAGCGAAGTGCTCCTCCCATACACAGGCAGGCTGTTCGTTGGACTTTGCTGAGTTTATCGCGATTTGTCGCTGTATCTAGCGCCGTCCACCATACCACTATTCCATGAGTAAGGATCGGTCTTATGACCGAGATGTATAGCCAGTGCGTAATTCGGGGCTGTAGGCCCCATTTATTACCAATGGCCTTTTTACAGGAGAACAGGGCTACTGTGGCTTTGTTTATTCTCTCTTGAATATTAGGTTTCCAACTTAATTTCTTATCTAAAATGAGACCCAAGTATTTTGCTTGATCAGAGAATTTAAGTGGTACACCGTTTATGAGGGGAGGGTCAATGTGTGGGACTTTGTATTTCCTTGTGAAGAGGACAAGGTCGGTTTTTTGAGGGTTAACACCTAGTCCACACCGATTAGTCCATCTGGTGAGCTTATTTAAAGCGTTTTGTAAGAGTTCTTTTAGTATATTGGGATGTTTACCCGTTATTGCAATAGCAACATCGTCCGCATAGGCAAACACTCTGTATCCCTCTCTTTCTAGAGTAGTTAGTAATTCATTTATTACTAAATTCCAGAGGAGAGGGGATAGGACACCACCTTGTGGCGTACCTCTGCTGACACCCCTTTGTGTAGTAAAATCGCCCATTTTTGAATTGATAATCCTGCTTATCAGCATCTGATTGATCAATTCGCTGATCGACTTATCTACCTTCAGAGATGTCAATACACGTGCAATTGCAGATGTGTCGACATTGTTAAATGCACCTTCTATGTCTAAGAAGGCAACTAAGGTGTACTCTTTATGATGGAGGGAATATTCGATTGTACGTACTATACTGTGTAGAGCCGTTTCAACTGATTTCCCTTTGTTGTAGGCATGTTGAGCCTTTGAAAGGAGGGACTTATCAATACTTTCCCTTAAGTAAATATCGATCAAACGCTCAAAAGTTTTGAGAAGGAATGATGATAAGCTGATGGGTCTTAAGTCTTTAGGGTTAACGTGACTGGATTTTCCAGCTTTTGGAATAAAGACAACTTTAACTTGTCTCCAAGACATCGGGATGTATGCCAAATTAAGGCAACCCTTGAAGATGTTTTCTAGGATGGGTATTAGAAAACTTGCATTTTCTTGCAGTTCGGCTGGAATTACACCATCCGGACCAGCAGATTTGTATGGTTTAAAGCTGTTAATAGCCCATTTGAGTTTTTCCCTAGTGACTAGACCTTGTGGGGGTTGTAGAGTATTGTCACCATTGTTAAATGCAATATTATTAATAATATTAGAGCTACCAGGAAAGTGGACGTCTAGTAGCAAGTTGAGCGATTCTTCGCTTGAATTGGTCCAGAGGCCAGAGGCGTTTTTCAAGCAGCTTGGCATGATTGGATTTTTGGAGAGGATTTTGCGCAGCCTGGATGCTTCGGAGCAATCTTCCACGTTGTTACAGAAGTTTCTCCAAGACGATCGTTTGGTTTTCCTCAGTTCTTTTTTATAAATCTTCAGTGATTCTTTATATGAGTCCCAGTCAGACATGTCTCTAGAAGCTTTGGCTCTGTTAAAGAGTTTTCTGCATTCTTTTCGAAGTGGATCCAGCCCTGAGTTCCACCAGTGTGGCTTCTTTTTACCTCTTACTTGTATAAGAGGGCATGCAGTATCTAGAGCTTTGTTTAGGGCTAATGTTAGATTATTGACTTTGTCGTCAAGATCTTCGATGTTGGAGGGAGTATTAAAAAGTTCAGGTTTTATTAAACTATTTAACGTTCTCTTATATTTTGGCCAATTTGTTCTTTTCAGATTTCGAAAGATCGGTTGGCAAGGTGGTTCATTTATAAAGTCAAACTGGATGTATCTATGATCAGAAAAGGAATGATCTTTAGATACCTTCCAGTTTAAAATATTATTATTAATGAATTCGGAGACAAGAGTTATATCTAAAACTTCTTGTCGATTTTTAGTAATAAAGGTTGGCTCATTACCAACGTTACTTACGAGTAGGTTAGTGTTAAGAATATAGTCGAAAAGAGACTCACCTCTGTCGTTTATATCCGTGCTACCCCATACTGTATGGTGGGCGTTAGCGTCACTACCGATGATGAGGCCGATGTTGAGCCTTTGTGATTCAGCTATCAGTCTCTCCAGAGTATCTCCCGGGAGAGGGCCAAGATGGTCGTGGCCAAGATACGCCGACGCCAGCCAGAATGTTCCTCTGGCTGTTTCCAGACTTGCGGCGGTGGTATCTCGATCGCTGAAATTAGGGAGTAAATATACATTTAGGCTGCGTTTTACTAATATGCAAGATCTGGGTTCATCCTCACCTGATGCATACAGCACGCAGTATTTGGGAGTCCTGATTCCTCGAACAATGGATTTAACAATCCAGGGTTCTTGAATCAGGACGATATCTTCATCGCTGCTGGATAAGCGAAGAAGAAGGGAGGCCGAAGCCTTTATGGAGTGTTGGAGGTTAATCTGGAGTAACCGCAGCATTTTCGCTACTGTTCTCCCGATCAGCCTCCAACACAGTTATGTCGGAGTCATCCATATCAGAGGACGATTCTAACAGAATGTCCTCATCTCCGCTTTCGTAGACCTCGGCCTCCATTGCGGAAAAACCTTGGTCGGTGTTTGGTGCTTCCACTGCTACTGGGGGTACCTGAGATGCATCGTCTTCCAATGAAGGAAGTGTGACCGATGCGCCAGGCACCTCAGTAACCGTTTCCGCTTGTGTGGGTGGGGGAGGGGGAAGGGTTTGTGCCTCGGCCCCATCTTTTTTGTAGACCCTTAGCGTAATTTCATCAAACCCAAACCTAATCACACCTTTTGATTGCGCCAGAGGAGAAAGGGACTCTGCATTGATGATCACAATTGCACCTTTATAGGGTCCCTTTGCGTCCTCTAGTTTCGCAACCTTCCAGTTGTGAGTAGGAAGGGTTGGATTGGAGAGCCGGATTACCTTGAGAACGTGGTCAGCTTCCTTGAATATGGCCGGAACCGTGATGCGAGCTCTTGGTCTGCAAGGAATGTCTTCCTTTGCTACAACCTCGAGCTTAGCACCAGGCCAGACCTCTCCAAGTCGGCTGACCGCCAGCGTCAGTAGGTCGCACGACCTCTGATCATCACAGACCATCAACTTGATGTGTCCCTGATGCCAGCCGCCATCTTTTGTGATGGGCGGTGGTCCCGGATTGTCAGACATAATGTCTATAAAACTGAAGGCCAGCTGACCTTTGGCCAATGTCCAGTTTTCGGCAGAGATCGTGCCATCTACATCATTTCTGTCGATGATCGCGACTACCATTTTATCCTTCAGAACGTCACTGAAGGACATTTTTGCCTTGCGAGGGTCGATTGAAGTGCTGATGTTTAGCACCTTGGGGCGTTTGGGTAGTGGAACACTACTTTCCATGGACCTTTGTCGCTTCGACGTTGAGTCTTGGCTGGTCTTTATATTATTTTTGGCCAGGAAATTCTGGGCCCAAGCTATCTTAGCGTCATGCTGAGAGTTTCCTCCAGCGCCTAGTTTTTCACCAAACGTCTGGAGAATCCTCTTAGCATTACGCAAGTCCCTGTAGTAGGCCTTGGAGGGTCTAAGCTTACGCCCATCTCCCCCAGGACCTTCTTTAGGAGCCTTTGCTTTGGAGGTAGAAGGACCTGGCATCACAGCCCTGCTACCTCCGACTCGAGGTGTTGACGATTTGAGAGGTTTACTCTCAGTGGTAGTAGAGGAGCCGTTCTTCACAACTGCCTCACTACAGGAAGAAGGTAATTTTACCGGATTATCCGATGTTCCACTGGCGACAACAGGGCTATGAGTGTCCACAGCCATGTCAGCACCAGTGGAAGAGGGATGAACAGCAGACAACTTTGCCGTCGTACTGCTGGCCGGTACAGCAGACAACTTTGCCGTCGTACTGCTGGCCGATATTGTTTTTTGGTTTTGTTTTGTTTGTTTTGTTTGTTTTGTTTTATTCATTTGAAATCCCACGAGTAGCGGATAAGGGGTGGTCCATCTGTACAGAGATCCGTGTATACAGATAAGGCTGGTTAATCCGGAGGTCGCCAGGTATCCGGATACTCCGTTCACGACTGAGCTAGTTTTTTAATTGGGCCCTCAGCCTGGCTGATCATCGGCACGGGTCGTATAACACCTTAGATCCAGCCCAATTGGGAAGTTTAAGGGAAGGATATGTTTTGAGAAAGGAGAGACGAACAGCAATTAAGCCATAAGCGTCCCAGGAAGGAAACTAGGCATGACAGACAGTTATACACCATACAGTCAGGGGGTGAGGAGACATCAGCCAGCATAATAGCACAGATCTGACGGAGGAGGGGGTAAAGGATTGGGAAGGGGAGGGGCGAGCGACCTTTGGTTTCAGGACTCTTCTGGAGAAATAATTCCCGAGAATCATTGACCTTACTCAGCTTCTACAACTCGACAAGTTCGACGCTCAGGTAGAAGTTCTGTATCATATATGTATTAAATTACAAACCCTACTAAGTTGACATAAAAATAGCAAAAAGACTAATGAACAACTTAGAAAGCATTGCACGATAAATTCAGTAAAAGACAGATCATTAAACAATACCTACTTACTTATACTTACTTAAGGTGGTGCTTCAGTCCTGTGTGAACTAGCGCCTCACCCAATAAACTTCTCCATCCTGCTCGGTCTCTATAGCTAGATGTCTCCAGTTCCACGCTGTCTTGTGGGCGTGGATTCGAAGACTTTCCGGAACGCAACATTGGTTTCCGCATGCGCTCTATGTGATCCAGCCATCTTAGTCGTTGAACGTGTATCCTTCTGGCTAAGTCTACGTCGCTGTACAGCCCGTACAGCTCGTCGTATCATCTTCTTCCACACTCATCTTCTATGTATACGGGACCGTAGATCACTTGAAGAACTTTTCGCTCGAAACAATTGTATTGAAGCTTTGGAAAGATCGATTAACTTTGCAGCCACATTCTGCTACTCTGCAGTGACTTCATAAGGCAATTTAAGGAATTGAGATAGCTTCCCAATTTCTGCAAAACCTTGGAATCTTACAGCAAATTCGCTTTGAAGATCGGAAAGAAAGTTTGAAAGCACTGCAATGTCTTCTTCTTCAGAGTTCTTCATTTTATATTCAAGAATTGTTGGAAATGAATAAATTCTTTTTTAGCAATATCTTTTTCGAAAACATCCAGCTTACAACAAAAAGCGGACACGCTTTGTATTAAGTCACATATTAATTTCCCATTTCTTTGTAACTGGATGTTAAGCTCATTGAAATATTTCAGAACATCTTTTAGAAAAGCCAAAGCTAGTACAATTGCGCTATTTCGTTATGGACTCCAAGTGCTTCCGTTGTATCATCCAAGGTTTGCAAGAAGAAGATAACTTGCTCTTTAATCATCCAGAAACGTTCAATAACATGACCTTTAAGTAGTATTATACGTTTGGAGATATATTTCCACACAAATTCCTTACAAAACGATAGCAATATACTCGTAGTTTCTATTTGATTTATACTTTTACTTTTCAATATGATATATTAATAAATTTAAGAAAACAAATTTATTCGTCGCAAAAAAAATTGTAGTTGATACGAACTGTCAAACTTTACTCGCGTTCCACATTATCCACACTCGCAACGAATAAAATAATCGCGCGTACTTAACCTAAAAAAGTCATTCTTGTTTTGGTTTCGGTGGTGAATTCGGCTGTCAAACTTCATTCGCGACGAATTAAAAACTCTCATGTGAAAGAAATGTCAAAATCGACGAATATTCGTTCATTCGTTGGTCGTTGGTCGTGCTCATGTAAATATTGCTTTACTTAGCCAACGAATATTGCTGTGTTGCAGTAAGTCCGAATACGGCGTTTCACATTCAGGAATAAACTCTATTTTTGTAGAAACGTTTTTAAACACGAAAAATTATAAAAAAAAATCGATATCAAACAAAAGCTCCGTAATTCGATCTCACAATAAGACTGATGAAAACCGATTCGACTGCAGAGAGAATTTTAATTACAAAAAAATGCGATTGTTTACATTTTGTATGTCAATTTAATTTATTTGTCTGTGAATACCTGCTTAGCCGCCATATTTAAAATTGCGTAAAGGAGTTGCAAACGCACTTGCTTGTGTGTTAGAGAAGCATTTTTTAATTTTGTTTAAATTTACATATACGTACACATGTTATTAAATTGAATCGGTAGTATGGTTAGGTTTGACGCCTGCTGCTGACCGCTGCTTTAGATGCTCCAGAGAGGGCTTTTATACCTCAAAGATGCAGCGTTTAGCACGAGTAATTCGCTGGTGTTATTTTCTGCATTCATAGCGAAGCCTAGGTAGACAAATTCCCCCAAAATTACGTTTTTCGAGGGTGACATTTTGAACGAGACTGCTTCGTTGGTGTCATAGGTCCTTCTTTGATGACAGCTTATACTTCTATTTTTGCCGCCGCATCCGTCTCAATACTTGAAAAAGCCGCATTGACATCACGCTAAGTTTTTTCGATTATGTTTATGTCATCAGCATATGCGAGTAATTGTACAGACTTTTGAAAGATAGTGTTGATAGTCTAATGCTGACGTGGGAGCTCCGCACTATTCTTTCAAAGAAATCGCATCACCTTGTCTAAATCCTTTTTTGATATCGAACTTCGTGAATTCTACATGGCCATCCTGTACAAACGAAAGAGTTTGGTAGACATTGCTCTGTAAAGCTCATTCCTATTGATGCTGTCATATGCGGCCTTGAAATCGATGAAGAGATGATGAGTATCGATTTGAAGTTCCTGGGTGTTTTCCAAGATCTGCGGTAATGTGAATACTTGGTCAATGGTGGACTTTCCTGGCCTGAAGCCACATTGATAAGGACCTATCAGGTTGTTGACGATATAGGCTTTAGACATTTACATACATATTACTGCAGAGTAGATGTAAGCGATATTAAAGAGACTGATTTTTCTACAGTTGGTATAGTTTTGAGGGTCTCTTTTTTGCAGTATCAGGTAAAGAATAATGAGGTTCCATTCATTGGGCATGTTCTCTTCCGACTATATTTTACATATTAGTTGGTACATAGTCCTATCCAAATTATCTCCATCTGCTTTGAAAAGCTCGGCATTCAAGCCATCTGATCCATGCTCCATGCTCTAGCAACTTTGTTCGTTTGGTTCATTACACAATAAGGCATTTTTTTTTAAATCAAGCCCACTTCATAATCTTATCAAACTTTAGAACACAACCGTGTCGGCCAATATTAAAACGATTTTGGAATCATCTCTGTGTTTCAATGACTAAAAGGGCCGTTTCAATGGACGTCTTGTAAACAAACACACGATGCGCAATCGACCACGGCTCCATGGTTACTGAAATTGCATTTCGAAACGAGTTGTATACTAGCCATACTCTTAAAAAACGGTTTCCTTGCTTGACGGCCTTGGCAAAATTACATATATACCGCTAACAATGTTTAACACACTTCATTTCTATGGTTGGTTTTACAGTAACCACTATCTAAAGTTCTATACCCCTTATGTCGGATATTTAAATATTACTCAAAGTTCTAAGAATAAAACATAAATTTTGCACTTTTAACTCAGTGCAATTGTATTTATTCAAGTTACTTGAAATCAATGTATTTTCAAAAATTCACACTGCGAAATTAAAATACTGAAGATTTTATTAGCTAAATACATTTTTTAAGTCAAAATACCTTAAAAGTGGATAAGAAAGTTGTCTTATATTGTTTTCATTTTTAAAATACAAGACAAGGTCAAGAAAACATTGACAGTGAAAAATGAGATGTAATGCAAATTAAATGAGTTAAATTACTTGATCGAAAAATTTAATCCAAACGTATTTTGACATTTTATATCCGTTAAATGTACCAAGGTACCCATTCCAACATCATCGTCTGAACACACGTCTCCAGCCATAGAATTGTTTGTTTTGTTGTTGCTGTCTCCAAATAGTCATGATCATGACAAAATAATTACACTACATTACCGCCCGACTGTCACAGGTTTTTCTATTTGTCGCCTTGTTACTTGCAACTTGCATCACCCATATTGTTGCTGAATATACCAAGTTTCTGTGGTGTTATCGTGCTTCGCCACTAAACTGGAAAAAATATACAAAAACTCCAACTTCAGCAACTCCCACACGAAATCCTTCATAGAAAACTTAAGTCGACATTCTAATTAATTGGTTCACCAATTGCGATAGAAAACAATTTCTTAACATGGTTTTCGTTTTTGCGTGACGGTGACGCTGACGGTAACGTGACGTGGCTTTTTCTTTTTCTTATTGTTTTTGTTGTTGTTGTCGTAGTATTGTCCCCAGGACTATTAAGCAAGTTCCGTAATGTTGTGTTGTGTTTTGTTTTCGCCTTCTGCATCATTCTTCTCTTTCATTTGGATTTTTAGCGAATTTACTCCCAAAGTGTCGGAGCATTTCATCCGTCGTTTCCGTTGGCGATAATTACAGCAATAAACTAGCAACTAACAAGAACTGCAGTAGGTCATGTGTTTCAATTAAGTCGGCCCACCGATGTCTTTATTCTTTTTTTTTTTCCTCTGAATGTCGGTATCATGGCGAGACTTTTCTGCTCGGTTGATGGAGGGAGCATAAGGGGAGAATTTTAATTGGACCTCGAAGAAAGCACATAATGACGAAAAGGAAGGAAGGGTCCAATTCCTTTAGGTTTACTGCCCCTTTCATGACAGGTTCGGTTCAATATCTAAACTGGGGGGTTATAATAATAATCATTCAGGTAAAATCTTATTTTAATATTTGGCTCGAAGTTGTTAGTAGGGAACTTAACAAAATGCCAGAGAAGAGGTAAATGAATTTATAATAATAATAATGTCATAATAAGGCTTTATTCGCAGGAGTATCAAACCACTTGATCAACCCGCCGGGTCCGCACATGATATGTATTACGGTCTCTCTATAACAAAGAAAATCCTCCCACTATAGCCCCAAAGCTCTCCTTTTCAAGCTATTTCTAAAGACGAAATAATTATAGTACATCTAAAGACCGACCGAATTAATTGGTTGCGATTTGTGTGTATGTACAAAAAACAAAATACAGAGTGAAATGGTTGTGGCGCTCCAATGGACACTGAAGCTGGACACGATACGACGACGAAGACGTCGACGTCGAAGTCTACGAGGACAACGACAACGACGACGCGACGGACGATTGCCGACCAAACAGCAATGGAGGTATAATGGGTATGGGTAATGTAGTAGCGCACTTACAGTTACATGCAATCAGCTAATGACATTATTTACGCGATGGTCTGGCGCTGTTTTTGCGCTGATGCCATTTTCTTATGGGACAAACGAGTAGGTGTTGAGTTGGAGTAACAGCAGCAAGCTTAGAAATTGAAGATTAAGACCTCATGTAGGCTTTTTATATATATATGTATGTAACGTATGTAGGTATAATAAAGTGTTTACCACGTCTGTTTTATACCAAAGTGAATGGAAACCAATTTGATTAAATTGGTTCTCTTAGTGAAGTCAAAATTGTGGTCTTTTATGAGTTTCTATGATTTTAGTGTTTGGAAAAGTTGGATGTTTAGCGAGAGAGAAGAGTTTATTTTAAAGTTATATTTTATTATGGGTACGAAACAAAAAATTTACAATTTTTGAGATGTCTGTCAAAAAAAATTATAAGATCTTGACTTTCTGAAGAGGTGATCTTCAACTTTGGAAACACTGAAAGCTTTTCCATGTGTCCTATTCTTTTTCTTATTCAATTTAAATGAATGGGAAACAACCTGTCTCCTAAATGTTTAATCCTGCGCCCCTTCTAACTATTGTCCAATTGTACTTTCGCTCCTTCTTTCCAAAGTCATAAAAACGATTATTTCTTTGTTTTGTAAGAACTAAGCTTTCGGTCTGTTCAATTTAACAAGTATTGGACGGGTTCAAATCTGATACATAT
Source organism: Eupeodes latifasciatus (assembly GCA_920104205.1). Taxonomy (NCBI): domain Eukaryota; kingdom Metazoa; phylum Arthropoda; class Insecta; order Diptera; family Syrphidae; genus Eupeodes; species Eupeodes latifasciatus. The sequence goes on from OV049924.1 coordinate 394,269,834, forward strand.
CCACAAAATTATTGTGGTGTACCTCAGGGCTCCGTTTTGTCTCCGACACTCTTCCTTAGTTTTATAAATGATCTTTTGTCTGAAACTTTGAATCCACTTTATTGTTTCGCTGACGACAGTAGCCTCAGCTATTTTTTTCAGTTTTTAGATTGAAATCCTTGTTCTTCAGTGGTGAACTACCAAGGGCAGCGTATGATAAGCACATTGAATTCTGATCTTGACAGCATTGTCCGTTGATGAACCAAAAACCGTGTAGAATTTATTGCTTCGAAAACTCAGACTGCAGTTTGCTGTAGTAAAAAAGGTAACAAAACTACTATCTGTTCTAGGTATGTTTGACATAGTCAAAAATTCTACGAAGAAGATGCAAAAATTAAAAAAAGAGCGCTAAGAGGTATAGGTGACAGTTGTATAATTGTAATTCACGAACACAGCCTCCACTCCAGTGTTTCATTCTTGTTTATTATTCAATCAATATTTTCGAAACAATCATCTAATAAAATATCCAGTTGCATTCTTCCCCTCAAACAATTGAACGGCTCATCACCTTACTTTTGAGCTCATTTTCTGACGTATTGTCAAGTACAGAGAATCATTTTTGAGCCGTACTACTAATTGGTTCAATATTTACCGCTAATTGCATATGCAGGCATTTTAATTTACAGGCACTCATGGGTTTAGTAATACAATTTATAAGCTTATATATAAACACAGTGCGAGCGTTAGTAAAATAGTAAAGGATTTAAGAGGAGACACCGGTGCACCCTAAGGTTCAGAATATGAAAAAAAAAACAGAGTTGGCCAAAGCATTCCACATTCTCGATGTGAAGTTTGAAAAATAATCTCTAAAATTGACAGTACGTCTGAAATTGAGCTCAAGGGTAAACTGATGGGCATTCCTCGAAGCGCGAGTACTACGGCTGAATTATTTAAGGGGTGGAATTCAACTGGTTTATTCGACAGAACTTTCCTTTCTAACTTTCATTACTACAAACATTGCAACAGAATTTTTAAGAAAATAAAGAAAGTTAAAAATATTATAGGGTCAATGTAGGTAAATGTAAACAGAGGCAAATATAAACAAAGATAAAATTTCTTACAAATAATGCATTTTTAAACACATCCACTAACTAAACATTCGGATGAGTTCATTATCCGTTACATGCTTTTCACTCATTCGGGTGCTTTTGTTGAATTCTTAAAAAAAAGTGTTTTATACGTTGAAAGGCTATAAGAAATATTTATTGTTTTTTTTTTTAACAATGTTTTTAGGTAAGTTTTCTTTAATATATTTTTTTTTGTCAAATTTGATAGGTATTAAATTAAAAGAAAAACAATCTAAAATCTAGAAGGGAATTAACGTTGTCATACACAAAACATGATGTAGCCAAAGCAGCAAGCGATGTTTAAAATAAAAATTTTACCTTCGGGGAATCCCAGGAAACTTACGGATTGCCATTATCAGCTTTTTAGCAAAAAGCCAGTATTAGAAAAACGTCACTTAAAAGGTAAGGACAAGGTTGTCAAAATAAATTAACATTTGAATTCGAGAACGTGCTTCTTCTGGTTTTCAATGCGATAAGGAAGACTTAGTATCCCAATATGTTGATACCCACAAATTGCAGACTCCATTTAATGACTGTAAGCTCAGTGAAGAAAGGTATAAAAAATATAAGTTAGGTGGCGCAATAGTCCATTGAGAACTAGGGCCTAGTGACTTACAATTCTCACCCATTTCTGTGTGCGAGTTAAGTTGTCAGGGACGGAGTTCAATCCACCTTAATTAAAAAAAAGTTTCCCGGGGACTGCCTCTTGTGAGAAATTGACAAATCCTCCAAGAGTAATTGCAATTGGACAGAAAAGAATTTAACTTATTAGGCTTCCTGGTGGATCTAGACGTCGCTGGATCTTGCTTGTGTTTCGGTAGATAGTTTTGGTCCGCCTCCTTTAACAGTAGCAGTTCAAGTTAGATAACTAATGACTATCCTAAAACACTTAATGCAGCTTCAAAGAATGGATGGAGGAACGACAGTTCTGCAAATGGTGGAGCACAAAAAAACTTGTCCCTGATCAAACTGCTGTTATTATACGATAGACATTCAAATATTAACAACATTTACATTTAAAACACCATCCAAATCCTGCGATTCCCAAGTCACTTGACAGATAAAGTTCAGCTAAGGACAAGGCTGTTTTAGATCCAGACAAGACAGCTTCGTACAAAATTCTTGCACGGAATATCAAAGACACTATAAGGCTTTAGATTGTTCCAGCTATCAAACCCCAAGTTTGCTAAACTTCTTGCACAATTTTAGAAGAGTTCCCTTGTCTAGAAAAATATATAATTTAGATTCATTTCAACAGGAGTTTTTCCTGTAGACGCATACAAACTTCCTGGAAGTGAATGTTATAAAACAAAACTTGATAATTATAAAATTGCTCAGAAGCCATCCTAGGTTTTGAAATTGCAAAACTAGAAAACGAATTACTAGAACCAGTTGGCAAACCTTATTTTTGTTGTAGAAAAATAATTATTATAATGTTTACGTTCTCTATTTATCTGAAATGCAAACGTTTGATCAACTAGGCGATCTTATAACATCGTCACCATCAATTGTCGGATGCATTCCAATTGTAGAAATGTTTTTTATTTAAAAGTCAATCTGGGAATTGTATTCGTAGGCTCCGCTTCATCGATTAATAAAGAAATTGCTGATTTGTTTGCAATTCCTTCACACTTCCTCCACACAATTCATAAGCGAATAATTACACTTGAAGCAATTAAAATACGGAGAAGGAAAAAGTGTTGATAATTGCTGAGATTCTGCAACGTTTAAAAAAAGCTGAGGAAAAATTAAGCCAAAGCTGAGAGTTCGCGGCAAGGTGATAGTAGTATAGTGAAGAAAATGACTCTTAAAATCTTGAAAAACGATGTGACTTTCCTCAAACTACATCAAGTCATTGGTATTCTCCAATACCAAATGAGATGGTTCATGATGACGGGAATACTATTCATACATTTGGAAAATTTGTGCCAGTGAAGGAAATTTAATAATTACACTGTACACTATGTTATGCAACTTTATTAACTATCAGTTTTTATAATAAATTCTATGTTGGCAGTTAAATGTAAACATATGTTTAATGACTGTTTCTTGCAGTCAAGAATTACATATTAGCATTTCTGTTAATTTATACTAACAAAATATTTAAAAACTTTTTTTTTTACATTGAAATCAGTACCACCAGATTTGAAAAGTAAAAAGGTAAATGTAAACATGTTATTATTAACTTTATTTATAATTCTTTGACTTAATTTAGAAACTGGTCACACAAACTCAAAGAACTTAAGACGTCAAAACAAATATGAAATTTGTTGTTTTTTTGTCTTAAGACCAAATTAATACAATATTAAGCAATTGTTCTAGACTCTAAACGAAAGAAACAAAAAAAGTTACACCAAATCAAAAACCTTGAATTAAAATTTCTGACTTTAGACCTTTTTTACCCAATGTCAAAGAATTTGCTGCCTAACATTTGCAACATTAAAAAAACTACTTTTTCTAGTTTTCCCTGTATTTTTTATTTTTGTAATAACCCTTTTAACTGCTCAGTTGGCAAATTTATTTCTTATGTTTTTCTCGGGACCAAATTAGATTTTAGAATACCCAAGCTATATTTCTGCAAAGAATTGGAATTTCTTTGAAAGTCTTAATAAAGAATATGGTAGGTACACGCACAATATTTATGTGTTACAACTAACAGAAAGAGCCTGCCATCAAAATATTTCTCAATCATAAAATCGACACAAATTTAGCTTATACTTTGTCCAATTGAATCAATTCCAAAATCTAATAAAACCACCATACCAAATTTAAGATGAAAAATTATAAATAAAATGTATTCTTTAAACATTGCCGACTTAAAGTTATAAATAATAGGCAACACTTTAGACAGGTATATAGATATACTCTACTCATATTTGATTTGCCTACACAAATTGAAAGAACATAGAAATCCTTTTTGTGTCACAATTTTTCTCACTTGAAACGGATAATGATGACAAGCGTATCGATATTAAAAAATCCTCTTTTGAACTAACAACCACACTTGGGAATTGAAACATCGTCATCATCATCATTTAACATCATCATCTTTTTGAACTCTGCAAAATGTCCTGTGCTCTTGAGTGACTGTTAAATATTATATTATTTAGTCCTGCTGTTCTTTTGTTAAAATCTTACCACAGCATTGTATACATTCCTTCAAACTTAATCTTTTGTAAATTGTTCCTTAAGAATCATTGAGTGGAAAAATATAACATGAATGAACACCAAAATGTACCTTCCTCTTTTTTAAATTTAAAAATGAAACATTTGTTATGTTGTCACGCATAAATATGATTTTTCAATTATCTCACGATAATTGACTTTTAAAATATAGAAACGGTTATTTTTTTATTTTTGTTTGCTTGCTTCGTGAGACCACAATGAAATTTTATATTTCATTGAATAAAAATCTATTAACAGGTTCAACTTCAAGTATGTACTTAAATATCTTGAATGACGGATCGAATTTCATTGTTTGCATTAGTTCTGTTGAATTCCATTGATGAAAATTTCAGCACCTGGTAGGTCTTTGATCTTAATACTTTTTTCTCTTAGGAATATTTTATTTTAATGTTTTCTGGAGAATTTTGGCACATGACTGATATCATAACAAAATTTTACGATTTTTCTGGTTTATTTAAATTATAATGATGATTAATCGTATGTAATAAGTACTAAAAATAGTTTTCGGACCGTGTTTTTTTCGGTATAGGGAATAGGTGTACCAATACCTATTCACTAGTATCCGAACAATTTTATGATTATTCTTAAACAATAAGAATGCGAAACAGTGAATCTATGTAAACTTAAAATAGTTTATTTAATTTCAGGTTGAATTGGTGTAACAAATTCATCAGGAACGTAATTATTGGAAACCGGACAAGTTTTTTAAAGTTTGTTAAATCTGCAATTGTTATGATTAAAGAACTGAGTTTTGAAATAAAACATTGATAAGTATTTTGTTTCTATTATTTAACAATAAAGCATTATTTTTCGTAGATTTTTAACTTCCCATAGAAAGTTATTGTAATGGGTCCGATTTGTCAAATTGATTATTTTGACATTTCTCGGCGTTTCAAGGTCCCTAGAGTCGAAATAAAAGATTTTTAGAAAGATGTCTGTGCGAGCGTGTGTACGTACGTTCGCGACGTTTTTTCGTCGTCCATAGCTCAAGAACCAGAAGAGATATCGACTTCAAATAAATTTTGTTATGCAGATAATAAGGCAGAAAGATGCAGAAAGGGCTCTCAAGAAAATTGCGTGGGTGGTTTTTTGACGTGACAACGTCTTAAATTAGGTTGCGGCTGGGAGTCACTTATGAAAAAGTGTAACGCCCGGTAACGTTACGATGAGTCACCGAACGAGAGAGACGCCGAATGCCTTGCGTCTCTCTCCCACTCAACTATGATCGGTCTGCCGCGCGCGCAGCACTAGAGAATTAGGCGCATTGAATCGGCGCATGCTTGTGTCTCTGTCTTTGTCTTTCTCGAACGTTCTTGGCGTTGGAAAAACAAGAAAGCGTCATAATACAAGTTCACACGTCAGCAGCTGTGTCTGTAGTGAAAATGTGGAGTGCTTAGATTCGTCATTTACAACAACTACAACAATAAAGGTAAATAATTGTACACTGATATTTCATTATCGTAAACTATGATTGATTGATTAATTGTTAGATTGACACAAAAGTTGAGAAACTGAGTTTATAGGTTATGTCATACTATTGATAAATGTTGATAGTGTTAAGTAAATTATTAGTTTAAAAAATTTGTGCAATTCTTATTTTCATTCAATTCCTTGTTCCTATTGTGCAATTTAATTATATTCATATCAATAAATATTCTACCGAGAAAAAGACGTTGTCACGTAAAATCTTCGCCCGTAAAACCGACTTTACAGGCAACCATTTTTTTTTTACCATAGCAGTTTAAAAAAAAGGTGAACATTTTGGTTAACCCTAAATATCTCATGAACCAATGACGCTAGAGACTTGAATTAAATTTTATATTATATATTGTAACGTGATACAAAAGAATCATATTTTTTGAAAAAAATCCAATTAACGTTTTTTTTTATAAATCAAAAAAACTGAAAAAAAAAATTTGTCACCTCGAAAATTTTACGAATAAAATATTATTTCATCTCCAAAACAATTTTGTACAACGAAGAATAATGCTTTTGACATCTGATAAAATTTTGAGAAAAATCTAATTGACTTTTTTTTATAAAAAATAAAAACCTAAAAAAAACATTACTCAAAGTTGGTAAAAATTGAATTTCGACTCAAATATCTTTTCAAAAACTTGAGATTAAGGCTTCAAACTTATTTTATCTTATAAGAAATATTGTTTTCAACATTATGAAAAATGTTGAGAAAAATCGAATTGACAGTTTTTTTTACAAAAAATAAAAACCCAAAAAAAAATTAATAAAAGTTGGTAAAAATTGATTTTCGAATCAAATATCTTTTCAAAACTTTGAGATAATGGCTTTAAACTTCTTTTATCTCTAAAAAAATATTGTTGTCAACATTCAGTAAAAATTTGAAAAAAATCGAATTGACAGTTTTTTTTTACAAAAAATTAAAAACCGAAAAAAAAAATTAACAAAAATTGTTAAAAATTGATTTTTGACTCAAATATCTTTTCAAAAATTTAAGATAATGGCTTCTTACTACCTTAAACGTATAAGAAATATTGTTTTCAACAATAGAAACAATTTTGAGAAAAATCGAATTGACAGTTTTTTTTTACGAAAAATAAAAACCTAAAAAAACATTTATAAAAGTTGGTAAAAATTGTTTTTCGACGTAAATATCTTTTTAAAAATTTGAGACATTGGCATCAAACTAATTTTATCTTTTAAGAAATATTGTTTTCAACATTCTATAAAATTTTGAAAAAAATCGAATTGACAGTTTTTTTTACAAAAAATAAAAACAATAAAAAAACAATACTAAAACTTGTAAACATTTACTTTCGGCTCAAATAGCGTTTCAAAAATTACAAATATTGGCTTCAAACTTATTTTATTTCACAGAAAATATCGTTTTCGATATTCAGTAATTTTTTTATAAAAATCCAACAGTCCGTTTCTTCATAAAAAATAAAATCTACAGAAAATAGTACGCAAATTTGTTTAAAATTGATACATACAGACAAACTTTTAAGTAAGACAAATCGAGAGACGGGATGGGAGTTATCAGTGTGGGTTGCATCCCAGCCTCTTTTTTAAATTGGTTTTTCTTTGAATTTTACCAAATCTTAAACACAATGGAGCATAATCATAGTCATACTTTTTACCCGATCCAATTGAACTAGATACTGGAGTCTAAATGTAACATCCAGGTTAGGCACAGTTGATTTATTCATAAAGTTTTTGATACATTTAACTTCAGTTCTGATACAATTTAGTTAGTTGAAAAATTCAATGAACATGCTGTATCACAATATTTACATATTGTGGTAAAGATACGTATAGTAGCAAACATTACATTACCTATGTTAATTTGGTGAATATTCCGTGAGAAAAATCTTAACGCTCTGTTAAGATTTTTAAACTCTTAAATATTGGCAAAGTTTGATCTTCAATAATATAGAAAGTCAATTTTAAACTTAGAAACCTTTGAAAAAATTCGTTGACCTTAACTTAAGGTCAAGTTGAAAACAGTGAAGAAAATGGCACTTATGTCCAATTTCATAAACAACTTTTATACATTTAACAGGATTTTAAACTGTAAAATGGGATATTTTGGTTTCACCAAGCGTTTTTAAAGTAAACAAGCTTTTAAACACCTTTTAAAACTAAATGCCCATTTTTGGCTCATTAAATTTTAAAAGTGTCATTAAAAAATGAATATTACAGATTGAAAGCTGATGTTTTGTTTTGTAAAATTTGTATTCTCAATATTTGGAGATACATAATGAATAGGTAAACAAATTCAACATTGCATTTATAATATCATTTTTATGATTTTAATTTTTAATTAGAATATTAGATTGGTGATCTTCATCTGACGAAGAAGAACAACATATAGTTATTCTCCGCTCAAGAGTATTCCGCGTTCACAAGAATCCAATTTCATATTTTATTTTTGAACGACACACGATTTTTGATTTTGAAGAAGTTTTCATTATTGTATTTTGCGATTCTTGTCATTTATTTCAACATATAATGCTTTCTCATTTTTTCTCACACAATTCGCTTAATAGAAAGAAAAGGGGTTTTATTTTTACAGGGTTGTGAAGAGAACTCTATTTTAACAAAAATATCCCTAAAATTTCCCATTTCAAGCTTGGTGAAACTGAGAAAATTTAAGGGCCTGATAAAATTTAAAAAGCTTTTAGATAAAAGTGCTTTTAGTGTTTGTTTATGAAATCGGGCATTAAAATCTTAAAAAAACGATGTGAGTGTCCTCAAACTACATCAAGTCATTAGTCATGATGACGGGAATTGAAAAATTTGTTAACGCTGTTAAAATTTTTAAACTCTTAAATATTGTCAAAGTTTGATCTTTAATAAATAGAAAGTCAATTTAAACCTTGGAAACCTTTGAAAAAATTCGTCAATAAAAGGGTCGATTCGGGTTAAGTAGCGCTACCATTCCAAAATTCAGCAAAATATCAAAATATTGATCGATTCTTAAGTAGAAAAAATTTATAAAAATAAAATGTATCGCAATGTAATTTTCTCAATTAGTTTGTTTATTTTTGATTTTATAGAAATAAAAATAGCTTAAACATAGATTATGCCGTGTTTATTTTTAGAGTTCGGGCTTTCGTTTAAGAATGGGTTAAAACTTTAAATTGTCTATGAATAACATAAACTGGAATTTATTTTTGCAAAGACAAAATAAGAACTTATCAAAGAACTATGAATATGACCCAATATTTTGTGTAAGATGATAAAAGTTCAAAGTCAATATCTGCTTATGATATTTGAATCGAACTTAATTGTTTACTAATTTGTAATATAGTATGTATTATTGTAACTGTTAGTTATTTTTTCTAAAATAATAATTTTTTTTTTTCATCAGATAAAATTACAATGCATATAATTTTCAAACTTGCGATGTTTTTCCATAGTTTTTGATTTATAAAAAAACTGCATTTTGAGATGTGCTGAGTTCGTAATTTCAGGCTTTGTTGCCCATGCCCTAACTTAAAACCGATGTTGGTAAGGCATATTCCAAAAACTAAAAGATTCCTAATTTAATTAAAACCATCAAAGAATTTTCTAATGACTACATTTTAAGTAAGCCCCTTCGTATTATTTATAACAGTTTGTACTGGGATTTATTCCTGTGAAAGACAAATAGTTAATTTTATAATAAAAAACAAAATATGCCGGGATGCGACCCACACTGATAACTTCCCATCAGTGCCCGTCTGTTGGTTTTCCTAAAACTCTAAAAAGAAAATTAGTAACAATATTTTGTGTAGGATACAAAAATATGAAGTCATTATCTTTCTTTGTTTTTTTATAATACTTGAGTCAAAAATCATTTCTTATCAGTTTTTTGCCGCTATTGTTTTCGTGTTTTGTAAAAAAAGTTGTCAATTGAATGTTTCTAAAAAATTGTATGATTATATAATTTAACAACAATATTTTGCATATGATAAAATTAGTTTGATTTCTAAATCAATTTTTGTTTTAGTGGCATTTTTTGAAAGATTTTATTTCTTATAGAGGGTGATTTTTTTGAGGTTAGGATTTTCATGCATTAGTATTTGACAGATCACGCGGGATTTCAGACATGGTGTCAAAGAGAAAGATGCTCAGTATGCTTTGACATTTCATTATGAATAGACTTACTAACGAGCATTGCTTGCAAATCATTGAATTTTATTACCAAAATCAGTGTTCGGTTCGACAGTGTTCGGTTCGACAAATTTTGTTCAGCGATGAGGCTCATTTCTGTTTAAATGGCTACGTAAATAAGCAAAATTGCCGCATTTGGAGTGAAGAGCAACCAGAGGCCGTTCAAGAACTGCCCATGCATCCCGAAAAATGCACTGTTTGGTGTGGTTTGTACGCTGGTGGAATCATTGGACCGTATTTTTTTTTAAAAGATGCTGTTGGACGCAACGTTACGGTGAATGGCGATCGCTATCGTTCAATGCTAACAAACTTTTTGATATAAGAAAATACAAATTGGACTTTTCTAAGTCTGGTATCTTAAGATAAAAACAAAATTTAGTACAGAATAAAATCATTCTGAAGTCAATACCGTCATTTTTACCGTCATACCCATTTTTGTTCGTAAAATATTCGAGGTGACAAAATTTTATTTTTTCATAAAAAAACCCTTAGATGATATTTTTTTTTCAAAGTTATATTTTTTTGGTATGACGTCAGATTATATTAAATAAAATTTAATTGAAGTCGCTAGCGTTATTGCTTCGTGAGATATTTGGGGTCAAACATAATTTGACTGTCGTTCTCTCAATCATTTGTTTACTTTAGTTTACAAAATTTGGTAGTACTGCATATTAAGGAAGAAATAAAATTTAAATCACACGTATAGGCGTAGGAACTTCCATACACACGAACAAACTATGAATTTTGAATCTAGGGACCTTGAAATGTAGGAAAATGTCGAAATCATCAATTCAACAAATCGGATATAATACTTAGAATTGGTGAAAATAAAATTCAAATAATATCCTGCGACGCAAAATTTGAAACGGTCATCTTAGTAAAATGTTAAAGCCCTTTATGTTAGGTAGGTTACTAAGTTAAAGATGATTTTCCTAATTTCAAACGATTTTTACATTTCACTATAGCTTAATACTATTCTATACAACATTTGCTACTTTAGATTGAAGTAATTTGCGTGATCCATAATGACTTTTGACTTTCTTACGATATACAGAAATTATTTATGCTCACTGCTCAGTATGTTTTTGAAAGCTGTGTTGTGACATCACTATCATCTGGTTTCGATATATAATGGAAGAAGAAGAATTCAATTAATTAATTTCAGTTTTTTATTCAATTATTCAATTATTTAAATATATTTATTACAATAAAACACCGTCTACACTCAAAGAATAGATGTTTAACCTACATTCAAACTGGCTTTTTAACTTTTCTTAGATGAATTTTTATAAACTTATAATAAACAAGACGGGTGGAAGTCCACCCACGTTAAACTGCTAGAAGTATTTTTTTTATGGTATTAATCAAACTTTAAATACTCGTCCATTTTCGAGATAGGTATTTATAATCCTATGTTAAGATGTCTGAAAGTGCTCTAAACAAAACGACGTGTTTAGATTACCGTTTTAAATAAAAGAAAGTTAGTACCTATTTTATCATTTAGCAAATGGCAAACATTTTAAAATTTAGTTAATTCCTAAAAAAATTTAAAAATTTCTTACTCATAAAATGCTTAGCCCTTTAAATTGATTTTGAACTATTGACTTATCTTAAAGAAAACATTGTTAACGATTGTAAATATGTTTGAGAGAATATACACACAATCGACCTTTTAAACTTTTCATAGGAAGTTATTGTAATCGGCCTGATTTCTCGAATTGAAAATTTTGAAATTTCTCGACATTTCACAGAATTTTAATCAAATTTTTTAGAAAGATGTCGATGTGTACTTTTTCGAATGAATCTCAAGCATTAAATTTAAGTCTAAACTTTTCTCTAAATAATTGTTTATATTTTGAAAAATCTTTATACTACTGATATATATTAATTTTTTGCTTAATTTTCCAATAAGTTAATTGTTAGTGTTTCATTATATTTGAATAACAATATTTTATATCTCTTTAATAAAATTATAATAAATTTTATACAACAATATCTTATTTAATATTTCAACAAAAAAAAAAAATACCACCTACTGCGTAACGAAAGAAACCAAATCACATAATTTAATTTTACAACACTACATTACACTCGTATAATGAAAATGTTTATACAATTTTAAATGTTAATTCCAATTTAAATCCCCAATAGATTAAGACTTGACATACTTTATGACATTGATATTATACATAGTATTGAAAATTGATATTCACCATCACCCTAGATGCCTACACCTGGAGTGTTGTACATTAAGATAGAGATACATAAGTTGATTATAACGAGTCACAAGGAAAATCTATGATCTAAAAGGCCTATAACATAAATATTATCAATTCATAAATATTATCAAAACGATAATTAAAAATTAAACATTATACTATACCCCTTTTTTCCCGGTGAGCCGCCACGCCATGCCATGCCACGCCAGGCAATAGCATTAAATTAGATTTAGTGATCGTTGATCATTGGCCAAAAACCAATTAAATCAGCTTAGAATGTTTTATTGTCGAATATGGGGAAACACAGGGACGAATTTTGATTTTGGAGGTAACTTTCTTAAAAGAATTTCTTTACAATGAGGTTTAAAAAATTAGGTAACAACTATTGGGAGTGGAGTAAAGATGAAGTTACATGTGTATTAAAAAAGCAGTTAAACTCTGATTCTCGTCCTGTAGCTAAGCTGTCAGTCATTCCAAAATTGTTTTAGCCTCTTGTCTGTGGTATCATTTCTTTAGGTAGGTAGGTAGAAATGGCTGTCCTGCTTCGCGCAGGACACAATTAGCGCTGAGTGCGCCGTTTTGATACCATACCTCGTGAGATTCTGAATGGGTTTGAAAATGGGCTATGGATGGTGCACGTTCCGCACGTGCAGTCCATTTAGTGAGGGAGAAATAAGGGGGGAGGGGGTTAAAACCACTTTGTGCTATTTAGGTATGAGATCAAATCTTTGTTCTTGAATTCTGCGAGTTCCTCAATACCGTTGAAGAATTCCTTACCCAAGTGGAGTGCTCTTTTCCTGGCCAGGGCCGGACAGTGGCATAGAAAGTGTGGGACTGTTTCTTTTTCATCCCGGTTCTCACAGCTACGGCAGAAAGAGTTATGTGGTATTAAAATCATTTCTTTTAATTGCTCTTCTGTTTTCTGTTATAATCAGCATGGTTTGTAGAAACATTGACAATAACAAATCTTCTTAAATTTACCACACCTTTGAAAGAAATCTCAAAGTTGACTGAGTTACATTATTTTATACTTACATAAGTAATAAATATTACAATGTTGTTTATAAAAATAATTGTTTAAGAAAATTCTTAGTCCCCTATGGTGTTCCGCAGGGAAGACATCTTGGTCCACTATTATTCATTTTATTTATAATTGACCTTAATTCCACTTTACTGAATTCAATGATATTAATATACGCTGATGACGTACAAATGTTTCAAACTATAACATCCTATAACTGAATGTGAACTACTTCAAGACGACCCACACAGGTAAATTTTCCCAAATTCATGGCCAAAACTACAAAACAAAATGTACGATTTGTTGTTTTTTTAATGCCAATTTGTTTACAAATAACATGAGCTTTGAACCTCATTAATCATGCGATGCAAATTGTAACTGTTTAATCAGTAGATGCTTTCAAAGTAGAAACTTTTATTCAACGAGTGCAGTAGCAAGTTTGGTTTCTTATAAGAAGTAGTTTGCTTTGTTTTTTATTTAATTTTTTTTTTGGCTATTTTCAAAATAATTTAACATGGATTCTGTTGCTAGTGGTATGTTAAAAAAAGATAATGACACTTTTTTGCAATATTTTAAGTCCATAGTAAATTTTCAAGCTTTTTTAGATAATGTGTTTGAGCAGTAAAAACAAATAAATTTTTTTTTCTTTAATAATGTAAAAGTTAAGTTGATTTGCATTTTTCTGTAATAAAAATAGTGTTAAAAAATAGTTAAATGTGTCCTTTATGGGAAACAATCCTAAAACATTGCGGTTTTTTGCGACTTTTTAAAATATTGGCTTTAAAAGAAAAGACGGGGATTTTTTTTAATTAGATTTTTCTTTTTTGATACAGGATCGCAATCAAGTTTCATTTTTCTTTCAAGAAATAAGCTTTCTGAATTTTTTAGAAGCTGTACGTCTCGTGACATTACAGAAAAAAATTATTTTTTGGTAGCAAAGGTTGAAAACGAGACCAATATTGAAATTTCGGAGCCAATAAAGGAAAATTTAACGAATTTTGCATATGAACATAGAAGAAGATGGCTGAGTGCCTCAAGAAATAACAACACCTTATTAAACCAAATATAAATTGGTTGCAATATGAAATTTCGTTTCCATGCAGAGCTCATGGCCTTGTTGGACGGCCTCAAATGGATTTTTCAGACCTAAGCGAACGGTCAAAGAGACGTAAAACAGAAGATTTACGTTCTAACTATAGTGCCGAAGAATTAAGCTATGTTGCACAGATGCAACTTCAAGAAAAAGAGAAACTTGATTCCTCAAATGTAATGAAAAATATAATATTTTCAACTCTTTCACGTGATGAAAAATATCAAAAAGCTCTGAAGAAAATGGATCAGGAAATTATTCCATATACAGCAGAAGAAGCACTTTCAATAGTTGTTAAAGGAAAATTAACTAAGTTCCAATAAGAGATTCTGCAACAAAACATAATAACCATATGTATCCAAACTATGCAGCTGTTTTAGAAGCAAAGAAAAAATGTTATCCTGAGAACTTGTTTATAACTGAATCAGGGGCAGAATCACCTCTTCAAAGTTTATTAGATCACACAATTCGACGTTTGTTTCAAGGAATAAGAGATGTAATAGAAACATTGCATATTAATGAAATGTCTAACATTCACCTCGTTTCCAAATGGGGCTGTGATGAAAGCTCAGGCATGAGTGAATATAAACAACAATTTTCAGATCCGAAAATTTCAGATGCTAATATTTTTTTAACATCTTTTGTTCCTATCCAGCTAGTATCAGGTGACCAGAGTCATAGTAAAGTTATACTATGGCAAAATCCTCGTCCATCATCCACAAGGTTCTGCAGATTAATACGACTTCAATTCGTCCACGAAACAAAAGATGTAACTGAAATATCTCTCTTAACTGAAACTCAAATAGATCATATTAGCGGAAGTATTAAAGTAAAGCATAAAATGCTTCTTACAATGATAGACGGTAAGGTCTGTAATGCTATAACTGTAATGCTATGACCGAAAGTGCGTCATTTTTCGTCTGGGCTACTGTGGAATAATGAATTGCTAGTATATACTCGTTTTTGTGTTTTACACCGAGTACGGTGTAGGTTTGAGTAAGGTTAAATTACCGTACCGTCTGAACACTCCAACCGAAAGACACCGAATCGAAAATATCCGATACGGCGAAAATACCGAATCGTGTTAACGGGCTCTTATATGTCGATTTAGGGTTGTTTTGTTAATAATATCCAGTGGATATCCAATACAAGTTGGTCGATTTAAGGAGTATTGTATTGATACAGCAAATATGTTTGTTCAACTGTACCCATGGTATAATATGCCCACAAGTGTACATAAAATAATTAATACACAGCCCTGAAATTATATCGGAAGCTATTCTTCCAATTGGACAGCTCGGCGAAGAAGCCCAAGAATCACGAAACAAAGATATAAAGCGTTTTCGAGAAAGTTTCTCAAGAAAATTTTGAGGCAGCAAAATATGGAAGATGTGTTTCATAATCTCTTGGTCTCTTCTGACTCATTAATAAGTGGTTTGAGAAAACTAAATCCTAAAACGAAAAATTCATTTCCCTCTGAAGTACTTCAGTTTCTAATAGAACCAGAGATCGAGCAAGCAGACTTATTAACAGTTTCATAAGTCATTGAATGATATACACACATACAAACTCTTACTCATGTTTATTTATGCATATAATTGTTATCTATGCCTACATTATTTATTTATTTATTTATAATAACGACTACTGTTCAACTGTTTTTTCAATCTATTAAATGTATAAATATTGTATTATTAAATGTCAAACGAAAGAAACCCTATATGGGGTAATGTAAAAAAAACGACTTTTTTAATTGTTTGCTTCTTTTTTAACCTTAAAACTATGGGAGTGAACTGACCTTGACAAGTGTTGAACTATGAGTTTAACACGCAAACATAACTTAATGAACCGTAAACGAAATTAGAAAAACTTACTTTATTTTCAGACATCGGAATTATTTTGGACCAAAACTTAATTTTTACTGACACCTTAAAAAAAGCTTATAAAACATTAGGTATTATTAAACCTTTGAGTCGTGAGTTCAAAGATCCTTATGTTATATGAACACTTTATGTATCATTTTTTAGATCTGTTCTTGAAAATGTTTTCATTATTTGGGCTTCTCATTACACGATATTTATTAATAGACTTGAAGGTGGCCAAAACAGATTTCTAAGGTTTGACTAACCATTATTTTCATGGTCCAATAGCGAAATGCTGCCACCTTACTCTGATAGAACTAAACTTATTAGTTTCCCTTAATTGCTCAATCACAGAGATTAATTACAATTCTGTTATGTTTTTGGAATCTTAATAAATGGGTTCTATATCATTCTCATCAGTATCAAATCACTTTAATTTAACTTTTAATATAAATGTCTGGTTTCAAAAAAGATGGAGCACCTCCTCACACTGCGATCGCCACAATGAACGTCGTTCGGAATGTTTATCAGCAGCCTCCTTTCACGCATTGACCTCCTAGATAACCTGACTTGACGGTATGCGATTTTTTCTTTCGGGTTATATGAAGTCACGTACACTAGACGAACTTAAGGATGCCATAAAAACGGAAATTTAATTAAAAGACGAAAACTTGCTTCAACGCGTTACTCAAATTTGTTGGAATGATATTCTTCTTGCTACGAACAGGATGGACGTCATATGCTCTATGTTATTTTCAAAACTTAAAATGGCTCTTATATGTGTATGATAAAATATTTATAAAATAATTGTACGTCTAAAACATCATGAGGTTTATCCATTTGTTTTTGTCCCTATTCCCTTGAACCACCCTTTATATTATAAATTATGTTTTTTGTGAGCATGAATAACCAATTGCTATACAATTGTTTAGAATAGAATAACTTTTATTAAATGTTAAATATCGTTAGTTTTTAACATTTTCAAATAATAAACTTATAAACAAAAATCCCACTTCTGAGCCTTTGCAGCTCTAAGTTTGTCAATCTCCAGATCCAGCACTGGATATACATACCATATTCAAAATAAGTTATCTCCTGCACCATCCGACACCTATAGGGGAAACTCCAAGTGTTTTCTTAAAATATTTCAGAAGAGGCTCAAAAAATAGAAATCTTATTTATTATGTCTTTCTAAATGGCCAGTATATGACTTTTGTTTGACCACCAAAGTGTGATAATGATATTTTCTATCTTCTTTCCTTCTTTTGGTCGTTTATACTACTCGTATACAGTTCGATTGAATATAGAAATAAATCTTTGCAATAAAATATCTCAATGAATTGTGAATTCAAAAGGAATCAATAGCGACTACGGCTGGCCGGCAGAGGTACCTACCTTTCATAGCTAGCTTAGGTATATAAACATCACAGAAGAAAACACAAGGATCGGACCCCACAATTGCCCATTATATGGGATTAATGTTTGCTCAAGCTGGAAAAAGAAACTAAAGGAAAATTTTCGACAATTTATTACTTTTAGAAGAATGATCTTCTGAATTGGGAATGAATGGAGGAAATATTGGTCTTTCTTAATAAAGCGCTGAATTTAAAAGACCGAAAGGGAAAACATTATAGAAACCTTCATTAATGGTCCGCAGAACAAGTAATAAAGACATTCAATTTGGACATTTAAAAAAGAACAGGTAATGGTCCTACATTGTGTTTTGTTCATTGAAATAAATTGGTGGATGCTTTAGCTACCACTTTATGTGTTCCCTTGCAGCATAACATGCACACTCCGATTGGTCATTGGAAAAAGAAAGATACAATTAACTGTGTCGCGAGTTGAGGTCCTTTCGATTGATATAGATACTTAGTACATTCCAATAAGTACCTATCTATGTCCTTCTCTCTATTATGAATGTGAGTTTGATTTGATTTATTTAACTTCCATTCAATTGAGATTGAATTTAAGAATGAAAACTGGAAGGATATAGAGAGCCTTGTCCGTGATGACAAGTGAATTCGCAAGGACATCTATTAGTGGAAAATATAGAAAGTTTTTCATTTTCGAAATGTGATGTAGTCGTTGGTGGTCTCGTGTAAAATATGAGTTATTGCCAAAGATTTTTAAATGAATTCAGATCTTTGGTTCCAAGTGTTAAATGAGATTTAGGTCAACCATTGATAATTTTACGAGGTCAGTCATTCCTTTGAAATAGAGTAGATATTGTTATATAATAAACAAAAAGAAACACCACCATTCAACTTTTAAAACTCACTTTTGAATTTAGGATGGTAGAATAAGAGAATTATGGATTTTTGGAAATACAAACAAAAAAAATACTAAATCAAATAATTACTTAAAAGTGATAATAATTCAATTAAATGATTATAAGAATCTGTGAGTTTTATTTTTTTATATAAGTAATCATATTCTTATTCCATTAAGAGTAAAAAAACAATTCGGATTGCCTCTAAGCATTTTTATCTTGGTTTACTGAATATCGTCTTTTTATGCCAATATTTTTATAACTTTGGTACTTAGGAAATGACTCAAACGAACTCCTTCTTTTTCTAATAGTTGATAATTTTTGCCAACTTCGTAGAAAATTTTGCGGAACAATTTAGGTAAGAATCCTTTCAAAATACAGCTGGTGCAATAATTGAAATCGAACGACCTACCACAATAACGAAGTTTTGAATATAATGGACTCTTGAAAAGTTGGCAGAAGATCAACTTTTGTAGCGACGGACGAAGCTTTTTGGTTTAATGGATACTTCAACAATTAAACTGTCGTATTTGGAGTGAATGCATCCAGAAAAAGTCACTGTTTGATGCGGATTATGTTGGATTCATTGTGCCGTATTTCTTCGAAGATGATCACAACGTTACTATGCATGATAATAAGACGGTGCCATTTGCCAGATAGCACGCGTAACAAGGGACCAATTGCGAGGCTTTTTCGGTTTCTAAAGCGACAAGCTAATCAATATACCGACCGATATGTAAGTAAGAGTATGCCAACATTTCACTAAGCGGATGGATCATTTGAAGCGCATCATATCCTGAACACGGAATAAACTAACAAGATAAGTTTTATGAATACATTTCTTACAAAATTTAAATATTTTCTTATGTACAAACACCAGAAATTTAAATCAAAACGTTAAAGTTTTTTCCGAAAATTTATCTATTCTTCTAATATAAAAATCAATGCCACTTTTTAAAGTTATAACTCAACAATGCCTTTACCGATTTGGATAATTTTGGTCTTGAATTATTTGTGGAAGTCCAGAGAAGGTTTGTACGTAGAGAAAATTAAAAAAAAATCTTGAAAAAGTGTTAAATCAACATCTTTCTATACTTCCATATAATGGGTGATTTTTTTGAGGTTATGATTTTCATGCATTAGTATTTGACAGATCACGCGGGATTTCAGACATGGTGTCAAAGAGAAAGACATTTCATCATGAATAGACTTACTAACGAGCAACGCTTGCAAATCATTGAATTTTATTACCAAAATCAGTGTTCGGTTCGAAATGTGTTTCGCGCTTTACGTCCGATGAGCGATGAGGCTCATTTCTGGTTGAATGGCTACGTAAATAAGCAAAATTGCCGCATTTGGAGTGAAGAGCAACCAGAAGCCGTTCAAGAACTGCCCATGCATCCCGAAAAATGCACTGTTTAGTGTGGTTTGTACGCTGGTGGAATCATTGGACCGTATTTTTTCAAAGATGCTGTTGGACGCAACGTTACGGTGAATGGCGATCGCTATCGTTCAATGCTAACAAACTTTTTGTTGCCAAAAATGGAAGAACTGAACTTGGTTGACATGTGGTTTCAACAAGATGGCGCTACATGCCACACAGCTCGCGATTCTATGGCCATTTTGAGGGAAAACTTCGGAGAACAATTCATCTCAAGGAATGGACCGGTAAGTTGGCCACCAAGATCATGCGATTTGACGCCTTTAGACTATTTTTTGTGGGGCTACGTCAAGTCTAAGGTCTACACAAATAAGCCAGCAACTATTCCAGCTTTGGAAGACAACATTTCCGAAGAAATTCGGGCTATTCCGGCCGAAATGCTCGAAAAAGTTACCCAAAATTGGACTTTCCGAATGGAGCACCTAAGGCGCAGCCGCGGTCAACATTCAAATGAAATTATCTTCAAAAAGTAAATGTCATGGACCAATCTAACGTTTCAAATAAAGAATCGATGAGATTTTGTAAATTTTATGCGTTTTTTTTTAAAAAAAAGTTCTCAAGCTCTTAAAAAATCACCCGATACAAACAATTTGTACTAATACTTAAAAGCCAATTTGAACCTTTGACAAAACAATCGAAGACAAAAAAGTAACGTTAGTTCTGACAAACAAATTTAATGTCATTTCATTTTATCAGCGATAATTATTGCTTTGTTGTGTTTATATTTTCCAAACTATTGTTGAGTTATTGCTTTGTGTTTATATTTTCCAAAATATTAATGAGTTGTTGAGTGAAGGTAAAATTCCACGAGCAAGACGACTAAACATAGGCCGGCGATCGCGTAATGCAAATCAAGTGGCATTATTAACGCGCACAAGCTAATGCATCGCAGCGTTAACGTACTGCACAGAATAGATCTGTTGACCCTGTACCTGTACTTAATCACGAATACATCGTCGTGCTGTTTTGGATGAAATGCTGCGTGCTGCTTTTAATTACAGTAGTCAGATTGATTATAGTGTGTACGGATACATTGGAATGATGGACGCAATATGTCCACATTGTGATGCGGCTAACTTTCCAGGTGAAACACCCGGAATGTGTTGTGCTAATGGCAAAGTGAAATTGCCAACATTAGAAACTCCACCCGCACCATTGTATTCATTTATTTTTGGTACATCTCAAACGTCGAAGCAGTTTTTGAGTAATATTCAACAATACTTCGGCCCTTCAAATGACTTCTTTTGGTGCTACTAAAATTATTAGAGATAATTTTATGCCGACTTTTAAGGTAAATACCTCAACAGGATTGTCCCATGTTTATATCAATATGAATCATAAAGTCTTAAAAATTCTGATTCAACATCTACCTAAAATTGCATACATGTTACAGATTCAGGGCCAGATTTATCATCAAGTTGGTTCGTTTTTGCCATACCCCGACGCTGATCATCAATTTTTGCAAATTTATTTTATTGGTGATGAAAATCGTGAATTGGATCAACGTTGTGCAATAGTTTCAAATACAAGACGAGAAATTATTCGTAAGCTTCAAAGGTTTTTCCATCAGCATAACGCATTAGTTCAATTGTTCAAAATTGCTATTGATCTTATGCCATCTGATAATCACAAAATTGTAATAGCACCAAATTGAAAATTCAACAAAAACATGTATATGACACGATCATGCAAGCCGTTTCCAATAATGCAGGTGGATTATATTTCTTGGATGCACCTGGTGGTACAGGCAAAACTTTCGTTGTATCATTGATTTTAGTTTAGCGACTATTCGATCAGAACAGAAAATTGCATTGGCACTTGCATCTTCGGGAATTGCTGCTACGTTATTAGAAGGTGGTCGGACCGCACACTCTGCTTTAAAATTGCCATTGAATGTACAGGTGATTGAAACTCCAACTTGCAATATTTCGAGAAATTCTGCTATGGCAAAAGTTCTGCGATTAACGTCAATTATTTTGTAGAAGCATTTAATCGAACAATGCAAGATTTACGCGGTAATCAACAGTTTTTTGGTGGTGCTCTGATATAGCTGTCAGGGGACTTTCGTCAAACATTGCCTGTCATTCCTCGATCAATTCCTGCTGATGAAATAAACGCCTGTTTGAAGTCATCAGTTCTTTGGGACATGTACGTAAATTGATACTGAACATTAATATGCGTATACACCTACATAATGATGCAACTGCCCATGAGTTTTCAAAACAATTGTTAGAAATTGGCGATGGCAAAATACCAATTGACAGTACCAACGGATTGATCACTTTACCGAACAATTTTTGTACAATTGCGCAATCTATTGATGACTTGATTGAATGTGTTTTTCCGAAATTCAGAATTACAGAAATCATGATAAGTTGAGAGAACGCGCCATTTTTGCACCGAAGAATATTCATATCAATGCCATTCATTTTCAAATTCAAGCGAAACCACATATAAATCAATTGACAGTGTTATGAATCAAGATGAGGCATAAATAAGGCCCAAGGCAAACACTTCACGTTTGTGGTGTCAATTTGGAGGAATCATGTTTTTCACATGGCCAACTTTATGTTGCCTGTTCCAGAGTCGGTACCCCCAACAAAAAATATTGTTTATCTAACTGTTTAAGACTAACCCATATAGACTCACCATAGTAAGAGTACCCAATTCTTTTTTATTTTTTAGTTTTTACTCTTTGCTGATAAATATAATATAAACAATATATCATTTGGACTTTTAAATAGCTAGTAATTTAAAATATTTTTTTGTTTGAATAAATGAACTTAATAATAATTTTTTGTTATAACTATGCCTTATACGTAGCGAAGCACGTACCGGGCCGCTAGTATAATATAATGGATGTGACAATATTTATAATCAAGAAGTGTATCATCGAGAAAATATTGTGAATGACATTTGCATTTTATTCTGTCCTGGTACTGAAAACTCATTTTCAAAATGCTATCTTTTGGTACTGGTACAAGTTCATCGTGCTAAATTTTGGCGTCCGATAACTATTGATTGAAATTATTTAATAGACTTACAATTAAATAACAATAATGTGAACGACTATCCGATTTGAATGATTACAAAACAATCTTATAGAACTGGCTTATTTTGCTTCGAAATTTCGAATTAAAGATTTTAATCAAACATAACATTACGATGGTAGAGAAGTTGAGGAAGTAGGCCCCGAAATTTATCAAAACATTTTGATTAATCAAGATTTGTTTTTGAATAATTAAATTGTAATTAAAGTTTTGAAGACAAACTTATTTTGCAGGTAATTTTTTAAATTTAAAGTCCAATTTCGTTAGAGAAAATTGTTTGGACAATTTGGGTAGAGGTGTACATATAATACATTTTATCTTAAGTCGGCCTTTTTAAAGCAATAAATATGTCTTTGTTTCTTATTTCCACCAAACAAAAATTGTGTACCATTTTACACTGCATTTCAAACCGAAATATTGACTCTTAAAAAAGTATCCAATATTAATTTTGTCTTTAGGTTCTCTCTATTATAAGTTTGAATTGCAGTTGTTTAGATATACTATCAATAAACATCTGGAAAGAGTTTCAAAACAATCAATGTGACCAAAATATTCTTAAATATTGGAAGAATAGTTTTTAAACAAAATAGTATATTGTTAAGGACTTAGTATTTTAGTAGTTAGCAATTTGCTTGAAATTTTACAAATTAAAGAGGTATTCAAAACTTCGTATCGATTATTGTAAAATACTAACTTAATTTTTTTAAAAAACTGTGCATATGAAAACATCTAAATACTGACAGTCCGTTTGTTTTTTGGTTTTTTTTTTTTGAAAATAAAAACAAAAGCAACAAAATTTGTGGAACGGACCTTTTTAGCTTTATTCTGTAAGAGCTAATCGCAAAAGAAAACACAGTGTGAACTTGAAATTACGTATAACGGCCAATGCCACATAAACGTCAATTTGTCGATTCTTCTTGTAAAACGCGTTTTCTGTGCAAATGCCAAAATCTGCCGTGCAGAAATTTGTAGAAGTAAAAATGTAAAATTTAAATTCTTATATTTTAGGGAAAAAATAACCACCCAAATGCAAGTGCGATGTATGTTCGAGCTGATGGAGGAATATGAGCACATAGCAAACAATTTCAAAAGACTAATGTTTGGGAATAAATTTTGGGTTAAAAAATGTTGTTACCTGTTTGAACGTTTTGACGAAAACACCTAAGACTTCAATTGAATTCTAATTTTAGTATGTTATTTAATTGACTACATAAGCTCATGAGGAAATGTAACTTTGGGATAGACGTTCATAAATATTAATTCAAAGCAATTGCTTGCAGCACCTTTTATATAAATGTAGTTAAGCTTGCGCAAGCTTACCTTTTCGTGTAAAAGGGTAAATTTGAATAAAGGCTGTGTTATTGAATTGGTTGTTTGTTAAACTTCAAGTTCGACGTGTTTAGATTACGGGGTTATTTTTGAATGTAGAACTTCTCCGAATATTAAGCCAAATCTGATTTGGATTTTTCGGAACGATAAAAAAGTTACATCTAAAAAATGATGGAATTTTGAATGTTTAGTCTTTCGCTTATGAATCATGACATTTGCTTCCTAGCTTATGACGTGACGTTACAACATCAAAAAACAATAAAACGCTTTAGAATACGGTCAGAGTTTGATTTTACTTTTCTGAAGTACAATATAAATTTTATAAATTTACGCAACTTGATCCTTGAATCATTTTAACCAATTTGTATAATTTCATTTCCTATACAAAATTTGACAGTTCATTTACCAAAAGATAAACTAACTTGTCTAAATGGCAAACTTATCTAATATCTTGCGACAGTATATACAGCTGCGAGCAAAAAAAATAGCAGTGCATGGAAAATTATTTTAAATAAAACATAAAACATAAAAAGAGCTTTGATGCTGAAAATATTTTTAAGTAAACCTCCTTAAGATTCATTAAAATTTAATTTTTAGTAATAATGGAATTTAATTTATTGCTAATTAGCTAAGCAGTAAATCCAAAAACAAAATACACCTCAAAATAAAGCGAGCAAAATAATAGCAGTGATTCTCTTTTTCTGTTAAATTTAAATAAAACAAGGACACAAAAAGTTCTTTTCAACGGTATTTTATTTAATAAAAACTAGTATTTGTTAACATGATCATTATTTTTTAAAACTGCTTCACAACGACGTTTCATTGAGCCCACAAGTCCCTGACATTTTAATGGTATTATTGATTGCCAAGCCTGCTCAGCAACGCTCCATAGCTCTGTGTTATTTTTTGTTATTGCCTTAAATACTTCTTTTTTAATGTCTGCTCAAAGATTCTCGATGGGATTGAGGTCAGGAGACTGCGCAGGCCACTCCATGACCCCAATCCTATTATCTTGAAACCATTGCCTGGCTGCGCGGCTGGTATGCTTTGGGTCGTTATCCTGCTGGAAGACCCATTTGAGGGGCAATTCGTATTCGGCATATGGCAGCATAGTGTTTTGCAGGATATCCACGTAAGAGTGCTTTTAATGCAGTATATTGGGTCAACTCCATAATAGGAGAAGCATCTCCAAACCATTATACTGGATCCCCCATGCTTAATAGTCTTTGTATCTAGGGTTATATTCTATGTTCGGGGGTCTTATCACAAACTTCCGAGATCCTTTACCACCATAGAGAGCCACCTTGCTTTCATCGGTCCAAAGAATGTTTCTCCACTTTTCGAGAGCCTATCCAAAATGTTAACGAGCAAACTTTACCCTTTTAACTACAAGGTGTTTCTTTAAAAGTGGAACCTTTCTTGGACTGCGAACATTTAAGTTATGCTCCCTTAATGTTCTCCTCACCGTATGCACACCGCACGGCACATCAAGCTTGTCCGCAATTTCTGTAGCTGCTTCTGTAGAATTATTCCTTGAAAAGCGGACCACACGTTTTATATAAGATGGTGTAAGAGATTGTTTCCGTCTATCTTTTCTGCCCTTCTTTCAAAGGTTAGGCGTTCCTTAGCATCTTCGCTGAACAGCCAAGAAGTTCATGAACCTTTTTGTAAGTTTTGCCTTCAAAAATGAGCTTTATTATAAATTCCCGCCTCTCCAGTGTGTAGTGTCTACCTAAACCCACTTTAAATTATTAAATTCAATAATTGTATTACAATTTTAACGGAAATATAAAATAGAATAACAGGACTTGTTTTTATAACTTTTGAAATCAAAATTTTAATTAAAACACAATTATTTAAATTAAATTTGTCAATCACTGCTATTATTTTGCTCGCCTAAAATAATGAATCACACTACACAAAGCGACATTAAAACAAAGTAATGAGAATTTACCGTTAAATTATCATTTGCACCTTTTAAGATAATTACTCTGAGTACCAAAATAAAGTAGAGTTGCGAAAAAGTTTCTGTGTTATCTATATATATAAAAATGAATTGTTCGTTTGTACGTTTATAACATGCGAACGTGAAGTCCGATTTGCTTGATTTTTTGGTATGTTTTCATTATTTGCCTGTAGAAGGTTTGTGTGAAATAATAATTTAAAAAAATTTAATTTAAACAAAATTATTTTTGTGCATTATTTTTGCATAACGGAAAACAGAGGAATCAAAGTAAACGCGTTTCGATTTTGCAAGCGTTGCATTGTGTTGTGTATTAGCTTTGAGTTTGTATACATAGAGGAACCACGCTAGCTTGCGTTAAGACGTCGATAGGTGTCACCAAGTAAATAAATCGACATTTGAAATTTCAAAGCAACAGTTTTCCTGTACATTTCTCCATACCCATGACGTTTTTCCTGTTTCTCTTTTCTGCTGCCTTTTTTTAAGTCAAATTTCTGTGGAGAGCATTCCCCCAAAAATTTCAAATGTCGATTTTATTCACTTGGTGACATCTACCGACGCCTTAACGCAAGCTAGCGTGGTTCCTCTATGTATACAAACTCAATGGTATTAGCACGAATGAAAAACAGCAGAGTAACAGTAAAAAAAATCGTTGGCTGTGCACTAATACTGGTGTGCGTTGCTTTCGATTGTGGCATTGTGCTGTGTATTAGCACGAATGAGAAACAGAGTAGCAGTGAAAACACAGCAATCGCGTCTGTGTATTTTTTGTGAACATCGTTGGTTGTGCACAATCATTTCTTAGAGTAGACGCCGAATAATTAGATTTTCTGCTGGCGTGTGTCAAGTCCAAAACAGTGTTACGTATGACAGAAAATATGGAAGCGTTTAAAAGTGATGAGCAGCAAACCGCAGCGAATCAAGAAAAAGACGAACAAGTTACTATCACAGAAGTCTATAAAATCATTGGTTTGGGTGATGACGCGAACGATTCAGCCAAAAATGAAGAAAATCAGGCAAATGATGAGATGAATATTGGAAGTGCACACGGAACTTCGACGCCGCAAAAAGTTGGAATGGCGTTAGAATTCGGTAATAAAATTCTTTATGGTTTGTTCTTTTTGTTTTAATTAAAAAGTGAATTTATTTCAGATTGGAATAGTGAACCATTGGATTTTAACGAAGATTTAGTTGGTAAAACCTATCTGAAGTTCATATTTTTATTCAAAATTATTCGGTTTTTTTTTTGTTTGTCTGTAGATGATTTAATCTCTTCGCAAAAATTGAGCTCATCATTGGTGGAGTTACCATCATCGCAAAATGTTAATTCGTCAAAGACAGATTCTTTGCGAAATTTGAACTTATCAATGGTGGAATTGTCCTCATCGCAAAATGTTAATTTATCAAGTGCTTCGAATGCCAGCGATTCAAGTGTGAATTCGAATAAAATGCAGGCGAAAATACGGAAGGAAAATGGATTGCGCATAAAGAATATGATTGGATTCTTCAAGAACGAAGGCGTTTCTTTTTTTAAAGCCAAGCGTAAGTATAATTTATTTGCAAGTAATTTGAACGTGTTTTGAAAGTTTCGTTCTTTAGGTGTATACCAAGCACTGTATGAAGACCGAATGGATCTTGATGTTTTGATGTGCTTTGTCATTACTGGGCAAGTGGTCATCATCGATCAGAAATTAATTCTGCCTGAATGGTTACAACGTAGACCATTGTCAAAGGTTAACAAAGTTGGTGTCAAAAATTAACAATTTATTGTGCGCTGCAATTTTTGTAAGCTGCATTTAGTTATTCAATTTTTTTGCTTTTAAATCATTCTTTGTTAAACCAAATTCCTTGACGGAACCAAATTAATGAACCAAAACGATGGACAAAACGATGTCTCTCTAATTTAATTTAGAATTGAAATACAGTTATATTTGTATTTTATTAAAATGATTTATGAATATTGATTTCAAATAAAGCAACAATCAAATATTGTGTGTTCTAAATGTTATTTCGTGAAGTGTGTTGATTTTATGTGAAGCAAAATTGTTGGCGCCAAATGATTGATGTTTTTGCCGTAACTGTAAACAATTATCATGTGTTTCTCTGATTCTTTTGTTAATTTACAGCTGAATAGTATAACCGAAAGCAACGCATATCAGTATTTGTGCTCAACCAATGTGCTCGCAAAAATACATAGACGCGTTTGTTGTGTTTAATTTGTTCTCTGTTTCTCTTTCGTGTTTATACACAGCAGATCAGCACAACCGATGGCAAGGCATACCAGTATTTGTGTACAACCAACAATGTTTTCAAATCACGTTTCTATGTTGTGATACGAGCAGCATTTGTTGTGTATTGGCAAATAATGTAGAACTGAGAATTACAGCAAACGTGGCTATGTATTTTTGCGAGTACCGTTGGTCTTGCACTAATACTGGACCATGTTAACTTCGTTTGTGTTGTTGTGTGCGTACCGGCAAATTAAGCGTATCAATGTTCTGCACCGATTGGGCATTCCAATGGGAATTTGAGTGAGCGTGCAAGTGTTATCTCATATATCTGCTATTTTTCATCGTCAATAAACATATTTTTTCTTGGATTTTGGTAATTGAATAAATAGGAATTAAAATTTAGTTTCGACTGTGAGTTGATGTGTTTTATTTTTGTGTATAGTTATAATTATGCCGCGACCGAGACGTGGCGCCAATATTGGTCGTCGTACTCATAATGCAAGACGAGTTGCATCTGCTATAGCAGGTGAATCTGAAGCGGAACGTGAAGTGAGACTTGAACAGCAAAGAGAGCGTCAATCGAGATCGCGTTCTGCTCAAACAAACGAAGAACGAGTCGCGAGTAATTCTTCGGATCGAGCGAGAATGAGTCGCAATCGCGCTGTTAGAAGTCGTGCCAATGACAATATTAATCAGCGAGTAATGCGTGCTGCTTTCAATTATGATAGTGAAGTTGACTATTGTTCTCTTCCATGCCTTTCAATCGGAACTATGACTAATGTCTGCGAACAGTGCAATGCATTGAAATTTCCATCGGAAACTCCTGGAATGTGTTGTGCAAATGGACAAGTAAAATTGCCTGTTTTGAATCCTCCTCCTGAGCCTTTGAGGTCATTAGTTTCTGGTTTGACTCCAGAATCGAATCATTTTTTGTCTAAAATACAGCAGTACAATTCATGTTTCCAAATGACGTCTTTCGGCGCCTCAAATATAATCAGAGATGGATTCATGACTTTTAAGGTAATTACTGAACACGACACTAACAATGAGTTCTATCGTGAGATTGCATCAAATGTTTCATGTATGCAGATTCAAGGTCAAATCTATCATCGAATTGGATCGTTATTACCATGTTTGGATTCCAATCATTCCTTTTTGCAAATATATTTCATGGGAAATTCAGATGTTGAAATTGAACGGCGTTGTGTGGTGTCACAAAATTCAAATGATGGTAATGCAGTGAGAAGAGGAATAATTGAAAGATTGCAGCAGTTTTTTCACGATGAAAATTGTTTGATCAAATTATTTCAAACTGCCCTTGATCAAATGCCTTCGGATTCTCATAGAATTGTTATTCGGGCCGATAAAGCACCTGGTGGAATTCATGCTGGAAGGTTAAACGCACCAACAATTGATGAAGTTGCCGTATTAATTGTGGATGAAGGAGCGAGCAGTCGAGATATTGTACTTCATCGTCGAGATCAAAGTGTTGTGCATGTTTCGGAAACTCATCGTTGTTATGATGCGTTGCAGTACCCAATTTTGTTTTGGCAAGGCGAGGATGGTTACCATTTCAATATTAAGATGAAACATCGTTTAACTGGTTAGTTACAATAAAATGCATCACACATTTTGTGAATTATTGATACTTAATATTCGCATTTATTTCAGGCTTGGAAATAGCAAAAAAAGTTAGTGCGATGAACTATTATTCGTACAGATTAATGGTTCGGCTGAACGAAATTAATCATATATTGAATTGTAGAAGGCTTTGCAACCAATTTATAGTTGATGTTTACGCTAAAATTGAGTCTGAACGATTGAATTTTATTCGATTTAATCAGAAAAAGTTAAAATCCGAACAATATATTCATTTGCGCGATGCAATTCAGAATGATGGGAATATCAACGATATTGGCCAAATGTCAATATTACCAGCAACATATACTGGAAGTCCACGACACATGCACGAGTACGCGCAAGACGCAATGACGTACGTTCGGCATTATCATCGACCCGATTTATTTATTACATTCACCTGTAATCCTCAATGGAATGAAATAAAGCAATATATGTTTCATGGTCAAAGTGCTTCTGATCGCCACGATATTGTTGCGCGTGTGTTCAAGCAAAAATTGAAAACGCTTATGGATTTTATTGTCAAACAACAAGTGTTTGGAAAAGTTCAATGTTGGATGTATTCTGTGGAATGGCAGAAAAGAGGACTTCCGCATGCACATATTTTGGTTTGGTTAGTTGATAAAATTACGCCAAATGAAATTGATAGCGTAATATCAGCCGAAATTCCTAATCCAATCATTGATCCAGGACTGTTTGAATCAGTTACGAAGCACATGATTCATGGACCATGTGGGGCATTAAATGTCAACTCACCGTGCATGGCTGAAGGAAAATGCACAAAACGGTACCCAAGAGCATTAATAGCGGAAACAATTTCTGGTAATGATGGTTATCCGTTATATCGTAGGCGTTCACCTAAAGATGATGGCGAAACAGTTATGGTGAAATGCAAAAATCAAGACATTAAAATTGACAATCGTTGGATCGTTCCATATTCGCCGCTATTGTCCAAAACTTTTGGTGCTCATATAAATGTTGAGTATTGTAACTCAGTAAAATCTATCAAGTACATATGCAAATATGTTAACAAAGGAAGTGATTTGGCCTATTTTGGAATTGCTGGGGATAAAAGTGATGAAATCACTTCATATCAATTAGGCCGTTATATTAGTACAAATGAAGCAATATGGCGAATTTTTGCAATACACGAAAGGTATCCAACTGTACTGCACTTGGCAGTTCATCTTCAGAATGGTCAACGTGTGTACTTCACCCCTGAGAATGCGGCGCAACGAGCAGAACAGCCACCGAAAACAACGTTGACTTCATTTTTTGATCTGTGCAGAAATGACGAATTTGCTAAAACGTTATTGTATTCTGAAGTGCCACGATATTTCACATGGAATGAATCTGCGAAAGTTTTTCAAAGACGGAAACAAGGGCAACCAGTACGAGGCCATCCAAATGTATTTTCTACAGAAGCATTGGGTCGTGTGTATACCGTTCATCCAAATCAGGATGAATGTTTTTATTTGCGTTTATTATTGATTAATGTTCGTGGTCCTACGTCATTTGAAGATTTAAGAACAGTCCATGGTGAATTGTGTGCGACTTATCGGCAAGCATGCCAGCGTTTGAATCTACTTGAAGATGATATGCATTGGGAAGCTACACTTGCTGATTCCGTAATTTCATCATCTCCACATCAAATACGAACATTATTTGCAATTATAATATCTACATGCAGTCCATCAAATCCACTTGAAATATGGCATAAATTTCGTGATGACATGACGGAAGACATTTTACTTCGAGTGCGACGTTCAGTTTCAAATCCTGAATTAGAAATCACACCGGAAATGCATAACGAAGCTTTGATTTTGATTGAAGACATGTGTATAATGATTGCAAACAGAATATTAGTGCAGTTAGGAATGATAGCGCCTAATCGTGTAGTTCATGATGTTATTAATCAAGAAATGCATCGTGAACAACAATATGATCGTAATCAATTGAGAACATTTGTGCAGTTAAAAGTTCCACAATTGAATAGTCAACAGAAATATGCTTATGACAAAATCATGGAAGGTGTGAACAATGAAGAAGGTGGATTTTACTTTATTGATGCACCAGGAGGCACTGGAAAAACATTTTTGCTGTCATTGATTCTGGCAACCATACGATCGGATAATAAAATTGCTTTTGCAGTTGCTTCATCTGGAATTGCTGCTACCTTATTAGACGGTGGTCGAACTGCGCATTCTGCATTTAAATTGCCTTTGAATATAACAACGATTGAATCTCCTACGTGCAACATTTCCAAAACGTCGGCAATGGCAAAAGTTTTGCAGCAGTCTAAGATAATCGTATGGGACGAATGTACAATGGCTCACAAAAGATCATTAGAAGCATTAAATCGAACCATGCAAGATCTTCGAGGAAATGAAAGACTTTTTGGTGGCGCCTTTATATTGTTATCAGGTGATTTTAGGCAAACTTTACCTGTCATTCCACGATCTACTGCTGCTGATGAGCTAAACGCATGTTTGAAGTCTTCAGTTTTGTGGAAATATGTTAAAACATTGCGTCTTAATCAAAATGTACGTGTACAATTGCAAAATGATCCTTCTGCAGCTGAATTTTCAAAACAACTTTTGGAAATTGGGAATGGTAAAGTTGCAGTCGATAAATCAACCGGATTAATAACATTACCAAGCAATTTTTGTAATATCACTCAATCGAAAAAGGAGCTGGTTCAACGTGTGTTTCCAAATATATTGCAGAACTACAGGAATCATGATTGGTTGAGCGAACGCGCAATATTGGCAGGAAAAAATAAAGACGTGAGCGATTTAAATGCAAGTATTTTGCAAGAAATAGATGGCCAATTTTTTGCATACAAATCAGTGGATACGATAATAAATGAAGATGAGGTAGTGAACTATCCTACTGAATTTTTGAACTCACTTGATTTGCCAGGCTTGCCATCGCATTATTTGGCATTGAAAGAGGGAGCACCGATAATAATGCTCCGAAATATAAATCAACCACGGCTTTGTAATGGCACCAGACTTTCCGTGAAAAAACTGATGGCCAATTTAATTGAAGCAACTATTCTGAGTGGTAAATATAGAGGCGAAAACGTTCTAATCCCCCGAATTCCAATGATTCCATCAGATATGCCATTTGAATTTAAACGGCTTCAATT
Source organism: Eupeodes latifasciatus (assembly GCA_920104205.1). Taxonomy (NCBI): domain Eukaryota; kingdom Metazoa; phylum Arthropoda; class Insecta; order Diptera; family Syrphidae; genus Eupeodes; species Eupeodes latifasciatus. The sequence continues at coordinate 394,303,027 of OV049924.1, forward strand.
TCCTGTCCGTCTTGCCTTCGCTATAACCATTAATAAAGCTCAAGGTCAGACTTTGAATATTTGTGGCTTAGATTTGGAGCAACCTGTTTTCTCGCATGGACAATTGTATGTTGGTTGTTCACGTTGTGGTAAACCCTCTGCATTATTTATAAACACAAAAGATGGAAAAACTAAAAACGTTGTTTATCAAAGAGCATTAAGTTAATTTTTAAAGTATTTTCATTTTCGACCTTTTTATTTGAAAATAAATTATTGTAAGAAATTGATTGTGGATAAGTTTTACTGAAAATTGATACATGGGAAAATTTCGCAAGTTTCTTTTGTGTATTCGCCCTGCGAAGCGGGCGAGGGTTTCGCTAGTTGATTTATAAAAAATTATAGCTTGTTGCCTATTACACTGCTATTATTTTGCTCGCCACGTACATAAATTAACTTGCTAAGTTTTTTTGTAAAATGAAATTCATTTCTAGAAGCTACTGAAATTGAAAAATTAATTTGTTTTTATAAGCCGTGATCATCATCTAAAACCGTGAACTTCTAGATCATTTCAGTTCAAAAAATAAGTTCTCGTATGGCATTAAATACCTTCAACCCCAATCGATAAACCTGTCTCGTAACATGCTTAAGTTATTGACGCTTCATTCAAAAATGTTAATTGCATGTATTATGTACACTAAACACATTTGTTTGGTTGTTCATACCCTTTTTTTAATCCAACAATATATGTAATGTTTTAACCATGTAGATACTTTTAATTAATTAACAAAAAACATACCTACCAAGCATATAAAGTCATATTACTCAGTTGCATATCATATTTGGGTTTTAATTGAACTTAGTTCAGCTTAAGCTTGACTATTTTTTTGTTTTTTAAATCAAGTCAAGAAACTTGAATTAATAAACTTAATTAAAATCCAAATGACGAAATGGGTCTATAGCCACTTTCGTGTTTCTATATCAATTCCAAAACAGCACATTGAACTAAAAATGTCGTCGTCGCGTCGTCGTGATATCATGAGTAGTTGTAATAATGTGTAGTATTAATTGATTCGAATTAAGATTATATTAACGAACAGGTTAGGAGTTTTTCTTTTCGTAAAGTTGAATATGGTATAAGACAAGTTCCATTTTATTACTAAACGCTTGTTTTTGATAAGTTTTAAGTGCAGCTTTTAATTAGCGATATTGTGAGTTTTTATAGCTTCAAAAAAAGCTAATGTTGATATCTTTATTGGTTTTGAATTGTTGTGATTTTAATTTTATATTAGACACTTAATCGCTCGAAACAGTAAAAACACTTAAGCTTACAAATTAAACGGACTTAAAATAGAACGATTAAGGACAAATTAAATCAGGGCGCTTGCGTTGGGAGGGGCTAATGGACAATTTAACAACCCCAATTGCTTGTTTACTTTGACTCCATAAAACACGTGAATAGATTCTGAATTAAAAAATTAACTTTTAGGTAAACAAACTCATAATAAAATATCTCACAGCGAAAAGAAATGGAATGATTGGAATGCTGTAACTTATTTTGTCTACTGGTTTCAAAATACCAAATACGGTATTATTTGAACTCTCGTAAACATCATTCGAAGTCAAAAATGTGTATCTCAGTGATTTAAAGTTGTTAGCTCGTTCAGTCCAATAAATTTTCGCACGACCGTAAAAGTGCACATTAGGCCAAGTACCACTTGGAAATGAATCAATTAAAACAACACGTCCATAGAATGTGGTCTGCCCCGGTTGTACGGTACATATAGCCTCGAAGCCTTCCCAAAAACCAAATCGAATATATACAAGCTACTAAAGTAACCTTACTATAACCAACTATAACCATATAGCCACAGCCAGCAGCGCAAAGTGAACAAGACAAAGATATTCACAGAGAGCTCAGACAAAACGTCGATAAGATGCTAACAAGAAGTTAATTAAAAGGTTTTCCACTTTGAAGTCAGCTCGACCGAACCAAGACCAAGACCGAAGTATCTCTGTAAGCCAGGCTCAAAGAGAAAGCATCGGCAAGACTTCCCTGACTCAAGTACCAGACAAACTGTATATATTTACCATTCAATGCACTGTGTGCACATATGATTGGGTTGGGACAGAACGGTCTCGGTTATAGCTTAAGAGCTGAAAATTCCCTGGAGACTAAGCGGCTCTTTATATTCATGGATCAAATCAGTTCAGTTCAAGTATTTGTTGTTAGTTTATCTGCAAAACAGCTTTGAGCTGCTTATAACCATTGAAGCTACATAATATAATATAAAGCCGCGGCAAATAAATGGCATTGCAGCAATAAATCAATTTCGTAATGAGATTAATGTGAATTAAAGATTAATTATTTATGAGTAATTGGATAGTGGATGTCATTTGTGTTACATTCGTGATTTGTGTAACTGATATCGTAAGATTGTTGTTGTCGATGGATTTGTGAGATTTCTCATATCAGGTTATAGTTGAGAAGTGGATATGTATATATTGTTTTTATTCAGGTGATTATATTTATAGTAGACAACGGTCATTTTGCTTAGGGCCATTACATTTATAACTCAAGAATTTCGAGAATATTTAAGTTGTATCGATAGGACTCCAAAAAAGTTCTTCTTGTTAAAATTTGGAATGAGTTTTAAAAAAAATATACTAATTTTTGTTGAAATTATAAATTCCTACCTTTTTTGTAGATCAGGAAAAAGTTATTTTAGTCAATTTTTGGTTCGATTAAATTTGAAAATTAAACTTAATATAGATTTTAAATTCTGTGTTCCGAAAAACTGTATTGTATTGGATATTTACTTTAATGTCTTAAAAATCTTTTTTTCAAATCATATTTTTTTAAGAAACTGTATTTTTGAATTGTTTTATTCTTTAACTTAATTAAAAATCCAGAGTTCAGTAAATGCGTTAATAAGTTGATAAACAAAACTTGTCCAAAATGTTTTTTTCTTGAAAATAAAATTGCACTTTTCCAATGGGTTTTTATAGCCTTAATTCAAACATGACTTCTATATTTATTTACAAAGTAGCTTTTTCAATAAAATTCATCATGGTTTTCAAAATCTATAATCCTTTTCTTCAATATTCAGTTGAAATATTTGTATTAACTTATTATAATATTCTTAAAATCTTCTTAAGTAAAGAAACCCTACAACATTTATGCTAAAACGATTTTCAACACAAAAAGGTAAAACGGTTTGAAAGTAAGTTTTGTTCTATTAGCTTAATAATTCTATTGTATTAAGTTCTTGAAAAAATATACAAATAATGATGAAAACGAGTATTTTTCAACCTGAGCAAATAGTTAAAATAAAAGCCTGGATTCGAAATCAGCACTAAAAATTAACGTATTTTTCAAAATTACGAAAGTATCAAATTTAAGGTTAGCTCAAAACTTCATATAGAGTCAAGTAAAGACCGATAACTAATGAGAATTCCCAGAAACTAAGATACTAAAATGATTTAAATTGTATCTAGAAATGAAAAAATTCTACTTTTGCAAAATCAACATACCCGTTTTTGGTAGTTTTTAGCATTTTGAAAGATGCATATTTTAAAAAACTGTTTTGATAGAACAATTTAAAGACGAGATGCAAATTTCGGACATCTTTATGATTTAAAAAAGTATAGTTCTGTTTGTGGGAAAGTCAAGAAATGTATTCTTTTTGAAAAGTGGAATGAGAAACTTTAAATGAACATTATTAAAGACAGGGTATATCGAAACCCTGTCTTTAAAAATATGCATATAAAGTTGTCATTTTGAAATTAGAAGTTGTCATTTTTAAATTAAAACAAAATTAATATCGACTTCAAATAAATTTTATTATACAGATAATAAGGCAGAAAGATGCAGAAAGGGCTTTCAAGAAAATTGCGTGGGTGGTTTTTTTACCATAGCATAGCGGTTTAAAAAAAGTGAAACTTTTGGTTAAACCTAAATATCTCATGAACCAATGACGCTAGAGACTTGAATTAAATTTTATATTATAAACTGTAACGTGATACAAATCAATTATATTTTTGGAAAAAAATACAATTAACGGACTTTTTTATAAATCAAAAAAACTGAACAAAAACATTTTTCACCTCGAATATTTTACGTCTAAAATATGATTTCATCTCCAAAATAATTTTGTGCAACGATAATATAAATAATGTTTTTGACATCTGATAAAATTTTTTATAAAAAATAAAAACCTAAAAAAACATTACTCAAGGGTGGTAAAAATTGAATTTCGACTCAAATATCTTTTCAAAAACTTGAGATTAAGGCTTCAAACTTATTTTATCTTATAAAAAATATTATTTTCAACATTCTGAAAAATATTGAGAAAAATCGAATTGACAGTTTTTTTTACAAAAAATAAAAAAAAAATTAATAAAAGTGGATAAAAATTGATTTTCGACTCAAATATCTTTTCAAAACTTCGAGATATTGGCTTTACACTACTTTAATCTTTCAAAAAATATTGTTGTCAACATTCAGTAAAATTTTGAAAAAAATCGAATTGAAAGTTTTTTTACAAAAAATTAAAAACCGAAAAAAAAATTTAACAAAAGTTGGTAAAAATTGATTTTGGACTCAAATATCTTTTCAAAAATTTGAGATAATGGGTTCTTACTAATTTTTACTTATAAAAAATATTGTTTTCAACATTCTGTAAAGTTTTGAGCAAAATTGAATTGACAGTTTTTTTTTACAAAAAATAAAAACCCTAAAAAAAAAGACAATACTAAAACTTGGTAAAAATTTATTTTCGACTCAAGCTTTTCAAACTTAAAAATATTGGCTTCAAACTTATTTTATTTCACTGAAAATATTGTTTTCGATATTCAGTAATTTTTTTATAAAAATCCAACAGTCCGTTTTTTCATAAAAGAATAAAATCTACAAAAAATAGTACGCAAATTTGGTAAAAATAGATACACATAGACAAACTTTTAAGCAAGACAAATCGACAGATGGGATGGGAAGTTAGCAGTGTGGGGTGGGTCGCATCCCAGCCTCTTTTTTTTATCAAAATGCATGCTCTGTTAAGAAAGTTCATCGCGCGCTTCTTCCATTTTATGGTCAGTTTAATCGAATCACTAAAGCGGCTATTCGGGCTATTCTGACTAAATTTCGCACCAAATTTACATTGTTGGACATTAAACCACCAACATGCTTATGTAGAGTGCGAACTTAAGAAGTCAAATCAAGCCAAGGTCAACATTTGCATGAAATAATCTTCAAACATTAATTTATATGGACCGTACTATTGATTCAAATAAAGATTTCATGCATTTTTCTGAATTTTATGTGTTTTTTTGTAAACGAACTCTACTGAACCCATTTTCTATTTGTTTTTTCTTGTTTTCAATCAATTTATGTGTTTCCAACTTATAGTTTTTTTTCATAAATTTCTGCTGAAATACTTAGATGCCAAAAATTGGACAAATTCACAGCTATCAATTGCGTCAAAAATTCAAAATCCCTTACGCAATAGCAAATTTAAAATTGATTGATACATTTTTTAATGTTCAATCAGTTGTAAGTTGACAATCACAATAAGAGTCCGAAGCTTTTTTACGGCTTGATACCAAAATATCCAGTTGTTTCCCTCGTGCAACAATTCAGCCGTAATATTTAAGCTCATTAGCTTACCATTGGATCTTATCTTGGATTTACTATTTTAAGACGCAAGAATGTGAAATTCATCACTTACATTTCAAAATTTTGAACTCTAAGAAAAATGTGCTTTTGGAATGTCCTCTAAAATTTTCTTAGCATTCGCACTTGTTAACATTTTTCCACGAGTCAATTAAAAATTGTTTTGTTGTTGAAAAGTTTACTCTACATTAAGGATTCTTATTGTTCATGTTTTGTATTTTGAATGGAAACAAATTAAAGACAAAGAATCGTCGATATAAATTTTAAGAAAATTTAAAATAAGTTGAGCCCTAATTTGCCACAATCAAAACCAATAATTATATAAAATAATATAAAACTGGAACCATTAAATATTTAATCATGTTTCCCTTGATGTTGAAGAGCACCAGACTTTTGGACACACAAGAAGTCCCATTTTCTTGTATTCTCATGATCCTCAAGCTCGTTCTACTTTTACATGTCATTCTTATTCTTCCAAAGATTCAACTCTTATTAAAACAAGGATCGTTAAGCTTGTTACAGGAACAAGCCTACACAAAATTATGCGCCTTTAGCACAACTCTTTGGAACTCTTCGAAACCATCATTGCTATCGTTTCGATTTTGTATATTTTACTTGCAAGTTGTATTTTTCGCCGATAACGAGCCAAAGGCGATGGCATCATTTAAAATTCCAAATTAATGACAAATCGAAGTCCTAATTGTATTTTATGAATTTAAAACGCTCAACTCGACACAACACCGTCAATTGTTGATAATTATTCAATCATTAAGCGCGAACTTTGCTTCGCAACAAAACCACCAACCGGTTGAAGGCATCAACTTCTTTTTCTTAAAAACTACTTCAAAGTCACAGGTACATGCCATACAGGGCGCTGGCGAGGCGGTTGGGACGACTAAGAGGCGCATATACTCGTATAGTTCAGGCGTTAAGTGTGCGAAACGAAAATTCTGGCGTGGCGGCTGCTGCTGCGTTCAGGTGTCCATATGAGATGAAGCACGAAGGACAAGGAGATATAGGAGACTTACCGAAGAAGTCGCGTTGTAATCAGCTTGTCTAGGAATACATTCTAGACCAGTTATAGGACCGTATCAAAGTCCCAATCCCAAGGAGGATTCAGAAATAGTGTTGTGACAAGAGACACCACTCTGAAGCATCCAAGTATCCATGTTGTGAAGTCAGGACACGTCGTCGTCGCCAATGTGCATAAAACGTCGCATTAATGAAATCAAATCAATAATAATCGCGATGGCAATATTTTTTCGCTGTGTTGGCTTTCATGTTCGACTGTTAGATGTCAGCACAGGTTGCAGCTGCATTTCACATAGTTCTGTATTCTGCAGCCCTGCCACAGCCTGTCTTGCAGCTTCCTCTGTCGCCGTTCGTTGTCCATTGTTGGTGGCAATAAATTTTCGAGTAGCCTCGAGGCCCCAGGTTGTGGCTCTCTTCGGATGGCATCGTGGCATCATCCCCGATTGCTCCAGAAAGGAATAAGTTATCTCCTTCTAATTAGAAATTTATTAATGATCGGAGTGACTTTAATTAATTCCCTGTTGCAGAGCTTGTCGCTGGATTCGAAATGAAAATGTCTTCACTCTGTCTTCCACTGGCTCAGCAGTTCCTGGACTGGGATTGTGGAGCACATCGGAGAGGAAGAAGTTAGTTAGAACTGGTATTGGTTTGATGTACTCTTGTATTGGCAGGAAACTAAACATCACCAAGATCCAAGATGACAAAAGCCTGGGGGCAGGAGGTGTCTTATTTATTCTTTCATTTTTTGTTGTTGTTTTGTCTTTTGTTTTTGTTCGAAATTGTGTTTGGGATGAAAATCAAGAGGCTGGATCTGCAGGATGATGTGTGCCTGTAAAGTTGGATATGTGAGATCTTATCACAGCATTGTCAAGCCTGCTGTTTGCAATGACTTTAGCTTCAACAGCACCCAGTCTCAGCTTCTTGTTTCAGCTTCAGCTTGAGCATCATATGCGAACAGGAATATCGCGGTTCGAAAAGAGCACATTTCATTAATTTATTGCAAAACGATTGGTTGGGCATTCATTGAAGGATTTTGTTTTTGTTTTTTTTTTTTCAGTTTTTAACATGTCGTGTTTTCTTGGGGTGTTCCACTTCTGTTTTTTTGTTAATAAGTGGAAAATTTATTGCTACGATGTTGTAATTTTTGTAATTAATTCTAAAAGTGTAACCATGGGAAAATTGAAAGGATAGTTTATTACGGATACATCATTGTCATACATATATTTATATAGGTACAACACGTTTTGTGATACAAGTTGAATGGACATGGACTGGACATGGTAGTATAAGTAATAATAATAAAGACAACTTATTAAAAAAGTGTTGTAAGATTTGAGTTTCAGTTAAATTTCTCAAGTCCTATATAATAGAGAGAATATAGATATTTTGGATGATTTTGTTATTCCAATAAAAACAACAAAACAATTTCGTGGCAATAGAAGATTCGATTGAGGAGTAGTGGGGGTGATGACCCCCCCTGGGGTAGTATTTGTTTAATTTTCGTAGAAATTCCTTTTAATTAAAAACTTATAATTTTAAACTATTTATTTATTATAACGAGTGGTTAAATTTAAACGGACGATGTTGATTTTGAATTAGACACAAATTGTTTAGGAAATTTCTGTCATTTCTTATTATTATAATAACATTTTATTTTTATACTGATTCAATTATGATTGGAACAAAATATCGGCCAAAGGGCAGCCGCAATCTCGGTGCAACACCTCTATCCGATGATCCAAATTTTCGATGACGCTGAAGCATAATTGAGGGTTAATGTGAGTATTGTGCCGAATTATTTCAGCGTTTAGCTCTTGAATTGTTGCTGGCTTATTGACGTACCTACACCTTTTCTTTCAAATAACTCCAAGAATTGGTGTCAAGTTACATGATCTTGGCGGCCAATTGACGTCGCTACCACGTGACACAACAGGGCCATTGAATTTGTTTCGTTAGTTTTTTGGCAAGTGGCATCGTCCTGTTGAAAGTTCGTTACCATCTCACGAACACCATTCTTGTTAACCTGCCCATAAACCGCACCAAATAGTCACTCTTTGTGGGTGAATTGGTCTTTCGACAACCACTCTTGGAATATCATTCGCCCAAATGATTCAATTGACGAATGCACTGAGGTCAAAATGGGCCTCACCACTGAAGAGGATTTTCTTAGAAAATTGATTATTCACTTTTGCCACGAGTTTTCTGATTTTCTGACATTTGGACGATTAAATTGACCGAAAAAATCATGCACAATGTTCATTTTTGATTGAATACCCATTTTCTTAATAAGCCTGAATAACTTTAACGCATTGCTCGCTCAAATTGGTCAGCTTTTAACTAATGGTTGATGAAGGGTGGTCTTATAAGCCATAAAGCTCAAACAGTTTAGTTGTATAAGCAAAAATTTCATCTACAGATTTTTTAGTAATTTAATTCACTTAAAAAGCGGTTTGTCAGTCAAAAACAATTAAAATCTTTGTAAAAATTTTAAAGTTTTTCACAAAATATAGTAATACTTCAATAAGATCTTTTCTGAAAGAATGAGCAAATATAAACGAATATCCAAATGTTAGTTGTCATTTTGCCCAAAATATTTTTTAATATTAAATTTGGGTTTTATGACATAGGGTTTCGGCATGTTGACGATTATGATTTCTATTGTTTCTTATGTCTTATCAACCAACGACCCAAATCATAAAATGAAATAAAGCCCAAAAAGAGAAACGTCGGTCGTACAAAATATCACTACAAAAATATCACAAGGCCCAAACATAATTTCATATCACTCAAACCAAATTTCAATCTCGCAACGACCAAACTTAGATACGTCGTAACCCAAAAGATTTTGGGTGGTTGAGACGTCTGTAAACAGTGAGGTAGGTATGGGGGAGCATACTGCCCCCCTGCTTGGGCTTACTATGGGATTTGGGGTAGATGTGAAGTTCGATGTATGCAAAGTTTCCTTGCATTTAAGGAAACTCTGCATACACACAAGCTCGCACCTTTCTTAAATCTTGAAGTAAGCCCAAGTAGGGGGTTGCAGGGGCGTAGCATTCCCCCCAAACATATTTAACTGTTTATACGCCATAATGCTGCGTGCTAGCCCTGTAGCCAGCAAACCATTTTGTTTTATTTCATTTTGAAAATTGGCCTTATTTCGCTTTCTGAAAATGTATTAAAGCCGAGTTTTTAGGCGGTCTGACATTTTATTCGTTCAATGGTTGCGTAGTGAACGTAGAACGTAGTGCCCAAAAAGAACACAAATTTTGTCGGAATGCCCAAATGTTGAAACACATTAGCAATTTGTGTGCTATAATATTTGAAAATTGATTTAAGCAATATGACATTGATTTTGGGCTTTGTGGCATTTCCTTCTGAAATAGTTTCTGGGTGATAAAGTCATGTTTGGGGTGATATGACATTTTTCATATCTTGGCGTTCTTTTATTGGGTAATATTTCCCAATTCGTAAGACCAAGATGTTAATAAAGTTGTTTTTGGCGCTATGACATTTTCAATGTGGGCGATATGGTTTTGGGCGGAATGACCTAACGCCCTGGACGTCAATTACATATTATTTTTTTGACGCACATTAAGAATGTTAAACTTTCTTAAAGGGTTTTTCATCTATACAAATTGACTATCTATTTAATGGAGAAACTTTTAAGATTTTCATAAATTAAAGAATTCTACGTTTTGAAGTGAATTTGGCTTGGATGTTCTAGAATTGAAAAGCAAGCATGAATTTCAAGAATATAGGTAGGGGAAACTGGGGCACATTTGACACTTAAATTTTAAAAGTCTGTTTTTCCGAAGATTATATATGAATTCCAATACTTTTTTATTTATAAGATGCATTGACTATTCTAGATAAGACTCACAGATACATTTTACTGTTATAACAACTGCATCATTTTATTTAAATTTGTTTAAAAAAAAGTCATTTTGTCAAAAGTGCCCCGGGCATGGGGGACCTTTGACTTTACGAGGGGAATATTTGACAATTGCAGTTTATCTCATGATCGTATGCATAAAAAGGATTAGCGGGTCTATTCCGCCTAGTGTTTGAATGGAAAGAAAAGTCAAAAATTGTTTTAACGATTTATTTTAACAATATAAAAAACATAAATCAATAAATTCTCTTTCTTTAAAAAAAAATAACAGGTTATAAAACTTCATTTTAAAAACTATCTGTCCATAAGGTCGTTAAGAATTATTCATAGGAACATTTATAAAAATCTTATTTAATATAGAGATTGCCGAAATCAACGTCAAATAAATATTTTTGACGACAACGAGAAGTTGTGGCTGGATTTGTGGGTTGTGGCAGTTTGAATTTGATTTCACTTCTTAAAGTCAAAGAAATATCTTCAACGGCTGGTTTAGTAAAAAGCCAACCTACCAATGATGCTTTTCTTAGATAGTTAACAGTGTAAGTAGAGTCACTGTGGACTTCTGCAATTTCCCCCGCATAGTAAAATGGCTTCTTAGAATTTTCACCGAATTTCACAAGAACATAATGTCCGACTTTCAATTTCTCATCATCTGTAAGCTTATAGTCAAAAAGCTCTGTTCTTTCCATTTCGAAATTATCTTGGACAGAAATGAAACCGTTAGATTTATCAGATTCGGCATAGGAAACGCTTTTATCGCTCTCATCAAAATGTCAAATGTACCCCTACTATCATCCAAATGTGCTCCCTTTGCAAAAGTCAAAGGTGCCCCAATGGTTTTTCATAACATTTGTAATGTTTTTTTTTTTATATTAATGTTTTGATTTAACGAAATTGGCTTTAAAATATTAATAATTTAGGAACAATGCTATCATAATATTATTTCACAATAACAAAAACTTTTTTATTTTGTTCACAAATCTCTTACAAACCTGTAGTCAAAAATTACATCAAAAATCCCGAAATCACAAAAACACGTGTTACTCGAAGACGAGTTGAAGCAAAACTGCCGAATTTCATAACGTTTCTTTATATTAATTGATGCTTTGTTCACCATCCCAACTTTTCTTCTTAAAGGATGTGTTCACACCGAAAATCACAAAGTCAAATGTGCCCCGGCGTCAAATGTGCCCCAATTTACCCTACATTTCCTAAAACAGCAAGAGCAAAGCCTTCTATAAAGTAATGACTAATTAAAATACATTATGTACGTGTAGTATGTATTGATTTAATATAAAAGATTTAAATCTCTCGAGAATTGAAGTGAGAAGAGTTTCTGCCATTCGTATTTTGTGAGAGCCACACTATAGATTCTATTTAACTAATTTTGTTTATGTACCTATAAATGCACATATTTTGTTAAATTCAAGAAACAAAAATTTTTCTCTCTCTTAAGTTTTTTATTTTGTATATTTTCAAAAGGTTCACGTCTTCTATTCATCTATTTTCTATTTATCTATTCTATCAGCTCCAATCTACGAGTAATAAGACTGAGAATGATAAGTTGCGTCAGAAGAAAATACGCAAAAAAAGCCAGAAAATTTTTATATTAGATTTTGTGTATTTTTCTATGATTCAAATTTGTCTGGGAAGCTTTCCCACTTTCTGGCCCTTTACATCCATATTTTCGTGCGTAGTTCGTATTTAAAGAAATGACAAGAAGAACAGAATAAATTATTTTTGGAAGTTTTAAGAGAATTTCTAACATGCACACCAAAACTCCTCCAAACTATTGCATTCAAGCTTTTAAATAGGACATATTTAGAAAATTGTTGGAATCTTGGAATTCTGTTAAATTAATAGAGTCGACCAAATAAAATAGTTAGACCACAACTTGCTATACAAAAGTGTTATAAAAAAAATCTTGTGCTACCACAAGGCTGTCACTTTGCTCCTTGAAATATGTAAATGTAAGGTTAAGATACATATTTTGTAATTTTAATTTTGTCAGCCTTCTTTACAGAACATGAAGGAGAATTTTTAGGCGGTGCTTATTAAAAGTCTGGATCCGGCCGTGCGGTTTATCTAGTACTAGCGGCCCGTCCCGGCTTCGCACGGGTAGACATAAATAGGTACAGATATTTTAGTTATAGGCATGCTAATTAAAACGACCATGAATCACTAAATTAGAAAACATTTGTTTGTCCTATCATTAATACTCTTCGCAGCGTATGCGATGAAAGACATTTTATGGCTAATATTTTTACAAGTTCGGTTGGTTTTAATAGGAATTTTTAAAGATTTCTATAGTAATATAGTACTAAATATAGCCTATGTTACTTAGTGATAATGTAGCTTTCTAATGAAAAAAGAATTATTAAAATCGGTCCAGTACTTTTTGAGTTTATTCGTTACACACAAAAATACAAATCTTTTTATAATATTAGTGTAGATTAAACTATTCACGGTGTGTAGCCTAACATTTACGAATAGAAATAACAAAACAGTTCAACTTTCGATTGTTGAAAAACAATGTTTGACCCGAATATCTTGGGAACAAAAAAGGTAGATAGTTAAATTCAAAATTTGTTTGTTGATTACATTTGGTAATCGTTTTAGTAAAATACAAGTGTTAATTTGTATGCTTCACCTTAACTTTTATATCTAGAATGCCTTTTATCATGGTCTTAAAGATCTTCCTATTTAATTTTTTATGATAAGGGAGATCCGAAAATAAACTTTCAGGCTCAGTTTTTTTTTTTTTTAACTGAACATATATTTCAACGGTGTGTTCTCGTGTTGCACAAATATGGGAAAAAGCAACACAATATTCACTCTTTTTGACTTCTTTGATGTAATTTAAAAAATAAAAAAGAGGCTGGGATGCGACCCACACTGATAACTTCCCATCCCGTCTATCGATTTGTCTTGCTTAAAAGTTTGTCTAAATGTATCAATTCTTGCCAAATTTGCGCTCTATTTTTTGTAGATTTTAATTTTTTTATGAAAAAACGGACTGTTGGATTTTTATAAAAAAATTACTGAATATAAAAAACAATATTTTCTGTGAAATAAAATAAGTTTGTTTTTTAATTTTTGAAAAGATATTTAAGTCGAAAATCAATTTTTACCAACTTTTGTTAAATTTTTTTTTCGGTTTTTAATTTTTTGTAAAAAAGCTGTCAATTCTATTTTTTTCAAAATTTTACTGAATGTTGAAAACAACATTTTTTGAAAGATAAAAGTAGTTTAAAGCCAATATCTCAAAGTCTTGAAAAGATATTTGAGTCAAAACTCAATTTTTACCAACTTTTTTTTTATTTTTTTTAGGTTATTATTTTTTGTAAAAAAACTGTTAATTCGACTTTTCTCAAAATTTTATCAGATGTCAAAAACATTATTCTTCATTGCACAAAATTGTTTTGGAAATGAAGTCATATTTTAGTCGTAAAATTTTCGAAGTGACAATTTTTTTTTTTCAATTTTTTTGATTTATAAAAAAAACCGTTAATTGAATTTTTTTCCAAAAATATAATTGTTTTGTATCACGTTACAATGTATAATATAAAATTTAATTCAAGTCTCTAGCGTCATTGGTTCATGAGATATTTAGGGTTAACCAAAATGTTCACCTTTTTTTTAAACTGCTATGGTAAAAAAAACACCTACGCAATTTTCTTGAGAGCCCTTTCTGCATCTTTCTGCCTTATTATCTGTATAACAAAATTTATTTGAAGTCGATATCTTTTCTGGTTCTTGAGCTATGGACAACGAAAAAAACGTCGCGAACGTACGGACGTACGGACGTACGGACGTACGGACGTACGGACATACGGACGTACGGACATACGGACGTACGGACGTACGTACACACGCACGCACAGACATCTTTCTAAAAATCTTTTATTTCGACTCTAGGGACCTTGAAACGTCGAGAAATGTCAAAATTTTCAATTTGGCAAATCGGACCCATTACAATAACTTCCTATGGGAAGTTAAAAAGAGGCTGGGATGCGACCCACACTGGTAACTTTCCATCTCGTCTGCCGATTTGTCTTGCTTAAACGTTTGTCTATATGTATCAATTTTTACCAAATTTGCGTACTATTTTTTGTAGATTTTATTTTTTTATGAAAAAACGGACTGTTGGATTTTTATAAAAAAATTACTGAATATCGAAAACAATATTTTCTGTGAAATAAAATAAGTTTAAAGCCAATATTTTTAATTTTTGAAAAGCTATTTGAGTCGAAAGTAAATTTTTACCAAGTTTTAGTATTGTTTTTTTTTTAGGGTTATATTTTTTGTAAAAAAAACTATCAATTCGATTTTTCTCAAAAAGTTTTCTATTGTTCAAAACAATATCTGTTATAAGTTAAAATTAGTTAGAAGCCATTATCTCAAATTTTTGAAAAGATATTTGATTCGAAAATCAATTTTTACTAACTTTTATTAATTTTTTTTGTAAGTTTTTATTTTTTGTAAAAAAACTGTCAATTCGATTTTTCTTAAAATGTTATCAGATGACAAAAACATTATTCTTCGTTGCACAAAATTGTTTGAGAGATGAAATCATATTTTAGCCGTAAAAACGCGAACGTACGGACGTACGGACATACGGACATACGGACGTACGGACGACGGACGTACGTACACACGCACGCACAGACATCTTTTTAAAAATCTTTTATTTTGACTCTAGGGATCTTGAACGTCAAGAAGTGTCAAAATTTTCAATTTGACAAATCGGACCCATTACAATAACTTCCTATGGGAAGTTAATAAAAGTTGGAGCAAAGAACGCCAGTTTGCTACCATCAGAGGCCAGACCAAGAAATGAATGTGTTAAGTCAGGCTTAATTCTTCATTCAATTCAATTCTTTTTTTTTTAATATTTTGAAAGATGACTGAGACATTTTGTTAATTTTATGGTCCAATTTATTTTTGCATATAATTATGTTAAATAAAAGTACTTTCAATAAATTTAAAACAACATTTCTATGCGTAAACATTCATGTTTATGTTTCTCATAAAAGAGACTATTTTAAAAATGTAGGTATTCATATGCATAATTTTAAATATACATAAATTACCTATGTATCTTATATCTTTTTCCTATATATAAATGTATATAGATACAAATTTTATCGAGTTTGTCACAAGCTTAATTCGATCATAACGGTTCTATGGTGTAATGGTTAGCACTCTGGACTTTGAATCCAGCGA
The DNA here is from genome assembly GCA_920104205.1 of Eupeodes latifasciatus. Classification (NCBI taxonomy): domain Eukaryota; kingdom Metazoa; phylum Arthropoda; class Insecta; order Diptera; family Syrphidae; genus Eupeodes; species Eupeodes latifasciatus. Next base: position 394,318,824 of record OV049924.1, read on the forward strand.
TCCGAGTTCAAATCTCGGTAGAACCTTTGGATTAATTTTTGCAAAATATTTTGTCGCTTAAAACGTTAAAATGAGCTTTTAGGTCATGTTATTGTTTCACTTCACTCAATAACGTGTTTCTTTTTTATTTATTCTGTATATTTTGAGCTATGCTAGCATAAAAACATCAAACCCATGAAACTAAACATGCTGATGGGTCACAAGAACATTACACCTACGACGCGTTCGTGAAAACAGGTGAACTATGTAGGTCAACTTTGTTACAACATATTTAAGCTTACTTTTAACTAGAGTTATTATTCGGAAGTTAACACATCTGGCATTCTGATATATGAGAAAGCCTATCACATTTTCGGAACTTCTATACATCTTTGTCTAGAAATAAAAATATTCTGAAAAATTCAATATCAATTATGACTCTGAAAGTATATTTAGTTCAAAAGAAAAAAAAAACAACATTTCAAGATCAAAGAACTTGCGTCCACGAAACAAAGGCGGATCCAGACTTTTAATCAAACACCAGTTAACATAAAGACGAATTTTTGGGCAACGCTAAAAATTGTACTCTTATGTTCTGTAAAAAAATTACAATGACCTAATGTGTATACATCTTAACTTTATATTTACTAAATAGTTTAGTAGTCAAGGAACGCAAAATCGGCCGAGAAAATCGCCGCGGTCTTTGAAAGTATACAGCAGAACCCGAGGCAGTCCATTCCTCGGCGTGCACAAGAACTCGGCCTTTCGCAGACTTCAACTTGGTAAATTTTCCGTCGGGACTTGTCATTGACATTTTCAAATCGACAAATCTTACCAATTACAATAACTTCATGTGGGAAGTAAAAAATAAATGAAAAATAAACTCCAACAATATTTCTGTCTTGTATAATTTTTTGAAATTCTCAAGCTCTTAAAAAAACAGTCAAAAGTTTTTGTATCTAATTTTTTTTATAAAAAGCTGTCAATACCGTTGATGCTGTTGCTGATGTTGCTCTTGCTGATGTTGCTGTTGCTGATGTTGCTGTTGCTGACGTTGCTGTAGCTGGTAATGTTGACTATGCCGATGCCACTGCCGTTGGTGATAAGATTTGTGTGCCTGATCAAAATGTTGTCGTTGGCTGCCCAACTAATGTTGCTAATGAACTTCCATGGTCTGGTGTTCGAAACAAAAAACATAAACAGCTGATTGGCATTGATGCTAATGCTGATGTATATGCTGCTCTTCCATCTGTACCACGGCTTCGTTTTTTACATATTTCTCGAATAAGTAAAACGGTCACCGAAGTGAATGTTATTAATTACATTGCTGGTAGACTTAATTTGCCAACGACAAGCTTAGTTTGCCACAAACTGGTTAAAAAGGATGCAGATATTTCATCCCTACATTTTATAAATTTCAAACTGGGTATCCCAACTACATCATTTAATGCTGCTCTTCAAACATCCATCTGGCCAGTTGGAGTTCAAATTAAACCATTCGTAAGCCGTTCAAAAAACGATTTGCATCAAACCCAACAGAATGTTTTAACGTAAACAATAATTTTGATGGTGACTTTTCAAAGCGACATGGACACTTATCTATGTTTTATCATAATGCCGGAGGCATGAGGACAAAATCAAATGAATTTTTTATTGCTGCTGCCGATTGTTCATATGACATTATCGCTCTCACTGAAACCTGGTTAAATAATAACTTCCTGTCAACGGAATTCTTTACACCGGATTTTAATGTTTTCCGGAGAGATCGATCTTGTGAGCTGATTGGATTCAGTAGAGGAGGAGGTGTTTTATTTGCTATTCGCACTATTTATTCAAGTAAAGAAATTATTTTATGTAATACTTTTATTGAGCAAATTTGTGTGTGTGTAGAATTACCTATTTTCCCAGATTCAAGAACTATTCATATTTATTTTTTTGTCTCTTATATTCCGCCTTCATCTGAATATTCTATATATAATGCTCACATAAAAAATATAGAAAATATTGTGAAAAATGTTGACGAAAATTCGTACTTTATTATCATTGGAGACTTTAATTTACCTGATATAAAATGGTTATTTTCAAAAGATGACAATCAAATATTTCCTTATAATGTATCTAAAGATTTCGAGTATAATTTAATTGATGGTTTAACTGCCTTAAATATGTACCAGATAAACAGCGTTTGCAATTCCATTGGCCGTATTTTAGATTTGGTTTTTATTGATAAGAATCTTGAAGCTTACTTAGATGAAGCTAGTTTTAATTTGCTCGATAATAGTATTCACCATAAGGCACTTGAAATTACTTTTAATTTGTCTGTTTTAATAGAATCACAATCTTGTAATACAGAGCAGAAACATAATTTTAAAAATTCTGATTTTATATCTATGAATAATTATTTAGAATCAGTTGACTGGCAACTTCTTTTTAACTGTAATGATCTAGAGCTAGCTTTTACTATGTTTCGGAACATTTTAGATTCTGCTATTTTAAATTTCGTTCCTATTAATTATTCAAAAAATTCGAAAAGGCCAGTTTGGTTTAACAATAGTCTATTGAGATTGAAAAATGTTATGAATAAGCTTCATAAAAAAAGTAAGATTTCGGATGTTTTTCGTGAAAAATTTTATCAAACTCGAAAAGAGTATGAATTTTTGAAAAAGTTTACTTATAAGCAATATATTTGGTCTCTTGAGTCGAAGATTAAAAATAATTCTAAATGTTTTTGGTCATTCCTAAATACAAAACGAAAATCTCTAGGGATTCCAGCGAACGTGTCGTATAATGGCGTCTCTTCTGATAATCTAAATGTAATCTGTAACAACTTTGCGTCTTTTTTTCAATCAAATTTTATTGAGTTAAACATTAATTATGTTCAAATGGTAAATAGCTATAACTCTTCTATTGAGACTGGTTGTCTGTATTTATCTATTGATGATGTATTGGAAGCACTATCATCTCTTGATAACATTTTTTCTGTTGCACCAGATAATATACCACCGCTTCTTTTAAAGAACTGTTAATTGCATCTAGCTGCTCCACTCTGTTATATATTCAATTTGTCTCTAAGACAAGGTGTAGTTTTGGATACTTGGAAACATTCCTTGATAACTCCTCTGCACAAGTCGGGATCGAAATCGGCTGTTGAAAATTACAGACCAATTGATAAACTTCAGCTGATACCTAAAGTATTTGAAGCAATAGTAAAGAACAAGCTCTATAATTTGATTAAAAATCATATTTCTGAAAACCAACATTGATTTATGAGTGGACGGTCGACAACAACTAATTTAGCTTTATTCACTAATTACTGTCTTCTTTGTAATTTAGAAAACCGTTATTAAGTTGACGTTATTTACACTGATTTTTCGAAAGCTTTCGATCGGGTACAACACAATAGTCTAGTGAAAAAACTTTAATTATTTGGATTTCACTCCGCACTTCTTAAATGGATACATAGTTATTTAGTTGGACGAAAACAATATGTCAAAATTGGTAATGTCCTGTCAAATGAAATCATAAATTTTTCCGGTGTACCACAGGGCAGCCATCTTGGACCGCTCCTTTTCATTCTTTTTATAAATGATTTGCCTAGTTTTATTTCATATTCTAAGTACTTATTATATGCCGATGACCTCAAGATTTTTAGTTGCATTGAATCCCCACTAGATGTGTGTAAAATTCAAAATGATCTTAATAATATTGTTCACTGGTGTAATCTAAATGGATTATTTTTCAATAATAATAAATGTAATGTTATAACTTATGCAAGATTACTCAATCCTATTTGTTTCGATTACAAACTTGATGGTCAAAACCTACAAAGATTAATGAGTCAAAAGGACCTTGGAGTTATCTTTGATTCTAAAATTAATTTTTCGCTTCAAATTGACCAAGTAATCTCCAAAGCAAATTCGATGTTGGGTTTCATAATGAGGAATTCAAAGTCTTTTGAAGATCCTTATACCCTTAAGACTCTGTTTTTATCTATTGTTAGACCTCTGCTAGAGTATTGTTGTGTTATTTGGAATCCATATACTCAAACAAGCATTCTTCGTATTGAAAAAATTCAGAAAAGGTTTACTAAATTTGCTTTGCGGAAAACATTTAGAAATGCAAATCTTCCGTCTTATGAGATCAGATGTGCCTTTATTGATTTAAAGCCCCTAGTACTCAGAAGGAAACTATATTCTGCTCTTTTCGCTTTTGATATCCTCAATTCAAATATTAACTGTTCGATGCTGCTTTCAATGTACTATATTTATGCACCTTCCCGTATTTTGCGACCTAGAGATGGAAATCTCCTTTATGTTCCATATCATAGTACAAGTTACGCCAAACATAATCCAATTACTAGCTCTTGCATTGCTTTGAATGATCTTGATCTTGTCATTGATTTTAATAAAAGTAGGATAAATATTAAAAGAGATATATTGAATTCATTATAATATTATTATTTTTATACCTTGTAAATATGTTATTTATTCGTTAGTTTAAATTATATATATATATATGATAGTCTTTATAAAGTTTTTGTAACTTGATTGACGAAATAAATAAACAAATTTGATTTGTCTAAAAAAGTTATCAGATGTCCAAGGTCCCAGGAATCGAAATAAAAGATTTTTAGAGAGAGGTCTGTGCGTGCGTGTGTACGCCTAAATATCTCACACCAACCAATAACGCTAGAGAGTGGAATTAAATTTTAAATTATATATTGTAACGTGATACAAAACTTGTATATTTCTGGTATATTTGCAATCAACGTTTTTTTTATAAATCAATAAAACTGAAAAAAAAAATATTTGTCACCTCGAACGTTTTACGAACAAAAAATGATTTCATCTCCAAAATTCGTAAAAATTGATTTTCTACTCAAATATCTTTTCATAAATTTGAGATTAGCTTCAAATTAATTTTATTTTATAAAAAATATTGTTTTCAACATTCGGTAAAATTTTGAGAAAAATCGAAATTACAATTTTTTTTTGCAAAAAATAAAATCCTAAACCAAAACTTTACTATAAGTTGGTAAAATTGATTTTCTACTTAAATATCTTTTCAAAAACTTGAGATTATGGCTTCAAACTAATTTTTGCTCGTAAGAAATATTGTTTTCAACATTCAGTATTTTTTTATAAGAATCCAAGAGTCAGTTTTCCATAAAAAAAAATTTACAAAAAAAATAGTATACGCAAAAGATACTAAAACTGGTAAAAATCGTTTTACTAGAAATCTCTTTAACAAAAATAGATTTCGAAATCAAACTATTTCATTGTAGCAAAATATTGTTGGTAATTTTTAATTTCTTAAGAATAATTAATTTGACAACTTTTTTTAGCAAAACACAAAAACCTACAAACTTTTAGCTTAGATTTGCTATAAAAAATGCTTCCAAGAAGCTGATGGACTGAAGAAAGTTCATTTAATGTCAGGTTTACATCAACAATTTAAACAAAACTCTGAATCGCTCATTTTTTCAGTTCCCTTGTTTCTTTGATGGTCACGTTCAGCTTTTCATTTACTATTCAGAAATTATCAATTTGCAATTTTCCTCCTCCTCCTAGATTTCACTTCGTTCTTCACTTTGCAACCAACTTCCCTAATATGAACGATCTGTGTCAGTTTTCATATTGATTGATAGCTGGAACGCTGAAGGTCTCAAAGCATCTGATGCAGCTGCATCAACATCAGCATCAGCTTTAGCTTCAGCAACTGTTTCTTTCTTATTATAGGCATCAATCCGATCGGACGTAAATATCTTGACGAAAAGCAGACAGACAAATGACAATATTGAAATCTGTCTTCAACGGAATAAAACTTATGGCATGCCAAAAACCCACATAATACAATATTATATTCATCTCTCGCTCATCCATTGTAAGCGGCACGATTGTCAACCAACCAACCAACTAACCAACTTTAAATTCGAAACAAAACTTTGACTTGGACTTCGATAGCACTCGAATCCGAAGCATCAAGCTCCAAGGCATTCAATCTTCCTCCACCTCCTTAAGAAGAGGCAATTATTTTTATTATATTGATATCCTTTCAATCGACGACGCGACGCTACGCGATGGACGACTCTCCTCCCAATTATCTTTGCATTCTATCCCCAAAAGAATAATTAGGTAGTTGATTGACATGCGGGATAAAACGACATACACTCGGAATGCCATAGCAAATTATCGTATATAAAATATTCGTTCATATAAAAATAAAGGATATGACCATGAGGAGGGGGCTTGAGACTGCAGTGTGCAACACCAATTGTCAGGCCAAGTATATATGTTATGGTACCCTATTGCATTGAAGCTGTTATGGAACGCGCACTTTAGGCTTTGGGAACCCGTTCCGCTCAGCTCATATATTCAGCCAATTACAATATGTTTAAGTGCGCGATATCTTTTTATTAAATTGGATCCCGCGATGAAATCCATTGTCCATGTCACCGATTAATCCTTTTATCTTCTTCGTCACTTCTTTTATCCGTTGGTAGTTTTTTTTTTTTTATCTGTGGCTCTTTCTTTTGTTTTCTGTTTTGTTGCCAATTGCAGATTCGACTTCATTTACAAGAATGGAAGCCAGAAGAAGTTTAACATATGGTTCCCAACTTGTATGAATTGAAAAAAGCTTGAAACTTTTAGAGCCCTTGGTCTAATTTTGTTTGATTAAGTAATTAATGACTTAAATGCTGATTCTAAGTGAAAGGAATGTTATTTTAAAGAATCCATCCCACTTGGCAACCATGAATCAAAAACAGTCTACCTTATACCAGAAACCATTAGTGGGGTTAAATATATTGGTCAACTTGGGGCGTCGTTATCTTCGCTTGTTGGAAGCCGCAATGCTCATTTCATGAGTGTAAAAAAGTAGACGCGGTTAGTGATACAGTGCGGATGGTCATGATGCTTGTTGCATAAATTTTAATATGCGATGCGATCATAGAAAAATGGGTTAGTACTCGTAGCTATAAATATTTAGAAGGAAATTTAGCCGTTCGAAAATAATACATTTTTCGTAATTCCAATGGAACTATTTCATCGATAAACGAATTTTAAATTAAAGAATTCCTTTTACTTTTATTAGTAACTAGCGGCCCGGCTTCGCACGGGTAGACATAAATAGGTACAGATAATATAGAAAAAAGAATTATTAAAATCGGTCCAGTACTTTTTGAGTTTATTCGTTACATACAAAAATACAAATCTTTCCTCTTTATAATATTATATTAGTATTAGTATTAGTATAGATTTGTAATGACTTTTTACAAGGGTCAAGTTACCTAACTATGCACAGATATGGAAATTAAAATAGACACAGAGACAGTTGCTAAGATTAAAACCAAATTAAAAAAAGAGGCTTGGATGCGACCCACACTGATAACTTCCCATCCCGTCTGACGATTTGTCTTGCTAATGAATCCAAGTGTTTTTTTTTTTTTTTTTAAATAAACAAAGGTTATAAGAGCATGTATCAAGAACAGAAAACAATAATTTCAGGGTTTTCCAATAAGAGGTTTCATTGTGATGTTAAGAAAACGAGTATTTAAATAGAAATCAATGGATTTAATTATAAATTAATATCAGCCAAATGGCAGTAACGGCTAGGGTTACAGAAATTTAGCGGTTATTGTTTTTAATAACTTCGTCTTAAATCCATTATAGAACATTAGCATATAACTTGTCTTTCATGTGAACTTTAAAATAAGTATTATCATCATCATCATCATCATCGGCTGGACCGGTCCGGACCTCAAACAACAAGTCTATCCATTTATGTCGATCACGAGCCGACGCCATCAAGGCTTCCGACGTCCTGGACTTCGCCAACTCTCCAGGGTAAGCATGGTCTGCACGATGTCGCCTACCATAAAATGTACTTCAAAGGCTTTTCAGAAAATCTTCTTTTCACTCATACGAGGTGTCCTGCAGACCAGAGCTTAATTTTTGGCATAATATCATCAATAAGGCCCAACAATTCTCCGCAAGACCTTCCTCTCGAAAGCACCTATAAGTGTTCGAAGTGTCTTTTACACCCAGGATCCATATGTGAGTATACTGGCAAACCCAACGTCCAGTACAGCAGCATCTTAGAAGTTATAGTAAGGTTTCTGGATTTAAAAAGCTTTGACAGACTGAAGTAGGGTCTGTTCGCTTTGACCAACCGCCACTGTATTTCTTCTTCTGTGTTGTTTTCGGCTGAAACTATTGACCCAAGGTATTTGAAGGATTGTTCTACTTCAAATTCATGCTCCGCTACCTTGTCTGTTTGACCAGTTGTTCTTCTCGTAGTCGAACGGCTCCATTTACTTTGTTTTTCCTCCAATAATTTGCAGCTCCAAATTTTGTGCCGCCTGCTCGATCTGGGTGAAGGAATCGTGTACAGCTTCATCGGTTCTCCCGATAATGGCGATGTCGTTTGCATAAGCCGGTATCTGGCTGAACTTGGTGACGATGGTCCCTCTTGTTAACGTGCCAGATTCACGGATTGCTTTCTCCAGCGCCAGGTTGAAGGTGAGGCAGGCCAAGCCATCCTCTTGTTGGACTCCATTGTAGATGTTGATTGGTCTGGATAGCATTCCGGCTATTTTAACTTGGATTGCTAAATTGGTCATGGTCAACCTTCATTTTCGTGTCAATTTGTTTAAGATGGCGAATTCTCTCACAGTTTGTATGGTTCTACCCTGGCTATGATATCGTAGGCAGCCTTAAGGTCTATAAACAGATGGTAAGCTGAAATATTAAGTTCTAGAAAATTGTATATCGCCTGCCAAAGGGTAAAAATCAAATCTGATCGGTTGTTGATTTACCTGGGATGAAGCCACACTTATATTCTCTGAGATAAAAATGGGCCTCTTCACTGAAGATAACTTTTTCATACAAATCCGCATCATTTTGAAGCATTTGAAGAACCCAATCAGTGAAGATACGAAGATCAGCTAGTGATCGACCTGCTTGAGTGCTTTTGTTAACAGAACTTTAAAAGTCTTGAGACTTAAGTCTTTATGCAAAATACTTTGTCATTTCTGTAATGCCTAAGTTTGAAATTAAAACTTTCGAAAGCTGCCTTAAACTCAAAGAATACATTAAAAGGCAACACAATATTTGCATTAGGGGCAGAAGAAGTCATACACAAAAATGCAGTTTTAAAAGTTTTCTAAAATCTATCATGGTGTCTAGAACTACAGAATCGATTTTACATAACAACGGGTCTTTTAAAATGGATTTCTAAGCTTACTTACTTACTGAAGGTAGCGCTACAGTCCTGTATGTACTAGGTCCTCACCCAACAAACTTCATCTAGCTCCGTTCCTAGCTAGATGTCTCTAGTTGAACAAGTTGGGTGAGGTCACTTTCCACTTGTACGTGCCACCTGATATGCGGTCTTCCTCTACTGCGCTGTCCTGTGGGCGTGGGTTCCAAGAGTTTCCAGTCCGGAGTATTGGTTTCCATGCTCTTTTCGTGACACAGCCATATCAGTCGTTGGTCTTTTATCCTTCTGGTTAAGTGTACGTCACTCTACAGCTCAGAGTTATTCTTCGTTTGATCTCAGCGTTGGTGTTGTTTTCTGCGTTCATAGCGAAGCCTAGGTAGACTAAGTCCTTAACTAACTAAAAGTTACGTCTGTCGATGGCGATCGTCAGCATATGCTAGTAATTGGACAGAATTTTGAAAGATAGTGCCTCTAGTGTTGACGTTGGAGCTCTGCACTATTCTTTCAAGGACGATACGAGTATTAAGGAAATCGCATGACAACGCATCACTTTGTCTAAAGCCTTTTTTGACATCGAAAGGTTCTGTTAAGTTGTTTCCAACCTTTATTGAGCAGCGCCCGCCAGATGCTGTCATATGCGGCCTTGAAATTGAGAAAGAAATGGTGGATATCGATTTGAAGTTCCTGGGTATTTCCCAAGACTGGACTTTCTTGGTCTGAAGCCACACTGATATGGAAAAATCAGGTTGTTCACGATGGCTTTAAGACGTTCGAATAGTATGGCAGAGAAGATTTTGTAAGCGATGTTAAAGAGACTGATTCCTCTATATTATGGGTGCAGTTTAGAGGGTCACCTTTTTTCAGGCATGCTTTCTTCCGACCTTATTTTCTAATCTGCATGTGTCAAAATGGTTGTCATTTATTTAAGATCTACAAATTATAAAGTTGTTTTGTTACAATTGGTGTTCTGTTCGTCAAACATTCCCAGCGCTTCATTAATCTTACGGTCGCCCTATATATTTTTTCTGAGGTGACTATTCCGAGTGTGGTGGATAAATTTAAGTGAACATCGAAAAAACGGATGATCTTCTGAGAATATCACAGCTGTTCGTATTTAATGAGAGTGCAGGAGAATTCTAGTCAATCGATTTCAAGTGGTTCACAAGAAATCAACGTACTACTTTCGGTGACCCCAACATAGCAAGTTTTACGTCGTGGATATGAACTTCAATATTTGACCCCGGAGCTTAAGACACCGACATATTGTGTACTCCTTGAATGGGTGTTTAGATGTTGGAAAATAATCCTAATACTTATCGCAACATTATTTTCAGCGATGATGACGCCTATAATCAAAATGGTTTTTTATCGAATTTAGGACCTATTGATATAAGACCCAAGAGCGACGTTGCTTATGCCATCAACCTTGTAGGCTTATGGTAAAGGTCAAGTTTTCTGAAGTCGCATTTCTAGGCCAATATACCAAAAACCACATTGGACTACAAAACCAATATAACTTATGAAATCGGTCAAACTCAGTATTTTTATGCGCCAAACTCAAGGCTAAACGCTGCCAAGAGATGACCTCGCCTCTACGGTAATTTGCACGATGTTACGAGCATGCTTTATCCAAAATTAAAATACGTTGATAAACCTTTCAAACGAGTAAAATAAGTAAATTATTACTCACATGCACTTGGTAATATTTTAAAATGTAAGGAAGCGTTCAGTGAAAGATCCTCTTTAAAAACTATTTCGAATTAATTAATTAAATCGGTCAAACTCAGTATTTTTATGCGCCAAACTCAAGGCTAAACGCTGCCAAGAGATGACCTCGCCTCTACGGTAATTTGCACGATGTTACGAGCATGCTTTATCCAAAATTAAAATACGTTGATAAACCTTTCAAACAAGTAAAATAAGTAAATTATTACTCACACGCAGTTGGTAATATTTAAAATGTAAGGAAGCGTTCAGTGAAAGATCCTCTTTAAAACCTATTTCGAATTAAGCAAGTTCAAGCCTACAATTAAAGTTTTTTCGCTGTATCAATCCGCAGTATTTTGTTGGTAGCTTCAACTTCAATATTACGTTCGCTAAAATTTGTTACTATAAGTTGCTGCGTGCGTGCGAGTATCAAACAAGATAACCTTCACAAGCTCTCAAGCTATCTGCGTGTTGCATCAACAATTGTTACAACTTTCTCAATCTGTTATCCCTAATTGGCGTTGAACTTAATGTCACCTGTCCGTCCAGTGCGTCCATCGCAACGCATCGCATCCCATCCCACTTTCCACGCATCTTCCCAACGTGCCGTTTTTTCCTGTTTTCTTCAGAAACATTCGCATGCTCAGAAGTTGGTTGAAAGAAGACTGCCCAGTGACCAAACCTCTGCTCTAAGCCAATTGAACATTCCGATTGAAGTCGGGGCTCTGGCTTGTGTTCCCATGTATGTTGTGTCATTTATAATTGCAAATCGCAAATTATGATATGCAGCAATTATATTTAATGATATCTGTCAGTGGGCACCTGATTTATGAAACCTAAGTGATCTTTCGTTTCGCTCGCAATCCAATAGGTAAAGGCTTCAGAGCTGAGCTGAGCTGAGCGCTCAGTGGCTGAACGAAGTCAATTCAAGGCTGGACCGCACGATTTAAGGTGAAACAAGATGCCACCGGTCTGCATTTCTGATGATGCTGATGCTGATGAGAGGTGTATTACAGCTCCAGGTTATGTCCGGATTCAGTGCACAAGCCTACGTGAATAGTTGCAATGAAATATGATGCTGGTTAGTGATACCGTGCCGCGCCGCACCACGCCGCAGTTAGTTAGTGCCAACGCCAAGCAACATCTCCTTAAGAAAGCAATAGGCTTAGGCAAGGTGAGGTAAAGTAAGGTAGGTACTAAAACTCAAACTCGATGATTAAGTGAATTGTTCGATTAATTGGATTATGGATTCACCGGTCTTAATGGCAAGAAAGTCGTAATTGGATTTTAATTCCTGTGAAACACGATATGAATGTGATAACTATGCTTTGTGCTTTTAGCTTCTTGGGAATTCGATGCTGCTCGATTCCATTTATTTGAGCCAATTAGTGAAATGCGCGCAGATTTCCATTTCTGATCTTGTCTCTGTTGCTGCTGCCGTTTAGGATGCCTTTTTGTTTTTGTAGTAGTGGAGGCTGATTTCTTTAGCCAATGTATAGAAGCACACCAAAACCATTCCGCACTTTCTATGAGTTGAGCATTATCATTTTATTTTTGTGGATCGGAAGAAATCCATCGGGAAATCCCTTTTTGCATTTTTATTTATAGGCCATGGCCATTTATCAATTTGACAGTTTCTTTTTTAATTTTCGTAAATCGCTTTTGGCTTCCTCTTTTGGGGCCGACATACATCGAATTCGACTACAACTTCGACAGCGGCTGCTATATGGCCCTGCCTATAGATATCTCTACGTCTGCTTCTGCGTCTGAAACTGCCACTGCCGCATTTTATTTTACACGGGTATTATGTTCAGAGCGTGCCATGTGCCTTGTTAGACATTCCCTAAAGGGTTTCGTTTGATGATCTCCGTATCGTTTTTTTTTTTCACCCCGTTTCCCATCAACTTGGTGAGTTGCCTAAATGTATACGACCTAAAATACTTCTTGACAAAAGAGCGGCAAATTTGCAAAAATAAAGAAATTTACATTAGGACACAATTTGAATGCCATGAATCAAGTTTGGAATTTTGATGAGGATCACCGAAAAATATGTTGATAATGGAAAGATAATACTGTTGACGATGACGATGAAATGTGGTATTAGTTCGCCTTTAATAAGAGCTTGTTAACGTTAAAGCAATGGAATGAAAATAACATGAAGAAAGGTTGACAATCCTTTGTTATTATTAACCATTAAGATGTTGAGAGTATAAATTGTTACTCAATGAATTGTTCTAATTTTAAAACTAATGTCGTTCCTGGTTTATAACGATAACGAAGTTCGAAATTATTATTATTTTTAAATAAAATAAAATAAAATAAAATAAGTTTGTTATATGACTTCAGAATTAAATATTTGACACATGTCAAACCCTGATTCGTTATATGCTTCTATTTTTATAACAAGGCGCTTCCTGACCTAAATGTAAAATATGTACAGAAATAGTTAAGTATTATTTCCACGGATTTGTTTTCGTAAAATATGTGTTAATCGCAATAATTTCTTATGACAGTTATGGCCATATGAAATCAGCTCAAGAACATCAAACACTTTAGGACAGTAACACAGTCATGTTTCAGTTTTTCTTCCGTTGTTCAGTAATTTAAATCGACAGTTTCAGTAAATCCACTAAAGTCATCAAAAACAACTAGTTAAAAATAAAGACCCACGGATTACACATTGAACTAATAATAAACACATTGAAATCCTTTAATAACATATGACAAACATTTTTGTAAAGGTCCTTTAAAAATTGTATCAACATTAATATTTTAATTCTGATAACCTATCAAATATAGTTTAGTAACTGGACAATTTAATTAGTTATAAGGCAATTTGTTCTCGAAAACCTTAAGGTTAGCCTAGAATAGTCTGTGTTGAAAAATCACACTGATCTAAAAAAAACCGTTTAAATCAAGTTTAGATTTATATTATATTGTTCCAATCTAATAGTCTTGTTTGGAAAACTTATTTGTCAAAAATAAAAGTTACTTTTAAGCCGTTTGTGTCATTACCTACTTTTGTCAAAAACCGTTAAAACATAAATGTTGCAGTGCTTTTTTTCAGTATTATGCAAAAAAAAATTACAACTGAATATTAAAGATTGGGATATAAGTTTGAAAAAATACATTTTTCCGGTTATCGGCACGGAGCACGAACTTCCTGACATGAGTGATTTTGAAGCCAAATTCAGACTAAATCACCAATAATTTGCATCATTGGAAATTTACAAAGAAAAAGGAAGTTTTCGACATCTGGTAAATATTTTCAATGTTTGTATACAAAATAAAAACTTTTAATTCCGAGAAAAACAAATAAGAACATGTTAAATTTGTTTTTGACATTAATGTCTTGAGAAAAAAACAATGCAAGTTTTTCAGGAGACCAATGTGTTACCTGTGTGAGTCACATCCCAGTCCTAAAGGGCATCACATTTAGACATTTAAGATGCAAACTTATCACGTAAAAATGTGTCTTCCTCCTCTTCTTGGCATTTCTTGGTATAATAAAGATCGACGAACCCTTCGAAATGTCATAAATAAAATGTGGAAAACATTTTTGAAAACTATTTCGGGTGTTGACTTCTCAAACTATCACCAAGATTTTCATCTCTTTGTGAATTCCTATATCTAGAATATATTGATAAAATGCAATATAGCCTGATAAAAGATCCTAGACGCTTCTAAAAATGTATTAACATTAAAATTGCTCGATATAACCTCTGTCGACCATAAAAATACTACAAACCTTTTTGCTTCAATATTCAGCAAATAGCACAGTAAACATCTTCAAGAAACTGACCATAGTTATTTTGATTAGTTCGAATACATCATTCCTGCAATATTATTAAAAAAGTGTGCTACCTCTCTAAGTAAACCTCTTTAAGCACTGTTTTATCTTTCCATTTCTCTAGCTATCTTCCCAAAGCTTTGAAAAGTTTTGTTCAATTTCCAGGCTTTTCAAAAGCATTGACTACGACTCTCTTTATTTTCAGTGTAGACCTATTTTTTCTCCACAACAATATGGCTTCTAAAAAGGCAGATCCACTACAACTTATCTTACTGATTTTGTGTCTAAAGCCCTAAAGGAAATAGGTAAAGGAAATGAAGTGGACGTTTTGACTATACTGACTTAAGTAAAGCCTTTGATAAAATTAGTCAACGAATTATTTATCCTAAACTCAAGGCCATTTATTTCCCACCATTTTTATTTCATGGCCCAGATTGTTCTAAAGAATCGTCGATATAGAGTTGTTTTTAGGTTCTCAATCGCTGATCTCATCTGATCTCAGGAGTTCGTCAAGGGAGACACTTTGTGCTACAAAAATTTCTTAGAACTCAATGTTGCTAAATGCCATTTCATAATACTCACCCGTAAGCGATCACATCTAACCTCCTGAATTTACAGTCTGCACGATGTTACCTTTTATTATGTCTGTTCTATTTGCGACTTAGGAGTTATTTGAGACACTCAGTTAAATTTTTGAGCCCATTTTGATTATATTATCAACAACACCAACTCATCCCTTCGTTCCATAAAACGTTGGTCTAAAGAACTCTTGAACCCCTGTGTTACAAAAATCCCTAAACAACACCTTTGTTAAACATCTCCTTGAATACGCTAGTCAAGTCTGGTCTCCCCATCAGAACTCTTACTCTCAATGAATTGAACCTGAAACAACGCAGATTTCTTAGATATGCTCTCCGTGGTCTTCCTTGGGGAAGATAATCTAATCTACGTAGAAAGTTATGTTTTCAATTAGGGCGGGAAGATGTTAAAATGGAATAAAACAAGGTATTAACAAATTTTTTTTTTTTATGTGAAAGGCGCATGTATGCCATTAAGTGTGCAATATGACATCATTCAAATGCCCGCATCGGCTTTTTACGGTGGCACGGATCCGAGTTGTTTAATTTTCAATGACTCTTCCAGATATGTAGATCCGGCTGAATTTGAGCAATGGCCTGTAATATGTTCACCTGTAGGGCATCGTCGATTGTGGTTTATTTGCATAGACCTGCGATTTCAAGAAACCCCACAGGAAAAAGTCTAGAGGTTCAAAACGCCTGACCTTGGTGGCCAATTCACATCAACCCTGCGAGAGATAACCCATACCCTCAAATCGTTCATACAAAATGTCAATCGTGGCGTTTGCTGTGTGGCACGTAGCGCCGCCCCGTCCTGCTAGAACCACATGTCGTCTAGGTACATATGGTTCAATTTGGGCCATAAGAAATTAGTAATCATCGTTATGTAGCGCTCCCTGTTGACGGTGACCGCCTCACTAACGTCGTTTTCAAAAAAGTACGGACCAATTACGCAGCTGGCCTAAAATCCACACCAAACGGTAACTTTTTGAGGATGCATTATCACCTGGTGAACCTCGTTTTTTTTATCATTTGAACGTGCTGTTCAATCGTGTAACTTTCCATGATGATTTGGCATAAACAACTGAATAATAAACAAAAGATTTGACAGATGTCACCAAAACAAAATGGCCACCAAAATCTACCATCGCCTATTGAAAAACCCTTTATTTTACAAAATTTAATGAATACATTTTTTGGACCTTAGACTGAATGTTTTCCAGGTAATTTTATTTCTTATTAAATTTAAGTGTTTTCAATTGTTCTTTAAAATTTGTTTGACACATCTAAATGTTACACAGCCCGCAAAGGCAGGAATGTTGAAAATAAATGCGTAAATGCTTAACGAACTTCGTTTTTCCCTGCCGTTATTACCGATATTCAAAACTTTAAGACCAATACCCCGGTAGATCCTTTAAGTCCTATATCGCACGTTCGCGCTATGCTTAAATTCTTAATATTTTAAGGATAGTCATACCCCTTCAGTACGACCAAAGTAAATGTACATATATGTACATACAATAAACCCTTTGTGATGGTATCGATTCAAGGTTTCGCGAAAAATTTGAATAAAACCTTTTAGTCACAACTTTAATCATCAATATATTGACCCAAGTGTTTATGAACACTTATGTACCTTCCTACGAATGCAGATATTAACATACTCGTTATCTGCATTCATGCAAAAGCTATGAACTCTTTCTAGAATATTTTTAAATAAAAGAGCAGTGACCAAAAAGTAGACGGAAAGTGTGGGAACATAATTTCAAAAAATTAAAAAGTGTATATTGAAGAATTAACCGCATTAAAGTTAAACAATAAAATCGTATAAATTATTTAACAAATATTTCATAAATATGCATTCAACCAAAAACCCCTTCCTTTTGATAATAATAAAATTAACATTTAAATCAATATATGTATACACAACTCCACAAAACTCATTGTTCGCCATTAATAACCAAATTGATTGCCATTTGACACATAATTACTATTCTGAAATTTCGAATGACAATAAAAACTATTTTAATGCCTCAACAGTGTTTATTTAAAAAATAAAAATGTGTGGACAGCCGGGACAATGAATTTTGATCCATAATCGATTCAAAAATTATCCACGAATCAGTTCTGCTAAGCTTGTTATGTATGTACCTACGCCAATGAGGTTCATAGTACTTACCTAACCTATGGTGAGTTGAGGTTCCGATATGAGTTGGGTATAGGAGTAATATTGATATATGTAGCAAGCTTGTCAATAGACTGCATTTACTTGGATACTTTATGACCGACCATGCGGACGTACGACTGCGAGCTGCGAGCTGCGGCTGCCACTGCAACCGGGGCCTGTTAATTAAATTTCATGAAAATGAACCCATTGACATCGAACGCGGACAGCAGCGGAGCGGATACAAAAGCTCAAATGGAACAGAACCTCAACAACTGGACAGACAGTGCATAGTTTAGTTTTGTTCGATGACGACTGAATATTGAGGCGACAACCGACGACGACGATAACACGACAATGATGACGACCGACCGACGCGACGAGTTGGCTTTAAGTCAGTCATTGGATAAATAGTTTCATTATTAGCGAGACTGTGAAATTGAATTGTCTATGCCTGCCCGGTCGTTAACTCTGAAATTACACTTCTGTTCTGTGTCTAAAGCTAATCGCGTATTGGTTGAAGCAAATTTTTCAATAGATTATTATAATATAGTATGATTGGTCAAGTTGGAATTGAAACCTTAGTACGTACCTACTTGGAAGTATAATAATTGAAAAGAAGGGGCTTTGAGATTTCATAACTTATCAGTACAGGAAAATAAGATACAAATAGGCCTTACTCTCAAAAAAGATTTTTTTTACCTTAGAGGCACTCAAGGCGTTATTATTGTTATTATTTTAATATTAAAATGAAAAAGCCAAACAGAGTTCGGTAAAGCATTACCAGGGGCGAACGCAGAAAAAAATTTCGGGGGGGGTTTCAAAAAATATATATTATATTATTGTTTTTATTTTAAATGTCAAGTGTTTTTTTTTTCTTTTTTGACACCTTTTATATAGGTACTAAGAAACATGTATGAATAAAAATTACATATACATATACACATATATGACTTGCTTTCACGATTGGCAAAACAGTTTGACTTTGACTTCAAAGCTAAAACTTAATTTCTATATGCATTATGCATGTATAAGTATAGTATAAGTTTGTATGCCTTTTTTTCTAGTTGCCGTGATGAGGTGAGATTTTTCTATTTTCACAGTTCTCTTTGGTTCTCACCATGAAAATACTAGAAGTAATGACTTTGAATGCGCTATGCGCTCCGAAACTTTAGACCGAAGACATAGCGTCATATTCATAGTTCATTGATAAGTTCTGATTTTGTCTTTGCTAAATTAAACTACAGTTTATGTTATTCATAGACAATTTAAACCCATTTTAAAACGATAATCTGGAGTCTAAAAATAAACACGATGGAACCTATGTTTAAGCTGTTTCTAAATCTATTAAACGTCAAAAATAAACAAACTGATTGAGAAAATTAAGTTACGAGGCATTTTATTTTAAAATTTAAAAACAAAAACTAAAATGTAAAAAGACTTAAGCATATATCAATATTTTGATATTTTTTGCTAGATGTTGGAATGCTACCAACTAACAAAAAACGAAAGCTCTACTTAACCCGATGGGATCCCTTTGAAATAGATGAAGACCATTCGTGTGAAAGGTATCGATTCGAGAAAAAAAATTGTCAAGTTTATAATTGATCTTCTAAAATTTCTCAACTAAGAGCAAACAAAATAGTTTAAAGGGTTTCAAAGATTTTGGCTCTCCAGCTAACGCAATTTATTTTGTTACCCTCTACAAGCTATTTTGTATAGGTTTAAGTGAAATTTTTTAAAATTGTAGTAGAATATATGCCTTAAACCTATTTCTAACTAAACAGAGCTGGAAAATTCTTTATAAATAGCAGCTGTGTCTAACCTACATATATGTTAAATTTAGACTCCAGTTCAAATACACTCGGGTTTAAAATATGACTATGAATATGCCTCATATTGTTTTGTGTCTTACATTAAGGTATGTTTAAATGCATTCAAATGTTTAAAAATATTGAATTTAGGTGACATAACGTAACTTTCATTATTAGTTTGATTCTTGTTCTTGAAAAATAGGGAAAAAACGCGACAAAGGCAAACAGGGTTGCTGTTTTTGTTTTAAAATATTCTTGTGTCACAATTCAAGAAGTGAAAAAAGTTAATTTAAACATTTAAACATTTTTTTTTTAATTTACAGTTAAAACTAACATAAATGAACCGAACAATTTTTCGGTGGTTTGACATTTAAATACATATGTCATAAGTGGCCGTGAGATCGTCATTTTCTGTTTTCAATTTTTCATTTTTAGCCATAAGAAACATGGCGAAAGGGAGCATCTCTGCGTTAATAATAATATTTAGCTTTATACAAAAAGTTAAAAACCCTTCATCACATTTTAATTGTTAGTATGAATGAAAACAAGAAAAATATTTGTCTTTCTTTACCAAAAAATACAGAAATGTATTGTTCTAATTTAGCGTGTTTGTGTTTTGTGCACAATTTCTATAACCGTAGCAAATTTATTAAATTTTTTTGTTTAACATAGTTTTAGAATTTGAGTTGGAAATTAATTTTGTACCATTTCTGTTTTTCTTTTTTTGGACAATAATGGATATTTGATTACTGCACATATTCTGATATTTCGGAGGGGGTTTTAACCCCCAAAACCCCTACCTGCGTTCGCCCCTGAGCATTACACATTCTCGTTGTGCGATTAAAAAAAGAATCTCTGATATTAAGTTCAAGGGTAAACTGATGAGCATTCCTGGAAGTGCGAGAATTATGATTGAATTGTTTGAGGGGGGGGCGGTAATGCAACTGGCTTCGTGTAAAAATATCATATGGCGGTGTTCGAGTGATGTAAATAATTCGGTTAAAGTTTTATCGCCTATCGTTTTTTATATCTTATTAAAAAGACTTAAACTTGTTTTAGGGTCATCTGCCCAAATATGAGAGTCATATTCAAGTTTTAAACGAATGTAGGTTTTTTAAATTACAACCAAATCAGAATTGGTGAAAAATTTCTTCCACCGTCGTCGGAGAAATCCTAAGCACCTAGCAGTATTTTTTGCAATGTCGAATATGTAACCATTACGTAAGAGGTGATATGTGATACACATACCGAATACTGAAAGTTGATAAGGTTCCTAGATGCAAGTGCCACTTATGGATAGCGGCATTGTGGTGGTTTACGCTTTAACGTAGGAAGACAAAATTGAGTTGTTAAAGCATTAAATTCTTACTTTCTCCAAAAAGATGCAAAGATTTGTTCCACTGTTCCGTTAGATAAACCAATAAATCACCGGTGGACCTATTGCAACGAAAGCTATACTGCTGGTTATTAAGAGGCTTTCGTTCTTCAAAACATTTCTTAAGCTGATAATTAATCAGCGTTTCCATGACCATGGAAAGAAGGGACGTGAGTGCTAATGATTAGTTAGATGGAGAGAAGGATTCGCCTATTTTAGGGACAGGCTGATGGTAATGGTAAAGGGGATTCTATCCGGGCCAGAGGATTTGTTTAGCCTTTCAGTACTCTTGCAACTGCACTTTACACGGATTTAGGTTGTCAGAAGAGTTGAAATTCCAATGTGGAGACAGGCAAAGCTGAATACTGTCAATAATTCTGTTTTTATTGGTGTGCTTCGGGATGCGAAGAATAACATGGACTCCGCTAACTAACCTTTAACGTGCTTGCTGTCTCATAGCATAATGGCTCTCCATCAAATCGTAACAACAGTGGATAGGGAGTCAACATTTGTAGGACTGAAAATATATACGTATTTATTTTTAAAATTAAACGGGTCAAGAACTAATTAACTGGATAAGAAGGCAGACAATTGGGGAGACATAAAAGCATGTGCAGAAGAACAGTCGAGAAGATTTCGTGGAGATTGAGGAAGAGCTAGTTGGAACTCAAGTACATCATCGGAATCCGCGCACGAAGGCAAGTAGCAGTAGTTGAGGCTCTATGTCTTGGGAACACCCACGCACTTTTTAGGTCCGAGGACCCAAGTAAGTTAATAAACAGTATTATACAACAGTTTCTAAGTAAAAACAAATGTAAAAACAAGATTTCAAGATAAGAATAGCGTCAATATTTTCATAAGTTGCCAGTTATTGATATTCAGTTATTGAGTCAGAGTAAATAAGATCAATCATTAGAATCAATATCATTTTTGCCTTATAAAAACCACATTGATTAAACTAATATTTGTAGATAAACTTTTTGCTATGATCATGCTTCATGACTAGATACTTGACGTGACTTTTTAGAATATAATTTTTGTTTACTCAGCTGTTTTTGGAGAAATTTTAATTAATAATATTTTTTTACTGCAGAAATTTGCACCAGATAAGAATTCAAGTAATACGGTTCTATGGTGTAATGGTTAGCACTCTGGACTTTGAATCCAGCGATCTGAGTTCAAATCTCGGTAGAACCTTTGAAGATAAATCTTTTGCTTATCTTAAAATGTTTCAAAAATCTTTTCTGATAACATTATTTCGCAGACTTTAAATTCTTAAGGTAACATTCAATACGAATGAATTGAATTCAACACCAAAGAATTAATTATGAATTCTAATTGAATTGTGGTCAGCGATCTTTATTTGTATGCATTACATTACTATTTTAATATTTACTTCGTATAGCTGTCTATAGTTACTTTTGAAAAAGTAACGTAATTAAGCTTTTTCCATTTATAGTAATTCAATAATTGTTTCTAATTATTTTCTAATTGTAAAGTGTTTAAAAATATATATATTTTTTGTGTATATATATTTGTCAAACTCAATTTATTTTTAATCGTAACATTGATTTAAATTAAAATATTACGTCGTTTACGTTGTGTATAAAAACTTGAGTTGTGGATATTAAGATTTTCGATATCTCACAGATATTTTATTATTTTAAAGGGGTTTTCATTACATAATTCTTGAATATATTAAGGGTCTAAGTGAGTATTTTTTTGAGAATTCATTGAGTAGTTATTTGGTTTTAAAGAGGATATCAGGCAAATAACCGCCACGTTTACGGTTGCAGCATCATTTCATGATATTTTAAATGACAAACTTGCACATTTGCGACATGTGCTCAATAACTTCTTAGACATTACAATTGTAAAAGTATTATCCGAAATGAAAATAGGCTTCATCACAGAAGATGATTTTTCGCTGAAAAAAAAGGAAAGTTTGTATGCATTTCAGTGACCTTATCAGGAAAGATATTACTTCTGTTGTTGGTGATCAAACGAATCAAATTTGTATGTTTAATGAATGTTAAAAACTTCAAAGGTTAATTTCTTCACAAAGTTCTAAAATCATTTAAAAACTTGATTTACTAATTCTCGGTTTATACTTGAAACTCAGTTTTTAAAATATTGAGAACTAAGGCATTTTTCCCATTTCAAATAATTTGTATAATTTTAATAAAACTGGAGACAAAATCAATTCTGAGTTTTAACGAAATAGACCTCAGTTTTTTAAACTAAGTTCTACGGAATAAATTCTCGCTTTCCAGGCACCCTTTCAATTTATTTTGCATTTAATAAAATATTGTTTGAGTTATCCAATATTTATTTATGTATGAAAGGTTTTAAAGAATTTAGTGAATAAGGACATTGCTCAAATTGGTGCTGTTTCCGATATTTCCATTAATAATAAAAGGAAATTGGGTAATTCTCATAGTTGTAAATATTAATATTTCATAAAACAGCATTATTCTTCACCTCTGTTAATACAAATGTTTTGCAATAAGCCACAACATAAAATAATTTTTTGAGCTTTTTCGATTTTGACGCGCATTCTTTATTGAAGTTCAACAACATTACGTGTATGAATGATTCTAGATTGGTAAATTTGCATTTGACGACTATTAGTAATTTTAGAATTGCTGGCCGTAAAAGGAGTAGCTAGAAACAATTTATTTGCGTGTCCTGGATCAATGTCCATATCTGCCGTCTTCAAATTCACGTTTCACAGTCAATTTGTGCCGAAGAAATCGTTTGAACATTGAGAGACCAATAAGATTTCTAAAAGCTTAGTCCTGAAAAACTTAAATAGAAAATTAAAATAGTAATATACAGCTAGGTGAAATTAAATCAAAATTTAAATTAAAAATCGAGTGGAATTCTTTTCACGGTTCTATCATTTGATTGATTTCATAACTTTGAATACTTTTCGAAATTAAACCAAGTGAAATCAAAACAGCTGACATATATCACATTAGTCAATAAACGAAAATAACAATTTTGTTCATTGTCATGATTTGTATAATTTCTGTAATTACAGTTCTGTTCTGTACTGTGTTGATGCACATATGCTTCAGATTTGTGGTTCTTTGCGATAAGCAATTTCCAAATATCGTTTTTGAAAGACTCTGGTATCAAAATATATAGTTTCTGAATGTGTCTTGAAAGTTTTTGAAAACAAAAATTTGTTTTCACTATACAGAAAAGATATTTGGTGTGCTGAAAAATCGTTTTAAATGCTTTTCCCCTTTCCTCAAACATAAAGTAGAAGCTGCAATCACACACAATCCTAATATATAAAAATCCAGTGTCATATGTATGTTCCCAGTGAACTCTTCACCAAGTCAACCGATTTCGATGAAAGTTGGCATTTTATGTGTAATTTGGTCTAACTTGAGATATAAGATAGTTTATATTTTGATTAATGGTCTTAATAATTTGTAATTAACAATAAACTGATTGTCAATGTTGATGTTTGTTATTAATCGTAAGTTTCATAAGTCTTGAACAGATGGCGCCTTAAATCAGATTTTTTACAGAAAACTGTCGGACCATCTATCGTGAACTTCTCATAGATGGCGCCACATTGGAATTCGAAATTTCTTTTTCAGCAACACGTGGTGCCATGTGATATTTTGATCGATCTATATTTGGAATTCTTTACCAATAAGTATAAGATCTAGCGCTACTGCCACTCGCTTCAAAAGTGCCATCTTTCTTCACTTCACTTCAACTTAATCTCAAAGCTACTCTTTCTTTTCTTTTTTCTCATTTGTAAACTCTTCTTCTTTTTTTCAAACTCTTTTTCTACTGCTTTATTTTTTTTTTCTTCATTTTTAAAATCTCACACTTCTTTGCTTCTATCTCTAAAATAAAAACTCAGAATTTTGTAAATTTAAATTTAGTTCTAAGTTAGTGAATTTAAATTGAATACGTAAATAACTAAATTAGTTCCTATTTATCTTATCTCTATGTACTACAAAAGATATTAATCTTAATGTACAAATGTTAATAATATGTATACAATAAATTGAATTGAATTGAAATAACGTAACATCGCTTTTTCTAGATTATTTCTCATTTAATTTCATTATAGGATATAAAATTAAAAATAGGTACGCCTGTAATGCTTTTAAGAAATTTAAGCCCCCCCATTATGTGTAATCGTACAAGACTATTGATCAAAGAATTAAGAGATAATGTGATTGTAGCAACTATCATTACGGGTCCCGCGGCCGGTCAGCTTGCACATGTTCCGCGGATCCTGATGATACCAACTGATTTGCCCATATCTTTTAAAATGTTACAGTTCCCTTTAAAAGTATCCTTTGCCCTAACAATAAATAAATCCCAGGAACAAACTTTTTCCATAGTTGGTAGCGACTTAAGGAAAGACTGCTTTTCCCACGGGCAATTGTATGTGGAACTTTCTCGAGTAGGATCTCCTGAAAATCAATACGTTTTGTTGCCACCTACAAATACCACAGCCAACGTAGTGTACAGGGAGGCTTTAAGATAAGCATACAATTTTTTTCTAATTAAGTGATTCATGGTCGTTTTAATTAGCATGCTTATAACCTAAATATCTGTAGGTACCTATTTATGTCTACCCGTGCGAAGCCGGGACAGGCCTCTAGTCATTCTATAAAAAACTTAAGGCTTATTGCCTTTAAGAAAATTACTATATATTACTATTTTTAAACGATTTCCTCATGTCGATTTCAAATATCACCAACTTAAACTTTTCGAATTCAAATCACTTGAAGATGGCAAATATCGAAATGTAGAATACTAAAATTCAGTTCGTTTTGAGTTCGAAAAAAAGGAAATCAATATCGATAGAAGTGAATTTCAGAACCTCAATACATAGGGTCCAGATTAATCGAAGTTCTAAATTCAAGTTCTAAGGAGTTAAAACGATTTAAAGAAATGAGTTAGATTTCGAGAGTTCTTATTTTTACTTAACCCATTTATTACCAAATACATTTAAAATTAAAATTTCAAAATTTTGATATCATAACTTTATTAAATAGTGTCAAAGGAATACAAAATAATTTTTTAATTTTTTTTAAAAAAGTAGGAAGTGTGGTTTTTAAGATGTACCCAAGCAGGTACAATGGGAACATATGGTTGCTAATAAATTTTGTGTATGAAACTTCTTAAAGCATACTTTTTCGACACACAAAACTATCTCACAAAACTCGAAAACCCTTCTGATTCGCATGTGGCATACTCTGCATCTAAGAGACTTTTCAATACTCTTTGGATGGAATGGTGACCTTCAGATAAAGCAACACTCGTAGATATGGACAATTTTGATGTCGAAGGTTGGAGTGTTTTATGCCTTCTAAGATAATATCCAGCAATATCTCTTTGAAACGATGGCAAATCATTTTCGAAATCATCGGCGACTTTATAAAGTTTCCAAGCGTTCAACAAAGAAGAGCTAAGCATTGACGTAAAAAGCGGCCACCACCACTTTTCGCCTCAAATTTTGATTTTATACACATTGACACACTGATCGTGTAAGTCAACGCCACCTATATTTCGAATTTTTTTGTATGTGTATCACAAATTATTAGAACTGTTCATCGTTATATCAGTACCTCTTTTAGAACAGCGTGGTTGGCTATGAGATTGCCCAGATATTGAGGCTCTTATCACTGATAAAGGAACTTCATCCTCGCTATCAAAATCCTCATTCCCAATAGAAGATCTTTATCCAAATTTTCTGTGTCTATTTCATCCTCGTCTGTATTAAAATGAAATTGGTGGTATAAATGCAATCTCAAACACAGCGTTTCGATCATTTTCTTCGATTGCATTTTGAAGATTATAGAATCTCCTTCCACAAAATAATGATGTTAAGAATGCTTTGAATTCCATTCTATAAAAAAAAAGTTGTCACTTTTTCCCGTTGTACCCAAGCGGGTACACCTAACCTTACGCGTACTTACCTAGCGTAAAAATATATGAACACTTGATTTTTCACTTTTATCTGATTTTATTATAACTTTTTGAACTATTTCCAAAAAAATAATAAGAAAATTGATAAAACAAATATATTTTCTATTGCAATATACGGGCCACCGCCTGAAAAACCAAGAATATCGCAATCGCACCTGACGCGGAGTAATAAAAAAGACTACCGTTTTGGTTTGCTTACAATAAACTGCACTCATATAATTGTTGAAAACATGTCAACGAACAAAAAAAAATTGAATTTCATCCAAACAAATTTGAAGAAGGACAACGGAAAATCAACAATGTTGTTCAATTTTCTGTAGCCAAGCGGGTACAGTGGTAGTAAATGGGTTAAACTGAGTATTAAGGGCAAAAACTTCGTGAAGATATTGGCTGTAAGTAAGTGTAACGTCGTTTATGTCGTTTGCAGAATGCCTTATTCCATAGATTGAAGGGAAATTGACAAATCTTGGTCTTCGTCAACACTACGCACTACAGCGTAATACTGTCAGCTATTCTTATATGACACACATGGTTTCAGCTCAATTCTTAATCACATCAATAAATTGTTCCAATAGTTCAAAATTTCTCCCAGTTTCAATATTTCCTGTCGAGAAGACTACAAGACTACTTTTTGAAGTGTAACTCGTAGTAAATTTAAACAATTTCCATTTTTGGAAGTAGCGTAGTTTTTGCTTGTCAAATTTCAAAAGATGACGGCCGCCCAAATTGTTGGAAAATCTTTTATTCTTTTAGTACTACTATACTCTTCGCAACAGTCTTAATACTATTTTCAACCTCCCTTAACATCTTAAATTCCAATAAGGAGCAAATTTCCATTATTTTTGAATAGAAGACACGTTTAAGTATCTCAAAACAAACCTATATCGTCCTTTTTAAGAGTAAACTAAATCATCTTGGCTCTAAGAATTTGATACAAGCCACTTATTAAGTTTGTTATGTTAATTTCTATAAACTCGTTTAAATGCTTTTTATTACTTTATTCCAAGAATTCGAAAGTGTGTATCCATTTATGTGTCAAAACACTCATGTTAATAATTTTTTTAATTCACTTTCTATAGAATGACAAGTCGCGAGTGATACTTACGACTTGCCTCTTTTACCCAACTACAGTGGTTCCCAACACACGGCTTGGAGCGGCACAGCACACTGTCTTCTATATAAACATAGGTAACTCATCATAAATGTTAAATGCTATCGCCAATTTAGATTAAATATGCAACATTGATGCTTGTTCATAATGCCAAATGAATATTTCCACGAACATATTTTTCTTTTTTTTATAAATTCACTTCGAGCACATATTAACACCACCACCACCGCCACATCGCCAAGCTTCGTTTGAGCGTCTTAACATGATGCCAGCGACAACCTGTTAGCGTCTTCCTTAAACGGCCTTATCCTCGCTCAAGATATGCATTTAGGAGCACACTCTCCATCTGCAGATGCATTTGCAGAGTTGCAGAATCGCGCTGTGTCTCTGTCCTGTCTCAGTGTGACTCTCATTGGCACCTCATTCCTCCACGGTCGTTAACCACTTATTCCATTTTCGAACAATTGCGATATTGTGTAAATTTCTAATTTAACTCTCCTGTCTTATGGTTATGGTTGCATTGACTCTGGTTATCCCTATGCGCGCACCCAGCATCAGCACCTACTCTCGCTGCGCTGTGGACATGCCGGCCGTGGTCTGAGGTGGAGGAAGTCCAAAGCCCGAACCAAACAAAACATAGCTTGGGATGGCTTGGCCACAGAAGCGGAGGAGCATATAATAAAAATACATTTTACAAAAATGGCAAATATGATTGCAGGAAACTGACACTTTTATCAGGTTTAATCTCTCGCCAGCTGTAATCACCATTTGATTGCATGGCCATTCCAGTGGCACTGCCAAAGGAGCACGAGAGTTGGGCATTCCTTGGCGAGGAGATGTTGTTGGTGGTGGTATCGAAGCATATAGAAGCTGCTGATGGTCGTTTCTTTGCTTTGCAGTGGTTGCTGGTGAGTTGTTCCCGCGTCGCGTCGCGTTACTTCGTCGTAGTAGTCGTCGTCTTCGTTGTCGTAGTTGTCATTGGAAATTGTGTCTTTTCCTTTTCGAATAACGAAGTCTCAGGGGGTTTTTAGATTGCATTGGCTATACAATAATACCTGCAACTTCCAACGTCATATACGAGTATGCTCTTACAATTGCAACAATACGCTTCTGATCTCGTTAAGGATTTACGAGTAAACTTTTATCACTTGGCGAATCATTGACAAATCCAGGCGAATATAATGGTAGTTGGGCATTGAGTATTGCCTTTTGTTTGGGGGCTGCCTCATCATCATCATCATCATCTTGGCGATATTTGCCACATAACATGGATTTTACCATTTTCAAGCAAACCCAGAAGGCGGAATGTGCCAAACTCATTCAGCTTCCAGCGTTCAACTATATACACCATACCTTTCAAAGACCTTGTTGGTTATTTTTGAAGCTATCGGCGATCTAGCACTGGCAGCAATCGCCTGGAGGATCGCTTGCCGCGCGGATGATTTCTTTCCAATTTATGTGACATATTGATTTTAAATTGATAGACCTTTTATAAAGTGGGTGCTTGTTAGTTAAGTCTTTGACGATTCGACTTATTGTTCTCGAGTTTAGTAAACCTACTTAAAGTCGTACTCTTCTCCTATAAACCTTATGGTCAAAAGAAGGCTTTTTTGTTTTTATTTAGTCGCTTTGTTGGGCATTTTGTGAATATAAAATAAGATCATCTTGTTTGCTGTTATGGAGTAACGTTTGGTTATAGCTTTCCTCTTTAGCCACTGACTTTGCTGAAGCCGATGCGAGACATTTATGAAAAGGCGGATCTTCTTCCATTTCGAAAATAATGAGCTCGCAGTTTTTTTCTGTGAATATGAATATAGGATAGGTATTTATGAAAATTCGCAATTTAAAGTTTTGTCGCATCATAAGGCATAGGTATAGGAAAATGCTATCTTTTTGAGTGAATCAAACGTGTTTTAGTTCTTTGGATATCGAATTTTGTATCTTCAAAACATACAACTTGCAAAAAAAAGGAACTACAAAGAGTTATTCTCATAGGTTCTACTGAGATTTGAACTCAGATCGCTGGATTCAGAGTCCAGAGTGCTAACCATTACACCATAGAACCGTTGTAACTCTTGAATCAATTGCATATTTCCAAGTGGGTGTTCATCCTTACAACAATGCAATTATTGATTTTTTAGCCAATGTTTAAGGAGTTCTGTTTTACTAAGACAAAATGGGAGTAGGTACTCCTAAAGCGGATTGTTTTGCAGGTTTATCTTTTTATAGCTTAGTTTACTTAAAGCTACAAGAAAAATAATTATTACAGAATATAGAACAAGACGGAGAATTATTATTTTACAAAATAAAAATAAAAATTTAGAGCACTAAGAACTATGTGGAACACTAGGTACATACATAAAGAACATTGCGCCCGTCAGCAATTTTCCAAAGTTCACCCACTTCGCTATAGCTGACAACGTTTAGTTTTAGGTTGTATAGTTTTGTTATTTTTTTGGATTACACAGTGGGATATATGAAGATTAAGTGTGGTCTAAGAACATATCTATGAAATGAAAAAAAAAAACAGACATATCGAAACGAAGACTCTTAAAGTCGCATCACATTTGAAGATTGGCATGAGGCAACGGTCTTAGAGCTGGCACTCCATTTTTAATAATTTAAAGTATTGTAAAGCTTCAATTCGAATTTAAGAAAATAACCGAACAATGACATACACAGGGTTAGCCATCTAGGGTTTTTCTTTTGTTTGACACTGACAACTACATACATAATTGCCGCTTTAAGCTGGAAAAGAAGAACCGTTCTCCGCGGAACGCTTTAAGCTTGAACAACATTGTGTATTATTGAAAACTTTTGTCCAAGATGTATTCGCAGTTTAGTCCAAATAGTTGGCCAGTTTATATTTCTAAAATTTTACAAATGTCCGTATTCTCAGAAATATAAACAATATTTCTGTTCAAAATGTTTTAATTTTGATGTCAGAAATCTCAGAACAGAATTTGTATGATTCGATTTCTCAAGAATTCTCCATCAAAAAAAAAAAAAAACAAAAAGGAGGAAAAGAAAATCTAAAGCTAATTTGATTGCTATGTAATTAATTAATAGTAAATTGCGTTTATAGTTAATTTTCTTGCTCAGTCAATTTTTTCTGAAAAAATTCGTTTTCGTTTCGCACTTTAAACCTTATAGCAAGTTAAGGCAGA
Source organism: Eupeodes latifasciatus (assembly GCA_920104205.1). NCBI lineage: Eukaryota > Metazoa > Arthropoda > Insecta > Diptera > Syrphidae > Eupeodes > Eupeodes latifasciatus. The sequence continues at coordinate 394,349,698 of OV049924.1, forward strand.
CTAAGATTTTGTTCGAAAAATCAGCTTTTGTGAAAGGCAGCATTTTCATTTCGGTAGCTAAATTAACAAACAAAGTTGTCACAATCGGTCGATTGCGGTTTATTTGCATAGACCTGCGACTTCAAAAAAACCCACAGGAACCTCGAGTGGGTTGGTGTCGTCCCCTATACGGCAATTTTGCTTGTTAACACAGCCATTTATCCAAAAACGCGCCTCGTCACTAAAGATGATTTTTCGGCCAAAATTGGAGTCCTCTTCCAAACGATTCGAAGACCAGTCAGCGAACAAACGGCCGGCGGCGGCGTTGTTTTTGGTCATGAACAGGCCCAAGTCCCAACGCAAAATTCGCCAAGTTGAAGTCTGCGATAGGCCGAGTTCTTGTGCACGGCGAGGGTTCTGCTGTACTCTTTCAGGGTCCGTGGCGATGTTCACGGCCGATCTTGCGTTTCTTGAACGTACGGGTGTTGGCTGATTGTTTACTGAACCGGTTGTCTCCAATTTGGCCACCAAAAGTTGAAGAGTCGACTTTGAAGGGCCACCACGTCTACCGTAAAATGAGCGCAATGGGCGAAACGTTTGCGTTAACAAACACTCATTTTTATAATGAAGTTTTATCATTTGAACGTGCTGTTCAATGGTGTAACTTGCCAAGATGATTTCGCATAAACAACTGAATAATAATTAATAAACGATAGATCTGACAGATGTCACCAAAACAAAATGCCCACCACGGGGAGCCAAAATCTACCCTTTATTTAAAAAAAAACTAAATAAATTACTTTGTTTTTATTTAAAACTAGCGGATCCGACAGACTTCGTCCTGTCATAAAGATTTGTAATGTGGCAATATTTTGTTCCTACGTATTTTATGGTCGTGGCTAAAAATACTCCTGAACAGAATCGTCACCCTGGTGATAGGGCGTTGTGAATAAAAAATAATTAAATGAAGTATAATATAAGGATTTAAAAGTACCTAAGAAATCGCTTTATTGTTAATCATGTGAATCATAATTATTAACAGAAATCAGTTTTGTTATCATTGTAGTGCTTTGTGATATACGATGTTTTTTGTTTGATTACTTAGCGCATAGATACACAAATCTGATATTTTTCCGACACGGGAACAGGTAACGTACAATTGCCCATGTGAGAAACATGGGTTTTTAATACCACAAACACTTAATGATTGCCCCTGGGACTTGTTTATGGTCATAACAAAAGCAAGCCGCATTGGAAACAGTAGTAAACTCAAATCATCAGTCGAAATCATTGGGATGCGCGGTGTGAGAACATCTTCTCTTTTATACTTTCCTTTGAGTATAGTGCTTCTATCACGTTGTTTAGTAATTTTTGTTATCGCTTACCGTGTACCGTTTCAAATACGCGGTTGGTTGATATTTCGCTACATTATAACTATTGATCCAACCTTTAATTAAAGATTGTGAGGTGGCAATCCTGGAAAATCCAGCGAGTTTAAAAATTCCGGTGGAAAGTTGACTACATCATCTTGGTTAGTAGCCGAATCAACTGATTTATATATATCCTCGATTCCCCTGTAATTTGTTCTTGAATTTCGCTCAACCAATCATGGTCCTGCTAATAAAATCATTGCACCACAAAATCTGTTATTATTGCTCCGTATATCTTTTAAGGTTCTGTATAAAGCCTCCAAGATTTTGTATGTGCCAACGTACATTCATCGCAAACAATCAATTTACATTGCTGCAAAACCTTACAATAGCAACAAAGCTCAAATTGTATACGTTTTTAGTTAGAAAAGTTTTATGCGAAAAAGAAAAGGGCTGTTTTTAAGGTTTTTCCGGCAATTATTCGAATTTTTCTCGCCGTAAAAACCATCTTTGAACTTCATCGAACATTTAAAAAAAAGAATTGGCCAAATTGGTCCAGGAGTTGTTGAGTTATGCGCTTACCAACACATTTTGCGATTCATTTTTATATTATAGATATAAAATCTTTTTCACATGAAGTTGAAGCTTTTTTATTTTTTATGAAAATATTTGCACCAGTAATCAATATTTTAATAATGATTCTTAAAAGATATTTCTCGGTTGCGGATATCAAATAAGGACCCAGGTGGTCATAATAAATTAGTTACAGTCAAAATCGGTTATAACGAACTCGATGGGACTGGAGAATCCGTTCGTTATATCCGGTGTTTCGTTATAACCGATTTTCCATATTTTGTTCTTTATTAAAAAGTATACAAACTTTTTTTATTTTAGCAAAACTTTTATTTATTTACAAAGAAATCTGTGATTTTTTGCTGTCGACTTTTTTTTTTGAACTCTTCTTCTATTATTTGATCATCTGTATAACCCTCTCGCACCTTTGGCCAAACAACTCGCAACCAATCATCCACAACTCCTGCAGAAACACTACCACAGTCACCACTTACCCTTGCACTAACTATGTTATGTCTTTGTCGAAATCGTTGAATCCAAGCTGTAGAGCAGGTGAAGTTATTTTTGCCCAGCCCTTTTGCAAAGTCTTCTACCTTAGTTTGTAGAATTGGTCCGCTTAGTGGAGTATTCAAGCTTCTTTGGGCTTTGAACCATCTTAGCAAAGCTTCATCTATGTCGGGATGTTGACTGCATCGAATTTTTTTTATTTTTAAGTTGGATTCTTCAAAATTCTTCTTAATTTTCTCTCGGTCTTTGAAAATGGTAGAGATTGTTGACGCCGATACAGAAAACTCTGCTGCCAAATTTTTATTGGAATCACCAGCTTCGAGCCTTGAAATTATTGCAGATTTTTCTTCAATCGTAAAAACTCTACGCTTTGAACTCATTTTGAAAAAAATCTAACACATTTAAGCAAGTATGTGTATTCCAGTTCCTCTCAGAAACAGAAATTCGAGTATAAACACAACAAAAAAAAGGGAATTCCCATTATTTATCATTTTAAATGCGCGAAATTTCCAATGCCTAATTATTTTTTTTTATATGTTCGTTATAAGCGATAAATTTTTAAATATTCCATTTAAAATAGTTCGTTATAAACGATAATTCGTTATAGGCGATATCGTTAAAACCGATATTTGGTTAGTACATTTTGTATAAACCTCGGCCGGGACTTCGAGATAAGTTTGTAATGACCGATATTTCGTTATAACCGATGTCGTTATAACCGATTTTGACTGTATTTTGATTGTTTTCAAGTTTCAAGGTCTTCTTAGTTCTTATGTATAAGACTTTAATTTCGAATCAATTTTATTAAAATTTTACTGAATCATTTCGGACACTGTTTTGTTTTTAAAAAATAACCTTAAACTCTATGATTATATTGCCAGGTCAAGTATAAATCCTTTAATTTGGATACAATATCGAATTCTTGTGCATATCACAAAAAACATGATTTTTCTGATTGTACTAACATTTGGACGATTAATTAAGCGAAAAAATCACGAAGTGTACGATATTAATTTTGATTTGAACGCCCATTTTTATATTAAGCCTGAATAATAGGGTGGGCTGAAAAAACACTTTTTGGTTTTTTTTTATTCGCAATACCTCACAAAAGTTGTTAATTACCTGTCTGAGTAAAACTCTGAAAAAAATGTCCAAATAAAATAATGTTTTCCGTTCGCGCATTGCATTCAAACTTTTAAAAAGTTGTGAAAATTTGCTGTTTTCTTTAATTTAAAAAAAAAATACAAAATGTATTTTATCAAGCAACTTCAACTTTAACTTTTAACTTTTTTATGCTTGGAATAACGTAATGTTACTATGATTAATTTGTTTTATGTTTTATTTATTTTTTTATTTTGTTATCTTTTAATTATTTTTTGTTTATTGTAAAGCTTTGTAATTTAAATATTTTTAATTTTCACAAATTTATAAGTGTACTCTTACTGTGAATTGGAATATAATAATAAATAAATCTAAAAAAAAAAAAAAAAAAAAATGTACTATTATGAAAACGCAATAGGTCCTAATGATGAGTTTACAGAATAAAGAAAACAAAAAAGCAACGAATTTAATAAATATTTATTGTTAAACGTTCGCGCAAAGCAGTTAAATATTACAATTTTTCACAAAAATCACCGATTTTCCAATTTTGTTTACATCACATTTGCTTACTCAAATAACTATAATAAGAACAAAATAAAATAATTAAACAAAAAACAAACAATTTTGATAAATAGTTTGCACTTTAAAGTCCGATTTTGAAATTCAGGCATAATGGACCGTGACAGGAGGGTGGTTCTTATCAAGCCATTTCTTGCGTCTACTCCACACACTTTTTTTGAAGCTTCAGAAACGAGCTTTACACACCGTTCTACTGCTTGTGTGTGACAAGGAAAATCATCAAAATCAGGTGCCAGAGGTGTGCCTGGTCTAGATAATGATCGTTTCGGAGTCTCTGATCGAGCCACGGCCGCGATCGCTTCATCTGTCCTTCAAGATTTTGGTATCATTAATGACACAGACACTTCCCAAGTTATTGACAAAAATAAAATACGCAAAGGAAATACTCAAAACAGAAATTTTTTGCAGTGTCAATCGATTGAGGAAGCATTACATGGATTGTACTTTGATGGGAGGAAAGATGAAACAATAGTAATAAAAGAAATTAATTCAAAACGCTTTCGAAAAACTGAGAAAGAAGACCACTATTCTCTCATTCAGGAACCTGGATCAAAATATATTGGCCATTTTTCTCCCATTTCAGGACTCTCCAAAGACATAGCTTCTTCTATATTTGCCTATTTGGCTAAGCAAGGGATTTTCCTTGAAGAACTTGATGTGATTGGGAGTGATGAAACGGTGATTAATACAGGTTGGAAAAAAGGTGTCAATTATCAGATTGAGTGACCAATGCAGTGGGCTATTTGTCTGCTGCACTTCAATGAGCTACCGTTCCGCCACCTTTTTCACCACTTCGATGGAGTTACCACAGGGCCAAAATCTTTCAGTGTACCAATTGGGAAAAAACTGGTTGGCTGTGAAAAACTACCGCTGGTTCAATTTGAGCCTGTGGATTGCCCCATACCTATAATAGACAGAAAAGTCCTGAGCAAGGATCAAATGTACCTTCTTGACATTTCTGTTGCCATCAATACAGGTACTATTTCAGAAGATTTTGCGTCCCGTGCTGCTGGCCCCCTTTCACATTCAAGGTGGTTGACTGCGGCTAATCGAGTACTCCGACTTTATGTAAGCATGGAAATACCCTCTGAAGAGGGTATTTTATTTTAAAATGCTATATACCTCTGTGGTTCAAAATTAAAACCAGCAAAAAGTTTACAGATGGTCCAAAAATTGTTTTTGAAACCATCAGAACATCACGGTATCTATTTCAAAACTTGCTGCAAGTCATTGACTCTGTGATTGAGCGGAACGCATTTTTCGCTCATCCCGAAAATTTTCTTCTTGCAATTATTGTTGATGAAAGTAGAAACATCAGAGAACTAGGGTTGCGCCGAATTTGGAAAGCACGATCGCTTGTAAAGGGAAAGCCAATTCGAAATTTCAACACTCCGAGGATAAATTTCGTTGCTACAGACTACACCGACATGATTTGTTGGGACACATGTAAACTTTCCCTTCCTCCCCTTTTAAGGAGGATCACGGATGAAGAAATTAAACAACTGATACACTCTGGCACCTGATTTTGATGATTTTCCTTGTCACACAAAAGCAGTAGAACGGTGTGTAAAGCTCGTTTCTGAAGCTTCAAAAAAAGTGTGTGGAGTAGACGCAAGAAATGGCTTGATAAGAACCACCCTCCTGTCACGGTCCATTATGCCTGAATTTCAAAATCGGACTTTAAAGTGCAAACTATTTATCAAAATTGTTTGTTTTTTGTTTAATTATTTTATTTTGTTCTTATTATAGTTATTTGAGTAAGCAAATGTGATGTAAACAAAATTGGAAAATCGGTGATTTTTGTGAAAAATTGTAATATTTAACTGCTTTGCGCGAACGTTTAACAATAAATATTTATTAAATTCGTTGCTTTTTTGTTTTCTTTATTCTGTAAACTCATCATTAGGACCTATTGCGTTTTCATAATAGTACATTTTGTATTTTTTTTTTAAATTAAAGAAAACAGCAAATTTTCACAACTTTTTAAAAGTTTGAATGCAATATGCGCGAACGGAAAACATTATTTTATTTGGACATTTTTTTCAGAGTTTTACTCAGACAGGTAATTAACAACTTTTGTGAGGTATTGCGAATAAAAAAAAAAACAAAAAGTGTTTTTTCAGCCCACCCTACTGAATAACTTTATCGCCTTGTTGCATTGTGTATTTTTCCATGGTTCATATTGAATTAGTCTGAAATTGAGAAATGTCAAATGAAATGCAAGGTGTGGTTCACATCAGGACTTGCATTTTAACTACCCTTTACATTACGTACGCAAGCATAGGTTTTTTTTTGTGATTAACGTTTTAGCGGAAAAGCAAAAACAAAACGATTCTCGCATAATTTCACAAAATTGCAAAGAAAATTTTTCATGTAGGCCGAACCGAAAAAAGGTTTATGTGATAAAACTATGCTAAGAACTAAGGATTTTCAAGATTTAAATGATGAGGAACTAATTGGACCACAAAAACCGTAACAATGGTAAATGGAACAATACAACTTTAAAGGCGAGTGGTATTGCTGCAAAAACTAAATCTTAGATAAAATATATTATCAGTTTCAAAAGTCATGTGAATGCCAAACAATCCGTTCAATGCCTAATGCCTATATAGAAAAGCATACCGTTGAGTTGCGTTCCATTGGTCTAACGCACTTAAAAATCTTTATCGCACCTGATACAATGCTCAAATATTTAAGTCTCAAAGATGTCTCTATGTAATTGTCTTTCTAGAATCATCATCATCAATCATCAATCCGTGAGCATGATGATCCAAATCATGCCCCCTTGACCACACTGTCCGTAAAATGGGAACATCCGGTTCGATGAACCCAAAAGTTTATCGTTAATAAATAATTTGTTCTCAGAAAAATCGCTATAATAAGAAAAACACATTTTAAAACCAGCAGATAACGCCTTTAGAGGAATATGCATTTGAATCTCGAAAAAGTGTTATAGAAGTGTAATACATTCCCTTAAAAGCTTAAGAATTAAACACTGTACAATGCATTGAATCCACAAGTGTGTTTTCGCTATGTTTAATCCAATTATACCTTTAATTGCATTAAGTTTATAACTCAAAAAGGAAGATTTTAACAAGGTTTTTAAATGCTTGCAACACGAATATGGATTTTATAAAATTAAATAAAGATTTTTGCATTTTAAATTCCTTGTCAAGTTTTTTTTTTTTCAAACCTTCATTTCTGACTTTCAGTTCCAAGTTTCAATATTCAACGTTTAGGTATATACCTACCTTCACAAAATTGCCAGTGCGCCAAGGTCCGTATAGGTATTAAAAGTGCAACTTAGGTAAGATACCATAACATTGATGCAGCTTGGTATCTCTATAGTAATTAATTTTAATTTAAAATATCTTGTTAACTTGCAGTTTGTTCAATAGTTATTTCCAACTTACTTAATATATTCCCTTCTGAATCTACATAAAATGTTCACTTTGGTACTTGAGGTAACCTTCTTCATCATAAAGGTTCCTCTAGAGTAAACGCAGTGAAGGGAGGAGAACCAAACCACAGGAATGAAATAATAATAATAATTTCTCTGCAAGACGAATTCATTTCCCGTGGAATTCCAAACACCAGAAAACAAACAGCTTGTTAAAATTCCACAATCCCTCTTCGATTTTTCGCTTTCAATCATTCCAGTGCATCAGAAATTCAGAGGCATGGCAGCATCCATCTTCACTCCACATTCTCGATTTTCCCCTCTGTGTCCTGCCCTGCCACCTGCCACTGCCCAGCCCACTGATGCTTCATCATCTCTTCTTGTTCTTCGATGATGATCCATCAACAGTAACAGCATCAGCTTTAGCAGCCATCTTCTTGCCTCAGGCTATAGACTGAGAAAGGGCGAGGCACCAGACGCAGGCGTGATGAGACGATGCAACTCGACGCGACGCGAAGAGACGCGGACGCAACCAAACAAAGATGCCACAAAACCAGTATGGCTGGCCGGGCCAATTAAAGAAATGACAAATTATAGCCGAGGGAAAAACTTGGAAAATTCATTACAGGACATTCGAAGTTGCAAAACCCAACAAAAGCAGCAAGACGCTCTCTACGAACGAGCGTTACGACGAACCACGAACCGAACGATGATGAGACTCCAATGCTTTATGCGCCTGGCTTCGTGTCTCTAACCATCAGGTTCAGCTTTAGCTTTAGCTTCGGCGGACCTGAGGTCGCTTGGAATGCGGCGAATGCGAGTGCGTTAAATAAAATCGCCATCGCTGCTTCCTTTCGCGAAGACAGATGATGATGAGTCGCAATGGTGGAATACACAATTAGTCCGTCCGCGCATGACATCGATTCAGCGCCGAAATCGCGAACCCATTTCTTTGGAACTGGACGAATCTTTTTGTTGGTTTTGTTCCTTTCGGTGTTGTTTTTTGGCCAACAAGCTTGTGAATCCCTCTGGCAACAGAGCACAGCAGTGCAGCGGGCGACGACGACGTGGCGGCCGGCGCGGCGGCTGGCAGGAGGAAATTATACGATTGAATTAAAATTGTTGTATAGTACTTAGTTTTTACAGTCATCTCTATATTAGCCGCAAGGTGAGTGTTGCACGCAGTTTTTGTTTTTATTTGGTGTGTTTTTGCGGCTAGATCCGTGGCTCATTCGATCGCACGACGACGGCGACGGCAGTGCCAGTGGCGGTGAGCAGTAGCAAGGGGACCGGACGGCATTTGGGACGATCAACAGTTAAAAATAATTAATTGCGATTCCTTAAATGGAATAAATACCGATGGCGGCCGCGGCGGCTGAGGAATTGTAGCCTCCTTTTCGTGTTGCACGCTGCTTGGCACTTTTTGTGCCATTTTATTGTTTTCGAAGACAATTCGGTTGTTTTGGACAAATAATGGAGTTGACATTGGGCCGCTGCGCTCCGCGGCTCCGCACCGATTTTGGAAGTTTATATTGACTAATGATGTAGCGGTTTGACGAATTCACTATTCGTGCACATTATACGAATGCAACACAGCACACTATACTGATGGAAGCCGGAGCACTGCAGCGCGGTGCGGTGCTGGTTGCTTACCTAGTTTTTGTGGGATTTTTAATGAGGAGCGAGAAAGTATGTCAGCCATGGCAGGATGTTTGACAAATGTAAGACTCCATCGATAGACTGTTTATGGACTTTTGTTTAGTTTTATTTTTGTTCGGTATGAATCAAATTATTGACAGGGCCACCTGCCATTTGTTTTGCAATTAATTTGGAATTTCTTAATTTATGTAAACATACACGTCATTTTGATGTGTGCGCTAAGCGAATAATTGCATAGGTTAGGTAGTTGAGTAACCTCTCTGATGATGGCTCTGTTAATTATTGTTTTGTTGATTATAAATTTAAGGCAAGAAATTAGGAGTAACATCATCAATAAAATATATAACTAATGTAAAATTTATTCAAAATGTTTCGGATTAGGGTTATCCGTTTTGCGGTTTAAAAAGTAAACGTATTTAAAACACTTTTAATTTATTTCTTTTCATGATATTTCCTTTTTATTATAAAGTTTGAACGTTGAAATTATGTGAGAAACACTACATCATAAATGAAATGACCACCACGCGAATTGTTGCAAGAATCGATTCTTTTGAGGTAATTTTAGACCCCTCAAAGAGCCATAACTTGACGAATGTTGATTTTTGGGAAAATTGTTGATGCAATGTCAGCTCATTGTTTGGGATTGGTGCACAATGGCACATAAGATATCACTTGAAGCACTTGACTTTACACTGAAGAATTTTCGACGAAGTAACAACATCTTTCGCGGCTTGATGATATTGTTGGCAGGCGATTTCAGGCAGACGTTTCCAGTAATTCCCTGTGGAACTCCTGCAGATGAATTGAATGCTTGCCTGAAGCAATCACTTTTGTGGAATAACGTAAAAACATTATCGCTAACCACTAATATGAGAGTTCAACTTCAAAATGATCAAAGTGCTGCAAAATTTTCCAAACAGCTGTTGGAAATTAAAAAGTGCCAGTTGATGCGACAACTGGATTAATTACTCTTACCAACGACTTTTGCCGATTTGTAGACTCTCCCTTCGGGTAGGGGTTAAGAATTTACCCGAAGTAAGGTATGCTTGTCGTAAAAGGCGACTAAAATCCAATCTCCGTATACTGAGAACTACATAAGTATACAAAATATGCAATGGAAAAAACAAATAGATTAATTACCCCAGGTGGAAAGCCAGTTTCTCTGGCAAATCCATCCTCTTCGGAGGCAGGCTCTACGGATTCTGGGGAGAGCCATTTATTGCATTTGATAAATCCTTTCGCGAAAGCGCATAAGGTCCCTCGATCACCTCCATCTGTACCGAGAGTTACCGGCAGAAAGAGTCCACCGGTTGTGCCAAAAGGCACTAAAAGCGACTCACCGAAAACAAACAGTTTTGAGCAGGACAAATGTGAACTGCAAAAGAAGCTGAACGAAATGATAAGACTCTACGAAGAGCTTAAAAAAGAAGTCGAAAGTCTTCGTGAAGAGAACAAGATGTTAAAAACTTCTGAAAACATGAAAGTAAATACTCTAAGTCCACAACATCGAGATCGGCACGAATATGAAACTGATGAAGATGAACTTGCTCGGGAAACTGAAAAAAGTAGACCTTGTAAAAAACGGAAGGCTGAACATTCGCCTAAGTCTCAAAATCAGCTAAAACCATATAAAATTACACGGAAAGATCAGTTTTCTGCGTATAAGAAACTTCCTCCACCGATAAACATCGTTGGTCAAGCGGATTATAACAAAATTCTTCCTATTCTAAAAGAAACGGCGCAAAAGAATTTCAAAGCTACATCCACTCACAATAATACGTGGAAAATTAACGTAAATGATTCAGATTCTTATAGAAAACTGTCAAAAAAACTGAGCGATGAAAAAATTGAATGGTATAGTTATTCAATTAAAGAAGAAAGACCTCTACGTGTAGTTGCTAGAGGACTTCATCCCTCTTGTTCAAAAGAAGACATCCTTTCGGACTTAAAAACCAAAGGATTTAAGATTCTTGACGCAACAAATCTTTTGAAGCGAGAAAAAGGAATCGAAACCGCTTATATAAAACACGCTCTTCCGCTTTTTATTCTAAGTTTCGATAAAAATGAAAATGTAGACAATGTTTATAATATTAAAACTATAATGAATATTGTTGTAAAAATCGAACCACTAAGAAAGAACAAACGCCTTATTCCTCAGTGCAAGCGATGTCAAGGTTTTAACCATACAAAAGCTTATTGTCAGAAGGACCCCGTTTGCGTTAAATGCGCGGGAAAGCACATGACTGATGTATGCCGTCTTAAAAAAGAAACTCCGGCTACATGCGCGAATTGCAAAGGTAATCATCCAGCAAATTACCGTGGCTGTGAGGTCGCAAAGGAAATGTTAAAGAGGCGCGAAGAATTTAGTAAGAAAACTAAAAAAAATACCTCAAAGCAAAACAAAGAATTAAAATTAAAAACCAAGACTAATACTCAAGCGTCGAGTAAAACGGACGGGAAAAATAATGAAAACGCTTTACCCTCAGAAAACATAAAAACAAAAAAGACGAACACGTACGCTCAAGTCACGGCGCCCGAACAACCTAAAACTATTAAACCTGACTCCGTTCAAAATGTATTTTCCCTTATACTTGAACGATTAGAAGAACAAGGGAGAATTAACACAATTATTCTTGAGAAATTGGACAAATTTGAGTCGGCGGCTCTTAAAACACCAAATTTACCGTAAACATGGATCAGTTGTCCCAACAACTCAAAATAATAACATGGAACGCGAACGCAAAAATCGAAGAACTAGAAACGGTTCTACTTAACGAAAAAATAGATATTTGTTTGATCTCTGAAACTCATTTGAAAAAAGACTCAAATTTAAGTATTAAAGGTTATTCGGCTTACCACGCATGCCATCCATCCGAAAGAGCAAGGGGTGGTTCTTCCGTATTTATCAGAGAAAATATCAATCATTCGTTTGAGATAAATATCGAGCTCGATACAATGCAAGTTACTTCCGTTAACATAAAAGTTAGACACGTATTTTTTAATATTGCGTCTATTTACTGTCCTCCTCGGTCCAAGATAGACAAAAACGATTTTAAAGATCTTTTCAACGCTTTAGGTCCAAAATTTATTATTGGCGGCGACTTCAATTCGAAACATTCATTTTGGGGATCACGTTGCATTTCGACGAAGGGTAGACAACTCTACAAAGCGGGTATTGAATGTAACGTTGAATTTTTCTCATCAGGAAAACCAACGTATTGGCCAACCGATACAGCGAAAACACCCGATCTTGTTGACTTTTTCATCGCAAGAGGAATGAACAGAAAATATATGACAGTAGATGATAACTTCGATTTTTCTACGGATCACTCGGCCGTTATCTTAACAATAAACAGAATTCTGCCTATCTTGAAAGCCTAACAGCAGACAAAAAAACAAATTATTCTCTTTGGAAGACGATAAAAGGTATTAAAAAGCCTCAAATAATGTCGGCACCTATTCGAAAAAATAATTCTGAATGGGCAAAAACTGATAAGGAAAAGGCGGATTTATTTGCTAAGCACCTTGAGGAAACGTTCAAACCTTTCGATGGTCAAGAGCTTCTGACTAATGACGGAGAGCTCCAACCAGCGCCGGAAAATTTTTCTATCAGGAATATTACTTTGACTGAACTTGTCCAGGAAATAAAACGGCAGAAAAACAATAAAGCTCCTGGCTACGACCTGATTAACGGTCGTGTCCTCAAAGAGTTGCCTAAAAAAGCAATGGTTAAGCTCTTACAGCTCACTAACGCTGCTTTAAGACTTGCTTACGTACCCACGCAATGGAAAGCCGCCGAAGTAATAATGATCCCCAAACCGGGTAAGCCACCGAATGAGAAAAAATCGTATAGACCAATTTCTCTCTTACCAATTATATCTAAAATATTTGAAAAATTGCTTCTTAAACGAATGCTACCAATTATTGAAGAAAAACGTTTAATTCCCGACCACCAATTCGGTTTCCGGAATAATCACTCGACAATTGATCAGGTTTACCGAATAACTAACGAAATTGAAAAAGCATTTGAAGAAAAAAAGATTTGCTCAACTGCATTTCTTGACGTTTCTCAAGCTTTTGACAAAGTTTGGCATGACGGGCTAAAATATAAATTAAAAGTCTTTCCAGAGCAAATATATAACATTCTTGAATCGTACCTAGAAAATAGATTCTTTCGAGTTAAGCAAGGAACGGAGTATTCGGAGTTTAAAGAAATAAACGCTGGGGTTCCCCAGGGTAGCGTCCTTGGACCGATTTTGTTTGTTCTTTATACCCGTGATATACCCCAAACAGAAGGCACAACTTTAGGCACTTTTGCCGATGATACAGCTGTACTCGCAATATCGGATTCAATAGAAACGGCAACCTCTAAGCTTCAAAAGGCATTAAATAGCATTTCAGATTGGACAAAGAAATGGCGAATTGCTCTTAATGAAACGAAATCGACGCACACGAATTTTACGTATAAAAAAGTATATAACTTACCTATTTATATAAATTCTGTGCAAATTCCATACGCTAATGAAGCGAAGTATCTAGGCATGACTCTAGACGCGAAACTTAAATGGAAAGTTCATGTAAAAAAGAAACGCGATGAACTCGAAAATAAACTCCGCGAATTGACATGGCTTATTGGAAGATATTCCAATCTAAGCGTTTATAACAAGCTTCTTATTTATAAGCAAGTACTGAAACCAGTTTGGACGTACGGTATACAACTTTGGGGTTGTACCAACGAAAGAAATATACAAATTTTGCAAACATACCAAAACAAAGTACTTAAAATAATAGTAAATGCTCCATGGTATGTAAGAAATAGCGACTTACATAGAGATTTAAATATAAAATATGTAGAAGACGAAATTAAAAAATTTGCTACAGAGCTAAGATCACGACTTAGAACTCATAGTAATAACTTAATCCAACAATCTGTTAGCGAGGCGTTCGTTTTTCGGCGTCTGCACCGAACAAGACCTTCTGATCTAGCGCAAACAAATTAATCTCTCCACTCGAATTTTGTGGAATCTTCAGGTCCTCTCGTTGGGGAGCTTCCTGACAAAACGCGAACAAAATGACGCTAAAACTACTTGTTAAGCTGGACTTAGTTGTAGTAATAATATAGAAGATAAGGGAGGTGAGTTTTAGTCAGTAAAAATCTGACACTACTATAAGCACCGGGCTTATAGTGTCTCATGAAGATTTCTCACCTTCCTGCGGAAAAAAAAAAAAAAGAAAAAAAAAAAAAAAAAAAAAAAAAAAATTATCAGAATTATGCTTGGTTAAGTCAACGAGCAATTCCGGCCACAAAGAATAATGATGTACACGCACTGAATTTCACCATTCAATCCAAAATCGCTGGCGATTTGGTGATATACAAATCCGTTGATTCCATAACAAATCCCGATGATGTAATAAATTATTCAACGGAGTTTTTGAACTCTCTGGAGTTACTAGGATTTCCACCGCATAATTTGCAACTCAAAGTTGGTTCAGTTATTATGATATTGCGTAATTTGAATCCCCCGCGACTTTGCAACGGTACTTGACTTGCGGTGAAAAGACTTATGCCGAATTTGATTGAGGCAACCATTATTAACGGAAAGTAGGTACGCAGCTGAAAATGTATGTATTCCTCGAATACCAATGATTCCGACTGATCTTCCGTTTGACTTCAAACAATTGCAATTTCCGGTTAGCCTTGCGTTCGAAATGACAATTAACAAGTGGCAAGGCCAATCGCTTAGTGTTTGCGGGATAAATTTAGAAAATCAGTGTTTTTCACATGGGCAACTATACGTTGCGTGTTCACGAGTTGGGAAACCATCCGCTTTGTTTGTGTTAACGTCAGACCAAAAACAAAAAATGTGGTTTACCAAAGAGCACTTCAATGAAACGGATAATTTGCGGACAAGTATAACGCTTCGATTCAGTATTTACTTTGGATTCACTTTCATTTTTTACTTAGAGAAGTTCAACTAAATTACACTTCATTTTTGTAATCGAAATGAATTCATTACTGTTGTGAAATGAAATAAAATTTTTCCTTTTCAAATATAAAACAATAAATATTTTTTCTTCATCTTTTAATCCCCAAACGAAATGTTACAAAAAACGAAGCCATCTGATCGCGAAACGGAGTTCGCCGGGTTTGCTAGTTGTGTTTATAAATATACCCAACGAGTGAGAAATTTGCTTCGTCGTTTTCTAAAATCACCGTCCACTACCACGCCTGTTCTTCAAGCACCCATTCGACTTATCTATGACGTTGTGAATGGCCAGCTGGCTTCAGTTGTTGTGTGAGCTGCACTTTATATGGTTGTATAGGTGTGGATCCAAATGCAAAATACGCCATAATGTGCTGTAAGACCAGTCCTAATTCCTGAGAACGACGAGGAATCGACACATTCGGGTCTTCGGCAGCGATATTTTCAATGATAAGCGAAGTGATGATGCACGCAGGCCTTTCAATATCTGTAACCAATGCAATCTCTTAAAATTTTTTCACCATTCTGCCAATTGCTTGCGTAGTTGATAACCTCCTCTTGAAGCACGATATGTGGCTGTGGCAGAATCACTTTTTTGTAGTAGGTTTTAAAAATTTGTATGTCAGACTTATAACTGAAAAAAAAATTGGTTTAACAACTTAGTTTGGCAGATGTCGAATTCCAGCCCTATACTTTTGAAACCGCAAAATGGATGACCCGTTAATTGAAGAATCTACTTTATTATCAAATAATGTATATTGCTTTAGCAATGTTATAGTTTATATGTTTTTTAAAAATAAAATGTTCTTATTATACTTGTTACAATATTTAACGAACTAAGTTTAGAATCTATAGGGTTTTCCAATTGGCGCGGGAAGATTTTGGTGCCCCGTGGAGACCATTTAGTTTTGGTGATATTTGTCAAATTTTTTGTTAATTATTCATGATTAATGATTTGACAATTCTCTTTAACATTTTGTTTTTTAATAGCTTCAGGATTTTCATTCTTGATACTGGTCCTCTAAGAGCAAAAGTTGTCTCTTTCTGATTTCTTGGTAAGCAACCTGCATCACTTCTTTGACTTCCAGCACACTTAAGTAAACTGACAGTTTTAACAAATAATGTTTTTGAGCATTTAATTGGTATTTTTTCTAATTATATGTCTATTTTCAGTTCTTAAACAAATTAATATAAAATTCTCATTGGTTTTAGATTTTTGCCATGATATGATTTCGTCTCTGTTTTTTTTTTCATACCTATTTGTTTGGAAATCATTGTTTTTGAAATTTGATCTTTTCAGTAATATTTTACTTAAAAGAATTTCAAGTTCATACGATCCATAATTTAATTAAAAGATATATGTATATTCTAAGGTTCTACCGAGATTTGAACTCGGATCGCTGGATTCAAAGTCCAGAGTGCTAACCATTACACCATAGAACCGTGTTGTTAAAAATCATGAAATTAAAATGAAGTAGTTAAAATTTTGTATTGAAACACAACCAAAGTAAGAAAGGTGATATTTAAACTGCTGAATAAACAGATAAATATTCTCTTATAGACATTTGAACACTTTGAGTGTTCACAGCTAGGGTTATTAAGAGTAGCAAAAAGTCGTCTTGGTAACGCTTAACAAATTAAGCTTGCAACCTCGAATACATAACGACTTGAAAATCTAAATTTCACTTTAATAAGTTCGTATTTCAGAGACTAACGTTTTAGTATGAATAAGTCACTTAAGCTTGTAGCTCAATAATTTTCGAAGTTGTTAAAAAATAGCTTTAATTTTTTGTTAGTTAATAAAGAATATAATCAATTATGATAAAATAAACTTTGGTCTACTCGTATTTCACTGCACCAGGAAATATAGGTAATCAATATTAGGTATTCAAACTATGATATCTTGTTTCTTAATTTGATTCGACAAAAGGTTATATAAACTCTGCTTCCAATAAGCATACCTCAGGAAGGTCATGTTAGACCATTATTGTTTCTTTTATTTGCTAATGTAGGTCCAATTTGTTTTAGAGCAATTCTGGCCTGACTTGAATGGAACCCTTTCTGGGTTTGGCTGCAATTATAGATTTTATATTTTTAAAATTGGATATAAACATTTTTAAAAATGTTACTTTTATATATAGGGTTGTTTAATACGGGTGGGTAGATGATGAAAATGTTAATCGTGGCGATTGCTGTGACACGTAGCGCCGCCGTCCTGCTGGAACCACATGTCGTCTTGGTCCATATGGTTCAATTTGGGCCATAAGAAATTAGTTATCATCATTATGTAGCGCTCGCTGTTGACGTTTTCAAAAAAGTACGGACCAATCTTCACCGCGCCGGCCCAAAATCCACACCAAACGGTAACTTTTTGAGGATGTATTATCACCTGGTGAACCTCGCGTGGGTTGGTGGTTGGTGTCGTCCCATATACGGAAATTTGGTTGTTAACACCTAGTCACTAAAGATGATTTTTCGGCCAAAATTGGGGTCCTCTTCCAAACGATTCGAAGCCCAGTCATCAAACGAACGGCGTTGTCTATGGTAATGAACTTTAAGCTCTTGGGTCAGTTGGATCTTGTGCGGGTGTAGGCCCAAATCCCGACGCAAAATTCGCCAAGTTGAAGTCTGCGAAAGGCCGAGTTGTTGTGCACGGCGAGGAATAGACTTCCCCGGGTTCTGCTATATACTTTCAAAGACCGCGGCGATGTTCTCGGCCGATCTTGCGTTCTTGAACGTACGGGTGATAATAAAGTTTTATAATTTGAACGTGCTGTTCAATCGTGTAACTTACTATGATGATTTGGCATAAACAACTGAATAATAAACAAAAGATTTGATAGATGTCACCAAAACAAAATGGCTACCACGCTGCGCCAAAATCTACCCGCGCCAGTTGAAAAACCCTGTACAAACCAAGTAAAGGCAATCTTCAGACAATCGAACAAACAGACGAGACGATAGCAGAAAAGAGACATTACCTCTTCCAATAAAAGCAATTTTCTAGTACTTATTGTTTTTAAAAAGGTCAAGCGATCAACTTCCAATACTATCATCTGCTTAAAAACATAAATAACTCATCATTTGTATAACAAAAAGTTTACTTTGTATTTATATTTTCGAGATACCAACAAACCCGCATCCATAATATCTCAAATACCAATTAAACTCACCTCTCTCAGACTCGAACCCAGCTAGCTCCAACCAACTAACTATAGTCAACTACTAGATTGAGCAAATTTTTCCTTGCAAATTCCTAATACCTACATACCTCTCGTACCAAGTTCGTAGTAAGCCATTTAAATCAAAAACAACGATCGCATCGATCGACTAAAGTCGATAGCTACCACAAATAAATCCAAAACTAGAGATCAAATGCTAATCGGTAAAATAGCAACAAGAAAAGCGCAGAAATGTTCAGGACAGGATAGAAGACTCGTGCATCTTCACCTTAAGTCTATATGCAAGACAGTAGCTTCTCACCCAAGCAGCTACGAGTATATAACCCAAGTCTGTATAAATGAAATCTACTCTAAGGCAGGGAAAAAAAGACTCGTGAATAATCCACCAAGAATGATCATATCACAAGAGCAGAGCTGTGGTTCAGATTTATTTCTGACTAATAAAACTCCATTCGATGTCCTTATCAGAATTTGTGGCTAAGATAAATCTTCGATAAGTTCTTCTCGTAAAAATGTATGTAAGAAAGGTTTAGAGCTCTATAAGTGCAGATTTAACAGGGTGACTTGGGTTTTAATTGTTTTTAGAACACTTCTTCGCACTTTAAGCAGTTTTCTAACACAGATATCAAAGAGGAAAGTTTTTCGGAAGAACTCTTATGAAGCGTTTTTTCAACATTACCGACTAATAATAGCCTTCCAAAGAAACTGCCTTAATTAGTATTTTGCAAGGAAAGGTTATTACTACCCTATCAGCAAAGTTAATACTGCTTCGAGACAGACATTTACTTTCTACATCAGCTTACAGAAAAAAGCTTTCTGCTTCAAAGAAGTGTCTCGAGGCAAAACCAGATTTGATCTTCAAATAGTAAATTCATTTTATAAGAATTTTGCCCAAAAGGTTTAAAAGATCTGCTTCTTGGAAGCACCCTGTTCATAAAAACCACAGCGACCATATAGACAATGTCTTCTTCTGAGGGCTTGGCTGACTGGCTGCTTGACTAGTTAGCTGAATTACAATTTCGTTTACCATCGCTGGAACTCATCGATCGATCGGGCCCTGCCGCGCCATATCCATGGTGAGGAAAGAAATTAAAACCAATTAAATGGGCGCGATCTCTGCCAAAAAGCAACAGCAACAGTCGAAGATCGAAGCAGTAGAAGCAGCACGAAATAAACAAAACAAAGGATCGCAACAAGGTATATATGGTACTAGAAGGGGAGCAGACTCTTTTTGGGATCTTGATGGTGGCAGTGGACGGAGTGAAGCGGCGGGAAATGCAGACGGAAGGAATGGCTTCACCAAGAGAATCCGCTCCACCATCATCGTAAGAGAGGAGGAACAACGAAAAAATGGTTGTTGCACAGTGGCTCATTAGTTTCGAGTTTTT
This sequence comes from Eupeodes latifasciatus, assembly GCA_920104205.1. Classification (NCBI taxonomy): domain Eukaryota; kingdom Metazoa; phylum Arthropoda; class Insecta; order Diptera; family Syrphidae; genus Eupeodes; species Eupeodes latifasciatus. The sequence goes on from OV049924.1 coordinate 394,369,420, forward strand.
CTAATTGGCTTCGAGTTCTTAACAAAACGTTTTCGATGCCAATCGAATCGAACACAACATTGATGATGATGACGAAGATGATGATGGTGATGCGCGCGGTATACAGATACACCAAAAGCACAGACTGGGTGATGGTGATGTTGCACGGGTCAGCCAGAGGTAGAGCAACCTTTATAGCATGATGCGATGGTTTCAGCTTCTTGACCGTTCTTATGGTTCTTCAGTCTTTACTTCACTTCACTGATGCCCTGTGCACGGTCAAAATGGGATGGTGAAAGGGTTGGCAAAGGAAGCGAGGCAAGCTTGCGCCATGCTATACATCTCGTTGGTTATTCGGCCTCGCGGTAGCGGCGGTATACCTACCTACAAAATTTAGTAGTTAGGTCCCGTGTTTTTCAGCTTTTAATTGTTTCCAATCGCTGATTGGAATGCCATCATCAGCATCGGCCATTGGGGCAATGGCGCACGGGGATCAGAATCAGCAGATCTTGCAACAGCAGTATACCTATTGTAGCAGTAGCATAGTCGCAGCCGCCTTGGCAAGGTTTTCACTTCTGGGAATTATGTTGTTCCACTTAACATAAAGAAGTGTATCGAGCGAGAATGGATCGAGGAACCAAACCTAACCAAACCAAACCAAAACCGCACCGAACCATCAGGCATCATGGGGGTAAATGGATGTAACTTGTATTTGTTTTCTTCAGCTTGTGACATCCACAAATTCTTAGCGTCTGAACCCAACGGAACGGGAATGGGAACGAGTAAAATATGTAAATTCGATTTCGGAAGCCAAAGTAATTAATACTCTGTTTCTGTTTTCTTTTAACTTTCGGTCGCTGCGCTGCTGGCTGAATGCGATGTGATGACGCTGACGATGACGCTGACGCTGACGATGTGAGGCAGGCACAAGGATCGATTGGAATCAGTGCAACCGAAAGACACACTATGGCAAGAAGGTGAGAAGGCTTCGCGGTGATTATGTTGGAAATTTATTGATGTGATATGCCAATGCCACTCTTCGCTCTCCGCAGTCCGCACGTCTCGAGTCGATTCTATTTAACCATAAGGCAGAGGGAACCTTTAGTGATGGTTGGTTTAGTTATGAATGAATGAAACTTATATACCAGTTCGGTTCCCTGACGGGGGTTGACCGATAAGGATCAGTGATGGAGTTCTGGAAGAAGTTTCCAACTTTCGGTTGTATGCTATTTAGACTTTCGGGTAGGTAAATTGGCTGAGATTTGTGAAGGGAAAGCAACCTTCCCGCGCAGACCGCAGTGTGTTTGTTTGTAATTGGAAATCTAAAAATGATGCTAATTAGGTCGTGAATGAATAAAAGGGATTTTGTTTTTATAGCGACAGAAGATACATATGTATGCGCGTTGCATATAGGATAGGGTGTCTTCGAAATGGCGCTATAATTTTCTTGAATTAGATTTTTGTTGACGGGTTTTCACTGATTATGCGTGAAACAAGAACAGAAGCGATTTCTATCTCACAGCAAACTTGAATATCCGTAGTTTATGGGGGCTCGAACAACTTTTTTTCAAGAAATAGGTGGTTACTGGTTTTGTAGCTGTTTAAATTAGTGACATCCGGTTAAGGTTTTTTAATTAGGTGGGTGGTTCATAAAAAAAGTTGTTAGTAGACATAAGTAGGTATGTTGTTTGGTGCATATGTGTAGGCGTTTATCCAGCTACTGGTTAAAACGCCATTTGATCAAATGCTTTTTAATTAAAGAAAACATAAAAAAAAGAAAAATTTCAACTGAATGAATTTTTATTCGATTAAAAGACCAGAAAATGTAATATTATTCAATTAGGTATAACAGGGATTTTAAAAGAGAAGATCAAGTTGTGTAAGCACTTAGTTAACTTTTAAATTTTAAATACTTTTTCCAAATAAGATACATATACATATCTAGTTAGATAATTTGAAATTGTTGGATATTTTGTTTTAAAAGTTATGAATTGAATGAGTTGGGACTGAAAGTCTTTAGGAGTATTGAAAAAATCAAAATTATTACAAACTTCTTTAAATCGAGTTTTAATAAATATCAACACAATTTTCCTTTCACAGCACATTTACAGTCTTTTGAAGTACACACATTTTAGAATAGATTAGAATACATTTTTAAAAACTACTATGTTAATGTTTCATTCTGGCACAATATTTTTAAATATTTAATAAACGATAACTTCCAAAGACTGAGCTGTCTGGTCCTTAAATCAAATTGTTTTACATGCTTCGTTGTTATGCTAAATAGGTTGGTAATTTTTCAAAGTAAAGTTCCGTTTCTTCCTCTATGTTTTAAGATTTTGAGATTTTTTGTTCTTTCATTTGTTCCATTTTTGAAAGCAAAAATTCAGTTCCTTCCGTTACATTCCGAGGTAGGCCCCTTTTTCTGATTTAGATGACTATATTTCAAAGCGAGCTGTTATTGTTTTTCTAAGAAAAATTAAAGACCAAAACTATGAAAAATATAACTTTAAGGAAAAGGTATTCTTAGATATTTAGTGGAAGAAAAGACCTTCATGAGATACAGTGTTTTATTTATATAGCATTTTGAAATTTAAGACATATTTGTACAACTTTAAGACCAAATCAATACAACGCCCATATATGTAAGAACTAATCACTTCAAGAAAATATTTTTTAACATTATAAGTGACGAAAATAATATTCATTTTATTTCTTTGGTCTCTAGAAAAAGCAATAACGATTACATTTATAAAATTAAACTGCAAGTTATTGTAGCTTTTCAGTCTCTTATTGTTAACCGTCATTTCGTCTAAATTAAAGTAAATAAACTGCATGACGAATTGAGTCCGGGTTCTGATGGTCTCTCCGCCATTTTTATATAATATGGTCATCCCAGACTTTCTCTTCCTCTTTCAAAAATGTTTAGTCTATCCCAAGATAAAGCCAAGCCAAGATACATTTTCTCAAATTTGGAAATCCTCATTTATAATACCAGTACACGAAAAGGAGTCGTAGGGATAAGCTTTTTCATATACCTAAGATTTTCAAAAGTATTTTGTATGAAATTTTGAACTTAAACTGCAAATCACTTATTTCCCCTGGAAAGCATGGTTTTCTTAAATGCAGGTCTACAACCACCTACCTCGTTGAATTTGTATCTTTAACCCTCTTTGCCTTAGAAAAAGATTACGAAGTCCATGTTATTTCAATAGATTTCAATGATTTCAAAATATCCCATAGACTTACACTCTTCAAATTGTCTATCCTTGGCTTTGAACCCTCTTACCTTGAAAACCGATATTACAGCGTTCGTTTCAGATCTGTCAACTTATACCCTTTCTATGCTACCTCCGGTATTCTCTATAAGGCAGTCACCTATATCATCATTTCTTCATTCTTTTAGTCAACGATTTTTAAGACCATTTCATACAGACATGACTCTTCCCTTATTCAACGTGATACTTACATTTTTTTTAAGCGTGTTGTTTTAAAAACTTCTTGGAACTTAATATTGCCAAATGCCAATCAATCACTTTATCACTTACCTAAACGCTTTAAGACTCCTCCCCGTCTCAACCTTTTGGCCAATTAACCTTTACCTACTGTTATTAATATAAGTGACCTTGTCATTTTATGTGACCAAGAGCTTAATTATTTTTTTTTCTGACCCCTATGTAACACGGAGTAGGTACCCGTCGCATTATGGTTAGTGGTAGTAGTTAGCCAGAGGTCTTGGGTTTTGATCCCTGCCTATGTCATCTAAAGTTCTTTTCACGGGTACAAATTTTTCAAGAGTAATTCTTGTCATGAAAAGTGCTTTCTCAATTTATCCGTTCGGATTCGGCTTAAAATTGTAGGTCCCCTCCATCCCTGACAACAGTACTCGCACACAGGAATGGTTGAGAGTTGTAAGTCACTAGGCCCTAGTTCTCAACGGACTGTTGAGCCACCCAATTTTTTTTTATGAAACACGGACCATATATATCAATTTTGTTCACCCACTCCTTGAATACGTGTTTCAAGTTTGGTCCCCTTTCCAAAGTTTTCATATTTCCAGAATCGAGAGCATCCAACGTCGTTTCTTTTGCTTTGCTCTTCTTTAGCTTATAACAATCATCTTATTTTTTCTCCCTATGTTGACCGCCTGAAACTTCTCGTAACACCCGTAACCCTTGACTTTCTTATGTAGCTACCCACCGAAACTCCTATGGCTCCAACGAACCTACATATGGCTCGTATGTTTCGAAGTGTAAATTCGCACTTGTAATTTTTTGATTTTAACTTCAGTACTAATTCGAAAATTTAAAATCTTTATCATCGGAAACATTTTAAATCAAATTTGGATATTTTGAGAAATCTTGAATATTAATTTTTGTTGTTGGTTTTGAATTCAGTACTTGATTTTTAAATCTATTTCAAAAACTTGATGTTATAAAACCTTGTTTAATGACGGATTTGTTTAAAAATACGTTCAACCGTTTTGCCTTTTAAGGCCATAAATACTCTTCGTGAAAGTATAACTTGATTTCCAGTTATAAAACATTGCCGAATTGTGTTACCAATCCCAAGAAGCATTTGAATACAGGGTGCGGCAGAGCCGACTGACGAGTTTTGATGGGCTATAAATAACGAACAGTAAAACTTAGAGAAAACATTTTTTTTATTTAAATCAGTATTCAATCCTATTTTTAAAAATTATTTTTTTTTAAATTATATCTCCAAGATGGCGGCCGTCAGCATTGATACACTGTTGTAGACGATCTCTGAAGCTTTCACATGATTTTTGGCACATTTCGACTTTTATGGCCTCGATTTCCGCGGTGATTTTCTATTTAATTTCTTCTATGGTATGTGGGCGATGTCTGAAAACCTTATCCTTAAGATAGCCCCAAAGGAAAAAATTTATTTACAGTTCCAGAAAGATAAAAATGGGCCTCATCGCTACAGAAAAAAGTTGATATCGGAGGAATTGCAGAAGAATTTGTTGACAGAGAGTTTTGCGGTTGTTGTAGTCAGTAGCATTTAACTCTTGGACAAGTATTAATTTTTAGGGATGGAATGATAAATCTTCGTGAAGAATTCTCCTCAAAGAACGGTCTGAGATTCCCAAAGCTACCGCGTGTTTCCGGGCTGAGCGTCTGGGTGACTGCTCAATTGACTCTCTAACCAACTGCACATTTCGGGGGTTCTTACCGTTCTGGGTGCTCCGTGTACAAGTCTACTTAGGGTACTTCCAGTTTCTTCCAAATTCCGTATCCACAATTTGATAGTGTTTGCAGAAGGTACAGATTCAGCACATGGAATGCCGAAGTGTATACGAAAAGCACTTTGTGTAGCGATCACAGAATGATTATTTTCGTAATATCCACGCACGACGAAACCACAATGTACATCTGTCCAGACATTGATTACGAATAAAAACGGCATTACCGTACAATTCAAAATATACCACTTATTAAGGCCTACTCTTATCTTATCACAGGCTAATGACCTCATTAAACTTGTCAGTCGACTCTGCCGCACCCTGTATAATGTCTTGTACTACAGTCCATCTACAGTTGTACTTATTTTCTCTAGTTTAAAGCCATAAAGTGAGCTTGCTTAAATGTGAGCTGAGCTAAGATAAAATGTGGGACTTTGCTGAATGAGTTAGAAGCCTTACCTGTACACACGGTGTTTATATGACAACTGTAATATAAAACACCGCAAGACACAGCTTTATATCCATCACATAGCAATGTTTTGTAGCGCGATCTTAAAAAAACGATTTTAAGTTCCTTATTTTCATTTATTCCCATCGTGTAAACCGTCCATGTTCTGAAGTTGAAATTGGTCTCGTAATTGGATTTTCTACAAGACATTTTATTGCTATATGGCCAAACTGATGAACTTGACAGAAAATATTAACCAAACTCTGTTGAGTTAATATTGCTTGAGAGATGTCGTGGTCAAACGGCCACTAGTCGAGTATGCATTTTAATGAGCTAAATCCATTATTTTGCTAGTAATAAAGTTGACAAACTGTTATATTAAGTTGTTCGAAATGCCAGTAAAATATATCTTAAAATTTGTTCGTAAGAATGTGTGCTCCTTTAAAACATTACTTATTTAATTTATAAAAGTTAGTTCCGTCTTAAGTTAAAATTCTTATATCAAAACTAATCGTACAACATAAACGATATTCAATCGATAAAATCCAAACCAAAATACACAACCAACCATCTGTCACTTTGCTAAAGTGACAAATTCAAAAGCAACTCCATTAGAAAGTTGTTGTCTGTTTAATTCGACACCTCCTCTAATAGACAAATCCAACCAACAATTCACCCGAAACCACCGCAACAATTGCATTAAACTGATTCGAAATAAACATATAATTAACCCACAAGATTTACAATCAGATAATCACGTTTCACAGTTCTATATGTAACATAGGTACTCGTAAGTAATCCTAGAAAAAAGTCATTGAACAAATAAATCCTCTATAAGTTCCAACTTTAACTTCAACTTCAATACTGCAACTGCATCGACGACGACAACCAAGCGATGGCGTAGGATGGCGAATAATTAAGAAGGCTCTGTGTCTCGCTGTCGCTAAGTCTGGATTGGAGGGCCACCGAATAAGGTTTCGTCACGATTACCCCAAATCCATGCATTGCTCATATTTTGGAAACCACTATTAGGAGATGGAGACGGTATATGGTAGAGATGGCGATGGATGGCGCTGCTTGTATGCACATAGCCCACCAGCTCACAATGCACATACAGCTACTTGTGGCGCAACGGACATTATAATGCCACCACCACCACCGCCACCATCATCCATCTAATTGTGCAACAACATCACAGAACCTCGTCGATGTTAAGTTTGACAAAAAACATTGCTAAGTAGCGCAAGTGCACGACGACGACGCTGGCTTCAAGAAAACTCAGCTCCGTCCAGATCTACAACCGTTTGCATAAATAGGTAGAAAACATTAAAAAAGACAAGCTTGAAACACAAAAAAGAGCTCCTCGAACCTGATAAACAAAAAACGGAGGAGCGAGGACAAAAGTTGTCGCGAACTTCAACGACTTTACCTTGCTGCTGCTGCTGCATGTGATAAACAATTAATGTCACGATCTACTCTAAATTAAAATATTTCTCATTAAAGAATAAAATGTTTGCAATTAAGTTAATTTGTAATTGCTTAATACTTTTGGATACTTTGTATACCTATACTCTTTGCACAGCAGTAGCTCACGAATATACGACTGATGCTTACTATGGCTGCTGGAGGCTTAGCTTACAAAAAAGCTATACATACCTTAACGAATGAAATCAACCCCGAATAGGCATATCGAATGATAAACAAGGAGCTGAAGCGTATTGGGATTGCATCGATGATGATTAAAATCGTTTCACTTGTGATTTCATTTGTCTTTTTAATGACTGAATAAATGGTAACGTAAGTAAAACTAAGATACATTATTTAACCATTTTCTCCATTTAACCAAGATCTCTGAGATTTCTGTGTTCTCAGAAATAAATGCAAACAAAATTTCTCACACAAATTTCGACAAATGATTTAATTCAAAAACACTCCATATTATGAAGATATATGTAAATCCTTCGAACTTATAAACTCCCAAAGCCCATTTGCTTACATTACCCATGTGTTTTTGGGATTCAATACATAGTGCCATAAGAAATTGCCAAACAAAAACGATCAGCAGTACTCCGGATTTTATATTTGAAAGTTCTCACAATTGAACATTTTTCAGAATAATTTTGAACAAAATTGTAAAAAATTTAGTGAAATTCAGACCAGAACTATTTTTTACCTAATATAATAAATTATTTTATGGAACAAACTTAGTTGCGAAGACCCAACAAGCCTGTGATACGGACGGATTAACTGATGACGAACCAAGCAAACGAATGTTAGGCCCCTCAATAGACCACGCGCAGCCGAACAATTAGCAGAAGCCCTAAGGCAGATTTTACTGTCATCCAAGAAGTGCGATGGGATGGACCGGGTGGTAGCATATTAAGACTGCGATGCATACTGCGGTGATTGTTACCGAGAACAAGGGCAGCGACTATTTGGGTATGGATTTGTTGTTAGAACTAGACTCAGGCAAAAAGTCTTGAGTTTCAACATTGTGAACGAGCGCATCACGAAAATCTGCATTAAGGCTAAATTCGCCAACATAAACCTCATATGGGTGCATGCCCCAACAAAGCAGATAGAAGAAGACACCAAAGACATATGCTTCGAGCTCTTGGATAGGACACATGAGCAAATTGTCTTAGGAGATTTTAACGCCAAGCTAGGAAGAGAAGACATCTTTGGTGGCACAATCGGGAGCCACCAGCCTACATGACACCACCTCTGAAAACGGGTTCAGGCTGATCGGTTTCGAGGCGGGGCGAGACGTTCTGGTAGCTATTAAGCACTTCACACATCTCGATATCCACAAGGAGATATGGAAATTTCCTGATCAATCGACTGTCAATATCAACCACATGATCACGGTTCTCATTTATGGCGATAAGGCTTGGAATTTGTCAAAGAAAGATGAGAACGTTTTAGGATGCTTCGAGAGAAAAATTCTTTGACTGATTTTTGGTCCCATCTGCATAGATGGATAGTGGAGGAGAAGTTACAATGACGAAGTGTACAGACTGTACAGCGACATTGACCTGGTTAAAAAAATGAAGGTCCAACGACTTAGATGGCGGGGTCATGTAGACCGAATGGACATCAAACGTTCCAGCCCCGAAGGTCATCAAATCTAATCCCGAGGGGCGGCTTAGTGCAAGAAGATCGAGCCGTTGAAGACGCTATGTTGTTCGAAGCACAGTTCCGCCCCGGACTGTAGCGCCTCATTAAGTAGGTAAGTATTTCAGTTAATTGAATATGAATGAAATAAGAACTGAATGAAAAGGGTTCGTTGGGAAATTATGGTCTAAGTAAAATTATTCTCCGGGTGCAACAGATGGGGCTATCTTTGAAAAACTGTAGTAACCACAGATTTTCTTACGACTAATATTAAATCGAAAACGTTAGCAAAAATTAGTTAAAATAAATTGAAAATGAGTTCTGTCTACATATTATAAAAACTTTATCTTGAGTGACGTCATAGTATGTTGGACGATCACAACCATCAACCTTTTAGTGTAGAACGTAGCAGGGGCTAAGAATGAAAACCTCGAAAATTGCTTCCCATAATCGAATAAAAGTCCAATCTCTATCCGCACCAGGATTTAACTTTACCATTTATGGGCAGCGATTCTTCTGTCGATGTCTTATGTGTTGGTCATATAAATTTCTAATGTATTACTAATGGTTTTTCCATTAAAAATAAGGGTATTGTTGTATTTCTAATGTCGATGAATTTATTTTTGGAATATTGAGTTTTTTACTCACACTTTAAAACACATTGAATTGACTCCCCAATGAGCAAAATGGTTTAAATTTTATCTAGAGTATTTTTGATTTAATTTTTCAACTATTCTCTATTGCATTATCTAAAAAGGAAGGCAAACAAATACGGACCTGCTTTGATATATTTCTTTGTTTTGCTTTGTCACCCTGACTGATGTCAGAAATCTTCGAAATATAAACTTTTTAATTAAAAAAGCCTTTGTTAAAGTAAGAGTGATTTTTATTTAACATTTCAGTGCATTAATAATATTCTCACGAAACGCCATTGCAACCTTGCGATAACATCTCATCATCGGTTAGAACAATGCAGCCAAAAAAGAATCTTCTCGTTTCCATCACCACCGGATATCTTCCTAGGAAATGCATCACATCTTCCCTTTCTCTCTGGTTACATACACTACAAAATATCGTAAGGTCTTTTCTATGTGGCACATAGTTCAGCTGCAAAAGTTCTCTAGGCAAATAGTACCACAATCATACTATAGTAAAGTAAGCCTTTCCAATCATTGGTATTCACCAAATCTTACACGACATATCCAGTTTCAACCATTCCTTATACCAAGAAGTGGGGACAGTCTCTTTTCCATCATTACGACGTAGTTAAGGGTATCAAAAGAAGATGACCATATTCTTTTGACATAGAATCCCAAGCATTTTCCCACCGTGTCAAAATACTTAAATCCCGATACTTAGGGATGCGTAAAACATGATAGACTCCAAAACTTATTAAAAATCACAGAATTTACTGCTATGCGCAATACGTGGTGAAAGAATTTTTCCATTTGGCATGTTTAGTTTAGCCTTCACAATTTTCTGCTTCAAGTGATTTTCCATGCTTAGATTCTTGGTAACACAAAACCCCAAGATATCTACACATATTCCTGTACAACTTCTATACTCTCCTCGTTGAAAGTCGCGCACCCCTGATGTACTCATTATTCGGTTTGAAACCATTCCGACATTTCCTCTCTATTTCATTCTGGCACATAAGTAATTTTTTGAAATCCTTAAACCACATAAAACGTTGCTTGAAATCAACAAGAAAGCAATACAGTTCTTTCAAATGATAGATGTTATTTCTAGTTTTTTTAAATGTAGGCAAATTTTCATAAAATTAGATGAGTTCTTACTCACCACTTAAAAATGTTCTTTAATGTTCTGTAAAGGAGGCTGACAAAATTAAAATACATACATACACAAATCTGCTGGCCCGGATAGTATTCCCCCTATTGTTCTGAAGAGGTGTTCTTCAACGCTGGCAAAACCACTGCGTAAGCTTTTCCATCTTTCCTACTCTACTGGTCTCTTTCCGAGCGGATGGAAAACAGCATTTGTACATCCTGTCCCTAAAAAAGGCGAATCATCCTCCCCCTCTAACTATCGTCCAATAGCATTCACGTCCCTTCTTTCCAAGGTCATGAAAACGCTGATTAATTATCAGCTTAAGAAATATCTTGGGGAACGGAAGCTTCTTAATGACCGGCAGTATGGCTTTCGTATCGTCCACTGGTGATCTCATGGTTTATCTCACCGAACAGTGGAACAAATCTTTAGATCGTTTTGGAGAAAGTAAGATTATTGCACTTGATATTTTAAAGGCATTTTATAGAGTTTGGCATCAAGCTCTCTTATCGAAAATGCGTGCATTTGGTATTGATGAATCCCTCCTTCGTTGGGTTAGAAATTACCCTTCGGACCGTTCAATCCAAGTAGTATTGGACGGGTTCAAATCTGATATTCACATAATAAACGCTGGTTTGCCCCAGGGCTCCGTTTTGTCTACGACTCTCTTCCTTATTTTTATAAATGATCTTTTGTCTGAAACTTCTAAACCACTAAATTGTTTCGCGGATAACAGTACCCTCAGCTTTTCATATTCGTTCTTAGATTCTCATCCTTGTCCTTCGGATGTAGAACTTCAACGGCAGCGTATGATAAGCTCATTAAATTCTGATCTCGACAGCATTGTACAATGGGGAATCAAAAACCGTGTAGAATTTAATGCTTCCAAAACTCAATGCTGTGTCCTGTCATTAAAGCGTAACCCACCCCCAATGCCGCTATCCATGAGCAGCACTTGCATCAAGGAAACTAATCAACTTTCAGTACTCGGTATGTGTATCACAGATCACCTCTTATGGAATGATCACATATTCGATATTGCCAAAAATACTGCTAGGTGCTTAGGATTCCTCCGACGGTGCAAGAAATTTTTACACTTTCTGATCTGGCTGTAATTTACAAAGCTTTCATTCGTCCAAAACTTGAATATAACTCGCATATTTGGGCAGGTGCCCCTAAAACAAGTTTAAGTATTTTGGACAGGATCCAAAAAAGAGCTTTGAAAATGATAGGTGATAGAACTATAACCGAAACAATTACGTCACTTGAACACCGCCGCATGAAACAGCCTTTCGTTGTTCTACCGATATTTTTATAAACACTGTTCTGTCAAATTAGCCAGTCACATTCCCCCCTCAAACAATTCAGCCGTAATACTCGTACTTCTAGGAATGCACATCAGTTTAACCTTGAGCTTAATTTCGGACGTACTGTCAAGTATAGAGATTCTTTTTTAACCGCACTTCGAGAATGTGGAATGCTTTACCCAGCTCTGTTTTTCCTTATCATTTTGATATTCAAAACTTTAATACCAATGTGCATCGGTATCTCCTCTTTCATCCTTCCCTATTTTCCTAAAACTCGCACTGTGATTAAACGTTAAACATATTAAGGGTATTAATAGCCCCTTGAGTGCCCGTTTATTATAAAAAAAAAATAACATTATGCGCATCTAAACCTTACATTTACAGATTTCAATTGCTATAGTGGCAACTTTAGTTATTAAATTATTTAAGAACACTGTTGTCCAATAAGGTATACGACAGTCTAACTATTTAATTTGGATGACTCCCTACATATGAAAGCATTACAAGATTCCAACAGTTTATGCCATAATTTAAGAGCTAAAACACAATAGTTTAGAGGGTTTTTGGTGCATTTAACGCAGAAATGTAGAAAATTGTTTTGAAACGTAGGTACCTTTTTTTCGAAAAATAAAATATACTTTTCTTGTTTCCATTTCTATTAATGCGAAGAACGCTACAAAAGTTAAGAGATACGATCTGATATGAAGAACTGTCGGGCTTTTTTTGACGAAGTTTTTTCGGACTCAATTTTTGGGAGTCTATTATTTCTATCGCTATCAGTCTGCTTACTCGTATTTTGACTTTAAAGGAGTCAACAAAACTTTAAAATTGTAGATAGAAAAATGTTTGGTTCTTGAATTTGAGGATATATGTAGGTGCATTTAAGTACATAATTTCTCTAAAAAATTAAATTAAAACAAACTAAGGTAAACAAATAAAAAAGTTGGGAAGAATCGTTTGTGTGGCACTCACAAATTACACGTTTCAGAATCTGTTTTTGGGACATTTATATTTTTAAAATTCGTGTTTAAATTTCAGTTCTAGAGCATCCAAAGCAAATTCACTTCAAAATTAGATTTATTTAATTTTTTAAGATCTTTTAAGATCTTTTGTATTCAACAGAAAATCAATTTTGAAAGAAATAAAATGCACGACTGGGTTGCTAGAAATTGCTAATGTCTTCCAAAAAGTCTGTTTAAAAATATTTCCTATATTTTAAGATTTAAAAATGTAACTTGTTTTTTTTTTTTGAAAATCATTTTAAATTTTAAATTTTGTCTTAAAAATATTTTTGGTAAGCACTAAATAAAGTGCTTATAAGATAGGTATACATACATTTTATATTTAAATTTCGTTATCGAGTTTTGTAAACAAAATTAATATTTTTTCAAAAATCAAGAAAAAAATGACATTTTTTATCATCAAAAATCACATCAATTTGATCATTTGATCATCGACAAGAGAGCTTACACAGAAAAAGAATATTATTGAAATCGGTGCATTAGTTATTGAGAAACCTGAAAAAATTAAAATTAATGTTTTTCTTGTAGAAAAAAGCCAAATTAAGAATACAAAATTTAGAGAAAGTTTTAAAAAAAAATCACATATTTTTATTTTGACGATTTCGTATTCAAGGTTTCTTCTTAAGAACTTGAATATTTGCTCTTTTTCTTAGAAACAAATTTTATGAAAATAATTTAAAGCATGACTAAAGTTTTTTCAAATTCTAAACTGAGCGAAAACAAAAAGTTTAGTTGTTTTGGACAGCAAACCGCATTTTGGTGAATGTCGTTAAGTTATTAACAAATCTTTAAATTAAGTCTTTACTTATACAACTTGACTGTATAAGCTTTATGGCTCATATGACCCCCCCTGGATCTTCCATTGGTCAAAAGTTGATGAATTTGTGCTGTGAATATCCGATTCATATTATGTTCTTGGTCCAGTCTTCAGTTAAAAGTAGTACTTTTAGCAACAAAGTTTAAGGAAGTAAAATACAAATTTTGTTTTCATATACAAAAAATTAATAATTCAAAATATAATGGGGGTCATGTCCATTAACGCAATACAATTAGTTTTGAATTAAACGGAATTCCTTCGAAAAAAAAAACAAAGAAATTATGTCCCAGGGAAAATGGCCCATACGACCCCCCCCCTGGATCCGCCATTGCATATGTTTATTAGGTACTGATGAATTTTACTTCGGTAAGTTAAAAATTACTGTTTCGACCTTTTAATACAGAACCCATCTCCTAAAATCTTCTTTATTTATTATTTGTTTAACTAACAACAGAATTCTTTGCTTTTTATATTTGCATTGCATTGTTAATGAAGAATCACAAACTGTATAGAATTTGATGTTTCGATAACTCAAATGTATATATGTATCTTCTGTTGCTAAAGCGTATAACTCGCCTCTAATACTACATTATTCTAAGGCTATCAGATCAAGGTGTGTGTAATGTGCATCATAGAGCCCCTTAATAGAGATCACATATCGTCGCTGTAGAGCGAATACCTATAATAACCCAGAAAAGTTCAAGTTTGGATAGATAGTCAAAAGGGAGTCCAAACTATGATATGGGCCCGGACACTAACTGAAACATTTTACAGCTCTTGAACACCACTGAAATGTTTAATTGCTGATGTAATTATTTTATCGCTGTTATTTAAAACAATGCTCTAGCAAAATATCTTGAGGCATTTCAATTAGGCTCATAATTTTATTATTTATAAGGACAGAGATTCTTTGTTGATCCACACTTCACGAATGTGAAATACTTTAATAGATTAAAGTTAAGAATTACAAAATCCTTCAAGTAAAACCCTTTTCATAAGAAGTGATTCACAAATTAGTCATGAATTCGGCATAAACACTTAATAGTAAGTCCCCATCATATCCTAAAGAAACTGCCGTCCAAAAACTGTTTTTGGGCTTTAAGTGGCTTTCTCGTTTTTTTTATTGTAGGGTCTGTAAGTACTGAAAATTGTATGCTTCAGTTGCAAACTTTATATTAAAATCCACAAAATTTAACCTCAAATTAACCCTAGGACAAGAAAAAGTCCACCATTATACCGATATTTGTAGGTATACCTCTCTCTAAAGAATTTCTCCTTTAAGTCTTACTTACTAATGGTTGATATTCACATTATAATTTTGTCTCGGGGCTAAACCTTCCAAATGTGGTCAACAACTCAGCATGGTATGTAAATAAACTCTGCCCGAAGAAAGAGAACTATTTGTGATTAGTTCGTGTATGGCCTATGGAGCAACCTTCCCATTTCCCAGAGATAGAGCAAGAGCTAAAGCCACCTTGTATAGCATATTACGTCTTCGTCGTTTACAAACTGCACCTCTAACATATATAATACCTTCCTTGTTATATCCAAAGTCCAAGAGCTACAAATAGCAGCAGCGCACATAATATAAGTGGATTCTCGCTCCAGGCGCAGGCACCCCATCTTCTCAAGAGGATAATCCAAATCCTCCAAACATACGAGAAAGTGCACACACATTATACCTTAACCTGACTTCGGCTAATATGGCAATCGGCAGCATTCACGGCTTGGCTTGGCTTGGCCTGGCCTGGCCCGTCCGAGGTACGATTGGTGTGGTACCTGGTGCACTATTAAATTTGCTACCAATTCGCCATGTGCACATATTTAGCATCCAGTGCAATGCAGCATCGGGGCAAATAAGGCAGCGGGAATTTGTTGCCTTAATTTATTGCACGTAATTAAAGTTTACTCAAAATGGGCAAATGGCATCGCAGTGGTATGGCTGTATTTTGTGTTGTTGCAGTTGCAGGTTGTTGGTAGCCCGAGTCAGCCTCAGCCAGTGCATCAGCTCTTGAAAAGCAAAGACCCACATCTGATGAGGTAAGAGCGGATAGGAACAGGAGCTCATATCGTTTGGCCAGAGAGTGCAGCAATAACAATCAACCTGCCAGTGGTTGCTTGTAGCATTTTTATGGGAATTTGTATTGCGGTCCTAAGTCGTTTAGTTCGTAGACTTTACAATAACAACAACAACGACAACGCTAAACGACAAACAAATCTATGGTGGTAGCTTGAATTTATGCGACGCGCCAAGTGTTTTACTCACTTTTTTCAATCCGATAATTTCGTGCTCGTACGTTTCGTTTCGTTCGTCGTCGTAGGTACATAAAGCTACGTAAGGATGGATAGCTTCAATATAGACTCTGATGGCTATATGGATGGCTTAAAGTAGCTACAATATTGTAGAGCTGGGGGCTTCTGTAGAGTGATGGTGTGGATTCAATAGATACAGCCATTGATGCGACGGAAAGTGATGCTGATGAGGCTATAAATTGCTAAGAAAAGAGATTATAAATACACTGAGAGAAAAATTTTGAAAGATGAAGAAATAAGTTACTTACATAGGTCTATGGAAAGATCATTTAGTTAGCCCTAATAATTGGCAATGTGGGATCCCCGTTTTGAATGGAAATTGGTTTAAGCGTAAGGCATCATATTTTTTCATGAAATTTTCCATGACCAATTCGCACATTTTCGGCTGTTCGTCATCGATAAGCTTATGAATTCTATCTTTATAAGGTCATGAATCGATTTCGGATCATTGGCATAGAGCTAATCTTTTACTCACCCGTAACGAAAAAAGTCTGAAAGTCTTAAATCAGAAGATCTCATCTTTTCAAAAAATAACACATTGTGGAAACTTTTTTTCAAAAATGTGTTTCACAGACTGGGCTGCAAAATATTCACAATTTTTACTCACCCGTAACGAAAAAAGTCTGAAAGTCTTAAATCAGAAGATCTCATCTTTTCAAAAAATAACACATTGTGGAAACTTTTTTTCAAAAATGTGTTTCACAGACTGGGCTGCAAAATATTCACCATTTTTTGTAAAAAGTTTTACAAATTTTGACTCGTAAACCGTGTTTCGGTGCACTTTAAGTAATAGCCTAGGTTTTACTAGTCAAATATCAAAAGATGATTGTTTCAAAAGTGATAGTTGTCCAAATAGCGGGCATTTTGAAATGAAACCTCGTATTGAAAAACTCTACATTTCAATAATTTCATGTATACCTACCAATTTTGTATCAAATTCTTTTAAAAAACACTCAAACTCGACCAAAATGCAAAATACTTTAAAATACTATAAGTTTTTGTAAAAATGTCAAATACATGCAGAAAATTACGTAATTAAGGAACAATTTATTGAACTTAATTATTGCCTTCCTTTAAGATTAATTATTTTGTTTCAGTGTCGGGATTTGTTTACTTTTACGGGCGATTAACTTTTGTACATAATACGAAATACGATGGATTAACCAAGTTTGTATATTTGGTACGTATAGAAAATGGAAGTTGAATGGACTTGAAAAGTTACAAACGACAACACCTAAAATGTAGTAAATGTTTTAACTTAAATAATTTAACAATACTATAAAGTATTAGGGCAATGATGCACAGCAAAGATTTTAATTCTTTCAAGTCATTTGTATAAAGATTAATCTATCATTGATAAATACTTTTTTAACAACAGAGTATAAATGTTATAATTTTATTCGTTTAAAGATTTCGTATTACTATTCACGAATTTGAAGGATTTATATCAATTCTTCTTAAATGAGATATAGGCCGAAGGCAAACCCCAGATCAATTGGATTTTTCTAAGAAAGTTATCTAATGCTGACAACATTTGGCAAAGAATGAAATACATAATTTTAAAGTCAATATTTTATATCTATTATCAATTATTATTATCAATTCAAACATCAGTTTTTACCAATTTAGCGAAATATTTTTTGTAGATTCTCATTTCAGTTTTGTTATTTTAAAGTGTGTTTACATTTTAAGGGCCGATGTTGAATGTGAACCACACCTTAACGTCAAGTTTTCTTCAGCATTTTATTTCATATTTCTCAATTTAAAACTAATTCAATTTGAAGTATGGAAAAATACACAATCGAGCAAAGCGTTAAAGCTATTCATGCTTTTTATTAAAATGGTAGTTCAAATTTAAATGCATATCGTGCACTTCGTGATTTTTTCGGTCAATACAATCGGAAAAATTGTGCAAAAATTTGAGCAAACTGGGTCTGTAGGAGATTTGAAAACACCAGTACATGCTTGTATCGGGTGATTTTTTAAGAGCTTGAATACTTTAAAAAAAAAAAAAAACGCATAAAATTTGCAAAATCTCATCGATTCTTTATTTGAAACGTTAGATTGGTCCATGACATTTACTTTTTGAAGATAATTTCATTTAAATGTTGACCGCGGCTGCGTCTTAGGTGGTCCATTCGGAAAGTCCAATTTTGGGTAACTTTTTCGAGCATTTCGGCCGGAATAGCCCGAATTTCTTCGGAAATGTTGTCTTCCAAAGCTGGAATAGTTGCTGGCTTATTTGTGTAGACTTTAGACTTGACGTAGCCCCACAAAAAATAGTCTAAAGGCGTCAAATCGCATGATCTTGGTGGCCAACTTACCGGTCCATTCCTTGAGATGAATTGTTCTCCGAAGTTTTCCCTCAAAATGGCCATAGAATCGAGAGCTGTGTGGCATGTAGCGCCATCTTGTTGAAACCACATGTCAACCAAGTTCAGTTCTTCCATTTTTGGCAACAAAAAGTTTGTTAGCATTGAACGATAGCGATCGCCATTCACCGTAACGTTGCGTCCAACAGCATCTTTGAAAAAATACGGTCCAATGATTCCACCAGCGTACAAACCACACCAAACAGTGCATTTTTCGGGATGCATGGGCAGTTCTTGAACGGGTTCTGGTTGCTCTTCACTCCAAATGCGGCAATTTTGCTTATTTACGTAGCCATTCAACCAGAAATGAGCCTCATCGCTGAACAAAATTTGTCGATAAAAAAGCGCGAAACACATTTCGAACCGAACACTGATTTTGGTAATAAAATTCAATGATTTGCAAGCGTTGCTCGTTAGTAAGTCTATCCATGATGAAATGTCAAAGCATACTGAGCATCTTTCTGTCTAGTTCTCAACGGACTGTTGCGCCACCCAATTTATTTTATTTATAGTACATGCTTGTACAGCTCGTATCGTACTGCAAAAAATATTGCTTCTATTCGCGATAGTAAGGCTGAAGAGCCGTCCAGCTCAACTCTTTGTCGTGCCCAACAATTGCACCTCGCACGCTCGTCGTTGATAAACATTATTCACAAAGACTTGTATTTACACGCTTACAAGGTGCAATTGATTTAAGAACTACAGCCTCTTGACCGTTTCAAGCGTCGTCATTGGTCAGAATGGTATCAAGAAATGGCAGTGGATAATCATTCACCTCAGTGGATTCGTCAAAAAGCAGAATTGCCGCATTTGGGTAAATGACAATTCGAAAGTGATTGTCTTAAATAGTGATTGTTTGATGCGTTTTATGGGCTGGTGATATCATCGGTCTATATTTTTTCCAAAATGAGGCCTGTCAGGCAATTGCTGTGAATGGTATTCGCTGCCGTGAGATAATAACGAACTTTTTATGGCCCAAATTGGAAGATGTGGATGTTTACGAGATGTGGTTTTAACAGGTCGATGCCACTTTACACACAGCTAACGAAACAATAGCTCTCTTGCCCGAGAAATTCAATGGCCGTGTTATTTCACATAATGGCGATTTCAATTGGCCACCAAGATCATATAATTTGACACCGTTGGAGCTCTATCATTGGGAATATTTTAAAGAAAAGGCAAAGTGCCAGAAAAAATTCAAAACCTATGGATGAGATAATTCATCACGTTAACGGCATATAGAACCTCAACCACATCTTTGCGTCAACGAAAATTTTGTCAATCGAATGGATGTGTGGTGCCGAGGTAGCGGCAGCCATTTGGCTGATATTTGATTACATACATAATTGAACCATACCAATATTATCGTAACAAAAGAAATGACAATAATTTCCTAAATTATTTGTGTTTTATTCAAAATCAAAATCGGCCCTTAAAATTAATTGCAGCCGCTAGCGATATAACTTAATACAATTTTAACTTAAAATTGTTAAAGTAAAAGAACTATACACTTCAAATATGGCCGACAAAAAAGGTATACACATCTCTCTTGAAATCTTGTATTTAGATTGCAGGCACCTTAAAAAGGTGACAATTCGAACCGATAACAATAAATTAATATTGGAAGTTAAAAATGCATAACATTTCTATTAAAATCGATAGGACGGTTGATATGATTTCATGTTTTAAGATTATTTTATGCAAATATACACCGCGGGCCACCTCAAATGCCCCATCCCTTCCAATTTCATAGTCCTTCTAACATTTCGACCGTATTGCTTGAATAAGTGCTTCAATGTTGGCTTTCAGTGCGTAAATCAAGGGGGTTGTAGCTATAGGCACGAGCCTTTACATAGCCACAAAAATACATTTTATAAGCTTTAAATCACATGATCTAGGTGTCCAATTGACCGGCCCCAAACGTGAATTTGGTTATTCACAGAACTCGTCTCGTAATTAGTCCATTACTCGTGCTGTGTGGCATGTGGCACACCGTCTTGTTGAACCACATTTCATTCAAGTAAAGATCTTCTATTGCGCAAAAAAACAGTTTGTCATCATCACTCACAGTAACGTTGAAATTCACATCATCATCGTCCCAATGATTCCGCCAGCTAATAATTCGCACCAACAATGACTTTTTCTGGACATATTGGTTGCTCTTGAAGTGCTTTTTACTGTTCTTCACTCCAAATACGGCTTATCTTGTCCACGTATCCACTTAAAAAGAAATGGGCTTCGTCACTGACAACAATTTTTCGATAAAAATGTGGAAGTTTGGTAAAAGTAACAAACTTTTCAAGAGACCATTTGCCGCAAATTCGGCATTGTGGTAGGTCGTTCGGCTTCAATTATTTTACCAGCTGTATTTTGAAAAGCTTCGTAAGCTTCATAAGCATTATTTTCTAAGTATTGAAGTAAAAGAGGTTTAATTGCTGAGAACGGCAGCGGCGCTGCATCGATAATTAACGGCCATCACTAACTAATTTACTTAAGGGGGTATTCTAGTGTAGAATTTTGAAAAAATCAAACAATTTTTTTTTCATATTTCCAAAGTTTAGACATTCAAGAATAAGCGTTTAA
Source organism: Eupeodes latifasciatus (assembly GCA_920104205.1). Taxonomy (NCBI): domain Eukaryota; kingdom Metazoa; phylum Arthropoda; class Insecta; order Diptera; family Syrphidae; genus Eupeodes; species Eupeodes latifasciatus. The sequence goes on from OV049924.1 coordinate 394,390,369, forward strand.
AAGGATTTTTTAATATTTCTATTATTTCACAAGTTAATTGAAGGTCATAGAAACTGGTTTTGAAGGTCATAGAAACTGTTTTGTCCTTTTAGTTTCATTTTAAGTTACTTTTGTTTCAACCTTTATACCTAGTAGAGGAAGGATTTTTATATGGAGCAGGAATCGCTGATTAAAAATATGTACGTTTTCTGTATCATTCTATAAGTAAAATTGTCGAAAACTTGTCTCAAAACTTTGAACGCGTTTTTCTCGAAACTACTTTTTTCGAGCTGGCGGTAAGGATATATCGAGTTCTAATAGACCGATTTACTTCAAATTTGGAGAGGATGTTCTTTATATATCTCTTTATCGTTTGGTCCTTGCCCAAAAATATAACTTCTCATTTAGTATTTTTAAAAAATTCTGAATTGTTGAAAAATATGCAACAAGAACATTTTTTTTTCAAACTGCTGCCATTTTGTTAAAAAGTTTTTTTTTTTAACTTATCCAAGGGTGAAACAATAGCGATAATTAAGAATCCGTCTGGTTTTTGTTTTTCAGATCACCAGGAGGGTTGGTAGGATGCACGCCAGGACACCCTCTTTTATTTAGACCCCCCACTTTGACTGCTTGTAACTTTGTTAATTTTAACTTTTTTTTTTTGCATTAATTTTTGTATGTATGAACAACAAATCAATAAACAAATGATAACAAAATGTATACTAAAAATATTTTTTGTTTCCTTTATACAACGCTTCAAAAACCGGGCGAAATTCATGTCTCTACATTATAATACCCCCTTAAGGTGGTGCTTTAGTCTGGGGCGGACCTGGGCTTGGACCCAATTCGCATTTTACGAAAGCGGTTTAAAGTCAAATATTTTAGTCGAAATAGTCTGAAAAGTCGCATCTGTAGGTCGATTAAACTGACCAAAACATGGAAGAAGTACGCCATGTACTTTTTTTTTTAACAAAGCACGCATTTTAATAATAAAATTCAATTATTTTCAATCGTTGTTTTTGTATAATACATTGCGACTTTACTAAAAATTCTAATAAGTTACTAGATCTTTATTTACTTGCAAGTGACGCTGGTAAGGTACTTCTTTACTTTATTCTTACTTCTTCACTTCATTTATCATCAACACACCTATTTCCACTTATTTTTAGAGGCCCGAAAATTTAAAATCATTCATGCTTTCGCAATCGGGCCCCTGTTTCCATGTTATCTGCCAATCTATCAGTCACAAGCTTGCCGATCTGGGCCTCTGATTATTATTGACGTATACGTTTTTGTTTATATTTAATGAAAAATTGGGCAACTCTGAACTATTGAAAGAAAGTTATAATAAATTGTTTCGCTTTTCTTACTTAATTTAACGTAAATCTCAAACTTATTTTATTTTGAAAATTTTTAAAATCAAAATAAGGGATTTTTTTTTATTTCGGTTTCTGTTTTTATAAAGTTTCTTTTCTTCTATTTTTGTTTCTGCTGTAAACGAAATTTTTGATTTCGGGGGACCGGAAAATCCCACCAGGGGACTAGGAATACGAGGCGATGGCAATCTTATTGGAGAGCCAAATAATGGTAATTTTTTGGGCATTTTGGAATTAATTAGTCATTATGACCCCTTACGTCAGGAGCACTTGGAAAAAGTAAGAATTTCACAACAAGAGCACAAAAGTTTCCAAGTCCACTACCTTTCCGTTGAGATTCAAAATGATTTCATTAAAATTTGTGCCCAACATGTGAATTCAGCTATTTTGAAGGAGAGAGAAAACGCCAAATACTTCGCTATAATTGTCGATGCCACACCCGATTCAAGTCATGTGGAATAAAACACATTTATTTTGCGATATCTGCGCTTGGAAGAAAATGTGTTCACCATCCAAGAACGGTTTTTGGAATTTGTCGATTGCAACAAAAAAACTGGCACCGCAATAGCTGATTTGATTTGATTTGCGAAACCTTGGCAAAGAACGAAATCCCTTTAGAAGACTGTTGTGCACAAGGCTATGACAATAGAAGCAATATGAAAATATAGTATACTGGTGCACAAAGTCATATTTTAAACAAAACTCCGAATGCAGTGTATTCACCATGTGCAGCTCACAGCCTTAACTTGCGTGGAGTCGATTCAGCGGAATGTTCTACTGCGACAATCACATTTTTGGTGTTGTTTAAAAGTGTTTCAACTTGTTTAGCAGCAGTGCTCAACGTTGAGAAATTCTTAAGAAAAATGTGCCCGGATACCTTCACAAACTTTCTGATACAAGATGGTTAGCTAGAATTAAGGCAGTGAAACCATTTGCAAATCAACTGAAAAACCTTAGAACATTATTAGAAGCCTTAAGTGATATTAATTTAACTGCTGAAGCTCGAAGAGATGTAAATGGCGTTTTAAAATATATGCACAAATTTGAATGCATCCTGATGTCTTCGATTTGGTGCAAGGTTCTTAGCTCTATAAATGAAAGAAGTTTCCTTCTTCGAGCCAGAAACAGTATACTATTGACGTTGAAATTCAAGATTTCGACAACTTGATCTTCGATTTGAACATTATTCGAAACGGATGAGATCAATTTTTATCTGAATGCAAAGCAGTTGCTACTGGATTGGGGGATGTTCCAGAATCGTTCCAAACGAACCGAAAAAGACAATTAAAGAGACATTTTGGAGAAAATCGAGGAGCCGGAGAGCAAATTGAAACAGACGAAGAAATAAATTTCAAGAATAATACCTTTTACGTCATAGTTGATTCAATTATAACTGGAATTTCTCGTCGGTTCGATACGATGAAGAATTTGAATGCTACATTTTTATTTTTATGGCAGTTTTCAACAATGGACGAAATTTAGATTAAAAACTCCGCTACAAGGTTCATTAAAAAGTATAACTCGCATGTGTCTCATGACTTGAAAGAAGAAATAATTCATCTAAAACACATTTATGAAGCCAATTTTGAAGCAGAACTTCCGCCATTGAATTTGATCAATACTATTTATTCCCAGAACTTGGAGACGATTTTCCCCAACATTTGAGTTGCTCTCCGTTTGTTTTCAACCATACCTGTAACCGTAGCTAGTACCGAACGTTCATTTAGCATCCTTGCCAGAACAAAGAATTTTCATCGTTCGTGCTCATCACAAGATCGTGTTTCTGGACTTGCTACACTATGCTTCGAAGCACCTTTGGAAAGGAAATTGAATTTCGATGCAATTATAAGTTGTTTTGCTGCTCAGAAAGCTAGGAAAGCTCGTTTGCAAAAAGAAATATTTCATTGAATGCAAACTAACTCTAATGAAAACATTGTGATAAAATTTTAATATAAAGAAAAACAATAAAGAGTATTTAATGTAAACCTTTTAAAATATATAGTTTTTTTTAAAGACACATTTCAAATACTTTTACTTCGCTCTATTTTATTTTCATAGTAGGTAATAGATCTACATGCTAATTTTTTTTTAAATAGTTAATCGACCAACCAACATGTCGTTGGCAATATCGAATTGAATGTATGATTCTGTTCGGTAAATAGATTTAAAAATATTATCTAAAAAGTCTGGAAACTTATTTAGAGTTAATATTTCTTATCCTGACAAATACAAACACACCTTTGACTATTATAGTCAATTATTGTAAATAAAAATAAATGACTCATTAAAAACAGCTTTACCTGTGTACCCGTGACGTGGGTCTTGGGTGAAATCTCAACCTGTGCCATCTAAAGTTTTTTTTTTGTCACGGGTACTGTCTCTTGCGAGGAATTGATAAATCCTCCATGAGTAATTCTTGTCATGAAAAGTGCTTTCTCAAATTAGCCGTTTGGATTCGGCTTAAAACTGTAGGCCCCCTCCATCCCTGACAACATTACTCAAGCGAAGGGACGGTTAAGAGTTGTAAGTCACTAGGCCTTAAATTCTAAAAATAGTTTTAATAGGTTCCAAACTTGCATATTTTGGTCTCGTTCAAAATATAAGCTTCTGTAAGTACATAAAATATTTAATTTTTATCATTTTATAATTTATTCAAACACTTAAACAAGAAAAACTATTTGTCTGAATATATTTTTTCAATAATCTTTTAAAAACCAAACGACGGAAACTTTTGGAATTTCTCTTAAAATAAAATTAATAAAACACGTAAGGTATGCTTCCGAATTTTATTTATTAATGCTCATCGTTAACTTACCGTGTTACATCTATGCAAGCCAATTGTATAAGTCATCATAAAATTGTCCAATCAACCAAATTTCCCTAGAATATATTTATAGTTAAATATTAAGATTTAAGAACACCTTTGTTTTTAACAAATTCGTACATTAAAACGAATTTAAATCATATAAAATTTTAATCTACAAGCTCATATTTCAAATCAATTAAATATTTAAAAGATTTTGTTTAATTTTTTTATTAGTTTGTTCTTATATTTCTCCCAAAATCTTATCAAATTCCATCATATACGAACAATTTTATTATAGATTCGATTATAATCTTCCATTTGAGAATTTCTCAGAAGCTACTCGTCGTCGTTACCAATTAAATTCACCCCAAGTATAACATAAATTCAAACCTACAACCAACATTTTTGTTTTGTTTCATTAAAGCCATCAGGCTCCATTCAGTTCAAAAGACATTAACACCGACCTGCTGCACCACACCATCATCATCATCATCATAAGAATAATCAGTAATCAGTAGCAGTCCGGTAGCTACACATCGCAGTTAGCGGCCACCATATAATACTCGTCGTCTTCGTCGTCGTACTAATAATAATACGGTAGCTGGGTTATAGTAATTAACTTAAGTTTCTTTTGGATAAGGAATCTTAATTTGCATAATTCCAACATCTCAAACAAAACTTCTACCCACCGAAGAAGAGAAAAATACAAAAGATATAAAACCCCCGCCGATATATACTCGTACATAAGTCCCAGAAGTCAAGCCCGAAGAACATTTATCAGGCCATCATCGATGTCGAAACAATGACACGTTTTAAACCGAAATTTTCAAACAAAAGATTCTGTTAATTAGTCGAAAAGTTCAAAATATCATTAAAACGTTACGTTTCCCGAATCCGATCCGGACCAAACCGCATCATCATGCGCGGGACAAATATTCCGATGATGCTGAAGCTGCTGATGAGTACAATAGGAAATCCTATTCTAAACATAAATTCTTTTATCTAGAATCTATCTTCAATCTTCATTCGGATTGAAAAATCACGTCAACAAGCTCATAAATAATTCACAAATTTCCTGTCTACCCTTTAAACACACACTCTTTGTCTCGTCCCGTTCTGAGCTCGAGAATCATTTATAAAACTACATAAACAAAAACAACTAAGCTATTAAAGCCTGTTTAGTTTAGGCCCGATATATTTAGTATCTATACACGACAATTTGTTATCTCCGATAGAATGTCACCTTCTAATCATTTATATGATCGTTATTCCATGGTAATTTAATTTTTGTTGCTCCGATGGTTTTCTAATAAAAGAAGAAGAAGAAGAAAACAACAAAATTAATTAACGCCAATCAAGGTTTAGTAATTATTTAGCTTAACAAAAAATATATCAATTTATGCAATTTTGGCAAATTGAAATTCAAATTTAACTACCTTGTGTGTCGTATCCAATTTGTGATCGACCGAACAAACATGCGGTGTGGCCGTTATTTTTATTTTTCAATAAACCTGTCGATATACCATAAAATATTATATCCACGAATTTGTCGTACATACTTGCTTTTGTTCGTAGATTTGCAAGTTTAATGGAGATTTGCATTTTTCATCTTTTTCTGAAGCTTTTTTGATATACTAGGTTGAAGCTTAGTTGCAGCTTGGTGAAAGGCTGGTTGAAGAACAACAGGCTTGTAAAAGAATGCAATCTTTTGGGAAAGCAATTCTTAATGATTTCAATATAAAGATTGCATTCATTGAATGTACATAAAGATTATGACTTCAAATAATTTGAAAATCAATCATTTAACCCTAAAACTCTCCAATCAATCTCCAATCATTTGACTTCTATCAATTAATTGCAATCATTTGAGACTTCAGTAATTCTTTGCATTCACTTGAAGTCTTTTCATTCTTTTGATTTCCTAAGTGAAAATTTACCACACAATTTTGAAGTTTTGATTCTAATCTCTAGTTGTTTGAGACCGAAAATTTGTGTGAGAGTGAGAGAATGTAAACAAATGCAAAGACTTATAGTGAATGCAAGGACTCCAAGTGAATTCAAGAATACATGAAGTCTTAAATGATTGCATTGAAATGATTTGAGGGAAACGATTGCATTCTTCTTAAGATCAAATGAATAGTGATCGCAAAATTTTAAATCCCATTCTTTAGAAGAAATCAATTAATGCGATCTTTAAGTTAAATTCAAGAAATGAATTATTGCATTCATAAAAGATTGCATTCTTTTACAAAACTGCAGAACACTTGCAGCAGAACATTCAACTAACTCAAATGACAACTGAGCTTGACAGCTGTCAACTTGAAATTATGAAATGTATGACCTTATACAAAATTGAGTAAATTAGATGTAAAACCTTAACCCTGTATGTACATAATTAATATATCTTTGAAAATGGTTTAAACGACATGAATGATTTAATTTGAAGCTCTCTATCCTTTTCAGTTGGTAAGTAGAGGGAACTGTTTTTTTCGTTTTTAAGAATCCATAACAAGCCTTAATGTTTTTAAACTTTAATTAAAAATAACAGTATGGTTCCACGGTTTCATGTTTCATTGTTTATTGTTTTTTTTTTTGTTTTCCTTGCAATAAAATTAATATAAATCTAGTTTGATATTTTGCATTATTATTATCTTGTCGAAAAGATGTTCAGATTAAAATACTAATTAATAGGTTGTCATTTTTTCTTATTGTAAATTTATTGTTAGTATATTTTTATTTTAATCAAATTCAGAGGCAAAAAAAAACTATGTTTTGCATATGAAGCCGCATAAATCACGGACACCCACAGTGAAACTGTGAATAATATTTATAAACAAAAAAACCATACATTTTAAAGTTGTTGAAATTAGTCAATTTTTAATAATATTTTTATAAATATTTATGAATTTATCTCGATATTTGGATGGAAAAAAATATTATTATGAATATTGTCGGAATTTTCTTTCTTAAAATATGATTCTTTAGAGATTAAACCTTCCTACGTACAAATTAGAACTGTATGCTGATTTGAAGATTTTTAAGACATAATGATAGATAATAGGGAACTAAAATTAAGTCATTGTTTTTATAACAATATAAACATACCTAATTAGGCTTAGGTACCTATTATTATTTAGAATTGAAGATTTTTGGCACGTTCCGTTTGAGTTATTAATTTGTTAATACAAAATTCAAAATATTTGTTATTTATTTAAAAATACAAATTGGGAAGCTATCTATTGTTTAATTTTACTATAATCTCTACGAAAAAAAAGTGTCCATTGTCAATGAGCGTAAATAACAATTTCTTATTGTGAGGATCGGTAAAAAAAAATGTGAAAAAAAAATTGTGAAAATGTTCAATATTAACGAGTTATCCATTTTGCGGTTTTAAAAGTATAGGACTGCGGTTCGACATCTGTCAAACAGTTATTTAACCAATTTTTTTTCATTTGAAAGTCTGACATTTACGAAAATGGATCGCTTAACTATCGCACAACGCATAAAAATTGTTTAAACCTACTACAGAAATGGTGATTCTGCACACAGCCACATATCGTGCTTCAAAAGGAGATTATGGTTTACATAATCGTCCAACTACGCAACCAATTGGCAAAATTGTGAAGAAATTTTAAGAGACTGGATTTTTTAAGGCCTGTGCATCTTTGTTTCGATCGTACTACTGAAAATATCTAATATTATAATCTTTTGTAAGTGCTGCTGTAAGTGAAAGTGTTGCTAAAGACCCGAATGTGTCGATTCCTCGTCGTTCTCAGGAACGACGAAGCACATTTCTCACTTGGTGGGTATGATAATAAACAAAATTGTCATATTTGGGGTTCTAAAAATTCTCAATCAGTTGAAAGCAAAAGCCATTAACCAATCGACATAGCACCGTATGTTTCGTAAATAGTTCAGTCAGCACAAGAAAGTTCGTATCTTCGCCAGCAACATTGTATCTTTGAAGCTCTTTCAAATGCATCAAACTGATCTAGATTTTCAGATTCAGCTATTAGACACCTCCCAACTCGTAGGCCACTTTAATAAGCAGAAATATCAAACTAAAGAATCTAGTAGTCAAGAATGATTGTTTTAAAAAGACTCCATTTTCAACGTGTGGAATGCTGGCGATTCTGATGTGATTGTAACTTCGAAAAAGAAGTCCGGTACACTGTTCCGATAGAAAGATTGATTTATGATTTATATGGCCATAATTGAAAGGTATTGAAAACGATTTCTCGATGAGGTAATCACAATCGGCAAACTAAATCTAGTGATTTAGCACCTTTAGAATTTTTTCTTTATATTCAAGTAGAAGAAAAAGTCCATGCCCATTATCCTCACACTGAAATCGTCAATGCGGGCGATATCAATGTAAACAATTCTTCCAGGCTTCGTTTTTCTGACCAGACAAAACCCGAAGGAAGGAGTGTTGAAGTCTTCGCTGAATTAAGTCAATTAACTCAGCTTTTTGACGAGCAAACTCAAATTTCTGACGTTAAATTTCTGATCATAAAGACCATTGTATCGTATTTGCAAATTTCTCATTCTAAAAAAAAAAAAACAGCTAAAGAAAAAAAACCCTACGAGAACCGTTTGGCGATATGAAAAGGCCAACTGAGACAGTCTCAACAACTTCTTCAGGAAGTTGAACTTGTCAATATACTTTTTTAATAGGGACGTAGAATTCAGTGCAGAAACGTTTACAAATTTAATTGTTTGTGGGATGAGAAATTTTATCATTAATACGTTTAAAACTATCAAAAGCAAAGAAAACGCATAGTTTGAAAAGAGCTGTAAAAAGGTTATCACGATCAGAGTGTGATTTTCCTTTGTTATAAATCCAACCCCACTGAGGAAAACCGGAATAAGTTTAAACAAGCTTGAAATACTTTTAATGGTCATATTCGGTGAACCACATTTTTAAGTGACCAGAAATTACGGTAAAAATAGTAGGTACAATGTCTCAAAGGTAGTAAACATTACTGGTCATTTGTAACAAACTTACGAAACACCACGTCATTCTCAGATCTAATACTCGTTCACAATGACACTAGCTAGCCAATTTGCTTGCAGTACAGTTTGCTTTTAATTTGAGAGTTTCATGAGTCCTGGTATTCTTGAGAGAGTAAACGATTTGATGGGGCGAGTCTTCTTTTGCACCTGTTTAGTTGCAAGAGTACTGAAAGACCTTGACATTAGAGCATAACTCACCCACCCACGAGTGGCACTTGGATGAGGGAAACTTATCTACTTTTAGTACGGTATGAAATGATCACCTATTCGATATTTCCTAGGATTTCTCAGACCATGCAAGAAATTTATAACGTCTTCTGATCTGGCTGTAATTTACAAAGAGTTAATTCGTCCAATACTTGAATAGAACTCGCATATTCGGACAGGTTCCCCTAAAACACGTTTAAGTCTTTAAAATAGAATCCAAAAAATGATAAGTAATACAACTATAACCAAAACATTAACATCTATCGAACACCGCCGCAATATTTCATGATTTTAGTTGTTTTACCGATATTTTTACAAACAATATTCCGCCGAATCAGCCAGTTGCATTCTCTCCCTAAACAATCCAACTGTAATAATTGCACTTCCAGGAATGCTCATCAGTTTACTCTTAAGTTCAATTCCGAACGTACTGTCAAGTTTAAGTTTGCAGCGGTATCCACTATTAAACTCATTCCTATATTCCTATGTTAAGAGAATTAATAACCCCTTGAGTGTTTGTAGATTATTAAAAGACAGAAAATGCGAATACTTAAAAATTGATATAAGGCCTTACAGGTGGAACTTATGAAATTATAGAGTTTAAAAATTTTGTTTTTTCTTTTTTCTAGATATCAAAATGAAACCTCTTATTGAAAATTACTATATGTAGTTTACGAAATTCTACATTAGAAAAAGTGATCTACCCACTAATGTTACGCTTATTTTCAGATTGAAGTTGTACAAGTACTTTACTTTCATGAGTGAAAAATGCATAACCTCAACAATTTTACTTTTAGACCCTCTTTTATATTACAAACTATCAGTCAGTTTAAAATAAAAACAGTTAAAAAATCACAAGACAAAACTAAACGCAAAGAGTTTCAAATCATTTCTTATTTGCAAAGTTACTGTCTTTTGAAACAACTTATCCATGTTCTTCAAGTAAGTATATTAAATTAAATGACACCAATATAAGCCAGAACTGTACACTAATTAAGTTGGATCCATGAAATCAAAGTAACATCTTGACTTCACATTCCAATTCCTCAAACTATACCTACTCTTCTAGGAAAGAAAAATCTTATCTAGATAAGTATAAAACCTCCATTTAAAACTTAAACAAAAACATATAAAATTAAAATAAAAAAAGAACAAAAACAAAAACAAAAACATGATTAAACTAACATTGCTTAAGTGTCCCTCCTAAACTGTAATTGATTTATCTATAGCTACACCTTAGCTCTATTCCAGAGTAATTAGTGACATAGCGTATAGCTTTAAATTAAATTTTCTCTGACCTATTCCTCGCGCATGCTGCTTGCTTTAATCCGCATGCTCTGCGCTCATATAAAAAGATGCAAACAAAACTATATCCGCACAAGTGGTGCGCCCATATTTAATTCGTGCCACAATTTATCGTCCACCCATGTTAACCACGCAATTACAATAACCGCCTCTACAGTCTACACGGCCCGCGTGCTATAAGAAACAGAAGCTGACAAATAAAAATATCTAAATAAGAACACTGCACAAGTCCTCAGCCCCACAGCCTTTAGCTTCAGTCTAGGTAGGTACCTTCCTACTGTATAATCCAAGATATGTCGAAGTGCTGATGTTCAACTTGCTGCAACTGCACAGCACAGCGCATATCTGCGTAGCGTAGTTTTCAGAAAAATAAGTTTAAAAAACAACGTTAAAACAAAAAACAGAACGGTCTCCAGCCTCAGTCAATATCTTAACTATTCCTGAACATCTCCTAAACATGGCCTCACCTCATTTGTAAATGAATTTCTCGTTGGCTCTCAATTAAAATTCCAAACAAGAGACGACGCAAAGAGCTGCTTCCATTGCTGCTTGATCCGAAGCTGACCATCAGTAGCAGCAGAAGGCCAGAAGAAACAGCAAAAGACTTTAGACTCCAGATCGCAGGGTGTGTGTGTGTTGCTGGGACTGTGAAAACTGCAAAAGAAGAATAAGAGGAAGAGACAGACTTGAGACAGGACCTTTGGATCTGGATGGAGATGGAGACTCTTCGATCGGACAATGTCATTATTTTTGGAGAACGCAGACTTTTTTTTGTTGTAGTTGCTTCTTTTGGTCTTCGTTCATTTTTTTTTCTTTCCTTAGTTTGATATTGTAAGGAACTTAAGCTAAACGAAAAGCAGGCCCCTTTTTCTTATCGCAAAAATGTTATTCGAGAGATGCACGTTGTGTGCGCGACGCGACAGTGGGTGCAGGAGTTAACTCACGGTAGCATCCTTAAATTGCACCTAATAAACTGCTACCGATTGCCGCAGCACTACTCTGATGATGGCAGGTGCGGCTAAATCAGCAAAATGCATCTTTCTGTCGAGACCTCGAGTCGAGAAAGAGAGAGAGAGTCAAAAGGGCTACCTTTAGCTCACAAGGCTAAACTTATATAGCTTATAGTAAGGTTAGCTATAGAAAAGGTATTTTTGTGACCAACTTCAAGGGAACTCTTTATAGAAGGTACAAAGGCAGTGATGATTTTCTAGTAATGATAATTTTTCATGTTTCTCCGTATTACCAAGAATCGATGGTAATTGTTTGGGAATAAAGTGGTTACAGCAAGCTCGTTGAAAATCTTATTTTTTTTTCTTTTGATTCTTGAGTCTTGTGGCAGTAAAAGTTGCATTTGATTGCTTTTGCAAAAATAAACAAAAACATCCCTTCAATTTAGCTGGGGTCTCCGAGGCAATCTTTTGAACAAAGATTAAGAATTTTTATTGGAGACTTCATAACTTTGATTTCTATTATGTTATGTTCTTTATTTCATTTTCTATAAGAAAATTACTATTATTTATGACATAATCTTCATATACCTTCTTATTATTAAATTTAAATTATTTAAAAGAATTGTACAAAAAATTGAGTTCAAAATTAGTTTTGAAAATAACTTTAAGTTGCCTGTCACGATAAAAATGAAATCTAAAAAAATAAGTAAGTTTATTGAGTAGATTTTGTGAGTTATGAAAATTTATTTATAATAAGGTTGCGATATTTAAATTCATCTTTTAAGAGTTATATAAGTCACGTTAGGAGTGAGCAAGCACGTCGCTACCAAGTAATAATTTTCCTCTGTACGTTTTGAATATTGGGAAGGTTACGATGAAGTGGAGTCATCTAAGTAGCTCAATGTGTCTGTATAATCAATTTAGTTTCAGTAAAAGAATGTTATGCAAGCTAGGCTATTCAAGACTGTTTGTGTTAAAGGAAAAATTCAGCGAAGATCGATGAAAAAGATTTGCCCATTATTAAGCCTAGAAGGTTTTTTTATTTATATTGGCTTTCGATAAAATGTTGGGTAATCTACCATTAGCAAGATTTAGGTTTCACATTATATAAGACAAATGTATAGCTGGGGGGACATAAGGAAAACCTTCGGTAAACCTGTCTAAATATGCAGGGCATAGTAAGGCGTATAATCAAACACTTTTTTCATGATAAAAGATGCAATTTTTGAACTTGTTTGGTATCCTCAAACTTGAAAAAAATACAACATAAAAGTTTTCAAGGCACTTTGTTAAGTCTTAAACGGTATTGTCTCGCAGCAGTCTCGACTACACGTTGCATTGATGGAATTTTTAGATGGTCCTAATCTGTTGGTTACATGCTCAATCCAAAGACATTATTGTAATTAAGCTCTACGCCAAAATATTTACATTGACTTGACCCATTTTTCGCACGCTGCTCTTCTTCCACCATTACGAAATATTACTATTTCCGTCTAATTAGGTAAGTCTTAAAACCCTCAATTAGCTGTTGTAAGTTAGAACCAGTATAATATCGTGCGCATAAAAGAGTGCGGTAGTTTGAAGATTATGTAAAACCACATTGATTGATAGTTTTGCATGAAGATCATTTGAAAATAGAACGAAAAGAAGAGAAATAAAGTTTGTGTTTGTAAAGCCTTAAGACCGAAAAAAAGTGTAGGCTTTCTTCTTTTGGCATAGCTGAAGTTGAATTATGCATGGAATATTATAAACTTGGTCCACAGTTGAACATTTTGCTTCAATATTCAGCTTGAAATTCATTGATGATGTTATTTTATCTCTGACAGTCTGTTGAAGAAAACTGTACAAAATTAAAGTCCTCCATAGTGGCCATAGTTCATAGTTTGACGCCACATTTGTATCTTCTTTCTTGAGCAATGGGTATATAACAGATTTTTTGAAAGATGATGGTAGCTTTGTAGTTTCAAGAATCTCGCTGAATAACTGTTTTCTATTCCACAATCAGATATGAACATAAATAATGATAGATAATGAATATAAAATTCTACGGTATTGAATCAAAACCAGGAGTTTTCAGCTCTTCTGATTGAGATATTACTGAATCTATCTCGTGTCAGCTCAATAGGACAATCTAGCTCTATTTTTCTAAGGAAGAGCGTATAAGCTTTTCAAAATGCACTTAAGATTCACTAACTTTTACATCCAAATCTATTACTATAGCAATTTTCTTAAGGGGTACTATCAAGAGAAAACGTAAACTCATAAGTCGAGAGTTTTCTAGAGACGGTTAGCCATGCACCAGTAAGACAAATGATGAAGATATATTTGGAGGTTCGAGCAGTCATAACTGGAATTCACTTTTAAAAACAATTTACTATATCAGCAGAACTTCATGTTTTTTTAAATATCATCAATAAATATTAAACATAGTGGGACAAGAGGGAGTCCTGAGGTGGATTTCAAAGATCTCGAGGTTTGTTTGGCTAGTTTAATCTTTTGGTACCTATCCGTACTAAAGGGGATTAGACAGACCCCTCTTTACCACTGGGCCCACTGGGCCCAGTCCCAGGGCCCCGCAATCGCCAGGGGCCCCCAAATTGCTGAAACATCACTTAACCTCTATTGGTCTAATTTCAAGAAAAAAAAAATATTTCGATACAATTTTAGATGCATAAAGAATGATCAGAATTCGTACTTTCATTGCTGAAAAATAACCTTTGCTAAACAATTTAAATCACATTCCCTGCGAAATTATATTCAAAATAAAACAGAAATATGAATAACTAACTAAGTGGCAATGCAGTTTGCTTTCTGACAGAAACAAAAAAAAAAACACACACATTTTGAATATCACTGTATCTGTATGAAAAAATAAAGATAATGGTGTTTCTATATTTGCAACGCGCATACAAGTTTGCATCAACGCAGTAACTCATACATAGGCGATTTAACTATCCGTCAGATGAACGGCACTCAATTTTTTAAGATTTCAAGGTAAAGAGGTAAAGAGTTTTTGTTTTTGGCCATTCAATGAGATAGATGCAAGATTACACTTCTCACTATTTGTTCTATAGGTAGTAAGCGTTGATAGTACACCCGATCTGTTTCACGTTGATCAACTAACATTTATTATTCGTTACGTAAAAGATCACGAGCCTGTTGAAAGGTTTTTGGACTTTATTCCAATTAACAAACATAGATCTGATTATTTAGCGGAAACCATACTGAAGGTTTTGGAGGATCATGACATTTCGATAACAGATTGCAGAGGCCAAATCTACGACAACGCGGCAAAAATGTCAGGAAGATTTTCTGGTCTGCAGGCAAGAATAAAAGAAAAATGTAAATTTGCCACTTTTGTACCATGTGCAGAGCACTCATTAAACTTGGTAGGAGTGCATGCCGCTGGGTGTGTTTTAGAAGCAACCAAATTCTTTGACATTATTCAAAAATTGTATAACTTTTTTTCGGTATCTTCTCATCGATGGAGTGTGTTGACTGCTCATTTAGGTCCAAGAAAAGTTTTAAAAAGTCTTTCTCAAACAAGGCGCGAGCTGATGCACGAAGCGCCTTATATAAAGGTCATCAAGAAATTGAAGAAGATTTGATGTCTATTGCGAATGATTTAGGACTGGAACGAGAGGCCCGAGAGAAAGCATTTAGTCTTTGCAAAAAAATGTCCAAGCTTGAATTTACCATACTTACAGAACTTTGGAACTCTGTATTGCACAGAATTAATAAAACAAGTACCTACTTTACTTCAAAAACAATGGATGTTGCAATAAATTTGCTGAGTGCAATAGATGAATTGATAATTGCGCTCAGGGACAATTTTGATAACTTTGATTCATCAGCCAGACAAAAAAAACCGGATTCCGAATATAAGGACTTTTCTGAAAGGATGATATGTAGAAGCTCACGCCAGACTTTTTTTGACGGCTCTGGACGCTCAGTAATTCTGACTGGGAAAGAAAGATTTAAAATTGAAACTTTTCTTCCCATTTTCGACACACTAAGCGTTCATTTGAAACAGCGAATAGGTTCGTATACGAAGATTGGCCAACGTTTTGACTTTTTTTTCGATTAAAAAATCTGAATTCAGAAGACTTTAAAGAGAACTACAAATCTCTTGCTAAATTTTACACCGAAGATGTGAACGGAGATGAACTACATGCTGAATGCCTGAATTTAAAAGACTACTTGAAAATTAGTCGACACGAAAATGAAAAAACTGACAACATTCTAGAGCTTTATAATTTTTTAAAACTAATAAAATTAAAGATAAATTTCCAAATGTTGGAATTGCACTTAGAATTTTCTTAAGTATGATGGTGACCAATTGCAGTGGGGAACGTTCCTTCTCTAAGTTAAAAAAAATCAAAAACGAACTCAGAACTACAATGATTCAAGAAAGATTGACATGTTTGTCGCTGATGTCAATCGAAAGCGACATCCCCAGAGGCATCGATTTTGAAGATGTGATCAATGATTTTGATAATCTCAAATCAAGAAAAAGACTCCTTCAATAAATATTCCTTTCTTTTACCTGAAAAAATATAGTCTGTGTAACTATATTATTCTTTCAATTACATTCTCAATAACTTATTTAATTGTCTGTTATTTAAATTTTGTTTATTTTTGAATTTTATATGACATATTTATTTTTTGTTTTTATTTTTACATTGTTTATGTGTATGTTTTAAATGCTGCAATAATTATTTATTTTTTTAATGAATTAAAAAAATTTATTTATTTAAAAAATTAAAAGAATAAATATCAATTAAAAGTTATGTGATTTTTTCTGTATACCTTTATTACACAACATAATATTTTTATATAATCATACAGGGCCCCATTTTCGAAAAGTGCCCAGAGCCCCCAAAAGGGTAAAGACGGCCCTGGGATTAGAGTAAATCCCAAAACTTTCGAGCTTACGAAGTAGTACTATTTTAGTAAATTGAATCTATTTGACTTTGACTTTCAATGCAATTAGTAACAAAAGAGTAAAAACATTTGACAGTTGTTGTTCTTTTACGAAAAAAATCGAGTTTTCTCTTAACTAAACTTTTAAACAGTTGAGGAATTGCGGACTGTTTACAAATGCCTCTGTAATTTTCAACACTGTCTTTCGAACTAGACTTATAAATTAAGATCAGAACGTTAAACACTTTAGGTATATGATACACACCGTAGTAATGCACTGAAATAATAGTGCTGAAAACGATGGTTCAAACAAATTTAATGACGGACAAGGCTTATTGTCTCCTCCGGTGGATGTTATAACTGTTTTGAATTTTGAATATCTGTGAAGGCCAGGGTTATACTCCAAAAACATCATCAGGACTTATTTCTTTAAATTTGATGGCGCACGTTATCTTTAGATTTTGGTGCTTTTGTGTCTCTATAAATGTAGAACAAAGGTCTCCTGAGATGCTTTGTCTCCAAAAATGGTAATTTGAAATGGCCTCCTAGTTTGCCGAATCTAACGGTACCTGGCTTATGAGTGGGATTATTTGAAAAATGAAGCTTGAACTAATGACTCAAAGCAAATGTGCCTTAAAATGGATGTCAAACTGACTTCAAATAGACATAGGAAATACCTGTTGAGCTTGTCTATGATCTGGAAGGAAGAAGCACTTACTTGCACCTCCTCGCGGTGGCCTTTGGGCACAAGTTTGCGAATTCAGTGTAGTTCGTTGATGAAGTGATACCGTTCAATTTAATTATAATTGATAAAGGCACTCTGAGAAATTGCATCTGAGTTATATTCTCTACTTGTGAACGAACGCAAGAAGTTATAGTTATCTTCCTTCCTAAATCTAAAGTCTTGGGATTGTTGATAGCGTTGGATTGTCGTCCTGCCTTCGAGCTGGAGGCTTGACTTACTGATATAAATTATAAAAAAGCAAACAAATCAGTAAATATACAAATCGAATGACTAAGTGTCGTCGGTATTTCATATAAATTTAAAAAGTCTAGAGTGGAAGTAAAAATCATTTTATAATAGAATGATGTAATTGTAGATTAAGCTTGGTGGATTGTGTCCCACAAGAAATCGAGCGACCACTTCTAGGGTTATCTTCCCTAGATGGCTCCACATCAAAGACTTAAAATAAAAGCCCACCATTGCTAAAATGGTACCACGGGATATGATACAGCCCCATGATTAACGTCATGATCATGTATGGGACGGCCTCCTTGTGAGAGTTTCGTGGTGGCTGTGGTTTATCCTGTATGCATAGGGTTTTGGTTCTTCACACCCTAGAAAAATCAAAATTTGGATAGAAAAAGCCAAGACCAAAGGTTAACAAATTGGAAGGCGTTTGTTAAGTCTTGGTAGCTTAGAAAGAGGAACTCACTCGGAGTATATTTTGAACAAGAGAGAGGGTGACTCTTATGAAATCTACTTTTAGCGAATTTCAAAAACTAAGCGACAAAGCAATGTAAGGGACAGCAAGTTAAAAGCTTTCCAGCAAATAAGGGCTCACCGCCAGGTGTTGCTGTTGCGAATGATTATATTATACTGTGCCTTAAATACGTATGATATGATGCACACTTTAATCGACGACGTTACATAAGTTCTAAGTTTGTAATAAACGGCGAGACGTACGCTTTTTAAAAGAAATATGTGGATAACCTAACATTTCTTTTTTTTTACTCTTCAGAATTATCAGAAATTATCAAAAGCTCACCATAACTTTATGTGTTAGTTTTTAGTAAGCAAAACAACACAATTCTAGCCTAACGGGCCCAGAAGATATAAGACGTAATTAACATTTCTTTGACTTTAATCAGAAACTAGTCACAAAGACTAAATTGAACTTAAGATATAATATAAAAACAAATACGCAGTTTTTCTGATTTATTGTCTCAGGACTAAATTAATACGATAGCGTTTGATAAGGGTTGAGGCTTGAGGGCAAGCCTATTTTTCCGACACCAAAATGTAAAACTATCAATGTCGTTGTCTATCATACAGACTTCCCAATCAATGTAGTGTATTCCAGGCAGAAGTAATGGCGATTAAAGAGGCATTATCCTGGCTCAAAGAAAACGTTATATCTTGCAAGAATATACGAATCTTCTGGGACAGCCAAGCCGCTCTTAAATCTCTCGCGTCTGTCTCCACAAACTCTCTAATAGTCCACGACTGTCAATCATCTCCGAATGGGCCACAGAGACATTCCGGGAAATTGCAAAGCCGATGAGCTCGCCAAAAACGGAACACTTCTGCCTAATGTTAGACAAAAACATAACATAGAAACACCACTTGCTACATGCAAATATCTTCTAAAACAATATGCTCTAGAATCAACAAATGCTAGATGGTCACAGAGTACCACCTGTCTAGCAACCAAGCAAATATGTCCAAGCATAGACTTAAAACGGTCAAAAGGCTTGATATCCCTGAGCAGACAAAATCTAAGCTCTACAATTGGAGTAATAACAGGACACTGCCTCATAGGAAGACATGCTCTGAGGTTAGGGGTCTACACAAATGACTTCTGTAGAAGCTGCATGGACGAGGAGGAAGAGGAAACAGTCCAACACAGTCTATGTACAATGTACATGTCCAGCACTCTCCATTAGAAGGAATAACTTCCTCGGTAATCCCTTCTTCGATAATACCAGTGAACTGGCAACGATTGACACAAAATGTCTCTCTAACTTTATTAAAAGTACAAAATGGTTTGTTTAAGTTCATTACTCTCCCATGAGTAACCTCATTAATGGTATCACAATGGACCCTTGAGGTCTAGGTGAGTGAATGACATCTGGACAGCCACTCCAACCTAACCTAACCTAATGTCGATGTCTATTACCATTATTTTAAAAATCTTCACGCTATCAGCAAAAATGGAAACCTTACTTGAACGCAGACATGACGTAACGATGTTAATAAACAGGATGCAACGAAAGCGTTCCTAAGGAATACCAGATTGTGCAACAAAAGGTTCTGAATAACACTTTCTAAATCTTACCTCATAGGATATATTTTCAATATAGGAATTGATCCAAGCTACAAAAAATGTTAGAAAAAAATAATTTCGTGATCAATTTGATCAAGACATTTAGAAAAATCAGTGTATACACAGTCAATTTCATAACTTTGCTCTAAAGCGTTCGAACAAATGTTTGAGAATGTGCGGAGATTTTTAACGGTTGATCTTTTTTTTACGAAACTGTGTTGCTGTTCGTAAATGAGATGCTTCATTCTCAAAATCAACTTGTTCAAAAAGTTTGGGAATGCAAGAATTTTTTGCAATCGGGTCTGTAGTTTCTTATATCCGCCTTGTTACCTTTTTTGAATATTGGGACATTTTTTTGTTTTTAGGGAAAGTTTGAATATGAACGTAAGAGCTTCAACTAAAGCGAATCTACAAGTATTTAATACTATCGGAGGCTGAGTAGTCATCATTCAACACAGACAGAAGATCAAGGACGATACAGAGATATGACTACAGTAACTTGCGAAAAAGAGTAAAGATTATGAAAATACACTTCAGGGCTATTTACAAATGAATCACGGAAATTGGTTGCATAAGCGTTGTAGATTAATAATTTAATCTAATAAGTAATAACATACACCTGATTTTTAACCAAGTACTTACAAGGACAACAAAGTAATAACAGTAATTTGAATCAGTTGGAATTTGGTCTGGCTAAAGTATTGAAACTAAGTTTTTATTAAAAAGAGATCGTTTCAATATTCGAATAAATTTTTTGAATAATTTAAGTATGCAGAATTTATCTTTTCCCATTTACATTTTTCTAAAATCATGAAAAAGGTATATGTAGATTATACTCGGACGTTATTAACCTTCTTTTCGTGTGGGCAGATCTAGTTACACACACCATATATACTTTAAAGTAACGGCTTAAAATAAGCATCAACTTAATGAAAAACAAGAAGAAAATATTAACAAATCACCATACAAATTCCCAGTTACAAAAATCTCATAAATTGAATTCGATTTCCATATTCTGAGGAAGTTGCACTTAATTGGCCAAAATGGAAAATTTTAGTACCACTTATACTAAGGTTTGTAAGTTGATACTTGGTGTGTGAAGAAACAAAGATTTTAATTCTCGTCAACTTCTAAATAAATCACTTTTGATTAGAATATTAACAACTTTTTGAAATAAACTGATTTTAAGCGCACCTACTTACAAAACTTTTTCTTGTAATAAATTAGCAATTAACTATTTTTATTCAATTTCCAAAAACCAAATCCGTTGCCTATAGGTATATAGGTTGGGGAATGGAGATTGTGGTAAAATGGAACCTTTTGTTCAATAAAAAATGAAAAAAAAAAATACGTGACATTTTTATGTTTTTCCTATTAACCTCTTATTTATGATTTTCTAGATTCTTATCTTTATTAAAACCTCGGCGAGTATCTTTTTCCATTCCAAAGATTTGTAATTGAAATCAATCGATTCACTCAATTAACATACATCTGACAGTTATAGCCGAAATAAATATATACTCGTACCATAGAAGAATTCTTAACAAAAAGTTAGTGGCTCTAGTTCTAGAGACTTCACGAGACGCAACAATACTGTAATTTACTTCATTATTTATGTTAGAAAATATTTTTGTTTTTATTGAACCCAAAAGATAACCTCTATAATAAAAAGGTGATATGAATCTGAACTCAAAAAACAAGGAGCTATAAGGAATGTTTATTGGCTGAATTTCGGTATACTCGTATTATATCCCAATGTATTTTTATACCTAAAGAAAAGAAAAATTTAAAACGGGTCACAAAAAGTCTACCAAATATTTTCTAATTGAATTTAAAAATAAAAGGAACGAGTTGATATACGTTAACTGCAATATAAAACTTTGTGATCAAATGGAAATAATTAATTAATCAAATGCAGTTCGAGAGTTTATTAGAAGCCCCCAGGTATATTCTATTCAGGTTGAAAGGAGGGTTTATAATATTCATTCATATATGTACATTCATTGATACCAAAACCAAATTGTGATTAAAAACAAATAACATTGGTAAATATTCAAAAATCAAGATTCGCCCTAATTGGATGCCATAATTAACAACTTTGTTGGCTAATTAAATATATTTAGAGGCGCACAGACTGGCTTTGGTTGGACGAAGCACGACGATTATTCAACGAAGATTTTGAATTTATGGCATAGTGTTAATTGAAATCCCTATAAATCAGGGACGGACTTCCTTCAGTCTTACCAAAAATATTCTTTCACCTTTTATAAGGCTTCCTTAACACATTAGAGGAATGGTTAATTAGGATCATTAATGTCCTAAGGGTCTTTTAGTACAAGTAAGTCGTTTGAATTTCTTAAAATATAGCAGTAAGTAACTAGGTGTGGCCCTATTTTAAGTTAATCCTAATCCATCCCTGTATCTTAACCCACCTATACAGACGCGTATATAAAATCTAAATGCCGAACTAAAAACGTCATTTTCAATTTCTATACAAACTCATTGGAATTTTAAATTTGTCAACTATAATAACAACTTTAACTGCAAGGTATTCCAATCCGCATTGAAAATCTATAAATTTTGATTTCGACATTTTGTGTACCTTTATAACTCTTGCTGAAAAGATATATTTATAGAATAATGGTGGGCGTTTTTTCTAGCAATTAGACAGCTAAATCGGGAGTCAGGAGTTTAAAACAAAAAAAAAAAACATTGAAAAAATTGGGTGACTGATTTAAAATGTTTAACCTTACAACGTATAGGTTCTATGAATTGGGTTTGTTTTTCTAGCTACCTATATAGATTTGTAGATTTTCTCTTTAGACAGAAGATCGGTTACCTAAAACATTTTTCCAAGCGTTAACGATCTAAGGAGATAATTTAATCAATTAAATCTACATTTTGTCTTAGTTCTTTTTTGTCTGTGTTAAAAATGTTAATCAAGTTTGATGGAAACGTGATTAATTTGTTTTGAAAATGAATATCGATTCTAGAGGCTATAAGGCACACATCTGTTGGTTAATGGGTGGTGCATTGAGGTTATGTGGGAATCAATGAACTCAATTTTGTTGATAAAGTGGAGAACGCCCTGAGTTGCGTAACTCGCTTTGTCAATGAAACGATGAAAATATTGAGAAAGAAAAACAAAACACTTAAGAATCATGTTCCTCTGAAAATTGTTATAATGGGTGATTTTATTTGCTATTTTTTAAAGTTTTAAGGAAAAGTGAGGCACTCCAGCAGAGACATTCAGAAAGGTGGAAAACAGTTCATATGCCACTACCCATTTTTGTCTACCAGTAAGGTACGAATGAACTAGTTTACAAAATTCTACGAAGAAGCCGAAATTATTTATCAGCTTATTACAGAGTATTGGATGACTTACAGTGTCAAAGGCCTTAGAAATGTGTCATTTGATTATTGTCTATTGCGATGCTTATACCATATCAGTCACAAGAAGTAAGGCTGATTAACAGCTTTGCTTTGCTCGAAAACCAGATTGGCAGGAACTTAGGAGGTTGTTGATCAATTAGTACGTAATGTAACTATTTTAAAATAGTTTTTTTCAAACACTTTTGAGAGCAACGGGAGAATGGTAATGGACCGAAACTCTGTACCATTTTTAAGTGGCAGAAACTAATTTGGCTTTTTTCAACCTAAAGTAAACTTCAATACGGTTAATATGCTGTTAAATATGTGAGTAGTGAAGCTAATTTTAACGAACTTATGTTCTATTAAATCTAAGCCTACACAGAACGAAAAAAGTCATCCTATTGACTATTTTGGTAGTCAATATGACAATTTGGTAGCCAATTTTCAGCCGATAACCGCGATAGTCAATAGAACAATTTTCGGTTGTCAATTTTGGGATCCGAAATTTTTTTACAATTTGGTAGTCAATATGACAACTGTAGTAGTCAATATGACAACTGTAGTAGTCAATATGACAACTTTGGTTGAAAGAAATTGAAACTACGGTTGGTTGTCGTATTGACTAATGTGGTAGTCAATACGACAACTGCGGTAGTCAATATGACAACTGCGGTAGTCAATATGACAAATGCGGTATTCAATACGACAACTGCGGTTGTCAATATGACAACTGCGGTAGTTAATATGAGAACTGCGGTTGTCAATATGACAACTCCGGTAGTCAATATGTCAACTGCGGTAGTCAATATGACAACTGCGGTAGTCAATATGACAACTGCGGTTGTCAATATGACAACTGCGATAGTCAATATGATAACTGCGATAGTCAATATGACAACTGCGGTAGTCAATATGACAACTGCAGTAGTCAATATGACAACTGCGGTAGTCAATATGACAACTGCGATAATCAATATGACAACTGCAGTAGTCAATATGACAACTGCGGTAGTCAATATGACAACTGCGGTAGTCAAAACGACAACTGCGGTAGTCAATACGACAACTGCGGTAATCAATATGACAACTCCGATAGTCAATATGACAACTGCAGTAGTCAATATGACAACTGCGGTAGTCAATATGACAACTGCGGTAGTCAATATGACAACTGCAGTAGTCAATATGACAACTTCGGTAGTCAATATGACAACTGCGGTAATCAATATGACAACTGCAGTAGTCAATATGACAACTGCGATAATCAATATGACAACTGCAGTAGTCAATATGACAACTGCGGTAGTCAAAACGACAACTGCGGTAGTCAATACGACAACTGCGGTAATCAATATGACAACTCCGATAGTCAATATGACAACTGCAGTAGTCAATATGACAACTGCGGTAGTCAATATGACAACTGCGATAATCAATATGACAACTGCAGTAGTCAATATGACAACTGCGGTAGTCAATATGACAACTGCGGTAGTCAAAACGACAACTGCGGTAGTCAATACGACAACTGCGGTAATCAATATGACAACTCCGATAGTCAATATGACAACTGCAGTAGTCAATATGACAACTGCGGTAGTCAATATGACAACTGCGGTAGTCAATATGACAACTGCAGTAGTCAATATGACAACTGCGGTAGTCAATATGACAACTGCGATAATCAATATGACAACTGCAGTAGTCAATATGACAACTGCGGTAGTCAATATGACAACTGCGGTAGTCAAAACGACAACTGCGGTAGTCAATACGACAACTGCGGTAATCAATATGACAACTCCGATAGTCAATATGACAACTGCAGTAGTCAATATGACAACTTCGGTAGTCAATATGACAACTGCGGTAATCAATATGACAACTGTAGTAGTCAATATGACAACTGCGATAGTCAATATGACAACTGCGGTAGTCAATATGACAACTGCAGTAGTCAATATGACAACTGCGGTAGTCAATATGACAACTGCGATAATCAATATGACAACTGCAGTAGTCAATATGACAACTGCGGTAGTCAATATGACAACTGCGGTAGTCAAAACGACAACTGCGGTAGTCAATACGACAACTGCGGTAATCAATATGACAACTCCGATAGTCAATATGACAACTGCAGTAGTCAATATGACAACTGCGGTAGTCAATATGACAACTGCGGTAGTCAATATGACAACTGCAGTAGTCAATATGACAACTGCGGTAGTCAATATGACAACTGCGGTAGTCAAAACGACAACTGCGGTAGTCAATACGACAACTGCGGTAATCAATATGACAACTCCGATAGTCAATATGACAACTGCGGTAGTCAAAACGACAACTGCGGTAGTCAATACGACAACTGCGGTAGTCAATAGGACAACTGTGGTAGTCAATATAACAATTCTCGATAGTCAATTTTGGTAGTCAATATGACAACCAAATTGTCATATTGACTACCGAAGTTGTTCTATTGACTATATTTCTGTTGTCATATTGACTACCGAAAATTGACAATCGAAAATTGTTCTATTGACTATCCAGTAGTCAATTTTAAAAAATTAGGTTGTCATATTGACTATTTTGGTAGTCAATGCGACAATTTGGCCAAATTTCAGGTTGACTATCGACGATTGTTAATATGACAACTTTTTTTTTTCTGTGTATGTGACATTTGATTTCTTTGACATTCTGGCTTCCACAATATCCTCCACTTGTATGTGTATCCAAAAAAAGTTGAAAGAACTGTTTATACCAGTTGATTCCTCTTCAATTCGAGAATCAGAAGTTGGGATTAAAATAAGTGACATAGATGTTATAGTAAACTTTGTATTGAGTGCATTGAAATTGATGTAGTCAGTTGATCTCTTACATGGTTTCCCTATACCAATATTCCGTAAGTTATTCTAGAATTTGTTGCCAGATGTTTAGGTATCATGTTTGTTGTCGTAGTAGATTCTTTTTGCCTTTCTAATCTTTTCGATGACCTGATTGCGTAGTCTACAATAAGATTTGTGTAAAACCCGACATGACATCATATCAGTAATGTCACCATTTAGCCAAGAAAGGCTACTATGCTAAATTACACGGGTCCTTAGAGGGACATGCTAATCGAAAAGCTGATTTACATTATATGATGCCAGAAACCTAGTTGGACATCAACGCTTTACATGGAGTATATTGAGTTTCAGTTTATGCATTCAAAGTCATTTAGAAATTTAGTAAAGTTTATGTTTTATAATCACGATATTGAAATTTAACCTGACACGCTAAATTCAAACAGACAAAAATCATATTGTGATAAGAGCTGTGTGTGAAGAAGCCAGGCCGTCGAGAGGCATTCCGGGACCGGGACGGAAAAAATCATGAAATTGGTTGGAATTAACGGAAATAATTTTACACTTGCAAAGTGAACCGAAAAAAAAAGTGTTAAATATCAAATCAATCTCACGGGTATAGTCCAGTTTTTGAAATGGAAGATGGATAGAAAATAATTCTACATGCGAGTAGATCAGATTCCGAAGGTTAACGATGTTTAATACTTGGGATACAGATTGAATTGTAATCTTATAGTTGCTGTAAAGCTATATCAGATTCTGTGAACTCTGAGATTTTCTCCAGGCTCAATGTTACCCAATATGAAGAAACACCTTATAAAGTCATTGTTAATGCCTTGCTTTACTTTTAACTGCTCGATATATCCAATTCTAGATTGTGAGTGTAAGCGCAAATTTAATGTTGCTCTTAATGATTGTACTCGCTTTATTTCTTGTATTCCGAGATAAACCAGTGTATCACATTTAAGACGCATCCTCTTTGGAATGAATCTGGATGATAACCCGAAGTTCAGGCTCGTTTTAAGTCTGGTAATACCCACAATAGATGTCCTAGTTACCTAACTAATTTTGTTAATTTTGCCCATTCCCAAAAAGGATTAAAATTGTACCGCGTTTTTCACACAACATAGCTTAACATTCATTTTACGTCTCTGCATTTCATATGTGAAATTCACTTCCAAACGAATTGCAATGTGTTAATAAGAGGAATGAAGTACTCGTACATATATATTAAACTTTCCCTTGTTTTATTTTTAGTATTTTGGTTTTTTTCCTTAAAACCAAAAAAATACTAATTTTGTTTTACTTAAGTACTAATTACATATATGAATTAAATGATTAAGTACCTACCTAGACTAAGAATATCTTTTGTTTTCAACTTTTTGAAAAGTAAGATCAATAATTCTGTAATTCAATCTATTTATACTCAAGAAGATTGAAATCTTATTGTTTCTCTGTAAATATCAAACATTTGGAAATAAATTAAATAAATGAAATAAAATTAAATTAAAAAAGAGGCTGGGTTACGGCCCACACTGATAACTTCTCATCCCGTCTGTCGATTGTTCTTGCTTAAAAGGTTTGTAGGTTTTCCTGTTTTGTTAAAAAAGTTATCAGTTCAATTATTCTAAACAAATTAAAAATAACCAACAATATTTTGCATATGATGAAACAGTTTGATTTTAAAATCTATTTTCGTTAACAAGATTTTTAGTCAAAAACCTATTTTCACCAATTTTAGTAGCCTTTTTTGAAAGTATTATATTTTAATAACAAAAACACATATTGGATTTTTCTTAGAAAATTTATTATAGAATGAAATCACTTTGAAGTCAATACCTTCGTTTATTCACGAGATATTAAGATCCGAACATTAATTTTTACCAAATTTGCGTACTTTTTTTTGTAGATTTTAATTTTTATGAAAAAAAAACTGACAGTCGGAATTTAATAAAATTTTTACTAAGTGTCGAAAACAATATTTTTTATAAGATGGAATAAGTTTGACGCCAATACCATATATTTTAAAAGAGATATTTGAGACCAAAATCAATTTTTACCAACTTTTAGTAATGTTTTGTTTATAAAAAAAACTGTCAATTCGATTTTTCTTAAAATTTAACCAGAGGTCAAAATGTAATTTTGCGTTGCACAAAATTATTATTCGAGGTGACAAATATTTTTTTTCCTTTTTTTTTTTATTTATAAAAACCCGTTAATTGGATTTTTTTTACCTGTTTGGTATCACGTTACAATATATAATTTAAAAATTAATCAAGTCTCTAGCGTTATTGGTTCGTGAGATATTTAGAATGAACCAAAATGTCACCTTTTTTATAAATTGCTATGGTAAGAAAACCACATACTCCATTCGCGAGTCCTTTCTGCATCTTTCTGCATTATTATCTGTATAACAAAATTTATTTGAAGTCGATATATCTACTGGTTTTTGAAGACGAAAAAAACTTCGCGAACGTACGGACGTATGGACGTACAGACGTATAGAGGTATGAACGTACGAACGTACGTAAACATGCACGCATAGACATCTCTCTAAATATCTTTTATTTCGACTCTAGGGACCTTGAAACGTCGAGAAATGTCAACATTTTCAATTCGACAAATCGGACGGATTACAATAACTTCCTAGGGGAAGTTAAAAATAAATTAATACAAAATTTAATCAAATTTATTAAAAATTCTATGTATTTAAGTATAATTTTTGTTTTCAAAATTCAATTATATTATTAATTTTCCAATAGAAATTCAGATGCTTAAATGTAACTTAGTTTTTCAGAAACATTACAAATACAATTTTTCTTAGAAGAAATATATTAGCAGAGTTAGCAGTTATTAAAAAAAAAAGAAATGTATTCAAAAACCGGTTAGCAAGCCAAGAAATGACGTTACATCTTATGTCAAACTATATATGTAATAAATAGAGCTTAAAATTGGTACATAGAACGTTTTGTATTATTATTGATTTATTTAACAAAGTTTGGAACTATAACACTAAAAATTTACTTAACATAGAAAAATTAAATTAATAATTGAAAAAATTGAAAAATCTGTCTGTCATTTTCTATTAAAATTATTTGTTTGATATTTTTTCATGATTTAAAAATATTTTAACAGTCACTTTTTTTTGGTACGCATACTTATAGTCCAAGAGCCCGGGCCTGCCAGACATACCTTTTATCATAAAAGCTGAAAGTTTGTCTATGTGTGCCTCTAGTACAGGTAAGAACGATCCCCACCCATTTGCTACCTGTTAGCTGCCAAAGGAACCACTACCCAGGTATCATGGGTGGGGATCGTTCTTACCTGTACTACAGGCACACATAGACAAACTTTCAGCTTTTATGATAAAAGGTATGTCTGGCAGGCTCCGGCTCTTGCTCTATTACATTAAGCATAACATTTTTGGAAATTTGATTAAATAAAAATATAAAAATCACAAATAGTAGTAGGTACATAAATTTACATGGTTATGATGAGAGAAATGCACTCTAAGGAGCTGCTAAAATCCACATGATGGCATAACACTAAAAGTGCCATCCAAAAGATAGTGTCTTGGGGAATCGTTTGGTAGGTTTTGAATTAGATTTGATATTGTTGGTGACATAAATATTGAGTAGCTCAAGTTATCTTCAATGATTGTGGCTCGGTAACAGGGTTCATCTGCGTATTGAGACATGCCGACACTGTTCACTACGGTTCCTGCTTTGAACAAGTCCAAAACATCTTTAACAGTAGTGGGAGTTTTAGGATCTTGTTTCGAATTCGCATGAGCTGCCGTCTTACTTTTCCAAATTGAACCTAATAATAAAAATGGCTACAATATGTTGGAAACATTTGGCAAACAAATAAAAAACTCTTATGCTACTTGAACTAAATTAGAAGCTTACCTTTGGAGGGTTCTCACAATCACTTGAACATACATACTTCAATGAAGACTTCGCGTATGTCGCTTTTTTTACTAAAACATTTCCACACTGTTTTTTTATTTCATTTATAGTTTTCATTTTATTTTTTAAACTTTCATTTCTGTATGATTATGAGCGGCACTTGATTTCGGGATCCGAACTAAGTTTTTATTGTGTAGGCCGATTACCGAACTTGCACTATACGCTTTATTATAGCACACATATCTTTTAGATAGTTTAGAATTTCCTCTAAATTTATATAATTGGTATATATAACAGTTCGCTGCGTACTCTTAAGCCTTCACAAAACTCATAATTATAGATCAAATCACTTCGAACATCCATTTTACGACTTTTTCGTACAAAGCAAATAACACAAATGAGTTGCTTGGAACTTTCCTGATAACATTTAGTTACCATCTATTGTTACTCTTATCAAAATTCGAACGGTACATACCGGTTTTTGTTATTGGAAAAATATCAAAACAAATTTGGTCTTAAGTCGCAAAAAAATTGGGCCTTATGACACTTTCTGAAAGCGACATAAGGCCAAACGTTGAAATTTTAAAATTTGGTCTTATGACACTTGCCCTTATGTCACGGCACCGTAATTCCATTCTTGTGGTAGCCCAATCAAGTTGTTGTTGTAGTATTCAAAAAAGATGTATTTTCCCTACATTTCAATTCAAAAGACCCAATTTGTTTTTTTACTTATTACAGTTGCTACAATTTTGATCTTAATCTAAGTTAAGTTTCTTAACAAACAAGCAAACAAAATACAATTAAATATATAAAAAGTATTCTGTAATTCCAATTAATTTAAATTTCAAAAAACTAAATACTCATATGGTATATTCTCAACTTTTGTGTACTTATACTATATTTAGGTATACTCAAGAACCATATAATCAAATTTAATGAAAACAATTAAAATAATCAATTAAATGAAATACGATTTGTTCGAATGTTAAGCAGCTCATAATAAATGGCAATAATTTTAATTTGGTAAAATTTTATTTTGATCATAACGTCAGACATTTCCGGGACACAGCATTCCATAAAAACAACAATTTAAAAAGTTGTCCTAATTAAGCTAATTTTGCATTATTCCATTCCACGATATCACAATTCAGTCAAAAACAAAACAACTTCTTAGAATCATTTGCATTGATCGGCAGCATTCCAAAACCTTCGCAAAAGTAGGTACAATTCCCATCAAATAGCATCGCATCCTAAGACCTCTGGTATTCTACTCCCTTCTCTCTGAACCTGATTCTGAATAAATGGCGCTCTATCCTTCTCCCAGATTCCATCAACCTCCAAATATAATAAACAAAATTAACTTACAAAACACAAAAATAATAAAATATTTTTTAATCAATTTATATTCAGAATTTTATTTGAAATCACCGCAATCATTATTGTGGGAGAGAGAGCTGCTGTTAAAACGGAAAGAGATTTTGTACCATAAAAGATGACAATTTTGGGTTCTGCAGCAAAGACAAGCGCACGGGGAGATTGCCTGACGCTGGCGCTGCTGCCTGGATACTGGCAGAGCCTACGTTCGTTGTACCGCACCACCACTGCTGACCGATACAACAGCGACGCGATATACATACCTGCGTATCTCGTTATTAATTAGCGAAAACAGTAGCTGACAGATTCAAAATGTTTGCTAATTTGGAAATATTTTGTTGTTGTTTTACTCTTCCTGACGTGATTCCGCACGGATTGACTATATGTTGGATAGAGGTAAGTATATGAGGGCCTTGCAGGCAGTCAGTGATATAGTCAGAAATTTAAAGTGGAACTTGGTCCAATTTGAACAAAGCAAACCTTTTAGCATCAGCTTCAGGATCATTTCGTTTTTGGAGGAGATTTTTTTAGCTGGAAAGACAATCTTTGCTTTGGTCTTGGTTTTGGTCTTTTCTTGGTCTTGCTCTGGCCCGGGGCAATTATTTTTTGTTGAATTTTATTGCTGACGCTTGTGGTCAACAAAATGCAAAAAAACAACAACAACAACAAAATAATTCAACCAAAGACAAGCGACCTCTAGAGATAAAGGCTGTGTGTGTAGAAAATTCCGAATAAATTGGGCAACTACTGGAACCGATGATGTGGACACTGGACGGACAGCCTCAGCCAGCGCACAGTCTTCGGAGAAAGATCCCAAGAGATATGTCGATGGAGTTCCAATTAATGAGACACATTTTCGATACCTTATAATCGCCACCAAGAGACGTAGGTATACCTATGTATTTTGTTTTGTTTGCCCTTAGGATGTAATAGTATGCTGAACTGACTAAATGGAAGAAACGAGAGTATGGTTGCCACTATTAGCATATTATTCATATATCTTTTGAGTTGTGTCGTGAAGGAAAAAATACGGAACATATATACATATGTCTTTTGAGATTCAAGTACAAAAAGAGAATAAACTTCCTAAAGATTGAAAAATTTGTTACAAACAAAATTTGTTAAACAAAAATTGAAGAAAAGACACTTTTACTACAAAAGTGGTAACCATGGAATAAAGTCTTCTTCAGTCAATCTGTCTGCATGACTGTTAAGTGAATTTCTTTTTAGTGGGTTCCAACTTCGTTTTGACTTATTTGGGTAAAAATTGTCAACTCAGCGTTGCTAGCTACCGCTACCGCCCGTCAGCATCTCCAACCGGTCAGTAGTTTGTTCTTTTATTCCGAAGATCGACCGAAGTGACCGACGACGACGATGCATGGAAGTTTAAAAACTGAAGACAATTCGACTGACTCTAACGTGTGACGTATCTTTGTCATTCTGAAAGAATCGCTACTACCACAACTTTTGTGAGTTAGCATTTTCATGATGGAGATTTCTTATCTCGATTGGGTCTTAAGTGAAATTAATAATTGTCCGATTTCTCGTAAAGATTCTTATCGTATTTGTTTGCATTTTATTTATTTGAGAATATTATATGTCTAATGGGAGTTGGAGTGCTTCTGGTATGTTACCCAAAAAGAAGCAGTTCTTTCCTTTTTTATTTTAAAGACCCAAGATTTGCTAATTGGAAAATTATTATTAAATGTTTGAGGGTATATAATATACGATTTCTTGTTTATTAGCTGTGAGTTAAACAAGTAAGGTATAGTATAGCGTCAGTGTTATATGTTATATCCATCCTAATGGAAGGTTATGGCAACAAATTGAAAATTTCAGACACGTATTGCGAGAGACATGTTTTCAAAGATCCGCAAGAAGATTCTGCTCATTCTGAATGGAGGGAATATACTTATTTTATGTGCGGTTATATTTGTCGCGTTTAATTGCGCGACGACGACGCGGAATGGTGAAGCACCACCCACGCTTTAATGTTTCATTGAATGTTGATTGGCATTAATACTTACAAGTGGTCGTTAGTGAAATGTACTGTCATTAGTTACGCAAGTTATTGATTTTCTGTCGAAGATGTTACAATCAATGACTATAAGAGAAGACTTAAGGGTCTGACTATTCAAGAAATAAAGAAAAACAAACAACCAATTTTACGAAATGTTAAGGTATGTCGAGGAATTTATAGTTTACGTATATTTACTGGTGTATTTTTATGCATATATATGTGTATATATACATCCACACAAATATTCTTCATAGAGAATTTGTGAAAACTCCATAAACTCCATATTATCCCAAAAAAAAACATTGAGTACATATTGTACTGTTAAGTGCCCGTTAAATAGTACAGAATCATTCATAACAATTTCTAGAACCAGTACAAACATTTTTGTATTTTGATTGAATACTTTTTCACATTTAACTTTAGTAAAGTTTGTCGCTCAGCTCTTTTGTTTTCATAAAAATTAAACGAACTTGGATCACTTTTTCACTCTATTTCTTCACAATGTTAGCTTAAAATTGTTAAATACAGACTTATTGTAATACTTATAGTATAGGAGCTCGCAACGTTTTCGAGCGAGAATTTTAGGTCGGTCAATTTTTTGATATGTTGTCTTACTTGCTTTTACGGTTAGAGTCTGGGCAGTCTGGCTGACGGTAGTGGTTGCGTTTAGGGGGGAGGGGCAATTTAAAAAAATTATTACTTAAAATGGGGAAAAAATAGTTAAAAAATAACGGTAATACTTACAATTAAGTACTATACCTTTTTTTAAAGCCAACACTTTTGTCTATTAGCTTGTTTTTAAGTCAAGTCAAAACTATGCATAGTTTTTGAAAAAAATTGTTTTAAACTCAAAATTTGGTAAAAAAAAGTTAAAAATATAATTTAAAGAGTAATTTTTCAAAACCTTACTACCTTACTATAGTTAAAAAAAAATTTCAACTTCAATATTTCAAAACCTTTTGTTTATATGTAAATATGTTTTTTTTTTAATAATTTGTTGCCCTTATTAATTATTAATCAAAAACTGAAAACTATAGATGGTTTTATGTCTTTTAGTTTTTGAGAAAATTGAAAATAACCACAACTACTATTTTAATTAAATTATTATTTTTTTTTTGCTTGAGTGGTCTTATTTTGATAGTAATAATGGTAGGTGCGAGTTTGGGCGTATGCAACAGTGAAGTGTGTATGGGGTGTATGCTGCCCCCCTGCAACCCCCCTGTTTGGACTCACTATAGGATTTGGGTTGGGTGCAAGGTGTGGTGGGTTCAAGGTGGGGTTGGTGCAAGGGTGCATGCAAAGTCTCTTTTGCATTTAAATAAGCTGGATGTAAGACAAATTAATTTAGCCTTATTCCATTTTTAGTAATCTTCAATTTTCTTGAGAACTAGTAGACATAAAATCATCTAGATTTCAGTTTTTGATCACAAACAAATAAGAGCAATGAATTCTAAAAAAAATAGTAAATAATCTTAAGGTTTTGAAAAATTACTCTTTAAACCATATTTTAAACTTTTTTTTTACCAAATTTTGAGTTTAAAACAATTTTTTCAAAAACTATGCATAGTTTTGACACAAGCTTTAGACAAAAGTGTTGGCTTAAAAAAAGGTATAATACTTAATTGTAAGTATTACCGTTATTTTTTAACTATTTTTTTCCCATTTTAAGTAATAATTTTTTTAAATTGCCCCTCCCCCCTAAACGCAACCACTACCGTCAGCCAGACTGCCCAGACTCTAACCGTAAAAGCAAGTAAGACAACATATCAAAAAATTGACCGACCTAAAATTCTTGTTTTCCAAACGTTGCTAGCTCCCGGACTATTATTTCCTATCAAAACAAACAATTTTCATTTTAAATTTTGTTCATAACTTCAAAAAACAAGAATAAGGTTTAATGTTTAAAACATCTAGTCGAATTTTGGTGTACCAAGTCAATAAATTTTCATACAAATCATAACATTAACTTATAAAGTATATGTCTGTCTGGTGTGGATTAAGCTAAGACCTGAGCAAACGACAAGCTTTATCTTGGATAGGACTTGCAAGGCACAACTTAAGTAAAAATAGAAATCTGAAATTTATAAATTAAGAGTGAATCAAAAGTGGGACTCATTTTTGAAAATAACTAAGAGACAATATTTTTTGTTGAAAGTGAAGAATTCTGGAACTAGTGAGATCATGATGGAATGCTTATTAAGATGATGAAATGAACCGAACAAATTAATGCACAGAAAAGGTCTTAATCTTTAAAACCCTATAAATAAATCCAATAGGTTAAACAACAACCCAGTTGCGAAGCACCAACAAGCATCGGATACGGACGGATTTACTATTGACAACCCACGCAAACGAATTAAGAACAACGAACCCTTAACAGACCTCGAAGAATTAGCGAAGGCCCTAGACTGTTATAAAGCAGACATCACCGCCATTCACGAAATAGGATGGGATGGGCCGGGCAAAAAGAGGATTAAAAACTGCGATATTTACTATGATAACTGCTACCGAGAAAACCAACAGCGCTTATTTGGATGCGAATTTGTCATTGGGGCCAGACTTAGGCAACAAGTCTTGAGCTATAGGTATATCAACGAGCGCCTCATGACCATCCGCATCAAGGCTAAATTCGGCAACATTAGTCTAATATGGGCACACAGGCGGGTTTCCAGAACTAAGGCAAAACAGGGAGATGCTGGGAGAAGATACAACGTCGAACGGCTACAATCGCAAGAGATCGCCAAATCCTTCTCCGACTGAGTTACAAGTAACCTCTCTCGACTCTCTCTGCGGGCAACATTGCCAAGATGCAATCAGAGAATCCGCCTCTGACGTGCTGGGTTCCAAGCAACCAACAACAAACAACCCCTGGTTTGATGAGGAATGTCGGCAGGCAAATGCAGCCAAACAACAGGCACGCAAGGCGGCGCTGCATAAAAGGACGAGAGCTGCTCATGAGCTCTATGAGCAGAAGAGGCGAGAGGAACACCGACTTCTCAGAAGGAAAAAGAGAGAGCATGAGAAGCGTGCGGTCGAAGATGTTGAGAGGTTTAAAAGCAGGAATGAAGTTCGAAAGTTTTATGAACAGATGAAACGAAATTCACAAGTATACATAAACCTAGAACCGAAGGCTGCAAAGACGAAAGTGGAAACATCATAGTGGAACCGCAGTCAATGCTGAGGATATGGAAGGACCACTTCTGCAGACTGTATAACGGCGACGACGAACCGAATTCTGCTGTCAGGCAGGATGATCCATTCAACATAAACGACGAAAGCCAACAATCCCGTCCTCCCGACTTAGACGAAGTAAAGATTGCCATATCTAAGCTGAAGTCTAACAAAGCCGCTGGAGCAGATGAGTTGAATGCTGAGCTCTTCCAAGCAGCTGGAGATGATTTGGTTCCCTACCAAACTCGTCCGTTTGTGCAGGATGACCATGGAGAATTCACGCTGCTCCAACTTAACAGAACCTTTCGATATCAAAAAGGCTTTAGACAAGGTTATGCGTTGTCATGCGATTTTTTTAACATCGTAATTAAAAGAATAGTGCAAAGCTCCCACTTCAACACTAGGGTCAAAAGTCTGTCCAATTACTAGCATATGCTTATGACATTGACATAATCGGAAGAACTCAGCGTGATGTGAATGGGGCTTTTGTGAGTATTGAGGCAGAGGCGGAAAATTGGGTTTAATGGTTAATAAGGGAAAAACAAAGTACATGCTGTCGTCAAGAAAGGACTTACAACAACGACATCTCGGTCAAAACATCAGCATCGACAGACGTAACTTTGAGATATTCAAGGACTTCGTCTACCAAGGCCTCTCAAAATAGAACGGATGTAACGCCATTGTGACTGAAGCAAAGCCTTTCAAAAATGCAGGTACAATTTAATAAAGCTTCATTATTAGATACCAATCCTTAACATTAACAAAAACTTTAACTATAAGAGCTCCTCAAATGTATCGAGTATTTTCTCGCAAATATAGGTGTTAAATAAAAGCACCAAAATAGTATAAATTTGAATAAAAGAGCAAGAATTGTTGTCATTTATAAAAGACAACAACGGTAATCCCTTCTTCGATAATACCAGTGAACTGGCAACGATTGACACAAAATGTCTCTCTAACTTTATAAAAGCACAAAATGGTTTGTTTAAATTCATTACTCTCCCATGAGTAACCTCATTAGTGGTATCACAATGGACCCTTGAGGTCTAAGTGAGTCAATGACATCTAGACAGCCACTCCAACCTAACCTAACCTAACCTAACCTAGTATGATGTGTATAGAGTGTACCTACAGCAAAATTCAACTACAGTCGATTTCGCGTAGTTTAAAACAATTAGAGCTTCCGCCCTTGCAAACTTCTATTTAGACAATTATCCGTCATGACTGGAGCCTGAACGAACGAAAGATGAAGAAAGAACTATGTTGGCAAGGAGCAGTTAATGGTTACCCTAAAAATTATTTTTGGATAAGCCAAAATTCATAGCTTTGGACAAAGTTTGAGGGTGGACCATTGGTCAAATTGGGCCTAATTTGTTTACCCGAATCATGTTAAACTAGATATTTTGAATGCGCTTAGAGTATCACCCATGTGAATGAATATATGAATCATATTTTATTCTACAACAAATGATATCGGAGGGTTTGAACCACCGATTCTGTTAACCTCAAATGATCTAACAGCATTAACCATCAAGAGCATACTTATCTTCACCTAGCTCTTTCCCAACATCACAATAACACACCGCCAAACCTAATCATAAATGAATCGTCCCCCATATTTTGTTTGCTGGTTAATAAAATATATATAAAATATGTTTACATTTTATTTCTCCACTTTATAAACACAAGCTGAGTAATTGGCTAAGAGATCATAAAAATATGTTAATTTAACCAATTTTGTGTCCGATTCGTAGAATTTCTTGCCATGTCTGCTGTCTGCATGCAACATAATTGGATCTCGAAACGAATGAATTTTAATATTTTTTATTCGCGGCAATAAATTAAAAGAAATTGTTGATAGTACCTGCACCATATAGAGTGTACAATACAACGCAAGTTCGTCATGCTTACCCTCGCATACCTCAAATATACATATGTATATAAAGAGCCATTCAATATAATGTATACTTCGACTTGTATACGTATGAAACGACAATCAATAAATCAATATTTTGTATTGATAAAGTCTCCAAGGCCTCAATCATTATAATAATTGGCCAATGTGCATAACATAACCCCAATGGCCTGGAACTGGAATACATTTGCCACAGCATAATACAAACCAACCACAAACTAACTTATATACAGAATAAGATCAAGCGGGGGCTATGCTATTGAGATCCCTTGATCCGATGAAGTCAAAAGCAGGCTTATACAAAAGAGAAGCCAACGCAACCGCGCAACCATATTACATGACATTACTATACGGGCTTACGAATATCCCCAGCAGTAGAATGGGCTTCACCTTCCACCATCAGGCGAGCTTATAAGCTGTGGTGACGTCTTGTAGTGGTTTCATACATACATCAGGAAGATGGTGCACATCAGCAGCGCTTCCAGCACAGAGCCCACATATCATACTCGAGTCCGCAGAGACCTTCTGAACGACCAATTAGCGAGATGATAGAAAATATGTCAATTTCTGCTTTATGTGATCGAAGATGATTCCGATGAGGATGATGATGACAATGACAGGAGCTTCAGTTCCTTGCCTCCTCGTAAAACAAAACAACAAAGAAAAGCAATGGTGCTGTGTAGAACAATAAATCCGATGGCTATGCTAGAAGTCAACTAGGAGAGAATCTATTGTTTGAAAATATAAAAGAATGATAATCTAATTTCAATACCGCATCTAAAAGCGAGGCCTGGCTTTTGAAGCTTTGATAGTAGTAGTATAGTAGTAACGGACTGAAGACCTACTTATTCACTTTTGAAAAGCCAATTGTTTAAAAGGAGATGAGGGAGAACAATTGAATTGTTAGGAAAAATAATATACAAGGTCAGTAAATATGGAAAGGTAGCCATATTTACTTATAGGATATGCGACTATACACCTAAGAGAACAAGATTTTTAATTTCCTCGGACCCATATTCACATTGCCTTAGTCAAAGTACACAGAACGAAAAAAGTCATCCTATTAAATATTTTGACTATTTGGTAGTCAATTTTCAGCCGATAACCCTGATAGTCAATATAATAATTCTCGATAGCCAATCTTTGTAGTCAATATGACAACTGCGTTAGTCAATAGGACAATTTTTGCTGTAAACCGTAATTCTCGATAGTCAATTTTGGTAGTCAATATGACAACCACGGTAGTCAATATGAAAACTGCGGTAGTCAAAATGACAACTGCGTTAGTCAATATGACAATTTTTGCTGTAAACCGTAATCTTGTTTGACTGCCTGATAGTCAATATATCAATTCTCGATAGTCAATGTTGGTAGTAAATATGACAACCACGGTAGTCAATATGATAACTGCGTTAGTCAATATTACAATTTTTGCTATAAACCGTAATCTGGTTTGACTGCCTGATAGTCAATATAACAATTCTCGATGGTCAATTTTGGTAGTCAATATGACAACCACGGTAGTCAATATGACAACTGCATTAGTCAATATGACAATTTTTGCTGTAAACCGTAATCAGGTTTGACTACCTGATAATCAATATAACAATTCTCGATAGTCAATGTTGGTAGTCAATATCACAACCACGGTAGTCAATATGACAACTGCGTTAGTCAATAGGACAATTTTTACTGTAAACCGTAATTCTCGATAGTCAATTTTGGTAGTCAATATGACAACCACGGTAGTCAATATGAAAACTGCGGTAGTCAATATGACAATTTTTGCTGTAAACCGTAATCTGGTTTGACTACCTGATAGTCAATATAACAATTCTCGATAGTCAATGTTGGTAGTCAATATGACAACTGCGGTAGTCAATAGGACAACTGCGGTAGTCAATATGAGAACTGCGTTAGTCAATAGGACAATTTTTGCTGTAAACCGTAATTCTCGATAGTTAATTTTGGTAGCCAATATGACAACCACGGTAGTCAATATGACAACTGCAGTAGTCAATATGAAAACTGTGGTAGTCAATATGACACTTGCGGCAGTCAATATGACAATTTTTGCTGTAAACCGTAATCTGGTTTGACTGCCTGATAGTCAATATAACAATTCTCTATAGTCAATTTTGGTAGTCAATATGAGAACCACGGTAGTCAATATGACAACTGCGTTAGTCAATAGGACAATTTTTGCTGTAAACCGTAATTCTCGATAGTTAATTTTGGTAGCCAATATGACAACCACGGTAGTCAATATGACAACTGCAGTAGTCAATATGAAAACTGTGGTAGTCAATATGACACTTGCGGCAGTCAATATGACAATTTTTGCTGTAAACCGTAATCTGGTTTGACTGCCTGATAGTCAATATAACAATTCTCTATAGTCAATTTTGGTAGTCAATATGAGAACCACGGTAGTCAATATGAAAACTGTGGTAGTCAATATGACAATTGCGGCAGTCAATATGACAATTTTTGCTGTAAACCGTAATCTGGTTTGACTGCCTGATAGTCAATATAACAATTCTCTATAGTCAATTTTGGTAGTCAATATGAGAACCACGGTAGTCAATATGACAACTGCGTTAGTCAATAGGACAATTTTTGCTGTAAACCGTAATTCTCGATAGTTAATTTTGGTAGCCAATATGACAACCACGGTAGTCAATATGACAACTGCAGTAGTCAATATGAAAACTGTGGTAGTCAATATGACACTTGCGGCAGTCAATATGACAATTTTTGCTGTAAACCGTAATCTGGTTTGACTGCCTGATAGTCAATATAACAATTCTCTATAGTCAATTTTGGTAGTCAATATGAGAACCACGGTAGTCAATATGACAACTGCGTTAGTGAATAGGACAATTTTTACTGTAAACCGTAATTCTCGATAGTCAATTTTGGTAGTCAATATGACAACTGCGGTAGTCAATAGGACAACTGCGGTAGTCAATATGAGAACTGCGTTAGTCAATAGGACAATTTTTGCTGTAAACCGTAATTCTCGATAGTTAATTTTGGTAGTCAATATGACAACCACGGTAGTCAATATGACAACTGCAGTAGTCAATATGAAAACTGTGGTAGTCAATATGACAATTGCGGCAGTCAATATGACAATTTTTGCTGTAAACCGTAATCTGGTTTGACTGCCTGATAGTCAATATAACAATTCTCTATAGTCAATTTTGGTAGTCAATATGAGAACCACGGTAGTCAATATGAAAACTGTGGTAGTCAATATGACAATTGCGGCAGTCAATATGACAATTTTTGCTGTAAACCGTAATCTGGTTTGACTGCCTGATAGTCAATATAACAATTCTCTATAGTCAATTTTGGTAGTCAATATGACAACCACGGTAGTCAATATGAAAACTGCGGTAGTCAATATGACAATTTTTGCTGTAAACCGTAATCTGGTTTGACTACCTGATAGTCAATATAACAATTCTCGATAGTCAATGTTGGTAGTCAATATGACAACTGCGGTAGTCAATAGGACAACTGCGGTAGTCAATATGAGAACTGCGTTAGTCAATAGGACAATTTTTGCTGTAAACCGTAATTCTCGATAGTTAATTTTGGTAGCCAATATGACAACCACGGTAGTCAATATGACAACTGCAGTAGTCAATATGAAAACTGTGGTAGTCAATATGACAATTGCGGCAGTCAATATGACAATTTTTGCTGTAAACCGTAATCTGGTTTGACTGCCTGATAGTCAATATAACAATTCTCTATAGTCAATTTTGGTAGTCAATATGAGAACCACGGTAGTCAATATGACAACTGCGTTAGTCAATAGGACAATTTTTACTGTAAACCGTAATTCTCGATAGTCAATTTTGGTAGTCAATATGACAACCACGGTAGTCAATATGAAAACTGCGGTAGTCAATATGACAATTGCGGTAGTCAATATGACAATTTTTGCTGTAAGCCGTAATATGGTTTGACTACCTGATAGTCAATATAACAATTCTAGATAGTCAATATGACAACCACGGTAGTCAATATGACAACTGCGGTAGTCAATAGAACAACTGCGGTAGTCAATATGACAACTGCGTTAGTCAATAGGACAATTTTTGCTGTAAACCGTAATTCTCGATAGTTAATTTTGGTAGTCAATATGACAACCACGGTAGTCAATATGAAAACTGCGGTAGTCAATATGATAATTGCGGTAGTCAATATGACAATTTTTGCTGTAAACCGTAATCTGGTTTGACTACCTGATAGTCAATATAACAATTCTCGATGGTCAATTTTGGTAGTCAATATGACAACTGCGGTAGTCAATATGACAACTGCGGTAGTCAATATGACAATTTTTGCTGTAAACCGTAATCTGGTTTGACTACCTGATAGTCAATATAACAATTCTAGATAGTCAATATGACAACCACGGTAGTCAATATGACAACTGCGGTAGTCAATAGAACAACTGCGGTAGTCAATATGACAACTGCGTTAGTCAATAGGACAATTTTTGCTGTAAACCGTAATTCTCGATAGTTAATTTTGGTAGTCAATATGACAACCACGGTAGTCAATATGAAAACTGCGGTAGTCAATATGATAATTGCGGTAGTCAATATGACAATTTTTGCTGTAAACCGTATTCTGGTTTGACTACCTGATAGTCAATATAACAATTCTCGATGGTCAATTTTGGCAGTCAATATGACAACTGCGGTAGTCAATATGACAACTGCGGTAGTCAATAGGACAACTGCGTTAGTCAATATGACAATTTTTGCTGTAAACCGTAATCTGGTTTGACTGCCTGATAGTCAATATAACAATTCTCGATAGTCAATGTTGGTAGTTAATATGACAACCACGGTAGTCAATATGACAACTGCGGTTGTCAATAGGACAACTGTGGTAGTCAATATGACAACTGCGTTAGTCAATAGGACAATTTTTACTGTAAACCGTAATTCTCGATAGTCAATTTTGGTAGTCAATATGACAACCACGGTAGTCAATATGACAATTTTTGCTGTAAACCGTAATCTGGTTTGACTGCCTGATAGTCAATGTAACAATTCTCGATAGTCAATGTTGGTAGTCAATATGACAACCACGGTAGTCAATATGACAACTGCGGTAGACAATATGACAACTGCGTTAGTCAATATGACAATTTTTGCTGTAAACCGTAATCTAGTTTGACTACCTGATAGTCAATATAACAATTCTCGATGGTCAATTTTGGTAGTCAATATGACAACTGCGGTAGTCAATATGACAACTGCGTTAGTCAATATGACAATTTTTGCTGTAAACCGTAATCTAGTTTGACTACCTGATAGTCAATATAACAATTCTCGATAGTCAATATTGGTAGTCAATATGAACACCACGGTAGTCAATATGACAACTGCGGTAGTCAATAGGACAACTGCGGTAGTCAATATGACAACTGCGTTAGTCAATAGGACAATTTTTGCTGTAAACCGTAATTCTCGATAGTCAATTTTGGTAGTCAATATGACAACCACGGTAGTCAATATGAAAACTGCGGAAGTCAATATGAAAACTTCGGTAGTCAATATGACAATTGCGGTAGTCAATATGACAAGTTTTGCTGTAAACCGTAATCTGGTTTGACTACCTGATAGTCAATATAACAATTCTCGATGGTCAATTTTGGTAGTCAATATGACAACCACGGTAGTCAATATGACAATTTTTGCTGTAAACCGTAATCTGGTTTGACTGCCTGATAGTCAATGTAACAATTCTCGATAGTCAATGTTGGTAGTCAATATGACAACCACGGTAGTCAATATGACAACTGCGGTAGACAATATGACAACTGCGTTAGTCAATATGACAATTTTTGCTGTAAACCGTAATCTAGTTTGACTACCTGATAGTCAATATAACAATTCTCGATGGTCAATTTTGGTAGTCAATATGACAACTGCGGTAGTCAATATGACAACTGCGTTAGTCAATATGACAATTTTTGCTGTAAACCGTAATCTAGTTTGACTACCTGATAGTCAATATAACAATTCTCGATAGTCAATATTGGTAGTCAATATGAACACCACGGTAGTCAATATGACAACTGCGGTAGTCAATAGGACAACTGCGGTAGTCAATATGACAACTGCGTTAGTCAATAGGACAAATTTTGCTGTAAACCGTAATTCTCGATAGTCAATTTT
This sequence comes from Eupeodes latifasciatus, assembly GCA_920104205.1. Classification (NCBI taxonomy): domain Eukaryota; kingdom Metazoa; phylum Arthropoda; class Insecta; order Diptera; family Syrphidae; genus Eupeodes; species Eupeodes latifasciatus. The sequence continues at coordinate 394,434,790 of OV049924.1, forward strand.
GGTAGTCAATATGACAACCACGGTAGTCAATATGAAAACTGCGGAAGTCAATATGAAAACTTCGGTAGTCAATATGACAATTGCGGTAGTCAATATGACAATTTTTGCTGTAAACCGTAATCTGGTTTGACTACCTGATAGTCAATATAACAATTCTCGATGGTCAATTTTGGTAGTCAATATGACAACTGCGGTAGTCAATATGACAACTGCGTTAGTCAATATGACAATTTTTGCTGTAAACCGTAATCTAGTTTGACTACCTGATAGTCAATATAACAATTCTCGATAGTCAATTTTGGTAGTCAATATGACAACCACGGTAGTCAATATGAAAACTGCGGAAATCAATATGACAATTGCGGTAGTCAATATGACAATTTTTGCTGTAAACCGTATTCTGGTTTGACTACCTGATAGTCAATATAACAATTCTCGATGGTCAATTTTGGCAGTCAATATGACAACTGCGGTAGTCAATATGACAACTGCGGTAGTCAATAGGACAACTGCGTTAGTCAATATGACAATTTTTGCTGTAAACCGTAATCTGGTTTGACTGCCTGATAGTCAATATAACAATTCTCGATAGTCAATGTTGGTAGTTAATATGACAACCACGGTAGTCAATATGACAACTGCGGTAGTCAATAGGACAACTGTGGTAGTCAATATGACAACTGCGTGAGTCAATAGGACAATTTTTGCTGTAAACCGTAATTCTCGATAGTCAATTTTGGTAGTCAATATGACAACCACGCTAGTCAATATGAAAACTGCGGTTGTCAATATGACAACCACGGTAGTCAATATGACAATTTTTGCTGTAAACCGTAATCTGGTTTGACTGCCTGATAGTCAATGTAACAATTCTCGATAGTCAATGTTGGTAGTCAATATGACAACCACGGTAGTCAATATGAAAACTGCGGTAGTCAATATGACAGTTTTTGTTGAAAACCGAAATCTAATTTGACTACTGGGTAGTCAATATAACAATCCTCGATAGTCAATTTTGGCAGTCAATATGACAGCCAAATTGTCGTATTGACTATCGAAGTTGTTCTATTGACTACTTTTGTTGTCATATTGACTACCCAAAATTGACAATCGAAAATTATTCTATTGAATTTCCAGTAGTCAAATTTTTAAAATAAGGTTGTCATATTGACTATTTTGGTAGTCAATGCGATAATTTGGCCAAATTTCATGTTGACTATCGACGATTGTTAATATGACAACTTTTTTTTTCTGTGTAGTGAAGCAATGACATCTTAGAATTAAAGTTGATTCATTGGCAATCAATTTTTGGAAAACGGTTTTCTTGCTTTTTGCTTATTGATTCTTGGGTTTCAAAAAAAGTACACATTGTAAATATATTTTTAGTACAGACACTTATGGTCATAAATTAAATATGGGCAGAATAATAAATAATCATCGGTCGAACTTATATCAAATAAATAAAACGCTGATTTGTTTGCCTTGAAAGAATCCTGACAGCCAATTACCCGCATTATTATAAACTATTTTACCTGTCGCTTTGGTGGCAATGGAATGGCGATGGCATCGCGCCCCAAGTCAAGAAGTATATACAGTCGCTTCTGCCAAGCTTGGGTTTTGTGCTGACTATAAGCCCCCAAGGGGGTACCTATATTCGAATGAAATTTAAATCCGTAAAATGTGACAGCGTTGTCGTCGTAGTCGTCGTAGTCGTCGTTGTTGTCGCATCGTGTCCGTCCCATTCCGTCGCATCTCGTAGCATCTTTGGAAGAATATAGAAGCTTGTTGTTAATGCTCGACTTGAAAATTCCAGAGAGATGAAATCCTTTTATCACCTCGCTGCCATCTTTAATTGTTAGCAAGCACAATGTAGCCCATTCTTCGGCTTCTATACACTTTCAGCTTCTGGTGTTTTGTTGTTGTCACCTTGAACGTTTGTTCTTAATATCCCGTCAGCCATGTTTTTTTGTTGTTGTTGTTGGGTTTTCTTTTAAATCCCGTCGTAGTCTAAGTCGAAGTCGTATATGCGTTATAGCGTCACTGACTTTGTCCAATGTTTGTTGTTAATACGATTATTAAATATGCACAAAGGGGCACAGTGTTTTGTGTCCAACTTGACTTTATTTCGCGTATAACCGGAGGCACAAACAATGCTTCTCACTTCTGTTCCTTACGTGGGGGGTTAGGAAGAGGAAGTTGTTTGGGCTTGGAGGAGAGACTTTTATTTGAATTACGATTGTAATAAGTGCTCATTCCACAAGAATGGGACATTTGTGTACCTATAATAGAAATGTTGTTTAGACAAAGGTACCTTCCATGGTATGAGAAGGATTATTCTTACTTATTAAAAGTTGCATGGACGACATGGCTTAGTGAAGTTGTCAGATTTTACCCACAAATATGGGAACCAATCATAATAATTGGATGTTTTACCTAATGAATTCAATGCAGATGTCATATTTTGTGTGTAGGTTATTATAAGAAATGTTGGAGATTGAACATAGTTTTAAGTGGTTAAATGCCATTTTACGCACTTTAAACAGTTGTTTTTTGAAACTGTCTTCAAAAATAAAAATGTTTAATGGTTCTTGTTTTCTTTAAAATAAACATTGAGCAAGGACCAATATTATTTTTTTATGTATCTAAGAATTGTTTTTAAATATTTAGTTAAGGGTTTTTATGTTTAAAGGTTAAGAACTTTAAATTGGCTACACTGTTCTTACTGACGATTATTTTGTTAACTGTCAAGTAATTTATTTTTAGTTAGATTTTGATTTTTATATAAATGAACTGATCCTTGGACAACTCTTCGAAATTGTTCAAATTTAGCGATGAAGCTCACTTTTGGTTGACTGAATACGTCAATAAACAAAACTGCCGTATTTGAAGTGACTGTTTGGAGGGACATGGCAGCAGTGCGCGGTGCAACAAATTTCAAAGCTCTTGCCGCAATTGATTTATTGAAGGAAACGCCTGACAGCCATAGCCGCATAGTTTCACATTGTGGACCAGTGAATTGGAATCTATGATCGTTTGATTTAACGCGCGCCGGCCGCTTGACTATTTACTGTGATGATATGTGAATTCACTACCCTACGCCGATAAGCCCGAAACAATTGTTCACTTGAAGGACAACCTTTGCCAAGTTATTGTCGATATACGGCCACAAATGTCATCGAGAATTGCACTTCAGGTTAGACTACGTCCGAGCAAGCCATAGCTGTCATATGCCAAAATAAAATTTAAATTATAATGCTCAGAATTATTATTATGCTCTTATTATAATGCTCTTTAATTTTATTCCATTTCAAATGTATATGCCTCTAAGAAAAACACCCTTTATATGCAAATATACCATTGTCATTATGCCTTAAAATTATGTTTGTGTTAATGTGTGACATAAAAAGTTTAAGAATTGTTTGTAATCATAATTTCGGAATTTTAAAATAGTGTCTGGTACTCGTCTTTTTATCCCAATCGTGAGCTAATCTTTCAATTATTAAAGCAACCTAAGATATATGAATAGGAAGGCAAGCTCTTTGTCTATTGTCAGGAAGAACTCAAACAGCTTATACATTAATTAAATAGAATCTATAAAACAATAAAATAAATTTACGTCGCCTGGAATTTGTAGGTTGTCTTGTACAATGCATTGACATTTTTTGTAAAAAAATAAAAGTAAAGATTTCCTAATCTTTCTCATAAGTTTATTTTTTTGAATCTTGTATAAAGAGCCACCTTTACAATTTTTTAAATACAGGGTTGCGCACAAATCATGCTACAAAACTAAAACGTAAGAACTTTTTTTTGTGTGAGTAATCGGTTTTTTTCTTATTTTGCAGCTTACTATTTTGATTTATCAAAATGAACGTTTGGGACACTTAAAAAAGAATTTGGATAGTGCAACAGTATCATGCTTTGCAGTCTGTCATTTTAGTCCAAAGGGAATTAAGGCGGGAGTTTGGCGGTAGATGGGCTATTATGAGGCTGGTGAACATGTTTGTCGAATCAGCGAATACTTCAAGATGACTTAAACTTGTTTCCATACAAAATCCAATGGTGTAACAGTAACTGTCAATGGGGACCGTTATTTAAAGCTGTTGAATGAGTTTTTTAACCGAAGACGTATCCCATTAAACAGCATTTGGTGCCAGGAAGATGGAGCAACTGTACATATAGCCCGACTAGTTATGGAGCTCCAACGAAAATTCACAAACAAATTTATTTCCAGGAACTCAACTTCTCGCTGGCCCCAAAGTCACCTGACTTGACTGCTATTTAAAAAAAAAAAATTAATTTTCTACCCAATAAGAATAAATAAATGAAATACTCTGAATTAAAAAAAAAGTACTTGAATTTCTTAGGTAAGGTTAGGTAAAAGTGTTTGTCCATGATGGAATAGTACACACTTAGGCAAGTTTAATGGCCCATTGTGATACCACATGAATCTTGAGGCTTTCTCCTAAGCTTCAATGAAACCAGTTTGAGTCCCTTACGAAACTTGAGAGGCTGATTATGCTAATATGATTTAGATCGTTTAGATCGTTATAGAAGAATTCTCCTAGGTAATTCTTGCGTTTTTGAGCTAGAGCAGGGCATGTACAGAGAAGGTGAAGAACTGTTTCCTCCTCTTCCTCGTCCATACAGCTTCTGCAAGTGTCATTTGAGAATACCCATATCCGCGTGGCGTGCTTTCCTATTATACAGTGTCCGGTTATGGCACCTATTATTGATCTTATATGCGATCTGCTAAGAGATAGCAAGCACTTTGATCGCTTTAAATCTAGTGTTGGCCAGATGTTTTTTGAATTTCTTAATGCAGCGCAATTGGTGCCCCACCCTGTATCTTAACTAATAATTCAATATACAACTTTAGTTATGGCTAAGTAATTTTGAACGAAATCTTTCACTCACAATATCTGTTTGAACACAGTGTTCGAGAAAGCTAAGTTGACAATCTATTGGGTATTAGATCAAGGTGACGTTGAACAAAAATTGTAAACCAGATGCGGTCTCAAAAAAAAAGTAAAAAAAAAAGTGCAAAATTTTCTTCTCTCGCCATTTTTTTGAAATCGGCCTCAAAATATTATCCTTAAACCGATCTCAAAGCTAGAAACTTTTAAAATGTTGATCTATTGCATTTTTAAAAAGTGAGCAAATTATTTATCTAAAGAGAACAGGTGATTTTGCATCAAGTCTCTAAGTAGACTGATATTTGGATAAAGCCGATTTTCTCTCATATTTTTCAGTTATTTTACTTGTTCATGGTGCAATAAGGCCGAATATTGAAGTTAGATATTTTTATTCACTTTTGAAAACCGCAATGAAACAATTCGGATTTATTACTAAGGTATATGATATGTAAGAAACTTTGAATTTTTAAGAATTGCCGGATAAAGCATTTTGATTTAAATTATACTCGAAAAGGGTTAACAGTCAAAATATTTTAGAAGTCTGTGATTTTGAAACTATTTATTCGGTTTTTATAACAATCACACCAGATGTCAAAAACGTTATTCTTCGTTGCCTAAAATTATTTTGGATGCCATATAATGTTGTGATCGTTAAATATTCGAGGTGATACATATTTGTTTTCATTTCGTTTGATCAACAAAAATTTAGTTGTTTTTTTTTTTCAAGTATGATATGAAATTTAATTCAAATCGATGGTTCGTGAGATATTAAGGGCCAATGAGATTTGTCCAGTGCCGAGCTAGACCTTTGGAGGCCCTGTATCCAATTTTTTTTTGACCTCCCCCCCCCCCCACCTCTTACCAAAACTGGGTCATAGGTAGGTAGGTAGAAATGGCGATCTCAGGGCAGACCTAGCCTGAGATCCAATTAGCGCTGTAGTGCGCCGTTTTGATACCAAAACTCGTTTGACCTGTGAAAGAAAGGAGAAGATTTATAGCGATTAAATTAGAGCCATTTTGTCGCATTGAGAAAAGAGATTAGGTCTCTAATCTTTGTCTCAGATAGCTCATCCAGTTCGTGAAAGAATGCTTTCCCAAAGCATTTCCTTCTAGTGCTTGCCAAGGCAGGACATTTGCAGAGGAAATGGATTATCGTTTCACTTTCTCTTTGGTCGCCGCAACTACGGCAAAAGGTGTTATAAGAGATACCCAACTTCTCTGCATGAACTCCTATGGGCCAATGTCCGGTACAAACCGCAACAATCCTGGCTATGTCTTGCCTTGGCCTGCATAGAAGATCGTTTGTACGGGTTTTATTATAGGTGGGCCATATCTTCCTAGATATAATACAGTTGGGTAAATTGCTCCACCTTCGGTTTGATTCAGTTTGGTAGATGGAAAAGATTTTACCCTTCATAGCACCAAGAGGAATGTTAACCATTTCCGCAAGTGAGCTATGAAGGGCCAATCCTTGCCTGGCTAGCTTGTCGGCCCGTTCATTTCCCACGATACCACTATGGCCCGGAACCCAGATCAGGGTGATACCGAGGTTAATGTTCAGGCTCGCAAGCTCATCGCGACATTGCTGGACCAATTTAGATGAGGATGTAGCCGAGTTAATGGCTTTGATAGCTGCCTGACTGTCTGTGAAGATAGCCGCATTTCGGTTTTGGTTTGGGCTTTGTTTAAGAATCTTACATGCCTCCCTAATTGCCAGCAGTTCAGCCTGAAAAACACTAGCAAAGTCAGGAAGCCTAAAGGATTTAGCTACATTTAGGGACTCAGAAAAGATCCCAGAACCAACTCCGCACTCCATCTTTGAGCCGTCAGTAAAGATGGTTGTATCGAAACCTATCGACACGATGTCATCCTCCCAATCCTCTCTGGATGGGAAAAAGACCTTAAAACCCCTACTAAGGCTCAAAGAAGGAGTGCAGTAGTCAGTGTCTACCGAGATAATATCTGAGGGAATCAATTTCGCTGTGTTGCTGTGACCATAAGGTTTTGACAACCAGCTGTTTGATTCCTTCAGTCTAATAGCGCTGCAGGAAACTATGTATTTAATAAAAAGGTCGATTGGTAGAAGATCCATAATAACGTTTAAGGCGTCCGTTGGGCAAGTACGCATGGCCCCTGTGGTTCCCACGCAAGCTGTTCTCTGAACCTTCTTTAGCTTATCGATATTATAGGCTTTGCTAAGAGCAGGCCACCACACAATCGAACCATAAGTTAAGATTGGTCGTACTACGGCTGTGTACGTCCATAAAATCATCCTCGACTGAAGTCCCCACTTTTTGCCGAAAGTTTTGCTGCAGGCGTAGAAGGCAACACAGGCCTTCTTAACACGCACTTCAATATTTAGTTTCCAGTTTAATTTTGGGTCGAGTATAACTCCCAAATATTTTGCACTGGAAGACAATGATAGGATTTGACCGTTGAATCGAGGTAGCGTGAAGGGCGGTACTTTAGTTTTGGTGGTAAAGAGCATCAGTTCAGTTTTACTTTGGTTAACACCTAGACCACAACTAGTGGCCCAGCTGCTAACTTTCTTCAAAGCTGACTCTGTGATTTCACTAATCACAGAGGTGTACTTTCCTGACACCAATAGCACCAAATCATCCGCATAGGCTACCGCCTTCACTCCACATCTCTCTATTTTAACGAGAATTGTATCCATGACCAGAAGCCACAGAAGAGGCGAAAGGACGTGTTTTGTTGCGGTTGTATTGCCTAGAGTGGCTTGAATCTTCCTACCTTGAAATCTTTGCTGAGTTTGTCCAATCAAAATGTCCAAGCAGGAATAGTAAATATTGACTTTGAAGTAAATTTCCGGATCAGAAATTCTATAATCTTCTGCCAACTCATCAAAAAAGCGCTTCGTTATTTTCCTCCTGATTTATTTTTTTCTTGATCTCAATATCTCTTTTTTCTTTATTTTTTCTTTTCAGAGCTCCACTTAGATACTCCCTTTTATTTTCACTCATTTTTCCACAAAAATAATATTTTAAGCAACGTACAAAAATATCTAATTACAAATAATCACAAAAAACTTTAGAGTAAATTTTTAAAATGTATATCCACGCAGAGACAGATTAAACATTTCAGTTAACGTGTTGAAATTCGTTTTGCCTAGTTCACTCAGACAATTAACGGGACTTTTTTTTATTGCAGATACATACAGGGTTCGGAATGGAGTATTCGAATTTTTCAGCTGTTAGTTCATGCAAAAAAGATACACAGGAAAAAAATATTTGACGCCTGTAAAAAATGATAATCGGAACATTTTTTTGTAATAAAACTTTATTAAATATTTATGTGAATTTATTTACACACGTCTTGTGCTCTGTATCTTTGGGGGCCCCTATATCTTGGAGGCCCTGTTACATGGATACAGCTGATACAGCGGTAGCTACGCCACTGGATTTGTCCATATTTATATTAATGTACGTAGATTGGCAACCCTGGAACGCTAACGTCTAGAAGTATTTTGTAAATAAGCTCCCTTAAATTTGTGAATTTTAACTGATTTTAAAGTTTTTTTTTTAAAGAAACAATTTGAAAGTGAAAATTAAGCCACTTGAAAGTTATATACTCAAAGGTGAGCATACATTTTATTAAATAAGTAAGTGTAAATCGCATAAATGATGGGAATAAAAAGAACACCACCAAAAAACAACAACAATAAAACTGCAAAAAATGTCCATCCATCGCAAGGTCCTAAAACCAAGAGACCATTTTCTGAGATTTCGCCTTTACACCAATCAACTTCGGAAGAAATAATGTCACAACAAAACTCAGATGTCGGAAACATGCAGATAGTTGATCTTAAATCCATGATCGAGACTTCGCTAGCAACTATTCTCGATGTTAGACTGCAAAACCTTCCAACAAAGGCAGACCTCATAGAAATAACAACAAAAGGGCAGTCATTAGAACAAAGCAATGCAGCGCTTCTGTCAAATTTACATCTAATGGAGGACAGGTGCGTTGAACTAGAGCGCCAAGTAGAAATTCTCGAAAGGAAATCCATAGAGAATAACTTAGTTCTGCATATTCCATCGCAGGACAACGAGCAGCAAGCAATAGAAACTGCTAAAAAGGTGTGCATGAATTTACTGCGACAAGAAAACACTACAAACATAAAACGAACACGGATAATTCGCTCCAGAGACAACAGAATAGCAAATGTTGTTGTAGAAATGCAGGAATCTGAGGATGTACCGTGCATATTGAAGAATGCTAAAGAGCTGAAAAACAGTGGGATATCCATCCATCGAGACTACACGAAAGCTGCACGAGATAAAAGGAGACGACTAATACAAATAAAAACAGATATAGTCACAAAAAACAGAAACGCTAGAGTTCTAATTCGCGGACAAACATTACAAGTCAACAATAACACATTTTATTTTGATCACAACAATAAACTCAAATGCGACGAAGAAGATGGAATACATATGCTACAGCAATTGATTTGTGACAGCGAAACTGACAGTTTATTCACCACACGTCAGAATGCACAATATACCAAGGATGTAAACACAATGCCTTCGACCAGTGCTGTCGTTAGTACTCCTAAACATAATATTTAGTACTAAAGCCGTCTGCCAACCAAAAATTTTATGTAATGATTTTAGTTATAATAAGTTAGAATTCTTTAAGATATTATCCTACAATGTGTCAGGGCTACTTAATAAATCACTTTTTACCGAGTTTTATAAATGTGTGAATAATTTTGAATTTGTATTTTTATATGAGACATTCTTGACGGAAAATTATTTTAAAAATGTTGAGAATAAGCTAATAGATTATGATTTTAAGTGGATTCCTGCAGTAAGAACTCATACGAGGGGTAGAGCAAGTGGAGGCTGTTTCTTCGGATTCAAGAAAAATCTCAATGGTATCAAATGCGAGTTTCATACACATAATGCAGCATCATGTGTGAAATTGAAAATGGAAAACAAGATTTTGTGGATAATACCTCTTTACTTAAATTGCAACAACTGGGAAACTGACTTCGAGCAACTAACCGAGCTACTAAACAACAGAAATGCGTCAAACGTTTTAATGATCGGAGATTTCAATGCAAGGGTTGGACAAGAAACAGGTGTGATGAACGCAATCAATGGAATAAATAGGCGATCAAAGGATTCAGTATGCAATGCAAGGGAAAAAAAACTCTTAGAGCTCTGCGATTCTTTTGGCCTTCGAATTCAAAATGGAACTAGTTTGAGCGACGGTGTCGGCAATTTCACATTTGCCAGCGGGCAAGGAACTTCGGTGATAGACTATAGCATCTTAGGTGAGGAATGGGAGCCCTATATTACGGACCTTGAAATCGAAGGAGTACCATACTCGGACCACTTTCCAATAGTTGTAACCTTTTATAATAAAATAAATACTTCTGAAGAAACTACGAGCATAAAGCTGCTTCCAAAACTAAGATGGAAAGAGTCAAGAGCACCTACGTATAGACGTTTACTTGATTTGAAGCTTCAAACTCAAGAGGATGTGGACTTTGGTCATTTAGAAGAAATAATCAAGACCTCATACCCACAAAAGCAAGTTAAAAATAAAGTAGGCAGTAAAGAACCGTGGTTCGACGAACAATGTCAGCTTGCGCGCATGGATACATTTCGTTGGCTTAATATGTTCAGAAATTTAAATGAAAGTCGTTTTAGAGAAAAATATACCGAGGCGAATAAAAAATACAAGGAGCTGTGCAGAAGCAAAAAGAGAAGCTACAGTGAATTAGAAGCGTCGAGGTTGGCGAATTGTAAAGATGCATCGGAATTCTGGAAGCTTGCATGGAAACTTAATGGCAAACAATTTACTATAAATACGAATCTCTGTAAGAATGCAATGAGGGAACATTTCAACGTTTTGCTGAATCCAACACCAAGTACCTTAAATTGGCAATATGCAGTTCCTGGATTTGAAAACGAAATTTTAGATACTGAAATCACTTCGCATGAAATTGACTTAAATTTGGAAAGGCCCCAGGAGCAAACGGGATACCTGTGGAATTTTATAAATATGGGACTAACAATTTGAAGGATTGCTTGTCAAGACTTTTTAATAAAGTGTTTAATGGTCATTTAACGCCAAAAGAGTTCCGAGATTCGATCGTATTCCCCATACATAAAAAGGGCTGCTTAACGAATCCTGCTAACTATAGAGGAATCTCGTTCCAAAACTCCACTTATAAAATATTTACAGCAGTGCTACAAAAACGCCTTACAACATGGATAGATTCGCAGAATTTGTTAAAAGAGTTTCAAGCTGGATTTAGAGCAGGGTATTCCACAGATGACAACGTTTTCATTCTGAGAAGTATAGCGGAAAACTTTTTGTTGCAAAATAAAAAATTGTATGTATTCTTTATCGACTTCAAGGCAGCCTTTGATACCATAGACCGAAGAGCTTTATTATACAAATTGTATGGAGTGGGCTTGTCACGAAAATTTGGGCGAGTTCTGGAAGCTTTGTATAAGGAAACACATGCAGCAGTGTGGAATGGAGCAGAACTTTCAGACTGGTTTGAAACTGGATCCGGTGTCAGGCAGGGATGCGCATTAAGTCCAACATTATTTGCTCTCTTTATAGATGATCTGATTGACTATCTGCCCGGCGGAGTGGTCTTCGCGGGAGAGAGTATAAAGGCGCTTCTCTTTGCGGATGACGTAGTAATGTTTGCAAATTCCCCTGAAACTCTGCAACTCATGATCAATAGAGTACATGATTATTGCCGGTTATGGAACCTGATAGTCAATATCGAAAAATCGAAAGTAATGATTTTTAGAAAAAGTGGTGGAAGAACCGCATCAAACGAAAAGTGGAAATTTAATGGGGAAAATATTGAGATTGTCAACGATTATAAGTATCTAGGTGTCTACTTCTCGAAGAACTTGAGTATGGAGAAGCATTTTAAGGAAAAGCTCCAGAAAGCAAAAGCGGCTATCAATATCTCATGGAAGAAATGTTTTATGAACAAAAACATCGCGCATAGCAGCAAATACAAGGTATTTGAAGCAGTTGCGGAGACCATTCTGCTATATGGATCTCAGGTTTGGGGAAGTAAGAAGTTTGACACAGTTGAACAACTTTTGAGGTTTTATGTGAAAAGGATATTCCATCTACCAGCAAACACGCCTAATTATGTTATTATGATTGAGACGGGGCTATCGCCGCTGTTCATAAAAACGCTTAAGTTCCAAGCGGATTATTTACTTAAGGTTATGATGATGCCGGAGACTCGACTTATTAGGAAATTCGTAGTAAAAGCTATGGAAGGTAGAAAAAGTTGGTATGCAGACTGGATGGGATTGGCACAGCGTTGTAATTTAAGCTTAAATATCAACATTGAAGATGTGGCAAGTACTAAAGGAAATTTGTACGAGATAATAGAAAAAACAGATGAGCAATATAGAGAAGATTACGTAATGGAAGCATCTGGGTCGTTGTACAGATCAATCTATAGTAGACTTAACCACAACTTGGTAAATACAAATTACTTTCACGACTTTAATAGTGTACAAACATTTTTTACGATGGTCAGGCTTCGAAGTGAATTGCTGAACCTTAATTATATTCCCCACAGAGCAGATTTGCCATTGGAATGCAGTATATGTAACCTGGCCGAACGTGAAGATATTATCCACTTCATTGGAAGATGCCCAACTTTAAGGGAAACGAGGAGAAGTGTCTTTGGGCACGATTTCTTATCGAAGAAAGAGGTTATTATGCAACTAAATCAGATAAATGTTCCGCTACTTTATGAATATTGCAAAATCGCACTAAAATATAGATTAAGAATACAAAATGAAAGCTTTTAAATGAAGAAAAAATATATATAATTATGTATATGCAAATGTCCCACCTTATTCACTATTGTTGTAACAATCGTTATTGTATATAAATAAGAACCTGAAAAAAACACGACTTATTATAATTTGAGGAAAACTTGTATTACAAACTAGTAATTATACTTTATTGCCAATCTGGCAGACGGCATTTTGCCATGCTATATAAACCATTTTTGTTAAAATTTAATGTTAAAATTTAATTATGAATAAAAATACTACTACTACTACTACTACTACTACTACTACTACTACTACTACTACTACTACTACTATTAATGTACGTATAGTAAATAGAAACTGGATGTTTTTAAGGGTTCTTTCTGCTTATTTTGATGTTATTATGTGTAAAACAGAATTCATTTGAAGTCTATATCTCTGTAGCTTCTTGATATATGGCTGGGCCGACAAAAAAAATAATCCGAACGTTTCAATTTGGCAAATAACTTCCAACATTTTTAATTAAAAATCAAATATATATATTTATTTATTAAAAATTGACAGTTTTCTAACAGAAGGTAGATATTGCTAAGAATTTAGTGGCGTAATTTAATTTTTGTGTGTTAAACATTTCTTATATTTTTTAATTTTTTGTAATAAAAACTATAAGTTAAATGTATAAATAAAAAAAATATGAATCTATTATTACTAACGTAATTCTGTTTGTTTAACACACAAAAATTAGGTTACGCCACTCAACGGGAAACCAATTAAATATTCATAAGTTGCATACTTTTCGTAGTTATTCTAAAGACCAGAATATAAAACTTGTTAATAATGAAATAACATCTGAGCTCCAGATAGAACTTCTAAAGTGTTTGCAACTTGTTTTTAACTTCCCAGAGGAAGTTTACCTCCAAATATTTGAATGCATCAAAGAATAACGTTTAAAACATTTGGAAAAATTTACAGAAAAGTAGAAGAAAATTTTTTTTACAAAACTTAAAAACAACATAAAAGTTGGTAAAAATTGATGTTTGATTCTCGATATGTGGTAAATAAATGAAGATATTGACTTTAAAATAATATTCTTAGAAAAAACAATCAGTATTTTTGTATAGGTATAAGAAATAAAAACTTTGTAAAAATTAGTTTTTGAATAAAATCAAACTTATTTAATATGTTCAAAATAATGTTGCCTATTTTAAGTTGAAAGTTGATTTTTTTAGAAAAATTTAAATTAAGGTTTTTTTTTTTACAAATCACGAAAACTAACAAAAAGTGTTAATAAATAGTTTTCAACTGAAATATTATAAAAACTAAGGCTAATATTGATTTTAAATTTTGTTATCTTACACAAAATATTGTTATTAATATTTTGTTAAAGTTCTTCTTATAGTTAAAAGAGGGGTCCTACAGGGTTCAATATTAGGACCACTATTCTTCTCTATGTACATCAATGATTTACCCTTATGTATGCAGAACTCTAAATTGGATATGTATGCTGACGATGTTCCAATAAGTAAAAGTTTTCCTTTAGGATTGGTTGAAAACGTTACTCACATTCTACTAGAACATTAAATATTGTACCCATACGTTACACGTTCTTAGTATCAGAACGCCAATTTTTCATAGCTGCGATTCGTCTGTGGAACTGTCTTCCTCGATCTTTAAACTGTACTAAGCTCTTTCGAATTAAAATTGAGGAATATTTGCAAACCTTAAGGTATTGATGATTTGAGTCCTTATTATTTTTTTTTCTGTTAGTTATAAAGTATCTATATTAATTCTTGATTTTTATTTTGTATTAATTTAAATTAAACTTTTTTTTTAAACTGTTCACATATGTACATACATACAATTTAATTTAATTTTCATTTTGAAAATTCACACAACACATAATATAATAATTAAGTTTATACTATTTTAAAAGATAATGTATCTTACAGTATAACCTGTTCAATAAAATATATGAAAATATGAAATATAAAGTTTTTGAAAAATAGACAAACGGGTCGTATCCCAGACTCTTTTTCTTTTTAATAATTAAAATTTTAGTTAAGTCATTTGTAATATCACGCGAGACCTTAGCCTTATGACTACTGTTATAATTATCATTCTCTCTGAAAATACCAAAGTTAGTGAAATTTTTACAATAAAATAATTCTAAATATGTCTGCTTTGTAAGCAAACTAACGATTTTCATAAATGAAAGCCCATGAAAGCAATATCTCCGATATTATTTCTAAATCTTACATTCCGATGGACCACCATTAGTAAGTCAAATGTGCGAAATCCATGAGTCCATACATTTCACAAATTGCAAAGAAAACTGCTTACTAAGCTTTTATTTCCTGAACGAACTTAAAGATGCAAAATCTTATACTTATAAATAAAACACCCATTTATAACAATTTGTTTGTATAATACTGAAAATTTAATAAAGAAAAGAAAACTGCAGATGGTCATCCTCAACATTAATTGAGTTTTAATTAATTTTAATTTTTAGTCCGACGGTAAAATAATCATACTTTTCCCAGTGGTAATTGATATCATTTCTTAAAAAATTTAAATCAAAATCCCATCATATGGCTTATATTCATTTATTTCTCCTGAGCGTTTGAACATAAACCTCAATTACCACTTTTAACAACTTATATGAGAAGGTTTTTACGACGGAATTGTTCCTGAATATATTGCATTAGATTGAAGATTGCTAAAAACTTCACTATAGCTTGTAAACAATTTACAAGCAAAAACTGCCTTAGGTTGGAACAATTGGAATTAGATTACATTACTTTCGAAATTAATCCGTTTCATGTTCCATGTCCATTTGTGGACCTAATCGATCGATTGCACCAACAAACATATGCAACATATTGTGCCTAATGAGATAAGTCTCAAAGAAGATATCGCATCGCGGATAAAGACATCCGAAGACTTGGCGAACAAGACGCGCACACGTTTTCAAGAATCAAGATTCACTAGACGCATTACACTCATGCAGACTGCTCCGGATGCAAACGTGCCATTACACCCTTCAGACTCCTATATTCTAAGCAACAGACCGTAAAAACACACACACTTGATGCAACGGGACTGGGTCTACAATTGCGCCAATTAACCTTCGTGTTCTAAGTTACAGTTTAAGTAAGTCTGTATCCAAATACCGAATAAGCCCAAAAACAACACTAAGATGTGGGAATAGATTCACTTGTCCCTCGGACATAATACGGAATGGCTTATACAACATCAATGGGCACAACTTCAATGAGCTTCTAACTCCCGGAGAGTAAGCTACCTTCTTGGAAGGAGATATAACCAGTTTGTCAAGTCAACTAACTCTAAATAAATTTCCCCGCAACCTGGAATCCACACCACACTCTCTCAAGCTGGAGTTTCTCGATCTGGCCAATGTTGTTGGCTAAAATCGTGCCCATCATTGAAATTTTTTGTTGTTGTCTTTTAGTTTCTAGCCTAAACTCAACCTGCCATGACAACAAGCTGGAAAAGTTCCATATTCCCACTCCGCATATATAGAGGTATAAAGTTGAGGTGAGAAGAAACCTGATTTGAAATCAAGATAGGGGAATTATAACGCCTTTTGAAGGTGGAGCTTCTACCACTTTATAACCACTTTTTTGTCTTTACTTCCCAACTCAAAGTTTCTTTGTACACAATGGTGGAAGAAAGATAAGTTGTTGGTAGGAATGGAACTTAAGTGGTAACTGGCTAAAAATGGTGGTTGCAAATGTGAATATTGACAATTTGTTGCAACTTCATGGAATAATAGTTTTTAGTATTTGAAGAATTTAATTGATATGATTTCTCTTAATTTCAAAATGAGTGCTGAATTTTAATCAAAACTATTTTGTCAATCAGTTTATGTATTACGAAAGAAAGGGGACAATTGCGTTCCACATGTTTATAATTTTTGATATTTTTCTGCAAGACCTAAATATCTCTAAGTTTCTCCAATTTCACCAATACATTAAACCAAATAGATTTCTCTCAATGAATTTGGTATAAATCGTAAATAAAGTTGAATTTTAAATCAAGTGCTTAGGAAAAAATACAAAGAAGGTCTAACAAAAATTTTAAACTTTTTGTTTGTGGATAATTTGTCTGTTCTCTTTTTCTTTTGTTCAAAATAATATTAGAATTCTTAAAACAAATAAAAGACTAATTTATTAAAATGTTTGTATTTCATTTTGTGATACAATTTATTGAAAAAAAAAATGGATAATTGTGAAAATAACATAATACATGTGGTACAACTTTTAAATCAACTCACCACTCAAAAGAATTTTTTCGAGTTGTTTTCAACTTCTGCTCTAATTTTTTTTATTTTTGAAAAGTAGTTTTAGCACATTAAACGGGGTCTTTAATAGTTTAAACTTAAAAAAATGCTTTAGATCTAAAATTGCTTTGTATGTTTCAAAAATTTTAACTTTATTAAAGTTGTAAAAAGTTATATAATTGTTTTATAAATAGTTCAAACATTTCTTAGCTTAAATTCGTCTGTCTTTGGTCTTGCTAAAAGTTTTTAACTACCAACAATATTCTGCATTATGATGAACTTGTTTGATTTCAAAATCTATTTTAGTTAACAAGATTTTTAGTCGAAAACCAATTTTAAACAATTTTAGTAGCATTTCTTAAAAATAGAAATTGTTTCTATTCCAATTCTAATTGTATTGTTCACGAGATATCGAGAACCAAGCATCAATTCTTACCAATTTTGCGTACTGTTTTTTGTAGATTTCAATTTTTTATAAAAAAAACTGATAGGTAGTTGGATTTTTATACAAAATTTACTTTACTAATTTATATTTTCTGTGATATCAAATTAGTTTAAAGCCAATATTTTTAGCTTTTGAAAAGATATTTGAGTCGAAAGTAAATTTTTACTAAGTTTTAGTATTGTTTTTTTTGTGTTTTTTATTTTTTTTGTGAAAGAACTGTCATTTCGTTTTTTCTCAAAATCTTACCAGATGTCAAAAACGTTATTTTTCGTTGCACAACATTTTTTGGAGATAAAATCATTTTGTGTTCGTATATTCGAGGTGACAATTAAAAAAAAAAACCATAATTTTATTTTTTTCCAAAAATATACTTGTTACATAGCGGCCCGTCCCGGCTTCGCACGGGTAGACATAAATAGGTACAGATATTTAAGTTATAAGCATGCTAATTAAAACGACCATGATTCACTAAATTAGAAAACATTTTTTGTCCCATCATTAATACTCTTCGCAGC
The DNA here is from genome assembly GCA_920104205.1 of Eupeodes latifasciatus. Taxonomy (NCBI): domain Eukaryota; kingdom Metazoa; phylum Arthropoda; class Insecta; order Diptera; family Syrphidae; genus Eupeodes; species Eupeodes latifasciatus. The sequence continues at coordinate 394,452,765 of OV049924.1, forward strand.
GTATTAGCTGAAAGACGTTTTATGGTTAATTTTTTTACACCTTCGGTTGGTTTTAATAGGAATTTCTTAAGATTTCTATAGTAATATAGCACTAAATATATTCTAAGACTTATGAAACTTACGATTAATAACAAACATCAACATTGACAATCATTTTATTTTTAATTATAAATTACTAGCTTTTACCCGCGACTTCGTCCGCATTAGATAGTTTTTTTGGATAGTAGTATGAAAAAACCTGAGCTGTACTTTTTTGTACGTATGTTTGAATTGTGCCAAGATGGGATAAGGCCTTACTAAGTGTGATTGTCATAGGTTAGGTTAGGTGTTAGGTTAATACATTTTAAGAAGAAAATAGGTTACTGCATTACATTTTTATATACGACGTTTTTTGTTTTTCCTTCCTTGGCCAGAACGAAAAGATTTTGTCGGTTTGAGACTCGAGAGCACGCTACATATAATTGTCCATGGGAAAAACAGTTTTTTTTTCCAAATTTACACCTGCAACTTTCAGCGTTTGCCCCCGAGCTTTATTTATTGTTATTGCAAATGCTGCTTTCATAGGAAACTGCACTCCTTTAAACTGAAACGGCAAATCGGTTGGAATTATCGGAATGCGGGGAATTAAAACATTTTTTCCTTTTGCTATTCCAGTCATGATTATAGCTTTTATAATATTTCGTCCTAGGTGAGTAATCTGTAGCCGTGTACCATTACATAACTTTGGTGCATCAAGATTTCTTATTATCAGGAGTGGAACACCAACCTTCAATCTCAACTTATGAGAAGGCAACCCTGATAATTCCAAAGAACTAAGAAACTCTATGGGGTATGATGTTACTTGCTCTGTGCCCATAACGTTGTCTACTGAGAAGTACTCGACGATATCTCCCTCCAAGTTCGACATAATTTGTTCCTTTATCTCGCTAACTATCTCATTAGTTGGAGCTAAAATTTCCCTCTCACACAACCGCTCCCGATTGCCCATATTTATATGCAGGTTTGAATAGACATTACTTTTTAATTCATCTGTGCTACAGACAATTTGACAGAATTCATGACTCAACGTAATCGAGCCGTTACAGTTTGTTGGCCAATATTCTCCGATTTTTAGTAGAGCAGCGGCATATTGTAAAGTTTAACATGTTCGACAATTTATTTCATAAGGGTTGGGAATGCGTTGTTTTCCCGTAATACCAATTTTATCCAAATATTATTCAAATCTTTGGTAATTTAGGAGTGAAAGCGATCATATTCCCCGGAAAGTAATTTTTCCCATGGGAATGCGTTGTTTTCCCGAGGTCAGAAGTAACTCATATCCTTTCTTAAGTCTTAAACTATCTCCTTACCAAATTTCATTTAAATCTGTTCAGTAGTTTAGATGTAAAAGCGATCGGCCCACCTGAATTTTCCTATGGGAATGCGTCATTTTCCCGGGGTAAAAAGTAGCCTATGTCCTTTCTCGGGTATCAAAATATCTCCATATCAAATTTCATGCACATTGGTTCAGTAGTTTAGGCGTGATTGAGTAACAGATAGACAGACAGAGTTGCTTTCGCATTTATAATATTAAGTATAGATTAAGACTATTGATCGAAATATAAGCTATCCTATATCTCAAGTTAGAGCAAATTACACATAAAATGCCAACTTTCATCGAAATCGGTTGACTTGGTGAAGAGTTCACTGGGAACATACATATGACACTGGATTTTTATATATTAAGATTGTATCACGTTACAATATATAATACAAAATTTAAGTCAAGTCGCTGGCGTTATTGTTTCGTGAGATACTTCGGGTTAGCCAAAATTTTCAGTTTTTCTTTAAATTGCTATGGTAAAAAAACTCCCACTCAATTTTATTAAGAATCCTTTATGCATCTTTCTGCAAGTCGATATCTTTACTGGTTCGAGAGCTATGGACGACAAAAAAAAAATTGCGAACGTATGGTTTTACGAACGTACGTCTACACGCACGCACCGACATCTCTTTAAAAATCTTTTATTTTGACTCTAGGGACCTTGAAATGTCGAAGAAAAAAATCCGAACATCCATAATCACAATATTTAGCCACCACCACTATCAAAATATACATTCCTTACTTTTGGCGGACATTTTATGGCGGTATACAAAAATGTGATATGAGAAATTAATAATTATTTGCGCAAAACACAAAATTTTTAGCAGGCATGGTTTTTGAGAAATTGAATTTTCGGCTAAAATAAGTCTGAAGTTAACGGACAAAATCATAAACAATAAAAAAATAAAGTTTGTTCGGCATCAAAATTTATAGGTTTTTAAATTCTTTGAGTTGTAAAATGTTCATCTTCATAGCTAAAATCGTTATTTTTTTTAATCTCTCCACTGGTTTTAGAGAACCAAAAATGATTAAAAAAATAATAATGGTAGCTACAAACAAAAAGCTGCAATTACTGAAAAATAGAAAATACTTGATAATTGTCTATGAAAATTTTGACATATGCTGTCCATAATCTCGAAAAGGCCCTAACTACATTTTTCATACTCCCGATTTATAGAGGAAAACACTAAATCACTTACCACAACTAAAATATGGAATTTAAAAAAATTCAAAAAATAGACTTACGTAGAGAATAGCGTGGATATTGCTTTTAGGGATCTTAAAAGATATATTTAAAAGCCTTATGTACACCGATTTGGGCTTCGGTGTTGAGAACTACATTAGAAGGTGGATAATATCCATGCTAAGTAATAGGAGGATTCAATCAAAGTTAGGATATTCAACGTGTACCAAATATGCCAGCAGAGAAACACCTCAAGGAGGTGTATTGTCTCCTCTCTTATGGCTTTTGGTCATGAACAGCATTCTGGTGAAATTCGAGAGTAGTGGAGTGAAAGCGGTTGCGTACGCCGATGATTTGGTCATTCTAGTTTCAGGAAAATTTCCAAGCGTGATCAGTGAAATCACTAATATGGCTTTGAAGAAAGTAAGCACCTGGGCTGCGAGCTGCGGACTAGGTGTTAACAGCAACAAAACCGAGTTGATGCTTTTCACCACCAAAACCAAGGTACCACCCTTCACTCTACCTCGGTTAAACGGACAAGCACTATCATTGTCTTCCAGTGCTAAATATCTGGGCGTAATACTAGATACCAAATTAAACTGGAAGCTTAACATCGAAGAGCGGGTAAGAAAGTCGTGTGTCGCCTTCTACGCCTGCAATAAAACATTCGGCAAAAAGTGGGGCCTCCAGTCAAAAATGATAAAATGGACATACACAGCGGTTGTAAGGCCGATACTGGTCTATGGTTCCATTGTGTTGTGGCCCGCTCTCACCAAAGCCTACGTAGTAAACAAGCTTACAAAGGTGCAGAGAAATGCTTGCGTAGGGATATCAGGGGCAATCAGGTCCTGTCCAACGGATGCACTCAACGTCATCCTGGACCTTCTTCCGATTGACCTCTTTATCAAATATCAGGTGTCCTGCAGTATCTTGAGACTCAAAGAAATAGGCTGCTGGAAACCTAGACCTTACGGGCACTGCAACCAAACAAGCCTGATACCATCAGACATCCTATCCACAACCACCGATTACTGCATCCCTACCCTAGACACCTCAAAGAAGTCTAGAGTCTTGCTCCCGTCAAGAACCGACTGGGAGGAAGGCGTTGTGACGGAAGACTTCGACACAATTATCTTCACGGATGGTTCGAAGATGGAATGCGGTGTTGGTGCAGGAGTCTTCTGTGAATCTCTTGAGATTTCAAAAACCTATAGACTTCCCGATTTTGCCAGCGTGTTCCAGGCAGAATTGCTGGCAATAAGGGAAGCTTGTACAGCCCTTAAAAATATCCGTCAGAACCAAAATGTAGCCATACTAACAGATAGTCAGGCAGCTATTAAAGCCATTGATTCAGCTTTATCATCCTCTAAACTGGTCCAGCAATGTAAAGAGGCCCTAAAGGAACTGGATATGAGCGTCACTCTTATCTGGATACCGGGCCACAGGGGCTATGAGGGTAATGAGAAGGCAGATGAGCTAGCTAGGCAAGGATCAGCCCTTCACAACTCTCTGGCAGTGAGAGTATATGCTCCTCTTGGAGTTGTGAAGGGTAATATCCTGACCAAATACACATCAGAAGCAAATCATAGATGGAGTAATTTAACGAGTTGCGTTATATCCAGGAAAATCTGGCCCGCCTATAACATACCAAAATCAATCAATTTAATTTCCAAACCAAGGCATGACATAGCCAGGATTGTCGCTACCTGCACAGGGCATTGACCTGTAGGGGAGCATGCGGCAAAATTGGGTATACCACATAACCCTTTCTGCCGTAGCTGTGAGAACCGGGATGAAAAAAAAAAACAGTCCCACACTTTCTATGCCATTGTCCGGCCCTGGCCAGGAAAAGAGCACTCCACTTGGGTAAGGAATTCTTCAACGGTATTGAGGAACTCTCAGAATTCAAGATCAAAGATTTGATCTCATACCTAAATAGCACAAAGTGGCTTTAACCCCCTGCCCCCTTATTTCTCCCTCACTAAATGGCACTATGAGATAACAGGCCGTAGGGTATAGGAGAATAAAATTACATTTTATATTTTACATAGGACTGCACGTGCGGAACGTGCACCATCCATAGCCCATTTTCAAATCCATTCAGAATCTCACGAGGTATGGTATCAAAACGGCGCACTCAGCGCTAATTGTGTCCTGCGCGAAGCAGGACAGCCATTTCTACCTACCTACCTACACCGATTTGGAAGAAATGTTTATTAAAATTCTATATTTTGAATAAATTTGAATGAAAAGGTAAGTGTTGAACAATGTTTTGTAAGATAAGTTGTTGCTTCCTCTCTCAATTTTCATTTCAAGCATGTAATGTCGTGCAAATATGGTGTTGGTGTGGTTTTATTGATTTTTTTAATAGGGGACCAATCGGGCCAGTTTTAAAAGTCAGATGGTGACATTTCCTTTACATCACGTCACATTCAAAAAAATCATGAGCCATAAAGTTTTCCCTTCCTTTCCATTGAGAGTTCCTTGATGGTGAAAACTGTCAGAAGACATAGAATAGAATGACCTGGTTCAAAGTAATTTATTGAAATAGATTGAGCTGATATCTCGTTTGAATTGATTGTTATCATTATTAAGTACGAAAAGAATGTCCAGTTTTTGTTTTGAGCAGCGCCCTTAAACCTTAAAGCTATATGAGCCTTATCCCGGTGGTGTTGTAAAAAGAAAGCATGAAAATAACTTATAATATCCTCTTTTTTCTTCGAAAAGTTCCAAATGTTCCAAAATGTATTTCCTTGCTTTTTGTTCCAAGCGTTACAAAACTTTAATTGTAAACTATAATACGTTTTTCAAAAATAAAAACCTTGAAACAAAAAATTCATTAGGGCCTTTACGAGAATGTGGGCAGTATGGGCTTTCATCTTACTTTAGCGGATTTCATGATTTGGATTTTGGAAGCTTACTTTCTTACTTTCTTAAAAAGCTACAAAATTATGGTTTGCGCAAAAGATTTTGTTTTCAAAAGCTACAATTTTCGACAAACAAAAAAATCATTTAATAAAATTCCATCCAACGGTTTCAGCGAACCGGAAGTAGATTTTGGAAACTTTGAATTAGAATAACAACAAAATTAATTCTTCCGCAGCTCATTACCATTTAAAAAGCTTTAATTTTATAAATAAAAATAATATTTATTTTGATATGTTCGCCCGTTTACTGCGTATTTTATCGGAATTTTGAATAACAAATTACTAGTGTAGCTCCAAACACGAAATTTTTACAACTTAAAAGTATTTTTAAAAGCTACAAATTTGGATTTTTGTAATTATTTAAAGTTTTGTCCGCTAACTTCAGAATTATTTTAGCAGAAAAGTGAATTTCTCAAAAACCATTTGGGCTACCCATTTAATAAGCTACAATTTCTCATAATAAAATTGTTTGATCCCATCACTGTTTGCCGCATTGTACGAAAAGTAACCCACCATATAGCAATAATGAAACCCAATTTATTACACTTTCTACTGATCGTCATGATATGATGAACGTTCAAAACAAATTCTACGGCTTGGCTAGATTTCCGTAAGTTCTTGGTGCAATCGATTGCACACACATTAGAATTCAGTCACCTGGTGGAGCGGAAGCAGAAGTTTATAGGAACAGTTTTCAATTAACACTCAATACGTATGCGACAGTAATTTGAAATTCATTGATGTTGTGGCACGGTGGCCAGGAAGTGGGCATGATGCTAATATTTTTGACGATTCACTTCTTCATGCTAGATTTGAAAACAATGAATTTCCAAATTGGTATCTACTTGGTGATGGTGGCTATCCGTGTAGAAATTATTTATTGACCCCAATACTAAATCTTAATACTACAGCTCAGATTGCCTACAACAAATCTCAAATAAAAACTAGAAATGTAATTGAAAGAGCTTTTGGGGTTTGGAAAAGGCGTTTTCCTTGCCTTTCTATCGGTATGTGCATAGAAATAAAAACAATAATGGCAGTCATTGTTGCAACAGCAGTTTTGCATAACATCTGTATTGAAATTGGAGACGAAGACCTCCAAATGATGCAGAAGTATTAGTACCAGTTTTTACAAACTTTAAATTACAAATCGCAAACGAAAACAATACTGTAGCACGGAACCAATTAGTAGATGCATTTTTTAACGGCTAAACGTATTTAAACATGTTTCGTATGTAATATTGGTTCTTTTCTTTAAAAAAAAGTAAAACAACTGTTGAGATTAACGTAATACATATATAAATAGGTATCTTTATTTTTGGATAAATGGATATATATGTACATATACAACTATTGGTGAGCTTGTTTGTATAGCTCTTTTTCTTTCAGTTGAAGCTCGATCTCTTTGATTTTAAGCTCTACTTCAAGGATCTCTAGCTCCTTCTCCAATTTTTTTTCTTAAGAGAGCAAATTTCATCACATTTGTGAAGGTTGGTTCCGACCTTTTTGGTCATTCTTCCTTTTGCTTTTGCTTTTTGAACAAAGTTTCTTGAAGTTGATGGAGCAGGTGGCGATAACGCAATAATTGCACTATTGTCGTTCGACGGAGTAAATTTTCTCGTTCTCTTTTTAAACTTCCTGTAGGAAGTTATTGTAATGGGTCCGATTTGTCAAATTGAAAATTTTGACATTTCTTGACGTTTCAAGGTCCCTAGAGTCGAAATAAAAGATTTTTAGAAAGATGTCTGTGCGTGCGTGTGTACGTACGTTCGTACGTCCGTATGCCCGCATGTCCGTACGTCCGTACGTTCGCGACGTTTTTTCGTCGTCCATAGCTCAAGAACCACAAGAGATATCGACTTCAAATAAATTTTGTTATACAGATAATAAGGCAGAAAGATGCAGAAAGGGCTTTCAAGAAAATTGCGTGTGTGGTTTTTTTACCATAGCAGCTTAAAAAAAAGGTGAAAATTTTGGTTAAACCTAAATATCTCATGAACCAATGATGCTCGAGACTTGAATTAAATTTTATATTATATATTTTAACGTGATACAAAACAATTATATTTTTGGAAAAAAATCCAATTAACGGTTTTTTTTATAAATCAAAAAAACTGAAAAAAAAAAAATTGTCACCTCGAAAATTTTACGACTAAAATATGATTTCATCTCCAAAAGAATTTTGTGCAACGAAGAATGATGTTTTTGTCATCTGATAAAATTTTGAGAAAAATCTAATTGACAGTTTTTTTTATAAAAAATAAAAAACTTAAAAAAACATTACTCAAAGTTGGTAAAAATTGATTTCCGACTCAAATATCTTTTCAAAAACTTAATATTATGGCTTCAAACTTATTTTATCTTATAAGAAATATTGTTTTCAACATTAGGAAAAACTTTGAGAAAAATCGAATTGACAGTTTTTTTACAAAAAAATATCTTTTCAAAACTTTGAGATATTGGCTTTAAACTACTTCAGTAAAATTTTGAAAAAATTTGAATTGACAGTTTTTTTTACAAAAAATTAAAAACCTAAACAAAAACAATACTAAAACTTGGTAAAAATTTACTTTCGACTCAAATAGCTTTTCAAAAATGAAAAATATTAGGTTCAACCTTATTTTATTTCACAGAAAATATTATTTTCGATATTCAATAAAATAAAATCTACAAAAAATAGTACGCAAATTTGGTAAAAATTTATACATATAGACAAACTTTTAAGCAAGACAAATCGACAGATGGGATGGGAAGTTATCAGTGTGGGTCGCATCCCAGCCTCTTTTTTTAAATTGGTATTCATATTTTATTTTTGAAGGACACGATAACTGAAACGGTTGTTTTTGATTTTGAAGAAGTTTATGCTGTTGTATTTTGCGATTCTTGTCATTTATTTACACATATAATGTTTTTTCTTTTTTCTCACACAATTCGCTTAATAGAAAGAAAAAAGGGGTTTTATTTTTACAGGGTTGTGAAGAGGACTCTATTTTGACAAAAATATCCCAAAAATTTCCCATTTTAAGCTTGGTGAAACTGACAAAATTTAAAGGCCTGATAAAATTTAAAAGGCTTTTAGATAAAAGTGCTTTTAGTGTTTGTTTATGAAATCGGACATAAATGATTTAAGTTTTTACAATACCATTATATTCGAGTGCAAATTAGTTTTGAACTACCTTAAAGAATATTTTGCGTATGTTTTTATTAACAAAAAAAAGAACTTTCATTTGTCAAAATTATGAATTAGGCAAAAATTACCGATAAGAATAACTCCATTTTATTTGTATATTTTATTTATTATAGTATATTAAATGTATGCAATAATCTTAACTACTTAATAGCTTATAGATAAAGAATAAAATGAAAATACTTTTATTAAAAAATCCCCTTTGGCTAAAATTTGGCTTTATAAAGATTACTGAAATCTTCAATAAGAATCAATGATGTGTTCCAATTTTATTTTGCTATTTTACAGTTTAAGTGTCAGCTACATAATATATGTCCTATACATATATTAAGATTCATTTTATTGCAACCATTATGTAACCGTTTTAAAATTAAAAATAACAACCATTCAAAACTCATTTTGAAAACTTTTATTAGTGCTTTTTAGATTTAATTCAGTGCACAAATCTGACTTTTATCGTTCAGTCATAATTATTTTTGTTTTAATATTTTTTTTAAAGTCACATATGAATATACACTACATTCCGCCTTAACAGTATAAAAAGGTCAGCTTGGTAAGCCATCTTATGAAGCATAACTATACCTCCAGAAAGCAGCAATAACAATTATTATCAGACTGTATAACTCAATCTTCCATCATAACAGAGAGATGATACATCTTAATTAAAGATCTAGAAGCCTCCTGGTGCTAGTATAATTTAATTACCTACACTATACACAGGGGCGTCTTTATTATATTATGCAAGCCACAAGCTTATAACATATACATATATGTAGGTATATAACTCTCGAGCAGAGTAATGGTTTTTTGAGAGTCAGATTGCTGCAGCAGTTTCCTTCAATTTCGAATTATATACTTTGTACATATGTGTATGATATATAATGTACATATGTGCAATTGAGTGATTATTTTAGTTCAAATTTCTGATGGGCTTGATGACATATGGTTACCAACAGAGGAGAATTTCAATTTATAGTGTGTGAGATTCCTTTTGTAAATGTATTCTTTCTAAATAATATTATTTTACTTTGTGATTTTTATTGATACTGTAGTAGATTTAGGATCCATTAAAAATCGGGACTAAAATAATTTTTTCGCTTCCATTAGACATCAAAACCTTAATTCCTTATATCAAATATTTTATTTTTTTAGAGAAGTGTTCTAAGCTAATATATTATAGATAGAATCTTGTATTCTTGATTTATTCTTTCTAGGACGATGTTTATGAAATTACATGACATCGCATCACCTTGTCTTAAGCCTGTTTTGACATCGAAATGTTCAGTTAAATTGTTTCCAACTTTTATTGAGTAGCGCGACTTCTCCAACTAGACATGGCTCTATACAGTTCATACCTGTATATGCTTAAAGAAGAATATAGTTTCGACACCATACCCATTTTTCTTTTTTTTTATAATTGGTGCACACTCAAAAGGCCGCTGGATCCAATGGTATACCAGCTGAGTTCTTTAAAAATAGCACAATTTTGTTTAAGATTAAATTGACAGAAGCGCTTTATATTATGCTCAAATTTGGAACGTTCCCCGATCACTTCTTTGAAGCCCTAATAATGCCAATCCACAAGAAGGGTGATGTAGAAGACCCCACAAATTATAGAGGAATATCGTTTTTAAATGCAGCCTTAAAAATATTTACAATCGTTCGTTTCGAAAGATTGAACAGTTGGGTGCAAGATGAAAACAAGCTTAGCGAATTTCAAAGTGGTTTTCGTAACGGATATTCCACAGTGGATAATATCTTTGTGCTTCGTTCACTTGCGCAGTGGAAACTCGACCAGAATAAAAAACTGTACGCCTTTTTTGTCGATTTCAAAGCAGCTTTTGATTCTATCAATAGAAACGCTTTAATATACAAGCTATTTAACCAAGGAGTGCCAACTAATTTTGTCAACATTATTGAAAAAATGTACCAAAACACCATAGCATACATTTATAATGGAAAAGAAAAATCAGAGAGGATTGAAGTGAACCAAGGAGTGAGACAAGGCTGTAATCTAAGCCCCTTGTTATTTGAACTTTTTCTAGATGATTTGGTTGAGTATCTCAATTGTGGAGTGGAGTTTGCTAACATACGGATCAAAGTAATCATGTATGCCGATGACATTGTCATTCTTGCGGAGTCACCGAATGCTCTACAGTTGATGATTAATAAACTGGAAAAATATTGCCAAGTGTGGAATCTAGAAGTTAATCCGGAAAAATCAAAAGTCCTGGTTTTTAAGAATGGGTCTGGCAGAAAGGCGAGAGACGAGCAATGGAAATATGGCGAAAAAACTATAGACGTAGTTAAGTCTTATATTTATTTAGGAACGGAGTTCACTTTCAATTTAAAATTAGAAAAACACCTCAAAATCAAACTAAATAAGGCCAAATCGGCAATATGTGTAAATTGGAAAATAATATATAATAACAAGCTAATAGCGACTGACTTAATGCTACTGCGCAAGCTATCCTGTTTTATGGTGCGCAGGTATGGGGAGTACAGAAGTATGAGCTAGTTAAAAGCCTATTACGTTTTTTCTTAAGGAAAATATTCTTTCTGCCGATAAATACTCCAAAATATATGTATTATTTGGAAATTGGTCTTCCGTCACTCAAACTGAATGTTGACTACATTGTGAGAGTACTAAATATAGAGGAGCATAGGCTACCGAGAAAGATAATGGAGTATGCGATTCAAACAAAAAAACTGGTAGTAAAAGATTGGAACTTGTTAGCTGCGGACGGTGGCCTGACCCTGAATTGGAGTATGAATATGATTCAATTGAAGAAGATGCTTTATCAAGTAATATCCATCACTGATGAGAATGAAAGGTATGGGCATATTGAAAAAGCTCGCTCATCAACGGAAAGACAATATTATTCAAAGTGCGTACTTAATCTCAACGATAGAAACTATTTCACCAGCGAATATAACAATTCTATCATTGGATCCATATTTAAGATAAGAGGAGAACTGATCATACTAAACTTTAGGCCACATCGTAACGAGGTTATCGATCTTTGCATCCTCTGTAATCAGCATGAGAGAGAGGATGTATTACACTTCGTAGACGCTTGTCCAATGATAACGGAGATAAGGCGTGTTCACTTTGAAAAAAGCTTTCTGCAAGTTGAAGAGGTTATGAACTATCTGAATGGTGAGAACTGGATGTGCCTTTACGAATTCTACAAAGAAGCTATAAAATACAGAGCCCGAATCATCGATGAACATTTTTGATTCACACCAATAACAGGCATAAGAATCCGTTTACATAATAAACTTTTGTTTTGATTTGACTAATCTAAAAGTCCTTTTAAAATGTTTCTAACTATATTGAAAATCCTCTCAAATTTTGTTCTAATTTCGATTAAATTCATTGGAATTCAATAAAATTACGTAAAATATTTTGATTTAAGTAATCTAAAAGTCCTAAAAATTTGTTTTGACTAAACTAAAAGTTCCTAAAATTAAAAAAAAAAAAAAAAATTAAATAAAATGTCTATTTTGATTTAATTAATCTAAAAGTCCTTATTCCATTACAATTTGTTTCTTTTGAAATGAAAATTAAAAAAAAAAAAAAAAAATTAAAAATAATAATAATAATAATTATGTTTTTAATATGTAAAATTACTTAATTACAAAATGTAAATAATAATGCCCCTCAGGCAGACGACAGTCAATGTCATGTCTTAAACATTTATTCAGAAGTTATAACTATGTAAATCCCGAAATTGTAAACACAGAATAAAGAATATCTATCTAATAAAGAATATCTATCACTCAAAAAACGGTGTAAGCATTAGAAAAGGGAGAAAGGATTTGAAAGGAGGTGTGGGTGCATAATGGTTTTCGAATTGCTAAATATTACTGTGTTAAGGCATTTCTTATTCGCGTAGTACGGCTAAAGAACGATTCTCTGTACTTGACAGTAGGACCGAAGTTGGGCTAAAGGGTATACTAATGAGTATTCCTAAGGTTTAAGGATAGGAATATAACTGGCTGTTTTGATAGAGCGTAGTCCTTTAAAATAACGGTAAAAAAAGGTTTTGACAAGAAACCTTACGACGATATTTAATTGGCGTTAATGAACCAATGATGATGTTATCACCAATCAATTTAAAAATTTTCTACGTTCAATATTGTCCAAAGGGCTTAAGAGTCTTATTAATGCAAGTGGCATCGATGGATAATGGCAAGGGAAGTATATCTCGCTTTAATGATACAAAATAGCATTGGGTTTTGGAAGCATTAAATTCCACTCAGTTTCTTATTCCCCATTGTATGTAGGTCGGACTTAAATGAGCTTAACATATTTTTCTGTTGCAGTTCCAAATCCAAAGAAGAGAGATTTGAGTCTGAAAACGAATATGGAAAGTTTAGATTACTATAATCAGCGAAACAATTTATCGAATTAGAAGAAAATAAAAAAGAGTGTCGAACACCAGCATTTATTTTGTGTATTTTAGATTTAGACCCATCCAATACTACTTGTATTAACGTCAGAAAGGTTTTTCTAATCCAACGAAGGAGGGTTTCATCTAAATCGAAGGCACGCATTTGCGATAAGAGGGCGTGATGCCAAACCCTATCAAATGCTGTTTAAACATCTCAAAAGCGATGTAAGGATTTGTTCTACTGTTCGGTGCCATGAGATCATAAATGGACCTATTGCTATGAAAGCAATACTAACAAGCATTAAGAAGCCTTCAATCTTCGTGATATTTTGTAGGCTGATAATTAATCAGCGTCAGGGATGTAAGTGCAATCAGTCGATAATAATGGGCTGGACAAATATTGTTTTCCATCTACTTGGAACGAAACTTGAGGAAAAAAATAGATGGAAGCCCTTACGCAGTGGTTTTGTCGACGTACACTTCAGGACCTCCGGGCCAGGGGATTTGTGTGTATTGAGATTTCTTAGGACTCTGGCTACTGTACCTGTGTGGAAAAGGATTGGTCCCACAAAATCATAAACAAACTCAAGTACAGGCGATGTTGGACTCAAAATAAAAGTCCAAAGGTGTTTAAACAAAAGGCCCCTGTGGACATTTGTGATCAATTTTAAAAGAACTTTTAAAGAAATTCAAAATTGCGATTCTCTTGTATATTGGCCTCTTGTTGAATATTAAAAATACGTCATTTACATCAATCTCTTTAAATAAAGGTCATACATAATTATTAGTCATAGCTCTTTAACGCAAACCATTGAACGTAACAGTTACACTAGCTTTACACACAGCAAACATTGGCACATTCAGGATTTAGAGGCTTTCCAACAATCATTTTTGTATTTTCCGTGCCCTAAATTCCAAAATTCTGCTTATTAACTTAACATGAGAAGTGAAAATAAGTCTCGTCATCAATGAAGATGATTTTTCTATAAAAGGCTGTATCATTTTGGGCATTTTAAAGACCTTATCAGCTAAAATATGACTGATGAATCAACCAGGTTGAGCTAAGAACCTAAGCATTAATGGAAAATATGGTTTATGTCGTTTGTGAAATGCCTCCGGTTGCACCAACCACCAATACTCTCAGTTGTTTTTAAGCAATGAATACAGTTCCAATTCTTCTCATCACTAACTTATCCCAACAGCTCAAATATTATCACCACTTTCACGGTGCTTTACGACGACCAAAAGTGGTTTAGTTTTGCGAACTGGGAATGCAATATTTTCGTATTGACTTTCCACAATTGTAATGTTTTCTCGGATGCATCGTTCCATTTTTGATAATGGCGTATTTTTATTTGTCAAATGTCAAAAAATGACAGCTTTAAAAGTGACAGCTGCTACTCCAAGTAGGGAACTTTTCAAAATTGAACCCTTTATTAGAAAACCATTAACTTATAACCTTGTGATCTGTATCATTAAAAGTAAAATCTAATATTTATCTACAAAAACAAAACCTTAACAACCGAAATTCGTGGCCATTGCTTGTTTGTAAACGGAAAAAAGTTTTATTTTGACACCAACTCGGCATTGCAATGTGACGGCGAATGTGGATTGTCATTACTACAACAGCTGATTGATGACAGCCCGAGAAATAGCGTTCCTGGTTGCAGCAAAAATTTTGCGACGAAAAATAATAGCACTGTACGTTATGTTACGACGCCTCAACAAAATTTTTAATTGTAATGCCGTCTGCTCTAAAGTAAGTAAAAAAAATTTAAAAATAATAATTATTTAAGTAACCAAAATTATAAAATTTTATCATACAATGTGTCAGGATTAAGTAATAAATCTATTTATACTAAGTTTTACGATTATGTATGTAAATTTGATATAATTTTTCTTTACGAAACATTTATCACTGAATTAAATATTGTTATGTATGAAAAGAAATTTAAAAACTATGAAATAAGATCAATATCAGCAACCAGAACACATACTAGAGGAAGAGCCAGTGGAGGTCACATTTTCGGTTTTAAGAGAGATTTAAACATTCGCGAATGCAAAATAGAAACATTCCATTCCTTGATTTATATGACAATGAAAATTGATAGACAATATTTACGACTTCTTCCAACATATTTAAACTGTAACAATTGGGATATCGACTTCGAGAACTTACAAGAATTTATGACAAGTGGAGGTGATACCTCAAATTTACTCCTAATAGGCGATTTTAATGCAAGAGTTGGCAATGAAAAAGGTACTGTGAACAATCTAACTGGAGTGGAGAGAAAGTCTAAGGATAGTGTTAAAAACGCAAATGGTTATAAGCTTTTTGAGCTTTGTAACTCCTTTGATTTAAAACTTTTAAACGGAACTACTAAAGGTGACCCAAATGGAGAATTCACGTTTGTTGGAGGCCAAGGATCTTCTGTCATTGATTATTGCTTTATAGGAGGTGAATGGAATAATCACGTTGTCGATTTTGAGGTAATGAACGAGCCCTATTCTGATCACATGTCAATTGTTGTATCCTTCAACCAATCAGAGACAGTTCAAGCCACAACTACAAATATGGGACTCCTTCCAAAAATTGTATGGAACAACAGATTTGAACATATTTATAAAGCGAACCTAGATGAGAGTCTACAGAATCACGAAGTCAGAAATTTCAACGATCTTGAAGAAATAATAAAGCTAGCTTACCCACATAACAGACTTAATAAAAACAAAGGCATAGCATTCAAAGAGCGCTGGTTCGATGAAAGCTGTAAAAGAGCAAGAGATATGTCCTATGCCTAGCTAAATCTTTATCGCAAAAATAGTAACAGTTTTACAAAGAAGTTATATTTAAAAGCCAACCAGAATTTCAAGGCATTATGTATTGAAAAAAAAGAAATTATATTTTGAATCTGAGGCAAAAAAACTAAGCCTAGCCTTAAACTCTTCGGAATTTTGGACCCTAGCTCAAAGATTTATTGTTGACAACAACCTAACACCCGATATTTTTCAAAACCATTTTCAACAACTTTTAAACCCATCATCCAACGAGATTACCAAGTTTCATTACGCTCCACCTGGCTTTTACGATCCTATTCTAGATGCGCCACTCACTCTACAAGAAGTTACTCTTGCCGTTAATAGGCTAAGCGATGGAAAAGCAGCTAGGTTGGATAGGATACCTGTTGAATTTTACAAGTATGGAACCGACTATCTTATTCAAACACTGACAGGCCTGATGAACAATGTTTTAGAAGAAGGAACAATACCAGAACAGTTTAAGGAAGCTCTAGTGTTCCCTATTTACAAGAAAGGTTGTGAATCAGATCCTGCGAACTACAGAGGTATCTCGTTTCTCAACGCCTCCTACAAAGTCTTCACCGCGGTAGTTCAGAGCCGTCTCAAAAGGTGGATCGCATCAAAAAATGCAATAAGTGAATTCCAAGCAGGGTCCAGATCGGGCTACTCTACTATTGATCACATTTTTGTGTTCAAAAGTATTGCTGATTCATTCCTGGCAAGAAGTAAAAAGCTTTATGTACTCTTCGTGGATTTCAGAGCAGCGTTCGACACGGTAAACCGGGATGCCCTTATGTACAAGCTGTACGGGCTTGGCTTATCCCTTAAATTTGGACAACTGATTCAGAACTTATATCGAGACACGAAGTCGGCAGTTGGAATGGAGCAAATATATCTGATTGGTTTGCTAACAAAACAGGTGTCAAACAAGGCTGTGCACTTAGCCCCGATCTGTTTGCACTCTTCATAGATGACCTGGTCTGCTACCTTCCTGGTGGCATAGAATTTGCGGGGTTGCAAATAAAAGCCCTTCTTTTTGCCGACGATGTATTGCTGATGGCTTACTCACCTGAAACTCTACAGCTAATGATAAACAAGCTTCACGAATACTGTAAGCTGTGGAACCTTGTGGTTAACCCAGACAAGTCCAAGGTTATGATTATAAGAAAAGGAGGAGGCAGAACTAGAGCAAACGAAAATTGGACCTATGATGCTGATGCTGTGGAGGTTGTAAAGGATTACAAATATCTGGGAGTATTATTGACACAAAATATGAATATGGACAAACATTTGAATGAAAAGTTAACTAAAGCGAAAACTGCATTAAACGCAACTTGGAAAAATTGCTTCAACAACAAATACATAAGTCACAGTAGCAAGTATCGGATCTTCGAAACTGTAGCAGAATCAATCCTAATGTATGCTGCCCAGGTTTGGGGTGGGTCAGAATACGAAACGGTTGAAAAACTTTTAAGGTTTTACCTCAAAAGAGCTTTTCATCTGCCACCCAACTCACCGAACTACATGCTTATGATTGAAACTGGACTCTCACCACTGTTTATTAAGACACTCAAACTACAAGTTGATTATGTTCTCCGTGTCATGCAGATGCCAGAGCATCGGCTTCCCAAGAAGGTGGCCATTCAATTGGTACAAAGCAAAAGAGGATTTTATAAGCAATGGGAAGATCTAGCTGAAGCGTGTGGAATAACCCTAAGAATAAATCTAGATGAAACAAGTTCGTGGGGACCTCTATTACACGGGCTTATCAAACAAGTAGACCTTAGACATAGAGCTAAATACGAGGAAGATGCGGCTGGATCTCTTCACCGAATGATTTATAATCGCCTGGACTATTCACTCAATGAAAATAATTATTTCAAAGATTGCAATGATGTCAACACAATTTCCATGATGTTCCGCTTACGAGGAGAAATGCTGCAGCTCAATTACATACCTCATCGAAGTGACTTGCCAATTATATGCGATTTATGTAACAGGAGGGAACGGGAAGATGTCCTTCATTTTCTGGGGTGCTGTCCTGTTTTGCGGGAAATAAGAAGAAACATATTTGGAGAAGATACCTTATCTGAGGAATATTGTATATTTTTATTAAACCAAATGAATGTAGAAAAGATGTATGAGTTTCTAAAAATTGCTCTTAAATATAGGAACAGAATTGTTAATGGAGATTTTTAAAAGCCAAACACAAAATTACAGAAACTAAAAATTTTAAATTAAAGGTGTATTTATACTCAACTAAATTTTAATGTTAATTGGATTGTCAATCTGGCAGACGGCAATGCCATGCTCAAATGATTTAATGTATCATAAACAATGTATTGAACCCCTTAAAAATTATGAACAAATAAAATCTAATCTAATCTAAATCTAAATCTACTAATGACAACCTTTACAACTCCTGAAATTATTATACGATACAAAATAATTGCAGTTTTATTGCCGTGTTTTTATAAGTATGTATTTGAAGTATACATAGGCATCGTAGTGCATTCTTACTGCAAAGTCAAAATACCAACTGATAGTTAATAAATAATAAAATTTGACCTTTTTCTCCTTTAAGAAAAATTATGTTCCTTTTTATTATTCTTTTTCATTCTCATTTATCAAAACTCGTATTAAATGGTTTTTGAATTGTAAAAGTTTGATAGTTATCAATTTGTCAATTGCTATTTGACATTGCCGATCATGAGAACCAATATTATATTTCTAAGTGGTAGGAAGAAGGAAGGAAAGGAAAATAAATATTTTGATAAGATAAGTGAGTTGATGACCTACAATGATAGCCAGAATTGGGATAGCGTATGAAATTTGACAAAAAATTGGAAAAAAAAATACCAATTACTTGAGATTCCCTATTATTAAGAGGTCAAATTTCAGGTGAAGTTCACAGTGTTGGCGACTCACTCGTCATTATGGTGATAGTATTAAATCAAAATTATCAACAAAATAACTTTTTTACCCATCATGGCAACCATGTTTTCCGTATCGGCAACATTTTATGAAGATACAAATTTAACCTTTAACAATTTTAATTGCTTGAATTTTATGTTTATTTCGTATTAATATGTTTCTTGTCGCCATTAATCCAACATTTTAATGTTCACTCAATCAGTGTTTTCGTGATTGAGTTAATGCAGACCTACATATGCTATCGTGCCCTCTGAACAAAGATGGATGCTTTATATACGCTTCATTGCTAATAGTCAGCTTGGCTCCTGGGCTCTGGAAATCTCAAACCAGGCCAGGGATGTACATACATATGTATATCTCAATTTTATTATACTGTTTGTCATTTTGACTCACTGGTTATCTTATACCATCTTACTGATGGAGAAAACCATAAAATTCCGCACTTCAAGACAACGATATTTGCGAATCTGAAGGTTGATGAATTAACTTGAGTTGGAGCCCAATGAAGAGAAGAAAAATAAAAACTTCCCAGTAGGAGCCAATCCATTTCGAATGTGATTTTTCAACCATATTGGTTGTAACTGTCCAGATTAATGGCGGCAATTAATTTCGAAGGAAATTAGGATGAACACATTTTGCAAATGTGGTTTCTGGATTTTACGACTTGGCATCTTTAGTTCTTCAGTGCTAAAAAAGCTGAAGCGGTAATATTGTGCTTTTTCCAAGAAAAAGGCTTGTCTCTTTTATTTTATATTAGGTATAGGTCTACATGATACGAGGTTAGCGGATTCATGGTACATATTTGGTGCAGCGAAGCAGCAAGACTTTAACATCAGCATCAATGGATTGTATCTCATTAGTTTCTTCTTACAAATAGTTCAAGTAGGCAATTTATAGAGTGAAATCTCTTCCCACCATCTTGGAGTCACAGCTCCGCCGCTGCCCACCAACTCTTACACCACCATCAGTACCAGCAGCAGCACCACCTCGCACTAATTGGTGACTAAATTATTTGTTCCAAATGCAGCTGGAAAGACCACTCTCTATGGTTCGCCCATTGATTCTTTTATATTTAGCCTCCTTTGTAAAGAAGGTATCTGCATTTGGCTAGCTAGCATTCGTTTGGTTAAGCCTATAGCCTGAACTAAAAGAGGAAGCCCACACCTTCTATGCAGATTCTATGTGAAGCTGTACGGCTGGCCTCGTCGGTCGTCGAACATAAAAGTCAACTCTTCAAGAAGAAGTCTATTTAAGCTTCTTTTGAGGATCTTAAAGAATTGATGTGAGCCTAGAGAGCTGCGCGTACATAATAAAATCAGTGTGTTAGGTTTGGCCAATAAATAAAATCACTCTTGGATATGGTCAACGTTTTTGTTGTTGTTGTCTCATTTATTCTGCATTCTATGTCTCTAATAGCCGTATCGTCGTCGTTAGAATGGAAGCACAAGCTGAGAATATAAAGACATTCACTGATTCATGCTTATAGGACCCTTATGTAAAGAGGTTGGGCTGGTCTGGGCATTTATCTTTAAGCGGAACTTATTCGTCTAAGACGAGATGGTAGTTATAAGTATATGGCTAAGGGGAGCTACTTAGGCTTATTCAAAATTAAGACGTTTTTGTTATTACCCAGCAGTTAGCAGATAGATTGACTTATTTATTATAAACTTGCTTAACTTAGAAAATATATTTCAAACGCCCGCTATTATTAAGGTGGGTAAAGTTTTGAGCATAATTATTGTACCCTAAAGTCTAGTTTCTGAAGTTAAAACAGAATTTGTATGTAAACAATAAATTAAACAAATAAGTACGCCTGTACAAAAATTCATAGAGCTTAATATTTGCTCGATTGGGAGCAATCATGTGAGAGATTATTGTTTAAACAACTGTTTTTAACTTAAGGTATCGATTTGTAAGCTCATTCAATTTAATTTATTCCTACTTATGTGATAAATTTTAGTTCAATTTTATTTTTACTAATTAGATCGATAATAACACGGTTCTATGGTGTAATGGTTAGCACTCTGGACTTTGAATCCAGCGATCCGAGTTCAAATCTCGGTAGAACCTTGATAACTTTTTACAAAAATCTTATCTCAAATATAAAATTGCAATGCAATTGAAAACATTAGTGTACGTAAAACAAAATGCACTTGTGGTACCTAAAAAACATTAGAAACCATAAAGTCTAAAGCAGGTCGTTTTAAATCATTTGTTGAACACAATTTTTCTAAAACTGTAGACATTATTGAGTTAGATGAAAAAATATATGATTTTCAAAATAGTTACATAGTTTCACATCTTGCTCGAAACTCTAATCATTTTAAGTTCAAATATATTCGAAATAAAACTGAACAAGAATTATAAATCAGTGCTAACCTAGAAACAAAATCTTTATTAATCAAATAGTTAGTTAGTCGGTAATTTGTTGTAAGGTAGGTGTCAGAAGTATATAATAACTTTATGCTACGTAATCCATTTTTGACACTTTTGTAACATTTCGTTTGGGGATTAAAAGATGAAGAAAAATTATTTTTTTTTATATTTGAAAAGGGAAAATTTTATTTCATTTCACAACAGTAATGAATTCATTTCGATTACAAAAATGAAGTGTAATTTAGTTGAACTTCTCTAAGTAAAAAATGAAAGTGAATCCAAAGTAAATACTGAATCGAAGCGTTATACTTGTCCGCAAATTATCCGATTCATTGAAGTGCTCTTTGGTAAACCACATTTTTTGGTCTGACGTTAACACAAACAAAGCGGATGGTTTCCCAACTCGTGAACACGCAACGTATAGCTGCCCATGTGAAAACAATGATTTTCTAAATTTATCCCGCTAACACTAAGCGATTGGCCTTGCGACTTGTTAATATTGTCATTGCGAACGCAAGGCGAACAGGAAATTTCAATTGTTTGAAGTCAAACGGAAGATCAGTCGGAATCATTGGTATTCGAGGAATACATACATTTTGAGCTGCGTACTTTCCGTTAATAATGGTTGCCTTAATCAAATTCGGCATAAGTCTTTTCACCGCAGGTCGAGTACCGTTGCAAAGTCGCGGTGGATTCAAATTACGCAATATCATAATAACTGAACCAACTTTGAGTTGCAAGTTATGTGGTGGAAATCCTGGTAACTCCAGAGAGTTCAAAAACTCCGTTGGATAATTTACTACATCATCGGGATTTGTTATGGAATCAACGGATTTGTATGTCACCAAATCGCCAGCGATTTTTGATTGAATGGTGAAATTCAGTGCGTGTACCTGTACATTATTATTCTTTGCGGCGAGAATTGCTCGTTGACTTAACCAAGCATAATTTTGATAATTCTCACTAATGTTTGGGAAAACAATTTCAATAAGAGTTAATTGAGAGTCTACAAATCGGCAAAAGTCGTTGGTAAGAGTAATTAATCCAGTTGTCGCATCAACTGGCACTTTTCCATTTCCAACAGCTAACAATTGTTTGGAAAATTGTGCAGCACTTTGATCATTTTGAAGTTGAACTCTCATATTACTGGTTAGCGATAATGTTTGTACCTTATTCCACAAAAGTGATGCCTTCAGGCAAGCATTCAATTCATCTGCAGGCGTTCCACGGGGAATTACTGGCAAAACGTCCTGAAATCGCCTGACAACAATATCATAAAGCCGCCAAAGGTGTTGTTACTTCGTCGAAGATTCTTCAGTGTGAATTGCACTGGATCAGGAAATATTGCATGTTGGAGTATCAATTGTGTTTTATCGCAACTTAAGCGCAGAATTTGCAGTACGACCGCCATCTAGAAGAGTTGCTGCAATTCCAGATGATGCTAACGCCAAAGCTATGTCACATCTTGATCGAATAGTGGCCAAAATCAATGAAATGAAAAATGTTTTCCCTGTTCCTCCAGGTGCGTCCAGGAAGAATAGACCACCAGTATTATTGTCCCCCACTTGCATTAATGTTTCGTATACTTGTTTTTGCTGTTCATTCAGCAACGGCACATTATTTCGAACGAATTCCTGCAATGTATCAACATTGTATTGCAGCTCTCGGTTTGGTTCTTGGTTCAATGCATCGTGCATCGATCGATTTGGCGCAATCATTCCTACTTCAATCAGTAGCTTGTTTGCAAAAGTCAAGCATTGATCCTCAATCAGAATCATTCCTTCATTGTAGATTTCAGCGGTTATTTGCATGTCGGGATTATTCGTAAGCGAAGTAAGATATCTTCACATATGTATGTCGTCTTTGTATTTGTTCCATAACTGAATTGGTTGTGAAGGGAAACATGTGGTGATGATAATTGCGAACAGCGTTCGTATTTGGTACGCATTTGATGAAACAACTGAATCCGCAAGTGTTAAATCCCAATGAGAATCGTGCTCCAGCAAACCCAATAGTTGACATGCTTCTCGATATGTTTGGCATTGGTGGCCATTCACAGTTTTTAAATGCGCAAATGATTTTGGTCCTCGTACATTTACCAAAAGCAGTCGCAAATAAAAACATTCATCATTTCTAGGATGAGCAGTGTACATGAGACCTAGCGCATCAGTTGAAAACACCTGTGGCCAATTTGGAATTTTCTCTTAATAGGTATATTTTGTCTTTCTTCGCTTAAGTTCTGTGAATATACTTGTTGCTGCCTTGCATGTCTTGTGCGGCGGATATAAGTGGATTTGGGGTCAACCAAATTTTTCACTTTTTTCTTATGATAAAAAAAAACACTCACTAAATTTTTTAAAAAGTCGCTTTTGAATTTTTTTCTTATTATCTTTGAAGCGAACGTTATTTGAAGTTGATATCTCTGACGTTACTAGAGATATGGTTGACTAAAAAAAGGTTCCCAAAAGTAAGCTTTGGTTTAGAATATAGGGCCCTTGAAACATCAAAAAATTATAAAAATTTCAATTCCACAAATCGGAACTTTTACAATAGCTTTCTATGGCAAGCTAAACGAAGTTCACCGCTTTTCTGTTAAAATTTTTCCTGAATGTTGTCTGCTATATACCTCACGGAGCCCGAGGCCTTTGCAACGAATGCAAAACCGTGGAAATCGGTTCGTGCGTTCTGGAGTTATAGCGTCAGAAAGGAAAACCCGACTTATTTTTGTATTATAGATAAAAGTTTTCAAAAAATGGCGCTAAAAACTAAAAAGATCGGGAATAAAAACAGATATTGAAATCAAACCAATGGAATGTAAAAAGTACTAAGCAATTTGTTTGCTACAATATGTTGAAATAAATACAGCAGGAGTTCAAAATGTTAAACCCTTCTTTTCGTTAACTGGTAAATTGCTAATTGCTTTCTATTAAAAAACGAGCACCCAAACATGTCTAAAAAGTGACAGTTCGTCAAAATAAATAAACCAAATACGCTTAAAGGACCTATTAATTGGAACTCCCAACTGTTGACGGGACCATTACATCCACTCCTCTTATAAGAATAATTGTATGTACATGTGTCAGATGATTAAGCTAAAAATTAAAGTAGCCATTCCGTATGTTTAAATTAAGCAAATTTTTAAGAGATAGTAAGATGTTAAAATCGTTTAAAATTGGGTAAATAATCTTTTAAGCTTAGTAAATTGCTAAAAATGATTCTAACATTTTACTAAGTCGTTTTAAATTTTACACCATTTTCATTATATCAGGATTTTTAGTTTTAGAACTCAGCTCATCAGTAGTATTCATTTAAAAAGAGGTTATTTCATTTCATTTAGAGGTATACAACGGTCCGCAGTAGTACCATATTTTTGATAGTCTGTTTAAAAAAAAATCTTTATAGTTGACAGTACTTCTGAAATTGATTGATTAATGATTACATTAAATTGTCCTAATTGTGTTAATATTTAAAGTTAGACTACTTTTTATAATGTTTTACAAGACTTAAATACTATACAGTAGTTGGATAGAATTACAAATTTTCTTGCCATCTATACTGGAGATTGCCTCTAAAATTGGTTATTTATAAAGTGTATGTAATGTTGAATAGAGCAATTTTAAGCTTAACGCTTGAGTTTTTTAGATACGAAGTTATGCAACCTTGACAAGAGTCTAAGTTTACAAATGTTTATACACAGAGTCAAAATTCATTTACTGACAGGTGTTAAGCTAATTAAAATAAATACGACTAAGGCCGCATTTCCATTTGCAAGTCAACTCGCGGAAGTCTTGCAGAAGTTTCTTGCAGTCGCGTTTACATTGTGATGTGAATTCTTGCAATTTGTTCTGCAATAAATGTCTTGCAAGAAGCTCGCGCATCATACTGTCGCAATTTATTGCAGATGTAGATTAGATTAGATTCTTCCTTTATTCAATTTTTTTTCTATTGGAAATACGGACATGACAATGCTGCCATCTGCGGGAAATGACATTTCAGTAAAATAAATAAAATTATATAAAGAGAAGATGTATCAAAAAGATTTACAAAAAATTTGAAATAATAAATTACAAAAATAAATACTATGCAAAATATTAGACAAAAGTTTATATTAACTTATGAGGAATAAATTTATATAAAATTTTAAATTTTAAGTATTAAATATTAAATATTAAATTTTTAATTTTAAAATTTTAATGAAACATTTATTGAAACATAAAGATTTGATTTAAAAGCAATAATTAACAGCCCTTGAATTGAATAGAGACTTCTTGTAAGAACTAATTTATCAAAAAACTATTGCGATAAGTCAAAGCATGATTCCAATATTTATACAAGGTGAGCCAACCACGAGCGTCATTAAATTTTATATTTCGTAAAGACTATTTACGGACAGAAAACTTTCTTGCAAATGTAATCTTCGGATTTTTTGTAGAATTGGGCATACAGCAATGAAGTGGTAAATATTTTCAGACTCTCTCCTGTTACATAGATCACAAGTTGGCTGAAGATCGACTCTATGTGGCATGAAATTCAAATTTAATAATTCAACTCTGGCTCGGAATATATGGTGCTTATAACTTTTGACGAAAATTTTGTGTTGAAATAACTATCAATGGTTAACATTTGGTGGTTAAGGTTGCAGTTAATAAATCTGGAAGGTGATGAGGACGCTCTAGTTAAACACTGGTCGTTTATTTTGTCATTTTCTTTAGCTATGACCCTTGCGAACATATTTTGCCATTCGCTAACGTTATTTTCCGATAATGGTAAGTCGATATCATGAGATAACGCCAGCTGTTGCCAATTTCTGAACGGATAAGCATTTGTTTGCAATAGCCTAGTTAACACTGCCCTATGTAAACTACTTTCACTTCTCTTCATTACTTTTATTAAAAAACCAGAATGAGCTTTCAGATTTTGCAAATAAATGGGTGCCAAACCTGATTCCACATGAATGGCGTAGGTAAGAGTAGCGTTTGGTAGACGGAATAAACGCTTGAAAAAGTACCTCAGTACAGTTTCGAGATCTTCAAAGGGGTCTACTCCAAATGTCTGCACCCCATAGCACATACAAGTGTTGACTGTGGCATTGAATACATTATACTTTGAGGACAGATCAATGTTTTGATTTGCGAGGAATTTTGGCCACATTATGTTAAGTGCCAGATTTGCTTCTCTACTTTTTTCTTTCACATGATTTCGAAAGTTTAAGTTGCTAGACAACAGTACGCCAAGGTACTTGAACTCAGGAACTACTTCTATCAACTGGTTATTGAGTCGCCAAGTCTCCACCCGTCTACTCCTTCGGTTCTCGAAAACCATAACTTTTGTTTTCAAGACGTTGATATGTAGATCCCATGTCTCACAGAAAGCCTGAAGTTTGTTTATTTGCAGTTGTAGAGTTGAAGGATTCTCTGCCAGCCACACCAAGTCATCAGCATAAAAGAGTACCTTTATTTGCTGACCAGCGAAGCTAACGCCACCTGGAAGAATTTCAGAAATGGAGTCAATGTATAGTGCAAAGAGTATAGGGCTTAGAATGCAACCCTGAGGAACACCTGCAGAAGTTGGGAACCATTCAGACAGCTTGGATCCATCCCACACGGTTGCGCTTGAGGAAGATAATAATTTCGCATATACTACCAAGAACTTTCTGGATACTCCAAGCGATGCCAGTTTGTAGATCAGAGCTTGCCTGTTGACTGTGTCAAATGCTGCTTTGAAGTCTACAAAACAAACATATAACTTTTTATGCATTTCAATATATTTTCTGGCTATGCTAGTTAGTGCGAAAATGTGGTCAATTGTTGAAAACCCGGAACGAAACCCTGCTTGAAAAATGCTGAGACGATTCAAATTTTCTATCCACGTAGAAAGCCTAACATAAAGAATTGTGGCAAAGATCTTTCTGAGAGAATTTAGAATAGAGATTCCCCTATAATTTTCTGCTTGGGAAGCATCGCCTTTTTTAAATATTGCAAAAATAAGCGATTTGTTAAAACCAGAAGGAACGCAAGCATTATATATAATATCTTGTTGAAATAATCCACAATATAATTTTTCAGTTGTACTGTTCCGTTTTTAAAGAATTCGACTGGAATGCCATCACAACCCGCGGCCTTATTGTTTTTCATAACCAGCAAAACTGAATCAAGCTATTCACAAGAAATCGTACAGTCTAATTCAGATACAACTTCATTTTGTAACGCAAAGCTAAAAGTATGAAGATTCTCCTCCGCTGACAATAGAGTTTTAAAATGAGCAGCTAAAGTCTCAGCTTCGAGAGAAATCTTCATACTTCTACTTTGCCCACCTACCTCTCTTACATTATTCCAAAATTCTTTGGAATTTTTGGAGTGCTGCAAGTTCATTGCAAGATTTTTAGAAAAAGCCTTTTTTTTCGTGACATAATTGTTTAAATTTTTTGTTTGCGTGTAAGTATGTACATATTTTTAAACGCAGCCGAGTTAGTTCTTCTAAAGAGTTTTAAGTACTTGAACGAGAGCTTACGAGCTTAAACAGTCTTTATCGAACCATTTATTTTTAAAATTGAACGTGTAGCTAATACTTGTAGATACAGCTGAAGTGTAAATTACTCTTGTAATGCTTTCCTCAATTTGTTCAACATTGCCCTCATCTTGAAGAGGGAGAAGATTGCAATGCTGATTCAAGTGAGATTTGTACCGAGACCAACTTGGTTTCGAGATTGGTTTTTGAAAAGACGGGAAGCTGGTGCCTTCTATAAATTATTAAACGAACTAAATATAAAAGATGCTCAGCAATACTTCAATTTCACTCGCATGACCGCTATTGATTTGGAAGTTTTCATATTGAAAGTCCTATTATAAAAAAACAAGACATTCGATTCCGAGAGTCAATTTATGTATAAAGTAAAGACGTCAACCAGCCACATGCGCGAGATATACGAAACTTTTTCGATAAGCTGCAAGAACTGTCGCGAGTCGATCCAAAAGTGTTTAAACTAGAAATTAATTGCACTTGCAAATACTCGCAAGAAGTTATGAAAGTACTGTCGCGATAGAACTTGCTTGGTAGTTTGCACTTGCAATTCACTGTCGGACAGACTATCGGACATTTATTGCAGAAGTTTTCTTTCAAATGGAAACGCGGCCTAAAAATGTTTTAAAATATACATTCTCGAATAAGGAGCAATATAAGCGGAATATTCAACAAATTAATCAAAATAGTACGTATACGCCGTGTGTCCATACAATAAAATAAATTCATCATCATTTAAATATAATACCACATTCGTTTGCTTTAGTTATTGGTTTTAGGATGTATTCGGAGTAAAAATTCAAAACTATGTATAACTATTATTGAAAAATAAAAAATAAATTAAATTTAGGTATAACTTTCCATTCATGTCCGTCCTATAACCTTTTTCTTAATTTGACAGTGCGCGTGGTGTGACCGTTGAAAAAAAAACATAGATATAAAAGCTTATTTTTCATTGGATTGTGCATAATTTATTGGCATTACATTTTTTTTTAGATAGATTCAATATTGGTAAGTAATATTAAAGTGTTAAATGTTCAATTATGTTCGTGGAATTCAAGACACGGCGTGTTTTTGACAACATCCATATATGGCTCCTTATCCATTCACAACAATATTTATGGTGTCATATATTTATGGCTGCTTGTGCTTTTTTTGCAGCGAAAAACAATGATCTCGTCAATTTCATTCTATACGGAAAAGGATTTTGTGCTGTTCCTGGTGATGGTTTTCAGAGTGAGGATGAAATCCTTGAATCGGAGGATGAGCAGAATATGGATATGGACTGTAAAGAACACATAGAGGTGCCTGAAACCGATGAAAGCGAGTACGATTCGGATGATGAAAAACCATTGTCAACTTTGAGATCGAAAGATAAGAAAAAAAAGCAAAAAGTAACATGGAGGAGCGAATCCCGTGCAACATACATGGAAAGCGATAGCGTTGGAAAAATCTGTCAGGGAAAGTTCTAACTACAGTTTTTCTGAAAGTGCATTGTGGCTTATTCATAGATGTTTGCTAAACTTTTTAGGCTATTCATAAATAAATGCAAATCAAAGTTAAGGGCTAAACCTGAATGACTATAAACATAGAAAATGCTGTGTTCAAGTAATTATTATCGCAGCCAAATTTCATAATTGATTTTTTTGGTGTATAAAAAAGCTGAAAAAATAATTCATGACAGATAAATGTTAGGTTAACACTAAGTTCCAGAAAATATCGATTGAAACCGCAATTGCAGAAGATATGGATATATTTTAAAAATATTCCCGGTAAACTGTAGAACTTTATTAATTCCGCCTTTTATAATTCAATGTAAAATAATTCAATGCAGTATATTTTAGATAATACAGTAGTTAAGTTATTAGTTATTACTATTGAAATAAACATAACATACATTTATTAAAAACATGTAGTCGTTAAAATATACAAATAAAGTCTAATCTAAAAAGCCTTAACCTTGTTAAACACTGCACACATCCTTTCTTGTTTTGGTTGTTCCTGCCATCTATCTGTAACTTAGAGCAAAAAAAGAGAAAAACAAATTCACCACGAACTACCGGTATAACTTCTTCCGTTATTTATTGACAAACAAAAATGTTTTGCTAGAATTAATTTGAATTATAGGAGTATTTTTGTAGATATAAAAACGACAAGATGTTAGCAAAATTAAAAAAAAAATTCATGAGAATTACAAATATTATAATGAGACTTTAAAAAACAAAGCTTTCTTGGCTATCAATAAACAAAAATGAGAAATGTCACATTTCCCGGAAATGATGTTTTTTGTGTACTCTTTTCCATGTATACACCGATACGAATTTAACACGCTATAAAAAATGAGAGTAAGAGGTTTCGAAGGGACGGAGACGAGGAAATTTTGCTCTCTCGATTAGTTTTTTCTCTCTGGATGAGACTAGTAAAAGTCTCGTTGAGTCGCTCGTCTTGAGGCCAGCCATATTATCGATTGCAGAAATTCAAAGTTGTCGCAATTCAATCCCAAATACGTTTTGAAATTATTTATGTATGTAACTGCACTGAATTACCGTCGAGTTCGTAATCTTGCAGAATCTAAAACTTTGTTCCTATTGTTAATTCGGATTAATTACGTTGAAGTTTATATGTAAGCAAAATGTTGTGAGTTCAATCAATTTGTAAAACTCTGCTTTAGCTATTGCTTACTTCGTTGACTATAGAAAGTAATAATGAACAAATATTTCTGTTTACTCAGCTGTTTTTTATTAACTGAGTTTTATTGAAGGGAGTTCAAGGCATTACTGAATTAACATATTTTCTAGATCATTTTTTTTTTTCAATTTAAAGATCATAATCAACACGGTTCTATGGTGTAATGGTTAGCACTCTGGACTTTGAATCCAGCGATCCGAGTTCAAATCTCGGTAGAACCTTGAAAATATCTTTTACGATCTTTTTACTTTCTCCACAAAATGTGCTTTATTGTTTTTAAAGATTCAGTTGCATATATTTGAATCGAAACAAATGATCAAGTAAATATCTTGAAAAGATCATTAATCAATCCTAGGTAACATAACAGCAGTGAAAATTATTCGACATAATACGTGACTTAAGTAGGAGTTTTGAGGTGATCAAAATTGTATGCAATACTTTTATCAATTTAGGTTAAATATTATAGAGAGAGTCAAGTGATACGTATCCAACACAACATCGCTTAAGTCTGTTGAATTAAAATTAAATAAGCCACATAAATAAATAAGGTGGTGCAACAGTCCATTAAGAGCTAGTGCCTAGTGGCGTACTACTCTTAACTATTTCTGCGTGCGAGTAATGTTGACAGTTTTCAGTCAAATCCGAAGGGCTTATTTAAGAAAGCAGTTTTCATGACAAGAATTACTCATGGAGGATTTGTCAATTCCTCGGAAGAGGCTTTAGATAGCACAGGTATAGGTATTTTACCCAAGTCCTCTGGGTTCATAAGACAACAGAGTTTTATTTCCTGATTACTCCGACTTCTTCAAATGTAACAAAATAAAAATAAAAATTCTTCCTAAACCTGCAGCGATATCGTCTTCTTTTCAACACTTCTCAAATTCCAAGTGATTTAACTTATAACTGATTAAAAATTATTATAAAAATAATTGGCAAATATTTTGTAAGTAAAATTACTTAATCACCGACTACAATCTTGAACTTTCTCGTTTTGTTTTTTTCATCATTCAACCATCATTTATAACCTCTTGAGACCGCAACAGAGAGAGGAATAAACATCCCCCGCCTCCTCCACAGACTTCTCTATAGGTATATAAGTAAACAACTACGCCACGAAATTCCATTAGCAATTATCAGCTCCATTCAGTTTCATTAAGAGGTTATAACTTTTAATTAGCCCAACAATCACTTCCAGGGTTGCTGCCTTCAAGCATCATATACCTATACGTACCATACCTAATAGCCTGGTATTGTAAGTCTATAGAGAGATATAAAGCCTGTGGGGTATCGTGTACCTATCTACCTACCTTATAATTTCGTGCATTCTCTCATAAGTTGCACGTTTAATTTAACAATCGAACATTCAACATAGATAAAACTCGTATAGCCTTATAGCCCGGCTAGATGTACTCTGTATAGTCTTTGAATTTCAGCTAAAGGTATATTCGCATCGGAATCAGACAATAATTTCTATTAATTGGCCGCAAACAATTCATTTCTAGTGTCGGGGGATATTGATTGACTCATTTTCGACTTATTTTAAAAATTAAGCTGTTATAGACGCGAGTACTACTCATACTCAAGTCTCAAATCATTTTATTTTATGGCAACAAAATTGCTATAATAAACGACGCTAAACGATCATAAGGATGAACATATAGAGGCCATGTTAGAGCCTGCCTTCAATCACGAACGATGAGTATAAAGTAAGCTTACACGAGCTTGAGGATAGTCTTCTTTTTAACTGACGTAAATAACATACCTGAGTGCTGATGCTCAGTTTAGTTTGAGTTGATGCCTTGGGGCTTGAGAAGTTGATGGTTCTGCAAAGGCATACGAGAAACTAGAGTTATTGTAAATTTGATTAGTTCGGAAAGAGAGAATTGGAAATGATCGCGGTTTTGGATGAGGAAGACGATCACGATCAAATCAGTGTTTTATTTCCAAGCGATATGAGATGGATAAATAAAAATACAGATTGTTGACTACTTTCTGTTTTGATTTCATTTCAATTTTATTACAAAGTGGTTAAAATTTGAGTCTCTATTAAGAAGTAAAAATAAAATAGTGTATTGCTTGCATAATTGGTTTTTAGAAGTCTTGCGCTCATAAAAAAAACAGTAATTTAAGTTGGAAAACACCATCCCTTTACGTATAACCTATCAGTGCTATGTCGAATACAGGCAGATACGATAATTAAACTTCAAACAACTTTGTATTTTATTTTTTTAAAAGAATAAATTAAATTTTTGAAATAAGTATGCTTAGAAAAATATCAATGGAAGACGATTGTAGTTGATCAACATTATTGAGGGCAATCATTCAACAAAATAACAAAAATGAGAAAGATCACACAACACATTCGATTTTTCACAACCTTCAAAAATTTATCAGAACTTCGAAAATTTCAAAATTGTGCCTGTACGAAAAAAGTTATTTGGAAGATTAACGTTTTTAAACACAGCTAATAACATTTGTTTACTTTTCAAGGGATCTATATTAATCTAAGTAATAACGATGAAGCGATTTTGAATTTGGTTTTGAATCAATACCATATCAAAAACCTTGTTGGCAATCAGGGTTATTTTTTCTTGTCATAGACACCTTCTGATTTTTT
Source organism: Eupeodes latifasciatus (assembly GCA_920104205.1). Lineage (NCBI taxonomy): Eukaryota > Metazoa > Arthropoda > Insecta > Diptera > Syrphidae > Eupeodes > Eupeodes latifasciatus. The sequence continues at coordinate 394,485,755 of OV049924.1, forward strand.
TTTTAAGTTTCTAAAGTTTTATCTGGCTATACTTACTTACATACTAAGGTCCTCAGACCTTTAAAGTCAGTGGGTGTTCAGTAGTGGGACATGGGGCCTCAACTACTCCTATTCGTCATCGTATTTGGTTTCCGGTGATGTTTTTGAGCTCCCTTCAGCTCTTCCCTCGACTGTTCTTCTCGGTCTACTGTATTTTCTCACTTCTTAAGTGAGTTTATTCTACTGCATTGTCTGCCTGGCAATGCAGCCATTACAGTTCTTCACTGGATAAAGGGCCAAAACCGTAAGATGTTTCATAGACCCCAATTAATGAAGGCCTGCAGTTTCCTGATAATCGTTGTTGTTATTTTAGAGATGTTGAAACTGTAATTGTATTGGACAACATCCCGAACGCAGCATTAGATTTCCTGATACGGCTAGCAAAATCCTGTTCGATTTTGCCTTTAGTAGAGGTTTTCAACTTTTTCTACTGGTTGCTGTGCAATGTTTACCAGAGAGTTTTTCTGTATTATTTTCAGCCCCACGATTCCAGCTTCCCTCTCCACCCTTGTTGCCATTTAATGGAGATCCATTATCCTGTGCTGCATAATCAAGATGTTTTTGGTATGTTGTCAGAGAAAAGAATTGGTGACAACAAACTCTTCTGACAAAATAAATCCGTGTAAGACGTGACATTCTGGTTCATCATAAGTCGCCTTGGTTATAGAGATGAGCTTACCCGGGATATTCCTCCTCGGCAAAGCAAACCAGATAAACACCCTGTTGACGCTGTGAAAAGCCTTCTCAAAATCGATTAACAGCAAGTGAAGGGTGATCGATATTTGACGCACTGTTCAATGACGATCCGCAAGATATTGATGCAATGCAGGAGTATCCAGTGCAGGATCTTGCTTCAAGGTGTTCTCACAAACGTTCTAAGATTAGATTAGATTAGATTAGATTAGATTGATTTTTATTGTTTCTGTTCTTGTTTATATTACAAATTATTTTACAAAAAATCGATAAGCATGGCTTTGCCGTCTGCCTGATTGACATTAAAATAAACATTTAGTATTAAGATTGTTTCTATTTGTTAGAACATAATGCATATAACAAATATTTGTGAAAAAAAATACAAATATGTTTTGTTGTTAAGACTCTTAATTGATAATTTGATTGTGATAGTTCATAGCATATTTATAAACATAAAAAAGTTGCTTTAAATTGTTTTCACAGTTGAGATGTGCTAAGACTTCTTCTTCCGATAAAGTGTTACTTCCAAGATAGTACCCCCAAGATTGTGCTGCAAACAACATCACAGACTCAGATACAGCTTGAAAAACTTTATATTTTACACTGTGATCAACTATGTTATTTGAAAAACATCTTTTCCAGGTTGCGGATATGGCACTTTTAGCTTTTACTAACTTTTTTTTCAAGTGAGGTTCCATGCTGAGATTGTTAGTTATCGTTACTCGTTAAGATACCTGTATGCTTTTACAGTTTCAATTAGCTGTCCATTCAGATAACATTTTTCGTTTCTGCAAGCTCTGCCAGATCCCTTTTTAAAAATCATTATTTTTGACTTCTTAAGATTCACCGTAAGATTCCATAGTTGGCAGTACGAATCAAGACGGTTAATCATAAGTTGAAGAGAATCTGGTGAGTATGCAAATAAAACTACATACATCGTCTGCAAATAAAAGGGCCTTTATAAGAACTCCATCTATCTCTACGCCCCACCTGGTAGAAAGTCGGTCAGGTCATCGATGTACATGGTAAAGATATATGGACTTAGAGTCGAACCCCCATTGTTGTCTCAAACCATTCTAAAACCTGAATTCCACTTCACACAGCCGATTGATTATCCTGATAGATGTTTTCGAGAACCCTTCCAAACTTTTTGCTCATTCCAGCATTATATAGCTTATATATTAAAGCTTTTCGATCGATATTGTCGAAGGCTGCCTTGAAATCAACAAAAAAGGCGAATAATTTTTTGTTTTGTTCGACAAATGTACCCGCGATATTCTGCAGAATGAAGATATTATCTACGGTTGCATAACCAATCCGAAATCCGGCTTGACATTCCTTAATCAATTTATGGCTTTCGATCCAATTTGTCATTCGAAAATTTAGAAGTTTAGTGAATAACTTATATGAAGAGTTCAGAAACGATATTCCTCGATAATTAGTTGGATCGGCTAAATTACCTTTTTTGTGTATGGGATATATGATGGCTTTTTTAAACTGTGTTGGTATATTTCCCATTTCCAACATTTCGTTAAAGGTTTTCGAAACTTTTTTATATACTTAAAGAATTCTACGGGGATCCTATCAACTCCTGGTGCCTTTCCATCTTTGAGTTTCCTTCAGGCCTCCACAACTTCTTCCTCTGTAATAGGTGCATCTAAAATTTCATTTGTAATGCAGGGTACTGCATATTGAATGAGTGGCATACTAGTTGTTGTGTTCAGTAGCCTTTGGAAATGATCCTTGAGTGGCCTTGCATCTAATTGTACGCTAATTTGTGGTTCTTTGCCATTAAATTTATTTACTGCAACCCAAAATTGTATAGTATCCTTACAGCCTGTAAGTTTGAGAGCCTCGTTTTCTAAATATGTTTTCTTTTTGTCCTTGCAGATTTGTTTAAAGATTTTATTTGTCTGAATATATAATCCTTAGTAGTACCCGTAGCGTGATGGTTAGTGCGTTGGACTGTGATTTCGACAAGTTTCAGCGATATTGCGACGACTGGAAACTGAAAATAAATGTCCAGAAGTCGGAGACAATTCTGTTCCGGACTCCGTTGGCTGGGGCCACGAGGGATACATGCAAGAATTGGCGCAAGATGGTCATCGTTGATCTTCACGGGCAGCCATTAGCGAGCAAAAGTGTAGTAAAGTACCTCGGTATCTGGTTAGATCAGTATTTGTATTTCGACAGACATATAAATGCTGCTCTGACCAGGGCCAGAGGAGCTTTCGCTCTGACGAAACGGCTGTTTTTTAGCAGTCGGCTTGACCCCAGAGTGAAGGTAATTTGCTACATGACCCTCATACGGCCGATGATCGTTTATGGTTGTCCTGTGTGGTTCAACGTTGCCCCTTCCCAGATGGAGAAGTTTCGGGTGTTCGAGCGGCAGTGTTTACGACGCTGTACCGGCTTATATCGAACAGCCGAATCTTCTTACGTGCATTACTATTCCAACGAGGTCCTATACAACGGGGCTCGAATCAACAGAATTGACAATTTCGTGATAAAACTCGTTCAAGGTCACATTGCAAGAGCTATGTCTTCGACCAACAATTTAATTTTCGGGGCGTTCTATCCGAACGACGAGTATTTTGAAAGTGCACGCTTGAGCGGCTTCATTCCACCAGAGGCATTCCTCTTTTTAGATAGATGCGGTCTGATACAGGATAGATTGGCAGTTCCGCTAATCTACCACGTCAGACGACGAACCGTGGATAGGCGACTCCTGTACAATCGGGACGTCATGGCACAAGGCGGAGCAGAGCTCCTTCGGTTCAGTAGGGCTGTGTCCGAAAGGGACCGAACTGATAGGGTGAAGCAGGAGAACCAGTTTTGGTGGCTTCAATCGGCACTTGATAGTGGGTAGTCGGGATGGGGTTTTAACCTTGGCCGGCTTACATACTTGTTTTATAGATTTAGGGTTTAATTTTAAGTAGAATAGGCATGGTGGCACAAAAAAAAATACAAAATATACAAAATATACAAAAAATACAAAAAAAGAAACATACAAAAAAAAATACAAAAAAAATACAAAAAAAAAAAAATTAAAAAAAATAAAAAATAAAAAATAAAAAAAAAGACAACAAAATATGAAAAACAAAAAACGTTAGATAGTTAGATTTGCTGCTGTGGTTGTTCTAGTTTTAAGTAGTTTATAGGTAGAATAGGTAGTTTTAGTTAGCTTTAAGTTTTATATATTAAGATATTAAGGACCTTATTTTAAGTAGTTTTTAAGTAAAATAAAAAAGGATATTGACATTAGTTTTTCTAAATTGTCTAATGAATAAAAAAATAAATAAAATGAATTGAAGTTAAATAGATCTTAGGGCCGAAAGGCATTAGCATTAAGTATTATTGTTTAACTTAGAGTGTCCGTATGGGACCAGTAAGTTAGTTGTAAGTTATGGATAATTAGGCTAGTTTTATGAATTTTTGTCTAGCTTTAAGATAGTCTTAAGAATGAATTAACAAAAATGAATTTGGAAAAAAAAAAAAAGTGCGTTGGACTGTCATGCAAGGGGTCTTGGGTTCAATCCCTACCTGTGCCATCTAACTTTTTTCACGGGTACTGCCTCTTGCGAGGAATTGACAAATCCTCCAAGAGTAATTCTTGTCATGAAAAGTGCTTTCTCAAATTAGCCGTTCGGATTCGGCATATAAACTGTAGGTCCCTTCCATTTCTGACAAAAATTACTCGCACACAGGAATGGTTGAGAGTTGTAAGTCACTAGGCCCTGGTTCTTCATGGACTGTTGCGCCACCTAAAAAAAAAAAAAAAATATAATCCTTTAAAATATTGACAACCAAACTTTCGAAACACCTTGAGCCATCCGAATGATTTTCGCCTCGCCTTTTCACAATCCGTGTCAAACCATTTTTCTTTATACTGGCACTTTTGTTTCTCTCTGTCTAACGGTAGGATATGATATATTTACAAGATTTTCGATATCCATTATATTGTATTCTGCATCAGTTTGTAAATTGAGTTCAAGGTTACGTCTATATTCAGTTGCATATGTTTCTTTCCATATCAGCTTAGGGTTGCATAGTTCGCATGTCTTTTCTTTCAATCGGCGCTGTACCAAAATGAGCTACAATAGGCATATAGTCGGAGTATTGTTTAGTTAAAACTTCAAAATCGTTAACAAAAGATATCAATTCGCCTCGTACTAAACAGTAATCTATGACTGAGCAGCCTTGTTGTCCTATAAACGTATATTTCCCACTTGTATCCGATCTACTCGTAACATTTAGAATACGTTCTAAGATAATCTTCGCTGTTACTTTGACAACTGTAAACAAAACGCAAATACCTCTCCAGCTTTCACACTTCATTAGGTCGCCTTTTTTTGGGAGCTTGACAATTATTTCCTTTTTCCACTTTTCGAGGAAGACTCATGCGGTTGCAGCAACTCGCTCGATGAACTTGGCACAGCTTGCAACAGTTCTGCGAGAATGCCGTCTAGACCTACCGCTTTGTTATTTTTCAAGGGCTTTTATCGCGGTACATATTTTTGCATCGGGAAACTCAGAAGATGTCAGTTGCACGATCCTGTCGAATACTTGGTTTAAACCAAAGCAAACTGTTCCTTCCATCAACTAACCTGGCTATGACTTTACATAAATGCATAACATCCTGTCACAAAACATTGTGTTTCAATCAAGTTGGATATCAAAGTATTTTTGTCTTGTCAATCTTTAACTCTTTTATGTAAGAGTTGCTGAAATATTCAGAAGTTGAGGAACACCCCAAAAATTTATAATTTCCTTAGACAAGGTATTATCAATTTGCACGACCTGTTTTCTACCTACTAAATAACTCTTTATACACATTAGGAGCTGAGAGTGAAATCCATATATCTCTACGCGATCGAAAGCCTTTGAAAAATTAGTGTAAATAGTGTCGATTAGAGAACGCATTTCCATCTGTGATAGAAAAAAAATTTTAAAATATTGATAAATTTGTAGTACCAGTAACGCATTTCTGATCCTTGAAGTTCAAAAAAATATAATTTTCTGGGACTCGACACTGTCCCAATTAAACACACGAATTCAGTTTGGTATAATAGTATAATATATTTGGTGCGACCGCACTCTACAAAGTTAACAATAAGAATGAATACAAAAATGAATATAATTCTCTATCAAGCTTAATCAATATAATATTAAGTGCTGATATTGCAATTGAAGTTCTAATATTGCAATTGAAGTTCCCATGCAACCTCGAACATTCACCTGGAATCGGATTTCCCGGTGGGAACGCATTGACTTTATTGGACGGAAGCTCGTGTGCTTCGTTGGCATTTTATATGCTGGGTCAATGCCTGCTCGTGTTAACTGCCGCCCTTCAAATATCTGCGTCCCGCAGATCATTCGTTGAACATTGAGTGCAACAACCTTTTCCTTCCTTGATGTCATTGGTCCCTCGGGTAGGTCGAAGTGCTGACATTGGTTTTCCACGGAACGACAAGCGAAGCTCTGGGATGTTAGCTTTCCCATAGATTTTTTTCCAGAGTAAAAAGATGAAAGCTACGACTGTTAGGAGTAAGCAGATTTCTGTAAACATAAAAGAGTTAAGATTCTTTTTAACGTTATTAATTAGTTCTATATTTTTGGTGCTGAGATCATGCACGTATTCCAAATTTGGTTTGATCCTGTCGATTGTTATGTTTGCCAGGACAGGTGGAAGCGCTTGGGGACTCAAAACTGACTTACTGTTATACGTCTTATCCTTTATTCGAACCATCTCGTTGTCTAGCTGGATCAGGTAGGTACCTTCTAAAGGAATAGAGGAGTTTTTATTTAAAATAGAGCCATTGAAATTCGTAAGGAAAACTGTATTTTCTCCGACCATTTCTATGATTTCTTCGTTTGTCGTTTTGTAGTTGCATAATGCATTTCCACCCTTAAGAAGTCTAGGAATGCAAGAGTTTTCGGGGAGTTTTTTAAGTATGTTTTCGTTACACACCGAGGTGTTACCTATGTTATCACAATCTTCATTTAACCCGTAAGTTGCGTCATGGCTTAGTAATAGTCTGGAGTAGTCTAAGTCAACTTGTTTGTTGTTTCTAATCGCTGCATGAACGGTGATTAGGTGGTGAACCTTAGGGTCAATTTTCGGTATAGATAGTATGTAAAGGAGCAATGTACCATTACAATATACAGAAGGTCGTCCGTATTCGACAGCTTCTACAACATTTTGGTAAGGTAGAGTTTCGAGTTCGTTCACTATGGTATTAATTTCTTCTGAGTCCAAAAGATTACTATTGACGATACCGTTCTTGGCCATTTGGCAGGCTCTTATTATCTCATTAACTCCTTCCTTTAAAATAAGTATTTTATCGAGTAAGTCATGTCTGAGTTTGTCTGTCTCTGTTTTTTGAATAGCGTTATTATAGCGTTCGATTAGTTTATTAAGTTTCGCCGTTACTTCCTGAGTCTTATCAAACAATTTCCTGTTGATAACGTATTGTCGGTTATTGTTTTCTGTGATCTTTGTCTGTTCTTTTAAAAGATTGTCCCAGTCAGTTGCGTCTGGAGAACCACCTATCCATTTCCAGGCAGTTCCTATCCAATTCACTGACCTAACCTGCCTCATTTTCGTGTCTCTTAATTCATTTATCCTTTGTTTGATCTGAGTTATGTGATAGTTCAGAATAGGCCGCATTTCTTCGTCCTTTAAATGTTTGAACGTAAGTCGTTCGGTTTCCTGTACAAGCGTGTCGTATTTGTTCAAGTCGATTACATGTATGAGTTTAAAAACTCCGTTTGCTATCCAGGCGTTTGTCTCTTTAATCGTTACCACCGGTGATTCGTAAGCGAATATATGCAAGGTCTGCATGGGAGTGAAAAGAACTACTAATCTGTAATGTATATGTAATCAATATTTATTAAGCACAGTTTTATAAAATTTCTTAAAATCTAAATTATAGAATATAAATTTAGTATATATTTTTTGTACGTATACGAATGTACAATTGCACGTATGCAAATCAATTGTTCTTATTACAATTTTGTAATTCAATTAATGTTGTACTCTCTTTACATTAGTTTCTTTCTTTTTGTATTGATAAATGATTTTTCATTTTTATGATGCCTGATGAGTTAGCTCTCCATTAAATTTTCGGGGTAGTCACTGGATCGGAAGGTTCGTATTGTTCCGCTTTGGCTTGTAAGGTTAAATTTTCAAACGTGAGGCTAACTCCTAGGCATATTTGAACCTTTTTTTTTTTTTTTTTTTTTTTTTTTTTTTAATTTTTCATACAAGGCCTGGGCCCACTCTTCTTTTTTTTCTTTTTTTCTTTTTTAAGGGGTCAAAGAAGATCAATTTTTTTTTTTTTTTTTTTTAAATTTACCGAATGTTTTTGAGGTGAGCTTTATGGATTTTTTTTTCCACTTTCTGTCGTTACAGTAACCTTGTTGTCTTTGGCTACAATTTCTTTTCTATATAAAGGCTTATTTTTACTTTTAATGCCTTTTGTAGCCACATAAACGACTTCACCTCTTTTATACTTTTTGGGAACCACTCTCTTCAGATTTCTTCTAGCATTCCTAGCATCCATATTTTTCCTAATAATCCCCCTAAGGTCGTTATTAATCTTTTGACGTATGTTTAAAAGGCTTTGATAGTTAATCCTCTGTGACCTATTGAAGAATACATCTGATGGTTTCTTATTTGTCACAGAGTGTATGGTGTTATTATAGCGATCAACGGCCACGTACACGAGTTCTTTGACACTCAGATCCTTATATTCCTCTCTGAGGCACCTGTATATTTCTAGAACCGTGGAATGTACCCGTTCTATTTGGCCGTTAACTTCGCTTCTGTGTGATGGGGTGAGATACAGTTTTATTCCCAGATTTTTTAATAAATTAAGGACAATAGGGCTAAGGAACCCTTTCTCATTGTCAGCGACAAGAGTGAGAGGAGCTGTAAAAAAGTGTACCATTTTTATGATCTTTGACCTAATAGTAATTGCGGACCTATCTTTAAGATAAAAAAATTTTGAAAATTTTGAAAACTTGTCCACAACCGTAATAAATTTTTTATCCTGAATTTCCATTATATCCATATGAATTATTTCACATGGATATCTTGGAACAGGAGTTGGTTGCAATTCGGGGTTATTTGGATGCCTATCGTACTTGTTGCGGTTGCAAATGTCACACGAGGCAGCATACTTCCTTATGCTCGCCATCATTTGGGGAAAATAATATTTTTCTAATATTTGTTCCTTATTTTCCCGTGGAGCTCGGTGAGCCCTACGGTGCTCGTATTCAATTATAGAAAACCTTCGCTCTTCGTTAGCGACGTCTTCGACTAGCCTTTGTGTTACTCTTATTTTGTATTTTTCAAAATTTTCTAGGTATATGTTTTGTAACATCCAGAGGTATTCCTCGGGAATTTTTATACCATTGATAACATTTGGATTGAGATTTTCTCTTAACGCCTCCCTTAATCTATCTTCATCTAATTCCTTAGAGGAGATATAATAGCGATAGAATCCAGGGTGTGGTTGCTCGTGGGAACACATGTCAAGGCGGGCGATTTTGAAAACTAGTTGGTTTCTAAAAACATTAAGCGGAACTTCAACATGTGGTATTAGATCTGTACCGTCTTGGTTAGCACTATGCATGGTACAAGATTCTTCGGTTTCAGATAGAGATAGTTCACGCAATCCTTCATCAGCAGTTGCAGTCAGTATGTTGTCTGTCACGTCACTTTGTCCCTCGTATGCCGTTTCTGTACTTGTATGTGTCTTAGCTGTGTCTGTTCGAGAAGAAGAGGAGCTTGAACCTGAAAGGTTATTGACTTGCGTTGGAAGCCTCGAGAGAGCATCAGCCACAAAGTTTGATTTACCAGGTGTGTAAATCAACTCGTAGTTATATTCCTCGATTCTGGCCTTCCAACGTTTGAGCTTTGCATTATAGTTTCTGTTACTAAGGGTGTAGGTCAGGGGTTGGTGATCAGTGTATATCCTGATCTTCTTAGCCCCGTATAGGTAATTCCTCAAATTGTCTAGTGCCCAAACTATGGCACGAAGCTCTTTCTCGTTTGTTGCATAGCCCTCTTCTGTTCTACTAAGCGAACGAGAAATGAATGAAATTGGCCTATCCTTACCAGGTTCACCTTGGGATAGTACGGCGCCAATAGCATAGTCGGAGGCGTCTGTTGTCAAATTAAAGGGTTTGTCGAAGTCAGGGAAGGCTAACACTTCTGCTGAGGTGAGAAGTTTTTTTAAAGTTTGGAATGCTTTTAATCCTTCGTCATTAAGTTCAATGGCAACTTTCTTGGATTGGTTGGCTTTTACTTGTGATAATTCTCCACGAGTCATATTCGTTAGAGGTTTCGCAATTTTGGCGTAGTCTCGAATAAATCGTCTATAGTAAGACGTAAGGCCAAGAAAGCTCTTCAGTTCCTTCAGTGTATTTGGTGGAAGGATAGCTTCGATAGCCTTTACTTTATCTGGGTTAGGGAGGATGCCGTCTGATGTCACCAAGAATCCTAAAAATTCGACACTATCGTTTAGAAAATGAGTCTTTTCGAGGTTAACCTTAAGACCAGCTTCGTGGAGTTTTGAGAAGATGGTCTCTATATCCTTAAGATGGTCTTCTATCGTCTTGCTGTAAATGATAATATCGTCAATGTAGACGTAGCAGATCTTCCCAATCAGCTCCTTTAGAACGTCGTCTATCATACGTTGAAAAATGGCTGGAGCATTTTTCAGTCCGAATGGCAGCCTAAGGAACTCGAACTTGCCATTCATCGTGGAGAAGGCGGTTTTAGGGATATCTTTCTCATGCATAGCAATCTGATGGAATCCCGAGGTGAGGTCTAAAGTGGTGAAAAACTTAGCATCACCAAGACTGGCAAGTGTGTTGTTTATATCAGGGATAGGATAAGTATCTGAAACAGTGACGGCATTGAGGCGTTTGAAATCTATCACCATTCTGTATTGTTTTTCTCCGTTTGGTTTGTCCTTCTTCGGCACAACCCAAATAGGAGAATTATAGGGACTTTTGGAGGGTCGAATAATTTTTTCGGCCAGGAGTTCGTTTATTTGCTTTTCCACCTCTTCTCTCATACCGGCAGGATAGGGATAACTTTTAGTATAAATTGGTTCGTCTACACTTGTACGAATTTCGGCTCTCACATTTGTTCTTATCTTCTCGTTTTTAACTGGACCGAAAAGGTCTTCAAATTTTGTACATATAGATTCAAGTTTTAATTTAAATGATTCGGGCACGCTTTTGTTAAGTATGGTCAAATTATTGACCATGTCTGAAGTTTTGTTTTTTAGAGGGATTTTTATCTTTGAATTGATTATTAGTTCATTTTTGTCTCTATCTATAATCGCTCGAAGGTCTTTAAGGGTATCGTCGCCGATTATTCCATCGAATGATTGTAAGGTTGGGAGGATAAAGAAGGTTACTTCTAAATCGCAGCCAACAAAGGCAAAGAATTTACCAGAGATTTTGTTTTTTACCAAGATCTTTCCCGCAGGACTACTGATATGAAAAGGGTTTTTGACAGGATGGGGTACAGGTACTAAGTTTGGTCTAATAAAATTTTTATTTGCACCCGTATCGACAAGGAAGTGTAGAATTTTTCCGTCCCGCGTACCATACTCTATATATGGTACGCTGGAAACGAGGCTTCTGTCATAAAATTTTCCTCAGCGGGGGTTGTTGTATTCGAACAGCTTGGTTCTTCTATAGCTCCAGGTGCGCCCGCAACCATATGGTTGAGACGCTGTTGCTTCCGCTGGTAGCCTTCGGAACTGCTTCCTCGTTTAAATGGATTGCTGGTACTAGGCCGATTCATGTAATCGACATTTCTTGTTTGTTCCGACCCCAGTTCCATTTTAACTGGGGGCTTTGGTCTTGTTGGGTGTTGATAATATTTGGAGTTATAACTTGGACCAAATGTATTTTGTTTGAATTGTGCAGATCCACCCCTACCGTTACCGAATCTGTTAGGATACCTGTTAAAGTTTCTTGTTGGCAGTGAAGGTTTCTTTTCCACACCAAAGTCATAGGATACTGGAGCGGAAACGGTGTTAGGCGCCTGGACGTGCACTGAACTATTTCTTAGAGTAATGTTTTGCATATCAAGACACGTAGTGTAGGCTTCCGGGAGAGATTTCGGCTTCTGTATCATCAAAAGTCTCGATAAATCTCCGCTAAGACCCCTGACGAACACATCTAGGGCCCTGTCGCGGTACGTCCCAATAAGAGCGTTGGCAGTCTCCACCGAATAGGTCTCAGTGCGAATCTTATTAATTATGAGGGAGAATTGATGATTTACGTTCGCGTAGAAATCATCAACTCTCAGACTTCCTTGCTTCAGTTGGTTTAACTGATGCTCAAGGGTACGTATATCCCTTTTATCCGCGTAATGGAGGGAAAGGATTTTCTTTATTTCCGTCCAGTTGTTGTCGAAAACGTTATACGACACAAGGGCCGAGTCAGCCTTACCGCGAATTTTTTGGCGTATATGCTGAAGGATGGCCTTGTATAGAGGCTTACTACGAACAATCTCGTAGTCCTTCAGCACGGTTTCCACGCAATGCACCCATGATACATATTGAACGGGATTACCGTCAAAAACTTGTATCTCCTTGACTGGGTCAGGGAGCTTAGAGATTTCTCTAAGCTCGTTCTCATTGCTTGGTCCACGGAGTGGCTCGACGGTCAAGTCGGGTTGGGTATCGCTAGCGACGACGCTAGGTGTATTATCCTCAACCGATTTTATTTTATCCCTAATGGAACCTAACTGTTCTAGTATTTGTTTTATTGTTTCTTGTGTGCCCCCCTGTTCCAGCACAACAATCCTAGTTTCGAACCCTCTTAATTGGTCAAGAACAGTGTTCATTGCCCCTGTAAGATGGGTGATGGATACCTGAAGTTCTTCTTCTTTTTTTTTTTTTTCTTCTCTCCCCCTTGTACAACTTTGGTTTATATTATATATGTAGGTATATATTTCTTTAGAAATTTTGTAATTTGCTTTTTTCTTTTCCTTTATAGGAAATTGCCTCTATTAATTGTTATAATATGTGTATGTACTTTTGTTCGATTCAATTTAAATTTCAGAAAATCTTTATTTTTTTTTTTTTTATTTTAATTAAATATATGTATGTATTTTGTATATATATATGTATGTAACGAGTAAGTATATGTACTTTTATATTCAATTCGTTAAATAAATTTAGTTAAATAAATATAGGTGTAAATGACACAAAATGTTATAATTTTTACTACTTATTCTTACATGACAAATGACAGCATCTTTTCCTTAAAGTTGTGTTTCAAAGTTGATTCTTAAAGTTGATTTTTAGAGTTGGTTTTTAAAGTTGATCTTTACAGTTGATTTTAGCCTTCACCTTCTTATATTTAGGTATTTGCCTCTCGGATATTTGAGCACAGAGTAATAGTTTCATAAATGTTATTCCACGATTATAGTTTTGTGTACTTTTTGTTTAATTAATTCTTCGTGATTTTATTTCACTTTTGCTTCTTTGTAACTTTGCTAGAAAATATTCACTTTTTCTAGATTATTATTTGTTCTGATCACATTCACTTCAATTTATATATATTTATTTTTTCCTATTTTACGTAAGAAAAGATTCACTTTTTCCAGGATAATTTTAGTATATAATAATATTTTACAGGACGGTCGGGTCCCTGCTCGGGCGCCAGTAACGGATTTCTGATCCTTGAAGTTCAAAAAAATATAATTTTCTGGGACTCGACACTGTCCCAATTAAACACACGAATTCAGTTTGGTATAATAGTATAATATATTTGGTGCGACCGCACTCTACAAAGTTAACAATAAGAATGAATACAAAAATGAATATAATTCTCTATCAAGCTTAATCAATATAATATTAAGTGCTGATATTGCAATTGAAGTTCTAATATTGCAATTGAAGTTCCCATGCAACCTCGAACATTCACCTGGAATCGGATTTCCCGGTGGGAACGCATTGACTTTATTGGACGGAAGCTCGTGTGCTTCGTTGGCATTTTATATGCTGGGTCAATGCCTGCTCGTGTTAACTTACCTTTTAAGAAACCATGTTGGTAAACTGAAATGTTATTGTAAATAAGATTATACAATTTGTTTTTTTTTTTACTACAGCTTCGAAAATCTTAGGAATTATCAGCAGTTTTCCATTTGGTCTGTAATTTTCAACCGAACATTTTGGACCTGATTTATGAAGGGGAGTTATTCCATTCCATTTCATTCATCTAAGAACTCACCATTACTTAAAGAAAGGTTTAATATTACACAAAGTGGAGTAGCAAGTATATTAGCACAAGTTTTTAAAATAATTGGTGGAATATTGTCTGGTGAAATAGAAAATCTTTTTTTAAGAGATAAAAGTACTTGTCAAACATTGACTACAGATAACTGCAAATTACCAAGATCAACCACAGGATCTGAATATATTGTTTTGGCATATTTTAATTTGAGATCAAGAAAATTATATTGAAAAAACGACGTGAAGTTATTTTAAATTATATTAATCAGACAACACATTATTATTTATTTATTTATTTATTTAATCTACAAGCAATATTACAGCTAACAGATATAAGCACTCCAAGAGCAAATTAAAAAGTGAATAAATATAATACTTCAGTTTTAAATTAATTACGATTAAGATTAAAAAAGTCAATATTTGAAAACACTTCATTGAAATATACAATAGATCTTGATAAAGTTTCATTACTACCATGATTTGTCATGTGAATTCTTTGGAATAAGAAGAATCTAGCTCTCATAGACCTAGCGGGAACATAGATTGGTACCAAGGCAAGAAGGGATGGACATTTAATATGGTAGCATAGTAAGTCTCTAATAAGCATTACACTATGAATTTTTCTTCTTGATTGTAACGACTTTATTCCAAGTAATTGGCATCTAGCCTCATAACTAGGACTAAAGTTCTAACCCATTTTCTTAAATATATATTTTGTAAATCGTCTTTGAATCTTTTCAATCCGATCAGAATGAAGTGTATAAATAGGACTCCAAATAACATCTGCGTATTCCAAAATTGATCTGACGAGAGATATATACAAGGATAATAACACGAAAGGATCTTTAAAGTCTTTTCCATTTCGTTTTATGAAACCTACCATCGAGTTGGCCTTAGGAACCAAATAATCGAAATGACCTTTAAAAGAAAGTTGGGAATCAAGAATAACTCCTAAGTCTTTAATGCTTGAAACCCTATATAAATCCATAGATTCAATTGCATAGTTCAATAACAAAATATGAGATTTTCTGGAAAAAGAAATCGTGTTACACTTTTTGATATTCAATTTAAGGCTATTGATGTGACACCAATTTGATAAAGAATCAATGTCAGATTGCAAAAGTTGACAATCGCCCAAACTCGAAACTTTTGAAAATATTTTCAGATCGTCAGCATATAATAAACATTCACAATAATTAAAGACCGAAACAATATCGTTAACGAACATTATGAAAAGGAGCGGACCTAGGTGGCTACCTTGCGGGACACCTGATGTACACTGAATTTCCTTTGAGTATGTATCTCCAATCTTAACTTGTTGTGTTCTACAAGATAAATATGACGATAACCAACGAAGAAAGTGAGAATGAAAACCAAAAATCTCAAGTTTTTTCAGAAGTGTTTGGTGGTTCACAGAATCAAAGGCTTTACTAAAGTCAGTGTATACTGCGTCCACTTGAGGTTTTTGTTCCGTAGCATTAGAGACATGCGAAGTGAAATACGTTAAATTGGTAACAGATGATCGACCGGATACAAAACCATGCTGTACTTCTGATAAATATTCACTTGTAAGAAAATCAAGCTTTATTTTCACCATGCTTTCAAACATTTTGGGAATTGCGGAGAGTTTACAAATACCCCTGTGATTTTCTACATCATTTTTAGAACCTGATTTGTGTATAGGGACCAAGTAAGAAAGTTTCCATTCATCAATAAAAATACCTTCTTGGAGGGACTTGTTAAATGTGCTTAGTAAAGGAGCAAAGATGGAATCACAACAATTTTTTAACACTGCCGAAGGAATGCCGTCTGGTCCAGAACTATAATTAGACTGAAGTGATTTCAGTCCGGAATTAACTTCTTCAATACTTAACTGGATCGAGCCAATATCAAACCTACTTATTATGTTGTTTAGTGAACTATTATTAAATCCTGAATGAGAATAAACGGATTTGAAATAAATAGCAAACAATTCAACTATGGAGTCTAAATCCGACGATTCAACACCTCTGATAAACATGGTATTTGGAATCCCTATAGATTTTCTTTAAGAATTGACAAATGACCAGAACGATTTACTGTTGCTTTTGATATTACTTTTAATATTCAAACTTACTAAGAACTACAAAATCTTTACGTAATTTACTAAAATTATCATAATCCGATTGATTTTGTGGTTTATTGTATTTCACGTATGCATTACGTTTCTTTCTTTTTAAGTCACAAAGCTGCTTATTAATCCAAGCTGAATCCGATGATTTTTTTTTTGAAAGAATAAGGAACAAATTTTTCAAAACCCATTAATACAATTTCAATGAAGCGGTTGTACATATTTTTCAAATCAAGAAACATAAATTCATTTAACCAATCAATGTCAGAGAAATAATTATTTAGTTGAACAAAATTAGTTTTAGAAAAATTATACGATCTAACAGTTTTTTTTAACATCATTTAACGAATAAGTGTAAAACTCTATTTCAAAGAATAGTTCCTTATGATGAATAGATTCGTTTAAAAGAGAAAAAGGTGCATTACTTGAATTAACTTTGATTTCATCACAACATATAAAAATTAAGTCTAATATTTTTCCTAAAGAATTATCGATATGATTAACTTGCACTAAGTTTAAAGAATATAAATAAAATCAATAAATGTAACTTCGAGATCTTGTTTAATATTAAATGGAAATAACATTTATCCGTTTCGGACCAATTCAAATGTATATCAGATATATCAGATGCAAACTTGTTCAATGTCCGAGATTGGTAAAATGAATTCTTTAGAGCAAAGATGGGATCGAACAGCGATAATTATCCCTCCTCCACGTTCTCTACAAGATTTACATCGATCGCGACGATAAACGTTGTAGATACTGCAATCAAATAGTTCTGAAGAGACAATTCCGTTATAAAGCCATGACTCAACAATGATGATAATATAATTGTATGTAACACTTGCATTGTGGAAATAAATCTTTAATGACGAAAGACGAACATATGTAGGCTTTAAAGCATTCGTTGTAAGGTTGTTATCCCTACGTCCTTCTCCAAGGAGTTTTTTGCCATATATACAAAAGGTCCTATCGGCCAAAAATTTTCCGCAAAGACCAATGACGCAACATCCACCGGAACACCAATTTTAAAATTGACGAAACTATGCTTACGATCCTTATCTGCGTTACCTGATAGTTTGTGGCATACAAAAAAAGATGTATCTATTCCCAGGCTAGTTGAGACAAATGCAATAACTTCATCTGGAGTGGTAGCGTATCGAAAACTGCCATTATGAAACCATTTGAATTTGTAAGCAACTTGAAGATTGCCGCAGGATGAATTAGTTCCGACGATAACATTTTTTGTTATATTTTTTTGAGCTATGTTGCTTGATGGATTGTTTTCATTATTACCAGCATTGACCGCTGAAATCATAGGCAAAAATTCATCATCCACCATATCAACAGCAACAGTTTCATGAATCACAGTATTTGGTAAATCACTGCCTTGCACAGAACTAGCACTATCTTGCACAGCACTAATACTAGTTGCGCCATTATATTATAAGTGTTGCTAGATGGAATCCCAGTTGAGTTTTTTTTTCGTGTTCATATATGACCAAAAACTCTTATTCTTAATATTCGGTTCAAGAGACGAGATGTATTGCTTGTATGCAATTTTTTTCAAAAACTCATACCCCCTTCTAATTTGTTTGAACTGTTCATTTAAATGAATTGAAGATTGTTTAATTTTATTAAGTTTATTCATAACATTTTTCAGTCTTGATATACTTTTGTCGAACCAAATAGGTTTATTTAAGCTTTTTTAGGAACGTAAGAAGAAACCGCGGAATCTAAAACGTTCCAAAATATACTAAAAGCTTGTTTATTATCTTTACCACTTAGTTGCCAATCTATTGTGATCGAATAAAATTTTAGGGAATCATAATCAACTTTTTTAAAATCATACAATTGTGAATTATTATTCGATTTAGATTCATTCAAAATAGAAAAATTAAAAACTATTTCAACTGCATTGTGATGTGATGAATGCTGTTTTCTAACATTTTATAAGATAGTTCATTACATTGAGCTTCAAGGCAATTATCAATAAAAATTAAATCTAAAATACGACCAATAGATTTAGAAATATTGTCCATTCCGGTAAGCTCTTCCGATTTTGACGGACCTCTTAATCTTTTTATAGAACAAGCATTGGACGAGCTTGGAAAGAATACTGAAATAGGAAAAAATAATTCGGACCCCATTAAAAGAGAAACAACATTTTTTTGAAAGTGAGAAACGGTCATCTTTATTTCTTTAAGCACAAATCCTTAAAACTAAAATTGAATTTTGTCAGTAGTATTTCAATCTGATATGTGAACGATACAGTTTTATCTTAGCTCATAAGATATGCTACACAAAATAGTCCTGATCAGGGCCGTCCTTACCCTTTTGGGGGCCTGAGCACTTTTCGAAAATGGGGCCCCTATATGATTATATAAAAATGTTATGTTGTGTAATAAAGGTATACAGAAAAAATCACATAACTTTGAATTGATATTTATTCTTTTAATTTTTTAAATAAATAAATTTGTTTTAATTCATTAAAAAGATAAATAGTTATTGCAGCATTTAAAATTACACATAAACAATGTAAAAATAAAAACAATAAATAAATATGTCATATAAAATTCAAAAATAAACAAAATTTAAATAACAGACAATTAAATAAGTTGTTGAGAATGTAATTTAAAGAACAATATTGTGACACAGACTTTATTTTTTCAGGTAAAAGAAAGGAATATTTATTGAAGGGGTCTTTTTCTTGATTTGAGATTAGCGAAATCATTGATCACATCTTCAAAATCGATGCTTCTGAGGATGTCGCTTTCGATTGACATCAGCGACAAACATGTCAATCTTTCTTCAATCATTGTAGTTCTAAGTTCATTTTTGATTCGTTTTAACTTAGAGAAGGAACGTTCCCCACTGCAATTGGTCACCATCATACTTAAGAAAATTCTTAGTGCAATTTCAACATTTGGAAATTCATCTTCAATTTTATTAGTTTTAAAAAAATTATAAAGCTCTAGAATGTTGTCAGTTTATTTTTCATTTTCGTGTCGACTAATTTTTAAGCAGTCTTTTAATTCAGGCATTCAGCATGTAGTTCATCTCCGTTCACATCTTCGGTGTAAAATTAAGCAAAAGATTTGCAGTTCTCTTTTAAGTCTTCTAAATTCCGATTTTTGAATCGAAAAAAAAAGTCAAAACGTTGGCCAATCTTCGTATACGAACCTAGTCGCTATTTCAAATGAACGCTTAGTGTGTCGACAATGGGAAGAAAAGTTTCAATTTTAAATTTTTCTTTAACAGTCAGAATTACTTAGGGTACAGAGCCGTCAAAAAAGTCTGGCGTGAGCTTTTACACCTCATCCTTTCAAAAAGGTCCTTATATTCGGAATCCTGGTTTTTTTGTCTGGCTGATGAATCAAAGTTATCAAAATTGTCCCTGAGCCCAATTATAAATTCATCTATTGCATTTAGTAATTAGCAAATTTAGTGCAATATCCAGGGTAATATTTTGTTTTTGAAGTAAAGTAGGTACTCGTTTTATTAATTCTTTGCAATACAGAGTTCCAAAGTTCTGTAAGTATGGTAAATTCAAGCTTGGACATTTTTTGCAAAGACTAAATACTTCCTCTCGGGCCTCTCGTTCCAGTCCTAAATCATTCGCAATAGACATTAAATCTTCTTCAATTTCTTGATGACCTTTATATAAGGCGCTTAGTGCATCAGCTCGCGCCGACCATCTTGTTTGAGAAAGACTTTTTAAAACTTTTCTTGGACCTAAGTGAGCAGTCAACACACTCCAGCGATGAGAAGGTACCGAAAAATAGTTATACAATTTTTGAATAATTTTAAAGAATTTGGTTGCTTCTAAGACACACCCAGCGGCATGCACTCCTACCAAGTTTAATGAGTGCCCCGAACATGGTACAAAAGTGCCAAATTTACATTTTTCTTTTATTCTTGCCTGCAGACCAGAAAACCTTCTTAACATATTTGCCGCGTTATCGTAGCTTTGGCATCCGCAATCTGTTATCGAAATATCATGATCCTCCAAAAACTTCAGTATGGTTTCCGCTAAATAGTCAGATCTTTATGTTCGTTAATTGGAATAAAGTCTGAAAACCTTTCAACAGGCTCTTGATCTTTTACGTAACGAATAATAAATGTTAGTTGATCAACATGAGACAGATCAAGTGTACTATCAATGGTAATTGAAAAATATTTTGCCATTTTGACTTCTTTTATAATAGTTTTCAAAACCTGTCTTCCAATGACATGAATAAATTCATTACAGATATTTGCTGAAAGATAACACGCATGACCACTTCCTGGATTTACAAATTTGCTTAAATGATCTGCGAGAAACGGGACAAACTCGCTAAGCAACTCAATGCAACTCACAGCGAAATGGAAGCCCTCTCGAAGCTAAAAACTTTACAACAGCTACAATCCGCTTCAACGCATTTCTCCAGTAACTTACTTCATTTTGATGTTGTGATATTAATTCAGTATCAGTTAGTTATTCATATTTATGTTTTAATTTGAATATAATTTCGCAGGGAATGTGATTTAAATTGTTCAGCAAAGGTTGTTGTTCAGCAAGGAAAGTACGAATTTTGATCATTCTTTATGCATCTAAAATTGTATCGAAATATTTGTTTTTTCTTGAAAATAGACCAATAGAGGTTAAGTGATGTTTCATCAATTTGGGGACCCCTGGTGATTGTGGGGCTCTGGGCCTGGGCCCAGTAGGCCCAATGGTAAAGAGGGGTCTGGTCCTGATAATTCTATAGGTTCAAAAACTTTCTCAGCTATTTTCAGACTTTGCATCACACTTTTATCTTATGAATGCCTCTTACCTTTAACGTTTTTTATACAAAAGGATCCTTTTAAATCCACAAGTGCCAATTGAATTCAAATCAACAAACAA
Organism: Eupeodes latifasciatus; assembly: GCA_920104205.1. NCBI lineage: Eukaryota > Metazoa > Arthropoda > Insecta > Diptera > Syrphidae > Eupeodes > Eupeodes latifasciatus. The sequence continues at coordinate 394,506,756 of OV049924.1, forward strand.
GGACGAGAACGAGCACGAGTCCTTTTCTTCTCAAACATATGTTAAAATCATAATCTTGTTATATTGTTTAGTACACAATGAAAAATAAGAAAATTGGATTTGACTCGTAATCCAATGAGATTATAAATTAAACATATTTTTCTTGTTCCATTCCAAGATTACCCGAAGAGGTGACCATCCTCAAGTCGTGTCGACTACTGGACTCAACAAAAACAACAACAGAGGTGTGCGTCCTTTTTATATGGAGGTACATATATATTTTCTGGCAAATGACGAACCCATGTTAAATGCATAATCCCTTAAGCTGTTGTCAAAGTCATAAGTCACTCTCACCTTATGCGAGATTTCTCTATATGCACATTGCTTATACACATAACTATCTGTATACATACATAGGTGCCTAAGCTAATGGAATTATGTCCTTTTTTTCCACCTTTTTTCTAGGGATGCGGTTTTTGAACTGAACATAGGACGTATACAATTTTGAATAATCTCTGCTGAACTGAAGTAGACGTAATGATTGTTTCGCATTACGAAACGCCCATCATATCATCATAAATATAAATGCAAAGTCCACCTTTAGGCCACCAGAAGGAGATTACAATTATCAGGTGAATTGTCTATTATTTGTCCACGTGACACAGGGATTTCCAAGTTGTAAAGGTATACGAGTTTAGTGTGTGTGTGTGTGTGTGTAGAACTAGGAAATTTGTAATCCTTTTTGGTTGCGAGCTTAAACGTAAATTGGGTGTGTCAGTTTTAATTACGTAAACACCCATTTATGCCACTGATTTCATATTTCTAAAACACAACGCATATGTACACTAAGCTATACCTACATATAGAAGGTATTAAATTGTCAAAAGATTCTTGACACAATGTTTTGTTTTTGTTGTGCTTTTGACGGATATTCAGAACACTAAAAAGGATTAACATCGCATGTTTCGAGGTAACTCTTTTTCTTTCTGAAAATATAAAAACACTCGCGTATAACTTTAACATCATAAATAATATTTGTATTCAAATAAATTGAACAGAATGTAAAACAATGGAATCACGACATCACAGTGAGTGCGGGAATGTCTTAAAGTATCTATATTCTGATGGTATAACAACAACAACAACAAATAACGATCAACTGGTTTTTTATAAAATAAAAAATCTGGGATGAGAAATTACCAATAATCTAACACTAGAGTTTCATAAATTGATTCAAGTCTTTAAAGAAAAAGGGTTATTTGGTGAATCTACTTATGAATTTATCTGCATACAAAAGGATCCTGGTACATAAATCTTCACATTGGATCTCAAGTGAGTGGTTTGCTGATGCTGATGACAGCTCAAAGAAGATGTTTTGATTTGTGTGCGATGTGCTGCAAAACACATACGGCAAAGCTAGACTTTAGGTTGAAAATTATTATGTATGGCCTTTATTGAAATATGGGAAGTTTTGAATTTTGTATAAATGTTGTGCGCATACGGATATTGCTTATTAGTTGAAAAGCTTTGTGGGTTAAGTAGACAGATTACTTTTTTTGTGAGGTTTTATTCGACCAAAAAATTGGTATTCTAAAGACTTCGGTTCGAAGGTTTGTCAAAAAGCATGCATAAAAATGCATTTTCGATGCTTTGTATTGGTAGTTTTCTGAAAGTGAACAAAATGTTCAAATTGATATAATAAAATCCAGATACGTTCTACACCCTTAATGCACCGTTTTGACAGGTGCTTATGACTGTTACTGAGAACAAATGCAGTGACTATTTGGATGTGGATTTTTTGTTGGAGCAATAATCAAATAGTCTTGAGTTTTAACAGTGTGAGTGCATCACGAAAATTCAAATTAAGTCTAAATTTGCCAACATAATCCTCATGTAAGACACCAATGACAAGTTTTTGGATAAGACATATGAGCAATGCCCTGGCTATGACATTATTATCTTAGATTCTAACGCCAAGCAATTAAGAGAAGACATCTTCGGTAGCACATTTGAGAGAAAAAGCCTGCACGGCATACAAAACGGCGGCGCTGCACAAAATGACTAGAGCTGCTCGCGAGCAGAAAAGGTTCGTATATGCTGAGAATATGACAAATCCACTTCTTAAAATTACATATATAACGGCTATGACAAATCAAAATCAGCTGTAAGATGCAACCTAGGCGTCGGAGAACAACAACTCTGCCAACCCGACCATGACGAAGTGAAGATAGCTATTTATATCTTATTCAAAGTGCCACAAATCTGCTAAAACTAATGGCATCGCTGCCGAATTATTCAAAGCAGCTGATGGTGATTTGGTAGGGTGTATACTAGGGTGATTCATTTCCGCAAAAAATTTTTTTTTTCTCGGTGCTCAAGCAAAATATTAATTTACTTATAGAAAAAAAAATTCTCACCAAGGTAGAGCTCTTAATATCAATTTTAAGTACTTGCAATTTAAAATTGAAGTTTTCCCATATAAAATGCATGTAAAAAAATGCTTTTTTTTTCAAAGTTCTAATGCTCACGCACCTTTTACAATATTGTCAACCGGTTTAATGGACCTTATAGGGAATTTTACGCTCTTTAAAATTGCTTTTATGTTTTTTTGTGTAACTCGCACTGGTTCGCCAGTAGGAGTCATCAAAGTGTAATTTTTTGAATGAATAGCTTTTTTTCCAATTTTTTTGAGCAATTCGCAAAAAGTAGGGAGAAAAAAAGGGCTGATTCGTAAAAAATAAAAATTCGGTTAATGGACCTTATAGGGAATTTTACGCTCTTTAAAATTGCTTTAATGTTTTTTTGTGTAACTCGCACTGGTTCGCCAGTAGGAGTCATCAAAGTGTAATTTTTTGAATGAATAGCTTTTTTTCCAATTTTTTTGAGCAATTCGCAAAAAGTAGGGAGAAAAAAGGGCTGATTCGTAAAAAATAGTCCTTTGACCAGTATTTATTCAATTTACAGCCATTTTTATGCCTCAAAACTTAAGAAATTGATAAATACTAATCAATCATGCTATTTAAATTGAACTTTTTTATTGATTACTAATGTATTTCTCTATAGCAACAACTTTTTTAGAATTATTATGATTTCTGGCTTATGACAAATATAAAAAGAACACATTAATTTAAAAAGAAACAACAAAACTTTAATCAAAACAAACAGAAGGTTACATTATTAGGTAATATATTGCAAAGTTAGTAAACATCTCAATAGTCATAAAAAACAAGTTGATAAATATTAAATAATTACGATTTTTATATAAAGCAGATTAAGATTTTAGAGCTGAGTGGAGCTTTTTGGCACACGTTGGAAATTCTTTTCTGCACTGTTCAACTTCAAAATTGAATAAACTTTATCTATATTCTTCAATGTGTTAATTGATGTGTTATTTTTATATTTATTATAAGTCAGAAATAATAATAATTCTAAAAAAGTTGTTGCTATAGAGAAATACATTAGTAATCAATAAAAAAGTTCAATTTAAATAGCATGATTGATTAGTATTTATCAATTTCTTAAGTTTTGAGGCATAAAAATGGCTGTAAATTGAATAAATACTGGTCAAAGGACTATTTTTTACGAATCAGCCCTTTTTTCTCCCTACTTTTTGCGAATTGCTCAAAAAAATTGGAAAAAAAGCTATTCATTCAAAAAATTACACTTTGATGACTCCTACTGGCGAACCAGTGCGAGTTACACAAAAAAACATTAAAGCAATTTTAAAGAGCGTAAAATTCCCTATAAGGTCCATTAACCGGTTGACAATATTGTAAAAGGTGCATGAGCATTAGAACTTTGAAAAAAAAAGCATTTTTTTTACATGCATTTTATATGGGAAAACTTCAATTTTAAATTGCAAGTACTTAAAATTGATATTAAGAGCTCTACCTTGGTGAGAATTTTTTTTTCTATAAGTAAATTAATATTTTGCTTGAGCACCGAGAAAAAAAAATTTTTGCGGAAATGAATCACCCTAGTGTATACTCATCTAACAAAACTATGGAGTTTGGTCAAAACAACATAAAGTCAAAAATATTCGTTTTGAGATAAATGCGTTTCAAAGTTAAAAAAATTCCTCCAAATCCAGTTTTATTAAATAAATATTTTTTTGGATGCAATTTTGTTTCAAATAATAATATTTACACGAATAAAATAAAAAAAATTAATATTTAAGCTTGTTTATATATTTATAGTTTGTTTTGCCCAGACTGGGTTGCGTTCAAGAAAAAGATTATTTTGAGTTGTGTCTTTAATACCAATATTGAAATAAGATTTAAACTACGTTTTTTTTTTAGAAAACAAATTTATTTCACTTTAACAAAATACAATAAGTAAAAACTAAATAAAAACATTATAAAAAATCATTATTAAAAAAAGGAACGAGTAAGAAATTAAAAGTTTTTTTTGATTTTTGTTTTAATATTAATCTACATCGGATGAATCGGATAAATCCGGATCTATGTACATCCTGTTTTCCCTTTTTTGATTTCAAGGCTTTATAAAAATTATGGAAAATTGATGGAATTAATGGCAGTAGAGATATTATGTCATTTTTTTTTCTTCCGATATCGGTGCTGGTATCACGTTTTCCAAATCAAATTTTGTTGAGTTTTTACCCCTTGGTTTGAAACTTACACATCGAAAAACTGTTTCTTCATGCAGTGTTGTTTTAAAAAAGGCTTTTCCGGGATCTGATTTCAAATAACGCAACCATTTGATGGTTTGAAAACCAAACATGTTCCCATCTACATCTTTCTTTCGAACGACGAAGCCCGCACTCGCTTTCAATAAACTTGAAAAATTCTAAACTTCCTGTGGCTTTAATTCATGTACCACAAATTTTTGTTTTTTCCCACACTTGTTAAATCAAGTTGGTACCAGTCATGGGGGTGGTAGATTTCAGAATTTGAATATTTCTTCTTCTTTTCTATTACAGAATGGTCGATATCACACTCCATATGTGTATGGCCAGGAATTAAAAATTTACTTTCCACTGTCTCTATGCCGATTTCGGGTGTTTGCATTGATAGCAAAAACATGGCCACAACAATCGTGTTTTTGTTTTGGCCGCCACAGGTATCGGAATAAAACTTCACCGATTTGATAGAACTTGGAAGGGTTTTCAAGTGCAGAAAAATGCATGAAGCGATTTCATTTGCCCCTCTTCCAGCTATTTCTTCATGCCACATATAATTTTTTGAAGACCCATCCGATAAATCATGCATAGTAAAATTAAATGTCCAAAGTTGCCTCTTGTAAAATGCAACTGATGTGGACAAGCTTGGCGTCGGCAGACATTGCTGGAGATCGAAAACAAAACAAGCTTTGGCGCTATCTTCTTGGGCTTCAAGCTTGTCTTTTTTTTTTGCATTGTATGCCATGTCTGCCTCCTCATGATGTTTGTCCAATACTATTTTAAGTTGCTCCAAATCATCACTTTTTTCTTCGGTTGCAATCTTTATCTTTATCTGTAAAGAATCACAAGTGTTGCACGTGTCCTGTTTTGGTCTTTTAAACGTTAACTTCATTTTATGAATGCTTTTCTTGTTCCGTGGCTTGGTATAATTCAAACATTTTTGCCAATGATAAGTTTGCCGGCAAAATACGATGGTCGTTTGTCCTTCTCGTATAATGGCTCTCATAAGATGGAAAAGATTGAATGTGCTGTTTAACTGATTGAATTACAAAATCAGACGTCTTATTGCTAGGAGTGTGACAGCCACGTTGATCTGTAGGCAAAATTCCACTTAAGGATGAAAGTTTCTTTTGCAACACTGTTCTTATGAAAGAATCTGTCTCATCCAGAGTGTCCTTAAAGCATTTTTTACAAACCTTTTGTCGTGTTCCATTTATTTCGAAAAAGTAGTAACACGACACGATTCTGTTTTTTGGGTTAGAGGAAAATGTTGGCCGGTGATATTTTGGATCTTCGTGGCATATTAAGTTTCCAACAAAACTTGCCCTTGCATCCCGAGAGCCAAGTGACCAATAAGCATCAAAGATGTTTTTTTGTACATCGGGTTTCAAAATTTTAAAACAATCGTTGCGACAGCTTGTCAAGTTTTTTGATGTTCGACAACGCTTAACTACATTCTTGGCAGTTTTGTACGATTTTACGACTTTGTTTCCCTTGTCGACGAAGAGATCGTTTCCAGGGCTTAGATTCTGTCGCAGTAGATTCTGCCTAAGTAGATTCTGCTGGATTTTGTTCCTCGGAGGGGTCCACCACTGGGTCCGATTCGGGAAGAAAACTTGGATCTGCCTGGCTGTCATCAGAAAAATTAATTAACTCCAGTAATTTTGGTTCTATATCTGGCGCCGAGGATGAATCTTTAAAAAAAAAAAACATTGTGTTTAGCTTTTTTTCAATCTTCTTGTCTTACCTGTAAAAGACATTTCTTTGTTTTCATTTTCATCTTTTCTTGGATAATTATTTTTGTTTGATGATAAAGAAGGAACAATAAAAAAATCTTTTTTAGTAATTTAATAACACACTAATCACATTTTTGATTATTACCTGATTGAGCTAGTTTTACTAGCATTCTCGCTCTGCTATGCATTATTATTGTTTTACAAATTAGCACTTCACAACAAACTTAACTTTAAAAAATGATTTACTTTTAATCGGCTACTGCACAACAAGACGTTACACGTTAATTTAACAAAAGAATGTTACAACATGTGATTTATCTTTATACTAAGAATTCGAAGCAAAAGTACCTGCCTACTACGATTAGTTTCAAAAAAGCATTCAGTTTCTTGAGTTGTGCTGTTTTGACCAAACACTTATTTAAAATATTAAACATTTTTGATTGGTCAAAACAGCAGAAGTCGAGTTATGCCATTATGACCAAACATTATTTTAGAAAAAGCAGTTAAGTGTTGTTAGGATCAGTAAATATCTTTATAACTAATTTACATAAAGTTATGTTGTTAAAACCAAACGAAAATAGATTTTTTTTAAATACTTCTGCATATACTTAATTCATTTTCGAAAAAAAATTTACTTATGCTGTTTTGACCAGACTCCATAGAAAATATGGTCGGAAAAAAGCATGCCTGAGGAGTGGAGTCTCGGAATAGTTTGCCCAATACTCAAGAAAGGAGACCCTCTGAGTTCCGTCAATTACAATCTCCTGAATATCAGTGGAGTGCCATAACCCCCGCGGCATTAACCCCCCCGGGGGTTAGTTCCCATTCAATTGGGAATTAACCCCCGCGGGGGTTAATTCCTTTTTCAAATGGCATTAATCCCCGCGGGGGTTAATTCCCTTTTTATGTGGGGGTTAATGCCCAATTATAACTGGAAATAAGCCCCACGTTAATAAAAAAACAACAAACATAAAGGAACAAAATTATTTCTTCATTTATTTTTCAAAATAAAACAAAAATTTAAAAAATAAAATAACAACTTCAACAATAAAAAAAATGTATCTTAATCATTTTGAATTGATAGCACGGCGGCGTACTAACAGCTTCGTATGTAAGGGGGGGCATGCTGCCCCCCTGCAACCCCCCTGCTTGGGATCACTATAGGATTTATAGGTGGATATATAGGTGGGTGATATATAGGTGGGTGCGAGTTTGGGTATATGCAAAAAACTCTTGCATTTGAGCACTAAAATCAAAGAAATTCCCAACAAAAAAAAGCAAGTATGGCTCACAGTTATGAAAGTATCACAACGCATTCGTGTTCTTTGCATATACCCAAACTCGCACTCACCCCAAATCCTATAGTGATCCCAAGCAGGGGGGTTGCAGGGGGGCAGCATGCCCCCCCTTACATACCAAGCTGGTATGTATTTAATGTATTTAAATTTAAATTTAAAAAAATGCGTAAAACAAAATAAGAATTATTTTCCAAAAATATTTAAATACATTATTTTAAACTTCAACTCAAGGAACAAGATCGCAACTTTGTAGTGCATTTTATACCTATATAATTATTTATTTTTCCTTTATTTGTTTACTATTGTACAGCAAAGCTAAAACAGAAGAAAAAATGGGGGTTAAAGCCATTTCTGAATGGGAAATAATTCCCATTCATTTGGGAATTAACTTCCGCGGGAGTTAATGCCGCGGGGGTTATGGCACTCCACCCTGAATATCATGTATAAGATTCTTTCAGTGTGGCTTCAAAACATGAAAGTCCACCAATGACCAAATATGCACATCATTGCAGATTTTGGAAAAAACCCAAACGCCTCAAATGAATAAGCGATAAATATTTGGAAAATCAAAGCGTGATGTCAGTGGCGCGTTTATAAGCATTGCGACGAAAGCGGAGAAGATGGATTTAGTACATTGAACTATGACGTCTTGGATTAAAACATCACCCTGGACAGCTATAAATTTGAGGTAGTCAAGGACTACCTAGGCACCACTTTAAATTTAGAAAACGCCACCAGCTCTGAAATCAAACGGAAGATAAGTCTTCCAAATCGCTGCTTCTTTGGACTTGAAAGCAATTATTAGTAAATTACTCTCTCGAGGAAGAATAAAGACTTAGATGGTTGGGTCACTTAGAGCGAACGGACAACAGCATTCAATCAAAAGAAACTAAGCGCGGGAAAGTCATTAAGCCAAAGGTGCTTATCAGATGAGTTTTGTTCAAAGATACTTATACTATTAGTTCCTTAAAATATAAATTACGCGGGTTACGCAATTAAACTAGAGACACTTTTCCAGATTTGACTGTACTTGCTACAGCCTTTGAATCGATAAGGTGACAGTGTTTCAATTCAACTTTTATTTAGTGAGCTCAGATCGTGCTTTAACTTTTTGGCATCAAAATTTCTTATAATATTCTCTAAAAATGATTTCAGTATTTATGTTTGTTTTTTGTTTTTTTTTTTTTAACTATTAAACAAATATAATATACTTCGATCATCATCTTAAGGGGACAGTCCCCTTAGAAAGTCTTAAAATTTTTTGTTTGTCTGCTTTATCGATTAGGAAAATATTCAAGATTATGTGTGTAAAGTTTCAGCTCGAAATTCGAAGTATTTATCTATTAGAGATGATCGACAGTTATGGTCCAGAGATTTGATAGCGGCCTGGCTGTCTTAGAAAATACGGATATAGATGTTGATATCACGTTTTCTTAAGCCAGGACAAGACACCTCCACCGAGGCACCGAACACTTTATTTGTTTTTGATCCATCTACATATATAAAAGTGAATTGACTCATCATCTAGGAATGTTTATTTTCCCAGAAAGATCTGGAAGGTATATAGAAATCTGAAAGCTAGTGTCGAATTTTAGTTGGGGGATGATGTAGTCTGTGTGCTTTGGAATTGATTCTAAATACTTAAGAATTACGAGGTGGTTAATATTGTTGTTAACCCACTGCGATGAAGATTTTAGGCGGATCTTGCAGCTAATTAATTGATAAGTATATCAAGAGGTGGTAAGGTGCCCAGTGCTGTAGATGAGTTCGTGCGATCCGCTTATACATAGGCAAGCTGAATGTTAGGCTGAACACACCGGTCAGCTTTAGGTATTAGTCTGTCTAAGGCATCACATCACATTCTGGGCTCTATCTCTCAAAAGGCTGAGTTTGTGAAAAAATGTTTCAGACCAAAACTGTTGCAAATCGTTTAATTGACAATTTTTATAATAGGTGATAACATCATTGGAGCTATAGAAATTGAGATGATAGTGAAAACTGTTTTTCGTGACTTTGACTTCTTTTAATATTAGATTAAAGAAACAGAGCTTTATGAGAATTTGAACACAATATTGATAGTGCTAAAAAAAAAGTTTTAAACGGGTTTTCAAAATACCTTATTTTACTCGACAATAAATATCATGTAAAATATTATTGTCCGTTGAATGTATAAACAGCTCACTCTATGTCTGCACACTTAAAATACGGCGTTGAAACATGGTCAGGTCAATACTTTGAGTTTTCTTGCATCCAATTACCGTAATCTACCCTATCGCTGAGATGATAATCCATTTGCTGTCATAATAATTCTACACTTTGAAGAAAATTTTCTCTAAATTACGTATAGTGACTTTGGCTTCCATAAAAACTGCATATCCCATCATCATAATCATGGTCCTGTACTTTACCTATACAGAGATTTGTCTTGCAAGGCCCGCTTTAGAACTCGACGACATAAAATCGTGCCAAAACAACACGACATGACAAACACTGGAAATCAACAAGTTACGCTAAGATTTAGCGAACAGTTAGCCTCGAATAGGTAAAGCACAAGCAATGCCCATTGGGATTGGGACTCAGGGCTAGACCTTACATGTATATAGCTTCAAAATCAGCTACAGCTACAATTTTGTTAGGTACAAGTATACTCTCCCGCTCTTGGAGTCTGTAAATATTGATTTCCAAAAATAAAACAAAAAATAATAACAATAAAAATAAAAATAACGATGAATTTTCTTTGGAGTATTAATGCACGTAGATTTGTTTAAACAATGCACTTTGGACACTCGTTCATTCCGGGCTGAGACCTGAGAGTCTAGAGCTGCGACAGAGGCTCTGTGTCATGCCGTTCACATGGCGATTTCAGCTAGGTACCTAATATGTAGGTACCTATATGTATATTGAGAGGGAGTTCGGGAGCTGGAGCTTGGCAGCTTATGGAAGCGACAGCACCGCCACCGCCACCCCCGAACCCCATATCCCAAACGATCGCGATGAAGATATTAAAATGTGAAATAAAGTTGTCGATATGTCTCGGGCGATTATGTCATGCCGCTCAACACAATGTGGATGTGGCATGGCGTGCTTCAAGCAGCAACACTGCTGCAGCGGCTGCATAGTGTGCACTCCAGAACATTTCATATTCCCGCCGCGCTATGCCAACCGCAAACCGCCAACGTTATAGTCGTTGACGTTTAATACATAGCTTGCGGATTGGGGATTGAGGATTGGGGAATATTTCAAAACACAAAACGAGCGGGAAAAATGGAAATGGTGGGTTCAGAAGTCCTGCAGGAGATGTGATTTATGGCGCACGAAAAATTCCTATGCGGCTATTGTGGAAAATTTGCATGTTGCAAGTAGTTGTGTCCGTGGCAGAGTGGCGGGCAAGTTGCTGTTGTTTAGCTCCAGTGCGCTGGTACTGCCACTGTGATGGAAGAACGACGCGAAGCTTCGCGACAACAACGTCGACCATTAAAGTCGTACATAGTTGTTGTCGTCGTCGTCGCGTCGTCGGTCGTATACATACACTACACAATTCGAGCGCGCATGCTGCAGAGGTGCTGCTGGGGTTAGATGCGAATCTCGTGGAGGAGTTTACATTTGCGTCCAAGTTTAGAGCTCCAGACTTGGAAAGGAATCATTGCCAACGTCGCGTAGCGTCGCTTTGGTCGCTGCTTCAGCTACCACTGCCGTTGTCGCCGTGGAATGCATGTTGACAATATAATTAACAATGAAATTTGTTCCTCATTTAATGCGATTTACGTGAAGCTGGTGGGTTGATCGGATGAGCTCCTCCCCTGCTTCTCTCTTTTTTTTAAGGATAGGTAATGAAAGGTTAATGAGGAATTGACATCGCTTTTGGGCAAGAATTCATTTGTGCGGTACAGTTTGGTAGTTCTGGTCTTTTATGGGCTATACCTACTCAAACTCATTTGCATGCAAACGGATTTGGAATTGTTAATTGATTTAGGCGCTATAGGTACTTCCTGTATTCTCTTTGCTGATGGGTCAATAGAGATGCAGAAGGAATTTGCATTTTTAGTAGTTACCCTCATTATCCTTGTTTGGTTTTAACCTTTGCATAGTTTGCATAATTTTTCAGTGAGGTGCATAATTTCCATAGCACTTACCAAGGGTGAAATTTTTGTATTTGCAGTAGTACTTTTTATAGTCTTTAATTTTAAAGTTCTGAAGTGTTTTCTTATGAACTTCTTATAGGCTGTCATATTGAATACTTAATATAAAAATATAGTTTCAAAAAATATAATCGTAAAAAACATTTCAGTTGCCAATACGACAATTTTGACAAAAATACACATACATAAATGACAATCGAAATAATAATTCAAGCTCCAGCTCCCGAACCATCCCAGCTTTTGTTTTCCATGGACATCAACACATTTTTAACATACAGAAGAATATTTTTTGAGCATAAGGTTTTGAATCAATGTTCTAGATTTTAAGATTCTTTACGAACTATTACATTTATAATAAGTCTTTGAACATGCATATTCTATGGTTGTATACAAAGTAGGTTTTTGGAAAACCGGATTTAAAAGACTTCAATATCGAAATTTTGTAGGAACCGTTTGATGCTGACAATTTTCTAGCTATTTAATCTTCCTTTCGTTTTGTGTCCTCTGTTAATAATATCTACAACCACATGTATTTAATGCTTGGATCATATAAGGGAAAAAGTAAATGGTGTTCTGAACAGAAACAAATCCGAGGTGAATATAGCAAAAGAAACTGAAAACTCTACTGAAACAGTTCCTGAAAAAATTCCAAACATATTTAAGATATTTTCTCAAACATTATTGAGAATTCGTCAAATTTTCGAATCTTTTGAAAATGCATGGTGTTGTTAACTTTTATTAACTTCCCATGGGAATTTATTGTAATCGGTCCAATCTGTCGAATTGAAAGTTTTAACATTTTTCGAAGTTTCAAGGTCCCTAAAGTCGAAATAAAAGTACGTCCGTACGTTCGCGAAGCTTTTTCGTCGTCCATAGCTCAAGAACGAGTAGAGATATCGACTTCAAATAAATTTAGTTATATAGATAATAATGCAGAAAGATGCAGAAAGGACTCTTAAAAAATTGAGTTTGTGGTTTTTCACCGTAGCAATTTAAAAAAAAAAATGTCAAAATGTTGGTTAACGCAAAATATCTCACGAACCAATAACTTTTGAGACTTGAACTAAATTTTATATTATATATTGTAACGTGATACCAAACAAATATATTTTTGGAAAAAAATTCAATAATTTTTTTTTATAAATAAAAAAAACTTGAAAAAAAAATATTTGTCACCTCGAAAATTTTACGAACAAAAAATGATTTAATATCCAAAATAATTGCTTACAACAAAAAATAACGTTTTTGACATCTAGTAAAATTTTGAGAAAAATCGAATTGACAGTTTTTTTTACAAAAAAATAAAAAATCTAAAAAAAATTTAATAAAAGTTACGGTAAAAATTGATTTTCGGCTCAAATATCTTTTCAAAAATTTGAGATTATAGCTTAAAACTTATTTTGTCTTATAGGAAATACTGTTTTCAACATTCTGTAAAATTTTGAGACACATCGAATTGAGGGCTTTCGACTCAAATATATTTTCAAAATATAAAAATATTGGCTTCAAACTAATTTTATCTCACAGAAAATATTGTTTTCGACATTCTGTAAATTAAAATTTACAAAAAACAGTATGCGCAAAATTGTTAAAAATTGATGTTCGGTTCTCGATATCTCGTGAAAAGTAGAAGATATTGACTTTAAATTAATTTCATTCATTTGTAATTTATATTTGTTTATATAAGAAATACAAACTTTTAAGAAATGCTACTAAAATTGGTAAAAAACTTTTTCACCCACAGCATCATCACCAGCACACCAGCATGGTGCTACAACAACCTCTTTCTCAGCAACAACAACAACAACCTTTTTTCTGATCAACAACACCAACAACAACAACAACAACAACAACAAACTGATATAACTAAGGCTTTTGATACGGCAAATCATATTTTGTTGCTTGATAAATTATATAGAGCCAACTTTAGACGTACCGTATACATATGATTGGTTAATAGAATCTTATTTATTGAAAGAAAAAAAAAAGACCAAAAGTCCGGATAATCTAGGCTCAGATAGGTTCATAAACATGGGTGTTCCCCCAAATATCTGTTTTGGGCTCTATCCTTTTGTTGATCTTTGTTAACTAGCTTTTTGTTCAACCTTTTAAAGGCACTATTAAAAGTTTTCCCAATGATACTGCTTTTTCATATTCTTCGTAAAATTATTTTCAATTATTTATTGATGTAAATTATGATCAGATACATATATTACACGACTAAATATAAGTGAAAAACAAAATTTATGATTTTTGACATAAGGGGTAATATTTCTGAAATACAAAATACTTAGGTACCATTCACCTTTCGGTCTTCGATATCGGCTTAATTATGATTGCCTGCATGATTGCATCACTACTTCCTGAAAATCTAACTAACTTCCCATAGGAAGTTATTGTAATGGGTCCGATTTGTCAAATTGAAAATTTTGACATTTCTCGACGTTTCAAGGTCCTAAGAGTCGAAATAAAAGATTTTTAGAGAGATGTCTGTGCGTGCGTGTGTGCGTACGGACGTACCGACGTACGAACGTGACGTTTTTTTCGTCTTCCATAGCTCAAGAACAAGAAGAGATATCGACTTCAAATAAATTTTGTTATACCGATAATAAGGTAGAAAGATGCAGAGAGGGCCCTCAAAATAATTGCGTAAATACAGCAGTTTAAAAAAAAGTGAAAATTTTGGTGAAACATAAATATCTCATGAACCAATGACGCTAGAGACTTGAATTAAATTTTATATTATATATTGTAACGTGATACAAAAGAAGTATATTTTTGGAAAAAAATCCAATTAACTGAAAAAAAAATTTTGTGACCTCGAAAATTTTACGACTAAAACATGATTTCATCTCCAAAATATTTTTTTGCAACGAAGAATAATGTTTTTGACATCTTATAAAATTTTGAGAAAAATCTAATTGACAGTTTTTTTATAAAAAATAAAAACTTAAAAAAAAAATTAATAAAAGTTGGTAAAAATTGAATTTCCACGCAAATATCTTTTCAAAACTTTGAGATATTGGCTTTAAACTACTTTTATCTTTCAAAAAAATATTGTTATCAACATTCAGTACAATTTTGAAAAAAATCGAATTGACAGTTTTTGTTCAAAAAATTAAAAACCTAAAAAAAAATTAACAAAAGTTAATAAAAATTTATTTTCGACTCAAACATCTTTTCATAAATTTGAGATAATGGCTTCTAACTAATTTTAACTAAAAGAAATATTGTTTTCAACATTCGATAAAATTTTTAATAAAAACGAATTGACAGTTTTTTTTTTTACAAAAAATAAAAACCTAAAAAAAAACAATACTAAAACTTCGTAAAAATTTACTTTCGACTCAAATAGCTTTTCAAAAATTACAAATATTGGCTTCAAACTTATTTTATTTCACAGAAAATATTGTTTTCGATATTCAGTAATTTTTTAATAAAAATCCAACAGTCCGTTTTTTCATAAAAAAATAAAATCTACAAAAAATAGTACGCAAATTTGGTAAAATTTGATACATATAGACAAACTTTTAAGCAAGACAAATCGACAGACGGGATGGGAAGTTATCAGTGTGGGTCGCATCCCAGCCTCTTTTTTATTATAATGTTTGAACGTTGGCATTATGTTTGAAATACTACATCATTTAAATGACCACCACGCGAACTGTTGCAAACATCGATTCTTTTTAGATAATTTTTGACCACTTTTTGACACATATTGGGCGGTATCTCATCTATAACTTCACAAATATTGGTTTTTAAGTGTTCAAGAGTTAAATGTTTATTTGCATAAACAAGGTCTTTCTCGTAGCCCCACAAAAAAAAAAAGTGTCAAATCGCATGATCTTGGTGGCCAGTTGATATCGCCACGCGGTCAGGAAATATGTCTTGCAATAAAGCCATATTCGCTCGAGTTGTGTGCCATGTGGCACCGTGCGTCGTGTTGAAACCACATATTCCCCAAGTCGTATTCTTTAATAGCAGGCAAAAAAAAAGTCGATTATCATATGTCCATAACGCTCCGAATTGACGATGACAGTCATCCCACCGTCATTTTCGAAGAAGTAAGGTCCAATCACACCTCCGGACCAAAAACCACACCATGCAGTGACTTTTTGTGGATGTAATGGCCTCTCTTCAATTACTTGAGCATTCTCAGAACCCCAAATGCGACAGTTTTGTTTATCAACATACCCACCGGGTGAGAAATGTGCTTCGCTGAAGAAAATTTTGTCCAAAAAATCGCGTTCACCGCTTGTTGTTCAAGCACCCATTCGACGTATCTACGAGCGACGTTGTAAATGGTCAGCTGGCTTCAGTTGTTGTGTGAGCTGGATTTTATATGGATGTATGTAGGTGTAGATTCAAATGCAAAATACGCCATAATGTGCCATAAGACAGTCTTCATTCCTGGGGGTCAAATTGACCTATATCCATGTAGATATAGGGAAGCTACATATATGCTTGTCTATAATCTGGAAGGAGGAAGCGCTTACTTGCACCTCCACGTTGGTGGCCCCTGAGCACAAGTAAGAGAAATCAGTGCAGATCGATGATGAATGATACTGTTGCAATTTATAGTTATTGAAAAAGGCACAGCTTAGAATTGCACTGTGTAAATTCTCTACTTGTGAGCGAACGCAAGAAGCTACTGTTGACTTCCTTCCTAGATTATTCTTTCGATAGATGGTCAACAATGGACTGTCGTCCTGCCTCATGGATTCGAGGCTGACTTACTGATATAAATTATAAAAAAAAGCCATAGAAATCAGTAAATATACAAATCGAATGACTATAAGTCGTCGGTATTTCATATAAGATACGAGGGCGGGTCAATAAGTCCGTGACTTTTGGAATAAAACACAGATTTTTTGATAAAAAATAATTTTATTTTTCAACGTAGTCTCCCTTCAGCTCTATACACTTTGTCCAACGCTTTTCCAATTTTTTTATCCCTTCCAAAAAAAATGATTTGTCGAGGTCCTCAAAATAGGCCTTTGTTTGCGAGATGACTTCATCATTGACGTCAAATCTTTTTCCACCAAGCCATTTCTTCAGGTTTGGGAACAAGAAGTATAGTCGCTCGGAGCCAAATCTGGAGAATAGGGTGGATGAGGGAGCAATTCATAGCCCAATTCATGGATTTTTGCCATGGCAACTGCACATGCGTGCACCCTTCCATTGTGAGCAAACGCGATAACCATCTTGCGGAAAGCTTTCTCATGCTCAAGTGAAACCACTGAGCCATGCGAGATCCCTACCGGCTTCCTCAATCTCTCGCACTTTCAATCTTCGGTCGGCCAACACCATATCGTGAATTTTTTCGATTGTTTCGGGTGTAGAGACCTCAACTGGGTGTCCAGGACGTTCGGCATCTTCAGTGCTTGTACGGCCACAACGAAATGCAGTAAACCACTTTTTTACCATTGAAATCGATGGTGCAGAGTCCCCATAGCATTTATCAAGCTTAGCCTTGGTCTCGGTAATGGTTTTTTTTTCGCAAGCAATAATGCTTTATAAGCACACGAAATTTACTTTTTTCCATTTTCTACTCAAATTAGTGAGTAGTCTGATAAAAATAGCTGTCAAACACAAACTAACTGACGCAGCAAGTTTAAATTTTGATAGGAGTCAACTGACAGATGCCTGTTGATAGGAGCAGTGTTGCTGTTTCAGTAAAGAGGTCAGAAATTTAAAAAGTCACGGACTTATTGACCCACTTAAATAAGTCTGGAGTGGAAGTAAAAATCATTTTATAAAAAAATGATGTAATTGTAGATAAAGCTCGGTGGATTTAGTCCCACATGAAGCCGGGCGGCCACTTCTAGGGTTATCTTCCCTAGATGGCAACACATCAAAGACCTAAATTAACACAATACTGAAGATGTGGTACCACGGGATATGTTGCAGCCCCATGGTTAATGCCATGAACATATATGGGATGGCCACTTTGTGAGAGTATCGTGGTGGCTGTGGTTTATCCTATATGCATACGGTATTGGTTTTTCATTGTTCACCCAGAAAAATAAATACTTAGATAGGCAAAGCCAAGACAAAAGGTTAAAAGGTTAAGGCTTACTGTCAGGTGTTAATGTTGCGAGTAATTATCTTAAAGTCCTCATTCCTGAGAACGACGAGGAATCGACACATTCGGGTCTTCGGCAACACTTTCACTTTCACACAGGCCCTACAATAAGTGAAACCAGTGCAGTCTCTTAAAATTTCTTCACCATTTTGCCAATTGCTTGCGTGATTGGATGATTATGTAAATTATAATTTCCTCTTAAAGCACGATGTGTGGCTGTGTCAGAATCACCATTTTTGTAAAAGGTTTTAACAAATTTTCGTTAATATCAGACTTTCAATTAAAAAAAAAATTGGAATTTTTCGAATTCCAGCCCTTGAAACCGCAATAAATATGATTCAACTCTATGCAGTAAAATAACTACTACGTTATTTACTGCGTAAGTAATCCTTTAAATATTAATCTTTTATTTTGTAATTATTTAGTATTTATATAGGTACATAAGTATTTCCATTGAAATTCTTGGAATTATTGAAACATTTCCATACATTTCTAACGAAAAATAGATTAAGCTAAATCTTTTTCTGATTCTCATAGCCTTTTAATACTTTTTTTTTTAAAGTAATAGAAGACGAGTTCATTAAACTTATCATGATCTGTTCAGTTTTATAATGTTCACATTTGATTTATAATTCAATTGAGTTATTTGTAGCAAACAGCCAGTAACAATAAACTCTTTTCGAGATCTTAAATCAATTATACACTGACAGAAAAGACAAATAACACATGTTATTATTTGAGCTGAATTTTTTAAATTCATCTGCTGTCAAATAAAAAGTTTCTTAGATTGAAATCAGTATCATACCTTCCCTGAACGAAATAGGTCGATTTAAATACCAAACGATTTTTGAAAAGAAGTTTTGGCCGATATTAAACACACACAGCGCGTCCTCTCCTCAAGTTGGTGCTATGATTTTGGTGGAAAAATCAACTTTTTTCGAGGCACATATTCATCCACAAGCTAGTGTCGAGAAGTCATTGAATCTGCAGAGTGTGACAGATTGTTGTAAATTGTAAAGCAGTTTCATCATTGAACTTAAACAAAAATTAACTAAGAGTTAGCAACAATATTTTGCATATCATAAAATAAGTTCAATATAAAATCTGTTTTTGTTAACGATATTTTTAGTCGAAAACCAATTTTTACCAATTTTATTATACCATTTTTTGAAAGCTTTTATTTATAGAGAAAAATGCAGACTGGGTTTTGCTTAGAATGTTGAAAACCATATTTTTTGTAAGATGAAACTAGTTTAGTTAATTTTTGCTGAGATATTCGAGTCAAAAATTAATTTTTTTCAACTTTTAGTAATGTTTTTGTTTAGGTTTTTATTTTTTGTAAGAAACCAGAGGTCAAAAACGTTGTTTTCCATTGCATACAATAATTAAGAAGTTGAAACCATTTTTTCTTCATAAAATATTCGAGGTGACAAATAATTTGTTAAGTTTTTTTGATTTATAAAATCATATACGGTAGTATATTATCGCCCACATAGACATCTCTCTAAAAAATCTTTGATTTATATTCTAGAGGCTTTGAAACTTCAAAATTTTCAATTTGAAAATCAATCCGATTACAATAATTTTCTATGGGAAGTTAAAAACAGTTGACGTTACAAGGCTACGTTAACCGACTTTTTGCTTATGACACTGAAGAAAGAAAGATTTGGGTGACGATACCAACAAGGAAAATTGCAGTAACAGAATGAATGATTAAGTCCATTGGCTTTATCTTATAATGAAGCAATACAAATTGGAACATACTGTTTTGGTTATTTTATTGCATTTGTAAGAAAAACTTGTATTTGGTCCACCCTTTATAGTACTGGAATTGATCGAGAACGACACATGGCACTTTTTACCTAAATAGGATTCAATGATTCGACAGTTAATTATTTTTCTCATAGGTTTATCATAAACTGTAGTGCCAGAGGTCATACCAGAGGTCTTGGGTTCAACCTCTGCCTGTGCTACCTTAAGCTTTTTTCACGGGTACTGTCTCTTGCGAGGAATGAACAAATTCTTTAAGAGTAATTCTTGGCATGAAAAGTGCCGTCTCAAATTAGCCGTTCGGATTCGGCTTAAAACTGTAGGTCCCCTTCATCCCTGACAACATAACTCGTACACAGAAATGGTTGGGAGTTGTAAAACACTAGGCCCGAGTTCTCTACGGATTTTTGCACCGTATTATTTATTTTATTATATCGTTAATTAAGACTGTCCCACTTTCAGTAGCTTTTAGTTTTGGTCCAGATATTTTTTTGCTGATGACAACTCGCACATGGGTTAGGTTAGGTTAAAGTGGCTGTCCAAGATGGAAACGGACACACTTAGGCCAGTTTAATGGCCCATTGTGATACCACATGAATCTTGAGGTTACTTCCTAAGCTCAATGGAACCAGTTTGAGTCTCTTACGAAACGTGAGAGGCTGATTATGCCGATATGATTTAGATCGTTTAGATCGTTAAAGAAGAATTCTCCTAGGTAATTTTTGCGCTTTCGAGCCAGAGCAGGGCATGTGCAGAGAAGATGAAGAATTGTTTCTTCCTCTTCCTCGTCCACACAGCTTCTGCAGAAATCATTTGAGAATACGCCTAATCTCGTGGCGTGCTTTCCTATTAGACAGTGTCCGGTTGTGACACCTATTATCGAGCTTATATGCGATCTGCTTAGAGAGAGCAAGCACCTTGAACGTTTTAAATCCAGTGTTGGCCAGATGGTTTTTGTGACTTGACACGTGGTGATGTTGTTCCACCTGGTGCCTGCCCTCCTCACAGCGTCTTGCATTAGCAAAAGTTTACAAGTAGCGATTGGTATGCCAGTACGTGCCAAACGTGGTAGGATGGGCTGTACTGTACCATTCCTGGTGAGTTCATCTGCCTTACCTGGAATGTCTCTATGGCCCGGCACCCAGCAAAGCTGAATATTAAACTGTTGTGCCATCTCCATTAGAGATGATCGACAGTTATGGACTGTTATAGAGTTTGTAGAGACAGAGTCCAGAGATTTGATAGCGGCCTGACTATCTGAGAAAATACGGATATCAGATGTTGATATCACGTTTTCTTTAAGCCAGGACAAGACTTCTTTTATCGCCAAAAGTTCCTGGAACACGCTACAATGATTGGGAAGGCGGAATGAGAGACTTAATTTCAGTCGTTCAGAGTACACACCTCCACCAACCCCTTCTTTTGTTTTTGACCCATCTGTATAGAAATGGATCGACTCATCTTCCAGGAATGTCCTATCCTCCCAAAAAGATCTGGGAGGTATAGAAATCTGGAAATTTCTGTCGAATTGCAGATGGGGGATGGTGTAGTCTGTGTGCTTTGGAATTGATTCTAAATAACTAAGAATTACGGAGTGGCCAATGTTGTTGTTAGTCCACTGCGACGAAGCTTTGAGGCGAATAGCAGAGCTTGCAGCTATTTGTTTGCTAAAAATGTCAAGAGGTGTTAGGTAGAGTAAGGTGTCCAGTGCCGCAGATGGGGTCGTGCGAAGCGATCCACTTATATATAAATAGGCAAGCTGAACGTTGAACTTTATTTAATTTATCTCGGTTTATACCTTTTTCTAAAGCAGTCCACCATACTGCCACACCGTATATTAAAATCGGTCTGATTACCGATGTGTATAGCCAATGCGTGATTCTGGGTTGTAAGCCCCATTTATTACCGATGGCTTTTTTGTCGCACATGACTTTAATCAAATTCTACCACTAATGATACCTTAATGGAATTTGTATTCAAAATTTTGATTCACGTATTTTGTTTTTAAAAAAAAATAATTTTTCTCCGTGTAGAAAAACTCGTATTACAAAAATCCCATTAAACAATAATTATTAGTTTATAATCTTTGAACGATAGATACAGTCTTTGACGCACGATCTTTCGAATGCGATGAGTCTGATTTAATTGCTGAGAGATATGACAGAAATAAAAGATTTATGACAACCGCTTTTTTAGTTAAGAAGATTTGTTTCTTTGAATTCGGACGAATCTATTAGATAGTTTGAAATAACTCATTGGATTAGTGATAAACGTACATAAATCATGTAATTATTTCGTTTTCTTATTAAAATTGGAATTCTAACAATTCTTCTATCATACTGAAGCTAAAACTGGTTAGGAACCAACGATTTCTTGTATATGCCTAATAAGATCTTAAAGACTAAGGTGTTTAAGGCGTTTTCAAGCCTTTTTCTATTAATTTTACACCCAATTTAAAATGATTTGGATTATGTTAAGATAAAGATGTTGGTGGTCGAAAGTTTAAACTAAAAAAAGGGTGTGTCATCGAATGATCTGATTTACTTATTAAAATTTTTTACAGAAAATTCGTCTATTTTCTAAATTTGTCTGTCACATTTATATTGTATCGCTATATTTTATGTATTAATTTTGAACATCACGACACAATATAAGGATTTAAAAAACTTTGTACGTAAGTTTTATAACAGCATTTTACATTTTTTAAGCAATGAGAGAAATATAAAGGCGAAGAACGAGGACATGCTCTTTGGGGAGATCGTCCTGTTACAAATTCTTATGCTCTATCAAAGTCTCTTATAGTCGTGAAAAAAGATATTTAACAAAAACTCTCCTTTTTAGAAGTTGAGACTCCAATGACTTGGGAAAAAAAGCACTATTTCAAATCATTCATCTTTTATGTTAATTAAGGTTCAATAAACTTGTCACCTCCACAGGCCACCTTCGCATGCGATTATGAAAAACTCACGGCACTCCAACTAATTCCACTCAGAACTCAGAAAGGTGCATACTGCATGCATGGAAGGCGCGCGGGGGCAAAACATGCATAGTATTATGAAAATGATTTCCCGAACATATAAATAAATCCCTTTTGTAAAGACCTATTCCACCTCCACTTAAAAAATGACTCCATATTATAATGGTCCCTCGCCTCAGATGAATTATTCGTGTTTTGATTTCAATTCAATAAGCACCAAATTAATCCTAGTTTATGGGTGTTGAAAGTCCGACTGGTTGACAATGGAACGCAACGTTTAAGGTTTATGATTGCGTTCCATTGTCCCCGGATAACAACGACTACGACGACGATGATGATTATGATGATGACGCTTTGGTTGTTTGTCGTGGTCGGGGGACCGAGGACAGAGGACAGAACCAATGATGTAAAAATGCAGTTTATAATGCGCGGTCCTTGCGTGAAGCAAAGCCGTATATAGTTTTTATTGTATGATTATTATGAATGCAGATGCAACGAATCGTCCTAATGCATAGTATCAGAAGATCCTGGCTTTAGTGTTGTTGTTGTATTTATAATGAGAATATGGCTATGGCATGGAAATTCCGGGTGACAGCAATAAATCCGAAACGTTTAACGAATATCCTAACAATAGTCAGGGAATTGTGATTGCGCGAGACCGAAAACGCGCAGAGTTCGCCATGCCAAGCCAGATTATTCCAATCTTCGGGAATGATGGAGGGAAATTAATAAAAGAGTATAACGATATAAATGGTTAAAATGGTATAGTGGTACAATAATTGGAAGAACGATGAAAAAAAAGGGAGATACTCGTATAATAAGGAAGAAGGAGAGAATTATAGGAGAAAAAGAAACGTGTTGTCAAGGATTTTTTAATTGATTAACAATGTGATATGGTTTTTATTGTGTGATTTTTAAATTATGTTCGATGTCATATAAAATTATTATCTTTTAAGGTCTACTCGTTATCGTTACAATAGTGTCAAAGAAAAAATATCTAAAGTAATAACGGAGACAATTTTTAAATTATTGGAACTGACGTAATTAATTTTTATTGTCATACATTCAATTATGATTTTGTTAACAAAAATAAAAGTTGTGTGCGAAATGTTAAATTCTGGAAATATTTCGAAAATGAGAACAAACAATCGGAAAATTAACAAACAGCCCAGTCTTGTTAACTTCCCATAGGAAGTTATTGTAATGGGTCCGATTTGTCGAATTGAAATTTTTTTCTTGAAATAAGGCAGAAAGATGCAGAAAGGGCTCCTAAGAAAATTGCCACGGTTGTTTTTTTACCATAGCAGTTTAAAAAAAAGGTGAACATTTTGGTTAAACCTGAATATCTCATGAACCAATGACTCTAGAGATTTGAATTAAATTTTTGTAACGTGATACAAAGCAAGTATATTTTTGGAAAAAAATCCAATTAACGGTTTTTTTATAAATCAAAAAAACTGAAAAAAAATATTTGTCACCTCGAAAATTTTACGAGTAAAATATGATTTCATCTCCAAAATAATTTTGTGCAACGAAGAATAATGTTTTTGACATCCGATAAAATTTTGAGAAAAATCTAATGGACAGTTTTTTATAAAAAATAAAAACCTAAAAAAAAATTAATCAAAGTTGGTAAAAATTGAATTGCTACTCAAATATCTGTTCAAAATCTTGAGATTAAGGCTTCAAACTTATTTTATCTTATAAGAAATATTGTTTTTAACATTCAGAAAAATGTTGAGAAAAATCGAATTGACAGTTTTTTTTTACGAAAAATAAAAACCTAAAAAATTAATAAAAATTGGTAAAAATTTTTTTTCGACTTAAATATCTTTTCAAAAATTTGAGATAATGGCTTTTAACTAATTTTAACTTATAAAAAATATTGTTTTTAACATTAGGAAAAAATTTGAGAAAAATAGAAGTGACAGTTTTTTTTACAAAAAATAAAAACCTAAAAAAGTGTATAAAAGTTGGTAGAAATTGATTTTCGACTCAAATATCTTTTCAAAAATTACAAATATTGGCTTCAAACTCTTTTTATTTCACAGAAAATATTGTTTTCGATATTCAGTAATTTTTTTATAAAAAATCCAACAGTCTGATTTTTCATAAAAAAAGAGGCTGGGATGCGACCCACACTAATAACTTCCCATCCAAATGTAGGTACTAAATGTCGAAAACAATATTTTATATATATCGGGTGATTTTTTAAGAGCTTGAGAACTTATTTTTAAAAAAAAACGCATAAAATTTGCAAAATCTCATCGATTCTTTATTTGAAACGTTAGATTGGTCCATGACATTTACTTTTTGAAGATAATTTCATTTAAATGTTGACCGCGGCTGCGTCTTAGGTGGTCCATTCGGAAAGTCCAATTTTGGGTAACTTTTTCGAGCATTTCGGCCGGAATAGCCCGAATTTCTTCGGAAATGTTGTCTTCCAAAGCTGGAATAGTTGCTGGCTTATTTGTGTAGACTTTAGACTTGACGTAGCCCCACAAAAAATAGTCTAAAGGCGTCAAATCGCATGATCTTGGTGGCCAACTTACCGGTCCATTCCTTGAGATGAATTGTTCTCCGAAGTTTTTCCTCAAAATGGCCATAGAATCGCGAGCTGTGTGGCATGTAGCGCCATCTTGTTGAAACCACATGTCAACCAAGTTCAGTTCTTCCATTTTTGGCAACAAAAAGTTTGTTAGCATTGAACGATAGCGATCGCCATTCACCGTAACGTTGCGTCCAACAGCATCTTTGAAAAAATACGGTCCAATGATTCCACCAGCGTACAAACCACACCAAACAGTGCATTTTTCGGGATGCATGGGGCAGTTCTTGAACGGCTTCTGGTTGCTCTTCACTCCAAATGCGGCAATTTTGCTTATTTACGTAGCCATTCAACCAGAAATGAGCCTCATCGCTGAACAAAATTTGTCGATAAAAAAGCGGATTTTCTGCCAACTTTTCTAGGGCCCATTCACTGAAAATTCGACGTTGTGGCAGATCATTCATTCATTCATGATGAAATGTCAAAGCATACCGAGCATCTTTCTCTTTGACACCATGTCTGAAATCCCGCGTGATCTGTCAAATACTAATGCATGAAAATCCTAACCTCAAAAAAATCACCCATAATTAGAAGAAGTTCAAATGTTGTATACAACTTCCTCAAGGATCCAGAGAGATATGGAAAAAACACAAAGGAAGAGTCAAGAAAGAAATATCATTTCACGAAAGGCAGGAGATAATTGCTAGCAGATCGAATATTGCTCAGATGATACAGAAGGCAGACCGTAAACGACACCAAAAAATGAAGAGAAAACAACATTGAATGCTGTACGCAAAAGCCAACGCCTTAATTTTGCAACAAATCACATCAGGAGGAATCGAGCTTGGCATACCGTCGTCTTTTCCGATGAAGAAAAATTTTTTTTACGGGCCTGATGGATATAGCTGCTATTTCCATGATTTAAGAGAGGAAGAAATCTATCTTGAAAAACGGCACATCAAAGGAGGCGGTATAATGGAAGGGAATAAACTTTTCTGCAGTTTTCTGAATTATTTGGTAGACAACGATGAACTTTCCAACTAGATACAGCACCAATACATACCGCACGGACAACAAAAGCCTGGATTCGGGGTAAAAATGTGAACTTATTACCAAGGCCCCCATATTCTTCTGACCTGAACATTATGGAAAACGTATAGAGATGACTTTTAAGAAAAGTCTGCAAAGGAGAACGGCTATACCAAAAAAGCGAAGAGATTATTGAAGCCATAAAACGGTCCTGGGCCCAGATTTTGCTCAACTATCCGACAGCACTCTATGAATCCATTCACCACAGGTTACTTCAAGTTATTCAGAAATCAGAAATCAGGAGGCAGCACACATTACTAAAACTTATTTTAATTCGTTCAGTAAAACCAGAATTTACCTAAACCATAAGATTTGTTGTTATTTTCTTTATTTTAAAGGGTCTTACAGGTAAATTTATGTCTCACATAGTTTTCCAATGTTTAAAAATGAAAAATCCTGCTATTAAAAAGAGTTATATAATTTGTCCCAATCAAAAAACAAAACTTATAAAGATGTCAATTTCTATATACCTTTGTTTCATAATAATTCATAAATACGGATAAAGTAAAGGAACATTATATAACAAGCCTCGCAAAAATATTGATACGACAAAATTTAAATTGAATCGCATTCCTTATATCACTATCGTTATCCTGTACCTGTACCGATTTCGATATACCAAAATGCATTTATAAAATATTAAGCTCCTTTATAGGTACGGTACATGTGAAATGAATCGTTTTGGATTTTTTTTTTATGAATACGAAATGAAAAAATTCCTGCAATTCAAGGATTTATCGAAAATCAAACTAATTTCCGGTACTGGGCAACTTTTAATTGAAAATTTTGCATTTTGATGGAATTTCAATCGAGTCTTTCGTTCAACTTTTTTTCGTTATTGTTGAGTGGTTGTTGGTTTTTTTGTTTGTATCGTGCACCGGAATCTTATTTTCCTTTTCAATATTTCATTGTTGGAAACAGCAGCAGTGTAGTAGCTTCTCTTTAACAGGATCATGTGTCATCGCAGATGTTGCATGTAAAAATGGTTTTGCTGTTTGCTTGAGGAAGGTATCACCATACATTGCTCGAAAAGGGAAGAGTACTTTTATAATGGAATTAATTTGTAATATTTTATCGATGGAGTTTTTATTCATTTTTTCAATATTCCATGAATAACATTTTGGGAAACAATACACCTTCACAAAAACAAGGGCCATTTTAATCAAATGCAAAATTCGTTTGGGAAAAATCAAATTGCTTTAAGTCTATTTCCTTTGTGGGGTCAATATTTCAATGGTAAAAGGTGTGATGTTTATTTACGGATAATAATATTGTATCTTTTTTTTTTTCAATATTTTGCTAAGGTACGCAACGGTCTATTAAAAACTTCCAAACACTATAATCTTTTAAGGATAATTCAAAAATAACTGAAATAAGAGTTGTCCTCAAAATTGCGTTTTATAAGCACAGCAGGGAATTAGCTTTAGCAAAACTGAATTCTATATGCTATAAGAATTAAAAATTACAGCAAGATCTTTTCAAAGTAAAATCAACTTGTCGTATACAATTTTCTGGAAAAGTTTCGCTTTTTTCAATAGAGTACAGACCTCGCAATAATTTGATATTTGGTGTTTCGACCAAGATTTATGAGTTAAGGATTAAAATAAATTTTTTCAAATTAAAATTAATTTACCGTTTATAAGAAAGATTTTAAACATTCAAAAGAAAACGTAGTTTAGTTTTTTAAATTTTTATTAGAAACCTGTCAATTGGATTTTTTTGAAACAAATTATCAGAAACACGATCAATAACATTTCCTATACAATATAGAAACTTTCAAGTCCATACCATTATTAATTCTCAAGATAAATATTTTTTAAGAGACGAAATCTTCCAAATGTTAACATAATTGGAAGATCAAAACGTGATGTCGCTTGAAATCATTGCAAGGAAAACGGAGCAGATAGGTTAAGTGTTCAATGAAAGCGAGACCTAGTATATGCTGTTATCAAAAAAGGACATTAAACCACGACGTGCTTAGACAAAACGTCACCATGGACACCTATAACTTTGAGGTAGTTAAGTACTTTGTCTGCCTTAGGCGCCGCCATAAATTTAAACAACGACACCAGCGCTGAAATCAAACGAAGAATAACTCTAGCAAATTGCTGCTTCTTTGGACTTAGAAGGCAATTGAGTAGTAAAATCCTCTCTCGAATCTCATCTAGAATCACCTTCGATAAGACACTCATTATCCTCATTCTCATTTATGGCGCTGAGGCTTGGACCTTGTCAAGACAAGATGAGAACGTTTTAGGGTGCTTCGAGAGAAAAATTCTTCGGGTGATTTTTGGTCCCGTCCAGGTCCGTCTCAGACTATTGCGTCACCTTAAATATGTTTTTCACATTTTGATGTTATTACCTGTAAGACATAATTTATTGAAAGTCGATATCTCGCGGGTTCTTGAGATATGGCCAGCGAAAAAATTGTTATTCATTTGGTACAGACCATCTCTCAAAGGTTCATTGATTGAAATGTCAAAATTTTCAATTTGACAAATTTTACCTAAAAAAAAATGTCCTACTTAAAGTTACATAACAACACCTGTTCGATTACTGGTTGTGACTTCAAACAAACAACATTAATAGAATTGTTTCAATGGAACCGTGGTTAGATTACAGAGTTTACTATGTGAAGAACGAAAAAAGACGTCTTTCAATAAAGAATTTGCTGACAATTTGTCATAATTTATTTGGCTTAGGCAAAAGAACTTTAAAGTTAGCAAACAGATGTTCTGTATGACGTTTTGAGCTGGCTTCATAAAAAAACCATGGAACTCTACTTCAAACAATAATACAAAACACGAATAGTTCAAAAGTAACAAATTGACAACTAGGTCAACAGAGAACAAAGTAACAATTATAATCCCCTTCACCACTTTTTGAATTTCATAATTTATCATCATACAGTATACGACTTTATTTGCTGTAACATTTATTCTTTATGCATATTAGACCAATTATACGCCTGGTATAGCTTTCCCATATGCCAAAATCAATTTTCCATTCACTTTTTTTATTTATCCGTTCTTACGCGCTTTGCTATAACGTCTAAGCCTAACCACCGCACCGCGCTGTACCGATCAAACCGCGACCGTAACAGCAACAGACCGTTCCGTCCGTAGCGTCCGTTCGTTGTTGTTTGTATGGTAGTATTGTGTATATTTAGCATAATTTGAATTATTGACATCGAACCGAGAAATTGACAATTGAAATGACTTATTCCAACATGATTTGCATTTAATTTATGTCCCGCGCACAATCTGTGTTCGACTGACTTGAACAACAAATGATTATGCCAATTGCTGATTGCTCGATCATGAAATCGCAATTAACTTATTTTGTTTTCTTTTTTTTTTCTTTTCTTTTTTTCTTATACCCAATTAACATTCACGTTTATGGAGAGATCGACTTTTATTCATTTTATAATTTTAACAACTTCAAAAGCTTTTTGTTAACAGATCAGCCTTAAGAATAGAAAAGCCTTGATAATAATGTGACTATGTCACAAGTCATATTAGCAATTTATCTATATTGGGCAGATATAAAATCATACAAATGTAGAAATGAAACAAAAATTGCTAAATAGATACAAAAATTATGTCAAAGTTATACAAACAAAGGAGGTTCGAACCACTCCCCACACTAAGCAGAAAACAAGAGACAAGACCTACCTCAAACAGATGTTGTTCTATAGTCAAACGTTGTAAGAACTTACAAGTTGTTAGAAGCAAAGCACAACAACTTCATCTCAAGTTGTGAAGAAATTCCTCACACTATGGAATACCACCATGGGACTATGAGATTGCCATATGGTTCACGACAATTGCCACTAGAGTTGTTGTATATGATGCCAGGTTATATGTTGCCAATAAAATGCCATTCGAATAGACTGTCTTAATCCACTCTTAAGTTAAGCCAACTAGTTGACTACCATTGAATTCTTTTATGGGCCATAAGTACACTTATCAGACAAAAAAAGATTTAACATTGTAATGAACTCGATTTAGCCTTTTGTTGTTCAAAGAGTTTATGTAGGGCTTTTGGATTGAGGAAGAAAATAGCATGTTGAATTTGTTAAATAAGTTGATAGCAATATTATACATTTAGGTTCTTGAGTTTTTTTTTTGCCTGACTGATAACGATAGTACTAATAATAGACTCCCGAAAATTGAGTTCGAAAAAACTACGTCAAAAAAAGCCAGACAATTCTTTATATCGGATTCTTTTTCATTTTCTAGGTTTTCGAATTTTTTTAGCATTTTTCGCATCAATAGAGATGGCAACAAAAAAAGAATATATTATTTTTGGAAAAAACTACGTTTCAAAAGATCTTTTTTTTAACGAAAAATAAGGTTTTAAACATCTGGTAAAATTCTTAGAAAAATCATTCTGACAATTTTTTCAAAAATTAATCCTAAAAAAATTACTACAAAAAATTGGTTACAATTAATTTTGGAATCAAATATCTTAACAAAAATTAAATTATATCTGCTTCAAACTAATTTCATCTTATAAAAAATGTTGTTTTCAACATACAGTCACATTTTTATAAAACTCAAACAAAATTGGTAAAAATTGATGTTCGATTTTTGATATCTCGTGAATAAACTGAACTATTAATTTCAAAATGCAAAATGCAGATATTGAATTGAAATATTTTATCATATTCAAAATATTGTTGCTAACTTTAAGTTAAGTATTTTAGAAAAATTCAACTGAAAATTTTGTTTTACAAAACACGAAAACCAACCAAAACAACAAAAAACTGATAGGAAATGGTTTTTGGATCAAGTATTAGGAGAACGAGGAAAAATATTGACATTTTGAATTTTTTTCATCTCACACAAAATGTTGTTAATATTTTGTTGAACTTTTAAACAAATCCACAGTTTGGGTTGTATCCCAGCCTTTTTCAACTCAAATATATTTTCAAAAATTTGAGATATTGGCTTCCAACTAATTTTATCTTATAAGAAATATTGTTTTCAACATTCGGAAAAATTTTGAGAAAAGTCGAATTGACAGTTTTGCCAAATTTAAAAAGGCTAGATACTTAAGAATAATTTATCACTGGTTTGTTCAAGTCAAATGAAACTCTATCCTATCTATCTATCTAAAATCCTCAAAAATCAAAACTTCAAGAGCCAAAATATCCAAAGAGAAAATGAAAATCCTCATGTCAAAAATCTCAAAGCCTTAAACAAATAAGTTAAAGTAGTAGTGAACCACCAAGGATTGAAAAAGTCAAAAAGGCGGTAAAGTGGCTGAAAGACAATAAAGCCTAGGGTACTGATGGCATTCCAGCCGAGCTGATAAAACATGGGGGCGAATCATTACACCAAGTTATGTAACTGCAACTGGAGAAACAGCATGAGGAATTTCTTTCGCTTTCGCCGCTGCAAACTTGTCCAACTCATCTAATAGCATAGATTTGTAAAGCGTATGGATCTCATTTGCTTCGTTAAAAAATTCTTCGGTGCTATTTTAAACATCTTCTTTGACGTCATCACTGCAAATCACTAATTGATATTGGTTTTTTATGTTCATCCAATTGCCTTCAAGGGTTTCTAGACGTGTGGTCACATAAATTTTGGTTCGGCTCACAGTCTTTTTAAAATGTTAAAAATCTTTTGAAATTTGCGTGCAAGTCCCCATCAAAGATGCTACTCGTATAATGGCATTCTTGATGTAGTTTGCAAACAATCCAAACTTATCAAGGTATTGAGAATTATAGTGTTTGTAAACAGATTTATCTGTAACGTAGGAAAGGATGATGTTTTAAGAATGAAGTCAGTTCTTTCACCCATAGAACTTGACATTCCATTACGTACAACCATAAGAAGTGTTCAACAATTCATGTTTCCTTTCCCGATGTCATAAAAGAACTTAAACTTACTAAGAGAACAAAGCTCAACAAGTCTCTAAACATGTTTATTGATCGATCTGATATTATAAGAATTGGCGGCCGACTTCAAAATGCCAACCAAACCTATGATCAAAAACATCCTATTGCATTGAAACCAGATCACAACTCTTCGAACTCATCATTGAAGATGCTCATGAGAAAACGCTGCATGGGGGTGTCCAAAAAACAATCGCTATTTGTTCGAAATCAATTTTGGATTTTTAAAATGAAAAAAACAGTGAAGAAGTGTTTGAGTAAATGCTTCACATGTTTTACTAATCAACCCAAATCAATGCAACAACTGATGGAAAGCCCTTCTGCACCCAGAGTAAATATATGTATGTCACGACCATTCACTCACACTGGTGTGGATTATGCCGGCCCTTTGGAAGTTAAAATTTGGAAAGGAAGAAATTCCAACAAATTCAAACGATATTTTGCAATTTTCATATGTCTCCTAACAAAAAGCAATTCATCTTGAAGCTGTGACAGATCTCACAACTCAAGCCTTTATTGCCTCGTTCAGAAGATTTTTATCTCGAATATGCTCAAATATTTATAGCGACTGCAGTACTAATTTCAAGGGCGCTAACACCGAACTTCAAAAGATTTTAAATGTAGCCAAACATAATTATAGAGAAATAGCTGACTCACTAAGTAAATTGGGTACCAAGTGGAAATTTATTCCCCCTGCTTCTCCTCACTTTGGTGGTTTATGGGAAGCAGGAGTGAAATCAAATACCACTTAAAACGGGTTACCCGAAACCAAGCTCTGACATTGGAGGAGCACAGCTCAGTACGCTTCTAACACAAATAGAAGCTTGTCTTAACTCGAGACCCCTTTGTCCCGTTACATAGCTTGGATGTTTTTAACACCCACCAGCACATATGAAATATAAAAAAAACTCAAGGCTTGAATTTTAATAATTTTTATTTTTATAAAACACCCCTTTTGAATCAAGAATTAAACGGAAGTGTCCATCTCCTCCATCTTAACTTCTTTCATTGAATTGGTATTACAGCCAAAAAGGTGTTGGTTCAGAAGTTGGTGACTTTTCAATAAGACATTATAATGATGGTGAGTTGAAATCCACATTATGACAACATCCAACATGAAGTATTAGTAGACGTATGGAAACAAAAGGAGATGCGAAAAGACTGGCGCAAAGATACTAAATGTCCCATAAAGAACAAAGGAGGCATCACTGAGTGCAGCAATTACAGGGGTAAGACGTTGTTTAGTACAACCTCTAAGATAGGCCAGTCAACAACTGATCAGTTTATCACACTTATTGAGGCGATGAAGAAAATTTCTAGAACATAGCATCGCTAAAAATACCATCTGTTTATAGAGTTCAAAACTGCTCATGACAGTATTGCCAGGGTAAAACTTTATAAAGCCGTGAGAGAATTCGGCATCACAAATAAACTGATAAGGCTATTTATGTTAGATAACCATTCGAGCAAAGTAAAGGTTTTCCCCCAGTTAACAATGTCAATGAGCTCCGACAAGGGGATGAAATGTATTGTATCCTCTTCAATCTGTCGTTGGAAAACTCAATCCAAGACTCTGAAACATCTATCATAGGGACAATCGAGAACAATTTCACACAACTATTGGCAGATGTAGTACCCGTGGCATTGTGGTTATTGCGTTGGACTGTCATGCCAGAGGTCTTGGGTTCAATCCCTGCCTGTGCCATCTAAAGCTTTTTCACGGGTACTGCCTCTTGCGAGGAATTGACAAATCCTCCAAGAGTAATTCTTGTCATGAAAAGTGTTTTCTCAAATAAGCCGTTCGGATTCGGCTCAAAACTGTAGATCAACTCCATCCCTGAAAACATTACTCGCACACAGGAATGGTTGAGAGTTTTAAGTCAATAGGCCCTAGTTCTCAACGGATTGTTTTTACTGGCAGATGAAATTGACATCTTTGGAAGAAGAAAAGAAGCTGTACAGAACTCATTTATCCAGATCGAGCTACGGCAAAAAACCTGGTGTGGAATCGGAGCGGCTAAGGTGATAAGTGACTATCACTTTTTTGATAATCAAATTGACTATCATCTTGCTTTCCGTCTATGTAAAATGATTCAACTCAAATCAATTCGATTGAACAATTTCAGATTAGAATTGTCAAAAGTAAAGTGATTCCTATAAAATATCTAAATAAAAGTATCAAATTGGTTGTGTTTTAATAACATTCTTCTTTTATTGATTGATTGCCATTTATCAAAAATCACTTTAGCCGATTCCACCACTTGGATTGCACAGAATTCAGGGAAAAAGAACAAGGTGGCTACATCTGCCGGAAATGTTGAAAACCCAACAGCAATAACGGTGTTAATTAAGAATTTGAAGTGTTCCTATTAAATACTTACGTTGGGTCAATAGTAGCAGTCGATTATAACATTGGTGAAGAAATACGCGGACGTATGCTGGTAATCCAACAGAACCTAACCTATCAAGACTCTTTAAATCCAAAAATCTCAACATAAATTCCCAACTGCTGCTGTATAAGACTATGGTTTTACCAGTATGCTAACACATGATTCCGAGACTCTGGTGCTCTGTCAAAGACACTTTTACCTCTAATCCATTCTAATTCCTGAGAATAATTCGACCCATATGTGAGGAAAGAGATTTCTAGAGGAGGTGTGTGTTTTACGAAATATACCGGGAATTTGATATAGTCACAAAAATAAAGCTTGGTAGAATCCGGTGGGCTGGGTACGTAGCACGCATTTAACTATTTGAAATCAATAACGTATTACACGGATACCCAACTGAGAATCGTCACCACTTTTACTTGAAAATAATTATATCGTTTATCATTTAAGCCTTTTCAATGGCAACATTTTACAGTAACAGAGTTCACTCTCGCACTGCCAAATATGTAAATTGTATTTTTTTATTGTTAATTTAATAAAAAAATTGTCAGTAAATTTGTGGAAAAATACTTGACAATTCATTGTGATGACAATTCCTTTATGAAACGAAAAGATGACAATTGTCGGATATTTTCCTACAATTCTACAAAATTGTAAAATTATTTTTGAACAGGTTTTGACAATTGTCAAGGTGTAAATTAATAGATGACAATCTGTTACAATTGTCAATGTTTATAAAATAGGCCGCAGGTTGCCTGGAGCCTTGGGGTGTGCATATGGATGGCATCGGCCAACAACCGGAAAAGCTGCAAAAGCATATCGGACAAAGAAAGATATTGGCTTCAAAGTTTGTTTGTCCTAGACAAATGGGCACGGATGAAAGTTTACCAGTGTGGGCCGCATCTCAACCTTTGTTTTTAATTTCGTACACCTTACACTTTTGCTGTTCAGAAAATGCGGGCGTCCTTACAATTTACTTTGAGAGAAGTTTTGTTATTAATTTATTTAAAGGTGTGAATAATTTGAAATTTTAGTTCCCACAAACTAATAACAATAACTTTCTATTGGAACTTAAATAAAGCATTTAATGAACAGTTTTCTAAATTAACAGTATTTTGAAATACATAACAAAGAACGTATTTCACCATAATTGTATAAATTTCGACTCGCTCTATATAGAGAAATGATTTTTCGAATTTTTATAAAAGTTCTTACTGTTTTCTTTTTTTAAGATATCATATTGTTTTTCGAGTTTCAAGTTTATGAAAAATTTGCATTCAAATATCAGTAAAATTAAAATTTTTCGAAAATATTTGAATTAGTTTTGAAGGAACTCAATTATATGGTCAAAAAATAAATAAATTAATTGGCGCAATAGTCCTTTGAAAACTAGGGAGGGCCTAGTGACTTACAACTCTCAACCATTCCTGTGTGCGAGTAATGCTGTCAGGAATGGGAGGTAGCCGAATCCGAACGACTAATTTGAGAAAGCACTTTTCATGACAATTACATGACATTACTTTTGGAGAGTTTGTCGATTCCTCGCAAGAGGCAATACCCGTGAAACAAAACTTTATGTGGCACAGACAGGGATTGATCCCAAGACCTCTGGCATGACAGTCCAACGCAATAACCATCACGCCACGGGTACTACCAATAATATAGTTGCTTGGCATAATAATGTAATGGTCGCCGATATTTTTTAATATTTATTGTATTTTTAAGTTTTCCGTCCCACCCACTGTAAATTACTAGGCCAAAACTACCAGCGCATTCTTTATGACACATTCTGGGGGTCATTCTGTCAAACGATAGGTATTGTCTGTCAACTTCTTAGTAAGAATTTTTTTTATATACAAAATATAAATATGTCCTAAAGTAATCTTTCTTACTTATTGTTGTAAAGTAATTTAAAAAATTATAGTTTTGTTAAACGTTTTCTGAAGAAGCTTTTATAATGATATACTGAAAACAATAAATTTGCCAGACGGTTTTCGTTCTACATACATATATACCTTCAATATTAATGGGGTTTTTCATAGGTAAAATAATTCAATTTATTCTTGATTTAGATATGTCAAAACACAAATATCCCGGGTTTTCGAATTCCATGGGTCAAAATAAATTGATTTGCTTTTGATCTAAGATTAAATGTGCAGATCTGGATTTTTCGGCAGCTTTACCCTTCTTTTCACCAATACTAATACAATTTTTAAAATATGTTTAGCTAGAAATTTGACAACTCTACTGCACTCGTTAACACGTTTATGAAGTCACACTAATAGTATGACAAAACAAAAATCAATTTAAATCGTTTTCCATGCGCCACGAAAAAAATCAATTTTGTATTAAATCTGAATTTACCCATTGAAAACCCCATAAGATTTGCTTATACTATATTGAGATATTGGGTTCGAAGGGTACGAACGTTTGACGAGCAACGATTTTGTACTTGATCTTGCCCAACGCACATTATCCAAAATACTCGTAGTTTCGGAATCAACAAATATTTTGGAAGCTAAGTTCGGTCCCTGGTGTATAAAATGGAGTCTTTTCTGGACAGGATTGGGTTTTTACTCATTGGTCAAGTAAGGATGCTAATCCATACTTTTTATATACAATTTTATGCTCAATTGGAACTGGAAGACAATTAAGAAGTCTTAAAATATTTCGAATTGCATAAACAAAAATTGATACTTAAGTATAAAATTTTATATGTTCAGAAACTTGAATTTTTAATAAGAGCAATAACCCTAACTACAGGTTTCAATGAACAGTCTTCTAACATTTAAATCACAAATTAACATAAAATACTATACAAATGTATGAACTCAAAATTTAATTTTAACACTTCAGCAAGAAAACGGAGGCTATGTTATTTGTATGAAGACATCATAAAGTCATAGAAACTTCCATAAAATCTCTGTGATCTTAAAAATCTTAATTATCTATACTCGAAACCACTAAAGAAAACCTCATAACCCGATGGCAGTTGACATTAAAACGACAAATTTTACGTTTCTTTTTGAAAAATGAAGCCGACTGTCGACACTAAAATTGTATCTTTTATGACCACATCCAAATCTCACTAAAAATTAAAGAACAAATGGGTGTAGTAACGTTTTGAGAAACATACTCGCAGGATATGGGATGGGATCTTTCAGCTTCCGCAATTTCGCATCACATATTGCAGAGCAATTTGCGTGACTTTTATGACTCTGTCTGCAGCTATGACAACAAATCTCTTTGACGGATGTGATGATGGAACCATCATACTCTCCGTCACCGCATTTCTGTCTGTCTGATTTTGTTTTATTGTAAAAATAAAGAAATCTGTTAATACTTTTTAGCGAGAGATCATAAAATAACTTTTTTGTCCCGAACTCGTGTTATCGTCATCAATTTAATAAATCTTCTTTTTTTGTTTTTATAGATTCCCACGCGCAGCAATCCTGCAGTATTGAGAACAAAGCAGCCGTTGGCCTTTCACCACCTCGACTAATCCAATTTTCAAAGTGATCCCATTTAGCATCGAATGCCATTAGTTGGGACATGATCCCGATTTGAGAGCTCCAGCGCGACGCGACGGGTGAAGCGGCCGGGCGACGAAGACGTGTACG
Source organism: Eupeodes latifasciatus (assembly GCA_920104205.1). Taxonomy (NCBI): domain Eukaryota; kingdom Metazoa; phylum Arthropoda; class Insecta; order Diptera; family Syrphidae; genus Eupeodes; species Eupeodes latifasciatus. The sequence goes on from OV049924.1 coordinate 394,544,931, forward strand.
TCCACTCAGTTCCACCCAATAATGATGTGCAATTTGAAAAACACCTAAATATTTACGATCAGCGATCAAAACTTGATGATTGGACTGCGATATATTGATGAAGTCAATTCGCCAACCTCTGGCCGTCGAGTCGCGTCGCGTCCGTGTTGCAATTACCCTGAATTGACGCCAAAGTACGCCCTGCGATCATCCCGACATCATCAACGCGATCATCCCAGAGCGTCGATGATGATCAAATTTAATAACAATCATCTAGGGCGCTCCAGCATCAGGTCCAACGACGTCGTCGTCGTCGTGTCGTCGTCGTCGGTCTTTGATTCTCAAGCCAAGCAATCCAATCGACAACCTCGAGAGTAATCATTGTTATTAAGTTCTTGTTTGTGCCATAATTGAACAATTCATTTTGGCCCAAATTAAAGACGTTACACAAAGCAGAACAAACGGATTACCCGATTACCGACCGAAGACGCATCGACCAACCGTTGCCATAGTTGGAGTCTCCACGTACACGTTGCGTTTTCGTCGTCGTCGCTCTGTAAGTCGGTCGCAACGAAGAAAGATGACGACGACATCAGTGAAGCGAGGCGAGGACATCGCAATCGCAAAGAGCCTGGCACTGGCACCTTAAGTGGCCATTTATGAATCATGGTGATTAGTTTGTGCTTTGTGAAAATTAATTGGTACATGATTTTCCGCGCGCAGAAAAGGATGTGTCGGCTCCATCTCCATCTTCGGCTGAAGCTGAAGTGCGTTCATTTATATTTCGCAACTACGACGCATAGCGTCCCTCCGCTGGCGCTGCACCGTCCGCTGAGGCTGAGTAAGCTAAATTATCAGGGCATGCAGCTTGTTAGTGTAGGCTTTGATTTTAATGAATCAAAGGGCCTCCAATAAGTGTGATTATTTTTGCTTTCCCGATATCTTTTTGTTTTGTATTATTTGCCAACTTGAAAAGCTTGTAGGATGTGATGATGGTTACTTATATAGAGTGAGAGTCAAGAAGGCCGTCGCTCGCCGTGTGTTGCTTAACAACTTGGAAGGAACCGCAAATCGTGCCCCGATCCCGATCAAAGGTGTTCCTGATTGATGTGTTCGAATTCAATGAACGAGAGGACCGATTAGGCATTGACGAAGTGGAGAAATTACTTTGTCGATAATGAGTATATCGAGTTGGAATTTTTCCAGCCATCGCATCTTACCTTAACTGCTGACGGTGCAATTTGTTGGAATTCGATAACAAGAATTAAATGGATCAGATGTTGCGAAGCAGCGATTAATGAGGTGCGGTTTGATGAGGTACTTCAGAAATTGAGGTTTTGCTGCATTTTATTTATAAAGGGTTATTTATTTTGTTGGTTTGAAAGTCAAGTTGTACTTATAAATAAAAAAGCACACAGTTATTGTTGCTAAAAATTGTATTTCGTTTTAAATTTTGGACTTAAGATCGAAAAACAATATCGGTAAAATTTAAATCTTGGAATCGTTTTGAGGTAATTTTTAATTATTTTTTCGACATATTTCAGGCTATACTTGGAGTAGTAATTTAAGCATCTAGAGTTCGGAGATTTTTAGCTTAAGCACGTATACTTTTGCGTAGCCCAAAAATATTTTTGACTGAGCGTAAATTACGACGATTTACAGATCATTCGAAATTCGATCATTTTATCGATTGCTTATTCGGTCACGTAATGCTACGTTTGAATCACTTAACTTGAATTTGAAATTTACTTAAGCCTTTTTTCGATAACTTTCAATTTTATTTTTCTTCTAAAGTTCAATATCTCGACTCGATATATTGAACTTTAGAGTTTGGCAACTTCTATGAAATAAGAAAGTTCAGCACTAAACTTCTGATTTCCTATCAGATATTGTATTTATATCTGTAACTCATAAAACACTTTTTGAAACATGTACCGAATATCATTTTTGGTGGAATTTCCCGTCATAACCTTAAAAGTGAAGAAGAAAGTTGTGAATTGAATGAAGGTAGTACAAAATGCTTCCACGTATTGGACTTGATACATATTTCAGATGACCAAGACTATGTTGATAGATTCATTAATGGTTCTTGATCTAATTGAAATAACTTTTGTCTTGCGATAAAAGTCAAATGTGTCGGTTTTTCTTAGAAATTTAGGTGCATACCATCCTTTTTGTTTTCTGAAAGATGAGCACAGGGTGCATTTTTATAATAGCAGCTAAGTTAACAAACAAGTTTGCCGCATCTGCGGGGCACCATCGGACAATTTTTGTTCGAAAAAAAGGTTGGAACATCGTTTCAAATAACGAAATTAAAGAAATAGATTTAGACAACCATGCAAAGTCCATGAAGGACTGCTCAATATGTAATACTGACCGTGACAAAATGGATCTTTCGTGCACAAAACTCAAAAACCGTATTATTAGCTATCTTGGCGTTATCATTTGGCCTCCTCTGACCTTTTTACAAAATGCAGAAACGATTTAAGTAGTTAACCTACATCATTCAAACCATCCGTCAGCTGCAAAGTCTTGGAAAATTAGAGAGCTAAAATGTATTACTGCGAAGCCAGCCGAGGCACTCACTTAACACTACCCGCTTGGTAATAAGCACGAACATGTGACGCATAGGTGTATATGTGCGAAAAAGGGAAACTCCAAGTTAAGACTGGATCATCGCAAAAGGCTATAAACGTACTGGAAATAGTTAACGTTTAAAATCGAATGGTAAATCCGTTGGAATCATTGGTAGCATAATGGCAACTGATCCTACTTATGACTTCAGATTGTGATCTGATAATCAAGGCAATTTCACTTAAACTTACCCCGTGGGATAATACACTATGTCATCCTGGTTCAAAACGGTGTCGACTGATTTGGAGGAAACTAATTCCCGGAAGAAAATTCTGAATGAGATCCTCGACATCTATATTTTTCACCGCCAATATTGCTCGTTAACCCAGCCAATTAAGCTTTATTGAACTGTTGCGCTATATCTCGGAAAACCCACTGAATTAATTCCTCTTTTGAGTCTATGATGTGACATAAATCTGTGGGTTATGCGATGAACCCGGTAGAGGTGTACATTGCGACTTTGTTATTTTGAATATCTAGCAAAAACGTACATCCACAAATATGATTATCTTAGACATGCGTTTTGTTCATCAGCAACAGTTGATCGGGGAATAAATAGAAGAGTCTGACGAAAATCACTTGACAATAGAATCATGGCCCCACCACCAATATTTTGGTTGTCACGAAGATTTTTCAACGTACTGTCTAGTGCCTCCCAGTGACCTCTTATGAGTCATTGTTCATTCATTCCAAACAATCAATTTGCATCTTTAATGATAATTTCAAGGCAGAACATAGAGTTCACCCGCCTTCTAGCAGAGTTGCAGCTATTCCACATGAAACCAATGCTATCCTTGCCAAAAGCAATGAAATTAAGAACGTTTTTTCGGTTCCTTATTCGTGAGCATCAAGAAAACAAATTCCACCTAATCCACTGTTCACAAATCGGTCCCGCCGTTCTCGAGTTTTAGGAAGACATTTCATTTTTATGAAATAGTTCCTGTTAAAAATAAATTTTTACCATAAATATGTTGAAAATATAGCAATAAGACTAGACCAACTCCATATCTTACTAAGAAAAGGACGATAGTTTATTTGGACAAATGAATCCCAAAAATCGTTTGACGAAATGAAAAATATGGATGATTTTTTTGAGGTTAGGATTTTCATGCATTAGTATTTGACAGATCACGCGGGATTTCAGACATGGTGTCAAAGAGAAAGATGCTCAGTATGCTTTGACATTTCATCATGAATAGACTTACTAACGAGCAACGCTTGCAAATCATTGAATTTTATTACCAAAATCAGTGTTCGGTTCGAAATGTGTTTCGCGCTTTTTTATCGACAAATTTTGTTCAGCGATGAGGCTCATTTCTGGTTGAATGGCTACGTAAATAAGCAAAATTGCCGCATTTGGAGTGAAGAGCAACCAGAAGCCGTTCAAGAACTGCCCATGCATCCCGAAAAATGCACTGTTTGGTGTGGTTTGTACGCTGGTGGAATCATTGGACCGTATTTTTTCAAACATGCTGTTGGACGCAACGTTACGGTGAATGGCGATCGCTATCGTTCAATGCTAACAAACTTTTTGTTGCCAAAAATGGAAGAACTGAACTTGGTTGACATGTGGTTTCAACAAGATGGCGCTACATGCCACACAGCTCGCGATTCTATGGCCATTTTGAGGGACCGTATTTTTTCAAAGATGCTGTTGGACGCAACGTTACGGTGAATGGCGATCGCTATCGTTCAATGCTAACAAACTTTTTGTTGACAAAAATGGAAGAACTGAACTTGGTTGACATGTGGTTTCAACAAGATGGCGCTACATGCCACACAGCTCGCGATTCTATGGCCATTTTGAGGGAAAACTTCGGAGAACAATTCATCTCAAGGAATGGACCGGTAAGTTGGCCACCAAGATCATGCGATTTGACGCCTTTAGACTATTTTTTATGGGGCTACGTCAAGTCTAAAGTCTACACAAATAAGCCAGCAACTATTCCAGCTTTGGAAGACAACATTTCCGAAGAAATTCGGGCTATTCCGGCCGAAATGCTCGAAAAAGTTACCCAAAATTGGACTTTCCGAATGGACCACCTAAGACGCAGCCGCGGTCAACATTTAAATGAAATTATCTTCAAAAAGTAAATGTCATGGACCAATCTAACGTTTCAAATAAAGAATCGATGAGATTTTGCAAATTTTATGCGTTTTTTTTTTAAAAAAACTTCTCATGCTCTTAAAAAATCACCCGATACTTACAATTTATGACCCGAATCTGCTTATAAACATTTACACCGATACGAGTTTGCAAGGAGTAGGAGCTGTACTCAAACAACCACAAAACAACAAAGAGGAGAAACCTGTAGCATATTTCTCAAAAAAATTAAATGAAGGACAGAAGAGAAAAAAAGCTATATACCTGGAATGCCTTGCAATTAAAAAATCTGTGAAATACTGGCAACATTTATTAATAGGAAGAAAATTCACCGTTTTTTCTGATCACAAACCCCTAGAGAACATCAACATAAAATCAAGAACTCATGAGGATCTAGGAGATTTAACATACTACTTATCACAATATGATTTTGATGTGAAATATTCTCCAGGAAAATTTAACTTGGAAGCTGACTCTTTAAGCAGAAATCCAGTTTTAGAACCTGATGAAAACGAAAATGAACAATTAAAAATAGTAAATCGAATCAAATGGGAAGACATATTAAAAGACCAAGAAAATAATGAACACATATAAAACAAGAAAAGCAATCTAGCATCTAAATGCAACATCTATTACAAAAAGGTAAAAAAAGAAAAAATCATATTATCAGAACACTTCAGTAAAAAAATAATGAGAGATCTTTATGAACGCTACTGCCACATAGGTATTAACCAAATGAAGAAAAAATTAAACCAATACACGGCCAAAAATTTAACAAAAAATATTCAAAACCTCTGCAAGTGCTGTGAAATCTGTATAAAAAAGAACAAATCCAGAGGGCAAAAAAGTTTGGTCTAATGTCACACCTACATAGGTCCGGCTGCAAAACCTTTCGAAATAATGTCCATAGACACAATAGGGGGCTTTGGAGGATCTAGATCAACAAAAAAATACCTTCACCTGTTAACCGACCACTTTACGAGGAAAGCTTATAGGGCCCATACACTACACAAACTGTTTGAGCAAACGAATGTATTTTGTTGTTGTAAAAATGTTTGTGCAAACTGTTTGAGTAGTGTGTAGCGATGATGCGTGTTTGCGCAAGCGGTTTGAACAAAATCAAAAAATTTTGAATTTTCCGTGCCTGCACAAACATGTTTGTGTGGTGTGTATTGAATTTTGCTCAAACCGATGCCAATTTTCATAGAGTTAACATGAATAAACAAGAGAAACAATTTTTTTTTCACTGAAATAGGTCTTTTTTGTACCACTCTTTACACCAAATTCTTTTTTTTTTGTTTTGTCTGTTCTTTTTTTTAATAGCCAAGGCAATAATCAAAGCGACATATGCTAAATCACTCGATGGAAAACGTCACGCAACTAATATCTCTCAAACTTGTTTGTGTAGTGTGTGGCGAAACTATTTTTGCTCAAACACACGTTTGAACAAACGTGTTTGCGTAGTGTATGGGCCCTATTACATTCTGACATCGAAAACGCAAAGTGCAAACGATTTCATTCATTAAGCTCGTTAGAAACATACAAAAAGACAACGAAATCGGTCTAATCTTGACAGATCAATATCCAGGGATAAATTCTAAGGAATTCAAAAAGTTTTTACACGACCAAAATACTATACAACTTATTTTCACAGCTGTAAATTGTCCTTTCTCTAATGGATTGAGTGAAAGGTTAAACCAAATTTTAGTCAATAAAATCAGATGCAAAATCAACGAAAAATATACAAAAAAGTTAACTTGGACAACAGCAGCACAGATGTGCACACAAAAATACAATGAAACTGAACATTCTGTGACTGGTTTTGCACCTTCGTACCTGATGGATGGCACAGATTTAACAATATTGCCTAATGAGAAAAATGATAAAAACCGAATAAACTTTGACTTTAATATAGGTGACATTTTATTTTTAGAAAATGGTAACAAATTGAAGCTTGAAGAATATAAAATCATCGAAAAGATGTCAAACTCCATCCACAGAATAAGCACTGCCCATAGGAAATCCGAATCTATAACCTTTTCCATATTTCGAAGTTGACTCCAGCTCCTTCACTGAAAAGAAAGGATTGTAAAAAAAATTAAACATGCTATAAACCTGCGAGATAATTTCTCCTCCGGAAGGGGGGGGGATGTAAAGAATATGTATTTTCTTTAATTTAATTAATCACCCTGTAAGTCTGCCAAACGTCAACATGATGGATCACACTTCAAAATATTCAGCTGATAACATGTACAATAAGATTGTCAAACTAAGAATTGCTGTCAAGCTAACAATTGCTAAAACTATAATTTATTAACATTAAATGTCGTTTCTCTAATTACAGGTGATATTTATTGTAGGTAAATTATTTTAAGTTAAAATGTTTAAATAATAAACAAAATAATACTCTAATTACAGAGCAACTCATTTTTGTTATAAATTATTGTCATCTCACCTAATCAAGACATACATAACCATTATATATAGATTATGTAAGTCTAATAAATCTGTCCCCAAGAGATATTTGAAGACCAAAGTACAAATTCTTACCATTGGAAACAGAAAACAATCTTCGAGTTTGATTTCGATTTTTAGAGGTTTTCAACGACGGATTTTGCGAATATACTTTTGTAGTAAGTTTTGATAATTTTAACGCCCTGTTTAATTGCTAAGCTATTTTTTAGCGTAAATCGCAAACATTCGACTTTTAATACGACAAATAGCAGCTGAGTTTGACAGGTGTCAGATTTAAAACAATTTTTCCCTAATTTGTGTTGTTTTCAAAAAATTACTTTTTTTAAGGTTTCAATAAGCACGAACGAATATTGTATGTGACTAACTTCCATGGCATAGCTTTTAATGGTATGGTGTTACATCACCTTTGTCTGGGCTACAAAAACATTTTTCAATTAACTTATCATCTTTATAACAAAATGACTACATCCAATCAATAACAAATTACTTAGAAACAACCTCATATAACAAATTTGCACTCAATTAAACAAAATAATCGTACATGACGCTTAGCAATAGCAATTAAAAAACATTTTAATCAATTTAATTACAAAACTCAATAAAAAAGAAAAAAAAATCATATGCAAATGACGCTTGAAGCAATGTGTCATTGTGATCATCGGTCGAGGCGGCGACGGCGGCGGGGAGGCGCGGCGGTGGACTGTGGTCGTGGTCTTGGTGTCGACGAGAGCTATAAAACAATTTGCATTGTCAGCCAATTTGAACCAACAACAAATAATTATTTATTATAAAATTGCCTCCTTATCGTTTTCGTGTAACAAGCTACATACATCCACACAGACCTACGTATAGTACGTACACCTAATTAATTTCATTTATGTGTATTATGTACTCACAGTGACTCCGGTGACATTTCGAGTTCCAATTAAACAATCAGCTTCAGCTAGCAACGAACGCTGGCGCTGTCACTGCCGCTGCCGCTGACGCTTTTACTGCCACTGCCCTATGGCTTAACTCTATCCTCCTCTAGCTTCAAGTTGTCAGGGGCAAGAAAACATTTCAATCTCGCAACGAGTAAAGCTTAAAATTGTTTACACCAAACGAGTGCGAGAGGACATTAATTAATCGTTGCGTCTCATCGTCTCATCCAACGTCAATCTTTAAAAATAGCTTGAAGGCGAGGCTTTTGCGATAATATTAATTAATTAATTAAATATATAAAAACGTTATTTTATGATCGATTGTTTCAGGTTATTTGTACTTACATATACCCACACTAGATTAAATGAATATACAAAATGAAAAAAAAAAATTGAAACAATTTGAACAAAGGAGGAGAATTCAGATCTCCCAAGATTCATGCCATCTCGGATAGGTCATCTGTCGATAATAATTGCACTTCAATAATAAGTGATATTTTTTGAAAACAAATAAACAACACTTGGAGTGCAATCAAATATCAGGAAAATGATACTTGAAATGACTGAACAATAGCAAAATTTTGAAAATACAGATCAAATTCAAAAATCCTTTGCTATAATATAATTTTGAAATATTTTCATTTATTGGGTTCATTCATTTTGATACCTTAAATGTTGTATATCATAATCTCACGTATTAAAAACAATCATAAGAGGCTGGAATGGGATCCACACTGATGATAACTTCCCACACGTGCCCGTCTGTCGATTTTTCTAAAACCTTAACAAAATATTAACAACAATATTTTGTGTGAGATAAACAAATTTGATGTCAATATCTTTCTTTGTACTCAAGATTCTAAGTCGAAAACCATTTCTTATCAGCTCTTTGTTGTTTTTGTAGGTTTTAGTGCTTTTTAAAAAAGTTGTCAATTGATTTTTTCTAACAAATCAACTTAAAGTTAGCAGTAATATTTGCTTATGATAGGTTAGGTTAGGTTAGGTTGAGGGGCTGACAGTTGATGTCTTTACCGTCACACTTAGATCAATACAGATCCATTGTGATACGCGTGAGTATTGCTACTCAAGCTAATAAGAAAAACCTATGTGTTCAGTTGGTCAAGCTATTTAGAGGCTTTGACGAAGTTCAGAATGTTATTACCTGGCGTACTAGAGAGTTCTCCTAAATCCCCGAAGAAATAGTTGCCAAGCAGTTTCTTCCTTTGATGGGAGAGTGCGGGACAGTGACACAGAAAGTGCGAATTGTCTTCATTAACCTCCTCGTTACCGCATCCTCTGCATAGATCATCTGAACTGATTCTCATCTTTTTCATATGATAACCTAACAGATTATGTCCGGTGATTATGCTTACAAAAGATCGAAGTGATCCCTTGTGTAGCTGCATAATTCTTTCCGTTCTTTGTTTGTTAAAACATGGCCGCAGGTGTCAAGAAGGTTCCACCTTTCATCGGCCTTGATAGTTATTCTTTTTGAGATTTCCTGTTTTAAATAACAGGTAGGGGTGCTAAGTACCTGAGTTTGGCTTACGTCAAGCATTGACCCTAATCTTGCTAATTCATCGGCTTTCTCGTTGCCTAGTATATCGCTGTGGCCTGGGACCCAGCAGAGTCTAATGTTGTGCTGTGCGCCAAGAACCTTAAGCTCTTCGCGGCAGCATGAAACAAGCTTTGATTTTACCTCAGTTGCAGTCATCGCTTTTATTGCCGCTTGACTATCAATGTAAAAGGGGAAATCAGCTCGTGGTATCGCCATCATTGATACCTTTTTAGCAGCTGTTGTCACTGCCAGGACATCCACTTGGAAGACGCTACTGTAGTTTGGAAGCCTAAGCGAGGCGGTTAACTTGAGAGATTCAGAATAGAAGACTGCCCCTACACCAGTGTCTATTTTAGAGCCATCAGTATAGATAGCTATTGACGACTCACTGGAGTATGGTATATTATCTATCCATTCTTCTCTGCTTGGGATGGCAACCTGGAATGGTTTATGAAAATCAAGTTCGGGTATTTTATAGTCTTTTGTAGTACTATGACCCATAACTTTATGAAGGATCTGGGCATGTCCTATGGAACTGTTTAGTGTTTATCCAGACTTAAGTTTGACTAAGTCTCAGGGCACTTTTGGCCGCAGATTCTTGAACAAGGAGGTCTAGGGGAATTAGATTGAGTATAACTTCCAGTTCTGCAGTAGGAGTGGATTCCATTGCTCCCGTAATGCCAGTGCACGCAAGTCTTTGAACTTTTGTCAAAGTTTTCAGGTTCGTGCTCTTTTCTAAAGCTTTCCACCATACCAAATTACCATAGGTTAGTAATGGTGTAATTTTTGCCGAATACATCCATCTGATAATTTTAGGGTTTGGTCCCCAGGTTTTCCCGAAAATTCTATTGCAGGAGTAAAAGGCAATCAATGTCTTTTTGAATCTATCTTTGGTGTTCAGGCCCTAGTTTAGTTTTTTATCTAAGATCACACCGAGATACTTTGCGTGATCAGAGATTTTAAGAGGGCAGACTTTAATTGAAGGTATTTTAAAATCGGGTATTTTGCGCTTGTTAGTAAATAGCACTAGTTCTGTTTTAGCTGGATTGACTGTCAGCCCACAGTTCCTAGTCCATTTGCTTACCAACGAGAGGGCGTATTCGGTTTGTTCACTGATAGTGAACTTACTCCACTTGATTTCAATTTAGAGAGTATGCCGTTCATGACAAGAACCTAAAGTAGCGGTGAGAGAACTCCACCCTGAGGGGTGCCACTGGATGTGGTTACTCTCACCCTTTCTTCCGCTAGCTCAGAATTAATTTGTCTCTTTCTGAGCATACACATTATCCACTGTGTCATTGCCTTTTCGACTTTGTGGTCGTCCAAGGCTTGCTTCACTGTTTCGTTCTTCACGTTATTGAAGGCTCCCTCAATATCCAAGAACGTTGCAAGGGTGCATTCCTTGTCATTCAGTGATTTTTCTATGACGCTGACAACAATGTGAAATGCTGTTTCAACGCTTTTTCATTTAATGTAGGCATGTTGAAATTCCGATATACAGTCCGGTTTCAGGGTGCTTCGGATGTGTATATCAATTAGCCTTTCAAAAGTTTTCAAAATAAACGATATTAGACTAATAGGTCTATAGTCTTTGGCCTCCGTATGGCTAGGTTTACCAGCCTTAGGGATGAAAACTACCTTTACCTCACGCCACGATAAGATAAAATACCCCCATTTAAGGCTATTATTGAAAATGCTAGCCAGGTTTGGGATGATAAGGTTTATGCTCTTCTGAAGCATCATAGGGAAGTTTCCGTCTAGAGCAGGGGATTTGTACGGGGAAAAGGAGTGAATGGCCCATTTTATCCTTTCTTCCGTTATAATATCCGATGGTACTAGGGTTTCTGTATGAGACTCTGTTTCTGAACTGCGGATATCAGCTACGCAGCCAGGAAAGTGAGTATTCACATGGAGCTCAAGCGTTTCGCCACCGGATTCAGTACAGCTGCCTGTAGGTTTTTTGAGGGATCCTAGAGCGACTGAATCCTTGGTCAGAATTTTCCTGAGTCTTGCTGATAGGGATGTGTACTTTCTATTTCGTCGCAGAAGGCCATCCATGAGCTACGTTTTGCTAGTTGTGTTTCGACCTTAAAAATACGTTGACTGGCCTTATAATGTTCCCAATCAGCTTCTTTCCTAGTTCTTTTGGCGACGTTGAAAAGTCTTCTAGTTTCTTTTCTTAAGTTGCCTATTTCAGTGGTCCACCAGGGTGGTTTTTTCCTACCTTTTCCCATATGATTAATGGGACAGCTTTTTTCTAAAGCGTGATTCAGAACAACTCTGAGTTTTTCTGACGCAATATCTATGTCGGAGGGTTCTTGAATTAGGATTGTGTCCGGGTTTTGAATCCCCTGTCCTACTTCCCTACAGAATACATTGCAGTTTGTTTTCCTGAAATTCCTAAAGGGTTTTGGAGTTGCTGCTTCATTTTGTATCAAGAAGCCTATCAGTTTATGGTCTGAGAATGATTCCTCTTTAAGAACAATCCATTGATCTATTACTATTGTGCTTGAGTTATTGGTTAGGGTAGCGTTAAGCACTTCTTTTCTATTTTTAGTTAGAAAAGTGGGTTCGTTACCCCTGTTTGCTACTAAAAGATTATGGTCTAGTATAAATTCAAAAAGAGACTCACCTCTGTTTTTGATGTCGGTACTATCCCATTGGGTATGATGTGTTTTTGTATCACAGCCTAGTACCACGTCCCATCTCTCAGAGGCAGCTTTCTCTACAACCTGGCTTGTGATGTTAGCGGGAGGCCCTTCTGGTCCGTCATGCGGCATATAGCACGATGTCAGGATCAGTGGTGGGAGTCCCTCCCTTTCTAGTTTCACAGCACACTGGTCTGGATCACTGTAATTTGCTAAAAGAAAGAGATTAAACTTCTTCCTGGCTAAAATACAGGATCTGATATTCCTATTTTCTACTTGTGTGGCTTTGTAGTCTAATGCATGTAGTCCTCTAATTCTGCCACCTGAAATCCAGGGTTCTTGAATCAGGGCAATGTCAATTTGTCTACTTCCCAAGATGTGGACAAGATTGGAGCTGGCGGCTTTACTGTGATGAAAATTAATTTGTATCAATTGATTGATTGCTTATGATAAAATAAGTTTGATTTCAATACCTTTTTTTTCCTGTAATATTTAGTAAAAAAACAATTTTTATCAATTCTAGCAGCATTTTTTTAAAGTTTTATTCTTATTAACACGTTCTACCCGGCGCATTTTTTTGATGTTGATATGCATTGCATGCACGATATGACATGTTTTTCGTATAACTGCACTTTTTACAGTTCAATTGTTTTCGTTATTGTTGGCAGACATCAGAATGTTAGTTATTGTGCGAATTTTGTAAAAAATTGTTGGTTGCTTGAATTGTGAGTTTTAAAATATTTTAATTAATAAAATAAGTTTTAGTAATTTATTCAATAATTTCTGATTTTTAAAAATTTATTAGCTGCCCTCAGAATTATGACTTCAGACGATGACTTAGAGCTAATACAAAATTCACGAAGAAAAATTCGTAGAATATATTCATCATCTGAGTCGGAAGATGAGATTTTGGATGCAGTTCAGCAAGATTGGAGTCCTGTTATAACAGATTCTACGGTTTTTGAGGAATACAATGAAGAACACATCATACTTCCAGAAATAGATTATGAAAATCCATTTTCAATTTATAAGTTATTTCTTAGTGATGATATAATTGACCTTATGGTATTAGAAACAAACAAATTTTATGAATACAAAGTGTCTCAAGCGCAATCATCGGCTTCTTATAGAGAACACAAAAAGAAATGGACACCAGTAACCCGAGATGAAATGTATGTATTCTTAGGAATTTTTTTGATAATGGGTATTGTAAAGTTACCCGAAATGCGGTTATATTGGTCAAATGATCCCATGTACGCTAATGACCGTATAAAAAGTGCTATGAAACGAGAACGATTTTTTGACATTCTACAATACTGGCATTTTTGTGATAATAATCAAGCAGTTTCCGGTAATCGATTATTCAAAATAAGCACATTATTAGAAAAGATTAACATAAACTTTCAAAAAGTTGTGGAACCTGGGAAAGAGCTTACAATAGACGAAAGTATGATTCCTTGGCGTGGTCGGTTATTATTTCGACAATACATACCGAACAAACGTCATAAATTTGGAGTAAAGCTTTATAAGCTATGTCTTATAGAAGGATATACCTATAAGATAAACATTTATTCTGGAAGAAGTCCAAGATCAATAATACAGTCACATCCACATAGCGTGGTCATGGAACTTATGGATGGTCTTTTACATAAAGGAAGAATTTTGTACGCTGACAATTATTACACTAGTGTGCCTTTAGCTAAAGAGCTCTGGCAAAAAAAAACCTTTTATTGTGGAACGCTTCGAACAAATAGAAAACTTTTGCCAAAAGTTGCGAAAATAAAACAAAAAAAAGGCGACATAATAAGTGCACAAAAAGAAGGGGTAAAATTTATGAAATGGACCGATAAGAGGCCAGTGATGATGTTGACAACCTGTAAATCCCATAAGTGCTCTCTAATAGAAGTCACTACCAGAGGACACACATCTGTACAAAAGCCGGATTGTATTATAAGCTATAATAAAGCCAAAAAAGGTGTCGATCTTTCTGACCAATTTTCAGGATATTACAGTTGCCTCAGAAAAACCCTTAAATGGTATAAGAAGATAATTATAGAATTAATCTGTGGCACAATGTTAGTAAATGCATGGTGCATATATACTAAATTTGGTCTCCTAAAAAAAGTTTGTATCCTAAAATTCCGTAAAAGTATAATTGACGCCATGTTGAAAGTTGAAAAGCCACCGAAACCATTAGCTCATTTTCTGAAAAAATATCGTGGAACTCAAAGTACGACAAGGAAACGATGTAAGAACTGCTATCGTTCAATAGCTAAGAAGAAAGGAAGGCAATATGCCATTAACAAGACAAAAAGAGTCAACACATATTGCGCAGGCTGCAAAGGTAAACCAACGCTTTGTATCCCATGTTTTGAAAAAGTACATAAATGATTAAAACATTATTATAATATTTTTGAGTTTCGACTACTTTGTTTGACATTTATTTTTTTTAAATTCAAAATAACTAAGAAATAACTTTTTTTATTTTAAAAAAATCTATGAAAAATAAATTTAATTTTTGTTAAAAAATACAATAAATGTTAAGAAATACAATAAAAAATAATTTTATTTTATAAATTCTCACTGTATTTTATATTAGCACTTTGTCTTTCTTTGTGGACCACCGGTGGTCCACGCCGTCAGACAAATGAATGTGCATGTGGACCACCGGTGGTCCACGCCGCCAGATATACGCAGTGCCCGTGGACCACCGGTGGTCCACGCCGGGTAGAACGTGTTAAAAATCGACTGGATTTTTGTAAGAACATTATCTCACGTTAATAAACAAAATTTGGGGTATAATCAAAAACTTTTAAGCCAATACCTATATTTATTCTCGACGTATTCGCATCGAACATCAATTTTTACCAATCTTGCGTACAATTTTTTGGTAGATTTAATTTTTTTTTTTAATTTACTGTTGGATTTTCCTAAACAAATTAAAAATGTTAAAAAGAATACATAAACACAATATAAAGGACTTCCTAAGAGGTTGTTAGAGACTCGATAGGAAAAGGACATGTTAATGTCTTCCGATTGAAGCCGTTCAATGTGGAATCTTCTCAGTACTTCCTCGATTTTTCCTGCATCGAGATATCCATAGCCGTTCCTTGGCTTCAACGAGGTAGTGGTCCGAGTAAATGTTGCCCACCTCGGAATGTTCGGACAACCTGTATATTAGAGAAGTATCGTCCATCGATTGCAATGTGGTCAATCTGGTTGACAGTTTATTCATCAGGAGATTACCATGTCGCCTTGTGGATATCGGTATGTGTGAACTGCGTATTAGCTACCAGATCATCTCGCTCGCAGCGAAATCGATCAGCCTAAATCCGCTGTTGGAAGTGATCTCATGCAGGCTGTATATCGCTTAATTGTGTCACCAAAGATGTCTCTTCTTCCGAGCTTGTAGTTAAAATCTCCTAAGACAATTTTAATTTCATAGCCAGGGTACTGCTCATATGTCTTGTCCAAGAGCTTGAAGAAAATGTCGTTCGTATCTTCATCTTTCTTCTCTGTTGGGGTATGCGCGCATATTAGTTGAAACTCAAGACTTTTTGCCTGAGTCTAGTTCCAACAACAAATCCACATCCAAATAGTCGCAGCTTTTGTTCTTAGTCAGTAGCCGTAGTATACATCGAAATCTTTTAATTTGCGTCTACCCTGTCCGTCCCATAGTAAAACCATCCATATGTGAGGCTTGTTGGTGTCTCGTAAGGTCCAAGGATGACAAGCCGGATAAACCACATCATACAGCCCTGGACTCTGAACAGTTCGTAGAAGCCCTATAAGATGTTCACTAAGTATATTTCTAACTGGAACACTACAGGGCACAGTCTTGTCTTCGACACTTTTTCATATTTGTATAAGCAATTTTTTGTCTGAAACTTCTAACCCACTTAATTGTTTCGCTGATGACAGTACCATCAGCTTTTCATATTCGTTTTTGAATTCTCATCCTTGTTCTTCGAATTTGGACTATTAATAAGTTCATTAAAATCAGATTTTGATGAACTAAAATAAAATGGAAAACCAAAAATTCGCTAGAAGCTTTTAACCCCTTCTGATCTTGCTATAGATTACAAATTATAGGCGTTCGTTTTCTTACTTTAACTACTCTCGAACACCACTATCATTGTTTTATCGATATTTTTATAAACAATGCTCAAGTTAAATAGCCAGTAGCATTTCTCCCCTAAAATAGCTCAACCGTAATACCCGCACTTCTAGGAATGCTCATCACTTTAGCTTTGAGCACAATTTTGGACGTACTGTTAAGTAAAATGATTCTATCTGTAGCCGCACTACACGAATGTGGAATGCTTTACCAGGCTCAATATTTCCCACCAATTACAATGTTTAAAACAAATATGCTTAACTAATATTGCATTCTCTTCGTAGCCATTTATTGAAGCATTGTGCAAAGCAATTTAAATTGTAAGTCGATCTAATGGGTAGTTCATTACCTTCTTCATGTAGTCAAGATATAGCTTGTAGAGTGTTATTTGGAAGTCTGCAAATTTGTTTGATAAACTATCTTTGGAGTTTTTCTACTTCTTCGAATTGCCAGATTCCCCATATGTGTGCTGCTTAGCGAATAATTGAACAAACCACTGCTTCAAATATTCTACATTTAATACTTGTCACAATATTTTCGTTTTTGAAAATTTTATTCTAGGTGCTGTGGCTGTCAATTGCCATTTCGGATAGTTAACATTTTTGATTTGCGCGTGTTTAGTTTCAAGTTCCATAAGTCACAATAAGTTTGCAGTTTGTTGATCATCAGTTGCATCATATTCGTATTTTCAGCCAATATTACTAAGTCATCTCAACAAAAGAGTAAACTTAAGAGGCAGCCTTGTTTTATTTTTGTTTCTATTTGAAACCATTTCGCTAATAAATTACCATCCTATACAGTGAGCGATTTTCCTGATAAATCTGTTGAAGTATTTTAAGTATCTTCGTATTCATGCATAGATTCATTTTTTTTTTGTTTCTATAATAAGGCTTTTTACATCATAGTGTCGTCAGCCCTTTTCTAGGATAGGCTATATTCACTAAGAAAGATTATTTTTCATGTACCCAATTAGTGAGTCTTTTCAATAATGCTTCTTTACAGCTTTAAGAAAAGATATACGCCTTTAGTTTTTTGTCTGTTGGATTTCCTTCCTACAGTGTAGGGAACATGATGTAAGCTTTTTAGAACCTCACCACACACGTAAATCCAGTTGAAAGTTCTTGTTAACTCTTCAAGAAAGGCATTCGTTTCGTTTTGGAAAAATTCATAAGCTATCCAGTTTTCGCTTTCGTGCTTTGTTTCATTACAACGATCTTTGATTCTGGATACTTTTAATTAGGTAAATTAAGGAATCGTTGGTTATAAATTGTTATGCATATTGGATGGTGTTGTCAATTGATTGTCAATTCAGGAGATTTTTGAAATACTCAGCCATAAATTGCCTTGTTTACCCAGGGTTCTTACAATCTTCCAGAAAGCTTTTCTATCATTAACATTACTAAGACTAGATGCTATTATATTATTGTATTTGTCATCTTTTGAAGCACTGTTTTTGAATATTGAATCGGGTGTTTCTTTAGCTTCTATGTATTGGAGTATTTTCCACTTTTCCATTAAAATCGCCAGCAAGAAAAACGTAATCCGACTAAAAGTTGTGCAGAGTGGTAAGGTCATCCTTTCATTTATTGCATTTGATGTGAGCTTGTTTGCATCATGTATTGACTGATTTTCTGAGTTCAAGATCTAAACGTATCTTTGCCCCAGAGATTTCTGCCTACCAAAGAATTGGCGTTGAAGATTTGAACATCAATGTATTCCACACAGCACACTGAAACAAAAAGGTACGTAAATATAATAAAAAAGTTCGTTGAGACAATGAATAAAGTGATGGAATTTGTCCAATAAAACATATTAATTGTGTCAGTGAACTATCGTTTATTATTCTCCATTTCCGGGTGAAAATTTAATAAGGAGAGGTACCATTGTTGAAACATCTCTCACCCCCTCTATCGTTTGCTATACCCTCAACAACTTTCCATTGAGGTTGAAATCTGCAGTTGAGATACTAGGCAACGATGTTCACCAGGAGGTGGTAAGATTAAAATTAGGTAGATAGACAGAGGAGGATTTTGAGAAAAAACCGCTTGGGTGTATTTGACAAAAAATATGTCTTGAAAAAAAATGTTTAAATTTGTTAAAATTTTACTGGAGTGAATTTTTTATTTTCCTGGACAAAAATATTCCCAGGAGAACAAAACTGAGCCATAACATGATTTTAAGAAAAGTTTTTAACAAAACTAAAAGTTAAATCTTATTGTTCTAAATTATTTTTTAAGAAACATGGAAATAAGTTTTTTTTCTTTTTCAACCAGTTCGACTATTTATAACATCACACTTTAATTCCAAGTTCGAAATCAATCCACATTTCAAGCCCAATTGTTTGAATGATCATCATCATCGGCTCAACAACCAGTATTCGGTCCTGGCCTCATTTAACACGTCTCTCCATCGCCTACCATAATGTAATACAGAAGACTTTTCGGTCTAGTTCCTCTTTGCTTATGCGAACCAGGTGACCAGCCCAACCTTGTGACGAAATGTGCTTCGAGGTAGATTGCATACAGTTCATAATTGTAGCACCTCAGGAATCGTTCTTTTTCACATAGAGGACCAGCAATTCTCCGTAAGGCTATCCTTTAGAACACTCCTAAGAGGTCGGAGTGCCTTTTACGTCATGTTTCGGACGGATCATTAGAACTTCCGCTTTCGTAGCTTTTTGTATTCCTCTTCACTTGCATGCGTTCTATGAGATTACAGCTTCGTGAGACGATCCGAGCTCGGAACATTATACCAACGAGATAATGATCCGAGTCGATATTGGCACCTCGCTACGTTCCTACCGTCATGTCATCAGGCTAGAGTAGTGACGATGGTCTATATGATTACGAGTGACTCTATCAGGTGATACCCAGGTGTCTGTGTGGATATCCTTACGCGGGAAGGTGGTACTCGTAACGACCAAGTCTTTCGATTTTGGCAGTTCTAAGACTTAAAGTCCGTTTTCATTAGCATTGGTTTCAAGCAAACTATCAGTTTAAGCGTATTGCCTGAATACCGGCTCCCGTCCTATTTTTGCGTTTAAATCAACAAAGACGGTCTTTCATCTTACCTTGGGCATGCATTGAGAGCCCTTTCGACTTCCTTATATTAAGTCTTTTTTTCTTTGACTCGCACGCAAAGAGTGCATAGCCTTTCTCTTATTGCATTAAAGCTTTACTTTTTCGCTTATTTAAAAAAAAAACCTACTTAAAGCCCATTGTGTTTTGTTTGACTGCTGTAATAAACGTCATATTCTTGTCCCTGTCCATCTTATTTCTTGTAAAGCTGTTATGTTGGCATTGTATTTGTACACGGTATTGGCTAGCTTCTAGAGCGATCTTAGGTTCCAAGTTTTTTGACTGACTTCTGAATATTTCCCAAATATGTATACATATGTATATTAAGGGTCGATTCGCCATACAATTTTGGAAGAAAAGACTTCATATATACAAAACATAAGATCGATACATATTTTGGCCTTTATATTTTAAGAAAACTCAATTAAGCAAATATTCAGCTTTTTAAAAGAATATTAAAATTAGAAGAACTAAGACCACTCCTCCTTTTTTTTAATTATTAAGAATTATTTGCCTTTAATCGTCTACAAAAACACGCTTAAACTATGATAATAAAACAAAGCTATATTTGTGTTGTTTTTCCAAAAAATCGTATCTTCTAAGTAATTATGCTCTTTTTTTGAATAAATTCAAATAAGTAAATCTTGAAATTAAGAAAAAAAAAACAAAACCAATGCATTTAAAGAAATCAAACAAATTCTTTGATGTTAATCAATTACACTTATTAATCCAAACACTCATCATCTCCTCGCCCACACGAGAAAAGTAAACACAAAATTATGGTTACCCATCCATTTCGGTAAAAATCAAAATCAAAATGAATTTCAGTATAAGTGTAGCTAATTGTATTTGTACACAATTACCCATCGTAAGTCAGTTACTGTGATCACACCATCACCGATCGACGATATAACACCATTATTTGATTTGAACATCAATTTATTAAAAAATTGTATATTACCAGCAATCATTCTAAGAAGCAAATTCATATTTAGATTTAATACGAATTGATTCTTGACTCTTCATCAAACTCCGGATTGTGTTCTTCGTGTTCGTTCTTTAATGATGGCTAAAATGGAGGCCTATTAACTATAATCAATCATGTATGATGATCCAACGATCAAACTTGAAAAAAAAATCATCGATCGTAGTGAAAATCACAATCAAAATGATGTGTATATGCGCACACAAGAAGAAGTACGAGTATCAACATCAATAGTACTCCTAATTAAATAATAAATAAATTTCATTGAATTGATTTTTTATTCTTTCACATTCAGATTCAAATTCAAAGATCGGTCACATCAGACAGCGAGTGGCAGCGGCAGCGGCATGTCCAATTGAAATCCTCTCGAATCGCCACTTAATCCCAAAAGCACCATAATGATCCATCTCCTCGAATTTATAATAATTGACAAATACCCGAACCGAACCGAACCCGACACACAATTCACCAAAGAAATCACCCAACTCAAACAATAATTGTTATTTCCCTGAAGAGGTGTCAGTACGGTCTTGATGTCGGAATGACTTTGAAAGATTCGATTTAGTTCTTTTTTCGGTTTTTGATCGAATGTATTAAGACCGTATAAAGAGATTTTTGATTGAATAATGATTCAATATGAACTCACTTGTTGACCCGTTCGTCATTGAGTACATTGGTCTGGGGGTATATCCCGAGAAGCTCAACAACAACGGGATCAACAATAAATCAATCAAAGGAGAAGATGATCGTGCTTATTAGTTAAACAAAAATTTATTCAAGTACTGCAATAGGCTGGGAGGTTCAGTTTAAAATTAAATTTCAATAATTTAGTTAAGATTTACTCCGATTCTTTTGAATAAATTTACACAAAAAGAGTTATGAAAAAACTATTATGTCTTGTGTTTAGGTACATTCGCTAGATAATTCGATCAATAAGTTGATAAATCATATCCGATAAGCAGGATTATCATCTGAAACCTGGGCGATTTTACTGATTGAGGAAGTGTCATTAGAGGCACAGCACAAGGGAATCTCCTTTCTCCAATGCTCTACTGGAACTTAGCAGTAAACGAATTACTAACAATTCTAGAAATGGGAGCGTTCTAGACCAATTTTGTGCTTGGTGTCAACACTAACAAAGCCAAACTTGTCCTCTTTATTATTAAATATTAAATCCTTCACCTAGACTCTCCGAACGAACAACCTTCTTATGAATGAGTAGAGAACTCTTCAATTAAAAAAAAAACTTCCAAGTATCCATTATTTCCAGGTGGGTGTAGATGGGAGAATTAATCATTTTTAGAAGACGAAGCGATTCACTTCTAAACAGGATGGATCTAAAACCGATGACTGGGTCAGTGGAGGCTTAAATTCCGACAGACTAGATCTCTGTTCCTCATTCCGTCTTTCCAATCACTGTAGTGTGTTCCAGGCGGAATTTCTGGCCTTCAAGGAACCCGTCTATTGGCTAAAAGAAGACGTGATATCTCAAATAGTGAAGCTGCCATAAAATCATTGGATTTTGTCTCCATAAACTCAATAACAACCTGAAACTGTCGATCATTTCTTGTTAAGATGGAAAAACAGTTTAAAATTCACCTAATTTGGTGATAGAAACATTCCACAAGCCTGCAAAGCTGACGAACTTGACAAAAATAGAACAATTTAACCTTTTTTGGGCAACGAATTTAACATCGGTATTCCCTTATCTACTTGTAAGCTTTTACTTAAGCATTATACCATAAAAAAGCGAACCACAGATGGACTAATACCACCACTTGTCTGTCAATTGAACTTATTTGACAAATGATTGATGCTTAGCAATCAAAGGAACTCATTTAAGTTAGTAGATTACACCTTAGCTGCGTTATGAGATTACGTCACACTGCCTTCTGTGATAGGCATGCTTTTTGATTTGGAGCTCCTGCAAAACAATTTCTGCAGAAGCTGAATGGACGAAGAAGAAGAGGAGATAGCGTCTTTCTTTTGATGTTCATGTCCTGTTCTATCACAAAAAAAAGACTCCACTTAGGAGACTTCTGCTACAACAATACTAGTAATTTGAGAACTTCCGAAATGTACTCTCTCAAACACTTCATACCTTACACCAAGGTAAGGTGAATCTTTATATCTATGTGGCATCACAACAGACCAACTATTGGTCTAAGTGTGTTGGTTTTTCCTGTGTCAGCAGCTAACTTCTTAATTTAACCTAACCTTGTATTTATAAATTTTGTTTGGATTATTATGAGTTATCATTTAGAACATTAAATAATAACATACTTATCCACCGATACAATCCATGTTTCATACGGTTTACGCGTAAGACATTCTCTAAGTATTTCTTTAACATTCAAGCCAAGTGCTTTTGTTCGCAAATTCAACAATTCCCCATTTGGAAATTCAGCAAAGAACGGTTTTATGCGTGTTGTATGGATTGGTGATT
This sequence comes from Eupeodes latifasciatus, assembly GCA_920104205.1. NCBI lineage: Eukaryota > Metazoa > Arthropoda > Insecta > Diptera > Syrphidae > Eupeodes > Eupeodes latifasciatus. The sequence continues at coordinate 394,567,874 of OV049924.1, forward strand.
TATTCTGTTTATTAATCGTGGTTAAATTTTATAAACGCTGAATCCATTAATTTCCAACAATTTCTGTCGATAAGGGGTTATAACCATTATTAAGTTTATTTTTTCTACAGTGAGAGATCGAAATCCGGATCATTGTTTCACCCTATATTACAAAAATTTAGGGAAATGTGCATTTTTCACTTCAAAGAAATCCACGAAACATTCAACAATTTTTGTCTATTTACTTGTTTTGGAGCCAAAATATAGCGTAATTAAGTTCAATAAAATGAATATAAATATTTGAAGAAAAAAATTCGGCAAAATTTCAATAACTTGAGTGTTGAAATAAATAATTTGTGCATCAAATCATATTTAGTTACAATCACTGTTAGAAAATTAGCTTAAAACACAACTTGAAATACCAGGCTATTTCAATCATAGCCTTGTGTTATAGGTGTAATAAAAAGAGCACATATTCTTTAAGTAAAAATCAATTAATACGAAGAAAATTATTTTTACGTTATGTGTTTGTAGGTCCATTCCATAAATAGGTTTTACACAAATTGATTTTGATTTAATGTGAACAATATGAAGAATTATACAAAGAAGGAATTTGATAAATAAATATTAATATATTGAATGATCATTAATAATATAAAAAGAACAAATACAAAAATCAATAGGGCATCTTCAGATTGCATGTTTACCTTTGAGCCCCATGAGGTCGTAGCTATTGAGACCATTAAGACTTACATATACATATATGAAGAAGGTGTTGGATCAAAACGCCAAAAGACCCCATTTAATTGTAAAATAAATATTAATATCAATAAAGTACTCGTTATAGATAAATTCTTATGTGTTGTAATTTATTTTTTCAACTTGAAAAAAGAAGTTAATTCTTATTTTGAAAACTGCTGCATATTTCAAAAAATGTTCCCTTATTAAAAAAAAAATAAACGCTCAGGAAATGTTTTTTTGTTTTTAATTTGTTTATTCGCTTAAATTTGAATGTAAATTGTATTACATTGTACTGGACGAAAAATTACCTTTTTTTTTCTTCTCCACAAACAAAACAATACTTATTTAAGTAATTAAGATGCCCTTAATCACATCATGTTTTTAAAATGTATCCTTTTAAGATACTAAAAACAATCAAAAACGGGAATTTTTAAGGCCAACTTTCTTTTCTAGATACAATTTACCTAATTTTACTATCTTATTTAGTGTATTTAAATTGTTATTAGTTAAATCTAGAATTTAGTACCTACTTTCATAGTTTTGAAAAATACGTTTTGGGTTTAATTTTTAGGGCTGATTTCGAATCCAAACTTTAATTTTAACTATTTGCTCAGCTAACAGGTTCAACATTTTTATATTTTAGAATATGTTTCAAGAACTTGATATAATAGATTTTCTTAGACAACAGATTCGTTACAAGAACAAAACTTACTTTCAAACTGTTTTGCATTCTTCTGTTGAGAGCGTTTCTTAAAGACTTTTGTAAGAAAGGTGAAATCTAACAACTTATGAAGATTTTTCCAATATTATATTTAAATAATATAAATATTTTAACTGAATATTGAAGAAAGTGATTATACATTCGGAAAACTATCATGAATTTCATTGAAAAAAATCTACTCCATAAATTTAGACAGCCGGATAAAGTGTGTTTTTTTCGAATTTTAAAAAGTAATAGCATATAGGTAGCAAGAATTAAGTGCAATTTTATAGCCAGCGAAAAAACCTGTTCTATCACTGTTACCAGTAATAAGTATAGTGAAAAATAAGACTTTGTCTAAATTTCTTTCATTTAAATATGTTCATCTCTAATTTTTCTAATAAAACCTGATTTGATTAAATTCACATAAGCTTTGAAAGGAGCATTAGACCATTCAAAAGTTTTTTTTTTTTTATTTTTCAAAAATTTTAAATCAACATAAATAGTAGAACCAAAGTATTAAGTTTGAAGAAACGGTATTAATAACTTTGTGAGAAATAAATGTCGCTATTTTAATTTAAGCATGCTGCTAAAAAATTTCAAAATTATTTTCTTTTTTTTTTGTTTAAATATTTCAATTAGCACAAAATTTAATATGATTAATTAGAAATTATTTTATAGTAAACTAGCTTTAACCCGCGACTTCGTCCGCATTAGATAGCTTTTTTGGATAGTAGTATCAAAAAACCTGAGGTGTACTTTTTGGTACGTATGTTTGAACTGTGCCGAGATGGGATGAGGCCATACTAAGTGTGATTTTCATAGGTTAGGTTAGGTTAGGTTAATACATTTTAAGAAGAAGATCAAAAAGATGATCAAAAATCATCTGTTTATAGAAAATTAAAATAAACTAAAATGAAAGTTCTGAGATACAGTCATTTTTTTAGTTAGGTAAACAAATCTCCAACTCATGCTTCATTTTGACATCAAAATTACAAAATTTTACTCTTTTAATCGCATTTAAATTTCGACGATCAAAACCAATGATAGCTATATTGACAATTTAAAATGTTGGAAAATGGGACGAATGGTCACCGTGACCTTAATTTTCAAAAAACGAAATCAGACATTATAATCATTGGGCACGAGTGTGAACTTATACACCACCGCATAGAACAATTTAATTCACAAAGTGGCCAATATTCCTATAAATAAACTTCCTAATGAAATTTTTGCAATAAACCAAATTATCATTTAAAGAACTTGAATCATTTAGGATTAAGCTGTTTTTATGTTGAGACTTTTCAAGTTTGTTTAGAATTTGAATCAAAGATTTTTAGAGAGATGACTGTCTGTGCAATTGTATGGTTCGTACAGCCGTACGTTCGCGACACCATTTTTCGTCGCTCATATCTGAAGAACAAATTAAGATATCGGCTTCAAATTAATTTTGTTTTGATATAACAATATCGAGAGATACGGAAAGGACTTTCAAGAAAATGGATTGGGTGGTTTCTTACAATAACGATTTAGAAAGAAGTGAAAATTTTGGTTGAAACAAATTTAATGTAATATTAAATAATGTTACGTTATAGGTTCCAAATAAGTATGATTTACAAAAAAATACTACTAAAAGTTGGTAAAAAGTGACTTTCGAATTCAATATCTTAGCAAAAATTAAAGATATTGTTTTAACAGTAATATTTTTATAAAAATCCCCCAGTAATTTTTTTTTTAATAAAATCTACAAGAAATACTACGCAAAATTGGTAAAAACTGATGTTCGATTCAAATATTTCGAGAAAAGATGAAAGTATTGCCTTCAAAATTATTTCATTCTGTGTAAAATTGAGTTATTATTGCAAGACTAGCTGACCCGGCAGACTTCATACTGCCTCAATCGATAAATAAAAGACCTAAACTTTTGTATAAATTAATTTCAAAACAAACAAAACGTATTGAATAAAAAAGCATTTTTTTAATGAAGCATGAAGTTTTATTATAATTTTCGACACATCATGTTGCTTACTTATAAAAACAGAGTTTTCCTGAAATACTGGCTATTTATAAGGTTTAAATTTTTATTAACAGACAGTTTGTTAAACAATTTAAAGCTTTCTCATAAACTATATTTTTTGTTTTGTTTTGTGGTGCGTAAATAAACAAAGAAGACGGTTTTCCGACACGCGAACACGCGACGTATAATTGTCCATGCGCGAAACAGGGAAATTCGAAGTTGATTCCGCAAACTTCTAAAGACTGTCTTTGCTATTTATTTATTGTCATCGCAAAGGCCAGACGTACTCGAAATTGTAAGCGTTTAAAATCGAATGGTAAATCCGTTGGAATCATCGATATTCGCTGGATCAAGACATCCTCTCCTTTGTATTTTCCTTTTATGATTGTTGCCTCAATGACGTTATTCATCAGCTTTTTCACAGCCAGTCTTGTTCCATTGCATAGTCGAGGTTGATTAATGTTACGCAGCATGATGACAACTGATCCTACTTTTAACTGCAAATTGTGAGGTGGTAATCCAGACAATTCCAGTGAATTTAAAAACTCCGTGGGATAGTTGACTACGTCATCCTGGTTCATAACGGTGTCGACTGATTTGAAGAAAACCAACTGTCCTGGAAGATAATTCTGAATGGTCGCATTGAGATCCTCGACATCTTTATTGCTCGTCCACCCAGCCAATTATGGTTTTTGAACTTTTGCGCTATATCTGGGAAAACACGCTGAATAAGCTCCTCTTTTGAATCTGTGATGTGACAGAAATCAGTGGGTAATGTGATGAATCCGGTCGAGGTGTCCATTGAAACTTTATTATTTCCAATATTTAACAACTGCTTCGCAAACACATTTGCAGTTTCATAATGTTGCAAAAATACTCGCATGTTAGTTGTTAATTTGAGTGTCTTTACGTACTGCCACAAATTCGATGATTTTAGGCATGCATTTAGTTCATCAGCAACAGTTGATCGGGCAATAACTGGAAGAGTCTGACGAAAATCACTTGACAACAGAATCATGACCCCACCAACAATATTTTGGTTGTCACGAAGATCTTTCAATATTCTTTCCAGCGCCTCCAGTGACCTCTTATGAGCCATGTTGCAAATTGGTGTTTCGGTGATTTGCATGTTTAATGGTAATTTCAAGGCAGAATGCGTAGTTCGTCCGCCTTTTAGCAGATTCGCAGCTATTCCAGATGAAGCCAACGCTAGAGCAACATCATTTCGCGATCTTATCCTCGCCAAAAGCAATAAAATTAAGAACTTTTTCCCGGTTCCTCCGGGAGCATCAAGGAAATAAATTCCACCAGATCCACTGTTTACAGCTTCTATAAAAGTGTCGTACGCAATTCTTTGATGTTGATTTAATTGTGGAACATTTGTACGAACTGTTTCGGCCAATGCTTCAATGTCGTACTGTTGTTCCCTTTGCAACTCGTGGTTTAATGCATCGTGCATATGACGATTGGGTGCTGTCATTCCCAAACACGACAATACTTTCTTTGCTATCAATAAACACATATCTTCTATCATGATCAATGTCTCATTGTAAATTTCTTCAGTCATTTGTAGTGTAGGATTCAAAGTTTCACGGCGCACACGATGCAAAACATCCCCAGACATGTCATCTCTATACTTAACCCAAATATTATGGTTGTGTTCAGAAACTTAATTTGTGACAAAACTTAAGATTTATCAAACTTAAAAAAATAATCTGATACAGTTACAACTGAAGTTAGCTAAAATTAAGTTTCGCGAAGCCGACCAAATTAATTGGAAATCAGTATCTACTATTAATAGTTTATTACATTTTTTGTCGCGTTTGCGATTCACTTTTGTTTATTTTCGGAACGCGACATTAGATCCTCCAAAGCGCACGCGAAGACTATTTTCATAGATATGATTGAACTGCATCGGTATTAAATTGCAAATTGATTCTTTGACGTTAGGAACACACCTAAATTGCTTAGACAACAGTGAGTGATTATAATTTAATATGAACTTTAGCTTTTAGAACTATTGAACTTTTAGAACTATTGAATAGCAATAAAAGTTCAAATTGACTCTAGAAAACGTTTGTATGGGAAATAGAAAAGGGCTGTTTTTAGAGTTTTCCCGGAAATTATTCGATTTTTTCACGCCTTTTAAACCTTCCCTAGACCTCCACGAACATTTAAAGACTAAGATAAGATAAATCCGTTCAGCCGTTCTCGAGTTTTAGTGAGACTAACGAACAGCAATTGATTTTTATATATATAGATTACTTTCTTAGACAAATCCAATCGGTTTTAATTTATAAAAAAATAAAAACTTTCAAGAAATTCTGCTAAAATTAATAAGAATTGGTTTTCTACTAAAAATGTAGGGGAAAAACAGGTACCGAAATAAAACTTATTTTATCATATACAAAATATTGTTGCTAAATTTAAGTTAATTATTTTGAAAAACTTAACGGGAAACTTATTTTAAAAAATGGCTTTCAACTTGAGTGTTATGTAAAGAAAGAAATATATTAACTTTAAAATTTGGTATCTTAAACAAAACATTTTTATTAATATTTTGTTAAAGTCTTAGAATAACCGACAAACTGTCACGGATGGAAAGTTGTTAGCGTTGATCGCATCCCAGCTTCTTTTTATAAATAAAATATTATTCAAAAGGTAATATTCTTTTTATTTTGTAAAATATTAGAGCTGAGAAATATTTCTGTTTCAATGGCCAAATAAATTTCAAATGAAGTCAAAAGTTTTTTTTTCGTAAAATATATTTTAACAACGAACATTCTTGCTCTTTTTTTAACTATAATATAGGTTGTTAAAAAAAAAGCACCAACTGTATTTTATTTTAGGTCCTTGGTGCACATCTTGCTATAATTTAAACAAACAATAAGACATTATTTGAAATCAATATTTCTAATGGTTCCTGTGATACAACGAGGGCAGAGGACAAAAACGGTATTCAGAACTTACGAACATACTCACAAACATATACATAACTAAAACCCATTGACTAAGACTCAAGGGACTTGAAAACATTGCGAAATTATGTCACAGATAAGGGATTTAATTCAAAAATCAAAAACTAACAAAACACTTTGTTTCGCCAAAAGATTTTCCCAAGAGTTCCTTGATCCATATATTATTAAAATTCTGTATGTTTCTTTTTGCAGTTTAAGTCTTGAATACGCTTGCTTCTCCGTCTTTATTGAGAGAATAGAAAGTATTCAACCTACATTTTTAAAATTTTGTCTTCTTTATCCCCTGGCCTGATAGACTTTTAGTACCTCCATACACTCAAAAGCTTCCTTTGATGAATTTCTCATATCATGTCCATCTAATCTTTGACCATCTGAATCAGGCTGCCTTAAGAATAAATATAGCCCCCGAACTATTTTTCTACCAGTCCTCCTAATCAATTAATCAGTATATTCAACAAAAACTCACTGTAATTATTGACTCTACAAATGACAATCTTAAATACTGTAAGCTTAACGTTAGCATTTAGCGTATTAAATAAATATTATATTTAAAAATACAGCATTAGTGGTTTCAATATTGTTTTGAAAATTTCGATTGATAAAATAAATTAAATTAGTCCATACGTTAAGAAAGTATATACCTACGTACAGACAAAAACCTTTGACTAAGATTCTAGGGACCTTAAAAAATGTCAAAGTTTTCAATTCGACAAATCGGACTGGTTACAATAACTTTTCATGGGAAGTTACAAATTGTTTGCGTCTTTTAAAGGCCCTTTTTTTAGTTTTTAATGTTTAATGAGATGACAAAAATCTTTAAATATTTTGTAATATATCTTGTGACTTATTAAAAAAAGTATATTGTTTCTTTATTTTTTCAAAACAAACGTTTTCTTTAATTTCCATATTGCATTTAAATTACTGTGATTATTGTGATTCATTAGGTTTCATTAACGTTTAGCTTATTTTTATAAGTTCTTAAGGTTTTGTTTGTAAAAAATTAAATTTTCGTAGTTCAAGTTAAATTCTGTACCAAATTAATTGCATTAATGGAAAAGTGAAAATAACCGATTCGTATTTTGGTTTGATAATATTTGATTAATTGATTAAATTAATTTTAAAAATTATACAAGGAAAATATAAACAATGCGCCTCCACCATTCGAATTTCCAACACTTGAAACTCGAAAACAACTGTTTTCAAAGTAATCTTAACAAGAATATGACATGCTAATGAAATTAAAAAAAGGCAATATTTGTGTCATTAAATGTTCTTATTTTTATAATTCTTAGGAACCTTACACTTGAAATGTCATTATTCTAAACATACATAATCTTCTGCTTTTTTCCCACCAACCATCAAACAATACAACGAAGCGATATAAGTAAGGTATAGCGTAACGTACCTTATTCATACTCAGAAACTACACAAAAGCACAGCACTTCAGAAAATTAAATAAAAAATAAAAGACAAAATCCAATTTCAAAATAATGCGTTTATTCTCGCTTTGCCATAAATCACATGCAATTTTCTAAAATCCTTCGCCAAGTTTGTAATCCCTTAATGACTGTTCTATGTCCTTTAAATAGGGGTCCTCAAATACCATACATATATACTCAACTCATTCTCTATTATATTATATTCATCCACTTAAATAAATATTTTCAAAATTAAACGAAAATTAAAGTGTCCTTTCAAATTGACACGACATACATAGGTACTCCTATACATACATCCTATATGTACATTATCATCGTTAAATGAGGGAAGGGAATATGAAAAGTGAAAAAAAAAACAGGATCACTAGTTTAATTTAATAGACTCTGTGGCACTCATATGGCTTTTGAGAGTTCATCTGCGAGCGATGTCACCATCATTAAAGGACACCGTCACCGACATTCAAAACACACATAAGTAGGTATATATTGTATACTCAAGAGCAAAATCAGGGATAATAAATTAACTCCGCCATTTAATGGAAGAAAAATTAAACCGAATTCGATGCAGCGATGCATGAAAATAATCATAATAATGACAATAAATGGGAATTAATAGGGAGGATGCTACAGAAGCAGCAGCAGCAGCTTCTAGACGGGTGACTCTTTTAACGAAGAATCCTTTTCCGCCACTCGTATATCTGTACCTACCTACCTACATTCATCGGATGACAATAATTAAACCCAAATAAATGTTCAAGAGGATATTGTCGCAGAACGTTTTGAGTACACAACATCAATGTGTCTTTCAGAAGATCAGACATCGCTTTAAGATAAAATTATGTGATTGAGACTTAATGATCCGCGAAGGATCATTATTGTATCTCCTTATATTTTCCTTACATTTCTATGTATGACCGTCCGTGATATAATATTTCGGCATCGAATTTCATGCAGCACATCACATTCTATAAAAAATTACACACAAAAAAGATGTCCTTAAACATGAAAAAGAGGTGTCAAAATGCATGTCCTTTATGTGTCCAGTTGTGGAGCAATGTTTGCTCGGTGTGATAAATTACGTTTGCCACTGTGTATGAAGAGTGTGAAAAAGGACACTCGAAAATGTCGAGGGTGGCATCAATACGACAATGCGGCATCTCTGATCCTCGGACATTAGGCGAGGCTGGACATGCTTCCTTTTGTACTGCGCACCACATGGATGTCCATCACCATCATCATCAGCACCGTCCATTTTTTACGCACTTTATATACAATTCGATTTGAAGACAAACCGACAAAAGCCGATGCCAAGACTCGAAAACACACACACAACAAGGTGTCTTTGTCCATAATATTCATTCATTCAGTTATTCATTGATTCGAAAAAAGGATAAAAGGACGAACAAATTGCATTTATCAGCAGAATTTTTATTTCTCAAACGACTTTTTATTATTTTTTTTCTTCTCTCCCATGAATGAAATGGGATTCAGATAAAACCAACAATGAAAAAAGAACAAACAACGCAACGCGTTACATCAAAGTGCGTAAAGTTGCGATTACTGACAGTTCATTACATTTGACATAATTAAGATATATAGTTAGGATATTGATGGAATAAAATGGGAAAAAAGACCCGCTTTGTGTTAAAATTATTTAGGGAAATTTATTGCGTGTAATGCGAGAAAGACAGTGACAGGACAGTGAGTCCTTGTAAAAGATTTTTTTTTTCTCAATAATAAATATTTAATGTGCATTTGTACTCGTTTATACAAAAATAAAAATAAGAAATGCGAATTTAATGGAGCGATGAGAAATTGACTGCAATTGATACCTTTCCTTCGACCTTATTTTGTGGTTTTGTATTCAATATTCATTGTGAAGGTGAAAGGTGTTGATTTGTCGAATTTGTACTTTTTTGTTTGCATTGTGGGAAATATTTGGTCAGAGTAATTTCACACGATTTTAAATGTTTATACTCATTAATGATAAATGAACTTCACAAAATGAATTGTGATATTTCTAATTGATACCTAACCTTATTTTTACTACATACGAAATACATCAAGAGCAATCAAAGAGACGAGACCATACCTTTGGAAAATCCATATAACTTTTCGATGATGTTTGAAACTATAAATGTTGTATATGTCGAAATTTGGTTGGTTTTCCATATTCCAAGTCATAAACTGTCAAACTTTATTGAAAATTGCTTATTTTAAAAAGGAACTTGGTATATGAAATAAGCCACGATTACTCTATTAATTTTCTTCCATATTGACTTCTATTCACGGCTTTAAAACAATTTAATTGGTGTTTAGTTAAAACTTAAAACCATTAACATTAGAAAAGAAACCATAACTAGACTAAAAATATAAACTACTAACGAGAAAACCCACGAAATCAAGAAGACACTCAATTTTACGAAAACACTCATGATGATACCAAAGCTAGACTGACATTTTTCGATTTTGACAAGACCGCGGCAGAAGTTTGATCGGGGTCAAAGAGGTTTGAGTTCATATTTAAAAGTTTAGACATGCGAGTTAATGGGTCATGCAGGCCATAATTAGTGCGGTGTTGGCAAACATGAATTAATTGGAAACTTCGAGTATTGTAGTTAACTCCAATGTAGTTTAAACGTATATACAATTTATTAAATCAGGTGCATTAACATCACCAGTTTAAAGGTGATGAATAAAGACAACATCATTACTAACCCTCCTTTGCGAAAGAGACTGGATTAGAGGAAGCTTTATCCGATGTTCATAAAGAGGAAGGTTGCAAGGATCAGACCATGGTAGCCATCTTTAGGCGAAACGTATGAAGTTGCGTTGAACAAATTCTATCCTATTCTTGTGGATCTCGTAAAAAGGAGTCCATACCTGGTGTGCGTAATCAAAATGGGGGTGTACCAAAGTGTTAGTATATAGAGCGAGAGTAACTTAAGGATCCTGAAATTCGAATTAATATACTCCGTAAAATCGAGATTTGAATTAAAAAGAACTCCAAAAACTTTAAAACTACGAACACGATGTACAGAGTTCTGCCAAATTTTACAATCAATCTAACTAGAAGTACGTTTCTTAGAGAAATTCAATGCCAGCCATTTAATTGGGTTAACGTTTAGCCCATTCTTTTTGCACCAATTAACAAAACTGTTAATATTCTTTCGGAGTTTTAATCGATCGTTTACCTATATAATCTGCATAGATTAAAATGTTAGTAAATTAAGGTTAAAAGTTAGTAGTACCCGTGGCATGATGGTAAGTGCATTGGATTGTACAGGGCTGCAAAGTCAGATAAAGGAGCAAGGCAAAAGGGTAGACCATCTCTACTCTTTGTTGCCTGGCCTGGCGCAATTTAGACCATAATGGGCGCGCTGCCGGAGACGCGCCTAAAAGTCCTAGCTGTGAATGTAAATTCACTGATTAGGATTGAACGAAGAGCCAATATGTTCCAATTGTTGAAAGATTACAGTCCCGATGTGTTTATGGCTAGCGAAACTAAGCTAAACCACAAACACAAATTGACTCATAAGAATTACAATATCGGCCCGACTCCACTCAAGGGGGTGGTGTCGCTCTCTTAAAAGGCATTAATTATAAAGTCATATACAACAATAAATTGCGAAAGCTCAAGACGCTAGAAGTTTGCGTTGTATGCATCTCTCTCACTCAAGGGAAGCGGATGTATATGATTGCGGCTTATGCTGCTGGAGCTCCGCAGGTTACTTACTTTGCTTCAGAACTCGAGATTCTTTTTAGGGAACTGAAACTGAGCTTGGAAGAAAACTATTTCATCTTGGCCGGTGATTTGAACGCAAAACATGAAGATTGGGGAAATCAACATAGTAATCCCAGAGGTAACCATCTTTTTAATTTGATGAATCTTTACAGCGTTGAATATGGCGTCGACCTGCTGGCTACTGAAAAGCCATCGTATCCAAGAAGCGACTCCTTTCTGGATCTTTTGCTGTACGACACAAGACTGACAGTTACAGACAAAGTGGGTAATCACCCTCGAAACTGCTTACAGACAATCGAGTACGACAGTGATCACTGCGGACTGGCTGCTGTAATGCAGATACCGAACGAACGCGTGGAGTTGGAGGAATACGTTGCAACGCACTCTTACAATTACAGTAAGATGCGCTGGCCTCGTTTCACCAACGCCTTAGTGAGAGAACTTCGTTCGAGTGACATAGCCCCACCAAACAATAGAAACCTGACAAATACAGAAATTGACCAACATTTACAACAGATGGACGAAACAATAAAACGAACAATGGAACGGACAATACCAAAGTACAAAGAACGGGACCAGATGGACGCTTACAGAAACGCGACTATTGACGCACTACGTAGGCACAAGAGTGGCTTACTGACAAGACTCAAAAACTTGTACAGACGACTTATAGACCCACACGACTTGGAGGTTAGGACACTGAAGTCGTCAATAAAAAATGTCAATCTGTTGATTAAGGAGAACTACAGGTTATCAATTAACAAGTACTGGGACCGCAAGATCCGGTCTGTTAATTCCAGTGACCCTGGTATGTTCCCTAAAATCAACAAGATATTTAGGAAAAAGAACGACAATGACCTTCCGTGTCTGAAACTTCAAAGAACTCACGAGAACACAGACGTCCTCAGGACAGCGCAAATAGATCCAGAAGAAGCCATCTTTGACGATGACTTTTTTATAATTGAAGATCCGAAGGATAAAGTGGAGGCGGTGGGAGCTGCTTTCCAGCAAGTGTACAAGGTGAATGCTAGCATTCGCCCCAACCACGACCTGGAAAACAGAGCCCTACTTAATCATTTTTACCTTCGAAATGATATAACACAATGGCGATCTGAGAACCGCGGTTTCGTGCGGTTCAATGACGATTCCTTGGCAAATGCCATAATCGCCGAGCAAACGGGTCCAAGTCCCCTGTTAGTGACGAAGGTTGAGCTTCAGCTCATCTTCAACTCAATAAAAAATAAAAAGTCAGCAGGTGTCGATGGTATATCCAACGTTGTACTAAGACATTTACCGATGGAGGCAATTGACATTTACACCACACTCTTCAATAATGCACTGAATAATGCATATTATCCAGTGCAGTGGAAGACCGCTGTGGTTCATCCTCTCCCGAAAAAGGGAAAGGACAACTCCAACCCGTCAAATCTTCGGTCGATAAGTCTTCTTCCGAGCATCAGCAAAGTTTTCGAAAAAATCATTAATAGGGCTCTGACTAAGTGGGCTGCGGACAACAAAATAATTCCGGATAAACAGTTCGGGTTCAAGGCGGGTCATGACACAATTCATGCTGCGTCTAAGCTCGTTTCTGATATCCAATGGAATAAAACAAAACAACAATGCACAGGTGCTGTTCTGGTTGATTTGGAAAAGGCCTTTGACACCGTATGGTTAGAGGGTCTTTACCTAAAACTGAGCAGGCTTGGCATAAGCAAGCCATTGTTGTATATACTTTATGATATGCTTAACGGTAGAAAGTTTGTTGTCAAAAGTGGCAATGTAACTTCTACCACAACATTCTTAATTAAAAATGGTCTTCAACAGGGAGCGGTGAATTCGCCGATTCTCTTCAGCATTTACACCAGCGATCTGATAGGTAGTCTTACAAAGGCAATTGCGTACGCCGACGATCTTATTGCGTACAGAACGGCCCGAAAGGTTGAGGTTATTAGAATTCTCTTGCAGCGTGATTTCGACAAGATTCAGCGATATTGCGACGACTGGAAACTGAAAATAAATGTCCAGAAGTCGGAGACAATTCTGTTCCGGACTCCGTTGGCTAGGGCCACGAGGGATACGTGCAAGAATTGGTGCAAGATGGTTATCGTTGATCTTCACGGGCAGCCATTAGCGAGCAAAAGTGTAGTGAAGTACCTCGGTATCTGGTTAGATCAGTATTTATATTTCGACAGACATATAAATGCTGCTCTGACCAGGGCCAGAGGAGCCTTCGCTCTGACGAAACGGCTGTTTTTTAGCAGTCGGCTTAACCCCAGAGTGAAGGTAATTTGTTACATGGCCCTCATACGGCCGATGATCGTTTATGGTTGTCCTGTGTGGTTCAACGTTGCCCCTTCCCAGATGGAGAAGTTTCGGGTGTTCGAGCGGCAGTGTTTACGACGTTGTACCGGCTTATATCGAACAGCCGAATCTTCTTACGTGCATTACTATTCCAACGAGGTCCTATACAACGGGGCTCGAATCAACACAATTGACAATTTCGTGATAAAACTCGTTCGAGGTCACATTGCAAGAGCTATGTCTTCGACCAACAATTTAATCTTCGGGGCGTTCTATCCGAACGACGAGTTTTTTGAAAGTGCACGCTTGAGCGGCTTCATTCCACCTCTTTTTAAATAGATGCGGTCTGATACAGGATAGATTGGCAGTTCCGCTAATCTACCACGTCAGACGACGAACCGTGGATAGGCGACTCCTGTACAATCGGGACGTCATGGCACACGACGGAGCAGAGCTCCTTCGGTTCAGTAGGGCTGTGTCCGAACGGGACCGAACTGATAGGGTGAAGCAGGAGAGCCAGTTTTGGTGGCTTCAATCGGCACTTGATAGTGAGTAGTCGGGATGGGGTTTTAAGCCTTGGCCGGCTTACATACTTGTTTTATAGTTTTATAGTTTTTTATTCGCATCGTTCAAGAACAACTCAGAACTTTACAACTGTAGCTCGTAGTGTTGGTGGAAACCCGAGTTTTTTTCGATTGGATTCTTACAATATTAGGCAGCATTAAGCACGAAGATTTAGGTGTTGAGGCTTTAAGTAAAAAAATTCAAACGAGCAACGTCTTCTTGTATCTTTGTTGATTGGGTTCTTGAAAGGCATTGAAATCATCCGAAGTTTTATCGAAAACTCATCTTCAGTGATAAGACCAATTTGAATCTTGAAGACTGCAATTATCACATTTGGACACAATGTGTGAAAAGCATGTCCATCTTTAATTTGTCACTGTTTGGGGTGGTTTTTTGGCTAGAGGTGTTATTGGAACTTACTTATTCGAAAACATGGTTGGTTAACTATTACTATTATGATTTTTTATGGTCGAAAACATTTATTTTCAATAAAAAGGTGCTTCTTGCCATACGGAACGAAACAATCGAAATTTTACAAGAAAAGTTTGTTGGCCGTGTTTTTTCCTCGATAATGTAATTAAATATAAGCACTGATATCTCGGGTTCTAACACTTTTAGATTTTTTCTTTGGGGTTACTTTGAAATGTTCCACAACCTGTTTAAGGTCTTCAGTTTGTAACGAGGTCATGGAAGATTCAATGGAACAGTATTCTATATAACATTCGATATGCTTTCCGTTGTTACTGAAATTTCTTTCTTTTTACAATTAATTTTCTTAAAAAATATTTTCGTTATATTGAATTTAGCGAATTGGCTATCCTGGAACTTCAGTTATTAATTCACTGCAGGATTATTGAGGAAGGATTCCAAATTATCCAAAATTACAACGAAATACATGAAACTTTTCGGCGGGCAGCGGTGTTCAAGCGATGCATAATTTTCAGTTAAACTTATATTGCCTATCGTTTTCAAAACCCTTTTTTTTTAAGCATGCCCAAAAGACTACATGTTCTTATAAGGTCATCGAATTTGTGAGTTGTAGTAAAGTTTTAGATGAATGGAACCTTTTTGGATTTGAAAGGGTAACACACTTCTCTCCTGTTGTTTTATGGGTTATTAACTGACGACAGGAGAAAGCAAAATATTTTAAAGAACAATTTCGATTGGAAAATTCTACAAAAATCTAAATTTAATGGGGTATACAGCGTAGGTCATACTCTGCCGTTGAAATTCTATTAAATAAATATTAACAGATTATAATAAGCCGCTATCGGTGAAACAGTTCAAAGGATAAGAAGTTGCAGACAAAAGATCTTTTATGAATGAAGAGATTTGGAAATAGTTTTGAGGCCGGAAGAACATTAGCATTCACTAAGCACTATAGGCCCTAGTTCTCAACGGACTTAAAATCATCCAATAAATCTTCTACTAAACGATTTTCTAATTTAATTATATTCGAAATAAATATACGTTTGTAATGTTCTTATTTGCATACATTTATTTCCTTATTTTACAATTTAAAGTATCAATTTATTTAATTTTAAAGAATAATTTCAACAATACATGAGAAACAAAAAGTGATAATTTCGGCTTTAAACTCCTGCGATTCAAAAGAATGTATTGTAGTTGTTTACGTGGAAGTATTTTTTAGAATAAAACAAATTACGTTTTGCTAAATATTTAAATATAAAAAGACGATATTTCAGTTAAAAACATTGCAAAAGCTAATTTTCTCCGGTGATTTAAAAATATCATATCTTCCCTAATTCTAATTTGATATTGATTTCGAGGAAACATTTACACATATTTTTCTAAATTGGGTTTTTCCTTAAAATGTTTGACCTACCTTAAGTCAAATCTATCTGTCTGTCTATTGTCAAACAAATGTTTTAAAAAATAAACTCTATGACGATGTCTTTAGAAAATGGCTTACCACTGAAAATGGTAAAAGTATTTATATACAGAGAATTATGCTTTTTCGGATAGTAAGAGTTAAACTAATTTTATAATACAAAAAATACAAGAAAATAAGTATTAACTTATAGATAAAGTTTAAAAAATAAAATTAATGATGATGATACAAAATGACAACTATTTCCCGAATACAATTTTTTTCTTAAACTTATTTCTTAAAAAACAAAATTTTCAATCTGTCTCTTTAAGTATGGTGACTCCCCGTCTAACATGATTCACAATACATTAATTATATTTTTATTTTACTAAAAACTACAAACACCATCAACTATATTAACCAAAAATTCAAAAAATGCTCTAATTTAAAATAAACCCAAATTCATTTCTAATGAGTTTTGGTTCCTTCGAAAAAATACTCCAACATAATTCACCGTGTAAAAATCCATTAAACGCAATTTCTATTCGAAAACAATTTCCTTGGAATCGCACACGTTTTCAAAAATTCTATCCTAACAATTTTTTCCGGTATCCTCTTCGAAATTAAACACTACCCATGAGTACAGATACGTTGTTAATCTTATTTTGACAAATCATTAACTCCTACATCCTGTGCGATGCGACAGAAGCCCAAGCGCCTCTGTGTCTTGGAAATCATTCCAACCAGAACGGATTTTTCGTGTTCCTTGTCGAACTTATACCACATACGTTTAGAAATTTGATCCACAAACTAATCATGGCAGCCTCATTGGCGGTGTATTCGAGTGAGGCATGGCGGCGGCGGCAGTGGCGTTCAGAGCTGTCAAGTCAAACACATGTTTTGACCGCGAAATAAATCATCGCGTCAAACTCCTTCGAATATAGTCGAGATCTCATTTGACAGGATCATTAAATGGAGGGCTAACGATCATAGTGCAAAGCATTGCCGCCGCATCATCCTTCGTGGAAGGACGACTTCTAATGCACTGGTAATTGGATCTGAAGTGGCTTCTCGATGTGTTGTACGGAATGGCAGAATATCATGTCCAAGGAAGATGCATGTGTTTCGAATGAGCAGTACAATCCTCCGCCAGACAGTTGAGTTAACACCCCTGGCGCCATTCGCCGATCGCACAATTTACCCTGGCGTTCGATTCAAATTTCTCATTCTCAGCGAAAAACAGGCGTGAAATCTGACAGTTTTGGAGAAGCGAAAGCGACACAACACTCCAGAGCAGAACTCATAAACAAAGCGATTTGGTTGGTGACATTGAAACGGCCGGGCGGCGGCACAGCGATGCTTCTTATCGGTTGTGTATAATTGTTTCGAGATAATGACATTCTCGCATGCGGACAAGCGTCAATTAACAATCAATGTACAAGCGATTAGGATAGAGGTTACCAGCGAAAGGGTCAAGTGTGCTTATCGCTGCATTTTTCTATAGAGGCCGTCCTAGCAGTTCTGTTGGGGAGCAGAAATTCCTCCTCTGGTATCGCAACTCAATCAACAACGCAATTACCAACCCTAATGTGCGTTCTGTTTCTGTTCTGCGTTGGGTGTCTCAACCATCGGAATGTTGTGCAGTCAGATTAATTTCAATTACGATATGACTTTCTCGGGTGATAAGGCTTCCTTTATGGCGCAAGATTGCTCCTGACCTTGTTGTCCTTCTTTATAGTGCTTATACGCTACGCATCGCCTTCCCAAACCCGCGTTCTATTTGATAAGAATGAATATTTCTTGGACTTTTTGCTGTAGGGAATAAGAAAGTGTGAGGTGATTTATGGGAATGATAAAGATAGACGAGCGACGACCGACGACCGACGGAGACGAGACTCTTCTTTTCCTTCCACTACTGTATATTTCGAAATATCGATTTTCGTCTTATCGGGTGGTTTTTAAATACCCAAATGGAAACGAAATAATAATAATTTTGGAAATTTTATTGATGCTGATTGTTGTCTTATTGTTTTTGTGTTTGTTTTTTTCTTGGGCAATTAAATCTTAAGAATTATTTCTTGTACACTTAATTACGTTGGAATGATTGAGGGTACAGAAGTTCAATGGTTTCGTTATCAAGACGGTTTTTTACTCAAGTATAATAACTACAATTTACATTGTTAAATGACTTTAAGATACTGGTTGGTAATTTAAAGAAACAAAGATCTTCTCTTATCATGAAAATGTGAAGATTAAGGATATTATGGGACATTATGAGAGAGTTAAGGACTCGCCACAGGCAGCTCTTTATGGGTCTTTTGACCTTTGAGATGAAAACAATTATTAATTTTAAAATATTGTATGTGTAGATAATACTATTTTTGTAGAATGCGGGATGTTGGTTTGATTATAGTCCTTTCGTTGATAAGGATCTGAACACTTCGCAATCAACTATCTTAGAAAATAGTTGCTACCAAACCCTTTTGTTAAAATTGATACTTATTAATTCTTAATGCCGTTTTGTCCCAATCATCAATTCTATAGTTAATATTTTTGAAATATTCAGATGATGGCAACACTGGACTAAATAACTGATACATTTTGGAGAAAAGAGAGTAAAGGAGCTTCCTCTCAGGGGCATTGCGATCAGAAAATAAGAATGTATGCCATTTACAAATGACAATCCAAATCAATAACAACCACGGTTGCAGCACTATATTTTGTTCAGCAAATTTTTCATCAATTTACTCACTTGCTTACGTCATATGTATGTATGTTTACCTTTGATAACTTAAAAATTCCAAATTCTATCTTTAATTTCATGAATCTACTCTGAAGTATTGGCACAAATTAAGAAAAAAGTCTGAATATAAATAAATGTACGAATTTAAGGACCTCTTCAAGAAACTAACGAAATTTCAGAAAATGTTTCTTGCAAAACTGCTCGATAACGCAATTCCATAAACCGGAACAGTTATGCCAACCTCGTTTATAATATCCTGCAAAGTAAAGTACCAAGTGTTTCACAAAATTTTGCAAAGTAAAAGTGTTTCACCAATTTAAAATACAAATTTGCAGTTAATTCATATTTTGAAAAGTTGCAAAGTTGAAGCATTTTGTGCTGGAGTTAGAGAGAAATTCATTTTTGATAATATTCGAAACTCGATGAACTACTCTGCAGACATTTGCTTTGCTTATTCGGTGCATAGATGCAACACCGTGATATTGGGCTCTATTCACAGATTGAACAGAAAAGTTGTTTCAAGGTACTTAAATATGTACACATTCCTTTGGCTATTGAATTGTAATATTTTTCCAATTTTAGACAACACAATTTTAATGGTATTTTCGTTAATCGAAAACTCTCTTTTCTTGAAAAATTATTTCCGATATGGAAGTTAATTCTTAGTTTCACTACTCCTTCGTCACTTTTATTAACTTCTTTGTTTTCAAAATATTCTTCAAAACGATTCATTCTTTTCAACTTCCCATGGGAAGTTATTGTAATCGGTCTGATTTGTCGAATTGAAAATTTTGAAATTTCTCGATGTTTCAAGGTCCCTAGAGTCGAAATAAAAGATTTTTAGAGAGATGTCTGTGCAAGCGTGTATACATACGTACGTTGGTACGTCCGTGTGTTCGCAAAGTTTTTTTCGTCGTCCATAGCTCAAGAACCAGTAGAGACATCAACTTCAAATAAATTTTGTTAAACGGATAATAATGCAGAAAGATGCAGAAAAGACTCTCAAGAAAATTGAGCGGGTGGTTTTTTTTACCTTATCAATTTTTAAAAAAAGGTGAAAATTTTGGTTGATCCAAGATATCTCAAACCAACACCGGTAGAGACTTGAATTAAGTTTTAAATTATATTTATATTGTAACGTGATACCAAACTAGTATATTTTTGGAAATAAAACCAATTAACGTTTTTTTTATAAATAGAAAAAAAACTGAAATAATATATTTGTCAGCTTGAATATTTTACGAACAAAAAATGATGTTATGTCAAAAATAATTTTGAGCAACAAAAACAAAGTTGTTTACATCTGGTAAAATTTTGAGAAAAACTGAATTGACATTTTTTTTATAAAAAAGAAAAACCTAAAAAACTTTACTAAATGTTAATAAAAATTTACTTTCGACTCAAATATCTTTTCAAAAATTAAAAATATTGGCTTTAGATTTATTTTATCTTACAGAAAATATTGTTTTCAACATTCAGTAAACTTTTAATAAAAATCCAACAGTCCGTTTTTTCATAAAAAAAATAAAATCTACAAATAATAGTACGCAGATTTGATTTGGGGGTCATGACCCCCCCCCCCTGGGAGATAATTTGTTTGCTTTTTCGTAGGAATTCCCTTCAATTCAAAACTAATCGTATTGCGTTAATGGATATGGCCCCTATTATATTTTGAATTATTTATTTTTTGTATATGAAAACAACATTTGTATTTTACTTCCTTAAACTTTGTTGCTAAAAGTACTACTTTTAACTGAGGACTGGACCAAGAACATAATATGAATCGGAAATTCAGCCTATTCCAAAAACGCAGCACAAATTCATCAACTTTTGACCAACCAACGATCCAGGGGGGGGGGTCATATGAGCCATAAAGCTTATACAGTTAAGTTGTATGAGTAAAGATTTCTTCTATAGATTTATTAGTAATTTAACGACATTCACCAAAAAATGGTTTGCTGTCAAAAACAACTAAAATTTTTGTTTTGACTCAATTTAGAATTTGAAAAAACTTTAGTAATGCTTTTAAGTATTTTCATAAAAATTGTTTCTAAGAAAAAGAGCAAATATTCAGGTTCTTAAGAAGAAACTTGAATAAGAGATCATCAATTTTATATTAAGTTGCCTTTAAATTCCTTAAACTAGGCTTCAATTTTATTATTAAATTTTGTTGACACACGTAAATAGTGAACATTGAATTGTGATTTTTACTGGCGACATATAGGAACTATATGGCAAGTTTTGCTTTAGTAAACAATTTCGAACTAGAGCTTTTAATCAAATATGACATATTACGACGCTAAAGAAGTAAAAAAAAGTAGGTACCCCGATTCCGTCCATCTGTCTTTCCTGGCTCTTACAGTCCAAACAATTGTTTTGATTGAAATTAAATTAAGGTTTTCAGCCGATTAGCGTAAGGCGTTTTTTTCATTTTATTAATACGCAAAATAACAGCAGCCCCCATACAAATTTGTTGGTTAAAACATTTGATTTCTCTAAAACTTTCTCTTAATTTTGTGTTCTTAATATTTGGCTTCTTTCTACAAGAAAAACATATTTTGGTATTGCTCCAGAAGGGTACCCCTCAAAAACCTTTATTTTGTTTTTAAGTTTTCTCAAGAACTAATGGACCGATTTCAATAACCTTCTCTTTCTGTGCAAGCTCTTTTTGATCATCAAATTGATGATGATTTTTTATGATCAAAAATGTATTTTTTTTATTTTAAAAAAAATATTAATTTTGTTTACAAAACTCGATATCACAGAAAGGAGTCAACATGTGTTGACGAGGGGAGAGTACGATAACTTAGGCGACAAAGTTCAATGACGGATTTGTATAGAACAGCTAAAAACAAGCATTTTTTACTATTGGAGGGGGGGTCTATCTCCCCCCGTTTAGGCGGTAGGGGCAATTTAAGAAAATATGTACATTAAATGGAAAAAAAAATAATTAAAAAATAACGGTAATACTTACAATTAAGTATTATACCTTTTTTTAAAGCCAACATTTTTGTCTATTAGCTTGTTTTTTAATCAAGTCAAAACTATGCATAGTTTTTGAAAAAAATTGTTTTAAACTAAAAATGTATGCAAAAAAAATTTAAAAAAAAGGTTTAAAGTGTAGTTTTTCAAAACTTTCAAATTATTTACTGTTTTTTTTTAGAATTCATTGCTCTTATTTGTTTTTGATCAAAAACTGAAAACTAGATGACTTTATGTCTTCTAGTTCTTGAGAAAATTTAAAATTACCAAAATAAATATTTTAATTAAATTACTTTTTCCTTGCTTAAGTATTAACGTAGTCTTATTTTGATAGTAATAATCGAATATGGATTAAGATATACCTAGGGTAAATTAATTTTTCTTAAATCCAGCTTATTTAAATGCAAAAGAAACTTTGCATGCACCCCATCTTGCACCCACCGAACCGTGCCCCCTCTCCCCCTTGCACGCACTCCAACCCACCCCAAATCCTATAGTGTTCCCAAGCAGGGGGGTTGCAGGGGGGCAGCATGCCCCCCCTTACAGATCTCACTGTTGCATACACCCAAATTCGCACACACATTACTGTTGCATACACCCAAACTCGCACTGTTACTATCAAAATAAGACCACTCAAGCAAAAAAAAAGAATTAAATTAAAATAGTAGTTGTGGTTATTTTTAATTTTCTCAAAAACTAAAAGACATAAAATCATCTAGTTTTTAGTTTTTGATCAAAAACAAAAAAGAGCAATAAATTCTGAAATAAAAACAATGGTAGATAATCCTAAAGTATTGAAAAATTACACTTTAAACCTTTTTTTTAACTTTTTCTACTCAAATTTTGAGTTTAAAATTAAATTTTTCAAAAACTACGCATAGTTTTGACTTGAATTAAAAACTGGCTAATAAAACAGAATGTTGGCTTTAAAAAAAATGTATAAAACTTAATTGTAAGTATCACCATTATTTTTTAATTATTTTTTTTCCATTTTAAATAATAATTTTTTTAAATTGCCCCTACCGCCTGACCCATAGTAAAAAATGCTTGTATTAAGCCCCTCTACCAAAAACCGTTATTATATCTTGTCGCCTAAGTTATCGTACTCTTGCCGTTGACGAAATTTAAATGTAAAATGTACATATGTATATTTATAAGCTCTTTATTTAGTGTTTACCAAAAATATTTTTAAGACAAAATTTCAAATTTAAAATGATTTTCGAAAAAAAAATAAGTTAATCTAGATTTTTTGAAAAATAAAATGGCATTTAAATTTTTGAGAAAAACTTATTTTGCAGGTACATTTTTAAATCTTAAAATATAGAAAATATTTTTAAACAGACTTTTTGGAAGAAATTAGCAAGTTCTAGCGACCCAGTCGTTCATTTTATTTATTTCAAAATTGGTTTTCTGTTGAATACAAAAGATCTTAAAAGATCTTAAAAAATTAAATGAATCTACTTTTGAAGTGAATTTGCTTTGGATGGTCTAAAACTAATATTTAAACACGAATTTCAATAATATAAATGTCCCAAAAACAGCAAAAGTGACACTTTTGTTAAACTAATGGCTAATTGAAAAACATAATAAACGGGTCATATCTATTGATATACAAGCTTTGAATCTCTTGAGATTTGAAGTGAAAAGAGATTCTGAAACGTGTAATTTGTAAGTGCCACACAAACATTTCTTCCCAACTTATTTGTTTACCTACCTTAATTTGTTTTAATTTAATTTTTTAGAGAAATTATGTACTTAAAAGCACCTATTTCCTAAAATTCAAAAACCAAACATTTTTCTCTCTAAAATTTTTAAGTTTTGTTGACTCCTTTAAGATCAAAATACGAGTAAGCAAACTGATAGCGATAGTAATAATAGACTCCCGAAAATTGAGTTCGAAAAAACTTCGTCAAAAAAAGCCCGACATTTCTTTATATCAGATCATCTCTCATTTTCTGGATTTTTGAATTTTTTTAGCGTTCTTAGCATAAATAGAAATGGATACAAGAAAAGTACCTATATTTTATTTTTGGAAAAAAAGCTGCGTCTCAAAACAATTTCCACGTGAAATGCTGCAAAAACCCTCTAAACTATTGTGTTTTAGCTCTTAAATATAGCATATTTAGAAAAATTTTGGAATCTAGGAATGTTTTCATTTTTAGGGAGTCATCCAAATTAAAAAGTTAGACCATACCTTGCTGGACAACAGTCTTCTAAGATAATTTGATAACTAAAGTTGTCATTTTAGCAATTGAAATGTGTAAAGGTTAGGTTAATATAGTCGTGCACATTATGTTATTTAAATTTTGTTAGCCTCCTTTACAAAACATTAAAGAACATTTTTAAGCGGTGAGTAAAAACTCATCTAAGTGTGTGACCCCCCCCCCTGATAAAAAGTCTGGATCCGCCCTTGCAGACGGGATGGGAAGTTATCAGTGTGGGTCGCATCCCAGCCTCTTTTTTTATTAGTTTTCGACAACTTTTCAAAACAAACTCTAATTTGAAAATACAAATTTCTCTTTACATATTATTGAAAAGCTTTACAAAATTTTAAATATAATTTGCAAAGTTTATTGTTTGGTAAAACAAAAAGAAAATAACTTATCACTTTTTAGAAAGGACTTTGCACTTTGCAAATTTGAGTTTGATGTAAAGTGTATTTTGCAAAGAGGAAAACTTTTCGATTCAATAATTTCCTCTTGGTAAATTTGCGTTTGGTGAAAAATAATTTGCAAAGTTGCAAAGTGAAAAATGAAAAGTGTTTGGTGAAACACTAAATACGATTTTTTGATGAAAATCCATACCATTTTTGTGCATTTCGAGAGTAAAATGAGCGAAAATACTACGGTGCTGGTGATTGACCGACTAAGTTGAAATCCTTAATACCTTAGTCTTTATTAAAAACACCATGTGATTTCATTTATGAAATAGCTTATTTCAAACATCGAAGAGGTTTGAGCGACGCACACAGTTTCGATTCTTCACATCACTAACTTGTCTGAAATTTATCCACTAACTTCAGTATTTGCCGACCGAGACAACCCAAAAGCCGTATACAATTTAGGGCATTGCGACCGCCAATTTTTCATCATTTTTGTAAAAGCTTTATTTTTACAGATTTAAAAATGATAGATGCTGAAAAAAAGGAATACTCAAAATGAAATCCTATTTTTGAAAATCATTTTTTTTTATATCTAATTTTTTATATCTAATTATCGACCGATTGCACTTACGGCCCTTCTTTCCAAGGTCATGGAAACGCTAATAGGTTATCAGCTCAAGAAATATTTCGAATATCTGATTAACTGAATGCTCATCACATCAGTATACCCTTGAGCCCAACTTCGGTCATAGGTACTGTCAAGTACAGAGATTCGTTTTTTAGACGTGATTCGCGCATGTGGAATTCCTTACCAGATTCTGCCTTTTCCAATTAATGCAATATTCAGAAAATCAAAACCAATATGCAAGCGCGCCAAAATCTTCTTTCAAACCCCCTCTTCTTTTCCTAATGCTCACACTGTATTTTTCCGTAATAAGGGTAGTAATATCCACTGTGCTCTTATTATAAATAAATTGCACGTATGGGTCGTACGAACTTTTTCATGTATCCAAAGAGTCTGTTAAAAATTATTTCTTGTATTTTAAGATTTAAAATTGTGCCTGCAAAAAACGTATGTTTTCAAAAATTTTAAAGCGATTTGATTTCTCAAAAAAAAACCTTAATTGTTAAAAAATTTTATATATGAAAATCGTTAGAGCGGTTTTTTTAAATTAATTTCTTATACATACAATTCAATTTGTTGGTTTTGGTTTAGAGTTTTTTACAGCTTATTAATATACGTTTTACGTTTCAATTTCGTAAAAAAATGATGACCCATTTTCAAGATATCGAATTTCGAAAAAAATGTCATAAATTAGCTTAAAACCTTGATTTCCAAATTTAAAGTCAATCGACTCAATGGTTTGAGCTGTAGGGTCGAGGACAGACAGGCGGAATCGGGGGACCCACATTTTCCACTTCTCTACCATCGTAATGTCAGTTTTGACTAAAATCTCGAGTTGGAAATTTTGTACGAATGCGAAACTTGCCATATAGTTCCTATATTTCGCAAGTAAAAAGAAGGCTGGGATGCGACCCACACTGATAACTTCCTATTTTGTCTGTTAATTTGTAAAGAATCTTAAAAAAATATTAATAACAATATCTTGTGTCAGATGAAAAAATTGTAAGTCTTTCTTTTTTCTCCTCATACTCGAGTTGAAAACCATTTTTTATTAGTTTGTTGTTGTTTTTGTATGTTTTCGTGTTTGTAAAATAAGTTGTCAATTAATAAAAGTTAGCAACAATATTTTGCATCTCATAAAATATGTAAGTTTGATTTCAAAATCTGTTATTGTTAACGAGATTTTAAGTAGAAAACCAGTTTTTACCAATTTATTAACATATGTTGAAAGTTTTTATTTCTAATATTTTTCTAAGAACATTATGTCAAAATTAAGCGTAGAATGAAATCATTTTATTTTGTGCATCGAACACTATTTTCTACAAATTGTATGTAGAATATTTTTGGAGATTTTATTTTTTTTATGAAAAAAGTGACTGATATTATTATTTTCAGAAGATGAAATAAGTTTAAAGTCAATATGTTTAATTTTTAACTTCCCATAGGAAGTTATTGTAATGGGTCCGATTTGTCAAATTGAAAATTTTGACATTTCTCGACGTTTCAAGGTTCCTAGAGGCGAAATAAAAGATTTTTAGAAAGATGTACGTTCGTACGTGCGTGCGTGTGTACGTATGTACGTTCGTACTTCCGTACGTTCGCGACGTTTTTTTCGTCGTCCATAGCTCAAGAACCAGAAGAGATATCGACTTCAAATAAATTTTGTTATGCAGATAATAAGGCAGAAAGATGCAGAAAGGGCAGAGACTTGAATTAAATTTTATATTATATATTGTAACGTGATACAAAACAAGTATATTTTTGTAAAAAAATCCAATAAACGATTTTTTTTATGAATCAAAAAAACTTAAAAAAAAATTTGTCACCCCGAAAATTTTACGACTAACATATGATTTCATCTCCAAAACAATTTTGTGCAACGAAGAATAATGTGTTTGACATCTGATTACATTTTGAGAAAAATCGAATTGACAGTTTTTTTACAAAAAATAAAAACCTAAAAAAAATTAATAAAAGTTGGTAAAAATTGATTTTCGGCTCAAATATCTTTTCAAAAACTTGAGATTATGGCTTCAAACTTATTTCATCTTATAAGAAATATTGTTTTCAACATTCTGAAAAATGTTGAGAAAAATCAAATTGACAGTTTTTTTACTAAAAAGAAAAACCTAAAAAAAAATTAATAAAAGTTGGTAGAAATTGTTTTCGACTCAAATATCTTTTCAAGCATTCAGTATAATTTTGAGAAAATTCGAATTGACAGTTTTTTTTTACAAAAAATAAGAACATAAAAAAAAGCAATACTAAAACTTCGTAAAAATTTACCTTCGACTTAAGTATAGCTTTTCAAAAATCACAAATATTGCATTTAAACTTATTTTATTTCGCAGAAAATATTTTTTCGATATTCAGTAATTTTTTTATAAAAATTCAACAGTCCGTTTTTTCATAAAAAAAATTAAAATCTACAAAAAATAGTACCCAAATTTGCTAAAAATTGATACATATAGACAAACTTTAAAGGAAGACAAATCGGCAGACGGGATGGGAAGGGATGGGAAGTTATCAGTGTGGGTCGCATCCCAGCCTCTTTTTATTTTAATTAAGCATGAAGTTTTATTATCATTTTCGACACATCATGTTGCTTACTTAAAAACACAGAGTTTTCGTTAAATACTGGCTATTTATAAATAAGGTTTAAATTTTTATTAACAGACACACACTGTTATGATACAATTTGTTAATCAATTTAAAGCTTTCTCATAAACTATATTTTTTGTTTTGTTTTGTGGTGCGTAAATAAACAAAGAAGACGGTTTTCCGACGCTCGAACACGTGA
This sequence comes from Eupeodes latifasciatus, assembly GCA_920104205.1. NCBI lineage: Eukaryota > Metazoa > Arthropoda > Insecta > Diptera > Syrphidae > Eupeodes > Eupeodes latifasciatus. Next base: position 394,595,921 of record OV049924.1, read on the forward strand.
CGTATAATTGTCCATGCGCGAAACAGGGAAACTCGAGTTGATTCGGCAAACTTCTAAAGACTGTCCTTGCGATTTATTTATTGTCATCGCAAAGGCCAGACGTACTGGAAATTTTAAGCGTTGAAAATCGAATGGTAAATCCGTTGGAATCATCGGTATTCGCGGGGTTCAAGACATCCTCTCCTTTGTATTTTCCTTTTATGATTGTTGCCTCAATGACGTTATTCATCAACTTTTTCACAGCCAGTCTTGTTCCATTGCATAGTCGAGGTTGATTATTGTTACGCAGCATGATGACAACTGATCCTACTATTAACTGCAAATTGTGAGGTGGTAATCCAGGCAATTCCAGTGAATTTAAAAACTCCGCGGGATAGTTGACTACGTCATCCTGGTTCATAACTGTGTCGACTGATTTGAAGGAAACCAACTGTCCTGGAAGAAAATTCTGAATGGTCGCATTGAGATCCTCGTTCACCCAGCCAATCGTGGTTATTGAACTTTTGCGCTATATCTGGGAAAACACGCTGAATAAGCTTCTCTTTTGAATCTGTGATGTGACAGAAATCTGTGGGTAATGTGATGAATCCGGTCGAGGTGACCATTGCAACTTTATTATTTCCAATATCTAACAACTGCTTCGCAAACACATTTGCAGTTTCATCATGTTGCAAAAGTACTCGCATGTTAGTTGTTAATTGGAGTGTCTTTACGCCACAAATTCGATGATTTTAGGCATGCATTTAGTTCATCAGCAACAGTTGATCGGGGAATAACTGGAAGAGTATGACGAAAATCACTTGACAACAGAATCATGACCCCACCAACAATATTTTGGCTGTCACGAAAGATCTTTCAATGTTCTGTCCAGCGCCTCCAGTGACCTCTTATCCCAAACAATTAATTTGCATTACTGTAGGATCTTGGCCATTGCGCTATTTTTGGCGATGTTGCAAATAGGTGTTTCGGTAATTTGCACGTTTAATGGTAATTTCAAGGCAGAATGCGCAGTTCGTCCGCCTTCTAGCAGAGTCGCAGCTATTCCAGATGAAGCCAACATTTGATTGACTGTGACGACCTAAGTCAAGTCGTCTTCTCCTCGGCAACGTAACGTAATTAATCAAAGTGAGAAAATTTTTCGCTCACTTAACAGTAACTTAACAGTAAAGTGTCACTATCACAAAATATCAACCAAAAAAGAGCACACTACTTGGAATGTCACTATCGCAAAGGATCACAAAAGTAAAGAAAGTTCTCGCACACGTAGCGGTAATCGTCACTCACAAAGATAGAAGGATGCACTCGTAACCATGATCGTAACACAATATCGTCAATCGTAATACTTTTTTCCGTGTTCTGATTTTTTTATTTATTTTTTTGTTTGTGACAAAACTTAAGATTTATCAAACTTAAAAAAATAATCTGATACAGTTAAGTAGAACTGAAGTAAGCTAAAATTAAGCTTCGTGAAGCCGACCAAATTAATTGGAAATCAGTACTATTAATAGTTTATTACATTTTTTGTCGCGTTCGCGATTCACTTTTGTTTATTTTCGGAACGCGACATTAGATCCTCAAAAGCACACGCGAAAACTATTTTCATAAATATGATTGAATTTGTACTTTGACTTTGAAATTGACTCTTTGACGTTAGGAACACACCTAAATTGCTTAGACAACAGTGAGTGATTATAATTTAATATGAACTTTATTGAATAGCAATAAAGTTCAAATTGACTCTAGAAAACGTTTGTATGGGAAATAGAAAAGGGCTGTTTTTAGGGTTTTCCCGCAAATTATTCGATATCTTCACGCCTTTTAAACCTTCCCTAGACCTCCACGAACATTTCAAGACTAAGTTAAGATAAATCCGTTCAGCCGTTCTCGAGTTTTAGTGAGACTAACGAACAGCAATTAATTCTTATATATATAGATTTTCAACTTTACAAAATATTTTATGCATTTAATAAATAAATAGTAACATATTTTGATGAAAATTAAATATTACAAATGCACAATTGATTTTTAAAAATTGGTATTGCTTTCCTCTATCATTTCCATAATCCACCATATTGTATATTAATGTAAGCAAGCTCCGACTAAACTGCTGTACTTTCCCACCATTGTCACTTGAATTATTGTTACTCCTGTTCTCGATTTATTTCCATTATCTACCATTATTTTGAAGTCAAGTTGGTAAAGTATACACTTATATGGTATATTGTACACATTGGCAATAATATACTTAACACTGTCATGTTTCCCGCATTATTTAAACACCCCTTAAATGGAAAATTAATCGTCCAAAACTATAGTTAAGCTGTCAGCAATGCTGTCAAGTATCTTAATCAAGAGTATCAAAAACTATTTCAATACAAAAACAACAAAAGAACACCCTCTGCGCCGCCGCCGCCATTCGCATGGAAATTTTTTAATTTCGCAGCTTAATGTTTTGAGTATAATGACGTTGTATTGCTTTTGTTACTGATGCTTCTGCTGCTGCACGCTAAAGTAATTATTGTTATAAAGTCTCTATAAATATATCATTTCGCAAATGCGTTTCTCATTAAACTACCATTGAAATTCAAAAGACGTCCATAGATATGGATGCCACATATGTCGGCTTTTTGGCTGCGAGAAGAGAACATTAGCCAAGCCATTATGTGAATTGACTCCTCCTGATGATCGCTTCTAACACGAGTACAGCCCTCAATATTCCTAATAATGTAGGGTGCAAGATTACAATGTGACAAGCGCGCACTCATTTCGGCAGGAAAAAGTATAGAAACATAGCGATTTGTTGGTTGGAATTCGTAACGCAATTCATCACACTCGAACGAACTCAAGAAATTAACAAGGAAACGTCTTTTAGGGTTGAGCATTTTCGTTTATTGCCATGCGATTTGTCTAAAACGAAACGAATGGATGGAGGGACTTCCAATACTTCCATCTCCGTAATTCCTGATGTCTTCTATAAAATGATGACTCTGCAAAATATAGGAAGCAAATAATGTGTTGAATGGAAAAAATGGCTGCTACGATGCTGACTCAACTGATGAATATTTTTCGTCCGTTTCCATTGTGATCTGACACAATAAAAAGGACCAACTTTCATTCACAAAATACCTAATGTTCCTCAAATGACATATTCTTGATTTTGATGATACAAGTTTTGTGCGGTATTATAGACGAAGTCCTAGCGTACCTTTAGTTGCTGTTTCTGATGATGAAGCGGATAGGTGTTGTTAGAAATTAAGGGAAACAAACATGATGAAGGTTCTTGTTTGTACAATGAGACACGCTTAATCAAATTTTAGTATTTGTCATTTGGTTGGTTGCTTGAATATTGATACAAAATGTTTAAGTATCTATATTTCGGGTTATTTCGTCTCCACACCGTTTTCTTATAAGCTCTATATAAGATTGGTTCAGTTGTTTTTGTTTGAACAACTGGTTTTTGTTATTAAAATATATACATTTTCAACTGAAATTCGAAATGCGTTTTAATTATAAAAATGGGTGGAACTCCTGTTTCCGGTCGATCTATGAAAGAATAAATTTAATAATGTTTTGTTAATTTTGGGAGTTTTTAAGAAAGGTTCAGCCCATATTTTTTTCAGAGGGTGGAATTTTATTTCTATAATTTGAGTTGATTCACCATGAATTTGTTCTATTGACATTATAGTTCAGTACAATAATAATTGGATTTTTTTTCGTTTAGTTTATAAACAGTTATAGTTTACAATTTAAAAATATTTGTATACGTAAATATAAATTGTATGTAAATATAAAAATGATTTTTAGCATAGTTTGCATTTGTTGGTTATAAAAATAATACTTGATTCATAAAGTTTATTAAATTTGCAAATCAAAAACATATTTTAGCGCACGACTGGTTCGTACGAAGTTGGTACTTCAAAAATTTCGAAATGCGGTTGTTCAAAACACCGAAATACACTTCATTCAAAAAATTGCCAAGCAAACTATAATTATTAATTAATTTAAAGTTAGAATTACATGATCTTTTAAAGAATTACATGATCTTTTAAAGAAAGTTTTTAGCAAAAGTCTCTTTTGTAAAACTAAAAGAGACTGTATTTTGTTATATTATCGGGTTTTTTCAATAAGAGCGCTACAAAAGTTTTTTTTAAATAAAACAAAAACGGTTTTGGATATCAACAAAGTTCTTTATTTCTGGGAAAGTACGTTTGATGCCATTATGAATGGAGCTCAATTTCTTTTGCATGGCCTCCACGGGCACGCTTGCAGAAGTCCAGACCCTGAACCCAATTTTCGACGGTTTTCAAGCATAAATCAGCCGATACTGATGCAATTTTACGTTCGATATTCGTACGAAGTTCATCGATCATCGCTGGCTTATTGGCACAGACCATAGACTTGGCGTAGCCCCGCAGGAAGTAGTCTAACGGCGTCAAACCGACTAGACCATTTCGTGAGATAACACGTTCTCCAAACTTGGTTTCCAATAAATTGATTGTGACATTCGCTGTGTGGTTTGTGGCGATGGCGCCGCGTCGCGGCCGTCCTGTTGGAACCACATGTCCTCCAAGTCCATATCATCCAATTGGGGCCAAAAATATCCGGTTATCATTGAACGGTAGCGATCCCCATTCACAGTAACGTGCCGGTTTTGATCATCACGGAAGAAGTATGGCTCAATGACGCCGCCGGCCCATAAACCACACTAAACCGTAATTTTTTCGGGATGCAATGATTGCTCATGGAGTCCACGTGGATTGCTGCCTGACCAATAACGCATATTTTGTTTATTGACGAAGCCATTCAGCCAGAAATGAGCCTCATCGCTGAATACGATTTTTCGATGAAAATCCGAATCATTTTCAAGTTGTTGCTCAGCCCAATTCACGAACATACGGAGGTCAAGCGGATTCAGTTCTTGCGTCAATTCTATCTTCTAAGGATTTAGGCCAAAATCTTTTTACAAAATTCGCCACAACGACGTCACAGAGATGCCCAGCTCAACGCTTGAGAACGACGTGTGAGAGACACATTTGGGCTTTCTGCAACTGAAACCTCAGCGACAGCAATATTTTCGACACTACAAGCACTTCTTTGTCTCACTGGCACGGGAACATTTTGTTCGTGGACTTGAAATGGCAAACCTTACTGAAGAGAAATGTCAAAAGAGCGGCAAGATGGGATCGTTTGCTGTTCCTGTCGCTCAACTTTTGTAGCGCCCCTGTTGAAAAACCCTGTAGAAATCATTTCAAAGAGTGCACCAAAAATACTGTCTAAAATTTTGTATGTGGTTTTAAAAACTCATTCAATCATCATATAATCAATAATTATTTCAAAACACTTAAATTCATTTAATATTTCAAGTTAAAACAAGGGTGACCCAAACCTTCCTGAAAACTACAGGGGAATTTCTGTCCTTAGTTCACTGCGGAAGCTATTCACTCAAATTCTTTACCTAAGACTTGCTAGTTGGGCTGAAAGAAATAATAAAATAAGTTGTTTCCAAGCTGGGTTTCATGCTAATCTCTCCACAGTTGACCAAATCTTTACTCTCACTAGTGTTGCTAGACGCTTTATAGAGAAGAAAACAAATCTTTATGCATTTTTCGTTGATTTTAAAGCAGCCTTCGATACCATCAACCGAAGCTCATTATTATTTAAACTTTCATGTATCGGTTTATCAACAAAATTTATAAAAATTTATGAGCAACTTCTCTCAAATACGACTGCTGTGGTTAAAAATGGCATGAACACGTCGAAACAATTTAGGTCAGAAACAGGTGTCCCACAGGGTTGCATTTTGAGTCTCTCGGTTTTCTCGTTTTTTATAAATGACATTGAAGATAATATACCAGGTGGTGTTGTTTTTGGTGATCTAGTTATCAAGGTGCTCCTTTATGCGGATGACCTTGTTATTTTAACTGATAATCCTGTGACGCTTCAACTCCAAATTAACAAGTTAAAACAATATTGTGATTGTGGGACCTTCAAATAAATACTGCGAAGTCTAAGATCATGATATTCAGACACCATAATCGCAGTGCACGTAATGACCGTTCTTGGAACTTGAGCGGTTCAAATATAGAAGTAGTGAAGGACTTCAAATATCTAGGTTTCACAATAACACACAATCTGAACTTTCGAAGTCATATAAGAGATGAATTGACCGCAGCAAAAGCAGCTATTAACTGTATGTGGTCAAATTTGTCCAATAACAAAAATATAGATCCGGCTTCGAAATTTAAAGTGTTTGATGCAACCGTTAAAAGCTGCCTTTGCTATGGAAATGAAGTTTATGGCTACATGCAATTAGACGAAATAGAAACTATCCAAAGATATTTCTTCAAGCGAATCTTTAGACTCCCATCTAATACCCCCAATTATGCCATACACATTGAGTCGGGACTACCACCAATTTTTTTAAAGAATCTAAAAGCGAATGCAGACTATATAATCAAAGTCATGCAAAGATCTAACAACAATTTGCAGAAAAGGATTCTCCTAACAGCGTTACGCTGCAGATACACACCTTTTAAAGATTGGAGTGAGTTGGCCTCAGAACATAACTTTCCTTTGACGTTTTGTTTGGATAATCTAGATTCGTGGAGGAATGAACTTTACGATTGTATTTCTGTTATAGATGACAACATTTTTCAGACATTTCTCAATCGGGCAAGGGAGTCCCAATCTAGATCATTATGCAGTAAACTTAATTTCTCTTTGGGGGAAGCAAATTATTTTCGAACCGAGTTCACTTTTGTTGAGATAAGTCTGATATTTAAGGTTCGCACGGAGATGCTTGAGCTTAACTATAGACCTCACAGAAATGATATAAATCCTAACTGTACATTATGTAACCTCAATCAAATTGAAAATGTTTTCCCTTCCTAGCGTTATGTCCGATCTTACAAGAGATTCTATTTCAATAAGAGCTTCCTTTCGTTTGAGGACTGTCTTGCAGTTTTGAATGGTGAGGGTGGTTGGAAACATCTTATCCGTTTTTTCACTGAAGCTGTTGCGTATAGAAATTCATTCGCGGACCTCTAATGTAATGTTCAGTCTAATATAATTTTGTTTTAGCTAAACTAAAAGCCCGTTTGACTGTTGATATTGAAAGTCTTTTACTGCTCTTCACTTTTGTATGTATCTAAATATCAATGATTAAAACCTAAAAAGTTACCAATAAGCTTAACTATACCAAACTAATATTTATTTCAAGATATATGTTAGTAGTTTTTGTTTTCGCTAAACTAAAAGCCTGTAACATTTGTTATTATCAAATCAATTAAATCGTTCAATCTGGCATACTTAATCATAATCAGTATTTTAATCTTAATTTATTTTGTAAATTGTTAATTTTTATTATATAACAGCTAAAAAATAACTTCTCTCTCAATGTTTAAAATTTAGATATAACCGGCAGACTGCTTAATAGCCATGCTTGTAAATCTTTCAAATGTAATTGAGCCTGTATTTTTGTGAAGAAAAAATAAAGATAACAATAATAATAAAATAATAAAAAACATTTTCACTACAATTACAGCTAAAAAGTATACATTTTTGACACTCATTAGCATGAAAAAAGAGATCAGTATTAACAATCTTTTGGAACTTATTATCAGTTTGTGCTGTGCAAACCAGATTCTTAAATGTAAGAACCCAAAGAGTGAAATTTTATGGCATTAATAATGATATAAAGACTTGGGATTACCAAAAGGTTCGGTTTTGGTACCAATACTTTTTTATTATTTAGATTGCCATTTAGAGGTTTTTCGACAGCTTTTGTAGATGATGTGGGCTTTTCTTATGGTAAAGATTGGCATCTTAATCTTATATCTGATATAATTTGTGATCTCAGCTGGTATAAGATGTCAAAGGCTCTTGATATGTCTACACAACCTCACTAAAAAATTTCGTTATCGTTACAAACCTTACTTTTTGAGGCCAGGAGAGGTATAGGCTTTTAGTTACCCAGATCACTTGTTATTTTTTTTTTGAAAAGTGGCATGATATTGGCACATTTAAGAGCAATCTGAAATCCTCCAGAAATATTACTTTTGTTAAGGATATGTGCCAACACATCAATTATAACATTATGGAATATTTTTCCAACAAATATTTGAAATCCCATCGTAACCAATAGAGTTTCCCAAGGGCTAATTAACTTAAGAATATCTAAACTTGTTGCAGGATCAAATGGAGAGCCTTTTGCACATGTTTACCTTCCAATCATTGAATTAACTTGTTTAAGCTATCTTTGGCTGACAGCTTTGACAGGAAATGGAGGAATAGGATGGGCTCTAAAACTCTACCTCAAATGTCTAGATTACGCAGACGACGTATGCTTGTTCTCTCTTAGGATCTTGGATCCTCATCAAATGACAACAACGACGGAGAGAGAAGCAAAAATCTTGAGTCTTAAAAATATTACGGGAAAAGAGAAGATGCTACGCCTTAAAACCTCTCATGCATCCTATCTGATAAATATTAATCAACAACTAATATAGAAAATAGTTAGTTTCTAGTATCTTGAAAGTATTGTCCCTACGTTAGTAGGAACCGATCAAGTTATCACTAGCCATATCGGGAAATCAAAGGCTGCGTTCGGTATGTGGTTCAACATTTTTAGAATAACTCTCTCAGCTTATTATATGGACATAGAACTTAGAAAATAAAACCAAAGATTACTAGCAAATTGCAACCATTTATTAAAAGGTGTCTGCAAAACAACTTACGGGCTTATTGGCGCAAACGTTCCTCCAACCAAGAACTATATATAGGAAAACAAGTCAGGAACCAATTGACATTATTATACGAAAGCGCAAGTTGCAATAGATTGGACACACGAGTCGAATAAGTAATGACTGCTTTGCAGTGCAGGGAAGCCTTAGGTGGAATCCGCACTTACTCAATAAAATAGCAGATTAGAAGCACGTCGAGAAGATCAGTCGAGGAGAAATCTTCGACAATGGTTAAGAGCTGGAGGGATCTCAAACACACTGCCAAAAACCATTGACGCCCCTTACTCCATAAATAGACTAGTACGACGAAAATAAACTAAAACTTTCAATTAAAAATTGATTGATACAGTATACCACTTGAGATTAAAATTCTTAATTTATCAACAAATCTGAGCGACAAAAATAATAATAAAAATAATTTCTAGGCAAAAGTTGATTGACATAATTTATTTCGAAACAGAATTGTATAGAACTACATTTTGAAGCAAATAAGTAAAATAAATAAGGTGGAACAACAGTCCGTAGAGAACCAACTTCTCTCAACCATTCCTGTGTGCGAGTAATTTCAGTGTTGGAGGGGACCTACAGTTTTTGCGCCGAATCTGAAATGCCTTTTTGAGACAGAACTTTTCATGACAAGTATTAAAGGATATTTTCTCCAAAAAATCATCATTTAACAACAATCAATATAATTTATTTCGGTAGATTTGAAAGCGCAAAGTATTTAAGACAGCTTTAAGAATCTTACCACTGATGAGTGATGAGTTTACCCATCTCCCTATTATACAAAAATGTTATACAAGCTTTCGAATTTCAACAGTTCTTACAAGTTTCAAGAAATCAATAATATTTATTTATTGAGATTCAATACAGTCGGCTTTAAACCATGTTGATGATAAATGTGTTTTCTCAATTTTAATTAAAAGCACCAGTTGAACTACTTCCTCTAATTTTGTTTTACCTTTTCACCCACTGCTCTGATTTGTTGTCTACGATATTGAAACTACCTAATGTGAAGACACTAAGAATTCCTTTACGATCTATAACATTTTGAATGAGTTTAGAATAAGACTATTCTGTAAAAAAAGCTGAACTGCTTGACATTCTAAACAGAATTGAATACTTCGTTTATGTAGTTCAAATAAAAGAAAAATCATCGAAGTATAGTTCTGCTTTTGAGAGCATTGAAACCCAAAGCAATCAATCCAAACAAACAAGCCTCGAACTCTAGGAATCTTAACACCTATAGGCCTTAGTATCTATATAGAAATTCAATTAAGCTACATATATGCAAGGTAAATAATAAACGTTACAATGTTTCACTAAATGTTGTACGCCTAAGACTAAGTGCAATTTTCATCATCAACATCATCTTCATCAGTGTATCGCCAGTCTCTCCTAATGGAATTCACTCACGCATGCAAATCAAGCGTCAAGCGTATAACAGGCGATGCGTTGCGTCGCGTCCATTGATTAAGCACAGCATCACCATCATCAACATCGTCATCATCATCATCAGCAGCCTTTCGGTTCAAGGTGTCGCTCGTCCACAATGTCCATGACTCACGAAAACCAAGACATGGTGCGTCTTATGTGCGCGCGCAAATTATAAGCCAATAAATCACAACTGCCACTGCGCCAAAGCAGAGAAGCAGCAGCAGCAGAATCATCTTTCGTCGTTTGTGGAGTCGGAGTCGTTTATGGTATCCGCGTTGGGTCGCGTCCATCTGGCTTATTTATTATTGAAAATATACAAACCAAACCATCCGTGCGATGTGGTGTTAATTTGGTGTTCATAATCGGAAATTTGTGTAAGGATATGTTTGACACTTACGGATGCCACACGAACCTTAATCCCATTTCACGGTGATTCTTGAGATTGGCGACGCGAGCGACGATGCGACGACGTGCTGCGGAATGGGGATGATGTTGCCTGATGTTATTGCCTTCATGCTCTTTCAGGTCTCCATAAACCGAAGGCAATGTAGCTTAAGTCACAATCCATTACCGATTTGGACTGAAAGCATGATGCCGCCAATTATGCACCACTCGCATTGAATTATCCTGCAACATTTCAACCGACTTTCGGAGGCTTGAGTAAGGAGGTCTGATGATGAGGAACACACCACACAGAGACTTTGAATTGCTCCCAGGGCGACCAAGCTAACCAACCAAACCAAATACCCATAATAACCATCTGTTTAATTCGCACTTCCAAGCAATAAATCCAAGAGTCACACGGCAACAAAGACTCCAGATATCAGATAGGATAATTTATCTGCCTTCTTTTTGTATATTATTAATTTGACACGCATTCATTGTGGCTAATTGCGCCAAACAAGGCCTTTTATGACAACCTTGTGGAATTATTGGTTTGGCTTGACTCGATTTACTTTGGGGCACGCATGTTTCGCTGAGAGTTGTATATATAATTTTGAACTCAAACTTAAGGTCATTGGGGTTTTTATTAATCACTGCACAAGTGTACATAGGTATACAGAAAGGCATATTTTGTAATTAATTTCTATTAGTTCACATACAAGTAGAAAGGTTTTTTTTTTAATTAAACGAGGGGTTATGAATACCCTTTTAATGATAAAAAATGCAGTATGAGCAATAAAGAAAGTAAGAGAGGACTATAGAAAGGAAATACAGATGTAGAATGATATTGAATGGCTGCACATTGTAACGTTACGATGCGTTACAGGGGCGGAGGGGGTCTTTCTTACAACACGTTACGTAACATTGTTTTTTTTTTTAAATACAATATTAGGGAATTAAAACTCCAAAATAGGCAACCCTTTTCACTTACGTTTTGCGGGGAATCCCTTAATTGTATTAGTCTGGTCGTCATTTTTGATTTGTTCTCGCAAGTTGGCAAACCTTTTTGTTTATATTTCACGGGGAATCCCTAGATTGTATTGTACGTCATTTATTGTTGTTCTCGTTGTCAGTATTCGTTAGTGTTTATGCAGAAGCACATTGAGTGTTATGTAACGTTTAGAGAGTGGGAGGGGGAGTACAGAAAAACGTTAGGTTAGGTTAGGTTATATGGGCTGACAGTTGATTTTATTACCGTCACACTTAGATCAATGTAGATCCATTGTGATACCCTGAATTGTTGTAACTTCTGAAAAAATGATTTAACCTATGAATTCTATGGTTGATCGAGCCATTTGGTGGACTTGATAAAGTTCAATAGGCGATTGCCTGGGAGTTCAGATAGTTCTTCTAGTTCATTGAAGAAATAGTTGCCTAAGAATTTTGATCTGGTACGGCAGAGTGCTCGACAGTGGCATAGAAAATGAGCCGTGTTTTCGTGCTCATCCTCATCACCGCAGCCTCTGCATATGTCGTCCGTACTAAGTCCCATCTTCTTTTTGTGGTAGCCAAGTAGGTTATGTCCCTTATGAGGGATCTTAGGGACGGTTTTTTGAGAAGTAAAATCTTTTTGGATTTTTCCTTGTCATAATGAGGCCAGAGTTTCCTGGTGTTACCGCAGGTTTCTAGTAGGTTCCATCTATCATTTGCTTTTTGAATGATATTATTACTAATGTTTTTCTTTAGTTCGCATTGAGGGATTCTGATGTTGTGGTCTATGAGAGAGGGATCAAGTACCGAGCCTTCTCTTGCAAGCTCATCCGCTTTTTCATTTCCTGGCACACCACTGTGACCGGGAACCCAGCAGAGTCTTACGTTGTGCTGCATACCAAGAACCCTTAGCTCTTCGCGACAGCAAGAAACAAGCTTTGACTTGATTTGCGTGGCAGAGATCGCTTTTATTGCTGCTTGGCTATCAATGAAAAAGGTGATATCAGCGTGTGGTATCGCCATCATGGATATTTGATTAGCAGCGTTTTTCACTGCCAAGATCTCAGCTTGGAAGACGCTGCTATGGTCAGGAAGTCTGAATGAACTGGCAAGGCTAAGATTTTCTGAGTATAGAAACCTGCCCCTACCCCAGTAGTCATTTTCGAACCGTCGGTGAAGATGGTAAGATTCGATTCGTTAGTGTAGGGTACACTGTTTTCCCAGTCCTCTCTATTAGGGAAGCTGGTAGTTAAGTTTTTATTGAAGTCTAGATAAGGGGTCATGTAATCAGTACGAACGTTATTGCCAACGTATTTTGTAAGGATCGTGGTATGACCGTGTTGACTAGATCTCCAAATATCGGTCTGACTAAGTCGGAGAGCGCTGTTTGCTGCTGATTCTTGTACAAATAAGTCTATGGGGGTGAGATTTAGGATCGCTTCGAGACCCGCAGTTGGGGTAGTCCTCATCACCCCCGTAGTGCTAATGCATGCCATTCTTTGTACTTTGGTAAGGGTTTTTAAGTTCGTGGATATCTCCAGAGCTTGCCACCAAACCAAACTGCCATAAGTTAGAATGGGTCTAACAATGGCTGTGTACATCCACATGATTATCTTTGGATTTGGCCCCCAGTTTCTTCCCAGAATCCTGTTACACGAGTAGAGTGCAATCATGGATTTCTTGTATCTTTCCTGTATGTTTAGACCCCAGTTGAGTTTCTTGTCCAAGATAACTCCGAGGTATCTTGCTTTTTCTGAAACTATAAGTGGGGTGTTGTCAATTTTTGGTATCTCAAAAGAAGGTATTTTCCTTCTGTTGGTGAAAAGTACCAGTTCTGTTTTCAGGGGGTTAACCTTCAGACCGCATTTCTTGGTTCAGTTATTGACCATAGTTAATGCGCCTTCTAGTTGTTCGCTTACCGTGGTCAGGTATTTACCCGTCGCTAGAAGCGCTAAGTCGTCGGCATAAGCTATAATTCTGACACCACTGTTTTTGAGTTTGATGAGAATTTCATTCATCACCAAAGTCCAGAGGAGTGGTGATATAATTCCGCCTTGTGGAGTCCCTCTAGATGTATACATCTTTATATCAGAGCTACCTAGTACGCAATGGATTTATCTGCTTTGCAACATACACGTAATCCATTTTATAAGTGTAGGTTCTATTTTAAGATCAGTGAGAGCTTTTTCTATGGCACTGTTGTGGACATTATTGAATGCTCCTTCGATATCAAGAAAAGAGGCAAGGGTGTATTCTTTCACCGCGAGCGACTTCTCTATTGTTCCAACTGCACAGTGTAGGGCTGTTTCTACACTTCTGCCTTTTGTATAGGCGTGCTGAAATGGTGATAAAGATTCTGGCTTTAAGTTGATACGGATGTGCATATCAATCAATCTCTCAAGTGTTTTTAGTGCGAAAGAGGTTAGACTGATAGGTCTGAAGTCTTTTGGTTCTGTGTGACTGGGCTTGCCGGCTTTTGGTATGAAGACGACTTTAACTTCACGCCAAGCCTTCGGAACATATCCTAACTTAAGACTGTTAAGGAATATGTTTATCAGATGTGGAGTGATGATATCACTGCTTTTTTGCAGCATCAAGGGGAAGATGCCGTCTAGGCCTGGGGATTTGTAAGGAGAGAATGAGTTAATAGCCCAGATTAACTTTTCTTTTGTTATCAATTCCCTAGGAATTTCAGGTACCGAGTATATGGTGTATATTGACTCGTTTATTAGGTCTGCGCTACATCCTGGGAAGTGTGTTTGAACCAGGAGTTTTAGGCTTTCTTGACAGGACTCTGTCCATTGATCATTAGGTCCTTTTAGGGAGCCTATGGGTGTGTTTACTTTGGAGAGTATTTTCCTTAGTCTTGCTGAATGGTTAGTACACTCAATGCTACTACAGAAGTTTCTCCATGAGCTTCGTTTCGCCCTTTGAGTTTCAATTTTGAATTTTTTTTTTTTTTTTTTTTTTTTATTTTTTTTTTTTTTTTTTTTTTTTTTTACACTTCAGAATTTCAGAAAGTAGTAAGCTTATAAACAAGCGTCAAACTACGATCAGAGGCTCATCATAAGTGCATGTGTTAGTTGTTAGTAAAAAAATAATACAATTATAGCCTAACACACGCACAAAATACAAAACATAATTAACATTTAACTATTACAGAACAAAAAATAAAATGAGAACGTTTACGATAGTGGAGCACTGGTTCTAAACAATGATTTTAATCCCACCTTATTCAAATTTAAATCTATCAATGAACAGTTTAAGTTATATAAAATGCTCATTCGACTTAAAGCTTTATTCTTTCCATATGGAAGTCAATATGTATAAAATCAAATGTACGCAGGTGATGAGTTCCGCCTCGGTAATTCAAATGTACACAAGATAGCAAATAAGGTGCATCAATTTCACCATTAATGAGTTGATGAAAAAATACTAAGTCATTTGCTGACATTCCTAGCCCTCTTCGAGGAGCATGGCGCTTCTTGTTGAGAAACCGCCTTGTCAGCTGGAGTTTCCGACGCTGTTTCTAAACGGAGCTTGGAATTTTCAAACGCTGCCTTTTCCTTAGTCGTAAGAGACTCAGGAGACCTTTTGGCAAACCGCTGGTTTTGAGGTCTTAGCACCAGACGTTGATGGGGAACACTCTTTCCCACGCTTGGAATTAGCGTAAGGAGCAGGCGGTCCCATCTGTGTCTTACAGCCCGAGTTTTCTGGAGGGGGGTGACTTGATGTCAGGTTGTCCTTAACCAAGACCTCCCTGTCCAGAAAAGCACGAGCATTGTGCAGCCCCATCCTTTCCATTTCTGACATTTGGTCCCAGTCCAGTTTCCCAAGTCTTTTAATAGTTCGCTTAGAGTTGGAGATTCTACTCCGCCTGGAAGTATTCGAAACGTTGGAGACGTTCGAGCTAGTGACTGAGGCGACCTCGCTGGCGTCATCGACGTCAGTCGCACTAGCTCCGTCATCCATGTCGAGTTTCAAGAAGGGGTTGAGGAGAAGACTTTCTTCCTCCTCAGTTAGTGGAACGTGCTTCGATGAAGTGCTCATTTTTATTTCCGTACTCTGCTTATTTTTTAAAACTGTTGGGAAAAATGAGGTGAAAAAGAAAAAGAAAAAGAAAAAGAAAAAAGAAAAAGAAAGAAAAAGTTTCGAAAAAACAAGTAGGAATGTCATGAAAAATAAATAAATATGAAAAAATGATGTCACTGGCGACTTCTCCTCTCGATATTGAGATCGCGAGGCAAAGCCAAAGCCGGCAGTCGTGACTACTACCGACCGTTTAGCGTATATCCCCGCTATGGTTTTGTTCTTTATTTTTAATTCTTCCATATTTCATAGGGGTGGGCCTCTCTTAGTTTGCCCAAACCCTAGCTGGTAGTTTAGAAACTGCCCGAAAGCTAGAGACTATTACTGGCCTGCTTGAGGTTTGAGTGTAAGCCTCCTCACCAACGTCAAGGTGGAGACCCGTCGAGGAGGACAGAAAAACGTTACAGTGCGTTACAAGGGGAGGAGTGGGGGGATTCAAAAATCTTCAAAAATTGCGTTACGTAATACTTGAACGCTCCCTTAGCCGTTCGGATTCGGCTTAAAACTGTAGGTCCCCTCCAACCCTGACAACAGTACTTGCACACAGAAATGGTTGAGAGTTGTAAGTCACCTAGTTCTCAACGGACTGTTGCGCCACCGAATTTACTTATTTAAGTACACCAGTTAACAATGCAGTTAATATCATTATGAACCTTACTGGCATATAATTGAGATCTTACAAAGCTACAAAATAAAAGACACTTTTAAAATGAAATATATGACAGCTAAATCATTATAAAAAAAAAAGAATAAAGAGGAGTGTTCCAAGATGGCTGCTTTGCGGTACACCAGAAAAGTGAAATTGAAACACTTGATAGTAAATCACCAATTTTAACATATTGATAGCGTCCAACTTTATATCTTTTAATACAACTTAGGAGATTAGAGTGGAACCCAAGAAACTTAAGTTTTTTTTAAAAAGAAAATATTGTTTTGCACGTTATCAGAAGCTTTTTAAAAACCGGTACAAATAACATCGACTTGCAACCTATTCACAAAACAACCAAGACTTTAAAGACTAGCTGAAGTTTAGCAAAAGTTCTATAACTGTCGACAGCTTGCCTAGATCCATATTTTATTTGTGTATGGTCAATTGAGGTTAAGACTTTTTACGCATCAGAGTAGTCCTACACACTTTTTGGTAATGTCAAAAATGTTATCCCTTCACAAAATATTGTCTGGAAAGCGCATACCTATGTAAAAGTAAAAACTATTCTGTTCTTTATATATGTAAGTTCCGCTGATGATAAAGACAAAGTGCGGTCAGCTGAAAAGAGACAAATTCTGATGTATTTTGTGTATATTTTTTGTGCAGGTTTTCGATTACTTACATTCATTTAAATCTATCCCAAGGATAGTTAAGCTTGGTTTCAACAGTTCATAATAAAGAATATTGACCTGTTGCCATCGGATACATAGCATAATTTTTGGAGCGTAAATACTCAGTCGAGTCGAAAACTTAGACATGACCGGGTAGTTCCCATAAAATCTTTATGTTACTGTAATGTATCCATTTTCCATCCCACGTAAGCTTTTCTTATGTATACCTGGGGGTACCTCAACAAGCATGCGTTTCCAACCAGCTCAATCCCTAGCTAGCTGTATCCAGTTTCGCACGCCAAGTTGGTTGAGGTCCTTTCTCTCTAGCATGCATCAGCTGAGTCACGTTATTCCTCTTCTACGCCGCGCCGCCGTCCCTCGGGAATCGATTCGAAGACCTTTCGGAACATGACCCAAGCGTTGTTATCTTCTCCTCCACTCCCCATTTATGCGAACGGGACCAAAATTAATCCGAAGAATTTTTTTCTCGAAGCATCCTAAGACGCTCTCATCTTTCTTTGACAGGGTCCAGGCCTCAGCGCCATAAATGAGAACCGGGATGATGAGTGTCTTATATATGGTGATTTTAGATGCTCGAGAGAGGACTTTACAACTCAATTGCCTTCTAAAAAAAACGGCGATTTGCAAGAGTTATTCTTCGTTTGATTTTAGCGCTGGTGTCGTTGTCTGAATTTATAGCGGTGCCAAAGTCCTTAACTAGCTCAAAGTTATAGCTGTCCACGGTGACGTTTTGTCTAAGACGTCATCATTCAATGTTCTTTTCGAATGACAGCACATTCTTGGTCTTGCCCTCATTGACCACTAAACCCATCCTATCCGCTTCCGTCGCAATACTTGAAAACGCTCCACTGACATCACGCTTTGATCTTCCAATTATGTCAATATGACGGTTGAGTTTTGCACAATTCTTTTCAAAACGAAGCTGAAGAAGTCGCATCACAGTGCATCGCCTTGTCTAAAACCTTTTTTGACATCAAATGCATTGGTGAGATCATTTCCAACCTTGATAGAGCAGCTTGCATTTTCCATCGTCACTGTGCACAAACGGATAAGTTTGGATGCCAAACCTAGACATTGCTCTGTAGAGCTCTTCCCCCTAGATGTTGTCATACGCGGCTTTAAAATCGAAAAAGAGATGGTGGGTATCGATTTAAAGTTCCTGGATTTTTTCTAAGATCATCCGTAATGTGAATATTTGTTCAATGGTGGACTTTCCCGGTCTGTAGCTACATTGGTAAGGAGTTATCAGGTTGTGGACGAACAACTTCAGATGTTCACAAAAGATCTTATATGCGATTTCAGGGTAAGTTCAGGAGATTGATGCCTCTGTAGTTGGCGAAATTTAGAGGATCTCCTTTCTTGTGTATTGGGCAAACTATGCTGAGATTCCGATCATCGGGCATGGTTTCTTCCGACCAGATTTTGTAGATGACTTGGTGCATGCTCCCTACCGAGTTATCGCCTGCTGCTTTGAATAATTCGGCAGCGATGCCGTCAGCTAAAGCAGCTTTGTTGGACTTCAGTTTAGATATAGCTACCTTCGTCGAGGTCAAGAAGGCGAAATTGTTGATCTGCGTTGCCTAGATTAAATGGTTCTATCTCCCTTACAGCGGAATTTGGAGAAGTGGCCATCCATATTCTCAGCATAGACTGCGGTTCTACTACAATGTTCCCCTGATCGTCAGGCTTCGGTTCGTGGCTGGTACCCTTGAGAGGTTTTTTTACCTCTTGATAAACTTTACTAACCTCATTCATGTTATGAAATCAACAAGGTACGACATCTTACTTCAATAAGCCCGCAAACTTTCTGAAGCTCTCGATAGCATAGCCACAACAGCTCGGAAATGAAGAAGAAAATCAACATTTTTCGTAAATGAAGATGTCACAGAACAAGACATTTTTACACAATTTATAAATAAATATCGCTTGTTTACGACAAATCAAGTTTACTTACCACTCAAGGGAAATTAGTTGCGGCCCGGTGTTCCTCAACGAAGTCATATTAGACCTCTATTATTTATTTCAAATACAACATTGAAAAAAGTTGTCTATATTCAAAAATGCTGATAGTTGCTGAGTATTTCAAGCTTTTGTTGCTTTGCAACTTCAAAACACTATAAAAAGAACAAATGAGTTAAAGTTTACTATCATACTTCAGAAGAAACTTATGTAGATACTTTTTTTACTTTTCAATAACAAGAATATGAGAAAAAGTGGTAGGGGATTTTAAAATCTTAATTTTTTTAAATTAACCTCTCAAAAATTCATGATTAAAGAATTATCAACCGTTTGGAAACAAAAATTACAAATGATTAAAAACTGTATTGTGTTAAAAACTGTACCATTTGAATTTAGCTCGATAAGTCATGGAAATTCTACGTTTAGTTTAAAGCCACAACAACGCTTCCTAATTGTGAAAATGTAATTTTGTAACAATTCGTCCATTTTTTGGAGTTTTGTTATGAAGGCCTTGCCCAAAAAAAGTAAATGTATTCAATTAATTTGGTAGCAATTTTATGTCTGAAAGTGTTCCTTTTTACTGTTCCCCCCGTTCGTTCGACTTACAACTTCTCATTAAGTCATTGGTTTATACTTTATGCCGAAATATCGACAACTCTGAAAGCATTGAAAGCCAATTTTGAAGTCACGATTGTTACTAAACGGTCAGATTTATTTAAAGTGGCCAAAAATGGACTGATCGAATGCAATATTTATTCCAAAGCTGCAGCGAACACTTTTTAAAAAATAAATGTCATGTAAAAATAATATAACACCTGATGATCTTTAAAAAAAAAACATTCTCTCCAAAATACTTAGAATAAGAAACTTTTATTTGTAATCTTTAAACAACTTTTTAATCATTAATAATTAATGCAAAAATTAACTTTTTGACTTACCTATACGTAAAAAGTACTTTTTTGAATGTGTTTCAAATGAATCTAAGAATTGATAAAATTATGCGTTTTGAAACTTGTTCTCTCTTTTTGTCCTCATACCACTGTCACCTTAAGTAAAACAATAAAAACGTACATCCCGCCATGTTCTTGCAAAACACTAGACACCTTGTCGTGACGAATTGTCTGGCAGAGTTGTTTTGAGTCACTTCATTCTCTATGCCTAATTTGAAAGTATTTTCCAACACAAAAAGGAATCAATTTGTGACACAATGCGACCCGAACAAAGGATCAGAAACAAAAAGGATTTCTTAAGAAAAATAAAATGCAATACATGATGGATATTGCACTGCACTGCCCTGCACATGTCCAATAGGTCACACCTTTTCCAGTTTAGAATATAAATGGATTGTTTTTGAAGAACAAAAGCAAATTCTTGCAATTATATCACCATCCACCCCCTGAGGGTCAGTTTGAATAAGAATTGGAATCAAATATCAAGAGAAACACAAAAGGACACAAACAATATGTCGGACAATTGATTGAACAATACTTTTGAGGGCGCTTCAAATGCACTTCAAACTCACAAGTGGCCATCAGAATTGTGCGGGAACAAAAGAGGAAGCCTATCACGCCGCCGCCGATATTGAAAGACCTAACAAGACTTGAATTCACACTTCGAAATGCGTGCCAAATTTCTAGTTCAAGTACCCACAATCAGATGCCTGATGAGCAGAAAGGCGGGATACTATAACAGCTCTTTGAAGAATTGACTCGTTGTACTTTCTCAGTATCGAACTCCTGAAAGCCTGAAAGAAGCCTTATTGTTTATACCTATATAAGTCTATAGCTAGCTGCTGATTTGTTCGAATAAAGCAAATCACCTGCAATTATCGCATTAACCGGCCTCGAACCGTACCCAAGCTATCGTCTGTCGTCGTTTTCTACGTTCGTTGCAGTCGTCTGCGTTGTTATTTAGCGGATGGACTCCTTATCGGACTCCGTCTGTGCGGTATAAATAAGGTAGGCGTTTGGTATATTGAGTTCGTAAGCGTTTGCGTTTATATGGTTCCCATAGAAATCCAATTAATAGAATTTAATTTATCACGACAAACAATAAGCAGAAAAATACTTACTCGTAACTCGTATAGGTATAAGCCTGGCCCGGGCAATAGGCATATGTTCGACGGGATGTTTTTCACACTCCCGTCCCAAGCCAAACCCAAAAAATTCGTGTAAGTTAATAACTTAGGTGCAACTGCACAGCCCTGTGGCATATCTATACACTCGTTTATTCTGTATGGAGAAGTAGGTGGATAATTAGTTTGCGTGTTAAGAGGGCTTGGGCACCTATAGTATGTGCCTATAGTGTTCGTGGAGGTGTTAATTGCATGCGCAGTGCAGTCTTGCTACGTAGATTCGATTACTTACCTACAATGTTAAGAAAAGGAGTGGGAATTTTTGTGTTGTTTTAATTTAAATTGCATTGCAACTTATGATCACTTTGTGTTGGAATATTGGTTACAGATGGGATAGTTTAAGGAAGTTGTTTGGTGTTCAAAATGTCATAGAGATTTGAACTGATATTTAAAAAATTATTTTAACCGGCTTTATTACTAAACTATGGGATTTATAGTTGTATGAAAGGTACCTATTTTTATTAAGGTTCTTTTCAAATATTTTTTTACATTCGATATTAAGTATTTGTATTGGATTCAAAGCCAGAAATCAAATGTCTGTTTAATATTATCGTATATTTCCCCGAAATCCTTTAAATATTTTATTTAGGTGACTAACTTTCACATTACCATGAAGTGTCCTTTTCTTTTATGTTAAGTTCAATTAAATGACCCAATTATAGTTGTAGAAAGTTAATTTTTCTTGGCATGTTTTAAAAGCCAGCCGGTTGAATTAACATATCTGTTTCGTTTTAAGATTCTAAAAATTAAAGGGTATATTCTTCTATAGAGATGAGACTTTGACAAAAAATGTATCAAAACAGTTTCAAAGCGTGAAACTTCATACTTTATAGTAAAATTGAAAAAATATAAATATTATTTATGAAAATTAAAATAAATAGTTAGAGATTTGAGAGTGTTAAAATTTAAATCAATTAAATTTTAAAACTAACATAATCTTTCTTTCAAAATTAAACACAATTTTTTAATTGTAGAGGTCTATTATTAATTTTATCTTAATCGGAAGCTTTTACAATCCCGAAAAAGTGACAGTATAACAACTTTTCATACATTTGCAGTGGTTAGCATCAGTTTGATAGTTTCACAGTTTAACAGTTGAAGACTGTGTTCACACTGGACTCTTTTGGTTGACGTCAATTTCAATTTCAATTTCAATTCAATTTATTAAATACAAATGTACAGTAAGACTTTGTCTTTTATAGTACTTAACAGTTGGATAAGAAACAATAATTTTACTATACTTACTTACTTTTACAAATTGTAATGTATGGGTATAAATAAATTCACTTACATTTTATTTAAATTATGTATATGTATTATGTAGAAAAGAACCTGTTTAATTTTCCTTCGTTTACCTATAATTTATTTAAAAAAGCATTGAAGAGTTTAGCGAAATTCAGAAGTAATTGCATTTCTGAAATTAGAAACACTTATAATTTTCACAATAGCTACTTGGAGAGAGTTCCATAGCTTCGTTGCATAGATCATGAAGAGCCGCGAGGAGTTCAAATAGCTATAATACGGTACCAAAATCTTTAAAGTTCTGAGGGATTGAGCAAATGTAAGTTTTTTATAAATGTATAAAGGTGTTTTACTTTGAATAATTTTATGTGAGAATATACAGCACCTATCATCAAGATATTGCTGAAGGGAACATCCAAGGACAAGTCGATGATAATGCGATATGTGCTCGTGTCTCCGAAGTCCATACACATATCTAATCATGTCATTAAATGCGACAAGGAGCTTGTGTTGGGAATGCGAATCAGGTTTACAATACACGGTATAACCATAGGTTATTAAAGGCAAAAGCAAAGTTTTTATGAGCCTGAGTTTAGTATTAACAGGGGTTAGGGAAGAAAATAACCAGAGCTTTCAGAGTCCAGCGTAAATTCTACTGACTATATAATTTGTGTGGTTTTCAGCTGAAAGCGATTTATTCACCTTAATACCAAGACTGGTTACACTGTCAAAAAAGTCAAGCTGAGATTGAAGTAGAAAAATTGGGGACAGAAGTGACGTATCAAACTGCTTTTCGGATATCGCGATGAGTTGGGTCTTTTTTGGATTAAGCGTAAGACCATTTTTGAGTGACCAATTGGATATTGCAGTGAGATCCTCATTTAATCTACATATCAAATCTTCTTGCAAGCCAAGTGGACGGGATATATACATTTGTACATCATCTGCGTATAGATGTAGCAGTACATTCGAACAAGCTTTTGGAAGGTCATTTATGTAAATACAGAACAATACTGGTCCTAAAATAGAACCTTGCGGTACACCCATTAGCAAGTTCAAAGACTCTGATTGTAATTGTCCAAAATGCACTCTTTGGCTTCGGTTACAAAGATAATCTTTAATAAGACGGACAGCTCTATCGTGAAACCCAAAGTAGTGCTTCAGTTTTTTGCACAGTATATCATGGTTAACTCTGTCAAAAGCCTTTGAGAAATCTAGTAAACAGAGAATGGTTAAATTGTCACGGTCATATTGAATCTGAATATCATCAAGAACTTTTATCATAGCAGTTTGACAGCTATGATGTGCACGGAACCCAGACTGGAATTGTGACAGCAAATTGAATCAAAGACTTTTGACAGACATAGAAGAATAATTATGGGACGAAAGTACAAGCAAGAGCTAGCATTCGACTTTTTGGCAACAGGAATGACCTTTGCTTTTTTCCAGCTTTCAGGAAAAGATGAAGAGGTTATGCAAAAATTAATTAAGTGTGTCAAAGCATTGGAAACGTGAGGTAAAATCATTTTTAAAAAGCAAATTGGCACACCATCTTCACCAAAAGCATCTGATTTGATAGAACGAATGACATCATATTCAGATATAACTTCAAACTCAAATACCGTTGATGGTTCACTTGAGACTTCACTGTTGGGAACAAAATTGAGTTGTTGAACTTCTTTAAAAACAAAGGTATCGTTAAGTTGATTGGGATCAACTCATTACTTTATCTAGCTCCCACTTGATAGTCCAAGCTATGAAGTAAAGCAGATTTTTTTCTTGTTCTTAAATTAGTGGGGCAAGAGAAAACGATGAGACCCCAAAATCAGTGACTTTTGAACACCACCAAATTTTATCAGATCAGAGCTTGGTTTCCAAAACTGAGTGAAATGAAATCTTAACCTGAATTGAAAATCAAATGAATTTGTGTTTAAGGTTCTCGCATTTGATCAATCTCATAACTTCGAATACTTTTCGAAATCACTTAAAATTAAATTGAAGCTGCTAAGCAGCTAAGTATATACATACATCAAATCAGTCAATATTATTTTTAATACAAAGACCCACAAAAAAAATTAAGATCAAATTTAATATTGAACTTAAACATTTAAATTTGTTTAAAAAAGGGGTAGGTACATCCCGCATGTTATTAAAAAAAACAGCAATTGAGTTTACAAATACTGCAGCAAATGTTACTTTTGTATTTAAAATTTGTTTAATATTTTAAATTTTTTTATACATGTTGCTTTAAACGTTTATTTTGAATATTGAGTTTGTTTGTGAATTTATTTTGATGGATTTTCAAAATCTTCGCTACATGTGCAAAATTCATATATTTAATTTTACATTTAAACTTTTAAACTGAAAAATAGGATAAAATTGTTGAATAGATATAATTTCAATTTTGAAATACAAGTTTAATATTTGATTATCTTTCAAAACTTATTTTGAGTTTTAACCTTTTCAAATAGGGTTAAAAAATTGTCATTCATTAATAATTTGCTTATTAGCAGATAAGCATTTAATATATTATATTATATATATAAATAATTATTTCGTAACTATCTAATATATAAAATATTCCTGTCACAGTGTTAAATGCCATACTCCTCCGAAATGGCTTAACCAATTTCAATGAAATTTTGCATATACATTCGGTAGATCTGAGAATAGGTTTTTATCTATTTTTTATATTCCTAAGTGCTATGGTTTAATTGCATCAACATCCTATACGGTGCAACGATCTTACGATAGTATTCAGTGACGCTATGTACAATGAAGCATTGATTGGTATTGAGGATCTTTGCATTATCATTGCCAACTTACCACTCAGTCATTTCGGTATGCATTCACCAAATCCAAATGCATCTGATTTAATAGACACTGAATTGAATCGTGAAATACAATACAATACTGTAGAAATGGCAACGATTGTTGCTCGCAATGTCCCACTAATGAATGAAGAACAAAGAACCATTTATGGCCACATCATGCTCACAGTTTCGGCAGGACAAGGTGGATTCCAGGTGGAACTGTAAAAACATTTCTTATTTCGCTAATTCTTGCTAAAATACGATAAAATAATGGTATCGCATTGGCTGTTGCGGCAACTTTATTGGATGGAGGTAGATGAATGCACTACGGCACACAAATATTCGCTTGAGGCGTTGAACAGGACATTAAAAAAGATATAAAAAACAGTGACACCCTATTTTCCGGCACTCAAACACTTCCCGTTAATCCGCGTTCCACGTACGCTGATGAGATCAACGCCTGCTTAAAATCATCGCCACTGCGTCGTAATGTTGAAAAAGTACAGCTGAAAGTCAATATGCGTGTTCAAATGCTTCAAGATCCATCCGCTGAAACATTCTCAAAACAACTGTTAGCTATATGTGACGGAAAAGTTCTACAGAAACTGGATGCATAAAATTACCGGTCGATTTCTGCACGATTATTGATTCACAAGATGCTCTAAACAACCAGATATTTCCCGATGTACACAATACACAATACACAAATCATGAGTGGCCGGCAGAAAGAGCAATTTCAGAAGCAAAAAATGTGGATGTTAACGAATTAAATCTCAAGATACAACATTTGTTACCAGGAGACTTGGTGTCATACAAATCTATTGATAAAGTTTGTGATGCTACCGAAGCTGTAAATTATCCCACTGAGTTTTTGAAATCATTGGATTTACCAGGCATGCCACTGCACAATTTACAACTGAAGGTTGGATCTCCGGTAATTTTTTTTCGTATATTAAACCCACCACGGTTGTGCAACGGCACGCGTTTAGTAATTAAAAAATTAATGAAAAATGTTATCGAAGCCATAATTCTAAATGAAAAGTTCCGAGGTGAAAATGTATTGTCAATTCAATTCAATTTCCAATTAGATTGGCATTTGCAATGACTATCAATAAGTCTCAAAGCCAAACGATGTCTGTCTGCGGCTTAGATTTGAGCACTTCATGTATTTCACACGGACAATTATACGTGGCATGCTCTCGAGTGCGCAAACCATCCAATTTGTTTGTATTGGCGAAAGATGGGATTACAAAAAATATTGTAGGTACACTCTTTTGCATTAACACTTTGACTACGGCATGGTTTGACCTGAGCGCTTCCTCTATGCTGACATTTTTTTTTTGTCAAAAATGTTCCTTTTATACTCTACTTTACTTATATTAGTGCTTAATTTTACTAATATTTTGTTTTCTAACTATAAAAACGATAGTCGCGTAGTCGACGTCAACATCATAGTATGGTGTTTTTCCCGGATGCGGGGTGTGCGGAGGCATTGGAAGTGGTCAGTAATAAACATGTTGTCGACGATGCGTCGACATGCGTAGCATAGAACAAATACGACTTGTCGACGACGCGTCGACATCCACAGTCAAAGTGTTAAGGGATTGATATTGTTTTTTCTTTGAAGTATTGTTATAATTAGCTATTAGTATATAATTTTCAAGAATTCATTTTAACAAAGTAAACAAATTTGTTTGGTGATTTGTTATTTAAATATTTTGTCACCGTTTACAGTGCTCTATACCTCTCCCACTTATATACCACATCCTTACACACTTACAATAAGTTATTTGTTTCCATCAAAATATTCTCTAGAAATTATTTATATGACGAAGCAACGTTTGTCGGGTCAGCTGGTTTTACTATATATGTTAGTTTTTTAACAACTTTAAAGTGGATTTTATGCATACGATCTTTACTTTAAACAATATACATATACATTATACGATCAAATGCTTACCTAGGTATACATTTTATTGAAAATTCAACATTTTATCTTTCAAATGATGAAAATAAAATACCAACAATTATTGTTTAAAATAGCTACAATTATTGTAACATACCGAATCCGTTCAATTATTGAAGTAATTTTCAACAGACATTTTTTACAGTTTAACTATAAAAT
Source organism: Eupeodes latifasciatus (assembly GCA_920104205.1). Lineage (NCBI taxonomy): Eukaryota > Metazoa > Arthropoda > Insecta > Diptera > Syrphidae > Eupeodes > Eupeodes latifasciatus. The sequence goes on from OV049924.1 coordinate 394,623,176, forward strand.
CTTTACATTTTGTATTCGATTTTTTCGTCGTTGTTTTTGCTTGTTTTATTTTAAAAGCATTTTTCGATCCATTTAAAGTCTTTTTCCCTTATTTTAATATCCGTTTTTCGTAAGTAAAAGTAAAACCTTTGACAAGAGTTGGTTGGAAAAAACAGTAAGCATCGATACATTTCCTTAAGAATACATTAAGCGAAATTTTTTTAAAATTGTTCAGGTGGCGAACTTCATATTTAGTTATTTGGTTTTGTATGTTATTGCAGAAAGGAACAGATTTGGAGAGAAATTTTCAGACTACAAAATTTCTCATCATTAGAAAAACAAAATTTTAATCAGATACGAATTTTTTGTCGCTTGGTACATTTTCGTGGTTATCACTGTAATAGTCACAAAAAATAAAGTTATGTATGAAATAAATTGTATCGTTAAATTTAAATTTAATTTTGTTTTATTTACATACAAAAAGTTGGCCTAATTAATAATCGAAATTTCCGACCTCGAGCGCCAAAGGCAAGATGTCCAAAAATAATTAAACAACAACAATTTCGCTCATTGATATTTTTAACCCAGAAGAACATTTTTTTAAACAACCATGTTCTACTATAATTTGAGCCTAAAGTTGTGTTTATGTTTATCAGAAAATAGTTTTTCATAAATAAGCAAAAATACTTTCTTTGCAAAAAATCCACGAATTAACACTAAAATAAGAAAAAATAGGTAATTTGAGATAAGGTATAGACCATAACTCTGGAGTGGGAAGATTGGGCCAAAAGAAGATAAAAAATAGTATTGGATAGGGGTTCTATAACCCCCTGCTAAGCGGGAGGGGTAATTTTTCAGAAAAATGAGTTGACATACAAAATCAAAGATTTGATTGTGGCATATACTGTAAGTCCAATCCATTCATGACATTACTTGTACAGGAATGTTTGAGAGTTGTAAGTTAGTAGGCCCTAGTTTTCCAAGGATTTTTGGGCCACCTAATCTATAATTTTGAGTCTCATAGTTAAAAAGAACATAAATCAATTTTGTATGTTATTGAGTATAATTTTTTTTTTAATACTTAATGTCCTTGTCAATTATTGATTAAACACCAGAATCCTAAATCTAAAATGTATTTTAGTTTTTGAGAAAATGTGGAAGAATTACATATAATATACTATTGTTTAGTCAAATGGCAAAAAATTGACAAAACCGCAAGAATCGATAGTTTTCTTTTAGATATTGGCGATTTTACTTGACTACTGCGCGTGCGACAAAAATTAAAGAAAACCATATCTGGAGTATTAAGCGACAAAAATGGATCAAGTCCTATTAAAGTTCAAGTCATTTTTGAAAAAAAAAAATGCACTTAACACATTCTTACGGGAATGTATTGAGATTATGTGATTTAGAAGTAAAAAATTCAATTAAATTCACAAGCTGATCCATTCAGCTTGGTTTGAAAAGTAAGTGTCCATAGAAGTGTGAGTATCTTACTCTCTAAGACCACCTCTTCCTCCCAATTTGTATTATATGTATATCATTTCATTATCCATTGAAAGTTCTAATGCTCTTTAAGTGGTACAAAGCTTAAGATAACTACGTCAAATTAGCTGTCAAATTGTGTGTTTTTTATATCTTATTAGGTATACTTTCGAAAATTACCATTCAAGAAATTACATGTGTTTTCTAGATATAACTTTTAAAAATTCGAAAAACACGTATATAAGCCTTTTTGAAGAAGATTTGTTGATAAAATCAGTTATGGTTTTTCAAATCTTTAATTCCTACTTTAATATTCCGTTGAAAAATATTAAATTATGTCACATATGTAGTAGTTAAAAAAAAAACTGAGAGAAACACTAAAATATTAATGCTAAAACAGTTTTCAAGAGGAAAAAGCACGTTTGAAAGTAAGTTTTGCTCTTGTAACGAATTTGTTTTCTTATCAATTCTATTATACCAAGTTTTTGAATTATTATATTATTCAAAAAAATTTATTGTTAAGAGATATTTTGAGAGTAACAAAAACCGTTTTTGGTCGATTTTATCATTTTAAAAGAGGCATTTTTTAGAAACATAATGTAATAGAAAAATTTAAAGGTGAGATTCGAATTAAGGACATCTAAATCCTTTAAAAAAGTATTTCTTCGTTGGTGCTTCCGAAAAAAGCATAAATTTGTTTACCAGTGTAATTGCAAAGTATCATTAGCCACTAATTTACATTGTACATCATAATTTTAAAAACTTAATACATTTTTAACTCTTGTAGGTATCATGTTTTAACGCACAAACAATTACAGTTCCATTTTAAGAATTAAGCCACTTAAAAGATTAAAATCGCTTTTATTAATAACTTTTAAACTTTTTTAATAACTAAGGGAACATACATACATTAATAGTAGTTTTTCAACAGTGATTTTAAAATGCTGGTTTTTTTTTTAATAAATGAGACTAAAAATGAAACAAATGAATTTTTTTCTAGATTTGAAATTCAATAATTTAATTTTGTATTATAAATGCTAATTAATTTTAGTAGCTTTGATAAAAAAGAAAAAAAAACTATCAAATTAAAATTATTTTACTTATCCATTTTTCTTTATAATTGTCCGAAATTATTTTATTTTTCCTGATTATGTTTCTTGAAATTAATAAATCGTATCTTCCTTTTGCAATCAATCGTTTTGTTTAAAATAATAATTCAACTCAACATAACTTTTCTTATTTATAAAAATTGTTAATTTAATGATGATGTGAATATTTTGTCGCATTGAATAATAGCTTATTTTATTATCGAAGGATTGCATGCCAAAGATAATGAAAATTAATTTTCTATTCATTGCATATGTATATTTTATATATAAAATACGAATAATATAATGAAAACTATACAAAATACCCTGATGTCTTTATAGATATGTATACTCGTAAATAGTTTCTCTCCGTTGCCAACTCTAATCAGAGTTCAATCTAAATCAGCATGTTTTCTAATTAAAATTCGTTTCTATTCGGGTATAAAAGAGTCAATTTGGTTTTCAAGCGAAGCGAAGCGCCCAGCGCATATTCAAGTAGGCGCCAAAATCTTGCACCACGAAACGATAATGAAATTTAATTATGAATCCCAGATTGGAAAATTACGATAAAACCAGCAGTTTCGTTGAGACGAGACAAACTATACTCGTAGGTAGGTATTTTGGATCTTGAATGCCAATGCTGGACAATATTGATGCAGACCCTTATAATGCGAATCGTGGTCAGCGGTCACGATTACAAAATACTGGACATTGATCTTTCGATTCGAATTTTGATATAATCAAGGACACAAAGGTATTTATGGGAACAGTAGATGGATGCATCAACATGAAAACATCTGTCTGCGCTTCGGATTAAGTGGATGTGGATGCTAACAATCAAAAAAGGATATCAACACCATTACCAAATTAAACGATAACATAACATAAACAGAGAAATGATCTTTCTTTTCTAACTGTCACTATTCTAGTTCGCATTCAAAGACTAGGACAGGACATCGATGACCCCATTTAATGTCATGAAAACCACCAATCAGTCACGCCGAGGAGTAACCTAGAAGAACCGGAGGACATTAAAACCAAACTTAACGCGAAGACCTCATTTCGTTTCGGCTCTGACAGTCATCTGGCATCTGGGGAAAACGAGCTGTGCCATCATCAGTCAACAGCCTTTATATATATAAAAGTCCTTAATACGAGTATGTTGGCAAATAAGAAAAGAATTAAAAGATCTTTTTGAGAGTATTACGAGAGGACACCTTTCCGCCATTATAATACGTATTCGGTTATTTTCTTTGACTTTGTATTCGTATATACATAGCTACATCTTAAACTGAAGAAGAATCGAAGAAGAGGTCCTGTAGCGCTTGTGAATGCGTATAAATTGCATTTAAAATGTCTTTGAATGTCAGTTTGACACTTGAAAATAGATGTTCCAAGGGATTTCCTTTTGTTGTTAATGCGACTTTACTTTTGAGAGGATATACTATATAGGTATAGAGGTTTCAAAAGAAAAGAAAACAAAAAGAGAGTGAGTCCTTCAAGATTGCATTATGATGGCTTTGGCATGAGTCGAGTCTTCTGGTGTGGCAATCTTATTGAATAGGTTTCTTTTTGTTGTTTGTGTTATTGATAAACATCGTCCACATACAGGAGTTTATTATGCTGATCCTGAAGTGTTTGTTGGTTTGGTGATGGGTCTAATGTGGCAGAGGTACCTTTTCACTGCATAAAGTGGACTTGAAATTCGATGGAATTAAGGTTATTAGCCAATTTAGTGGCACTCTGACACACTGCTGATGCTGTATATATGTGTGGCACGAGGAGTTCCTTCTTATTATTTTTTTTTTGTTGTGTTTGTTGTTTTATTATTGTTTGAGTTTGATACTTTTCAATGGAAATTTAATTTTTATGCAGAAAATCATTTTGGAATGAATTTGGATTGCGTTATTGCCACGTGTGTGATGGAATAGGCGTAGGTGGTTCCAATAATAGAAGGCATGGACAGATGGTTGACTTTTTAAAATGATTATTTAAACACTCATGACCTTTGTCTCGTTTAAATTAATGACGTCAAGAAATTTTAAATTGAATGATGAAATGCTGAATAACCATGCAACATTGCCTTAAATTTGAAAGATTTGTCTGTAAAATGGAAAAATTGCGCGAAGGCGTTACTATTGTAAATATTGTAAGTGCATACTGCATACCTCTTGTACTCTTGTGGCGGAGGCAAAAGCCAGACAAACAAGTCTGCTTGTAGAGAGTGATGCGAACGCGAGGCACTCAATCTGGAGCAGCACGGAAATTAATGAGCGAGGTGAGTCTCTTTTTAATTATATAATTGAAAATAACTTGACTATATGTAACAGGGGCAATACTCCCACTTTTGTTTTTCCGAGTACGGACAACTCAGAAGGGTGGGAAGATGTGTTAGACGTTACATTTGTCAATATTTATGGCAACCTCTCCATCGAAAATTGGAGAGTATCTCTTCTTAACTCCTTTTCTGATCATAGACGGATTGTATTTGATCTCAAATTTGAAATAAAATCTCCTTCCCCCTATAGAAATCCAAGAAGAATTGACTGGAAGAAATTTAGTCAGATCTTTGGCTCAAAGTTGCGCAGTATACCGAACGCGAGTTACAACTCGGTAACAGATCTTGAGTTAGAGATTTCAAACTTCGAGGACTCTATAAACACTGCATTCAAGGTCTCTTGTCCGATAAGATACAGTAAGAAAACCTTTCCACCTTGGTGGAATGACGACTTATCTAATCTGAGGAAAATAACAAGAACCATTTTTAATATCTGCTATAAGCATACATTTTATCAGCTTAAAGGACTGCTATAGCTCAAGCCAAAAAACAAGGATGGCAAGAGTACTGTCAGTCCATCGAAAACATCAAAGATTCGACCAGGCTTAGTAGGGTTCTATCGAAAGAACATTCGAACCCCTCATTTCTTAAAAAAACAGATGGAAGCTGGACAGCATCTCCAATGGAGACATTAGAGCTACTAATGAACGTACACTTCCCAGGTTGTGCAGAAGAACCAACCGAATCCAATCTGACTTTCAACATGCCAACCTCCATAGAGCAGGTAAACGCCCTTATAACTAGAGAAAATATAGTCTGGGCTATTAAAACCTTCTCGCCATACAAATCTCCAGGCCTGATGGAATACTACCTATAATGCTGCAAAATCAGCTTGAATTAGTAGTACCACGGCTCGAGAGTATCTTTAAAGGTTGCCTCTTACTAAACCATGTCCCCATGTCTTGGAGGCAGGTAAGAGTGGTTTTCTTACCAAAAATTGGTAAAAAAGGGCATGAATCTGCCAAATTTTACCGACCTATAAGCCTTACATCCTTTCTTCTTAAAACCCTGGAGAGAATCGTAGAATCTCACACATGCCTACATGAGGGGCAGATCTACAGAGACTGCCCTTCACGAGGTAGTGAGAACGATAGAAAACACAATTCATTTCAAGGAATATACCCTAGCCACCTTGTTAGACGTATGTAGAAGGAGCTTTCAACAATTTTGTATTTTTAACTGTCTTGGAAAAAAGGCATTTAGGGCCCCCGCAGACTGCAGACTTTTTATCGGCCGATAGTTTGGTCGGCTTCTTAATCAGTATGGAGAGGAATGCATATGCGCACACTACAGCGATTCAGTATCGGCCGATAAAAAAGTTTGATGGGCTACCCGATTACATTCAAATTAATCTGTCGGCCAACTATCGGCCGACTGTTTAATCAGTATGGGCGCATACACGCCTGCGCATACATGACGATTGTTTAGTCGGCCGATAGTTCAGTTCGCTCTCGAAATTTTTTTTTCGGGTAATCAAGTAATTTGGAATGCATAGTGTAAAATTTTCCACTAACTAATCTATCACTGAGAATGGGATGCACCCAAAAACACTCTATTACCAAGACCGGAATCTTTCGTACGTTTCACTCTCCAAAACCCGTTTGTTTACATTGTTGTATTTGTAATTTTGACAATTAGTCCATGAATAGATGTGAGCACAAACAAAAAAAAAAAAACGATGCCGTGGGCTAGCGGCACTTTGCAAAGCAAAAACAAAATGGAGGGGTTAATAAGTTTTTTTCAGGTTTTTCTTTTTACTTTTTTCGATGAAAAAGTCAGTTTTAAGCTTTAATTTTGCAGGCATTTTGTGGATAGTGAACCAATGTACCTTTTTGTCTTGAAAAAAGCATGTTCAATATCAGTTTATTATAATTAATTCACTAATTTACAGTAATCACTACGAAATTCTTTAAATTTCATAATAATCCCCGGATTTTTGTATCAAAGATGCGTTCGAAGAACCATCAATTTAAGGGTGCGAGTGCAATTTTTGTATTGAATTCTAATAAATTTTCGTTAACGAACGGCCCAAATATTTTGTTTGCAAGTAATTAAAATCTGTATCAATTTAATTAATCCAAGTATATTTATAGTTTGTATATTTAAAAAAAAAAGAGTTATAATCTAAAAATACCTTATCCATAACATTCTTGATTGATGGAAACATACATGTATTTGCTATCAAAAACAACTATGCATCAAAGGAACCCCAATGTTTTAAAAAAGTAATCAGAACGATTATAGCGAACCTGTTAAATAAATGCAGAGCAAATAAAAAACAAAATTTGACATATATCACAAAATGAAAACGTCTTAAAATCGTTCTGAATTCATGCACAACTAATTCAATAGAACATGTAATCGTCATAAATGTTTATTGTTGACGTACAGAAGTTTTTTTTTAGTGAATTTCCACAGTTTAACGCAAAATATAATTTTCATTCATTCCTTAAAAATGTTTAGTTACCAAAGTTCAAGTTTACTTATTATTGTTTGAAAAGTATGTTTAGTAAAAATGCTGCTAATAATAAAAAAAAATTAATGAGTTTTATGTACGTATATGTTTTTGTTTTTCGTAATATAATAAATACTACCGTAGATTACATTTTATAAATGCAGAACATAGAAGAAAATATATATAAACAATAGTTTTCAGATATAAAGCAGAGGTTAGCGTAGAAAAATATTTTTGAGAAAGCCAATAATATTTTAAATATGTTCATTAAAGAAATTTCCGCTTCGGCTAACCTTCATTAACTTTTTAGAAAAAAAAATTATTATTTCATAGCATAATTAATTTTTCAGATTGTAAAATGTCTAGAAATTTTCATACGCTACAAAATTCGTAATTTTATGCGTAAACATAGAAGATAACATTATTTAGTCAAGAAGTATGGATTTTGGCGCGTATACCGTTTTTTTTCTATTGGGTGTTCGGTTTCCCCATACTGGAATAAAAAAAAAGTTACTTAAATCTATTTATTGCACTCATTTAGTTGGTATTGTGTGTAAACATATTGCCTTTTTCTATTCCTTAAAGATGCTTTACACAAAGCAACTTATTTTTAAAACATGGTTCCCTCAAATTTTTATTCCAAATTCCAATTTATTTTATTTAATATACATTTACAACATTTATTTGGATTGAAATTAAAAAGCCATACAAATCTTCCAATTTAAGACCATGTCAGCACTTCAGATTCTGTTGGTTAGGATTGTTTAGTTTTTGAACGAGGCCATGAAACATTAAAAATGAAGCATTTAGATGGGGCTGATTACTATAATGAAGCGTTTTGATGGGCCGAAACACTAAATGTGAGAATGTGTTTGGTTTTTTGCATCATTTCACGCACACTTTCTCACATTTAGTGCTTTCTAGCTTGTAGGTAAACCGAAATGTCAGTCTGAGATTCCGGTCTTGGTAATGGAGTGTTTTTGGATGCACCCAATACTCTCGGAATCTCTTCTTGATTTTCCTCCTCCGGAGTATTATGAGAGCAATAATTTTTCTGGACAATATTTTCATTGTGCGATCGCTTCAACAGTCAGTTACAAACTAGTTCGAGAATAGTCGACCGGCTGTTGTATAGTCTGCGCCCTGTTCACCAACCAAACTGTTTAGTCGGCTCGGTGTGCGCACTTTCAGCCCAACCCGACTAAACTATCGGCCGATAAAAAGTCTGCAGTCTGCGGGGGCCCTTAGACCTTTCGAAAAAGATATTAAACATGTGGTCTAGTTAAACTATCTAGACTGTATGTGCTGAACAATTTCAAAAGTTCCATTTTGTCGTCACGGAAAGACGAACGTAGATCAGTTTCTAATAATTATACATAATCTTTCTAGGATACAACAAGAATCCAGATAATGTTGAAACATGTTCATTAAAATTCTTTTTAGATTTATTTTTCTGAAAATCTTGACCAATTCAGTGACAAAGAGCGTTTACATCAACAAATTGGATTTATAGAAAACGATTTCAAGACTAAACCCAATTGGACATAATGTTGGAGCATTTTTGGTCAATAGAACGAGACTCAGACGATGAAAGCTTTAAGAGGACGAGATTCAGTAAACATTTCAAAAACTTGCAGTCAACTTTTGATTTATCTTTTTAAATTAAGTTATTTGAATTTCTCAAATTTTTATTTATTAAACTTATTTCATTTAAAAAAAAAAATTAAGTTTAAGATAAATGTACAAAATGACAAATATATGATATTTCACTTGTCAGGTATATCCTATTTTAGTTTCGTTTATACCCAGAAATTAAAGAAAGAATACCATGCAATTGAGAACGTAATGGAAAAAAAAATTGAATTGCTCAATGGTTAATGATGTTAAAGAGAAGACACAAACCCCTCATATATTAACTTGTATTAAAATCATTGTTTCTAAAAATTAATAATAATTTATTTTTTTTTTTTAAAAACAATTAATGTGCATACTTCGTTCCAAGAATGAGCATCATTTCAAATATAATAATTCAAAAAAAAAGAAGTTCTGAAAAATAATATAAAAGGACAAACTTTCGCAAATTTGTCATTTTATATTATTTGTCGGGATTTATTTTTTTAATTTTGTATTTTGGAATTTCGGGATCTTTTAATTTTGATTTTCGGGATATTGGCTTTTCGGGAATTTCGATTATCGGGATTTTGGGCTTTCAGGATTAGGGTTTTCAGGATTCTGGTCCTCAACCCGGAAGTAACACGTTTAAAATTGGTCTAATTTTGATTTTGACTCCGAATTAGCATTTCAAATATTATTTTTATATTTACATAATTTAATATTTGTAGCCATAAAAATAGTCAATTTTAATACTCGTATAACAAAATTAAACAAGGATTTGAATAATGTTTTCTTTGGTTGTATATTCTTTGCGATTGATTTGGTTTTTTTCTTTTATTTGTATTCGGCGGAATTATGCACTTGTTAAAGATTTTCAAAGTGTTGTTTTGATGCATATGATATTTTATACATGTGTTTGCATCTTTGCATATATGTCCAATTACCTACATACATACAAATGTACGTCCTATTTAATTGATCAACGACGTCATCTATTATTCTTGCATTATTCCGTGTCTATATAGCGTTTTGCTATACATTATGGCAGCACAATTATTTTAACATTTTTTACTATTAAGGTTACAGTTCTGAAGTAATTATGTCTGTCGGTGTTGTATTTTATCCGCTACTACAAATTGTAAAAACTGATAACGTCGAAAAAAAATAAAAAGGACATGATATGCGGTTGCGGTGGCATATGGTAAATACGTCGAAAAAAACCCCCAAAAAGGTCCTTTTCTTCATCGTTTCGTTTACGATATTTTAAAAATCTTTAAACAAATTTTCACCGTCATAAGAACTAAATTTACATATATTAAAAAAACATAAATGGACAAACGAAAATACCGAAATACAGACTAAAACAGGAAATAGAATAAACAACAATGATATAACAATTTTAAATAATATCAAATAAATAAGTACTCCTACATACATTACTAAACAAGTTCGTCATCGGAGTCCTGTTCACAAGGCGAATTTGATTCGTTGTCAATTTGATCACAGAGAACGTCATTAACATTAAGCAGTATTGGTTCACCTACAAACCAAAGGGGTAAATACATAATCGTATCATTTTTTTAAACCCACCCAATATCTTCCGCCCTTATTTTTACAGAATATGATTGTGTTGCATTAGCACACATCGAAATAGCGAAAACGACCAAACATAGGCCAGCGAACGCGTAATGCAAATCAAGTGGCATTATTAAGACGATCTCAGACTACAGATGAACGCGCACAAGCTAATGCATCGCAGCGTGAACGTACTGCACAGAATGGATCTGTTGACCCTGTACCTGTACTTAATCTTGAACGGCGATCACGAAAACGTCGTGCTGTTTTGGATAAATTCTGCGTGTTGCTTTTAATGACAATAGTGAGATTGATTATAGTATGTACGAATACATTGGAATGATGGACGCAATATGTCCACATTGTGATGCGGCTAACTTTCCAGGTGAAACACCCGGAATGTGTTGTGCTAATGGCAAAGTGAGATTGCCAACATTAGAAACTCCACCCGAACCATTGTATTCATTTATTTTTGGTACATCTCAAACGTCGAAGCAGTTTTTGAGTAATATTCAACAATACTTCGGCCCTTCAAATGACTTCTTTTGGTGCTACTAAAATTATTAGAGATAATTTTATGCCGACTTTTAAGGTAAATACCTCAACAGGATTGTCCCATGTTTATATCAATCTGAATCATAAAGTCTTAAAAATTCTGATTCAACATCTACCTAAAATTGCATACATGTTACAGATTCAGGGCCAGATTTATCATCAAGCTGGTTCGTTATTGCCATAGCCCGACGCTGATCATCAAGTTTTGCAAATTTATTTTATTGGTGATGAAAATCGTGAATTGGATCAACGTTGTGCAATAGTTTCAAATACAAGACGAGAAATTATTCGTGAGCTACAAAGGTTTTTCCATCAGCATAACGCATTAGTTCAATTGTTCAAAATTGCTCTTGATCGTATGCCATCTGATAATCAGAATTATAATAGCACCAAATTGAATATTCAACAAAAACATGTATATGACACAATCATGCAAGCCGTTTCCAATAATGCAGGTGGATTATATTTCTTGGATGCACCTGGTGGTACAGGCAAAACTTTCGTGTATCATTGATTTTAGTTTAGCGACTATTCGATCGGAACAGAAAATTGCATTGGCACTTGCATCTTCGGGAATTGCTGCTACATTATTAGAAGGTGGTCGGACCGCACACACTGCATTAAAATTTCTTTTGAATGTACAGGTGATTGAAACTCCAACTTGCAATATTTCGAGAAATTCTGCTATGGCAAAAGTTCTGCGATTAACGTCAATTATTTTATGGGATGAGTGCACATGCACAATAGCGAATAAAAAATCAATAGAAGCATTTAATCGAACAATGCAAGATTTACCCGGTAATCAACAGCTTTTTGGTGGTGCTCCGATATTGCTGTCAGGAGACTTTTGTCAAACATTGCCTGTCATTTCTCGATCAACTCCTGCTGATGAAATAAACGCCTGTTTGAAGTCATAAGTTTTTTGGAAATATGTACGAAAATTGACACTGAGCATTAATATGCGTATTCACCTACATAATGATGCAACTGCCCATGAGTTTTCAAAACAATTGTTAGAAATTGGTGATGGCAAAATACCAATCAAAAAGCAAGATTATAATATCAAACAAACAAAAAATATTGTTTATCCAACTGTTTTAGACACTAACTCATATAGACCCACCATTGTAAGAGTACGCAATTCTTTTTAATTATTTTTAGTTTTTACTCTTTGTTGATAAATATAATATAAACAATACATCATTTGGGTCATTTGGACTTTTAAATATCTAGCAATTTAAAATATGTTTTTGTTCGAATCAATCATTTTTTTATTACTATGCCTTATACGTAGCGAAGCACGTACCGGGCCGCTAGTATCACCATAATTTTTAAGTCCATAATTTTGCAGTTTAAGGTATTGGTTTCTCTTGACTTTACTGTTTGATATGCTAACCAAATTTCAATATTTTCATACAATGGTATGTTCTCTGGCAAAATTATTAAAACGGCAGTGGGAGATGCTTTAACTAGTACTTTTAAATTGCTGACGTGGTAAATTATTCTTGTGTCAGCTTTTTTGTTGCTGCACTGAATAACTATCTCTTCAGCTTTCATGGCAAGTTGATTTTTTACCTCATAGAAAAAACATTTTCATATAAAGTGAGAAGCACATTCTTTTTTCCAAGAACATGACATAACAAGTTATTCTCTTAATCAATTACTAAGAAACGAACTAAACCTTTGAATTTTGGATTTTCAAGGATTTTTGAAACTAAAAGAATCCTGTTCTGAACATAGCAATGCACTTTAATAGAAGGATGTAAATACCTATTAAAACCAGATTTGTGTTAAGCGGCGCGGCGTCTAACTTGCCGAATTTTTTTCTAGCTTTCTTATTATTCTTATTTATGCTAGAAGGTTTCCATTGTATAAGAAAACAAAGAATTTTTCGTCGTTTTATAATATTTGAGTTAGAATCAAAGAAAATATTTCCTTGTGCTTCTTATTGCGCCTTTATATAAAAATAAAATATATGTTAAATTAGTATGTGAATTGTTATGTTTTTATGTTGCAGTCTCATCATCTTTTCAATTTACTTCTGCATCAGCCCATAATTTTTTGATTAGAAAATTTTATTTAACAACCATGGGAACCACACAAAACCCTCACAATTCATTCTCATGATCGATCAAATATGTCAAATTCGAATGTCATCTTTTTGTTTCTATCTACAGAAACAGATAAATTAAACCTTTATTTCTTATTTCAAAATAAAAATTATCTTGTTTCCCACAAAATTCAAAATAAAAACAGCATCTCAAGGACCTACAAACTTACTGCATATGAAAATATCACCAATTAACTGTATGACAAAAGGCAAAGTATCTCTTGCAATGCATTATAATCATCTGCCAATAAGATTCATATCTTCTATATTCTATCATAACATATGGCAAGGAATTTAATAAAATTTAATTGTGTAAATATACCAATTGCTTATCAACTATTGGCGATCTTTGACTGTGCGTGAGGAATATATCAAGGACAATTTTAACAAAAGGATCAATTATACGGGTAGAGCGAGTTCGAGTTCGAGTTGATGGTAGGTAAATTTATATTCAACAAAATATTGAGCAGATTAATGTTTCAGGCAAATTTTTGACAGTCGTGTGTATTTGTTTACATATCGGATAAAAATGGTCAGCAGTATAAATCCCGTTTCTGTACATATGATAAAGAGGGGATGATGGGCATAATGACATTGATATGGGGTTGTTGAGATTTTGAAAATAGGTATAAGGTAATGATGATGAATAACAACAAAACAGCGTGAGGGTGGAAAGAAAATTTTGTAAATTCTTGACAAAAGGTAAGGCAAGCGTTATGTTAATTACAGAACAAACAAAATCCCTGCTAAGAAACTTATACTTCGTTAACTAAAGATTAAATGATTAAACCATTGAGATAAGATAAGAGAATATTTATCCGTCATCAGTGAGGGTTGAAATATCTACGAAACAACTATGCAGAAAAACGAAATTTTAATTTGAAATCATTTGAATTTTCGAAGTATTAGAGAACTAGCTCATTTCCGTAAGCTTCGTAGATTGTTGCTAAAAATCCCAATTTATAATATTTCTAAAGAAGGTTAATGGAACTGCCAAAGAATTGAGGTATTGTATCGTTCTTTTAGTGACAAAGAACTACCTGTCTTGAAAACAAACATTTGGTTAATCATTTTTGCTCTATGGCCTTAACGACTGCCTTTTATAAATGGTAACTTGCTTCCAATTTTTCTCCATTATTTCTTCAACATTATAAAGAATATTCGTTTCTAAATGATCAACCGTTGCTGTTTTTTCTTAGCAAAGGTCTAGAGATTTTGCAAACTCTTATATAAAGTAGTCAAAATGTGTTAAATGACACGAACGTGGTAAACAATTCACAGGTTAATTTGGTCATCAAATTTGTTGGCGCAACAAATGATGTGCGCTCTATGGCATATTGCACCGTTGTGCGTTCGAATTGATTTGTCTGTAGTCTTAACTAGTCACTGTAACATTTTCACCACTTTCGAATTTAAAGTCAAACTGGCCGAACTACTTTAGCTTTGAACCTGCATACCAAACAGAATGTAATGAATTCATAATTGTAAATGACTGTCATAATTTTGCTCAATGGAAACAATTCCGCTTGCTTACATTTCGGTTGAACCAGAAATGAGCCTTATCGCTGAAAGGGATTTAACGATAAAAAGTGCTCTATGTATAAATTTGGCAAACAGAGCGCTCCGTCCTGTTGACCACGCCTCGTCTACATACATATCTTCCAATTCGGGAAATACAAAGTTCGTTATCACACCATTCACAGTAACTGCCTGACCGGCCTCATTTTAGAGAAAAATATGGCCCAATGAAGCCGCCAGCCCAGAAATCGTACCAAATAGTCACTCTTTTTGGGTGCATTGGTTTTTCGACAAACACTTTTGGATTATTATTCGCCCAAATGCGGCAGTTCTGGTTATTGACGAATCATCTGAGATGAAAATATATGCCTCATTACTGAAGATGATTTCCTTCGAAAATTGATCATCCACTGTTGGCATTTCTTACCACCATTCCGCCCATTGACGACGCTTGAAATGGTCAAGAGGCTTTAGTTCTTGAGTAAATTGCACATTGTAAGCGGGTAAATGCAAGTCTATATGCATAATGTTCATCAACAATGAGTGTGAGAGGTGCAATTGTTGGGTAGGACGAAGAGTTGAGGTAGACGGCTCTTCAGTCTCACTATCGGAAACAGCAGCAATATTTTCTGCAGTACGAGCTGTACGAGTATGCACTGGGTTTTTCACATCAAATTTTTGCTCAAATTTTTGCACGAATTTTTAAATTGTGCATGTGCACATACGCAAACGATTAAATTGACCGAAAAAATCACCAAGTGTACGATATGATGGATTATAATTTGAACACCCATTTTCATATAATAAGCCTGAATAACTTTAAGGCGCTGCTTGATTGCGTATCTTTCCTTACTTCAAATTGAGTTATTCTGAAATTGAGAAATGTCAAATGAAAACTTGACTTTAGGTGTGGTTCTTATTCAACATCCAGCCTATATAAAGGGTTTGAGGTGTATCGCGTAGTAATAAAACAATGACAAGAAATTAAGTTATTACAAAATATGATTTATTAAAAAACTTAGATCTATAGTTTAATTGAAATTTAAAAGGTAATTTTTAAGGATGATACGCGGGCGAACAACAAATAAGAAGTGGTCGTTTTTTAATTTAAGCTTCTAGGATAAGTATATGTAGTATTTCCTTATAAAGGGTGTCCCAAAATTAACGCATGATTTGAATTAAATAGAAAACGCCGTTTTTAGTCTTTTGATAGTTATATTTTTATTGACTCGTAAAGTACATAGGATAGGGTTATGTATGGAATAGCACATCGGACAAATGGCCTCCACGGCTTTGCATGCACATGCGCACTCTTTTGTTGAAATTTTCCATGACCATTCTGCATAAATGTGGCTGAATTTCGTTGATGCAGCGTTGAATCTCCTCCTTTAATGCACGGGTGGTTGTGGGCTTGTTGACATAGACTTGTGATTTCAAATAACCCCATAAAAAGAAGTCTAATGGTGTTAAATCACACGATCTAGGAGGCCAATTTTGATCACCGAAACGAGAGAGTACACGACCTGGAAATGTCTCATGCAGTAATTGAATTGTTTCACGGGCTTTATGACATGTGGCACCGTCTTGTTGAAACCACATATTGGACACATCAATATCATCCAATTTTGGCAGAAAGAACTGTGTAATCATGTCGCGATATCGAGCACCAGTAACAGTCACTGCTTGACCAGCATCATTTTCAAAAAAATATGGCCCAATTATGCCTCCAGCCCAAAATCCACACCATACAGTCACGCGTTGTGGATGCATTTGTTTTTCGACAATCACATGTGGGTTCTCCGAACCCCAAATGCGGCAATTTTGGCGATTGACAAAGCCATCAAGATGAAAATGTGCTTCATCGCTTAGGATGATTTTGCTCGAAAAATCAGCCGCCAAGCTTTCACTATTTTTGAAATATTCTTTAATAATGAAGACACGTTGTTCTATCGTGTAACGCTCCATTTTTAATAACCCTATACTGTTAGGGTGTAATGTTGATCGGTGATTTCAATGCCAGAATTGGGCTTTTTCAAAATTCAAACATCGAAGAATTGAATACCCAAACGGATTTACTCTCAACTAGAAACTCTAAAGATGAAACACAAAATATGCTAATTGAATTACTTGAAAGTTTCGGTTATTGGGTTTTGAATGGTGTATCGAGAAGTGATGTTTGTGGTGAATTGACCTTTGTAGGTGGGCAGGGAAGTTCAGTTATCGATCTGTGTGCAGTGAATGGTGATTGGCTTCAAGCTGTAAATGATTTTGAAGTATTATTAGCAAATTTCACTTCTCATTTACCAATTCTGGTGAATGCAAACTTCTTGTATGAAACACGTTGCCCAAGCGTAGAAAAAATTCCTAGACTTAAATGGAAACCTCAGGAGGGAGAGAGATTCCGAGAAAGATTAAACCTTCACGTTGGATCGTGGCCACCCCCAAGCCCCTCGGCAATTGACCAATTAGGAGAACAAATAAGCGAAATTGTTAGATCATCTGCTTCCCGTATTTGTAGTCACAAGCAGCTGCAACCCAGAAATAAATGGTTTGATTCCGAATGTATGAGGCTCAGAAAAAAATCTTTCGCTTTCCTTAAGTTATTTAGAAGATTTAATTCAGACCACTTTAAGTCTGCATATCTGGAAGCAAACAAAATATACAAACAGGTCTGCGAGGCTAAAAAGTTAAATTACACACTAAATTTAGCGACCAGTTTAGAAAGGTGTAAAGATTCAAAAAAAATTTGGTATAATGTACGAGAGTTGGGTGGAAGCAATCGTACGTCTTCAAGTATATTGCAAGCTGAAGTTCTGGCATCCCATTTCCGATCCTTGTTGACATGTCAAGATGACTTGCACTCGTTTCATTATGCTTGCCCAGACACAGCCGTTGATTTGCTTGATTCTGTTATAGTCCTAGATGAACTGGATCATGCTCTTTTTAATATGAAGAACAATAAGTC
The DNA here is from genome assembly GCA_920104205.1 of Eupeodes latifasciatus. NCBI lineage: Eukaryota > Metazoa > Arthropoda > Insecta > Diptera > Syrphidae > Eupeodes > Eupeodes latifasciatus. The sequence continues at coordinate 394,640,858 of OV049924.1, forward strand.
CCCAGGAATTGATGGCATTCCCGCTGAATTTCTTAAAAACTCATCTTTAGAATACAAGCAATATCTTCTTTCTTTTTATAACAACTTGTACGATTCTGCTTGCGTTCCCACGAGTTTTAATAAAGCTGTTATATTTTCAATATTCAAGAAAGGGGATCCTAGCTTACCTGAGAATTATAGAGGTATTTCAATATTAAATTCCATTAGAAAAGTATTTGCTAGAATCCTATACAAAAGACTTATCAGTTGGGTAGAATCAAACAATCGTTTAAGTATGTTTCAAGCTGGTTTTCGTCAGGGCTTTTCAACAGTTGACCATATTTTTGCTTTATCGAGTATTGCTAACAAATTTATCCAAAAGAAAAAGAAGATGTATGCTTGCTTTATCGACTTAAAAGCTGCATTTGATACCGTCAATCGACAAGCTCTCATTTACAAAATGTCCTCACTCGGTATATCTAGAAAATTTCTAAATATCTACGAAAGTTCAAAGAGATTTCAAATTGGTTTCAAACGACTGCAGGTCTTCCCCAGGGGTGTATCCTCAGCCCAATCTTGTTTGCCCTTTACATTGATGATATTTCAGATAATTTACCCGGTGGAGTGTGTTTTTCTGATATTCGTATAAAAGTACTTCTTTACGCGGATGACTTGGTTATGCTAGCGGATAACCCATCTTCTCTCCAGCTACAAATCAATAGGGTCCAAACGTACTGCAATATCTGGGACCTTAAAATAAACTCAGAGAAAACAAAGATAATGGTGTTTGAGGCACGGAGTTGTAGAAGATTGAGAGAAGAAAGGTGGTTCCTTAACAACCAACCTATTGAAATAGTACAGGAATTCAAATATCTGGGAGTGTTGATGTCTGCTAACGGTAGCTTCAATAAACATGTTCAGCGTAAGAGTAGAGAAGCTAAAGTAGCTCTTAACATGATGTGGCCATCTTTCTTCTCAAACCAAAACATAGACTTAGGATCTAAATACCGAGTTTTCGAAGCAACCATTAACACCTGCTTGTCTTACGGTATTCAAGTTTTTGGTCAAACCTATTTTGAAGAATTTGAGTTGATACAACGCTTTTTTTTTCAAAAGATTATTTCGGTTACCAAATTCGACTCCGACCTATGCAATTCATGTAGAATCTGGAATTGCGCCGATGTACGTTAAAAATTTAAAATTGCATGCAGATTTTCTAACAAGAGTAATGAATAAACCAAGTTCGAATCTTCATACATCTATCATGAAGGTTCTTTTGCGAACAAAAGCATCGCCTTTTAAGGAATGGACTCAACTTGCCCGGTTGCATAATGTTTCTCTTGAACTGTCTGAGTTTAACATAGATAATTGGCAAGATATCTTTTCCAATGTTATCGCAAAAGTTGATGAAAATATATATCTTCAACATCTAAATAGAGCATCATCATCGTTAACAAGAGAAATTTATAGAAATTTAAGCCACTCCTTAAATACTAATGTGACAAATTATTTCAATAATAGACTTTCTGCGAGAGCTATAGGTACAATTTTTAGAGCAAGGGTTGAAATATTGAACTTGAATTATATTCCGCATCGATCAGATCTACCTCTCCTTTGCAATTATTGTAACAGAAATGAGCGTGACGATATTTACCACTTTATAGCTATTTGTCCGATGCTACAAGAAATTCGAAGGCTCTATTTTCAACATAGTGTTCTCTCTAGAGAACAAATGTTTGGTGTAATGAATGGATCCGTTGGGTGGACAAATCTCTTCATGTTCTGTGACCATGCCTTAAATTATCGAAGAAGCTTTTCAACCTTTTAATTCTTTTTTTTTTAATTTTGTTTTTTTTTTTTCTAAAAGTACTAATTTACAAAACTCTAAAACATTTTATAATATGATTTAAAAAAAAACTTTAAATAGAACGCAAAAATTAATAGTTATCAAAAGAACTTTTATCTATTTTTTTTTTCACGTGAGCGAATGTAAAACAACAAATTATATTTTTTTTTATTTATTTAAGAATTGTAATAAAAACCTACCAAATATTTATTTTATAATTTTATTAAAGCAAATGTTATTTTCTGGCAGACGGCAATCTTGCCATGTTCATAATTATTTTAATTTTCAAATTGTAAACAAATGTTTTTAATGAAATAAAGAAATAATAATAATAATAATAATAATAATACTGTTAGCTGTCAAATTGCTTTTTTTCAGGGTTGCCAACACTTCACTGCACAAATGGCGGCAAATTCAAATCTGGCGTTAATTTTGGGACACCCTTTATATTTCAATTTGACGTTTGGGACGAGATTCGTTCCCAATTTAAAATTATTGTTGTAAGGGGTCGCCACAGGCCCAAAATCCATACCAAACTTTTTGAGGATGCATTATCACCTGGTGAACCCGCGTGGGTTGGTGGCTGGTGTCGTCACATTTACGGCAATTTTGCTTGTTAACATAGCCATTCATCCAAAAATAGGCCTCGTCACTAAAGATGATTTTTCGGCCAAAATTGGGGTCCTCTTCCAAACGATTCGAACAAACGGCATTGTCTATGGTCATGAACTTTGAGCTCCTGGGTAAGTTGGGTCTTATACGGGTGTAGGCCCAAGTCCCGACGCAAAATTCGCCAAGTTGAAGTCTGCGAAAGGCTGGCCAAACGTTGAAGAGTCGACTGTGAAGGCCACCACGTCTACCGTTAAATGGACGCAATGAGTTTCATCATTTGAACGTGCTGTTCAATCGTAACTTGCCGCATGATGATCTGGCATAAACAGCTGAATAATTAAACAAACGATTTGACAGATGTCACCAAAACAAAATGGCCGCCACGGGGCGCTAAAATCTACCGGCGGCGTTAATTTAAAAACCCTTTGTTTAGAATGTAGTTAAACATATTTTAATTAAATACCTACCTTAGAAAATCCAATTTTGAACAATTTTTAATATTCAGTTTAAAGTTTCAAGCTCTCCTCAATAATCCACATCAATATACCATATATCTTATCTATATGTAACTCATCGATTAAGGCTAATATTTTCCAATGTCCATTTAGCCCATAATAGCTTTTTATATATGTCTATGCATAACTACTTATCTAAATTATTTTCTTGGAAATCCACCCTTACGCGCCTTAACGTTAGAATATAATCTAAATCACTTAACATAGAATTATTGTCATCGCACAATCATTACCCAAAAACTGATAACAACCAAATATTCCCATCAATTCCATCCAATTAAGATAAATTTATATGTACAACTCCCTTTGAAGTGATTTTCGAAATTCCCTTTGGCGTAATCGCTTTACAAAACGAGAGCATTAGGACCGGTAAATCAAGATCCACACAAAATACGAGTAAGTTTAGAGCTCGAATTGAAGAAGGGTGGGAGTAATAAATAAACCTAACAACCCTTAAATCAACGTAGCACACAATTCAATTTCGAATCTTATTGTCGAAACTGCGACGCACGGCGACGACGACGAAGAACGACGACTTTAAGTCCTCTTCCCCATAAGAGGAGGGAAAAAAAGTAAATAAATAATTCTCAGAACAAAGAGCCAAAAGATAAAATCTTTCAAATCCGATAAAGGCAATTAAGAGTTCAGTTATTTAAATTGGATGACTTTTTATTCGACGAGAGTCGAAAAGTCAGATATTTTATGATTTTTTTGTATTCCGTAAAAAGGACGAAGGTATTAAGGAAAATGTATAAACAAAATCCAATCAAAGGAATAAGAAGAACGTGTGCTCATTGTTATAAATGCGTACCTACCTTCCCGAAAAACAAAGCAGACATCTTAGCGCCAAAATGTTTTTGAAAAAAGAAAAAACACTCAAGGTGTGCGGTTCACCCTCACTCTCTCAGTGTACCCCGTACGCGTACCTAACCTGAAACATTTTTCAAAAACAATTTCGTTTACAATTACCTTCTAAGTGGCTACATAAGCAATGACAAACGGCAAATTTAAGTGCTATATAGGCGCAGTAAATGTCCTGTGGTTTATGAACATTGTGTTTCCTTATATAGGAAAGTCCTCAAGGAAAACATCTGTCGGACTTCAGATGGCACAGTGGGTGTTTTTGTTGGCAGAAAATAGTTTTACGATACCCACTTGAATCTTTAATTATGTTGTTTGTTTGTGATTTTTGTAAGGGTTTAGAAAATATGAGTAATAAACAAATGGATCCTTGTCGTTCCATCAGACAAGCAGGAAATATTGTGGCAATATTTGGAGATTTCAAATTCTATATTAATTGATGATATCTACTTCAAGTATCATACCACTTAATTCATCTACTTCCCCCTCAATTGAAATAGGTTAAATGTACTATGCTGAAAAGGGTTTTATTTATCATAACATATTTCACTATTTTATGTATGTATTTTAATTCTGTTGAAAGTAATACAATTTTATTATATTTCTTTTTCTCAAGATATTGAAAGTTTATTGATTTGTATTTAGACTCTTCTTGACGTTTAAAACTTAATTTCAAACGCTTCTGTTTAGTTATTAATAAGCATGGAATAGCGATTACTCTTCGCTTTTTCTTATTCCATAGACTAAGAACAAGCTGTCACTAAACAAAAACAAAATGTCTGGCAAATGCCTTTAACTAAGCTAAACCACGGAAGAAGGCGATTTAGAGGAAGAATACCAGTAAGGAGTCCCCTAGATAGTATTGTAATCGGTCCAATTTGTCCAATTGAACATTTTGACAAATCTCGACGTTTCAAGTTCCCTAGAATATAAATCAAAGATTTTAAGAGAGATGTCTGAACGTTCGTGTACGTTATGGTTTACATAATCGTCTAACTACGCAATTGGCAAAATTTTGAAGAAATTTGAAGGCACTGGATTCCCAAGCAACAATTTGTAACCTCAGTAGCAAAATTACCGCGGTTATTAATTTTACCTGGAATAACCTTGGTTTTAAAATGGTTTGAAATAGGTAATCTTTTAACTGCGGGAAATTTTCGGAAAAAACAAACCCTGAAATAAACCCAAAGTTAGTTTCAGGTAATTTTGCATCCTTTTTTTTAGGTATTTTGATAACCCAGGTTTAAAATTGGCTTTAAAAAATCCTATTTGAAACCTGGGTCATAAATCAGGTTTATATTTACCAATTATTTACTTTTTTTCAATTTTCTGGTTAATTTATTACCAGTTCTAGCTATCAAGTTCAAAACCAGCTTTAAAATAACTGATTTTTTAAGTTAAAAAACACTTTTGAATTTGGTAATTATTTTATCGGCTATAATCTTACCAGTTTTACTAAAAATGTAAAACTAGTTATAGAAAAACTTATTTTATTGGTAGTTAAGTCAAATTCGTTTTTAAATAATTTGTTTTATTGGTTTTTATTTTTTACTAATTTTATTTGAATTGTAAATTTGGTTTAAAAAAAGCTTAATTTTGAGTTGAAATATAACCTTTTTTTAGTAAAAGTTGAAAAATTACTATTTTTACTCCATATTATCTATATTTGGTCTAAATATTACCTATTTAGAGCCTCAGTAATAGTCTAACTCATTTGTATTCTCTGCACAACCAAACTCACTCAACCACACAAACTATTTTCCAATCAGTATCAGACTATGTTTTCGTCAGTTGGTTTTTGTTAAGCGTGGCGTGAAGTCGTAAAGTTTGCTAAGTGCTAATAAGTGAGTTGTGAAAAAAGGATTGTTTATAAAAGAAGTCTAATTCCCTCACGCTATAACTATCTCAATTCATCCCGTTTATTTTTTATTTATGCCGTTAAATTATGGAATTCTTTACCAATAAGTATAAGATCTATCGCTACTGCCACTCGCTTCAAAAGTGCCATCTTTCTTCACTTCACTTCAACTTAATCTCAAAGCTACTCTTTCTTTTCTTTTTTCTCATTTATAAACTCTTCTTCTTCTTTTCAAACTCTTTTCCTACTGCTTTATTTCCTTTTTCTTCATTTTTAAAATCTCACACTTCTTTGCTTCTATCTCTAAAATAAAAACTCAGAATTTTGTAAATTTAAATTTAGTTCTAAGTTAGTGAATTTAAATTGAATACATAAATAACTAAATTAGTTCCTCTTTATCTTATCTCTCTACAAAAGATATTAATCTTAATGTACAAATGTTAATAATATGTATACAATAAATTGAATTGAATTGAAATTGAAGCTGGAGTTAACAGGATTATTGTGTCCAAAAGGATATTTGGTAAGTCATTTTGGAATATATTAAATTTAATTATTTTTATTGGATGAAACGTTATTTTGGGTAATTTTTATCCCTATTTCACCTTTTCTTATAAAGTATAGGTACAAAAAATCTCTTCTTTTTAACTCTCTAGTAAAAAATAAGTAAACGAATTACATCTTTTTTACTTCCTCATAAAAAACAAGTAGGTACAAATATTACTACCATTTTTCCTGGACGCCAACAATGACTCGAACTATCGGACGACTGGCAGAAAATAGCGAGCAAAATCATTTTTGATAAGTAAGTACTTTCGATTTATTAATTTAATTTAAATTTTCTAAAACCTGAAAAGCTTAAATACTTGTCGTCTCAATTCAAAACTATGCAGTTTCCAGAAGTACTTAGCAGCAGATGTCATAGCCCAAAAGTATATAACTCTTATCATTCCATACAAAATGTTATTATTTTTGTTTAATGTTTCAATTTAAAAATAAGTTGTAAAATATTTCTTATTGAACATTTCAGATTCCAACACTTCTCAACAGCAAATTGCATTACAAACAATTCAAAATGTGCGGGCTAAACAAAGGGCAAGTCCAGTCCCTCGAAATGTTGCTGGGACATTAAAAATGGAAAATAAGCAACTCCTCGAAAATTTAATGGCTAAGACGGAGATTAGCTGGAACCTTATTAACAAGAAACTGTTCCTTGGAGTTGCGAGGACGGATACAGCTGAAATTCCCGACAGCTTGTTGCTTATCAAAGATCAAGCCCAGGTGGATATTAGCTGGAAGCAAAAATTTGGGCTGATCCAGTTTTTAAGCAAGCCTTGGTATGCGTAAATTCTTTTGTATTTTTAGTAATGTATTTTTTATAATGTTTCTTGCTAATGTATTTTTACTAATGTATTTTTACTAATATTATTTTTCTCTATGTGTTATATTATAACTAAAATTTTCGTTTCGTTCTGTTTTTCTTTTAAATAGATTCGAAAACTCAGCACATTTGGAGGAGTAAGCGTGAATAAAACTGTTCGCACAATGTCCAGGTGCATGTCTGAAGACACTTTGCTCCTCGAATACTCGTGGTTCGGGACGGTCACCAAAAAACGGTTAGATGTGTTTAAGCAAATTTTTGGAGTGATGGTGGAGGCGGTCAGGAAGAGGTTCCCTAACGTTAGCGATGCGGAGGGATCCGCATACATAAAACGTACTTGAAACAGGACCGTTTCAGGCTAGGATAAATGTAAGTTAATTTTACCCACATTTCTTTTTATATAGTAATATTTATATATTTATGTAGCTATAATAAACTAAAAAATAGAATATTGCTTTTATTTTTTTTTCTAATAAATTTGTGTATTTTTTTGCAGCGACGGAGCAGCAACCGATTAAATTCTTTGTATTAGTCTTAAGTTATATTAATACACATATACTTAAGTATGCATTAGTTTTAAGTTCATAAAGTAGTTAAATGTTTAGTTTAAACATGAATAAAAAAACATGTAAAAAGTAATTTCTTAACCTCTTTTTATTTAAAAGGAATTTTATTTTCAGGAAAGTTATAAATAGTTATAAAATAACTGATTTCGGAATTATACTGGGTTTTTTGGTAACCTAATTCTAACCGACGAAAAATAATGGTTTTTAAGTAACCTAATTACAACGTTCAAACCAGGTATTAAAAAAACCGATTTGTAGGTTTCCTTACTACCTGTAATAACTGGTAAATAAAATACGTCACCATAACGCTTCAAAATAACGTCAACGAAACGTAAGATATTAACCGTTTCTTATAGGTTACATTTAATCTCCAATAAGCAGTTATTATTTTACCGTTTAAAGCTGGAATTTTGTTACCACACAAAAACCCAGGTTTAGAATAAGTTATTATTTAACTCTTTAAAATCGGTTTTTTGTTACCAAGAAAAAACCCAGGTTCAAAAGTTACTGACCATTTCGCGTAATGGTAATGGTTCTGGAACGTTTCCAGCCGTGATTTTTACCGATTTCATTACTTTTCGGTAAATAGCCTCGGGTTATAAATCGGTTTGTAAGCCGATTTTTTACCAAAAATTGTTGCTTGGGTTGGTTTCGTTTCGCTCGTACCACTGAAAATATCGCTGCTTGGATCTGCCCCTACATCCATATAATTCCAGCTTTCACTGCAATTGAAGCCAGTTGACCATTCACAAAGTCGTAGAAGATACGTCGAATGGGTGCTTGAAAAACAAGCGGTGGACTGCGATTTTCGACGAAACAAATTTCTCATTCGGTGATAATGTTAATATTTTGGGAATCCTCAAGTAATTGAAGAGAGGCCATTACATCCACAAAAAGTCAGTGTTTGGCACGATCTTCCGATAATTACTTAGCATCGCCGCCTAGCCTGAGAGCGCCACGATCTCGTATTGGCAGGCCGCCGATTGAATGTACACGAGATAGCTGAGACAGTAGGCAATTAGGCATTTCAAAAGAACGCGTAGGTCATATCCTATATGAAATTTAAGGTATGGGAACGCTGTCGACGAGATAGGTTCCGCGTGCAATAATAAGACCACTTCACTTGACACTGTTTAAGCGCGATCCGAAGGAGTTTCTACATCATTTTGTGACATTCAACGAAACATAGATCCTCTAGTACACGCCACAGACCAAGGAACAGTAGAAACAATGGACTTCACCCGTCAGACATGCTCCGGAGAAGTCGAAGATTGCAATATCGGCCGGAAAGGTAATGGCCACTGTTTTCTGGGATTCACAAGGAGTGATCTACAACGACTACTTGGAGAGAGACAAAACGATCACAGGGCTGTAGTATGTCAAATTATTAGCCCGATTCGACCCCGAATTGCAGAAACAACGGCCGCATTTGGCAAAGAAAAAAGTTCTCCTCCACTATGACAACACGCACCGGCTCACACCTTCAAAAAATTGGTCAAATTGGTCGAATTGGTCTACGAACTGCTGCCCCATCCACCGTATTCTCCAGATTTGGCCCCGTGCGAATTCTTTTTATTTCCAGACTTGAAAAAGTCACTCGCCGGGCAGAAATTTGCGTCGAATTAGGAGGTAATTGCCACCGCGGAGGCCTACTTTGCGGACCTTGAGGAAATTTAAGAAATTGGAGCATCGCTTTGTCAAGTGTGAGGAGTTAAAGGGCGACTATGTTCAAAAATAAATGGAAACTTTTTCTAAATGTTGGTTTTTCTTTTGTAAGCGAAGTATTTGTCGGACCGCCTTCGTATTGCTTGTATAATTCAATCAGTAATTTAGTTTTAACGCTTTGAATCGAACAAGCAGACATAACATCGAGAACTTCTTTATCATCCTGAAGTCTTGAATCGAAAAAAAAGTCGACTACAACAAAAATTAATTTTATAATTGAAATTTGAATTTTTAGTGGGGACTTAAACCCCGTTTATTTCGTTTAATTTAAGCTATAGGTATAACTTAACAACGAACTTAAATGGAAACTTATAACTAGTGGGTCAAAAGGAGTTAGGTGCTGATGTTGAAATCAAATGAATTTAGATTCGAGTTGACCAACCGAAGCCTCTGAGTCAGAGTTTCGTTAAGGCCATAGGAGGTGTGCAGTATTGGTAAGAAGAAGAGCCGAGGGTTTCTCAGGTTACGGGTGTGCAAGTGTTACAAGAAATCGAGTTAAGTTATAGAGAGAGGAGCAGTCAACTGAACCAGAGAAGCCTATGTTTAAAAAAGCAGTTTCTCTACGTTCCTGTACTGAGTTGAAAGATGGAGGCAATCACAATAAGGGTGTAGGATCAAAGGATTTTACTAAGGAAGGTATTGAAGTGCAAAACGAAGAAATCTTCGTTGGATGCTTTTTATTCTTGATGAGGAGGCCAAACCTGTGACGTATATTCAATTAGAGGTCGGACAAACGTCATGTAAAGCGATCAGGTCAAGAAAGGGTTATAAAATTTGTTATACCATCTTTCAACAAAACGTAATGCAGAGTTGGCCTTATGAATAATTTCGTCAATGTGAAGTAGAAATGTCAGTTCACGTTCAAATAAAAGTTCGAAATCCCTTATGTTTTCTAATATATGTATGGGATGATTAGGAAGAATGACGGGGAGCTGTTTTAATGCGTTTTCTGGCATTTGCTTTGAACTCTTTGATACACCAGGTTAAAGAATTGTCGAGATCTTTTGGGAGGAGTGATATGTCTTCATGAACTGCATTGATTTTGATAAACTTCGTATCATCATCGTAATGGGATGTTTGACGATCCTTAATGACCAATTTAATGTCGTTAATTGTAAGGATTAAGAGGAGGGTGCCTAAATGACTACCTTGGGGGACACAAGAATTGGCTCGAATAGGATCGGATCGTGCGGATCTAAATCGGACGTGACTGATAAGGTATCTGGGTCAAGCATTAGATTTGATGTGTCATAATATAAGTTCCTAATTCGATAAACTTAGGGACCTCGAAAGTAATGGTTTACTTTTCAATCTTACATTACCCGATGATTATTAACATAATCGACCGAAGTAAGCACAATGTAAAATTGTTAAACAATTGGCAAATAATGGAAGCGGTACAGTCGGAAATATTATCAAAAGAAAATTAACTTTTGATAAAAATTACGGTCACTACCTCCAGAAAGTAGGGAATTTCAATAAGCTTGTGTATATTTTGTAAAATCAACTATTAGGAACATAATTGCTGTTAATTTTAAATATCCACATGATAAAAAGACCCAAAAACTTTCACCCGTAGCATGAGGGTTTGTGCGTAGGACTGCCATACCAGATGTCTTTTGAATCAATCCCTGGCTGCGCCATCTTGCGAGGAATTGACAATTCCTCCAAAAAAAAAAGCTTGTCATAAAAAGTGCCTTCTTAAATTAGCCGTTCGGATTCGGCTTAAAACTCTATCGGTACTCTCCATCTCAGTCACTATAGGCCGTAGTTCTCAAAGGACTGTTGTGACACCTTTATTTATTTACTTTTCAGCTGATTCATAAATAAAAAGCTTTAGAAATGTTAAAATAATGTCAAAATTACAGATATCTTTATACCTCTATCCTATATGATATAAACTTCATCTCTAAAGACCACAACGTCCTTAATTAAATAGTTTGCTTTATTTAGTTAAACTTCATATTCGTATAAGTAAAGAAAGAGTTAATTTCCCTGTTTGTTGAAAAGGACACTGAGAAGAAATCATTTTGTCACATTTTACAGTTTAAAATCCAGTACTTAACAAAAAATTATTCTCAATCACAAAATTATAATTCAGGTTTCAAATCCATTTTATAATTGGCAGAGTCTTACACTTTTTTGACATTTTTTTAAAAAAAGTCGGGGCATAACTTTCGACGAAAGTTTAAAGTTGACAGTTACTTCCTGGTCCCAAGGCATGCTTAATTTTACACCTAGACCCAACTCGATATCCTCTAGCTTCTTTTTAAATGAAGACATGCCTCATCTTATACAATGCCATTGGGATTAATTATTTTGGTATGACCTAGCGAGATTCTCCAAAGTTACATAATGTCGAACTTTCACGTTACTTCAGCTGTCAGCTACTTTTAAATTAAAAACAAAAAAGAACCTTTTCACAAGAAGTTCAGTTAACAGCCTGAAGTCAATTTTTCTATACAAAGCATCAATATGTCTCTTCAAGCGCATTTCTTCAATGGAACGAACTTTGCCGGAGTCAGAATCTCAGTCTAAGTCTATGTTTATTTAATGACTCACTTATGCCGCTCTAGCAATAACTTTTCTACACATTGACTTCATCAGTCGAGAATAAAAATGCACCAAAGAGTCTTTAGTACCATCACAATAAAGCCAAGCTAAACAAAGTCCCCAATTGAATCAAACATGAGGACCGCGTAGTTGGAGGTCATTAGAGCCTCACACGGCAAATCACCGTCATCACCATCATCATCGTCGTCGGTCGTCATCATCATCATCAATGGAATAGAACAACACACCAGTTCTGTTCTGTTCGGGCAATCATCAAAGTGCCTTCTCGCTGTTGCCGTTGGTTGTCGCAAACAATGACGATGACGACGTCGACAACAACGACACAATATACCTCTGGCGGTGGCGTTCGTTGTTCCGCTGGCTGGCAGAGGGCTTGCTGGCTGATGATGGCTAGTTGGATCGCGGACAAAACTTTGGATTGTATATTTGCAGTCTCGAAACAAAACTGTGGATTCAATTGTCTCCATCACCAAGGGAAACGGGAACTACAAACTACAACTCACCGGCATTCACGACAACAACGCAGACGCCGACGGATGGCAGGCAGCCTATTCGTTTACCTTCCTACGAAAATCACAGTGAAATGTGTAAGTGAGCTCAAGGCGGTGCGGTGTGTCGCGCAGTTCGATGCAGTCGTAGCGTCGCGTCGCGTTGTGGTTGCGGTCGCGCAGAAGAATAAGTTTATCGTCTTGGCCGTCACATTAAGTGTCATTTTGAATCTGCTAATTGACATAACAAATATCCCAACATTCAGGAGTCAAAGAATTGTCATTGTGTGCACTTTTTCGGGTTCGTGGATCTCGAGTTCTGTCTCAAGCATCCAGCAAGCAGTAGGTAGTCCCAGCTCCCAGTCCCAGTCAGCCGATACCGAAGCCACAGAAAAGTCAAATACAAAATATAACAAACGGTGGTGGCTGCGCCCGCGCCCGCCATCCACTGCGCCATTGCTATTGCCAGTTGGAGTCGCGCGAAATCTAAGAGTGGCATAAAATGCCACTAATGACAGTTGGACTCTCTGTCTATGCGGAGCGCTCGGATTTGGATTCGGATTGAGTTAGCACGGTCTGCACTTCATTATTTGCATGGTGATGCAACATACAGCGAATCAATATGAGTAATGAAGTGCTTCTGCTTCTTCTGCTGCTGCATAGTGAACATAGATGGCACCTTCGCGCCATATGATGGTGACAGAAGACGACTCATCTCAAGAACCCGTGACTTTAGTTCAATGTGATGATGATGATGTGATGACTGACAATCTCATATAAGTACCAATTCTCATTCTCACTCCTTCGGTTTGGTGGACTGGCCGGTTACTGAAGTGGGGTACGGTGGCAGTGGTGGCGTTGGAGCGGCGAGGTGGTGTGTGATGGCGGTACTGATGGTGCTAGTGATGGCTGGTGATATTCGAATCAAATTTATTGGCGTCTGCTAATCTGCGCTGTTCGCTTAATTGCTTTTAACGGATTCTGTTGGTTTAAGAAGCGCTTCTGATGACTTTATTTTTTTGTCTGTTTGCATTGCGACTCTCGAGGAGCCATCAGCAGAAGCTGTTAGCTTTGAGCTATAGAATCCACATACATTCAGAGCGATCTGCGTATCATTTTTATTTGATTTTTGAGTATATTTGGTTTGGTTTAGTCTTTTTTTTATTTTTGTCTTCAGTTTTCGAAAAGCAAAGTAGAGTGAGTGTCTGCCACACAACCAGTCGCTGGCAAATATTTACCTGAAGCCAAATGCCTACTAATGGGAGTCTGCCTCTGCATTAGGCGTTTGATGGGTATAGACTGTTGCTGCTGCTGTTATACTGGCTTAAGACATAAAACAAACTAAAGAAGCACTTGTGGCGTGAATTGTGGAGTGGAAAAAACGTTTAATTAAGTAATTGCATTTTGTTGATGATAGGTAGATGTGGGGGACATTTTTTAAAGAGTTTTTTTTTTAAATGGAAATGGACTTACACTTCTTGAACTTATCTTTTATTATACGTTTTACTACAATATCCATTTTATTTTGTAGGTTTTTATTACAAAAAATGTTGGGCAGATTTTAAAAATTGAATGTAATCTGAACTATTTTGGCAGAAAATGGAAATATTTTGGAACTTATAAGTCTGCATATAATATGATAAAAATTATAAACTGCTTTAAGACTATCATTACAGCCACAAATTATAAGAAATCTTTTAGCTCAAACGAATATTAAAGAAGCCTTATAGAAGTTTAATAGAAAATTGTAGAAATAGAAGCTATTTCGAAGCTATTCTTTTGTTCGAAAAGTCATTAGTATCAAAATACTTTTATTACTAAGACCCAATTCAGTACTTAGGTACAGAACTTTTATATATTAAAATACTATAGAAGTGTGATGGTCCTCTTATGTTATTTCTTTTAAAAGTTTTATAGAAGGTAGTTTGGAAGTGGACACATTTTTAAAGTTATAAGTTCTGATTCTATTTTAAAATGTATTAGGTACTATTGAAACTTATTTACAATGTATGTTTATTTCTATACCAGGTCTAGGAAAACAAATTATTATCAAAGCTTTGAAGAATGTATTATCTGGAATAGATATTTATATTGAAAATTCAGTTTAAAAACGACGTACTAAAACTACATAGACAGAATAATTCAGGAAAATACCATTAGCTTATTTTAACCAATTTTCTAAATACTTCATTAAAAACACTGTTTTTTTTTTGCGGCACTTGAATAGAAACATTCGCTTAAATAAGGAAACAAATTGAAAAAATGCAGTAAAGAGTGTATTTTTTTTATTTAAAATGATATTTTAAATAACTTCAAAAACCCTGTTGGGAAGTGAATCATACAGTTGTTTTAAGTAATTTAGTGAAATTGCACTCCATGCCTCTTTGATAGCAGCAGTAAGTGATTCTTTGTCATCATACTGTCGTCCAGAGTCGTACACTCTACGAACCAACCATCCCCAATCCCCATACGTTTTCTATAATATTTAGGTCCGGGAAGTACGGTGGCCATTGAAGTAAGGTAACATTTTTCTTGGCTATCTAACTTTTAATGATCCTTGCGTTGTGGATTGGCGCGTTGTCTTGTTGAAAAGTCCATGGTATTGGTCCAAATACATTGGTAACCTTAGGGAAAGCTTCTTGCAATATTTGCTTGTAGGAGTTTGCCGTCATTTTCAACGTAGGAAACTCCAGATCAACTGTTCCAAACCAGGAAATTGCCCCCCACACCATTACACCGCCTTCTCGGCTATGGTGGCGCTCCAAAAACCTTGGTTCCTTTCTCATGTCATGAAAATAGAAATTATACCCGTCCGGGCCATCTAAATTAAATTTGTTTTCGTCAGAAAATACCACTTTTGTCCACTCTTCCTTCCACGTCATATTCCTTCTGCAAAAATCTATTCTATTTTGTCGTCGTATTGGATTTAATGGTGGTTTTTTCTTCAATTTAAGGCGCTTCAAATGTTGTGACCAACGAATGACACGTCTAATAGTGTTAAGACTAGCTGCAATACCACTCTTCGCCTTGATTTTAGCAGCAGAGTCGCTTGAATTGGAGGCCAGCCTAATAATCTTTCTTCTGTCTGCTTCTGTTGTGGCTCTTGTTTGCCTGCCCTTCATATTTGTTCCATAGCTGTCTTTATTTCTATAAGGTACGACCAAACAATTTTCACACTTCTTTCTATTTTGTTGGCAATTGTGCGTAGGGGAAGCTTGTTTTCCGCGTATACTTCTATTTTGGCCTTTTCTGCAAGGTTTAATGGTTTTCCGCGGCCCATTTTTTCTTTGATCGAACAATTAATGCTTTTAATCTAAATTTCTATTACTAAAATAAGAATTTTTGTCGTACCCGTAACCAATAGAAACAAAACGCACACTGTTTCTATTCAAGTGGCGCAAAAAAACAGTGTTTTTTAATGAAGTGGTAAAAAATAACCTAATGGTATTTTCCTGAAATATTCTGACCATGTAGTTTAATTTGCAATAGATTCCTCTTATAGGAACTAAAACAAAGAGGTGAATTTATAAATTTACCAAAGTGCTACACGTTCTGATAGTAAGAAAAAAGTTTGTTTCTATTCAAGTGGAGCGGAGTGTACTTTGAAAATGGAAACGATAAATTCAAAAATTTATTTTTGATTACCTACAGTATTTTAATGCTGCCAACTTTATTAGGTATGTCGGCTTAAAAGTGGTTTTTAATAGAAAAGTTCAGTATTTTTATTATTTAGTATTTTATTTATTTTTAGTATTTAAACCACACCTAAACTTCAAGTCTGCATTTCATTTGACATTTCCCAATTTAAGACTTACTAAATTTGAACCATAGAAAGATACACAATCGAGCAACGCGTTAAAGTTATTCAGGCTTATTATTAAAATGGAACTTCGCGTTTTTTTCGGTCCAAATATGCGTACAATCGGAAAAGTCGTGCACAAATTTGAGAAAACGGGGTCTGTGACATGTGAAAACACAAGGGTATGCTCATACAAAACGTACTGCAGACAATATTGCTGCTTTTTGCGATAGTGTGGTTGAAGAGCCGTTAACCTCAACTCGTCGTCCGCGTGCGTCGTGCCCAACAATTGCACCTCTCAGACTCGTCGTTGTTGAACATTATGCACAAAGACTTACATTATCACGCTTCCAAGGTGCAATTGACTCAAGAGCTAAAGTCTTTAGTGATGAGGCACATTTTCAACTCAGTGGATTCATCAATAACCAGAATTACCGCTTTTTGGCAAATGATAATCTAAGAGTTATTGTGGAAAAACCAATGCACTGCACAGGCAAAGAATGACTGTTTGGTGCGGTTTATGGGCTAACGGCATTATCAGGCCGTATTTTTTGCAACATGAGGCAGTCACTGTGAATGGTGTCCGCTATCGTGAGATGATAATGAACTTTTTATGGCCCGAATTGGAAGATATGGATGTGGACGTGTTATCTCACGTGGTGGCGATTTCAATTGGCAGCCAAGATCATATGATTTAACACCGTTGGACTTCTTTTGTTTGGGGTTATTTAAATGAATTATACGTTGATAAGCCAGCAAACATTCAAGAGCTAAAAGATGAGATAATTTGTCACATTAACAGCGTAGAACCTCAATTATGCCTTAGTGTCATCGAAAGTTTGGACCATTGGATGGAGGTATGTCGCCGAGGTCGCGGTGGCCATTTGGCTGATATTTTGAAAATTTAACCATACCAATATTATCATAATAAAAAGAAATGAAAATAATTTCCTAAAAAATGTATATGTTTTATTCAAAATCAACATTGGCCCTTAAAATTTACCCACCCTTAAACTACATAGTTCAAAATGTTTTCTCAATTATTTTATTTATCGTACACTTGCTCCTGGCATTCGTTTACGTTGTGGCTCTTAACGGATAAACTTAAAATTAAAATAACAAAAGATGAATTCCATCCAAAAACATAATCTGATTTTTAATAACCTCATCAAATTTTAAACATTTGTCACATTAAGAGGTCACATTTTTCCTTTTTCATGTTCAAGTCCATAGACCTTAAGTACGACACTATAGACTCGGTAAAGCGTTTTGTATAATTTCAAACTTGATGTTCGGCCTAACAGCCACCGCAAATAGTTTTGTGTCATCTGCATACAAAAGTGCCTCAGTCTCAAATTCTGAGTTGCAATAAGGCATATCATGTAAGAATACAATAAATAGTTTAGGACCATATAATGTTTCCTGAGCAACTCCCAATAGAATTGGGAAAGGTTCTGAGAGCTGAGATCCAATAGCAATGGATGCTGTTTTTGAATCAAGATAATTTATTATAATTCTTATGGGAGCTACCCGTGGCATGATGGTTAGTGCGTTGGACTAAAGTAAGATTTAGTTTTGAGGTGAAATACACTCACTCCAAAATTTAAATATAATTTTGTTTTTTAATTTTGAAAAATACTACCTTCATCAAATTGAAACTTACAATAATAAAATCAGATTATGGGGCTAGTATGAATGTATCAAGGTTGACAACAAACCACTCGTTAATTTTAGGACACCCTTTAAAAAAAACTTTGATTTATTGATCTTCCAATAAGGAGATTCAAAAGCAATGTTTCGCGTACTTCGGTACTTGGTTATATATTTTGTTTGTTTTGCGCACTCTTATAGGGGTATCCTTAAAATGATGATGATGATAGAAACTGGTGAACATTGGCATTACAAGAAGGAAAACCAAAGTGGGATTAAATATGCCACATTCTTGATGTTTGGCTGAAAAAGCATATCTATACTTCACATAACGATCGGAATTGAGCTCAAAGGTAAATTGGTGGACGCTTTTAGAAAATTGAGTATTAACGAAGAATTGTTTGCGGGGGGGAGGGGATTTTGGAACTTTATATTTTTATATAACGAAAGACGCAAAACATATTTTTTAACAGCCTATTTGGAAATTTGAGTATCCTGTTTCAATCAACGATCAAAACATTGTAATCTGTGCGAAAGATTTTCCAGGAGAATCCGGGAGACTCGACTTGTGTAGTTCGCAGGCAATTGTTCATCAGGCTTCCGTTGCCAATGTAGATTGTAGATGCCAAGGTCGATTAGACTATTATTACCAAATGACCTGAATTGAAATTTGCGGAGATCAACGTTATGTGAATTCAACTAGACGATGATTGAGTTGCACACAGTTTAGATTACAATTGAAATTCTATACACCCTTTCGATTTAAGGACTTTTTATAGTCATCTCACGTTAAGGTGACGTTTGACTTCTACCATTAAAAAAAAAACACGAAAATTGGGGATGAGTCGGTTATTTGCCCTATCTTGGCTCTGAACTACGGCTAGGGTATTTTATTATTGTTACTTTCTGTCAAAACCCCTCTCAAAGTTTACTATTGTCAATCCCTGTTGTGGAAATTTAAATTTAATAATACCAACTTAAAAATCTAGTAGTACCCGTGGCATGATGGTTAGTGCGTTGGACTGTCAGTCTTTGACTTTCAAGCATTGAAGAAGTGTTTTTATTTATATTTATTTCCAAGTTAAATAGCGCAAATTATAAGTTATTAATAAAGTTGGCAGTTTGCCACCACCAAAAATAACAAATCGATAGCCCAGTGGAGGTGGCGTCCAAAAGTCAGCAGGTGTCGATGGTATATCCAACGTTGTACTAAGACATTTACCGATGGAGGCAATTGACCACCACACTCTTCAATAATGCACTGAATAATGCATATTATCCAGTGTATTGGAAGACCGCTGTGGTTCATCCTCTCCCGAAAAAGGGAAAGGACAACTCCAACCCGTCAAATCTTCGGTCGATAAATCTTCTTCTGAGCATCAGCAAAATTTTCGAAAAAATCATTAATAAGGCTCTGACTAAGTGGGCTGCGGACAACAAAATAATTCCGGATAAACATTTCGAGTTCAAGGCGGGTCATGACACAATTCATGCTGCGTCTAAACTCGTTTCTGATATCCAATGGAATAAATCAAAACAACAATGTACAGGTGCTGTTCTGGTTGATTTGGAAAAGGCCTTTGACACCGTATGGTTAGAGGGTCTTTACCTAAAACTGAGCAGGCTTGGCATAAGCAAGCCATTGTTGTATATACTTTACGACATGCTTAACGGTAGAAAGTTTGTTGTCAAAAGTGGCGATATAACTTCTACCACAACATTCTTAATTAAAAATGGTCTTCAACAGGGAGCGGTGAATTCACCGATTCTCTTCAGCATTTACACCAGCGATCTGATAGGTAGTCTTACAAAGGCAATTGCGAACGCCGACGATCTTATTGCGTACAGAACGGCCCGAAAGGTTGAGGTTATTAGAATTCTCTTGCAGCGTGATTTCGACAAGATTCAGCGATATTGCGACGACTGGAAACTGAAAATAAATGTCCAGAGGTCGGAGACAATTCTGTTCCGGACTCCGTTGACTAGGGCCACGAGGGATACGTGCAAGAATTGGCGCAAGATGGTCATCGTTGATCTTCACGGGCAGCCATTGGCGAGCAAAAGTGTAGTTAAGTACCTCGGTATCTGGTTAGATCAGTATTTATATTTCGACAGACATATAAATGCTGCTCTGACCAGGGCCAGAGGAGCCTTCGCTCTGAAGAAACGGCTGTTTTTTAGCAGTCGACTTGACCCCAGAGTGAAGGTAATTTGCTACATGGCCCTCATACGGCCGATGATCGTTTATGGTTGTCCTGTGTGGTTCAACGTTGCCCCTTCCCAGATGGAGAGGTTTCGGGTGTTCGAGCGGCAGTGTTTACGACGCTGTACCGGCTTATATCTATGTCTTCCACCAACAATTTAATTTTCGGGGCGTTCTATCCGAACGACGAGTATTTTGAAAGTGCACGCTTAAGCGGCTTCATTCCACCAGTGGCATTCCTCTTTGCGGTCTGATACAGGATAGATTGGCAGTTCCGCTAATCTACCACGTCAGACGACGAACCGTGGATAGGCGACTCCTGTACAATCGGGACGTCATGGCACAAGGCGGAGCAGAGCTCCTTCGGTTCAGTAGGGCTGTGTCCGAACGGGACCGAACTGATAGGGTGAAAGAGGAGAACCAGTTTTGGTGGCTTCAATCTGCACTTGATAGTGGGTAGTCGGGATGGGGTTTTTAGCCTTGGTCGGCTTACATACTCGTTTTATAGTTTTAGGGTTTAGTTTGAAGTAGGGTAGGCATAGTGGCACAAAAAAAAAATACAAAAAAATACAAAACAAAAATATACACAAAAAAATACAAAAAATAACATGGAATTAAAAAAATAAATAAATAAAAAAAAAGACAACAAAATATGAAAAACAAAACGTTAGATAGTTAGATTTGCTGCTGTGGTTGTTCTAGTTTTAAGTAGTTTATAGGTAGTTTTAGTTAGCTTTAAGGACCTTATTTTAAGTAGTTTTTTAGGTAAAAATAAAAAAGGATATTGACATTAGTTTTTTCTAAATTTTCTAATGAATACAAAAATAAATAAAATGGATTGAAGTTAAATAGATCTTAGGGCCGAAAGGCATTAGCATTAAGTATTATTGTTTATCTTAGAGTGTCCGTATGGGACCAGTAAGTTAGTTGTAAGTTATGGTTAATTAGGCTAGTTTTATGAATTTTTGTCTAGCTTTAAGATAGGTTTAAGATTGAAGTAATAAAAATGAATTTGAAAAAAAAAGTGCGTTGGACTGTCATGCGAGAGGTCTTGGGTTCAATCCCTGCCTGTGTCACCTTAATTAAAAAAAAAAAAAGTTTTCACGGGTACTCCAAGAGTAATGTTTGTCATGAAAAAGTGCTTTCTCAAATTAGCCGTTCGAATTCGGCATAAAACTGTAGGTCCCCTCCATCCCTGCAATTACTCGCACACAGGAATGGTTGAGAGTTGTAAGTCACTAGACCCTGGTTCTGTACGGACTGTTGCGCCACCTAATTTATTTATTTATGGGAGACTCCGGGAAACTTAATATTATTAACTTAAAATAAAGAACTTTGTACCAAATAGAGTGAAACGCTGCCTCTAAATCAATATCGAAAACTATTTTACACTATTTTGTATAATATTGTGGATAATTTCATCATAATTCACTAGAAGGCAATGCTCTGCTCTGTAAAGTGGAAACGATTTCGACGGTAGGTACTACTTTTTAATAGGAAACACGATCAAGTAGTTAGATTTCATGCTTCTGAGAAAGAGTTTGAATAAGTACAGCAGGGTAGGCACTTAGACAGCCTTTTAAATAAAATGTAAATTTTGGCAGTGACAGTTGTTTCCACTCTAAATCTTATAACAAAAAAGAGGCTGGGATGCGACCCACACTGATAACTTCCCATCCCGTCTATCGATTTGTCTTGCTTAAAAGTTTGTCTAAATGTATCAATTCTTACCAAATTTGCGTTCTATTTTTGTAGATTTTATTTTTTTTATGAAAAAACGGACTGTTGGATTTTTATAAAAAAATTACTGAATATAAAAAACAATATTTTCTGTGAAATAAAATAAGTTTGAAGCCAATATTTTCAATTTTTGAAAAGCTATTTGAGCCGAAAATCAATTTTTACCAACTTTTATTAATTTTTTTGTTTAGGTTTTTATTTTTTGTAAAAAAACTGTGAATTCGATTTTTCTCAAAATTTTTCCTAATGTTGAAAACAATATTTCTTATAAGTTAAAATTAGTTAGAAGCCATAATCTCAAATTTTTGAAAAGATATTTAAGTCGAAAATCAATTTTTACCAACTTTTGTTAAATTTTTTTTTCGGTTTTTAATTTTTTGTAAAAAAAACTGTCAATTCTATTTTTTTCAAAATTTGACTGAATGCTGAAAACAATATTTTTTGAAAGATAAAAGTAGTTTAAAGCCAATATCTCAAAGTCTTGAAAAGATATTTGAGTCGAAACTCAATTTTTACCAACTTTTTTTAAATTTTTTTTTAGGTTATTATTTTTTGTAAAAAAACTGTCAATTCGATTTTTCTCAAAATTTTATCAGATGTCAAAAACCTTATTCTTCGTTGCAAAAAATTGTTTTGGAGATGAAATCATATTTAAGTCATAAAATTTTCGAAGTGACAAATTTTTTTTTCAGTTTTTTTGATTTATAAAAAAAACCGTTAATTGAATTTTTTTCCAAAAATATAATTGTTTTGTATCACGTTACAATATATAACATAAAATTTAATTCAAGTCTCTAGCGTCATTCGTTCATGAGATATTTAGGGTTAACCAAAATTTTCACCTTTTTTTTAAACTGCTATGGTAAAAAAAACCACCCACGCAATTTTCTTGAGAGCCCTTTCTGCATCTTTCTGCTTTATTATCTGTATAACAAAATTTATTTGAAGTCGATATCTCTTCTGGTTCTTGAGCTATGGACGACGAAAAAAACGTCGCGAACGTACGGACGTACGTACACACGCACGCACAGACATCTTTCTAAAAATCTTTTATTTCGACTCTAGGGACCTTGAAACGTCGAGAAATGTCAAAATTTTCAATTTGACAAATCGGACCCATTACAATAACTTCCTATGGGAAGTTAATTAAGTGTTATACCTCCGAAGAACAAAATAATCCCCTAAACGCTCGAAAAGCGTATAAGGAAATATTGAGATCCTATTTCAAAGACCACTATTTGCTTATTTGGTTCAATTGACTCAATTATCTTGGAGCGATAAATTATCTTTTCTTACAAGGCGCATTTGCGTTACCGTAGTAGTGCGTGCCATGCCAAATAACCCAAGAAGTAATCGATCTTCTGCCGAATTCCCAAATCGTGTTATCGGCTGTATTAACGATGTCTATTGTCCGCCTCGGAGCTTTAATATTTTTTTACTTATTAAATGTGACCATGAAGGGCCGATTTTATGCCATTAACTCATCCGAGCAAAATGCGAGCTTCATGCCGAAACATCAATTAAGTTACTGTTAATTTGGTTGCATTTTTAGTAAAATTTAATAATAAATCAATTCTTTTGTTTATCAGCAAATATGTAAATAATAGTTATTGTTTACTTAATCTGAACCCAACTTAACCTGATACCTTTCTTTATAATGTCAATTAATTAAAGCAAACAATAAATATTTAATATTTTCATCCCTAGGCTTTAATCTATTCATTTCATTCATTGAAAAACATTGTTCTTTCCAAAATTATATGTCCGGAAAACAAATTTGCTAAGAGAACACAACAACGGTTAAGTCCCCCAATCTACAATGAATTTAACCGCACAATTAATCACCCCAAAAATATATACATAAATACCCCACAAAGAATTCTGAAATATTCTATAAAATATAAGGATTTGCTTAAACAAACAATCAAATTCCGCCGCATTTATCTAGAGCTATAAAGATGTAGAAATACTTACCCATCTTTTAAAAACACCCCCAATCTTTGCCGAATATATTTGATAATCGAAAAACAATGAAAATTCATTATCTTCCAGAAGCACAAGCAAATTCGCTTTCCTATACCTACATTATATACCCTAAGGGATGACATGCCAAATAAACACCACAGGCCTCCCAAAACCCAAAACCCAACATGCCAACACATCCTTCACCCTATCAATGCGGTGTCTTTCGTTCTCTCGATTACATTTGAAAAATGGCAAATTGAATAAGTGACTAAATTGCCAACACTTGAGTAAATACTAAAAAAAAAAGAAAACAACAACGTCGTTCGTTTGGTTTTCTGAGAGAGGGTTTTAAAATTACGTATACACCAAACCAAACCAACCATCCCTTATTTAACAGATTTTCGGAAAATCACTTCAAACCAAAACATTCATCCCCGTCCTTTTTATGTATTTAAAAGATATCCCATTACACACGGTCTATTACCAAAGTCAACTAGGGCTGCCATCATTTTAATTCAATAAACGGCAAAAGCGGTATTTAGAAGAGGAAAAAAAGCATCTAACTGGTAATAGTATGGGTGGGGTAGTAATGTATAAACACTAACAGCTATAACAGAGCAACCCCTGTTTTTTTGTTCGTTCAACACCCCGGCTCGGCTGAGCTCAGGATCGAGATCGGGCTAGGACTAGGGCTAGGGGTAGCAAAATCTAATTCAAAACCATTATTATACCCGAAGTTTGTTTAATACACAAAACGATTATACGCACAATAAGGGTAATGAATTTCATCCCCCATTCATATTTGAAGTTATCTCTGTGCTCTTACTCGACAACCCCGTTAGCGTCAGTCAAATAAGGGTTCCCTTTTTGCTATATCATCATCACCATCATGGCTGATGCGATGGTGTGTTTCTTACTTTTTGCCTAGCTATGCAAGGATTTTACATATACATTCTTATATTGTCGTTTAAGGGCCTCGTATATAAACACATATGCACATTAGGGTGGAGCGTGAGCATTTTGTTTTGAGTTTTATTTGCGGAACTTATAAACAAAGGTGGCAAACCATTCCACATTCGCGTAGTACGACTTAAGAACGAACCTCTGTACTTGATAGTGCAACCGAAGTTGGGATCTAGGTTATATTGATGAGCATTTCTAGAGGTGCGAGTATTACGGTTGAATTGTGGAGGTAAAAAATGCAACTGGATATTTCGTTAGAGAATAATCCAATGAAATAAAAAACTGAGACCAGAAACTTAATCACATTGTTCAAGCTACGTACGTAAATGATTTGACTGCTCTTCGTTCAATATTGTCATTTACGTACTTATAATTAAGTTGCAGCCCAGCCAGAGATGAGATTCATACTCAAGACTTTAACGTTTATCTTCAAATTTAAAAGATAACAGCTAAGTAAGACTTGTAGAATTGGAACCGAAACATTTTTCGACATTTCATTGCCGTGAAAGATCCATTACCTGAGAGCAGTGTTCTGCATCTAGAAACGAATATGAAAAGCTGAGGATAATGTTGCCAATAAAAAAGGTAAGGTTAAGTTAGGTTAAAGTAGCTGTCCGGGATGGAGTAGGACACACCTAGGCCAGTTTATTGGCCCAATGTGGTACCACATGAATCTTGAGGTGTTCTTCTGAGTTCAATGAAACCAATCCAATCCAGTCCCTTAGGGAACGTGAAAGACTTAATATGTTAATATGATTGAGATCATTTAGATCGTTAAAGAAGAATTCTACTAGGTACATACATAGGTCTTGCTTTTTTGAGCTAGAGCAGGGCTTGTACAGAAAGAGGAGTTGAAGAACTGTTTCTTCCTCTTCATCATCCATACAACTTTAAAAAAAAGTCATTTGGGAATACACCTAGCTGCGTGACGTGCTTTCCTATTAGACAGTGCCCTGTTATGACATCGATTATTGGGCTAATATGCCAATTGCTTAGAGATAGCAAACACCTTGAGCGCTTTAAATCTAGCGTAGACCAGATGTTTTTCGTGACCTGACAAGTAATGAAGTTATTTCACCTGATGTTTGTCTTACTTATAGCGTCTTGAATTAGCAATAGTTTACATGTAGCGATTGGTTTGCCAGCATTAGCTAAATGTAGTAGAATGGATTATACAATACCATTTCTGATGAGTTTATCTGCCTTACAATTTCCCGGAATGTCTCTATGGCCCCGTACACAGCGAAGGTGAATGTTAAATTGTTACGCCATCTCCATTAGAGATGATCGGCAGTAATGCACTGTTATAGAGTTTGTACAGTCAGAGTCCAGAGATTTGATAGTAGCCTGACTATCTGAGAAAATACGGATATCAGGTGTTGTTATCACGTTTTCTTTAAGCCAGGACAAGACTTCTTTTATAGCCAAAAGTGAAGCAACAATGATTGACAAGGCGGAATGAGAGTCTTAGTTTTAGCCCTTTAGAGTAAACGCCTCCACCAAGTGAATTGACTCGTCTTCCAGGAATGCCTTATTCCCCCAGAAAGATATAGAAAGCAGATTAGAAGTTTCAGGAAAAAATTCGTTCATTAAATTCGAGAAGTACGTAATGTATTTATTTATCAAATTGGACGAAGCTGCATTAAGAGTGCAGCTTTTTTTCGTTAAACTTTATGAAAGAGACGTACAATTGTACTGACCTTCCTGTTGCTGAACTCTTACAAATCCCAGGTAACTTACGATCTTCATTCAAAACTGTCATAGACTCCCTAAGAATGGAACAAAATTATTTGTTTCAAACGATATAAGTAAAGGATCCTGAAGGATTCTCTCCAACAGAAAATGGTTAACAGCTGCAAACAGTTTTTTAAGATACTATGAAGATACCTCATAACCGACTGATAGCTTGAAAACACTTCTTAAATATATTTTAAAAGTGTGGTTCAGTATAAAAAATATAGTATTTTTAAAAATTGTCCATTCAAGGTGCTTAGGAGATAATGGAATCCATTGTTTAGCGTCAGCAAATTCAGGATTGTACCGTTGAAAGAATGAAATTTCGGTAATTGAAAAGTTTGGAACTCAGGAGAGAAGACATTTTATAGGAAAAAGGCTAGAGTAGAGATTCAGTTTGAAACTTCTAACAACCAGCAGCTTGGTTCACATCCAGAGTAATAACCTAGTATATATATAGAATATTTTGTAAATTACAACTATTCTTATGAAGCATAATCTCAGTTAAAAAGAGAGTTGAAGTTTCAGTAAGAAATTGTATACCGCCGAAACTCAGTGTCGAAGCAAACTATTGACTTGGGCTTATAACCTGGTTTCGGAAGAACTTTTGGAAAGAAAAAGATTCAATTGAAATAACATACACTGTAGCGCTTTGTAAAAATGGTTACCGAAGCTTCAAGAGATCTCCCTTAGAGGTTTTCAATTTTGTCACTTAAAATTAAGAAATCCATTCTTTTTGATTTTATAAACACTTAAGAGAAAGTTCTCTGCCGCTATCTCACTTTGAAGATCCAGCTTATTTTAAAAGCATTTCTCACATTAATGTTCTCAATTTACAGACCTTCTTCGCCCAAGCATTCATGTAGATAGTTTACATAAAGTTCAAAAAGTAAATGTGGAAGAAGTCTACCTTGCTGGACTCCATTGTTTCAATGTTCACAATCCGAAAAAGTGTAAGTATAGATGGCTTGAATCAAGTTAAATAATTGTATTCAAATATCTAGAGAATATAATCTATAAACCAGGAAGCTCCGTGAAATTTTGTTGAACGTAGGCTAAAGGTCCACGAAGAAGGCAAGCTCTATATGAACTATTGATGCCAAGTTGTAAATATTATCAATTGAAGATATATTTTTCAGAAAAGTATACTCTGTCAGGATATGGTTTCTCTCAACTCAAGTGTACGAGTAAAGTCTTTCTTTAAAAAATCATGTCATCGTTTTTGTAATTCTGTAAATAGATAACTCATTTATATCACCTTTCTTAAATATTAGAAAAATAGTAACAGTGTTTTGTTTTCTCCATAAATTGATTATCCACCCTAATCCACATATACAGACGCATATTGTCGTTTAAGGACCTCAAATACATATTAACACATATGCACATATTGTTTACAGGGTATAGCTAGGAGGGTAGTTTAGTTGTTCAACTAACTATATGATAAAACGATTTGTGTGACACATTGAACAAAACTCAACTTAGGGCTAAGGGATGGGATGGGTGGGGTAGGGTTGGTATGAAATGACATGGGGCTGAAATTGCTTAAACATCCGTTAATACACTGTTGTAAAGCTGGCTGTGTGTTCTACTAGTGCGACGAAAATTGAATCAACAAGATGGGACATCTTCCTGTAAGGATACTATAGAAACTAGGCAGCTCACAAAACAGTTTCATTCGTTATTATACATTGAGGATTTTTCTTGCTTGTTGTTAGAAAGAGAAGAAACCAACATTATAACGATGCTCATTTGAAGCAATCAATTATACTGTTACTTTGCCAAGGATAATAATGGGAAAGTTTGTGATGCTGCTTGTTTGGTATATTAGTAGCAATTTAAATGGTAGCTGTTGTCAGGAAAATAGTATCCTTTTGTAATGTGATACCTCTACCAACCATATTCTTATACATGCATGTATGTATGTATCTACACGTGTGTGTTGTGTACGTTATAGATGATATCCCTTTGGCCAAGGACATAGAAATTGACTTCTTTTGACATTTTAGGATTGGGTTGGATGTATACCTATTTGGATGGCAGATCAGTTGAGTTGATGAAATAATGTTATAGATGTCACGTTTTGAAAGGATAAAAAGATTGTACATTGTATCTAAACTATACATTTATACATATTAAATATAGGAAAGGTTAATTGAACAAGAAGAACTACCTAATATTCTTGATTATTTTATTAATTAATTTTGGTTTATACTTATACATATGTGTAAAGAGGGACAAAAAAGATGTTTTTTGATAATGAAGGACAAAATACTTTAAAAGGTATCTAATAAATATGATTATTTAGAACTATAGGGTCTATCCAATATCAAGTATTTTTATTCTTAATATGAAAAGGGTAGGTTCAGGTTGTGGGGTATAAATAAAAGGTAGAAGCTTAAGACAGGTTTTAGAAAAATTAAAAAAATGTTGACTTCTTTGTGAACTTATAAGACATTTTCATAAAATATCTAGAATACGGACATATGAACTTTAAGTATCAAAATTAGGAAATTCATTATGCAAATGAAATTTCAATACTTCAAATTCCGTGTTAAGAAATTTGAGAAACGGAAACAAAAAATGAAAAGTTAAAGTTCCGACGGCATATGTTGTATTACCTCTTAGGTGCTAATAGCTTAAAATTGTGATGTAACGAAACAATAGGTATTGCTTTTTTACATATTTAGAAAGTGGCTTCTGAATGTTTTTAACAAATTTTCGGTTGCATAAAGATGTTGCATGAGAGAAACGAAAACAATTTTAATCCCTCCTGTTCATTATTTTCATAGTTTTCTAGATTAAATCTATCGAAAAATGAATCTGAATAATATGTGAATTTTTAAAACTTCAACGTATTGGCGCAAAATTTTAAAGAACCTATTGTTAAGGGTTTAACAATTTACTAGTTAGCAATTTTCTACATATTTAGCAATTTACTAATGTAATTCAAAATTTTAAATCTTTGCTAAGTAGTAATTTGCTAATGGCCTTATATTAAAAAACGAGCATCCATCCAAGCATGTAGTAAGATGTTTAAATCGCTTAGAATTAACTAAATCAACTTTTTAGCCTAGTAAATTGCTGAAAATGGATTTAACAAATTTACTAACTCGTTTAAAATTTTGCGCCATTATCTTTTCGATTCACTCAAGGTGAACTATAAACAGAGAAGTAATAGTGTACTGTGGCGTGTACTTACTATTTTATGCTTTATTGTTTATCTATATTACACCCATATAGATCAGTGCGTAATTTCATTTTCAAAGAAAAAAAAAAGAACAGTTATGTATGTCTCAAGAAAAGATACAAACAAATAAATTTTAACACACTCATCAAAGATTATACCTATTTAGAGTTAGGTAAGCACAAACAAATATCAACTTTAGAGACGGGCCTTTTTCTCAGACATTGTATCTACATCAGCTTAAAAGATGGCTGTATTTGAATCGCTGAATTGTGCAAATCTTTGTTGGACGAGTTTGTTATACGTTGATTATCAGCCGACGGCATTACCAAATTATATATATTTTATTTTTAGTAAGTTGATTTTAAAAATAGTGAAAGTTATTCCCATTGATAAAACGGACCATACACATAGAGACGAACTATTAATTGTTGTAGTATATGTAGGTTATATAGCGGCTATAAATTGTTCGTCGTCAAAATTTTCCAAAAACATTATACGTACATATATACGAGTATCAGTCGATTAAATTAAAATTCTTCTATGTAACTATAAAAAACTTTCTGTGTTATGACAATGAATTTTACAAATACAAAGAATTTGTTTAAATATAATCCGTACAAAGATATTTTTTTAAGCGTATTTTCAGAATTCCTGCAAATACTCCAATTTGTGTTATTCAAGTTGAATGGGGACTGCCACCAATCTATATAAACCTTAAAAATAATGTGGACTATGTACAGTCAAAGTTTTTCGAAGATCTGATAAAAATTCACATAAATAGATACTCTTGACCGCATTGCGTGGCTTTATTCGTTGGTTATATAGATTAATTCCGAAAAGAATTGTACGACCCTATAGCTAATATAGAGAACACAATTTATCAGTATTTCCTTAACTGAGCGAAAGAGTCGGCCTCAAGAACTGTTTACAGGATACTTAACTTCAGTCTAGCGAATGACAATTATTTTTGAAATGAGAAAACTTTTCATGATATCTGATCGCATAAAATCAAATAAATAAATTAAATGACGCAACAGTTAGTTCAGAACTAGGGCCTAGTGAATAACAACTCTCAACCATTCCTGTGTGCGAGTAATGTATTCAGGAATGGAAGGGACCTACACTTTTTAACCGAATTAGAACGGCTAATTTGAGAAAGCACCCGTGAAAAGAATTTTAGATGGCTCAGGCAGGGAATGAATCTAAGACCTCTGGCATGACTGTCCTACGCATTAAAAATCACGCCATGGATACTACTCGCATAAAATAGCTTGAGCTTAATTACAGATACTATACATGAATGTTTTAATTCCAAATTTTTCTCTGTGCAATCTTAATCAACCTGTAAATGAATTTTACTTTATAGTGTTGTGTCTAATCTTTTAAGAAATACATAATATGTAGATTACATTCCAATAAAAGCTTTATTTCAATAATGACTTTTAAGTCGTGTTAAATGGGGAGAGCGGTTAGAAAGTTCTTGTTAGCTTCATTTCAGATGCTTGAGCGTTTAGAAATTGTTACACAAATTTTAAAAAGATGTAGCATAATATAATGATTTTGTTTTAGCTAAAATAAATAGTTTTATTTTATTTTATTTTATTTTATTTTATTGATTTTTTATTGAATCTCTTGACTCTCTTTTCTAGCTTTGCATAACATTCCAAGTAAATTCATAACTAAAATTAGTAAATTAAATTTTTGATTTTATTTTATTTAAAACTTTTCTTAATTGATTTTCACTCAGATAAAAATTTGTTTATCCAACAATATTGTCGAGGGTTAAAATAAACCAAAGAACTAGAAATTCTTTTTTTAAGAATGCCATAGTAGATCGCGATGCAAGAACTTATATTCTTGACTTAGAGATGGAAATTTTTAAATTGTTGGCTGAAGATCTTCTTGTAAAAAAAACTCAACAATTAAAATCGTATGGCTAAATACGAAAATATTGTTAAGATATTATGAGATAAAATTGATTTTATAAAAATAATGGCGCAAAATTTTAAACAACCTATTATTAAGGCCTTAGCACGATACTAGTTAACAATTTACTATATACATAGTAATCTACTAACTTTTCACTAATTTTAAACACTTTTTATTGTTTTGCTAACTAGTATCATGCTAAAACCATTTTATTAAAAAAAACATGAACACATCTAAATAATGACATATTGTGGAGCAAACAAAACAAACATACCTTAATATTTTTGCAAATGTCAAATTGACAACATTGAATTTTTATTAATTTTGTTTTTATAACTTGCCGTGGTTTATTTGCGTTAAAGTTTAAGTTCGTTGCAACTATTTTGGATATTAACACCGAATAATATTAAAAATTTATTCAACCAGGTAAAAGAATTATTGTTTAGTGAAAAAGTTTAAATGAAATGTGCATTAAATTATTGAATATCTACGATAGATCTATTCCCCGTGAAGCATCTTCAATACCAAGAACCGAACAGTTGTTTTATCAAATCTATACCTGGAGTAAAATTCACCATCGTCCAGCTCTTCAAGAGGATTTGCTCGAGTTTTAAAACTTTTAACTTTCCTACACAACACTGAATCCTCAAACTTTTCAAAATCTTCTTCCTCCGAAAAAATTTCAAATTAATTTACTTTTTATGATATCTATAAATAAATTTTATTTCACAATTTATCAATTTTAAAACACTTTGTCACATTTGAGAAAAATGACATATGTCATACAGATTTAGTACGATACTAAAAAGATAAAGTAGCCATTTGGTGATTTTAACTTTAGTAAAATGTTTAGAAGATAGTATACGATACTAAATTCGTTTAAAATTATCAAAATCCTTTTTTTAACCTAGTATCATACTAAAAATGATTTAACGTCGTATTAAATCGTCTAAAATTTTGCGCCAAATAATTTAACATTTATAAATTCATAAAAATATAAATGACACTAATAGAACAAATTTTCATCAAAAAATAAAATTAATTGTTAGTTCAATTATTTAATTGTAAGATTTCCAAAAACTTAAATAATTCTATATAAAGAACTTCCTTCCAACTTACTTTAAAAATAAACGTTGTTTAAATAAATACAATGAAAATATTTTCTTGAATAGAAGTATAGAGCATGAAAATATTAAATAAATACATAGATAAATGTTATGACAGAAATTTAATGGGAAATGTATACACTACAACGGTAAACCTATAAGTGTCTAAAGTCAAACCGTTAGAGAAACATTTGTATATTATGTTAGAGCCCGTTCACACGATCCCGAATCGGTGGTTTTGCCGTATCGGCGATTTTACCATACCATTTTTTACCATACCAGTGGCAATATAATTTAAATGAGTATATTCAGACGATACGGTGTTTAACCGTATACGGTAAAATCACCGATTAGGTCGATTTTGTCATTCGGTTTTGTCTCTGCAAATCGTTTTCGGTCGTACGGCAAAAAAAACGATTCGGTATATAGTGGCAATGTATTTACATACAGTGCGTTCAGACGATTCGGTATTTGGACCGAAAGTGCGTCATTTTTCGTCTGGGCTACTGTGGAATAATGTATTACTAGTATATAGTCGTTTTTGTGTTTTACACCGAGTACGGTGTAGGGTTGAGTACGGTGTACGGTTAAATTACCGTACCGTCTGAACACTCCAACCGAAAGACACCGAATCGAGAAAATATCCGATACGGCGAAAATACCGAATCGTGTGAACAGGCTCTTAAACTGTTTGTCGTTTTACTTAGAACCAACATTTGTATACCCTAATTTAAGCTTCAAATGGTAGACATGTGCATTCAAGAGGACACAAGCGTCCACAGGTTTTTTCTCAAAACCCACCCCTGTCTATCAACTCCTACTCTCACCTCCCCGTGGTGAACATCGGGTGCCTAGTACCTCAACTGGAGATTGGGTTCTAACCCCAGTGGAAAGTTGTTGGGGGCAGCAAACGAGAGAGGGGGGAGAGGTGTTTCCACTAAGGCACCTTTCCTTATCCAGACGGCAGCGGACGAATTCTCGAGATGGAATCAACGGTGGCGTCTACAGTTCCAGTAAGGCTGAACTACTTAGTGAACACCTTATAGGGCTTCTACGACTTATTCGGAGCCCAGGCCTATAAGGAGCGGTTTATCCGGCTCCCCGTCCTTGGAGTTATACTAAGGATCTGGCCCTCCAGGTTGGGGGTTGTGCCGTCAGGGTGACTTCCTGACCACGTAAAAATTTTCTAGTTGCGAAGCACCAACAAGCCTCGGATACGGACGGATTCACTGTTGACAACCCAAGCAAACGAAATAAGGACAACGAACTTCGGATCTGTACGTGGAATGTTAGGTCCCTTAACAGACCACGTGCAGCCGAACAATTAGCGGAAGCCCTAAACTGCTGCAAGGCAGATATTACCGCCATCCAAGAAGTGCGATGGGATGGACCGGGCAAACGCAAACTAAAAGACTGCGATATATACTACGGCGACTGCTAGCGAGAACAAAGGCAGCGTCTATTTGGGTGTGGATTTGTTGTTGGAACTAGACTCAGGCAAAAAGTCTTGAGTTTCAACAGTGTGAGCGAGCGCATCACGACAATCCGCATCAAGGCTAAATTCGCCAACATAAGCCTAATATGCGCGCATGCCCCAACAGAGGAGAAAGATGAAGACACCAAAGACATATTCTTCGAGCTCTTGGACAAGACATATGAGCAGTGCCCTGGCTATGACATTAAAATTGTCTTAGGAGATTTTAATGCCAAGCTAGGAAGAGAAGACATCTTTGGTGGCACAATCGGAAGATACAGCCTGCACGACACCACCTCCGACAACGGATTCAGGCTGATCGATTTCGCTGCGGGGCGAGACGTTCTGGTAGCTAGTACGCAGTTCACACATCTCAATATCCACAAGGGGACATGGAAATCTCCTGATCAATCAACCGTCAGCCAGATTGACCACATTGCGATCGACGCACGACACTTCTCCAGTATACAGGATATCCGAACATTCCGAGGGGCCAACATTGACTCGGACCACTACCTCGTTGTAGCCAAGGTACGGCTACGCATATCCCGGTCCAAGCCAAAACAAGGAAGTACTGTGAGAAGTTTCGACGTTAGACGGCTACAATCGCAAGAGACTGCCATGTCCTTTTCCGATCGAGTCTCTAGTAACCTCTTAAGGAGTCCTATGCTGCATGCATTAAGCATTGAAAACCAGTGGCAACATTGCCTTGCAGCCATCAGAGATGCCGCCTCTGAAGTGCTAGGTTTCACACGTCCACAACAGCGAAACCCTTGGTTTGACGACGAATGCCGGCAAGCGCTCGCAGCGAAGCAAGAGGCATACAAAACGGCCCTGCACAGAAGGACCAGAGCTGCTCGCGAGCTCTACGAGCAGAGGAGGAGAGAGGAACACCGGCTTCTTAGATGGAAAAAAAGAGAGCACGAGAAGCGCGCGATCGAGGAGATAGAGGGATGTTACAACAGGAATGAGGTTCGTATATTTAACCAAAAGGTAAAAAAAAACTCCCAAGGCTACCAGCCACGAACCGAAGCCTGTAAAGACGATCAGGGGAACATCGTAGTAGAACCGCAGTCTATGTTGAGAATATGGAAAGAATACTTCTCCAAATTATATAACGGCGATGACGAACCGAATCCCGCTGTAAGGGAGATAGAACCAGATCAACAATTCCGCCTACCCGACCTAGACGAAGTGAAGATAGCTATATCTAAACTGAAGTCAAACAAAGCTGCTGGAGCTGACGGCATAGCAGCCGAACTATTTAAAGCAGCAGGCGATGACTTGGTAGGGAGCATGCACCAACTCATCTGCAAAATATGGTCGGAAGAAAACATGCCCGATGAGTGGAATCTCAGCATAGTTTGCCCGATACATAAAAAAGGAGACCCTTTAAATTGCGCCAACTACAGAGGGATCAGTCTCCTTAACATTGCATATAAGATCCTTTCTGCCGTTCTATGTGAACGTCTGAAGCCGTTCGTCAACAACCTGATAGGTCCTTATCAGTGTGGCTTCAGACCAGGAAAGTCCACTATCGACCAAATATTCACATTACGGCAGATCTTGGAAAAAACCCAGGAGCTTCAAATCGATACCCACCATCTCTTTATCGATTTTAAAGCTGCGTATGACAGCATCCATAGGGAAGAGCTCTACAGAGCAATGTCTAGTTTTGGCATCCCCGTCAAACTTATCCGTTTGTGCAGAATTACGATGGAGAATGCACGCTGCTCCATCAAGGTCGGAAAAGATCTCACCGATGCATTTGATGTCAAAAAAGGTTTTAGACAAGGCGATGCACTGTCATGCGACTTCTTCAACATCGTTCTGGAAAGAATTGTGCAAAACTCAACCGTCAACACTAGAGGCACAATCTTCCAAAGGTCCATCCAATTACTCGGATACGCAGATGATATTGAAATAATTGGAAGATCAAAGCGTGATGTCAGTGGAGCGTTTTTGAGCATTGCGACGGAAGCGAAGAAGATGGGTTTAGTGGTCAATGAGGGCAAGACCAAGTATATGCTGTCATCAAAAAAGGACATTGAACAACGACGTCTTGGACAAAACGTCACCATGGACAGCTATAACTTCCAGGTAGTTGAGGACTTTGTCTACCTAGGCACCGCTATAAACACAGGCAACGACACCAGCGCTGAAATCAAACGAAGAATAACTCTTGCAAATCGCTGCTTCTTTGGACTTAGAAGGCAATTGAGAAGTAAAGTCCTCTCTCGAGCATCTAAAATCACCATCTATAAGACACTCATCATCCCGGTTCTTATTTATGGCGCTGAGGCCTGGACCCTGTGAAAGAAAGATGAGAACGTCTTAGGATGCTTCGAGAGAAAAATTCTTCGGGTGATTTTTGGTCCCGTACGTATAGATGGAGAATGGAGGAGAAGATATAACGACGAACTGTACGGGCTGTACAGCGACACTGACCTAGTTAGCAGAATAAAAGTCCAACGGCTTAGATGGCTGGGTCATGTAGAGCGAATGGACATCAACGCTCCAGCCCGGAAGGTCTTCGAATCCAATCCCGAGGGACGGCGCAGTAGAGGAAGACCGCGACTCAGGTGGCGCACTCAGGTGGGTAAGGACCTCAACCAACTTGGCTTGCGAAACTGGAGACAGCTAGCTAGGGACCGAGCTGGCTGGAGACGCATGTTGGTTGTGGCCCAGGTCCGCCCCGGACTGTAGCGCCACCTTAAGTAAGTAAGTAATTTAAGCTTACTTTGAAGTAATGGAACAACTATTCCTTCTCTATAGATAATATTAAAATGAATAATCGAAATACCTTACGAAAAGAAAACGTTCAATTTTTAGCAATACAATGAAATATGTATTTTTTCATAGGCAGTTCTTTAAAACTAAACTACACATATTATTTTTACATTAATATTTGGGCAGATGTCCTTAAAACAAGTGTTGGATACTTTCCAAAACAGACTTTTGAAAGTGATATAGGCGATAGAACTATACCCAAAGCATTTACATCTCCCCAAGACCGTGCGTCGCAATGTTTCTTGCTTTCGTTGTTTTACCGATATTTTAACAAACAATTTTCTCTCAAATTAGCCAGATACATTAACCCCCCTCAAACAATTCAGTCGTAATACTCGCACTTTCATGTTTGCTCATCAGTTTACCCTTGAGCTCAATTTCGGACGTACTGTCAAGCATGTAGTTTGTATGTATTTTAACCGCACATCAAGAATGTCGACTGCTTTACCTAGCTCTGTTTTTCCCTCTTATTATGGTATATTAAGCTTTAAAAATGTTAACGCTATTAATAACTCATTAAGTACAAGTAAAAGAAATACTTCTTCACAGCTATTTAAAGTGACATTTTTTTCCACTTCTTGAAAAATTGATAATATTGTTTAAATGAAAATTTTATATTTTTATGCCAAATCAAATAATAATTGTTGCTTGAATCAAACAAAATTTCTAATATTTTAATACTGATAGTTTTAAAATTTTATAAAATAATTTATTTTAAAACTAAGATTTCACATTATACAAATATTCTTCTGATTTCTTAGAAGTTTACACAAATTTGTATTTTGATAAATTCGAGCAGTATTGTTAACGATTTTTTCAGTACATGTAAATGTATTATATGCGTGTGAATCTACTTTTGCATACCGCAAAAGAAATATCCAACAATTGAAACCATTTTATGAAATCAAATTTATTCAATCGCAAAGCAACATAATGGAAGTGTATTACAAACCGGAAATTGAGAAATTTGTGATTTGAAAATGTTTGGAATTTCCACCCGGTTAAACAACATTAACCAGAACCACCCGCCATCGCCATCTAGCCTATCATCAGCCACACAGCCACCATATCATGATGCACACCATATAGACAAATCCTTAAAAAGGACTCATTCTCATCCAAAAAACAGCGATTCATAATGTATGTGTATATATGTATGTGGAACATGGATAGGACACAAATATTAGAAAATACGTTTTGAATTAAATTGACATCGATAAGCGTTTCATAACTGAGCAAATACAATTGAACATTTGAATTGGAGTTTGTTTCTTTTATTTTGTTGGCTTTCCTGTGTGACATTCATATATAAATATATATTTATGTCTGTATGTATACCAAACTCGGTGAAATGAAAACCATTGAAATCCTTTTGTTGTCCTGCAGAGTGGCACATCAGGGATGGAGAGAAGAGTTTCAGAGCGAGCGAACGGCAGCGGTGTTACTATTCAATGGGTAAGGTACTATAGGTACGTGCTATTGTTCAAAATGTAATTTTATTTTCTTGTTGAACAAGGGAATGTATTGTTGCCAATATAATATTGTATTGATAAATGGATTATTAATTTGACATTGAGGGCTCTTGGATTGGAAGTCTGGAGGGTTATTTGGCAGAAATAATATTACCTAAATATTTGTACATTATAAATGAGGATACAACAAAAAATAAATACTTTTTAGGAGCTTCAGAGCGCAGGCGGCCGTCGGCGGAAAAGTGGAAATATTTAATTAATTTTTTGTTATATTGATAATACACTCTTTCCGTGGTTTTATTTATATTTTAGTAAGTGATTTATAAATCACATTCATCAACTTTGTTTACCGCAAACTAATTAAGTAAATATTTGTCCAGAGTGAGCTTACAACCTACGTGCTTTTTCAATATGTGTATATACAGTGCGCCTTTTAAATGATGATCGCCTACGAATTTTAAATTCGAACAAGGTATTTAATACTTAATATGTCCCCTTTAATAACGTTGATTAATTAAACACTCTCCCGTTGTTTCTGTTCGGATGCGGGAAAAAACAAAAACAAATGAAAACATTCATAATTGAGCTCGACACAAAAATGAAAAGAAACAAAAATACAAACAGACTTCCCGCCCCCATTTACATCATCAATGGCCTCCACTATGGCAACATCCGCTTCTGCTGATGTGCTACTGCTGATGCTGCTTCTGCTACTATCGCCCGCCCGTTACAGTCTCAGTCTCAGTCAACATCATCATCATTATCATCATCATAATCATACTCTAAAGGTGGACAAATCAGCCACCCAAGCTAATTTTGTTGCCACACAGCGGAACAAATGAACCGTCTAACGTCCGCCAACAACGGCTCGGCTGGCATACAAATTAATGAGCTTTTTTTGTTGTTGTTGTAATTGTTTCTTTTTCGTCTGCGATGTTGTTGTAATATAGCGTTCTATAAATTTGTATATAATTAATTATAAAATTTTGCTTTTTATTTCGCCAGTCAGTTTGCAATTAACCATTTTGCTGATTATTTTGATTATGATTTTGAATCTTTTGAATTGAAATTAATTTAAAAAAGAAATTGGTAGTATGGCAGCCATTTTTATATTTGACGACGCGACGGAATCATTTTTGAGAATTTTCATAAATATTAAAGAAACTTGATGGTTTGGTTGGATGTTTGCATTTATAATACAGACGGCAAAGTATATACCTACTTACTAAGGTATCTGTTGATCTAACGCAATAGCACAGCTAACTATATTATTTAAACAGTCTGAGGATTATAGTTGCAAGTACTAACAGGGCAAATTATTTTTCTGAATGTTAATTGGATTTTGCCGTTAAGTTTGAAAATAATATCATTCCTTGGTTTGCGATTATTTTGAGGTAATTTTCATCCATTTAGACACACATTTTGGGCGTAGCTCCACAGAATACAATCTACGTTCCTAAGTTAAATGATTGATGAATCAAGCGACCTGGAAACTTCTTACGCAATTTAGCCATAATTGCTCGTGTTAGGTGATTTGTTGGAATATCATATCCATCAAGTCATTATCTTAACTGAGTTCCAAGCTGGATTTAGGAACAAATACTCTACATTGGATAATATTTACAACTTGGTGTCATCAATAGTACTTTATTAAGGTTGGGGGAAAAAAAGAAAATTTATGCATTTTTTGTTCATTTGAAGGCTGTATTCGATAAAACCTCTCGAAGCTTGTTAATCTATTAACTTCAGTCAATTAGAATATCAACAAAAATGTTCAGTTTATTTAGTCCATTTATCCCAACACTGTTTCCGTGGTATGGACAGGATAAGAGATGTCTGAATATTTTGAAACTATTTATGGTGTCAAACAAGGATGCCTTCTATCACCAGTTCTATTTACACTCTATGTAAATGATTTGCATGATTTTTAAAAGGACGTCTATAAATAGAAGACATAAACATAAGGGTACTATTAAATGCAGATAACTTGGTTATGTTGTGAGAGGACATAGATGTTATGCAACAAATGATAATTTGACTTGAAAAATACGGCCCAAAATGGAGTGTTGACGGTGTTTCAGAATGGAGATAGACTTTCTAAGGCGCCAGTTATATAGCTATCATTGAAATCGATCCGGAAAAATTTTTGAATCGATTTTTGACGGTGTTTCCCTTTGATTAGAAATAAAAATTATATACTCATCGATCGGAAATCACGCAAAGAATTTTTTTTTTAGAAAAAAAGGGTAATAACGCATTTATTTTTCTTTAAAAATGTATTTTTCTATTTTCCGGACGGAAATTCATTTTCCTAAACAGCTGATACCTTTATGTTCAAAAGTGAAACGAATCGTTCCACTGATTTGTGTTCCAATTCCACACAATTCCAATGACAGATTTCTGTCAGTAAAAAATTTTCGGTGGCTTTTAATCTGGAAATTTTTTTCAATGACAGAAATTTTTAATGAAAGCTATAAACGACCTGACAAACAAATTCCAATGTTTGTTTTCAATGATGAAAACCAATGATAGCTATAACTGGCGCCTAACCAGGAAAACTGGAAATTCAAAGTAGAACAGATACGAATAACTATATTAGTTACAAATATCTAGGAGTTTTTAAACGCTTAAGATGGTCTTCAGTTAACATTTTGAAATTAGGAACAATGCTACGAGGAATAGCATAAATTCCACTTGACAAAAAAAAAAGTAAAAAACCTGACATAAGCTTCAGCTATGTTTTATACATAAAGAAAATTTTAAAACTCCCAGCAACTACGCTTAACTATACTTTGCATTAAGAAACCGGTGCCGAAGATGGTCATTTCTACACCCTACTGCTACACCTGAGATATGTCCAAAAATCTATATTTGATTATAATAGTGAAAAATGGTTAAAATATCAACTCTCTAAAATTCTGCCTGAATGAACTATGTAAAGGAGATTGTCTTTAGACACGGTCTCCATTAAAATGAAAAAGGTTGTTCAGGAGAAGAATGCTCCTTTAACCTCTTGAATTGCCTTAGATATGAAGTTCATCGAAGCTATATAAATATCAATGTAAGATAATATTACGATGGCGATTTTGATATTGGAAAAGTCACATGGATTTTCTAGGCAAGATAAGGTCTTATTAACCCAAATGGAAGCAGATTCGCCCGTTTAGAATCAGTCTTTCCAATCTGAGGGAGTACGAGGACGAGCCAATTATTTTATTAAACTAGTTTAGTTAAGAAAAAATAATAGGAATGTTAAATGGTAAAAACATGGTTGAATATTAAAAACTAATCAAATTCTTAACAATAGCTTTTTCATACAAAAATCAACTCATCAAGGAATTTAATTATTTGTTATTTTGAACCCGCTTTGTACCTTTTATTTTTCTTTGTTAAAAGTAATACAATAGCTAATATCTTTGTATAAAAAACTATTAAAAATCTATTGTAATATATAAAATCGTTTGGATAAATAAAAACTACAAGTTTCATTTATTTTTATAAATTTTTAAAGTATTATTTAAAACTTGAATTTTTAACATAAAAGCAAAGCAAGCTATAAGAAAAAGAAATAAAACCAAATTACAGTACAATTATCTTAAATTTTGCAGACAAAAAGCAGAAATACTTAAGACACGTTCAATTGTAACTTCGGATCATTGGCACTTTAATCAGCAATGTTTTTGAATGAACGTCAATTACGATTATGTACAGGTCTATCGACATTTTTTACACTTCCACTATCTTCAAAAATCTGCTCAATTCAACCGTAGTTAATCGATTTGACGAACCTAAAAGTATATTCATTTGGGTCAACACTTTTGAATTACTTAACCTGGTCCCTGCGTACATCAACTGCAATCACTGGCGAAGCGACTTTGAAAAACTTACAACTTTCTTCGAAGAAACAGACCTTAATAATTTCATACTTTTTGGCGATTTGAATGTAAGAACAGGCACGAAAGGAAGTGTAGATGTGCAGCTTTCGAATGAAAATCTGATTTCAATGATTAGAACAATGATTAGAATCGACAATCATCATCGACGTACAACGATAACTTGAAACTTCTACCAAGGATTAAATGGCGGGAGGAAAGAGTATTCGCATACACAAACAGTTTAGATCGACACATTTCACAAACGATTACTGATATAGACGAAAATGAAGATCTTTGTCTTAAGATTAAGGAATGTATATACAACACAAACGGGGAAATTAATTGTCCGAGTACGAACTTCACGCCAAAGAAACCGTGGTTTGATACTGCTTGCTTTTATGCCAGGAGAAATGTCATGAATAGCCTAAAGATGTACAGAAAATACAATATTGACGTTTACAGAACACTCTACCGTGATGAGTACAAGAAATTAAGGGCCCTGTGCACAGCAAAACAGCGTTATTATTATCAAAATATCACAAGTCAACTAGCATCAGTTAAGACAACAAGTGACTGGTGGAAACTGGCAAAGAAAATACGTAACAATACAAACACACTTTCAAAACCTTCTCTATCAAACATTGTCCACAGAAACATCTTTCGAATATGCTTCAAATAGAGTTGTATATATACCCTTGCTTGATAAGGAAATTGAAATCAGCGAAGTTCTTGCAGCTATTACTACGGCAAAGGATAATAAAGCTCCCGGAATCGATGGAATTCCATTTGAATTTTACAAAACTGCAACGCCCAACTTAATCTTAGAAATTCACCGTCTATTCAGCGATACCTTTCGCACTGGTACAATTCCTAACTCGTTCAAAAGATCAATAATATTCCCTCTTTTTAAGAAAGGAAATCCCAAGGATGTAGCCAACTACCGTGGTCTGTCTTTTATGGACACTATATATAAGCTGTTCACAACTGTTCTTCTGAATAGACTTAGCCAATGGGTCAAAGCAAATCATATTTTTGACGAATTCCAAGCTGCATACAGAGAAAACTACTCAACTACGGACCAAATCTTCAATCTCTCCTGCCTTATAAGCCTTCAGCTTAACCGGAAAAATAAATTGTATGCATTTTTCATAGATTTGAAAGCTGCGTTCGACAATATTAACAGAAACGCATTGTTCTACAAACTGACTCAGCTAGGTATATCTACAAAAATGGTATTGATTCTTAAGGCACTCTATACCAACAACACTGCTACAGTATGGAACGGCACTCATATCAGTGACTTCTTCCCTATTAATCAAGGTGTGAAACAAGGATGTGTTCTAAGCGCTCTGCTATTTATCTTGTTCTTAAACGACCTTGATTCTGATTTGCCGTGTGGAGTTACTATGGAAGGAGTATCGGTAAAAGCTCTACTTTACGCAGACGACATAGTGCTACTCTCAGATAATCCTGCTTCCTTACAGATAATGATAAACAGCTTTGCAAATTATTGTTCCAAATGGCAACTGCATGTAAACCTTACAAAATCAGAAATAGTTATTTTTCGAAATGGTGGACGTCGAGCAGCTGAAGAAAAATGGAAGTACAACGACACCGAAATCAAAATATCTAACAATTTCAAGTACCTAGGAGTAAATCTCACATACAATATGTCGTGGACGGATCATCTTACGAAAAGGCTAGTAATGTCTAAGAATTCAATTAATGCTACTTGGTCAAACTTTATCAGAAATAAAAACATACAACACTCAGATAAATTCAAAATATACGAAGCTGCTTCAAAGTCTATAATGAATTTCTGTGCCCAAGTTTGGGGATATTCGGAGAATGACGAAGTTGAAAAGTTGCAAAGGTTTTTCATTAAAAGATGCTTCTCCCTTCCTAATAACACGCCAAACTATGTTCTCAATATTGAAACTGGACTAAGAAAAGCTTATATTACGACACTAAAACTCTACTTTAAATACATCCAAAGGGTAAGCACGCTCCCTGAAAACAGACTGCCAAGAAGACTTATGGATATCATCGTGAGAAAAAAGATCTACTGGGCTGACAAATGGTCAGAACTCTTTAACGATCTGAACATTCAGTTTGACTGGAACACTAAGTCTGAATGGAAGGCACTGCACGCAGAAACTTGCGAAAAACTTGTAGAAAAGCATTGGTCGGAACACACTAATAGAGCTCTACAATCACGATTCCATGATGAATATTGCAACTTGAACTATGCTGAG
Organism: Eupeodes latifasciatus; assembly: GCA_920104205.1. NCBI lineage: Eukaryota > Metazoa > Arthropoda > Insecta > Diptera > Syrphidae > Eupeodes > Eupeodes latifasciatus. The sequence goes on from OV049924.1 coordinate 394,685,408, forward strand.
GTACCAAACTATTTCAATGATAGTAACTCGCGTGAAATGATAAGTATGGTATTAAAGTCCAGGTGTGGATTGCTCAACCTCAATGCACGAGCATTTAAAAATAATACAGATGGAATTTGTACGATCTGCAACCTTGACGCTACTGAAAATACGTATCATTTTGTAGGAGTGTGTCCTTGTTTCCGAACTTACAGAAAAAGATTCCTTGGAAGCGAAAAACGTAACCGTGATCAGTTCCTAGAAATCCTGAATGGCCAAAACTATTTACAACTTTACAATTATTTAAAAAACGCTCTAAGGTATAGAAAACTAATAATTAATGAATATTCTTAAAAAATACACCAATCCAACGCTGAACTTACTTAAGTAAACAATTTAACCTGACAGGCAACATAATATGTTATTGTCATTCATTTAATTTATATTATTACGAAAACCATGAAATTGTTAATATTCAGAAAATAAAATTTTGTATCTATCTATCTATCTATCTATCACTTTTGAATTAAATTTTAATACTTTTTTATGCGTTGTTTGATTAAACTAATAATACTTATCATATCTTAATTTGACATGTGTAGTATCAACGTTACCAATTTGAAACAACAAAAGTGCCAACGTTATTTTTTATTATTTATTTTCGTTTAGGTATTAAATAACTATGAAAATAGAGAAAAATCGAACAATTGAAACAAAAAAAATGCAAATATATTTCAATTATCATTTTTGAGTAAGTGAAAATTAACTAATTAACAAAAGTTTGAACATTGGTTTATGAGACTAAGAAATGGTTTAATTTTTTCATCTTATTTTCCAAAGAAAAACAACACAAACTGCCAGGATATACGTATTAAAAAGCTAAATTCTCTTTGTTTAATTGTTTGATGGTGAAGCGGAGAAACATCAAGTGTCAAAGAGAAAAGATGGTTGGGTAAAATTGAAATTTAGCAACCCTTATAAACTCTCACCAATTAAATTTTCCCAAGGATGCTGAAAGAAATATAATAATTATAATGACGTCTGATGTTAAATGACGAGACGGATGTTTTAATTAGATTATGTGTGTTAATTAGATTCTATATTTAACTGCTAATTACCAAAAGATATATAGTTACTGTTGTTTTCCGAGATTGAATGAAATTGAATCTCGATTTTACGTATATACAATGTCAATACTTGGTGAATACTTTGACTGTTTATATCTCATTGTACCCATTGGTTTTTTCTTGTATTAAATGTTTTATCATAAAAATTCGGATACTCATGTGAAAAAAAAACGTCTTTGATTTTCAGGTTTTCTTTTAGCCGTGATGCACTGTATCAATATTTTCCAAAAAAATTGTTATTTTTCTGAACGAAATTTGTACCACTTTAATCTTTAAAGTCTAAAGGTGTACAATAAGTTTCACCTTTTATAACCAAAACTTGACCGGAGTCCTGCAACTATATATTTTCACGCTGAAGATGCATCTAAACTATATTAAAACAGTGCTGGCGCTTCCAAATCATCGACTACCTAATGCCATTGTGAGACAGCTGCTCCCAGAGAGGTCACAGTTCTTCGTAGAATGGTCTCGTTTGGAGGTGCTACATAATGTTCAACTAGTAGAAAGCGATTGGAGAAACTGGGACCCGACCTTCCAAATATTATTGGAAAGAATTGATGCCAAAATTTTCGAGAACTTTACGGAAAGAGCTGAAGGCAGTGAATCTCGTAATTTGTATAAGGCCTTGCAGCACAACCTTGGAGAAAACAACTATTTCCATGACAAGTATCCGCTAAAGATCATTTCAACCATCTTTAAAACCAGAGGAGAGCTGATACGGTTAAACTACCGACCATATGGCCCTGAAGAAAACACGGAGTGTACTCTTTGCAACCATAGAACAGAGGAAAACGTACTCCACTTCATAGGGATTTGCCCTGTTTTGTCACCAATCCGTTATGCGCATTGGGGAAAAAGCGTTCTTAACCAAAATGAAATCTCGAAGTGCTTAATGGATCAAACTGGAATGTTCTTAGTAGTTTTGTCTTAACTGCACAAAAATATAGATACCAAATTCTGAATGAAGCTTTCTAATTTTGTATACACTAACTTTAAATTCAATCATTAGATATTGATAACACTTTTTTCAATTTATTTCAATTAAATCAATGAAGCCTTTTTATTTTTAAAATATATATGTTAATTTAAACTTTGTTTAGATAATACTCTCTTTTTCGGGCTGACGGCACAGTCCAATTGCTCTAATATTGTGAAAAAAAAATGTAAAACAAAGACAAATAATTATTGTTAAATAAAATCACATACTACTAACCAAAACTTGTGTTTTTCTAACACTAACCGAAGTTTAGTGTGCCTTTCATTGTATTAACGATTTCCTTTTAGAATACCTAGCTGAATAACCTTGAAGATACTTAATAAATTCTACGGAAATAGTTGCATTTCTAGGAATGCATATTCGTTAATGTTAATATTAATAAGTCTAACTTTTGGATTTACTGTCAAGCCTAGATGTTGTTTTTCAGACTTCAAGAGATGTGATAGTACCCGTGGCATGATGGTTAGTGCGTTGGACTGTCATGCCAGAGGTATTGGGTTCAATCTCTTCCTGTGATATCTAAAGTTTTTTTCACGGGTACTGCCTCTTGCGAAGAATTGGAAAATCATCCAAGAGTAATTCTTGTCATGAAACGTGCTTTCTCTAATTAGCCGTTCGGATTCGGCTTAAAAACTGTAGGTCCCCTCCATTCCAACAACAACAGTACTCGCACACAGGAATGGTTGAGAGTTGTAAGTCACTAGGCCCTAGTTCTCAACGGACTGTTGCGCCCCCCAATCTATATCTATCAAGAGATGTGAAATGCTTAAGCTGATTTCAAAACGCTTTGACTGATAATGAACTGAACTCCTGAATTATATATTATATTTGTATTTTCAAGAAAGATGAATGAGAAATAGTAGTTATTTAAATATATAAATATGTTTTTTAGCTCTCTTACGAAACATTAAATTAAAAAAAATGTATTCTATTTTCAACTTTTTGTGTTCATAACTATAACAGTTTCGTTATTATGTTCCTTTTTACTTATAAAGCTTTAAATTTTATGCTTGTAAAAATTAAGTTGCAAATTATTTAACGTAGTCATTTTTTTCCTCAAAGCTATATTAACAATTTTTTTTGAATCTTTCCACATTTCAAAACAAAAAAATCGCGCTAAATGAGTTAATTTGTCGCATGAGACATGCTAGAGTACCTAATAAGTTTTTTAGTGTTTTACTTAAACTTTTGAAGAAAAAACTTATATTTTTTTTATTATTATAGGCAGAGTTTCTATGCTTAAAGCTCTGGACTGAAGAATATTCATACCTGACACAACTATTCAAGTCTTTACATTCTATGTTACAATTTCATATTAAACAAATATTTTAATCCTTCTACGAAGAGTCTTAGGCTCGTTTCACACTACACGGTTTTGACCGTACGGAAAAAAAACCGGACGGCGAAATTTTGTTAGAGGCGCGAAGAAGAGCATATACGCTTTGATATTATACGGTCATAACCGTATAATGTGTTATTAGCCATTGATCCAGTTTATGCCGTCCGGATTTTTGCCGTACGGTCAAAACCGTGTAGTGTGAAACGAGCCTTAGCCCGCTTCATCAAGTCTCGGTGCAGTATCGTTTCTGTCTATAACTCGGTATACATTCTGTTCTCATATCTTAATGAAAACATAGATTTGAAAAAAGCGGTATACTGAGCTTCAGTATAAGGAATCAGTAATATATAATGACATTTACTGCAAGTAATTTTCTTTGCCATTTATATTTACTGGCTTTGTAAACAAAAGATATAAAAAAAATAATTTTGTATTAAAATTTTTGAAGAAAAATGACATCCAAAATTAAAAAAAAACACTTTTGGCAATCGACAAAAAAGTACATTCATGAGATAACTTCATTCCAACACAAAACACAATTTTTAAATAATTCTCTTCTGAAAGTCCATACCGACAACGACAAGTGAAGGTGCGACCTTATTGTTTTTAAAATTATAAGAAGTTTTTAAAATTTGTTGTTTTGTTTATAAGGGCATTTTCTTACGAATATTATGCGTAGATACAAAATTCCCGGATATAGTTTTTATTTTGTAGCTGATTTTTATCAAAAATAATTCCCCGAAGTAAATTATTTCGAATTGATGAAGTATTAAGTTTTTTCTATCTTCTCATAAAAAGATATCGTAATCGCCCCCCAATTTATCAAATTGAAAATTTTTAAATTTATCGATTTTTTTAAGGTCCCTAGAATTTAAATCAAAGATTCTTACAGAGATTTCTGTGTACAATGGCAGATCCAGGGGGGGTGGCGGGGTCGTAGGAGATAATTTGTTTTTTTTTTTTCGAAGGAATTCCCTTCAATTCAAAACTAATCGTATTGCTTTAATGGACATCGCCCCCATTATACTTATTTTGAATTGAAGCGTTTGGATGAAGAAGGGGGTAAGTGACATTTTTTCGATTTTCGGTTTTTTTTTCCGAAATATGAGGATGCCTTGCGAAAACTTAAATTTCTGTCCAATCTACGTTGCGCTACGATTCGTATTTTCTTATTTAGCGCTTTTATTTTTGGTATAAAAGGGTTACTAACAACTAAAATCGTATAATATGAGTGGAAGAATGGGCTAACAGCACTTAACTCCTTTTTGGGTAAAATAAAAAAAAATTAAAAAAAATTTATTTTGCATGAAGGGGTTAAGTGCTTACTTACCTCCTTCTTGCAGACAAATTAAAATCCATATTTAAAGTGGTTATATAGTAACGATGAAGGTTCTAAGCGAGTATATGTACTCCAATGCATTTAGTAGGCTGAGGCAGCGAAACCGTTTTTTTTTTTTTGATATTCCTTTTATGCTAACGCTATTTCCGCATTGCAACCGACCAAACAAAATATCCGATCATGTAGTCGACTATATTTTGGAGCATATTAACGAATTTCCAGCCGAAGAATCGCACTACTCAAGGAACAAAAACCCAAATAAACTTTATCTCTCACCTTTGTTAAATATAATATCTAAATTATATAGCCTTTACATTAAAAAATGCACAAGGCAAGAGAAAAATGTCCAACATTTTGTTAGCCAACATTTTTACCGACAAATTTTCATCACGAAATTCAATCTGTCTTTCCGCCTACCAAGAAGTGACGCATGTAGCATTTGTGACTCTGGCAAAAACTCAGCTAAACACCAAAACAACTATAAGTCCGGATTCCAAAGTCAAAAAATTGACCGCGAAAAAGCTCGGTCCGATCCTAACGTCTTATATACTACATTTAACCTCCAGCAAACAATGCCCTTACCAAAATTAACCACGTCTAAGGCATTTTACTTGAGGCAGATGTGGTTTTATAATCTAGGAATCCATGTCATTACTTCCGACGTGGAAATGTCGTTAACCTGGACCGAAGATGTTGCAGACAGAGGAAGCACCGAGGTAATGAGTGCACTCTATACATTCTTCCAAGAATGTGAAATTGCCAAAAAGAGGAAACATTTGATTGCATGGACCGATTCTTGCCCTGGACAAAACAAAAAATTCTTTTTGTTGTGTCTATACCAAGTCCTTTTTTTGACGGAATATTTTGATCTGATTGACCACAAATTTCCTGAAGTTGGCCATACTTATCTTGACAGTGACAGGGATTTTGGAAGAATCGAAAAAGAGTTATGAAAAAACGAAACCATTTACACTGCTGAGCAATACCGACATATAATAAAAAGTGCCAGCAAAAAAAATACCGTTATAATTGACATGTAGAACCACTTTCAATCATTAGAAAATCTTCCAGCAAAATTAAACGTTAAAAATGTTACAAAAAACATATCGAATGAAAAAATCATTTTCCGTGATAGCGTCAAATGGCTTAGAATAAACAAATATGGATCCTTTTTTTATAAGGAATGCTACGAGGAAGATGCTTTATTCAATGAAGCTGTTATAGCAAAAAACATCCGAATAGTTCCAGGCAAAAACCAAGACTTTTTCGTCCGAGAAAAAAAGCTTTCTGTTGAGAAAATAAAAAATTTAAAGGAACAAATGATGTTCATACCAAGGGAACAATACTGGTTTTATGAAAAAGCTTTATCGGAACCATGCTAACAGAAAACAACTTTTCAAAATAAAAAGAACAAAAAATGTTTTGTTTTGTTACTTAACCCCTTTGTATTCTTAAAAATTCAAAATACTAATAAGCTTTTTGTGCAAGAAAGAGTTAAGTGCTCTTTTTCTGAAAAATTTTGTTTTTTTAAATAAACCAAGCTACTGTAATGAAATAAAAGTAACATTGTTAAAAAGATTTTTCTTGTTTTATTAGTTTATTCAGTTTTATTTAGATTGGAATACGAAAAAAGTTCTCAACAAAAAACTTTAAGTCCTTATATCTCGAAATGTTGCAAATGTCATTTACCCCCTTCCTCATCAAAACGCTTCAATTATTAATTTTTTGTATATGAAAATAAAATTTGTATTTTACTTCCTTAAAATTTGTTGCTAAAAGTACTACCTTTAACTGGAGACTGGACCAAGAACATAATATGAAACGGATATTCAACCCTATTCCAAAAACACAGCACAAATTCATCAAATTTTGACTAATGGACGATCTAGGAGGGGTCATATGAGCCATAAAGCTTATACAGTCAAGTTGTATAAGTAAAGATTTCATTTAAACATTTGTTAGTAATTTAACGAAATTCATTAAAAAAGCGGTTTGCTGTCAAAACAACTCAAATTTTTGTTTTCACTCAATTTAGAATTTGAAAAAACTTTAGTCATGCTTTAAATTATTTTCATAAAATTTGTTTCTAACAAAAAGAGCAAATATTCAGGTTCTTAAGAAGAAACCTTGAATAAGAAATCGTCAATTTAAAAATATGTGATTTTTTTTTAAAACTTTGTCTAAATTTTTTTAATTTAGCTTAATCATATTTTGGTATGGCCCCAGAAAGGTACCCCTCATAAAACCTTCATTTTTGTTTAATGTTTCTCAAGAACTAATGGAACGATTTCAATAATCTTCTTTTTCTGTGCAAGCAAGTCGATGATCATTTTTTTAAACACGAATTTCAATAATATAAATGTCCCAACAACAACAAAAGTGACACTTTTGTTAAACTAATGGCTAATTGAAAAACATAATAAACGTTTCATATTTATTGATATAAAAGCTTTGAATGTCTTGAGATTTGAAGTGAAAAAAGATTCTGAAACGTGTAATTTTTGAGTGCCACACAAACGTTTCTTCCCATAACTTATTTCTTTATACCTTAATTTGTTTTAATTTAATTTTTTAGAGAAATTATATGTAGTTAAATGCACCTATATCCTCAAATTCAAGAACCAAGCATTTTTCTCTCTAAAATTTTTAAGTTTTGTTGACTCCTTTAAGGTCAATATACGAGTAAGCAGACTGATAGCGATGGTAGGTAGGTAGGGAGGTAGAAATGGCGATCTCAGGGCAGACCTAGCCTGAGATCCAATTAGCGCTGTAGTGCGCCGTTTTGATACCAAAAACTCGTTTGACCTGTGAAAGAAAGGAGAAGATTTATAGCGATTAAATTAGAGCCATTTTGTCGCATTGAGAAAAGAGATTAGGTCTCTAATCTTTGTCTCAGATAGCTCATCCAGTTCGTGAAAGAATGCTTTCCCAAAGCATTTCATTCTAGTGCTTGCCAAGGCAGGACATTTGCAGAGGAAATGGATTATCGTTTCACTTTCTCTTAGCGATAGTAATAATAGACTCCGAAAAAACTACGTCAAAAAAAGCCCGACAGTTCTTTATATCAGATCGTCTCTCTTGAATGTTTGTACCGTTCTTCGCATAAATAGAAATGCAAACAAGAAAAGTATATTTTATTTTTCGAAAAAAGGTACGTTTTAAAACAATTTCTTACATTTCTGCGTGAAATGCACCAAAAACCCTCTAAACTATTGTGTTTTAGCTCTTAAATATGGCATAAACTGTTGGAATCTTGGAATGGTTTCATATGTAGGGAGTCATCCAAATTAAATAGTTAGACCATACCTTATTGGACAACAGTCTTCTAAATTAATTTGATAACTAATGTTGCCACTTAGCAATTGAAATCTGTAAATATATTAGGTTAAGATACACATTATGTTATTTAAATTTTGTTAGCATCCTTTAAAAAAACATTAAAGAACATTTTTAAGCATTGAGTAAAAACTCATCTAAGTGTGTGACACAACACCCCTCCCCTAATTAAAAGTCTGGTTCCACCCTTGTCTGTGTACGTGTGTACGTGATTTCGTACTTCCGTGCGTTCGGGGTAAAAATTGTTCGTCATCAAAGAAAAGTGAAAAATATTGGTTGATACCAAATATCTCACGAACTTATGACGCTAACGACTTCAATAAAGAAATTCGAAAGAAATATAGCTAATAATGTATTTTTATAAATCAAAAAAATATATGTGTTACTTCCAGCATATTTTTAACAAAAATTAAATTAACCTCCAAAATAATCTAATGCATCAAAGAATAGCATTTTTTACATCTGGTAACATTATGGGAAAAATCTAAGTTACAGTATTGATTTCAAAATTATTTATTTCCATGCAAAATTTTGTTGTTAATATAAGATTATGTTCTTAGAAAAATCCAATTGAATTTTAATCAATTATAAAAGCATTTTTTGAAAGTTTTTACTTTTTATAAAAAGAAATACTTTCATAAGAAATAAAACATTTCAAAAATTGCTGCCAAAATTGATAAAATTGGATTTCGACTAATGATGTCGGGAACAAAAACAGATTTTAAAATAAAACGCTTTTTATCACATGCAAAATATTGTTGCTAACTTTAATTTAATTTCTTAGAAAAATTCAATTGACAACAATAATTAACAAAATACGAAAACCTACAAAAACAACTTAAAACTCATAAGAAATGGTTTTCGATTTTAGTGTTTTGAGACCTAAGAATGATATTGTTTTAAAATTTTATTATCTCACACAAAATGTTTTTATTACCTAATGTTTTTTTTAAAGTTTTAGACAAATCGACAGACGTACACGGATGCGAAGTTATTAGTGTGGATCGCGTGTGGATCAAGTTGTAATAGTTTTGAAATAAATATTAATTTAATAGTTGTAGGTCATGCAAATATCGGCGTGTGTATTTCTTCTTATTAGTAGCCGATCGATGTGAAAAAATTAAATAAAACATGTTTAAAAATTATTTTGAATCCAAAAAAATACGTTTACTTACTCCGGTGTATAATTGTTTTGGTTTAGTATTTTTAGATGTAATAAGTCCAAATTAAATGTTTAATTTGGCTTTAAATGAAGTGATTTATATACTTAGGTAGGTACCTACATTTTAAATTTGTTTCAACCTGAAAATATAAAATAATTTCGTAGACGCAAATTGTTTTTCGACAAAAATTACACGCGTATATTCATGATGTTTATCAATCAACAGTATTAAAGCTAATTTGATGTTAATATATTTCTTTGGAATTTATAAACATTCATATCTATTTATTAGCTTAGTAGGTACCTACCTACCATTTCAAACCACTTGAATTTGTTCACGTTTATTGATTTGTATTTAGGTACCTATCTACATTTCAACAAATGAAAACATTTAAACATTTTAAAAATAAAATACTTTGTTTGTATTTTATTTATTACTTCATTATATTATAAACCATACCACCTAAATTGGAATTATCAGCATTAATAGATATTTCAAAATATAAAGCATAAATCAAATAAGAAAAAAACAACAAAAACGTTACTTTATTACCTTATTCTTCTTAACCTTGAAGTCTTTCTTTAAAAAAAAAAAAACAAATGCGGTACAAATCAAAAAACAAATTTTATAAAACTTGTCGGAACTCAACACTTAAATGCTAAGATCAATCTATTCGTGTATTTAAAAACTTACAAGAAATGGTTATTTACAAACTATCACAAAATACAAGATTTTTTGTCTAAAAACACTTGAAATACCTTTTTCTTAACAGTTGTAGTAGGTATGTAAATATACAAACATATGTATGTACCACCGTTGGTAAAAGGCATTACTATATTGTACTGAATTCAGTACTACTTAATTTTCTCAGTACGTAAGTACATCTTTGCCATTTTCAGTACTATTTTTAATTGTTTGTACAAAATTGATTAATTTCTTTTATAAATTTTCTTTTATCTTCACAACTTCACTTACAAAAAATTATGTGCGATGAGAACATACCCAAATAACAATTACCCAATAAGGGTATTCATGAAACGTCGGAAACTTTCCGACGTCGTAAAATCGTAAAGATTCCGACAAAAATTTCATGAACGCCCCTTTAGGTATATAAGAATTATAAAATTACATTAATTGTTATAAATGAAATGGTGAACAATTTCGGTGGATTTAATGAAGCGTTTGAAAAAAATAAATAAAAATGTTGTGTATTATTGAAATATTTGTTGATGTCAAATTTTGATATATAAAATCTCATAATACCTTCATAAAAAAATTTTCACGCTTACTATATTTTCATTTACGACGTGATCGTAAAGTATTTTCATACAAAATTGTGACAGTTTGTTTACTACGTCGTAAACTTTCCGACGCTTACTATCGTGTCAAAGAAAAACATAAAAACATCGGAAAATGCCAAAAAATTAGAAAATTAAGTCTTTTCATCGCAGAACATAATTTACCGTTTGCAGTATTGGATCATTTAAATATTCTTTAAAAAAAACCTATCTGATTCAGAAGTGGTCAAAAGAAAGGTCATGAATCGACACAAAGGCCAAACAATTATCAAAGAAATAATTGCTCCGGAAAATTCGAAAATTATTTCCGAAATAACAAACCGCCAATATTTTTCATTAGTTGTAGATGAAAGTACTGATATAACTATCGGGTGATTTTTTAAGAGCTTGAGAACTTTTTTTAAAAAAAAAACGCATAAAATTTGCAAAATCTCATCGATTCTTTATTTGAAACGTTAGATTGGTCCATGACATTTACTTTTTGAAGATAATTTCATTTAAATGTTGACCGCGGCTGCGTCTTATGTGGTCCATTCGGAAAGTCCAATTTCGGGTAACTTTTTCGAGCATTTCGGCCGGAATAGCCCGAATTTCTTCGGAAATGTTGTCTTCCAAAGCTGGAATAGTTGCTGGCTTATTTTTGTAGACTTTAGACTTGACGTAGCCCCACAAAAAATAGTCTAAAGGCGTCAAATCGCATGATCTTGGTGGCCAACTTACCGGTCCATTCCTTGAGATGGAAAGTTTGTTAGCATTGAACGATAGCGATCGCCATTCACCGTAACGTTGCGTCCAACAGCATCTTTGAAAAAATACGGTCCAATGATTCCACCAGCGTACAAACCACACCAAACAGTGCATTTTTCGGGATGCATGGGCAGTTCTTGAACGGCTTCTGGTTGCTCTTCACTCCAAATGCGGCAATTTTGCTTATTTACGTAGCCATTCAACCAGAAATGAGCCTCATCGCTGAACAAAATTTGTCGATAAAAAAGCGCGAAACACATTTCGAACCGAACACTGATTTTGGTAATAAAATTCAATGATTTGCAAGCGTTGCTCGTTAGTAAGTCTATTCATGATGAAATGTCAAAGCATACTGAGCATCTTTCTCTTTGACACCATGTCTGAAATCCCGCGTGATCTGTCAAATACTAATGCATGAAAATCCTAACCTCAAAAAAATCACCCATTTGGCGGTGGTTATTCGAATATACGACGAAAAGTGCCATGATATGTTTTTGACACTTACTGAAGTTCCTGACGGAAAGGCTTCCAGAATTTTTAACACAGTTAAAATTATTTTTGAACAAAAAAATATTTCATTTAAAAACATGGTTGGATTCACCGCAGATAATTGTCCAATGTCCTGTTATGATGGGCAAAACAAACAGTGTTCAGGCAAAATTAAAGGAAGTCGTCCCCAGTCTCATTGTAAATGGCTGCGTATGTCATAATTTAAATCTTTAATCGAAGGCTGCAGCAGAACAATTTGCAGACCTAGACGATAAGCTAATAAAGGAAATAAAACACGATTTTTGTAACAGCTCTAGAAATTCCAAGAGTTCCAAGAACATTTTGGAACTAATTTACACACAATTTTAAAATATTGTGCTACGCGATGGCTTTCCCGTCAGGTACTTGAAAGAATGCATTTCAAAATTGCGCTTATGCTAATTTTTTTGTGTTAATAGGCAGCACTTGACCGCATCTTAGAGCAATGGGGCCCTTTGTGTTATTACTTTGGACTTGGTGAATTTGAATCCAATTATGAGAAACAAAACCTCAACTTCATATCTTCCAGCCTTAAGGACTTAAATGTTAAGTTATATTTCACTTTTTTATCTTATATCTTAAAACTAATTAATGATGTTAACTTGGAAATGCAATCCGAAGATGTAAGAGTGCACATCTTAATTCCAAGATTGAAATCTATTTTTAAACAACTCTGCAGAAATTTTATGAAAAGGGAAGCATTTGATAATAAGCCGATAAACTTCATTAATCTTTTAGAAAACCACTTACCTATTATGGAAATATATTGCGGCACCGAATCTGAAATCCTATACAATTCAAACAAATTAAGGGAAACAGATAAGTATTCAAAGCTTTAAAAATCATACTAAATTGTCTTACATTACATTTCTGCAAGACATTAGAAAAAGATTTGATTTCGATGACGTTTTCTTAAACGGAATTCAAAATTTTTTCCAAAGTGCAAAGTGTTGGATGGTCGAGTTAACTCTATCGTTCAATTTATTTTAAAGTTTTTTTCCAATGAACACAAAAACATTGAACTGATAAACAATGAATATAGAGCTCTAGCTGACTGCGAATATTTAAAAAAAATGAGAAATGTTTCCATATCAGAGTTTTGGGCAAAAATTGGTCTTCTTAAAAATGAATGCAATGAGTTAATGTTTGAAAATATTCATCGCATTGTTTAGGGTGCCTTTTGTGTTCCTCACTCTTCGGCAAATGTCGAAAGAATATTTTCATACCAAAACATAATTAAAACTAAATTAAGAAATCGTTTGCAAGTGCAAACGTGCTCTGCACTGATAGAAACGAAAAATCTGATAAAAAATTAATGTTGTCACAGCTTCATAATTAATAAAAATCTTGTGAGTAAAAATGTTACAAACAAACCACTTCAAAAAGAAGAACTTTTAGAGTAAAAAATTATCTACATTATGTAAGTCATCAGTTATAAAAATCATTGAAACTCACAAAATACAAATATTCAATGATGAGTTTCAATGAAAACTCCGAACTGTGATATGGCGATCCGTCCGATATTTATCTAGCTATTAATAATGAAATTCCTTTTTTTCTTATTTATGTTCATTTAATATTAAATATGTAATAACAAATGAATTGTTTTTGTTTTTGTTCTCGTTAATAAATACCTAGTACATTTTGTTTTTGAATTTGTGTGTTCGTTTACTTTAATCCATTTAAAAGAGCTCAGTACTATTTGGTCTTTTTCAGTACTTTTTTGTCTCAGCTTTCAGTACAATCGAAAAAAGTCAATTTCCATCACTGGTAGGTATGTACCTACCCATATTAACTCCCTAGAAAAATAAGCAATTAGCATGCGGATTACAATCACGTTTCAATTTTACAAATTGGCTTCAATTTATACTTATTTGCATTTAGATATTTAACTTGAGTCACCCTTCTTTACTTAACTACCTATACCTACCAACTAAAAAAACATTAAAATACCTATACACTGAATTAACTAACACAAACAAAAATAACAGAAATTCAAGCTTCACCACCCCTTTTAGCGGGTATCCTATATCTTTGCACCCACCTTCGAACCTACCTACCGACTTACATTTCAGTTCAGGTGCAAATACAATATAAATACAACAAAAAAACCTCCCCTTTCTTTTTCCCAACGAAAATTAACAAACAAACAAAAAATAATAATAATAATAACGAAAAACATAATTTCCTCTGCGATTAAAATCTCTTTCAAACAACAAAATGAATTAATTTTCTCCATCTTCTTTTTTCCCTTAGTTGCTTTTCAGTATGACCACACATTTTCACAGGCAGGAAAAAGAAACACGAAAAGACAGCAAAAATCCCCCCGAAACACCATCTCATCACTGCGAAATTACTCCAACAATATAATAATTATTTTATAAAATTCAGCCAAAATTTACCCCTTCATAAGGAATTAACAAAATAAAAAGTATCTATCTATCTATCTGTCTATGAGGAGATACATAGCTAGGTGCCTAGATAGATAGATACAAAATGAACAGCCATTACAAAAACACAATAAACATTTCTATTAGCTCCTCCATCCAGCCAGCACAGCACTCGCTTTTGGTGGGTCGGTGTAGGTAGGTATCTATCTATCATAGATACTTTTCAGCAACAGCAGCAACAACAACAACAAAGTATCTACAAAACCAAATTAAAAATAAAAAAGGGGTAAAACGAGTAAACGAGCAAACGATTAAGCACCCAGAAACACCAACAACACACAATAAAAAGTACAACACTCTCGAATAAAAACTCAATTGAGAACTAAAAATAAAAATCAAAAACAACAACAACAAAACAACACAAAAAAGAAACAGAAGTTGAAGCTGAAACCGACAAAAAAGTATCTGAAGGGAGAAAGAAGACTCTGCCTAGACAGGACGTCCCCATTGCTTATTATTCGATTGCCAATTATCTTCATATTTTCAAAAATAAATACAAAACCAATTCTGAATGTGTGACTGGCTTCACCACCTCGCCTACAGTTCTTAGATCCGTTCAAGTGGGAAAGAGATAATAACTCTACCATCAGCTATCACACTGCAACTGCTTCAAAAAAAAAAAAAAAGTATCTAAAGTCTGCCATATCGAAAAACCTCTTTCTACTGTCTCCAAAATTCCCCTTGGCCAAAAAGAGACACCCAATCTATATACTTCGAATCTCACCAACGCTGATTTTTCACCAACGAACGAAAAACAACGCCACTCCAGGTTTCCCCTCAAAAGTAAGTATCTAAAAGATACACAACCGAAATCCAATAGGCGTACCCAGCAAAACAAAAAGAAAAACAACAACACACCGTTAATAGAAAAGATGAGAACAGTTAGAGCAAGATAAAAGAGAGAAAAAAGTCGGACCGCATTTTATTGGTCCTTATTGCCGAGCTATTGGGGTAGCACAAGTCGAACAAGCCGGTTGGAAAGGGTGTGGATTTTTGAACTCAAATTCAAAGCAATGAAGAAAAAAACAGGTTCCACCGCATTGTTTGAACGTAACACTGAACTGAGCTAAGCTGAGCTGACTTGAGTTGAGGGTGAATGTGAATGTAGATGTGAGTATCTATGTGAACATACCCACTACATGACACCATCGCACCAGTGAATGAACGTCGATCTTAACTCATGTGCTTCAGTTGTAGACCAGTCGTGATCTCATTTGGACGTGTGTTCCTTGTTAAAAAATTTTGCGTCTTTTGTGGACAGAGAATTCAAAATACTAAAAAAGCCTAATTTGAGATAAAATAAAAACAAAACTCTTGTCGTGTTTATGTTCCACAAAGAAAAAAACAAAAAATTAAGAACGATTTTCAACTGCTTACACATCTTGAGATACGATCAAGAGCCGAGTGAGATAAAATGTGCCAGTGAAACAAACCTCCTCCTAGGTGTACCAAGGATACAAGGATAATCCTTTATAGATAAAAGATACAGTGAAGTGACACAATAAGAGATTCTTCCAACATATCATTTTTCCAAATGAATATTCCGATTTAAACTCACTTTAAAATATTTCAAAAATTTCCTTGACCATTTCGTGTGTGTGTGTGTGTAAATTATTGTGATTTTTGTTTTGGTTATTTTTATTTAATTGAAAAATTCAACCCTATATGATAAAATTATCAGGAATGACTGTGACTGGTGTACGTACAACAATGACGAGCCCGACGGTTCCCCCAACATCGCATCATCAGCAAATGCACAAGTCTAGCTCGAGATTGAGTAACTTTAGCGTGGCATCTCTGCTGGCCGACACCAGGCCACGGAGTCCCACGGAACCCATTGACATGATGCTGCCTACAAATCTCTCCTCCTCAACCGTTGTCGCCGCTGTTACCACTGCAACAACAACCTCGCCACATTCGGCCGCCTCGACGACGTCAATATCACCGCCTGCGTCACATCATCCGCCAATGCTCCTGCATCCGCATCACTTGCAACACATTGCCGCCATGCACCAACAGCACCTCCAAAATTGCAATAACAACAACAACAACAATAACTCATCATCAAATCACCTGCCCAACATCAACATCAATATCAACCACAATCATCATCATCACAACAATAATTCATCCTCATCGCCCGTGTCATCGCTGCATCACCATCAGGAGAGCAATCACAGCAGTCTGACGACGACGACGACGATAATGACGAAAAACGAACGTCATACGCCCCACAGTTCCGCCGAATCGGAAGTGGACTATGATTCGAATCAGGAGGAAGAAGACATTGATATTGAGGACATGAATAACGACAGCCGATCAACGCCGGGCCTCGACAGCAGTAAATCCCCCGAAATGCCCAATTCGATGCAATCGTCCCCGCATATTCTGTCACCATCGGCGGCGGCATTAGCGGCGGGACATGTTCCAATTCGGCCGACACCGACATTTAGTGCGCTGGCGGCAGCTTGGGGTGGTATTGTTGGTGGAGTTCCATGGCCGGGTGCGAGACAAATGCCACCATTTGGACCGCCTGGATTATTTCCGGGACAAAGTTTTGGGCCTGGTGGAGGTAAGCATCATTATTTATTTGGTTTTCTTATTTTTCTTTAGAAAACTTAAAAATTTTAAAGTGCTTTGTAGAGTGTGTGTTTTTGTGCGTATACTTAGCTTCCACAAACGATATAAATCGTTTTAAATTATGGTCGGTCATTGTTATTTGTCTCATTTTGGCCCAATTAACCGCCTACATTCAATTAGTGTTGATTTGGATTATTTATGTTGTCATATCTCTCGCACCCTCACTTAAAAATGTATCCAAAATAAAATAAAAACTAACCAACCTATACCGTAATTGTCTTCTATTGGATCCAATTTATTAAAAACAATCAACGCGTTGTCTGTGTTAATGGTGATGGCTTTATTTTGTTTGTTGTCAAGACTTATTAAATCGAAAGAGATACCTCTATACCCCAGCCATCATCAGATCAGACCAGACCAGACCAGCAGCAACTATAATTATGAACAAAAATTAATGAAAACCCCGACGGGTAGACGACGGACATTGCTTGTCCGCCTGCTAAACCAATCAAGTTTTCAATTTAAATATTTTTTCGGTTTAATAAGTGTTGATTTGGATTATTAATGTTGTCATATCTCTCGCACCCTCACTCAAAAATGTATCCAAAATAAAAGAAAACTACGACCGACGGTTAGACGACCGACATTGCTTGTCCGACTGCTAAACCAATCAAGTTTTCAATTTAAATATTTTTTTAGTTTAATAGGTATTGATATTCAGAGTACGGTGAGGTTTATGATGGTTCCAGCCATGATATTTACGGATTGTTTTTAAATCTAGAATTTTCGTAAATCATAATCGTATTTTCTAATACAAATATGAATCTTTTCGATTTTTCCATATAAATTCGAATAGGTTCCACAAGTATCTTTTTTGTGTTAGAGGATGAATTTTGTAGAAAAATAAATGTCAATCGATAGATGTTAGAATAAATAAATGTAAATGTGTCAATTTTTTTTTTAATATTTACCGTTATGTCAACACTTAAGATAACAAAAAAACCCTATATATATTTTTATCAACTTATATCTGAAAAGTTGTTTTTGTTTACTCCTAATTAATTAATTAAATTTTGTTTACTATATTTTAGTGTGTAAATAGTGATATTCATACATATGTATTTTAAAACTAGAATTTGTTTTCTAGACTCTGAAGTATCAAAAAATAGGTTATTAATTAATTTTTGTTAGTTGACACAAATGCTTTTTTAAATAAGCATTACGTTCCACACGTAGTTTTCGAAGTAAATACGTGAATATTTTAATGAGTTTTTTTTCGAAACGCCGGCTAATTAGTCCCAGCAATGTGTGTTAATATTTTTAGTTTAAATATTTTGGAGTACTGGTTTTTTTTTCAAAATGTAAAATCTTAAGGACTTTAGACCTTATACAAAAAAGAAACATTTGATTAAAAAGTCGATACTATCCATTAATGTACAGGTTTTTACTTTCTAAAGTCTTTTTTAACATGAATTTGAATCAAAACGTCTTCTATTGACAAAATACACGTTTCTATCAATTATCAAATCAATAAAATAATTTAATTCTTTTCGAATACATTTTTTTTTGTTTTTGAACAATTTAATCCTCTCATAATCTCTTTTATTAATTAATTAATTCTCATCAATTTAGATTTTATGAATTAAAACGCCTTTTAAATGAATTTTAAGTGATTAAATAAAGTAGAAAATAATAAAGTTAAACTTCTACAAATCTTTTATAACTATATGATACCGTATATAATAACAAATCAGACTTTTGTAAACTTCTATTGTCGCCAAGATTAACTGTTGAATTATTATTATTGATTTGACATATCAACGTAAACATAGATACATAACCGCTTAATTATATTATGACCAGCTCTTTATTTTGAAATTTATCACACGATAACAATAAATTATTAAGTGTTTCATTTAATTAATCATTTTTATGACACCCATCTCTTGCAAAGAAATTTGAGTTATGATGGGAAGTATAATTTTGTATATGGGTTTTTGTTCTTTTGAATGAAATAATTTGAGTGAAATCAAAAAACATAAATTAAATTATAGCAAAGAAACCTTTCGAAATACATTCCACAAGAGTTTTAGAAAAGATAGACATTTAAAAGAGGAATCCAATTTTCTAAATCAAAAGTCTATTTGTATTTAAGTACATTTTTGTGTTTAAAATTAGTTTCATGTGAGTTGATATGGTCTAGAAAATTACGATCCACATTTATATAAATTATATTTTAAAAAAAGCAAGAAACAGTATATTCGTTTTTCAGGTTATTATTTTTCTTAAAGATCTAGAAAATTCGGTCGTAAAAATTAGAATATGAATTTAAAAAACAACAATCAAACAAAATACGATCCACATACAATTTAACTATGAAATAATTCAATATTTTAAATTTAAAGTACAGAGTTCTCTAAAAATAAATTCAAATAACATCCGATATTGAAACCTTATCTTACTTTCAGGACCTTCTACTACAATCTATAAAATAACAAAACTACAAAAACAAATAAGGCATACTTGCTTACAATTTTCTCTTCTATTAGTAAATATTCTTGACAATTATTTAGTAACTTCCATGAAAACAAAAACAGAAAAAACCTTAAAGAATCTCCATATCAACTATTTATTACGACACAATCGCACTTACTAAAAGTCACCACTTTGTTTTTATTCTTAACTTACTTAAAACTCCATATAAACCTATATAAGCCCGTATAACCTCTTGGTCTTCATTATTTTAGCATAAAATATCATCAGCCATTTCGCACTAGTTTTTGTTAGCATAAACACTTTGTCACGGTCTTTGGCATTTAAAGAGTCCACATACCTCCTAACTCGTGGTTTTGTGCCTTTCATCAAAGACTTCTCCATATACTTTAACCACAAGACCGACCAAGACGACGACTACGACTACGACCACGACCATGAGGAGGAACAGAAAGAAGGGCTTTTGTGAAAATGTATTCCTATTCTCTTGTTGAAAAGGATTTGTTCTTGCATCTGAAAGGATATTATCGAATTTTCACCATTTTGTGCTTTTTGTTTGTCCATCCGACTCCAGTTAGGGTGGGATATTTTTCAGGAATTTGACTGACAACTTAAGACTGAAAAACAGAATTCGTTAAGGTTTCCCGCAGTTGGAAATTTGTCACCAAAGTGTTGAAGTATTTTCTATAATATGGAGAAACAAAAACACACCATATACCCTACAAAACACAGAGTCAGAGCCAGAGAAAGGGCTAGAGCAGCAGTAGTAGCACAAACAGGAAACAGAAGGCCTGTTCAACTACCAACAATAAACCTTTTTCTTATATAAATATTTGCATTTGATTAATTCGATTGTGTACCTTAAGTCAGTCAAGAGTTAACTTTTCTTTATAGTTCATAGCTCTATAGCTGATGGCCATATTACACCCACCTTTCTTATGTTTTGAAAGCTAATAGACCCAAAGATACTCTTGTTCATTATGAGATACATTTCCACAACTAATTAGACGACCTTTAGAAGAATGTTACATAAACAATTTGTTTCGTGTTTCATTGTTTTTGTGTTTCGTTTTATTGTTCTTTTTGTGCTGACATCACACAGTCAAAGTCAAGTCAAAGAACCAACATCAGAAGCAATAACATATTGTGTTCTCAAATTTCATCACATTTAACATTTTAGTTTCATCGTGAGGGGGATTGGGAGAACGGAGGGGGGTTTCCCATAATCTACAACACTGCAGGCTCTCCAGAGCAGCTAAATAACATTAACACCACCAGATACATTGACATTATAATAAAATTGAAATTTTTATCTTCTACCTAATAAAAGAAACTACAAACTACACGAACGCCAACGAAAACGAACCGCGATGCGACGGATGACATGCCACACTTGTTCTTATTCCTATAGCGCGGTCGTCGGTCGGTGTGGATCGTATGGGTTTGGTCTTGGTTATAAGCTTGGCGGATTGATATGTTGTAGCTAAATGAATTGGTGGAATCCATGGGAACCGCGCTAACGACGACGCCGGCCGCGACGAACTAAAAACGGATTCACATTAAATTTGTTTTGTTGATTTTGTCTTGTATCTTGTGTTGGGAGTTGACAAATTTAATGAATGGTGAAATATTTAAGATTTTCTAAAAGTTCTTACCAAACAAGAAAAGGATTTTTAACAATTTACAATTGACATTAATCTTAGCTTAGTGCGAGATATGTAAAATAATTGAAGCCTTTTCTGCACATTTTTTATCGACATTGACATCGACATCGACGACGACGGCAGCGGTGGCGGCATGACACAGCATACAAAAACAGGTGCGCCTTGTCAAGGAGTATAATGTACCTTAATGCATAACAAGGTCGTCCATTTCATCATCAGGTGTTAGAAGCTATATATACTCAAGCCATATAAAACCGAATTCAGAAAGGTTCAGACCACACGTCCAGATCGATGTTACAGATTACACTTTTTGTATGCGGATGTCTTTAAGATAAAAGCGACTTTAAGATACTTAGGAGTACAGTAGGTAGACAGTAGCTGCTGATATGAATAGGTCAAACGTTGTTTCGCTTAATTAAGTTAAAAAATTGACAAATACAAAAAATCTCATATCTAATTTCTTTTGTGGATCGTATCTTATTATAAATAACTATACCTACTTGTGATAATAATCATTTAAATGTTTTGCGACACACAATCGCCACTCAAAATATACAGAAGTGTATACCTAATTAAATGCGTGATGCAGCTATATATGTAGATGTAGGTTAGGTTAGGTATAGGTCCTTGATAAAAAGAAGAAGAATCGGCATAGGGTCGTTTGACAATAAATAAATATCGTTTAAACAACAACCAGTGGCTGTTTTTTCTTTTTGTTGAAATTATCTCAAGGGTTGCTGCCGGCAGTTGTTTTGCTCTCTCCTCATTCTTTACCTTTTTTTTCATTTGAAAAAATCCCTGTTCCTATCTTTACTCTCGTTTATTGAATTGATGGTAATTATCTCTTTTTTGTGGTCTTTTAATATCGAAGGGATGAATGGATAAATAATCGTTAAGGTGGTAACCTTTTTATATACTTATTTATACAGAATTGATATACTCTTTGAAAAAGGGGATATAAAATGTCAGACGAATTTGACATGATTAATGATGTACCTTAACTGATATTATGTATATATATGTGTGTGGCTGAAGGATAAATTAAGTGGATTAA
Organism: Eupeodes latifasciatus; assembly: GCA_920104205.1. Classification (NCBI taxonomy): domain Eukaryota; kingdom Metazoa; phylum Arthropoda; class Insecta; order Diptera; family Syrphidae; genus Eupeodes; species Eupeodes latifasciatus. Next base: position 394,707,502 of record OV049924.1, read on the forward strand.
TGGTACATTACACTTTTAAAGATATAAATTGAATGTTTTATAATTGAAAATTAATGAAGAACAAAATGTCATTAGGTATCTACATAAATTTGGAAAAGAAGCTTGAAAGCTAAATGAAAAAGAATTTCAGGTTCTGTGGAATATTGCGTGCAACAAGAATCTACTAAATGTCCTTTTATATTTAAATTGTTTTAGAAGCAAACTAAAAATTGAGCAAAATAGAACTTGAGTTTTCAAAAGTTGTAATTTTCTAATTTCTAAGAAACTATATCAATTGTGTTGGTTTGGAGAAGGTTTTTAGACTTTAAACAAATATCTATTTAACAACAAATACAAAAATCCTCAGAGATCTAATCATCATCATCTTTATGCTATCATTTCATACAACGTATTTTTCTGTCATGTCATTGTTTTGCTTTATTATTATAAGGGGTTTTTAGTTTATAGAGTAAGTATATTTTTGACAATTTCGTAAAATTTGTTTTTCTGTTGACTTAATTCACCTTTAAGATGATATTATTTTTCAGAAAAATCCAAATCAAACTAGAAACAAGAAGATTATAAAAATTCAAACAATTTTATGGCAACAAATTGGATTTTAAACATCACAGATAAGAAAAACTCAAACTCTACATTTATAAATGTTAAGCCATATAATTGATTAATTTGAAAACACGCTCAAATTGAAATTAAATCAGCAACTAAATGAATGTTGTAAAATTTCCATTCAAAAAAATACAAATAAAACAGTCACTCAATAAAAAAAAAAATAAAGTCATGAACTAACAACAATTGACTTGTCTAATAAAATATTACTTCCTCTTTTCTATCAACATCAACATATTAAATGTGTGCATCTATGAATCACCCTTTTAAGCTTACATTTAATATGAACAACAGTAAAAGTAACATATTAGATCAACATAATGTAAATACAGCCTCTTTATACTGTTTATCTGATTTGTGGATCGTATCTTATGGATAAAGTCAATTTATTCACTCTCACTCAGTGAACATTATTCATTTTAATCTCAAACATTTAATCGGCGTTTCTAATGCGTGTTTATGTTCTCTCTGTAACAAAAAAGAAAAAGATTATAATAATAAAATAAAAACAAAATAAATTATTAATAATAATCTGATGCTCTGCTCAGGCTCACTGCCCACAAGCCTCTACTATAATAACATAAACCCAGACACACACTAAATTCATTGTTGTATAAAATATGACGAGTTGTAGCTACTACATAAATAATAAAAATTTACAATTTTATGATACAAATTGCTCTAAAATCAAGTCATACAGAACGACAACGCTAACGCACGACGCGATCGTAGCGATGGATGTTCGCGCGACATGAAGTAAGGGATTGATTCGAAAGTAGTATCTATATGATGGGGGGACTGGTGTTTAAAATGAGAACAATTTCGTATTATTAATCAACATTACTGCCGCGAAGTTATATATTGCTGTTTTCTAAGAGTGGCAAAGAGAATTGTCTACAAAATAGATAGGGTAACCATGTATTTTAAAAGGGAAACTGAGAAAAGAACATGAAATACAAAATGAATACAATCCACAATCAATATTTCACACAAATTGTCATTGTAACAAACTAAATTTGTTAGGATATTTTAAAGTTTTAATTTTAACAAATAATTCCCAAGTTTCAATAACGTAGAATGAATTAAACATCATAAAAATGTTTGTGGAACGTGTCCATGTTTTTCATTAAAAAAAAGAAAATATAATGAAGTTTTCTTTCTTTAAGCGAATTCAATTCCTGGTAACCCTTCTCGCAGATTGAACTAATTGAAAAATTGTTAAATTATATAAACTGTAAAATTATTATTGTATTAAAATTACACCCCATATATATGTATACTACAAGTGCTTGTTAAAATGACTATTACTGTAAAATCTATCCAATAGGAATGTATCTCTTATAACTCTTTTGATGAAAACTTAAGTGTATAATCACATATCGCACTTTAACAGTGTTAAGAGATAACAATTCAACATCTCGGAAAGTTTATTAGTTAGCGCCGCACTTCAATTGTTATTCAGCGTTCTAAAGAGCCCAATCAACAGCAGATAATCAAAACAACTAATGATTTTACACTGTGTTTTTTTGTTGTTGTATATTTTTATTTAATTCTAATCGCTAATTTGTTAACCTCTCTGAATTATAAATGTACACAGACTTACACACAAACATCACTCACACAAATAACATTGAACCTTTATGAGGTGCAAAGGTATAAAAAGTTATACACAAAAAATAAAAGAGAAATTAATTACGAATTGTTTAACTTAATGTATATACAAACATACATTATATGAATTTGTGTTATATATATTTTGCTGTGCATATAGAAAATGTTTGCAGTTGCGGTTTTGCGAACAAATTTTAGGTGTGTCGATGGTAGTTAAAGTTATAGCATGCAATATTTTTATATAGTTATAGGTACTTGCTTTGCTATTAACCTCATAATATGCATCTTGCACGCTATTTTCAAACCGACCGACCAACTAATGGGCTCGTTTAAGGTTTTGTGGAACGCACAGAGCGGGAGTTAATTTTACCTACGTTACGTTATATGTTAGAGGTGTCTAGGTATATCGTGGCTTATCTGCTTGATGCTTTGTTTTTGATACATTCGCACCTTATTTTTGCAGGTTTTGTTTTATTTTTTTTTTTATTATTTTTAGGTTGAATTATTTATTCCACACATTTGTTCGTTTATTTGTTCAAGCGAATGATTAATGTTCAACAGCAGTAATTTATTTGCATTAAATTAACATATATTCTTAAACAAAAACAAAAATTAACTTTACCTGTTTTAAAAGGTATTAATAGGTAGAGACATTGCGATTTATATTCTGTATAATTGTAGGTGTGTGTGAAATTTATTTAAATTGGCATTTTTGACTAATTTTTTTCTTGTCAAAGGCAGAGACCTAAATTCATTTTATATTCTATTGATTAGCAATCAATAAAGATTTTTATTTTAATCTACGAATTTTAAATTCATACCTTAGGGGGGGTATGGTATTGTTAAGATACTGTGGTGATGTAGATAAATTGATATTCTTTGTTAAGTTTTTCTTAATTATATGCCCTTGCTAAGCGAGGTTATATTTATCATTAGAAAATATACTAATTAGTATTTCTTAGTTTTTTCTTAAATAAGTAGTCAACATGTTGTCAATGTATCAATAATTTTGAAGAATTGACATTATTAAGTGCAAGCATTAGCGTGTGGATCGTAAGTTTATTTTTGTTTCTGTTGTATCCATGAAACATCATGACATGTTAATTTTAGTTTTTTATTTTTGTTCTGCTGTATTATTAAGTATGGACGTCAATTTGTCGATTTGTTAATTGATTGTTGCCGTCAGACTTTGCTTCTATCTGTTTTTAAATAAAATGTGTGATTCATGAAAAAATCGTCCGAGGAAAGGTTAGAAAGGTGTGTGGATAATAGAAATTGAGTACTAATTTGTACAAAGTATACATTTAAATTGTTTTTAAAAAATCCTTACTTTCATTTATACTTTCTTCTAAAGAAGCATTTTTTTAAGCTTCATTCGATTATATGATATTTACTTGAGTTTCCGCTGTGTAGTTATGACATCTCCGTCTTGTATAAGTTTTTTCTTCCACTCTGTAAGTGTTAATTCATTTTTCTTTTGACTTTACTTAATAGTCAACATCTTGTCATTGTTTAATGTTTGTATAATTGACATTGGTTACGATTTAAATATGCATTTAGCGTGTGGATCGTAAATCTATTAGAAAGTCACATTTCTTCTTTTGAATACCAAGTCAATTGTAACCTTGTACATTTGGTGTGATTCCTCGAAGTTTATGGTAAAATTTTCTGTGAATTTCATAAATCTATATACACATTCCACAATGTTGTCTTTGTAATGGGTTTTCCAATAAGAGCAACCGCAATTTGGTCAGCTGTTTTTTTTTTTTAAATTATAAAATCAAATTTAGTTTTTCTTCAATAAAACACTTGTTTGCATGATAATATTTATTTAATAAAATTTCTTTGACACAATAGCGACCTTCTTTGTTGTAATAATTGATTAATAATATAGTTCTTAAATCACTGATGTGGAAAATAGGTTTCTAATAAAAATATGTGTATCTAATTTTAAATTTTGCTCCTATTGAATGATTAAGCATTGTTTGCATTTAAATTTTCGTAGGTACCTATGATACAAATTTATTTGATTATTATTTTTATTTACAAAGCTGGTTTAGTTACCTACATTTAACACATGACTTCTAGAATCAAGCTTTTAATTAAAACATCTTATAGGAAATCCCATTTTTTCTCTTTCTTCATTATGAATTTTTGAGATTAAAAATAAAAAAAAAAAACCCAACATCTGTGTCTCCATTAAAAGACAAAAATGTATTATTATAAAAATCTACCAAGGCAACAACAGCATTATAGGTAAAGGTATTTAACATTTTTGATGAATGAGAACTCATATATCATAATTCCTAATGAGGCCTGAATAATATTTTTTCCCTCTTGAATGAATAGCGTGTGTGGGATGTTTATTTTGTTTTTTCTTGTTCACATAGAAATTAAATTAAATTAAATTTTAAAATATTATGCGCATAAATAAACGATTTTTATACCCATTTTAAAAAAGATGCGTTAACCCAGGTGACAGAGACAAACAAAAGTGAAATCATCTAACGAAATGCACATAAATACTATTTTCGATGACATTAACATCAATTTATTGGATTAAAGAGTTATTTTTAAAAAATTAAATTCGAGAGATTTTATACATAATTTATACAGTGCGCACATAAATAAATGTCAGCATTTAATGCGCACCAAAATGTCGACAATTGTATCAAATGTATGTTGATTAAAATTTAGTCGATGAACTTTTTTTGTTTAATAAAGTTGTTCATTAAAATAATAACATGATTCGCTGATCTTATGAAAATTACATTACTTATTATTCATACAAATTCAATTAATACCCATCTAGTTCTTTGTATCAATGAAATTGTTCATTGAATAATACAATAATTTTCTGACTTTATGAAACTTCATAAGGCAATGATTTTTGTCGTAGAGTAAACGAATTTTATTCCTTAGTTCAAATCACACACGAGTCACTTTTTGTGGCTGTAATCTCATATCTTTTTTGTCAAAACCCCATAAAGGCTTCAAAGGATGTGTTTTTAATTAAAAAACAATAAAATCTTGACTTAAATGTTTAATAGACAGAAGTCCCTATATATGTACATAACTCCAAGAACCATATAAAGATATTAATTGCCTATAGATCAAGAAATAAAACACTGCAGTTCCCATGGAGTGCAATAGTCAAGAAGTGTTGATGGCTTCAGACTCCTGTTTTCTTTGTTGTAGGTATATATACGCATAAGATATATGTAGGTATAGTAGGAAGTGTAGACGACCCACGATGATGCCAACAACTAAGATAGCAAACAAAAGAATACGACAAAAAAAAAATCACTGTCAAAAGATACATATCAAAATTAATTAAGTAAAACGTTTTTATTACCCTCGTGCGATTAAGATCCACATCATCAGATGATCAGATCCCATATCCAGAGAGTTTCTCTAAAAAACGCCTCTTCCCTCTTTTGTTATATTATATTTATTGAATTGTCTTATCTTAAGTTACAAATCGCACAGGAAAATATATTTCAACTCAAAATTATATTTCAAACAGAAGCGCATGTCCCTCTTGAAGATACATTCCACAATTCTTTTGTATTATAGTTCGTTAATCCTTGATCATTATTATATTGTGGATATGTTGGTCCTCCTTTCAATTTTTGTTTTCTTTATTGTGAGTTTCGAAATTTATTAGATTACCGATTTAATTTTATAGGGAAGTTTAATTTGGATGTGACATTTGGTTGAGGACAATAACAACTTCCATCAAAAAACAAACCAACAACAACAACAAAAACAAAAAAATAAATATATACACAGATGTGACAAAAGGGTTGCCTGATGCTCTATAGAGCTCATTAACTACCGGTTTTTGTCTCAAGATACATTTTTATCTTTGTTTACTATTCTAGAATGAACACCAACAAGAAAAAATAAAGATACCACAACTCTTCGTGGTACATTTTCTCATTTTTGTAAAAAGCAAAAAAGGTGATGCTCCTTATAAACAAGTCCACATTAAAAAATATATATGTATTGTATATATCGAATATTTAAATTGTAATTTATCTCGACATTCTTGTTAACCAATTGGTTGTTTGTATCTTTTACTTTATTATATTTCTACCTGAATTTAGTTGTGCGTTGTATCTTCTTTTTTAAGAGCTTCCAGTACGTCGCTGTATATGCCGTCCCACTATACAATTAGGTATATTATATGACTGAACGTTGCGTCGTCGTCGTGAACATGAAAACGGGTGGACTGAAAAAAAAGTAAGATGCTAATTTGAAATCCATATGTCACTCGAATTTTATTGTGACTTCCATATCTTTTGATATATCAATTAAGTTTATTCATTTTATTATCTTCTTCAACTTTCCACTGTATCTTTTTCCTTTTATAGAGTGTTATGGGCGAGTTAATAAAAAGAAACACCACAAGTGAAATGCGCGGTGACATGATGCTGCGATGATAATCAAATTCAATTTATATATTTTGTTGTAGTGTAGATATCCGGCGGCGGCGGGAGTTGTATATATTTAATTTGTATCTACATAGAAATCAAATAATATAAATTATTGAAATGTGAGAAAAAATGTATATGGACATTGCGGACTGCCAACCGCATCGACCATGAATATCGTCATTATTGAGGTGTGGTTGATTTGCGCTGTGGGAATCGTTGAATGTGCCAAATTTAATTAGGTTCCACAAATTATTTGATTTTTTATTACCTTACATCTACCTTCTTCTTTTTCTGGTTGTCTGGCTTTATGGATGATGTGGAATTTTGTGATGAGATTTAATGACTTAAGGAAGTATTGATTTGCATATGGTTGCCAAATAGAAAAGAATTTGTTTTTAAATACCATTTAATTTGCTTTCCAAATTTCCTTTATTAAATTGTCTTTGTTAATTTGTTTCACCAAAATTAAGTTACGTTTCACAATATTATTTGAAGATTCTTACGTTTCTTTACATAATTCTACATGAATTTCAACAATTCTTTGTCCAAATTAAAAAAAAAATGCAAGTTAAATGTAATTTAAATACCAGAAATTGTGTTTTACACAAATACGTTCCACACTTATTGTTTCCTAGATATAACATTTTTTTTACCTAATTTAATTGTTCTATAAACAATTTGGAAAATTGACCTAGTAAAAAACGAAGACAAATCCAATAATATCATAGAAATATATACATAGCCTTCATAATTAGGTTCCACATTGATTTAGGATGCTTATTTCATAGATATTCTAAAATGTCATTAATTTTTCTTAAAAACAAATACATTCTTTTTTCTTGTATTGAATTTTTAAAAAGAAAATAATATCACAGAAATCATTATATCTAGAGAAATGATATTTGTTACAAATACGTTCCACACAAATATTTTTCTACTAGAAACAAACTTTTTGAACACATTTTTACAAAAATAGAATTCTATGCTTAAAACCCTCTGAAAAGAGCTTTTCTTAACAAATTCTTACCACCTGTTAATACAAATACGGTGAGATTTGAAACTACCCAATGGCAATCGATTGCACCTTTTGTGTTATTTTCTTTGGACTCCCAGGACATTAAGTACTTATTTACTTTTTTCATTTTCTCTTCTTTGTTAACTTCTTATTTTGGCTTAAACTACAAAACATGTAGATACATTTTGATCTGCTAACATAACTCAATTAATTAAACGATGTGTAATAAAAAACACAAAACAGGAATTTTCACATATAATATATAAAATAAAATAAACAACAACTTAAACAACATAGAGACTTAATTTAAACGATGCGATGACTTGAAATCGAATTAAATTACATATCTACGCACACATAAAACTGCAAGTCCAGCTGTGATTGTTGCCATAAGTGACAAATTTGGCTCTAATTAAAATTTCTATAGGTACAAAATGAAAACTCTCTGTCTGTATTTTTTTTTATTGTGAAATCCCCCATCGAGAGTTGAATCCAAATCTAAAAGATATCCAGAGTGGTGTATTAAATGTGCGAACCATAGTTGTAGATAGCAAAGCGAATAATTACTAATCGATGGTGCTACATGCCTCCAGGTATCTCTTAAACCTACGAGCGACGAGTGAACGACGACCGACGACGCGTCGACGTATCAAAAAGGCACCTTTAACTTTATACAAAATGTACGTGCTCAGACTAATTGCTGGATCATGGGGGGTAAAGAAGCTAAAAAGATTCGAATATAAAATAAACTCAAAATATAAAACAACAAAATCCACTCTCCATTTCGCATTTAATTTCCAACAACGATCGAGGGAATTCGTTAAATCAATGAAATCAACACGCGCAGTTCGATAAATTCAATATAGGTACGAAAAAAAAGGTAAATAAATGTAAAGAAACACAAAATAAAAGGACATGTATTTAAAGGCCTGTTAAAGTAGAACTTGAATTAACCAAGTCGGGTCTTCAGAGCATTCGATCGTCGTCGTCATCGTTGTAGTCGTCGTCGCCTTTAGTCCAACCTTATACGCGTTTTAGATATCTTTTGGCCACAACCATCACAGAGTGATCCCCTGTTGGGCAGTAATAGATAAAAATGTGTATCTCGAAGATATATACGCGACTATGTACCTACCTGAGCAAACCCAACCGACCGACGACTACGAACGACGACGACGACCGCAAAAGACAATTATGGTAAAATGCGAAACCTATACCAAGCAATTAGTAACAAATGATCAATTAATTTTGCAATAAAAATTACTAAAACACGAATTCACCTTGTGTGACTGCATTCAAAAACCTCACAGATACACACAAACATACATAAGTACATTTACCAAAAAGGAGTGTATCTATCAACAAACTAAATACTAAACACACAAAAAAAAAGTTCGCACAAAACAAAGTCTTAAAATGGAAAAAAAGTATCTCATCTTAAAACGTAAGACTGAGGCAAAGGCAAGGTACGAGTATGATGGGAAGGCATAGAGTTTATGGTGTGATTTGAGATGAGAGAGAAAAAAAAAAGGATTTCTTTTTGGATTTGGAGTGATGAAAAATCGAAAACTAAATGTCAATCTGACGTTCGATCATCAGAAAGAGATTTTTTTGTTATCTTCGCGAGTTTGTTCGATAAGTTGACAGGTGGGAATGTATCTTTGATGATGATGATGGTGGTGTGGAAGATGGGTTTTTACTTTTTATGGTGAATTTAACTTGTCATCAGGAATACGCTGTGGAATTTAATGGTCAGGAAGTAAATTGAATGAACAATCAATTGAAATAAATGAAATAGAAGAAAAAACAAGAATAATTTGTATCAATACGTTCCACACGTTCTTGGAACTACATATCTCGAGTATTTTTATTTCAAATAATGCCAAAATAAAGGAGAGAGATGAAGATGTGTGAAAATGATTTAAAATTTACAATTCACAAGTCTTGTGTTCATATTAAATCATGTGGATTGTAAAATTGAAAATCATAATTATTGCTATTAGCTCTTTGCAAAAAACTGTTTTGAATCATATTATGAATGCTCTAAAATGAGAAGAAAATATGAAGCTGTGTTCTTCACTGCTTATTTGATCTATAAATATAAATACGTTCCACATACTACTATTTCCTTCAATTGAATATTTGAATAAATATTTTTGCATGGTTTTACTTCAAATGATTCCAAGATATCAAAATCAATGTCAAAGTCAATAGTTAAATATATTCTAGAAACAAAAAATCTTCTGATAGGTTCCACATCCATAAAATGAATAAACAATCGCTATAAATCTCTATTTTTTGTTTTGATTATAGTAAAAGGCTATAAGATCCGATATTCACAAAAACTTAATGTCCCGCAAGAAAGATTTATATCAATATGGTTTTGCTATATAAATTGATCACCCTATCTGAGATCTCGATACTTTCCCATGAAATCTCTACACAATGTATCTTGTTCTCTTTTTCAACCTCAAAATCAAAGCGAAAGTCCATAAGATAGATTATTATAAAAGAGGTATTCGATATTTTTTCTTCAGATAACATTTAAAAATAATAAAAACAAGAAAACAATTTCTTATTATTAGCAATTTGAATTCATCGATTTTTGCATCGGAAGTTTAAATATAATAATGTGTCTCATAAATAGACTCATTTAACCCATATCATCCAACACCTTCCACATTTCAATATATGGTATACGTATAATTTCGTTCTTTGCCGGAGCGGCGAAGCAGGTAGATATGTGTCTTTGGTTGCTTATCTGAAATTCTCATCACACCAGGATCGATTACAAACGACCTTATCGTCGTTATCTCTTGAATCCCAACTATTAACATGATGTCGTTTAAGTCAACTTTAATATTAAAATGACAACAACTAAAAATCGTGTGGCATCCCGAACCCAAAAAACTGTCATCCAATTTTATTGTTTTTTTGTTTTTTAATCGAATAACCCACAATGAAATTCAAAACCGTATGGTATAAAAATTGAGAAAAACCGGTTGTTATTTTAAATTGTTTTAAATAAAATTAAATTAAAAAAAGAAGATACAAACGTAACTTCCAGAGCCATGTTGTACTAATTACAAAAATGGGCCCAAAAAGATACGGATACGAATATATACCCCACATCAGTCCCCAGTGATGATTTCAAGATACAGATAGAGAGAGAAAGATTGAATTGAAGTCGAATTGGAAGGAAGAGATTGCCGGATAATGATGTGGTAAATGATTCCAAGAAATCATGGCAATCAGCTGCATCTACAACACAGCAGCCAGCAACCTCATAATACCATGTCGAACATTTTCATTTCGCTTTATGAATGAATTTCGTATGCTAATTTGTTTCGATATTCGTTTCTGTGTTCGGTTTTGGCCTTAACTTAAATCCACCCTGGGATAAGTCTATAGGTAGAAGAAGAAGATATAGCTTAGCTCACTGCTGCTACTTCTGCTGCTGAAGATGATAATAATAATGATGATGATGATCTACCAGAAGATCTTGTATATCTTGTATCTTGAGAAAATATGTCCCTGGATTACTTGAAACAGAGGAGAGAGAAGATTTTTTTTAAAAAATGTCAATTTGATGGCACATTAATTGTTGGGTTAATAATGCGGTAAATGCAATATTTTACCAAGAAAATTGTCATTGTTCCTTTTAAAAAAATATACAATTTTCATTTGCAGTTGATTAAGGGGTTGTTGAGAAAAATGTATCTTTAGCATGAATATATTTAAAAATACTTGAAATGATGCATTTAATTAAATTTTCTCAACACTACGTCAAGTTTGAAATTAAATTTTACTCTATAGATACATATATAAGAGTAGTATACAAACAATAAAATACAAACAAAATATAAATCACTCGTCAGTTTCATTTTCCTCTGATAGCGAGAGATGTACCAAAATTGTAGCTATTTATTTTTATATAAGAGAAAATTAAAAGAGGAAAAGAATGTTTGAATGTGCATGATCTCGTCTGACCCTATTTAAAAATCACTTAAAATACCACCGCACTTTTGGTGTGACATGATATCTTGTATCTTTTCATTTTGCTCGTAGCGCTGCGACATCGGCATTGGCATCACGATAAATGCGAAAAATTTCCGAACAAAAGACCTAAAAATCCCTTAAATTACATTTTAAATCTCGAAATAGATACATTTTGCTTATAAATGTATCTTTTTGTGTTCCTCTAGTATCTGAGTCGTTTGTTTAAGCAAAAGTTAAAGAGTTTGTACTTGTATGGTTTTTTTCTGTTAGCGTTGCGGTTAGAGCTGAACAAGTCCCGCAGCAATAAGAGAGGGAACACTCTCAGATACTCACATGTATCTTTTAGATAAAGCTATTACTTTTTTGTGAGTTCTTTTTTATTTTGAAAAAAAAAGAAAGATTTGCGACGGTGCGCGGCGCTCGCTGTACCTTTTTCTTTAATGTCTGACAAATAGCTTAGACAGCGAATTTATTGGCCACTTAGATAATTATTGTTGGAAATGGTTTAATTCTTTGTCACTTTGTGGTTTCTACTGTCTGAGGTTTTTTTTATTGTCTTCATCATCTTGAGCACAAAACAAATAACAAGACTCTTTAAACCATTTATCTTAAGTCTCTATAACAAAAAATGTATCTTAAACAAATTTTTGTCTGCGATGCGATGTGCCAATTGCGATGTTTTTGTATCTCAAGAAAAAAAAGGTGTTGATTGATTTGCTGCCATGTTATGGTATTGATAGGTTGTATGTTGCATTTCGAATCTTTTAAATGCAATTTACCATAGTTGTAGCTTGTATAGTGTCAGTCAATTGGCGTAAAGTTATGTCTAAAATTTAAATCTTCTTCTGATGATCGTTTCTTTTATCCTCCACGACCATCAAGGATTGAATTTGGGTACCTTCCTTTTGGAAGAACTTCTTTGTGGATGTCATTTGGAATTCGTTTCATTAATTTATGTTGCTTCGCGTTCAATTAACACTTTTCACTTCATTTAGTCGAGTTAATAGTCCATGCCACCGCATAGCTGTATATTTTGTAGATATGTACTTATATAAATATATACACATTTGGTTAGGGCATCACATTAAACGAACGACCCTATTAATAGTGGAATGTATTTCAAATAAGTATCTATAACTTTTTTGTTTTTGGATTTTCCATCTAAAATAAGGGACAGAGAGTGAAAATTGGGTGTCTTGTGTATTCTGCTGCCTGCTGCCTGGTTTTTCCTGATGTGATGTCTTTTAGGTTCGGTTCAACAACAAAATAAATGCCATTCGGAGGAAAAAAGGCGGAAAGTCAACATAAATTTTAATTCACGATTTGTGGCATTTAATTCATGGAGTATCTATGTATCTATATTGAAAAGTGATGTGATGTTTTGTGTGTAAACATTTTAAAGAATTTTTGTGTTTCACCGACGGGAAAAAGATATTTGAGAGATTTATGAAAAAAAAAAAAAAAATACAAAATATTTGGAATGCCACTTCAATTTATAGTTCATCATCATCAGAGTTTTAGGGGAATTATATGTATTTAGCTATAAGAAGTGCTTCTAATGAGGCTATTAGGGCGAGGTTTCACATCTGTCATTTGTTAAAGACCATAAACCTACATTAAGTTGATTTTGATTCGTTGTTCATTTTTTTTAATTTAAATTTTTTTACAGGAGGGTTGAACTCTTTTAAGAGCTACTGTGAATCTTTGAGTGTTGAAATGGGTGAAGGATTGAATTTCAATTCAAATATGACTTCTATTCGAAGATTCAATATAGGACCTTACATTTGTGCATCTTAGTTGGATTTTAAAAGCATCATTTGTGTTTTAAAAATCTTGTGGATCGTATTCATACACTCTCAATAGTACTTTTAAATATCATATTTTGTCTCTCTTCACTCTACAAACAATCAATAAAGACAATATACTAATCATTTTTTTTGTCTTTAATTTCTTTCTTTTAGAAAACAATGAACCACCAAGAATTAAATGCAATCTACGCAAGCACAAACCAAATCGTAAACCCCGGACACCATTCACCACCCAACAATTGCTATCGCTGGAAAAGAAATTCCGTGAAAAACAATATCTTAGCATTGCTGAACGTGCTGAATTTTCCTCATCATTAAGGCTGACCGAAACCCAAGTGAAAATCTGGTTTCAAAATCGACGTGCCAAGGCGAAACGTCTGCAAGAAGCTGAAATTGAAAAAATCAAAATGGCCGCATTAGGACGTGGTGCACCTGGAGCTCAACTTTATATGGGTTATTTTCATCCAAATTTGATGCATTTAGGATAGAGCAATAATAATAATAATAATTATCATCAACATCATCATCCAAAATTATTACCCCTCAACCCCAAAATTGCTGTGATGCTAGAGCATTTTGTAAATAAAAAAGATTAAAATTAAAAAAAAAAAAAAAAAAACAATTGAAAACATTAATCTTAAGTTACACACAAATGTCCAGTTAAATTAAAAAAAAAATAAAATTAATTATTATATATAGAAGAGAAAAACTAAAGAAAATATTGTATGTAGTATTATTAAATGAAAATAACTAAACAAATATATATATATTTCCTCCTCGATTGCTACAACCTTAAAGCAATTAAAGTCAAAAACTAGTAAAAATTAAAAAAAACAAAAAGAGAAAACTGCAATAAAAGAACACTGTAAATATTGATTGGATCTTAGAGGCAAAAAGATAAAAAAGTATATAATTTGTATTATTATCACCACGTGGTTGTATTTAAAATTAAATAAAATTCATACAATAAACCTAAATTTAAAATTAAAAATTCTATCAGCAATAATGTAAAAAATATCAATTGTATTTTATTTTTTGTACATAAATAGTAAAAACAAAAATTTATAAAAATAAATAAAAGAAAGTTAAAGAAATCTATTCAAAATAAAAATTATTTATTTCGTCTTATATAATTTTGTTTCTATAAATTGATAAAAATTAAAATAAAGCAAAACAAAAACAAATTTCAAAAAAAAAAAAATTAAAAAAAAAGATGAATTTTTTGTACTTAATATTGACTTAAGCGCGAAAAGTTTAATTAATAAATTTATGTAAATACATACATCAATATATATATTATATATTATAGACGTATACGGAGAGATAAAACGTAAATGTTATAAGATTTATTATTGTATTATTGTAACCTTTGACAAAAAGAAAAAAGAAAACAAAACAAAAATATTAAAACTAATTGTAAATATTATTTTAAACTATATTATATTTAAAAACAAAAAAAAAAACAAAACATTTAAAAAAAAAACAAAAACAAATGGAAATTCTTGAGAAAAAAAAGCAAATTATAAAACATTCATTTTTAAAGAAAAATTAAAAAGCAATTGTTTCATTTGAATCTGGCAAAAGATGATGGAAGATCGGTTTTGCCGACGGGCGGCTGCGGCGATGGCATTCGTTTAAAAAAGATGATTTGAATATTGATGGATTTATATTAGTTGTTTTTCAGTGCTTTAATTTATTACTAGATACGTGAACTCGAAAAATCAGCTTTGATTCATTTTAACGGTATGATTTATATTTTTTTTAAGTTGCAGTTTTATTTCATTATTCAGAAACAAAATTGTTATAAGGCTTTATTGAATGTTTTTATTATAGTCAGGGCATTTCATGCACTTAAGGATTAAGACAAAGGTCAAGCCCCCCGATTTTCTAGGAGCCTGTAAAATTGAAAGCAATGAGGAGTTTTTTTTTCAATATAGGTACTCTAAATTCATCATCAACATACCTATTCCCACTTATTTTTAGGGGCCCGAAAATTTAAAATCATTCATGCTTTCGCAATCGGGCCCTGTTTGCATGTTATCTACCAATCTTTCAGTCACAAGCTTGCCGATCTGGGCCCCTGATTAATATTGGCGTACATTTTTGTTTATATTTAATAAAAAATTGGGCAACTCTGAACTATTGAAAGAAAGTTATAATAAATTGTTTCGCTTTTCTTACTTAATTTAACGTAAATTTCAAACTTATTTTATTTTGAAAATTTTTAAAATCAAAATAATGGGCCCGGCAACTTAAAACAAAACACAAATATTTATTTCGGTTTCTGTTTTTATAAAGTTTCTTTTTATCTATTTTTGTTTCTGCTGGGGACGAAATTTTTGATTCGGTTTCGGGGACCGTAAAATCCCACGAAAACGTTTTTGAATTGTGGTTTCCGTATAATATTAATTAATTAATATTTTGAATAAATTGTTTACTGAAGTTTTGAAGGATATCAATTCACTTCAAAGTGTGTATATTAAACCAGCCATACAAAAATAGTAAGGGATTCTATATAGAATATTGGACACCATTTTCTTCCTTGGCGAAAGGGGACTAGGACTACGAGGCGATAGCAATCTTATTGGAGAGCCAAATAATGGACATGTTTTGGGCATTTAACATTTTGGAATTAATTAGTCATTATGACCCCTTACGTCAGGAGCACTTGGAAAAAGTAAGAATATCACAACAAGATCACAAACGTTTCCAAGTCCACTACCTTTCCGTTGAGATTCAAAATGAGTTCATTAAAATTTGTGCCCAACATGTGAATTCAGCTATTTTGAAGGAGAGAGAAAACGCCAAATAATTCGCTATAATTGTCGATGCAACACCCGATTCAAGTGATGTTGAACAAAACTAATTTATTTTGCGATATCTGCGCTTTGAAGAAAATGTGTTCACCATCCAAGAACGGTTTTTGGAATATGTCGATTGCAACAAAAAAAAACTGACACCGCAATAGCTGATTTGATCTGCGAAACATTGGCAAAGAACGGAATCCCTTTAGAAGACTGTTGTGCACAAGGCTATGACAATGGAAGCAATATGAAAGGACAGTATAATGTACCACAGTCATATTTTAAACAAAACTCCGAATGCCGTGTATTCACCATGTGCAGCTCACAGCCTTAACTTGCGTGCAGTCGATTCAGCGGAATGTTGTACTGCGGCAATCACATTTTTTGGTGTTGTTCAAAAGTGTTTCAACTTGTTTAGCAGCAGTGCTCAACGTTGGAAAGTTCTTAAGAAAAATGTGCCCGAATCCCTTCACAAACTTTCCGATACAAAATGGTCATCTAGAATTGAGGCAGTGAAACCATTTGTAAATCATGTGAAAAACCTTAGAACATCATTAGAAGCCTTAAGTGATATTAATTTAACTGCTGAAGCTCGAAGAGATGTAAATGGCGTTTAAAAATATATGCACACATTTGAATGTGTCCTGATGTCTTTGATTTGGTGCAAGGTTCTTAGCGCTATAAATGAAAGAAGTTTTGTTCTTCAAGCCAGAAACAGTACTATTGACGTTGAAATTCAAGATCTCGACAACTTGATCTTCGATTTGAACATTATTATTCAAAACGGATGAGATCAATTTTTATCTGAATGCAAAGCAGTTGCTACTGGATTGGGGGATGTTCCAGAATCGTTCCCATCGAACTGAAAAATGCAATTAAATAGACATTTTGGAGAAAATCGAGGAGCCGGAGAGCAAATTGAAACAGACGAAGAAATAAATTTCAAGAATAACACTTTTTACGTCATAGTTGATTCAATTATAGCTGGAATTTCTCGTCGGTTCGATACGATCAAGAATTTGAATGCTAGATTTTCATTTTTATGGCAGTTTTCAACAATTTACGAAATTTACTAATTTAGATTAAAAACTCCGCTACAAGGTTCATCCAAAAGTATAACTCGAATGTGTCTCAATAGTTGAAAGAAGAAATAATTTATCTGAAACACATTTATGAAGCCAATTTTAAAGCAGAACTTCCACCATTGAGTTTGCTCAATGCTATTTATTTCCAGAACTTGGAGACGATTTTCCCCAACATTTGTGTTGCTCTCCGTGTGTGTTCCACAATACCTGTAACCGTAGCTAGTGCCGAACGTTCTAAATGAACGTCCTTGCCAGAACAAAGAAGTTTCATTGTTCGTGCTCATCACAAGATCGTGTTTGCAGACTTGCTACACTATATGCATCGAAGCACCTTTGGCAGGGAAATTGAATTTCGATGCAATTATAAATTGTTTTGCTGCTCAGAAAGCTGGGAAAGCTCGTTTTCCAAAAGAAAATATTTCATTGAATGCAGACTAACTCTAATAAAACATTGTAATAATATTTTAATATTAAGAAAAACAATAAAGAGTATTTAATGTAAACCTTTTAAAATACATAGTTTTTTTTAAAGACACATTTCAAATACTTTTACTTCGCTCTATTTTATTTTCATAGTAGGTAATAGATCTTCATGCTATTTTTTTTTAATAGTTAATCGACCGTATTATCAGTTACTAACATGTCGTTGGCAATATCGAATTGAATGTATGATTCTGTTCGGATTCTGATCTAATCGCATGTAGAATTATTTTCTATCCATCCTCCATTTCAACTAAACTGGACGATACCCGTAAGATTGATTCGGTTCACTTTGCAAACAAAAAATGATTATTTCCGTTAATTCCAACCAATTTCGCTTTTCGTAATTGAAATTAGAACGTACCATATCAGTAGGCATGAAATTAAAAAAAAAATGGTAAATATGGGGGGGTACGAGATTTTTCCGTCCCGGGCTGGAATTCCTCTCGACGGCCCTGGGTCTAACTAGAAGTCAATGTGTAAAGCTACTAATTGGGTGAATGAAGTAGCTAATAGCAGAAATAACTGACAGTTGACATTGTGAAAATTATATAGCTAACGCAATTATTACAAAAATAATGCAAATAACGTGACAACGGCGAACCCAATGAGCGATTTTGCAGTTTTTTCTCAATTCTCATTTTTCAAAACCCTTACAACACTATGTCGAATCCGAGCGGCTAATTTGTAACAGCACTTTTTATGACAAGAATTACTCTTGGAGAATTTTTCGATTCCTCGCAAGAGGCAGTACCCGTGAAAAAACTGTATATGACACATTCAGTGATCGATCCCAAGGCCTCTCGCATGACAGTTCTACGTTACTAACAATAACGCCACGGGTACTACAAAGAATATTCAAGGTCTTTTAAAGCCCTAGTTATATAGATGATACTCTGTATTTTTAGAAGCATAGAACATATTTTAAAAGTGAAACATACTATATTTAAAGGTAGTATGCATGGTATTTAATAAAGTAATAATTGTGTCCAGTTTTTTTTAGAAACTTTCTTGACATTTTTCAACTAACATAACTTAGTCCAATGTTGGCTTATAAATGAATAATCATTCAATTGACGTAACGCAACAAAAAGTTCAAAGGTGCGAAACGAAACGAATCGCGATGTTTGCAATGATGCAAACTTTTGGCATGTAAAGAAGATCGAAAATGTTTTCGGAATGTAATAATTGTCATGAAAATTGTGATCATATAAAAAACCATAGCTCTGATTCATACATAATACGTTCGATTAGCCAAAAATGAGCCTCTTTTGTAGGCGAGTTAACGATAGCTTTGGCGATCCGAGCGTAAGATTTGGATATAAATTTCTACGGTTTGTAAACGTTGTTCTGGTGTAAGTTTTTGCATATGGTGATTTGCCGAAGTATATTAGAAACTGGTAGCACACTTCATTAATATGACAGCTTGTTTGACAGATATCACTTTCTGATGTTCTATACCTTGCAACAGAATCTTAATTATTTTCACCGTATCATCGTCATATTTGATTATTTATTTATTATATTTTGGTTTCTAGATTCTGGTAAATGCTATTATGTTTTGTTATTGAAATTTGATGTTATATTTGATTTGATAGGTACATATTTTGCTTTTAAAACGTATCAATTTTTTGTATTATCGTAAGTATTCCCTATAAGAGACGTATAATTGACCGCTAGAATATACTAAGCAAGAGAATACCCTGGTCATAATTTGATAGAAATCTACTTATTACATCAAGAGGAATATCTTTTAAGGCGAAAAGGTGAGTTATGTTTACTGGTAACCTTCAAAAATAATAGTTTTCAAATTAACATGAGCTCAAAAATATATAAATACCATTACAAACGCGCAGTAGAAAAAAGTTATTATAGTGTTGCAAAATCTAACCTTCGTTTTAATTTTCCAAATTACTAAATTACAAAAAAAAAACATAGATAAGACAGTTCGCAGTTTTGAGATGTATTTTCAAATCGATATCTTAATTCCCAAACTAGCTATAACTCCGTTTTTTTTTTCAAAAATGATTAATTAAAAGTTCTTCATTGCGTATTTTGAAAAAGAATAATTTTAATACTTAGATAAATGGCAGATTCAAATAATATGATTCAATTGGATTGTTTTAAAATTGTATAAAAAAATTAAATGCTTTTTGGTGTATCCCAGCAACTATGAAGTAAGCTGATTTGCGAACTAAGGCATAGGAATTCTACTTTTGTTCGTACGTGCATAAGTCTAGATATCAGTTTGGGTAAGAATTTAATGAAACATTATTGATAAGTCATTAATATTTTGATATGAAGCCATTAACAAAATAATGTGGGAAAAAAACATAATCGATAAGGTTTATGTATAGCTAAGTTTGAAATACACTTGTGCATCCTTGATCGTGGTCCAAGCTTGGTGCCTTAAAAGCTTCCAATTGTTTTGATAGTGCAACCACAAAATTAATATTTCCTAACATATTGCGAACGATTTCATGATGAAAACAATATATGCTGGTACCAAGGGCTTAGAGATTTTTTTAAGATTTTTTCTATGATATATTGTTACACTTTAAGAACTTTTTAAATGACACGTCTCGGTACTTAAAAAAATATTTGCTTTGGAAACTGATTTTGACCGTGTTGCTTTCATGGCTGTGAGTCGAAAACTCTAATTATTAATAATTCCAAAAAAATAAAAAACTTAGTAGAAAATCCTAAATATTAGTAAGCACGAATACATTAGGAAAAAACAATGACGACACACGGGTCAGTTTTATTTTATAAAAAAATCGTTTTAAACAAATAATTGTTTATTTTTTATTTTGAAAATTTAGGGCTAGTAAAGAGACGAGACAAAACTCTTTCTCACGGTCTCATCTCTGTTTTTCTAGTCTTGTGTTACCGAGACAAGACGAGATGATTATTACTTTCGATGCTTTCGAGACGAGACTGTTTATTTTGTACCAAAACTTGCCGAGAGTCTCGTCGGGATATTGCGGTATTAGTGCTTCTTCGATTCGTAAAATGAAACCAAATTACACTAATTTATACAAACGATTAAATCTGTTTGAATTAAAAAGTTTAAATGAGTACCCCGGTTTTTAAGAGTAGCAGTTTAAATATACATATAATAGAGTTATCGTTTAATACTCTGGAAAAATCCTCTGAGAATTTGTGATATTTGTGTTAAATTTAAGATTCAATAATTGAAGGCTAACATTTCAAAACTCTTCTATTTCACTTTATTCAAAAGTGAGTTAAGTATGAATAAGTTTTCTTTGAAAGGGCCCTCATCAACGTGTTTAGCTGAAATTACTTACTATACTTTTTACTACTTAAAATGTGAAGTTTTTTTTAAACTACAATTTTCCACTCAGTAGTTCAATTCAAAACTCATTTTTTTATTTTCAAACAAAATAAATTTCGCACCAAAATTCTTCTTCTATGGAATTTAAAATAATCGCTTTCAAATCTCGTGTATGTTAATTGCATTACAAAATTCGGGAATCATTTTTGTTTTGAGACTATTCATGCGCTAAACTATATTTACTCAATTAACGGTGTAGGGAGAAGTTTTTATAAATCGGTTATGAGAGTTGCAAAATCTGTGCTAAGAGTTGGGGGAGAAATATCTTGTGGGTGTTCTAATCAAAGAAGAGAAGAAAAGGGATATAGCTAAGCTGCTTTCACTGCACTTCTGAGTTGATTGTAAAAATACGACAGACTTTTATTTTACAAAATTAAAATAAATAGCTCACAACTCTGGGAAGAACAGGAAGAAATTAAAGATCTACTCATATAAGGCTTTAAGATAAAAATACTATATTAATTTTATACTTTGTTATAAACATTGAAACTTTTGAAGTTTTTTATTAGTTTTAAGCTTATGTTTTTTATAATTAAAAATTTCCGTTAAATAAACTAATATGAGTCAAAAAAGACAAAGAGTATTTTTCTTTCAAAACTCCTTTACCTATTCCTTAATAAGTTAAAACAGAAGTCAACTATTCCAATCGATATTTTCAAAACTCTTCTTTTCCAAGAAAAATTATTTTTTATAATTTTTTCGTCTGCTTTAAAGATCTTAAATAGGTAAAGATTACTACAACCTTATAATTTAGCCTTCAAATCAAAAGCCATTCAAGCAACTTCGAACAGTTTTTTTGTTGTACTCAAAATTCTCAAATGAGGGAAAAGAAGAGTTTTGAAATTGTACCAACCAATTGTTTAATTACATGAAGTTCATACATTTTTCGACTTGAAGTTATTTTTTTTAGTATATCAAGGTCCACAGAAGATATATAAATATTTTAATTTGAATGTCCCTGACGTTCAATTCCGATGGGAATGGGACCTTTTGCAACATTCAACAATAAAATGTATAATGCAATGTTGGTAATAGATTGTTTTATATGTGATAGCCGAATCAAATTACACAAATCATAAAAATAGACGAGACAGGACTACTGATGAAACAACTATGAGATAAAAAGCGAGACAAGACTGAGAGCAATACTGAGACGAGACTGAATTTTTTTATTTTGACGAGACTAGCAAAAGTTTCGTCAGGTCTTGTTTCGGGGACAGCCCTGTGAAAACTCAATCTACATAATTTTTTACAGATAAAACGACCGATTATAACACACAAGTTGTTATTACCCGTATTTTTCAAATGCCTCTAATTTGTTATAGAAAAAACATGGATATTAAGTTTGTACACAAAATTTAAATTTTTAAAACAGCTTTTAAAAATTTAAAACTTGAAAAATCTAGGATATGGTTTAAGTTTTCTTTAAACTTGTTTGTGTGTAGGTATACACTATACATTTCTCTAAAATAGACCATTTATGATTCCTAAACATAATATACACTTAAGATACTTCTTTGAAAAAAATATATGCTGCTATTGTAATGAATCATATTCTGCCGGCGGCGGCGGTATACCTAGTAGTTTTTGTGCAAAGTGATCTTTTGTGCGATTGCAACAAAATTGAATCTACGAGTGCAGATATTTTAAGTATACATTTACTCTTAAATAATAATTGGTTTACTTTAATTTGCATTAACCTACCCGTATAACAGATACTAGTTCTAGTTGTATTGACCATATGTTTGTGTGTTTCCATAAAAATAATAAATCTGTTTTTAAATGTTATCTATCCGATTACAAAATAACGGACCACCATTTTTGTGCTTTATATATGTGCAAACATAGCTCGGATAATCAAATCCTTATAACAAGAAAAGAAAAAGCTCGGACGGACTTTTGTATACTTCGGGAAAAGTTAAGGTATGAATTTTGGGAAGAAGTTTACTTTGAATGTGATCCTACTAAAGCTTTTTTATTATTATTTAACTCAGTTTTAGATAAACACATCAAAGACACATCTCAATTTGTTTCTTTTAGACACACACAAAAAATGTTAAAAGTCTGGATGACACCTCATTTATTAAAATTAATAGATAAGAAGAAAAAACTTGCTATAAAATGTAGTAAGCATCCACAATAAAAAAAATATTAGAAAAAACTATTCAAACACACTAAAAGAATGGTAGATGATGTCCGTAATTCCTACTTTACTAACCGTTTTAATCATTTCAAGGGTAATGTCAAGATGGAATGGGAAGTTGTCAATAACTTACTAGGAAAACAGCCAAAAAAGCTATAACGCCAGCAGAGGTTTTTAAAATGATAAGTCGCCTGAAAAATACAAATTCTTGCACCAGTGATGGTATTTCTGGAAAATTTTTAAAAGAAATTGCATGGGAAATTGTTGATATTTTGAGTTTTATTTTTAATATTAGCGTTGAGAGTGGTATATTTCCGAAGTTGTTAAAATGTGCTGAAGTAATTCCACTATTTAAAAAAGGTAATAGAAAAAATATTAGTGACTACAGACCAATCTCGTTACTTCCTACCTTTTCAAAGCTTTTTGAAAAATTAATAAAAGTGCGAATGCTTTCATTTTTAGAAAAAAATTTCCATTTATCATCCGACCAGTTTGGATTTAAATCCGGTAAATCCACTGAAGATGCTATTCTAAAAGTATGCTGTAACTTATACAATGGTGTTGAACAAAATCAATCAAATATGGCATTTTTTATTGATATGACCAAAGCGTTCGACATGGTAGACCATGATATGCTATTAGTCAAACTTTATAATGCGGGGTTTAG
Source organism: Eupeodes latifasciatus (assembly GCA_920104205.1). NCBI lineage: Eukaryota > Metazoa > Arthropoda > Insecta > Diptera > Syrphidae > Eupeodes > Eupeodes latifasciatus. Next base: position 394,731,514 of record OV049924.1, read on the forward strand.
GGGTTCCACTTATGAGTGGTTTAAATCTTATTTGGTAGGCAGAGAGCAAAAGGTTCGTGTAAATGGAGTTTTGAGTACATCGGTTCTTATAAAGAATGGAGTTCCGCAGGGATCTGTTCTTGGGCCATTATTTTTTCTTATTTATATGAACTCCCTATTTCAACAAAGGTTTAATGGTAATCCAATAGCTTTTGCTGATGATATCGCTTTCACTTATGCGGAAAAAACACCTTTCGAATGTATAGTTAGGATGAATGAGGACCTTCAAATGCTCAGAATCTGGTTTGCAGCTCACAAACTAATAATGAGTGAAAAAAACTAAAATGATGCATTTTGAGACATCAGGATACACTTTTGATGACTACGAAGTTTCCTATCATTCATACGATTGTAAAAAATTTAGTTTACCGCTACATATTTGTGGAAGAGACAATTTCAAAGGTTCTAATCTTTGCTTGAAAACCTGTTTTAAAATTAATTCTGTTGATTCATTTAAATATTTAGGGGTACACATCGACAAAAAACTGAACTGGAAGTGTCATATTGAAACAGTAAGAACCTACTTGACTTTAGTAACTCGAAAGATGTATCTTTTAAAACCTTACTGTTCACGTAGTGTTTTGTCAATGATTTATTACGGACTTGTTAACTCAAAACTGCAATACGGTATAGTTAATTGGGGAGGCGTTTACATGAACACTTTTGAGTCCCTCTTGGTTGCTCAAAAACATATCGTACGAATCATATGCGGCAGAATTCGATTCACACATAGCTGGCCTCTTTTTTGTGATCTGCGCATCCTGCCTCTTAGACATCTTTATGTTTTCAAAGTTTTGAGAGAATTCTTTATACAAAGCGGCAATGTACCAACTAGAAATTCGTCCGTATATAACTTACGAGTAAATAATTTAACACTCTTCAATGTTCCGTTGATCACTTTTCACAAACTTTTATCTAACCACCTCCGCCAAACTGTTCAATAAGCTTTCCTTATCTATCAGAATTAATAAAAATTTTAACTTATTTCTTAAAAGTGTCAGATCATGGCGTTTTACTATATTGGCCTTAATGATGTTGAGTTACTATTTAGAGTTACTTCCTAGAACCTAATAATATACATATACATATAAATACACACACAACAAAGTTTCTTCTCGGTTCCTACAAAATACTAAATTATAATAAAATAATAAACTATTTTTCATTTTACTGAATAAAAATAAAAAAAAAAAAACTTATGAAAAGCTGATAGTATCCCATGCCAGTTATTCTCATAGTTAAAAATTATATGTTAGATCAATCAACACTAACTTTATAAAAAAGAAATATTTGACTGTAAACAGTCAATAGGTTATTTCCCTAAACACTTTATTTTTAATAAAAATGGTTTAAATCATGAAAATCATGAAAAATAAATTAAACCAGCAAGAGTGTTCAATTATGCGTTTCGCCCCGGTGTGATGTTTGGGCTCATCAGAAGATGACCATCACACCTTGTCTTGACGCATATTTCTCGAATTAATCGAGATACCATATAATCCGAGCTACATAAAGCAACTGCGAATTATATGGTGCTACAAGTCTTCAGAGAAGATAAATTGTAGCATTATGTTTATTCATCATCTTCTGATGAGCCCAACCATCACACCGGGGCGAAACGCATAATTGAACACTCTTGCTGGTTTAATTTATTTTTCATGATTTTCATGATTTAAACCATTTTTATTAAAAATAACAAGTGTTCAGGGAAAAAACCTATTGACTGTTTACAGTCAAATATTTCTTTTTCAAGGAAGCCTATAGCACGGCAATAAACATAATGCTACAATTTATCTTCTCTGAAGACTTGTAACACCATATAATTCGCAGTTGCTTTATGTAGCTCGGATTATATGGTATCTCGATTAATTCGAGAAATATGCGTCAAGACAAGGTGTGATGGTCATCTTCTGATGAGCCCAACCATCACACCGGGGCGAAACGCATAATTGAACACTCTTGCTGGTTTAATTTATTTTTCATGATTTTCCTGATTTAAACCATTTTTATTAAAAACTAACTTTATAGTTATAGATTGATTTTATTGTATTCTGTTTCCATCATTTAATTAAATAATTTTATATTTGTTAATTAGATATAAGTGAAATGAATGCAAAATAAATTGAATTGAATTGAATTGAATTTTCTTAACAAAATTTAATAAGAAATATAATTTTTTCAAAAGAAATTCCACGTTCGACATTGTTCCTTTAGTGGCTTATGTTTTAGACCGAAATTAATGTTCTTATCACCAAATTATAGCCCAAAGATATGTTAACAACATTAAACAAAATACATTTGTTTTTGATTTCGGGTGATCCAATCCAGTTGCAATTAGTTAAAATGGCACTACATTCCACAAGACTTAAAATATTTCAACTTTCTTGGTAGATAAATAATAACAATACATAAAATAATTATTTGAGTAACGTATCTTAAATTGTTTCCCATTGAAATTTTACAACAATTTCATTGCAAACGTGAAAAAAGAAAAAAAAATAATTTAAATTAAAATATTCATTTCAATCTCATTAAAAATCAAATCCAAACAAAAAGAAAACAAATGTATCTTTTGTTTTGATGCATCTCGATTATATCATTTCTCATTTCAGCTTCACTTCGTAATCAGCTGTCATCGCTTGGATTGTCTTTCTGTTCCTGAGAGGTTTTCCTCTTTTCTTTTATAATAGATTTGTTTTTTTATTTTATGTTTTTGTGGCAATTTTTCTCGAACTTAAGTTAAGTGCTGGCGTCTGAAGGAATTCAATTTTCTCGCCTTTTTATGGCCCCAACGCGCAACCCTGATGCATCGCGCTTCCATCACAAGAAAAAATAAAATACGAAACAAAAAGTAACAACTTGGTGGAATAATTCATGACACCTCAAAGAGTGCTACACCAAGTCTCCTACCACTAACCGCCGCGCCGCCGCGCAGCCGCGCCGCCGCCACCTCACCGCACCGCATCATCGTTGTTGTTCTTCTGTTCACCTATATGAGCCAGGGTCGAATGAACAGAACATAGCGTCCCGAGCGGACTTCACCATCAGTGTTGTATAAATTTAATGAAAAATCGTTAACAATATTTTCCGCACTGAAAGTCTGTCCATGGATTCGGCCGGCGAGCGCAGCGGCGAGGCTGCTGGTTAAGGAAACCAATATGGGTCCAGCGGTGCACTCCTGCGGCTCCCCCTGTATGTGTACAGATTGAGACATCAATCTGACAGCAGTCTTTGGCTTTAACTAAGGTCAATCATTTTCTTTGTTCATTTTGCTTCTCGTATCCGAACAATTGCATTATGTATGTATGTCTTGAGTCTTTGTTGCTGCTGGATGCTTGCTGCTTGAAGCTGCTGCTCGCTCAAGAAACTAAATGATTCGTATAAATTTTGCGCTTTTCGCGATGATGATGATGATGGTGTCGGTGTCGGTGTGGAGGAAAAATTGCTGAATCTATTATATTGGGGCATCTTCTGGGACACATTGAGAAATCGCTGCTGGCTGCACTACACTGCACCCCTCCTCTCTCTTGGTTCGAACTCAATTATGTGTAGTAACGCTCGCTGAAGTTTGACGTTGTAATGTGTCAATTTCAATTGTGGATTCTGTTTAATTTTCAGTTAAACTTGTATAACTTGTCTTTCGATGACAGTTGCTATATGTCAACCAGCTCTAAGGCATGGAGTCATTTCAGTGAATGGCTACCACAACCTATATCGGCTTTAAGCAATAAATCCAACAAGACTTTTTTTGCCAGCAACGATAGGTGTTTCTATATGCTCATTTCGCGTATATCAGTGGACAAAATTAAGTTCAATAATATTTCAAGGACCTTGAGGAATCGATAACGTTATTCATAGAAGGGTTACATACAATTCAAACAAAACATATTGTTTTGGGGGAATAATTGTATTTGTTGAAATGATATGAAGCAGCAGGAAACAGCGCTGCGCAATACTAACTACAAGTTCATAAGTTCCTGTAGTGTAGGGTAAACTAAATCACTGTTCAATAGGCTTTGACGGGCGGCGCGCGGCGGTAGAAAGCGGCTGACAGTAAGGAATATTATCGAATCGACTAAAGCAATTTTTATTCATATAAAACAATAATCAGACCTTAATACATTTGGATATCAACCCACGCTATAAGTGCAGTCCCACAGGGGCGAGGACTTCCCGCTGAGTGAGGATGGGTCTTTATACATCGCTCGAGACGCACGATACACATTATAGACATTCGCGGTTCCAGAACAAAAAGCATCAACACAACACAGCACATGGAAATGGAGATGGAGATGGAGATGGAAATGGACATGGACGCAATCACCACTCCATTAGGCGGAAATATAGCTTAATTGCTTCCCAAACACACCCCAGGAGGTTGATGTTTATATGCGTTACATTCGATGATAGATACGATGAGTATTTATGTGGCTACAGGGATATGCTTATATGTCCGTGGATATAAAAGTGTTTCTGCTGCTGTTGCTTACATAAGGCAATCAAAAAAAAAAAAGCGTGATAGTCACTGTAGATTTATGTAATAGACTTTATGGAGCTGGTAATTGAGGAAAATTGACCAGATTTTGGTGATCAAGTCAAATTTACGATTTTAATCAAATTTTAACGATATACCAACAACAGATTTTGGTAATTGCAATAAATAAACTATATTATTTGAACTTAATCCGTTTTATATTGCTGCGCCAATGTCATATATTAGGCCTTAATGAGCCTCATCATAACATCGATAAAAAGAACATAGAGAGGGATTTTGCCATCATCGCATCGAAATTAGAAAAATAGTCCTGTGAATTTATAGCACAAGCTTAGATGTTTAAGAGTTCTGACCATAAAATACTCTTGTGGTCTGCTTATGGTTCATCCAATTATCCTAAGCATTTTCTGATCTTAAAACGTGTACAGGGACTTGAAAAAATTGACAGTTGATAGCGGCCATTTTGTTAAAGATATCATCAATGGTGGATATTGCGTTTAACAAAACTTGTAATATATAATGTTATTTTATTTAATTTGCTGTTTAGTGGGGAATGTCGAAGTATTCTTGGGAGTTACAGAGAAATCCGATGCAATGATTTAATGTCATTTACAGGAACTTGACCTTTTTGCAGATCACAACTCGTCGAGTTTAGCGTGGTGACCCTGCATCCGTACAATATTCAGCTTAACCATGAGCTGAAGCAAACATTAGGGTGTCCATAATTTCTCAACAAAAAAATTGAACAGAGGTCAGTTACCCATGCCATAAGTTATATTTTGCTCATAAACTATTTAATGGGAAGTTTAACTTTTTTAAGTTTTATTTCTTTTTCTCTTCCCATAGGTAGCTTTTGTTATCGGTCCGATTTGACATAATTTAAAATTTTGACATTATTCGACGTTAAAAAAAAGGTCCCCGAATAAAAATTAAAGATTTTTAAAGAGATTTTTTAATAACCAAAATGATATTTCCTCAAGAATAATTTTGTGCAACGATGAATAACGTTGTTGACATCTTGTAACATTTTTAGAAAAATCGAAAAAAAGGTTTTTAAAAACAAAAAACTTAAAAAAAAAACAGTACTTAAAGATGGTATAAATCGATTTTCGGCAATAATATCTTTTCAATAATTTAAGGTACTGACCTCCAACTAATTTTATCTTATACAAAATATTATTTTTAAAACTAAGAAATTTGTTTAGAAACATTCAATTGACTGTTTATAACAAAAAATAATCACCAAAATAAACTACTCAAAATTGTAAAAACTGATGTTCGATTTGAATATTTTGAGGATAGATGAAGGTATTCAAAATCATTTCATTCATTTATGTATGTTTTTTGAAAAAAATAATCGGTATTTTTTTTATAAGATATATAAACATTAAAAAATGGATAAAATTGATAAAAATTGGTTTTCGACTCAAATTGTCGGGCACAAAAACTGATATTAAATTCAAACTTATTTTATCATATGGAAAATATTGTAGCTTACTTTTAGTTAAAATTAAATTGACACACTCTTTTACAAATCACGAAAAGTTTATCTGCACAAACACGGTCTTTCACGTCGACCCACAAACAAAAGTCCAGCGGTGTCAAATCACATGATCTTGGTGGTCAGTTGCTATCGCCACGATGAGAAATTACGCGGCCAGTAAATCTCTCTTGCAATAAAGCCATAGGTTAGGTTGGTTAGGTTGGAGTGGCTGTCCAGATGTCATCGACTCACTTAGACCGCAAGGGTCCATTGTGATACCACTAATGAGGTTACTCATGGGGGAGTAATGAAAATTAAACAAACCATTTTGTGCTTTTAATAAAGTTAGAGAGACACTTTGTGTCAATCGTTGCCAGTTCACTGGTATTGTCGAAGAAGGGATTGCCAAGAAAGTTATTCCTTCTAATGGAGAGTGCTGCACATGTACATAGAAGGTGTTGGACTGTTTCCTCTTCCTCCTCGTCCATGCAGCTTCTACAAAAGTCATTTGTGTAGACCCCTAGCCTCAGAGCATGTCTTCCTATGAGGCAGTGTCCTGTTATTACTCCAATTGTAGAGCTTATATTTTGTCTGCTCAGGGATATCAAGCCTTTTGACCGATTTAAATCTATGCTTGGCCATATTTGCTTGGTTGCTAGGCATGTGGTACTCTGTGACCATCTAGCATTTGTTGCTTCTAGAGCATATTGTTTGAGAAGATATTTGCATGTAGCAAGTGGTGTTCCTATGTTATGTTTTTGTCTAACATTAGGCAGAAGTGTTCCGTTTTTGGCGAGCTCATCGGCTTTACAATTTCCCGGAATGTCTCTGTGGCCCGGCACCCAAATGAGGTGAATATTAAACTGTTCTGTCATCTCATTCAGAGATGATCGACAATCGTGGACTACTTGTGAGTTTGTGGAGACAGACGCGAGAGATTTAAGAGCAGCCTGGCTGTCCGAGAAGATTCGTATATCCTTGCAAGATATAACGTTTTCTCTGAGCCAGGATAGTGCCTCTTTAATCGCCATTACTTCTGCCTGGAATACACTACATTGATTGGGAAGTCTATATGATAGACTTAGATTCAGTTGTTCCGAATAGATACCACTTCCAACTCCGTAATCGGTCTTTGAACCGTCTGTATAGAAGTGTATCGCATTGTCTTCCAGGGGTCTCTCTTCTTCCCAGGAGGATCTTGAAGGGATGGACACATGGAAGTTTTTACCGAATACCATTTTAGGGGTGGTATAGTCTAAGCGATCTGGGATAGATCTGAAATAAAGCCATACTCGCTCGAGTTGTGTGGCATATTGCATCGTCTTGTTGAAACCCAAGTCGTATTCTTCAATAGCAGGCACAAAAAAGTCGGTTATCATTATGATCACAACGCTCCGAATTGACGGTGACAATCGTTCCATCGTCGTTTTCGAAGAAGTAAGGTCTAATCACACCTCCGCACCGGACCAAAGACCGCACCAAACAGTGACTTTTTGTATATGTAATGGCCTCTCTTTAATTACTTGAGGATTGTCACAACCCCAAATACGACAATTTTGTTTATTATACCGACTACCGAAGTGAGAAATTTGATTCGTCGCTGAAGAAAATTTTGTTCGAAAAATCGCCGTCCACCGCCTGTTGTTCAAGCCCCATTCGACGTATCTACAATGTTGTGAATGATCAGCTAGCTTCAGTTGTTGTGTGAGTTGGACTTTATATGGATGTAGATTCTGTGACGGAATCACCATTTTTAACTTCCCATAGGAAGTTATCGTAGTCGGTCCGAATTGTCGAATTGAAAATGTTGACATTTCTGGTGAAGGTCCCTAGAGTCGAAATAAAAGATTTTAGAGAGATGTCTGTGCGTGCGTGTATACGTACATACGTTCGTACGTCCGTACGTTCGGGAAGTTTTTTTTTATCGTCCATAGCTCAAGAACCAGTAGAGATATCGACTTCAAATAAATTTCGTTATATAGATAATAATACAGAAAAATGCAGAAAGGACTCTCAAAAAAATTGCGTGAGTGGCAATTTACAAAAAAAGGTGAAAATTTTGGTTAACCCAAAATATCTAACGAACCAATAACGCTATAGACTTAAATTAAATTTTAAATTATTAATTGTAACGTGAAACCAAACAAATATATTTTTGGGAAAAAATCCAATGAACGGTTTTTTATAAATCAAAAAGAAATGAAAAAGAAAATATTTGTCATCTCGAATAATTTACGAACAAAAATGATTTTATCTCCACAATAATCCTGTTCAACGAAGAATAACGTTTTTGACATTTAGTACAATTTTGAGAAAAATCGAATAGGTACAGTTTTTTTATAAAAAATAATAACATTAATAAAAGTTGGTAAAAAATGATTTTCGACTCAAATGTATTTTCAAAAATTTGATATATTGGCTTCAAACTAATTTTGTCTTATAAGAAATATTGTTTTAAAGTATTCGGTCAAATTTTGAAAAAAATCGAATTGACAGTTTTCTTACAAAAAATAAAAACCTAAGAAAAACTTGGTAAAAATTTACTTTTGATTCAAATATCTTTTCAAAAATTAAAAATATTGGCTTCAAACTAATTTTTTTTGAAAATATTGATTTCGTAAATTTCGGTACATTTTTTATAAAAATCCAACAGTACGTTTTTTCATAAAAAAAATAAAATCTACAAAAAATAGTACGTAAATTTGGTAAAAATTGATGTTCGGTTCTCGATATATCGTGAACAATAGAAGATATTGACTTCAAATTAATTTCATTCATCCAATTTGTATTTATTTATATAAGAAATACACATTTTTAAGAAATGCTACTAAAATTGGTAAAAATTGGTTTTCGACTAAAAATATCGTTAACAAAAATAGATTTAGAATTCGAACTATTTCATTATATGCAAAATATTGTTGTTAATTTAAAAAAAATTGAAGAATAGAAGAACACGAAAACCTACAAACTTCTAAGCAAGACAAACCGACAGACGGGGTGGGAAATTATCACTATGGGTCGCCCCCAGCCTATTTTGTAGTAGGTTTTAACAATTAGTATGCGTTTTGCGATAGTGATCCATTTTCGTAAATGTCAGACTTTCAACTGAAATACAAATTTGTTTAATAACTTAGTTTGACAGATGTCCAATTCCAGCCCTAAAATTTTGGAACTACAAAATGGATAACCCGTTATCAATCAATAATAAAATAAAGTTAGCACTACATTTTGCAAAATTTAAAAAAACTGAGTATGCAGTTAATTGTAGCTTTTTTGATGTAATTTAGTTAAGGAATAAAAAAATTTGTAGCTCAACGATATTGAAAGAAACAGGTACCTATGTATGTATATAGGGCTTAGTTGATATGAATCTAGCAATTCACTTTGTTAAATTGAAAGAACTAAGTATGCAAGTAGTTGAAGATTATTTGTTGTAAATTAGTTGTGAAAAGAAAAAAATCAGAAATTTGTTTACTTGCACTAACACACCCTCTTTTTTAAACAAATCTAAGTAAAATAAAATTATAATTTTATTCTTTTCACAACTAGTAACAAATCTTCAACTACGTGCATATACTTAGTTTTGAAAATTCGAAACAAATATTCACCAATTTTCAAAAGTATTTTTCTATATTTACATACTATATAAGTTTAAGTACCCGTGGCATGGTGGTTAGTGCGTTGGACTGTCATTCATTTGGGTTCGATCCCTGCCTATGCCATCTAAAAGCTTTTTTCACGGGTTCTGTCTCTTGCGAGGAATTTAAAAACTCTCCAAGAGCAATTCTTGTCATGAAAAGTGCTTTCTCAAATTAGCCGATCGGATTCGGTTTAAAACTGTAGGTCCCTCCATCCCTGATAACAGTACTCGCACACAGGAATGGTTGAGAGTTGTGAGTCACTAGGCCCTAGTTCTCAACGGACTTTTGTGCCACCTAATTAATTTATAACATATACGTTTTTATTCGTAAAAACACTTTTAGTTGGGTTTATGTTAAAAAAACGTCTGATTTAAGAAACGTCATCTTTCGTTTTATCAAATATGTCTGAAGGTTGTATCATTTATTGTTCGAGTTCACCAATATTTTAAAAGTTTTCTTTTTTTTTTAATTCATACCAATAATTCTGTAGAAATTCATGATGTGTAAAATTAAATTTAATAAAGTGGATAGCACTATTTGTTTATGAAAAATTAATTTGGACGGACCTGATGGATATAGCTGCTATTTCCATGATTCAAGAAAGGAAGAAATCTATCTTGAAAAACGGCACAGCAAAGGAGGTGGTGTATTGGTATGGGGAGCAATCACCTATTACGGGACAGTGGAGCTGGATTTTCAAAGCTCTTAAATGACGGCAATCACTTAAAATCGATTCTGCAACGAGATTTTCCGCAGTTTTCTGAATTATTTGGCGGACAACGATGGACTTTCCAACAAGATATTGCACCAATACATACCGCACGGACAACAAAAGCCTGGATTCAGGGTAAAAATGTGAACTTATTACCAAGGCCCACATATTCTCTTGACCTGAACATCAGGAAAACGTGTGTGGATCCGGCTTTCAGGAAAAGTCTGCAAAGGAGGACGGCAATACCAAAAAACCGAAGGGATTATTGAAACCATAAAACGGGTCTGGGCCCAAATTTCGCTCAATTATCTGACAGCACTCTATGAATCCATACACCACAGGCTACTTGATGTAATTCAGAAATCAGGAGGAAGCACATATTACTAACAATTATTTTAATCTATTCAATACATTAGTATTAACCTAAACCGTATAAGATTTTTTGTTATTTTCTTTATTTTAAAGGGTCTTACAGTTAAATTTAGATATTGTCCCTATCCATGTGACACAAGAAACATTTACTTTGTATGACCTTCTTCGAAAAAACCGTCTTAAAACTTGTATTTATCAACTTAATCCAAAAATGTTTGCTTGCAATATAAACTTAATACATACCACATTTAGTTTTTCCAAAATACGTAAGGGTTTAAGAAATATCGGCAAATGCAAAACTAAAAAAGCTTGTCCCTATTCGTTTGGCACGAAGTGTATATTAGACAAAGACTTCCATTTGTCGAATGGGCAATCGAGCTGTTGCGAACTGACCCATATTTTTTACCGAAAAAACTTATTAAACATTTTAGGCAGTTTTTTAAGTAATGTGAAGGTAAATAAGCTAAATTTTCGAATTTTTTTAACATGGGCCCAGAAGAAGTCATATTAAATAAGGATTTATAAATGGAAATAAAGCCACATCATCGGTTCATGTATCTTTTAGAATGACGTTGCCTCATTTTATGAAGACCAAATTCTTTAGGCATGAATTAGATGGTATAAAAGAATGCGACACGCATAAGTGCTAAGTGGCCAACAGCTCATTTAAGCCACATTTTAAATTTATCAGTGATAACGTCATGCGTGAATAAAATTTAAATTTTTATTTTTCGGAATATTTAACTATCCCAGAAGAAATTATGAATTTTTGTTATAACCAAGTGTTAAACTTGCACAATTTGTCATTTTAAAAAGAAAAAATTAAAAAAAGTTGTTTTGGAAATTTAATTCAAATATGTACCATACTCAGTTTGAATTAAATTTAATAAATATTTTTGCACCATTTGTTCAAGTGTATACTAGTAGTATTTTCTAAAATCATAAAAATATTTTAATAAATAATTGCACAGCTCATAAGCGTCATCGAAATTATTTGGAAAAAACACAATATTCAATTCTTTTGTTAAAAATTATTTGAAGAGCATTAATCAATTAGTTAAAACCATTTTTGCTCTAAATTCGCACAAATAGGTAAATATTTGATTGGTAGATATGAAAAACAAAATGTGTTCAAATAATGTGGTATTTTTGCTCGCCATAAATTTGGCAGAAAACACTTCAAAGTTACTTGGCAACAGTTAACGAATATAAAGTGACTCAGGTCAAGTCTTTTTTTTCAAGAGGATGGCGTATTGAGGTTGGATAGCATCAGATCATTTATTTCATATAAAAACGTGGTATTTTAAAAATATCTGTTATTTGAAATAGGAGAAACTGCGATTGTTATATGGAAAAAAGTAATTTTAAGAACTTTGAAATTCATATAGATATAATGAGTAATAAAATTTTGTTTTTAAGTTATTTTAACGTTAACCAATTTATTAACTTCCCATAGGAAGTTATTGTAATGGGTCCGATTTGTCAAATTGAAAATTTTGACATTTTTCGACGTTTCAAGGCCCCTAGAGTCGAAATAATTTTTTTTTTAAAAAGATGTCAGTGCGTGCGTGTGTACGAACGTTCGCACGTCCGTACGTTCGCGACGTTTTTTTCGTCGTCCATAGCTCAAGAACCAGAAGAGATATCGCCTTCAAATAAATTGTGTTATATAGATAATAATGCAGAAAGATGCAAAAAGGACTCTCAAAATAATTGCGTGGGTGGTTTTTTTACCATAAATAAAATAATAAATTAGGTGGCGCAGCAGTCCATGAAGAACCAGGGCCTAGTGACTTACAAATCTCAACCATTCCTGTGTGCGAGTAATGTTGTCAGAGATGAAAGGGACCTACATTTTATATACCGAATCCGAACGGCTAATTTGAGAAAGCACTTTTTCATGACAAGAATTAGAAGACCCTTGCATGACAGTCCAACGCACTAACCATCACGCTACGGGTACTACGGTTTCTTTTTTTTTACCATAGCAGTTTTAAAAAAGGTGAACATTTTGGTTAATATTTGTCACCTCGAAAATTTTACGAATAAAAAATGATTTGATCTCCAAAACATTTTGTGCACCGAAAAATTACGTTTTCAACATCTGGTAAAATTTTGAGAAAAATCGAATTGACAGTTTATTTTATAAAAAATGAAAACCTAAAGAAAATATTACTCAAAGTTGATAAAAATTGAATTTAAACTTAAATATATTTTCGAAAATTTGAGATAATGGCTTCCAACTTATTTTATCTTATAAGAAACATTGTTTTCAACATTCGGTCAAATTTTGAGAAAAATTGAATTGATAGTTTTTTTACAAAAAAAAAAAAAAAACTAAAACAAAAAATGAATAAAAGTTAGTAAAAATTGATTTTCGACTCAAATAACTTTTCAAAAATTTGAGACATTGGCCCTAAACTAATTTTATTTTTCAAACAATATTTTTTTCAACATTCAGTAAAATTTTCACTAAAATCGAGTTGACAGTTTTTTTTATAAAAAATAAAAACCCAACAAAAAAGAATACCTACTTAAAGTTGGTAAACATTGATTTTCGACTCAAATATCTTTTCAAAAATAAAAACTATTGACTTCAAACTAATTTTATCTCACAGAAAAAATTGTTTTCGACATTCAGTACATTTTTTATAAAAATCCAATAGTCAGTTTTTTCGTAAAAAAAATAAAATCTACAAAAAAAAGTATGCAAATTTCGTAAAAATTGATATTCGGTTCTCGACATCTCGTGAAGATATTGACTTCAAATTAATTTCATTTATCCAATTTGTATTTGTTTATATAAGAAATAAAACTTTGAAGAAATGCTACTAAAATTGGTAAAAATTTGTTTTGGACTTAAAATCTCGCTAGCAAAAATAGCTTTCGAAATCAAACTATTTGCATATTATGCAAAATATTGTTGGTTATTTTTAAATTTTTAGAATAATTTAATTGATAACTTTTTTAACAAAACACGAAAAACTGCAAACCTTTTAAACAACACAAATCGACAGACGGGATGGGAAGTGTTATCAGTGTGGGTCGCATCCCAGCCTCTTTTTTAAATTTAGTTCTTGTAAGAAATTAAAAAAAAAGGAATATTATGCAAAATTTTTCAGATGTTAAAAACAGTGTTTTGTATATGAAATCAAATAAGTCTGCATCTGCTATAAAGTTCGAAAAATATTTGTTGCCAATTTTTAGTAGTATTTCTGTTTTGTACCGGCAACTACCCTACATATTATTTCTTGTTCTTAAAATATTCGAGGTGTAAGATAAAATTCAGGTTTTGTTGATTGTGATATAAACAGTCAATAATTGATTTTGTTCATTAAGATCAAATCTGTTAACGACAAAATGTGTTGAAAATAAAATACACGGCTGTGTCGCATGAACTTGTTCCTTCTTCCATAGTCTATTTTTTTTTAAATAATATCTTTAATTCAGTAGTACCCGTAGCTTGATGGTTAGTTCGTTGGAGTTCACGCGTACTGCCTCTTGCGGGGAATTGACAAATTCTCCAAGAGTAATTCTTGTCATGAAAAGTGCTTTCTCAAATTAGCCGTTCGAATTCGGCATATAAAATGTAGGTCCCTTCCATCTCTGACAACATTACTCGCACACAGGAATGGTTGAGAGTTGTAAGTCACTAGGCCCTGGTTCTTCATGGATTGTTGCGCCACCTAATTTATTTTATATTTACGAGTACCTATCTTTAATTCAAGATTTAGAAAAACACCCACCAAATAAGTTTATCTTCAAAAATTTTAATTTCAAATATTTTTGAAAATCGTTCGAGCGTTTTTTTTTTTTATTTTATTTCTTGTTAGTAAAATTATTAAATGTTTTCTTAAAAATATTATTGATATGAAATTATTTAGTGAATTAAATTTCATACAGAAATTTTGACCCGTCATCGAATTTTGCAAACAAAATTAATATTTTTTAAACCAAATCAATATAAAAGCGGAACTTCAAATCCGTGCCCGTCTATCAATTTTTCTATACAAAATTGAAGTCAATTACTTTCTTCTTCATCGAAAGAACGGTTTTTGTTATAGGTATTATATGGTAAAGTCCGTTAGGCTGTTCCACCTGCGGATGGATTCTATCAGAAAAATTGGAAAAATTTTGCACTTCATAGCTCCAAGAGGAATATTTACCCTTTCCGCAAGTGAGCTATTTCCAATTTCCAAGTCCGAACATATTATCTTTATTATCTTATTAATACGTAAGCTCAAGTTCATAAATTCTCATTATATAGTTTTTTGAGTCAAACGGAAATCATTATCATGATTTTGGGTCACATGAGAGTCAAGTACAAAACATAACAATTCTTTCAGACAGTTATCGTCCAATTTCATAAGTAAACCAGAATATAACGTCACCCAGACAATAAATGACCAATTAAAAGTCAAGTACTTTTTTTTTTAATTTTTAGGGTAATTAGAGACTATATATAAGCATACAGACAATTCTTATTGGCAAAAGTCCTAAAATTAAAAAAAAAAAAAAAACTTATCACGTGAAATTGAAAGCTAGCATCTGGCCAGACTTTTTTTTGACGGTCCTCAAAATTTCAATTTGAACAAAAAATTATAATCTTAATAAAATAGTGAAGCGTTTTAAATTCTGTCTAATCATCAAAACTCATGTTGTACATAGAATTTTTAAATTGTTAAGAACTTTAACAAAAAAATCACATTAAAGTTTAATAAACCAGTTTTCTTATCACAATTAAAATAAGAAATTGATTGTCTTTATAATTTTCAATGACGAATCTGCAATTTTTGTTCTTTCTTTTTTCAAAATTGCCTTTGTTCAATAAATTTTACAGAAATACGATTCTGTTGAAAAATGACACCGAGTTCAACATTTAACTTATCAGTTAAAAAATTAAAACTCAATTAATTTAATAACAAATCAGAGAAAAATTATTCAAGTAAATTTGTATTCCATTTTGTTGGACTGTGAATAATAAACAATAATTATAATTCCCAATAATTATAAAAATCCAACAACAACGGCTATGACAACAAAATAATAACCATAACCAAGTGCAAATGTGATAATGATAAGGAATTCAACTTAAGTGTATAATGGCATTGTTGCAAATTAAAAATCCAATAAATTGAAAAAATAAAGTTAATAAATATACCTACAACATGTAGGCATTGATAATTATTAAATTTTATTATTTTTAGAGATTATTCCGAATTTATATATGTATGTATGTGAATATAGTCGGAATAGGTACAAGCAATTTATTTTGAGCTAGTGTCCTTGTTTTTAATGTTTATTAAAAAAAAGTCAGAGCAGGTTATCAAAATTGAGTATACCTTTAAGTATAAAATAATTACGTCAATATACAGCAATTTTGCAAATTAGAAAACAATATAATATTAATATGTAAAGTTCAAAGTCTGCAGATTTAAAAGTTCAAGCGTGCCTCTATCTGACGAACTTGTCGCGGTTCTACTTCTACATAACTTATAATGTTATCACTATAAATATTATTGGCATGCGATTTCTCATAAAATATATGAATCAAAACAAAATCTGTTCTTATTTCTGAGAAATTCAAAACAAATTTTATAGCCTAAGCTCTTACGTTTATTATTAACTTTTCTAGGGTGGGAGTCATTTTTATAAGTCCGATTTTTCGATTGAAAAAGTTTTAGTTTAAACCACGGTTTTATCAATAAGGGCGTTTATGTTGTGTGTAGATGTCGGTTGTGGCGTTTGCATATATGCCCTTTTAAATTTTATGTTTAAGTACTCTTATATAACCCAAGCGTATGATTTAAAAGTATTTTTTAACATTTATATTGTATGTTCTGATTTACAAGCCCTCAAAGTTGAAAAATAATTTTACTCAAATCGCGAACCGTATTTTCAACAAATTTTGAGATGTTTTTTTCTGAAGTTCCTTTAAATACATTTTTAGCTTCTTAAATAATTTAAGTGGTCTATTTTCGATTATCTAAAAAAAATATTGATTATTTATAAAAGATACCTTCTATAAGTAGTCTGAAGCTTTAGTACTAAGAAAAAATGCTTTTTTTTAAACTTTTTGATTTAAAAAAAATTTAAAAAAAAATACCAAGAAAGGAAGTATGCCAGCATATTATGCTCCATACATTCATGTTAAAGCACAGAAAAAATCAGTTGCAGATGCGTGCAGATGTGGAAGTTATGCTCAAAAATGTTTCACTGAATCGGATTTCAAAAAACTCTGTCTTGACGGTGGTTTTACCAAAAAGTTTGCGACCCACACTGATAACTTTCCATCCCGTCTGTCGATTTTTCTTGCTTAAAAGTTTGTCTATATGTATCAATTTTTACCAAATTTGCGTACTATTTTTTGTAGCTTTTATTTTTTTTTATCAAAAAAACGGACTTTTGGATTTTTATAAAAAAATTACTGAATATCGAAAACAATATTTTCTGTGAAATGAAATAAGTTTGAAGCCAATATTTGTAATTTTTCAAAAGCTACTTGAGTCGAAGTTAAATTTTTACGAAGTTTTAGTATTGTATTTTTTCAGGTTTTTATTTTTTGTAAAAAAAAACTGTCAATTCGATTTTTTTCAAAATTTTATCGAATGTTGAAAACAATATTTCTTATAAGATAAAATTAGTTGGAAGCCATAATCTAAAATTTTCGAAAAGATATTTAAGTCGAAAATCAATTTTTACCACCTTTTATAAATTTTTTTTTAGGTTTTTATTTTTTGTAAAAAAACTGTCAATTCGATTTTTCTCTTAGTTTTTCCTAATGTTGAAAACAATATTTCTTATAAGTTAAAATGAGTTAGAAGCCATTATCTTAAATTTTTGAAAAGATATTTGAGTCCAAAATCTATTTTTACCAACTTTTGTTAAATTTTTTTTCGGTTTTTAATTTTTTGTAAAAAAAACTGTCAATAAGATTTTTTTAAAATTTTACTGAATATTGACAACAATATTTTTTGAAAGATAAAAGTAGTTTAAAGTCAATATCTCAAAGTTTTGAAAAGATATTTCAGTCGAAAATCAATTTTTACCAACTTTTATTAATTTTTTTTAGGTTTTTATTTTTAGTAAAAAAACTGTCGATACGATTTTTCTCAACATTTTTCAGAATGTTGAAAACAATATTTCTTATAAGATAAAATAAGCTTGAAGCCATAATCTCAAGTTTTTGAAAAGATATTTGAATCGAAATTCAATTTTTACCAACTTTGAGTAATGTTTTTTTTTTAGGTGTTTATTTTTTATAAAAAAAACTATCAATTAGAATTTTCTCAAAACTTTATCAGATGTCAAAAACATTATTCATCATTGCACAAAATTGTTTTGAAGATGAAATCATATTTTAGTCGTACAATTTTCGAGGTGACAAATTTTTTTTTTTAGTTTTTTTGATTTATAAAAAAAACTGTTAATTGGATTTTTTTCAAAAAATATAATTGTTTTGTAGCACGTTACAATATATTATATATAAAATATATAAAAATGTCAAACTTTATTTTAAAAATAAAACAAAATTAATACATTGACCCAGGCCTGAGAATTTCGATTTTTGCGAAACCATTTATTTCTGCATGGAAAATTTTTCAACTTTGAACTCAATTTTCTTGCAAACAACACACGAAAAATAATATAGTTTTATGATATTTTGAATTATACGATAGAGCTTAATACAAAATAAAGAAAAGGATTAGGGATAGTCCTTTATTTTTTTTTTTAATTTTTCGCTAAAATTAGGGCAGCTAAAAACAAAAAAGGTGTTATTTTTAAAGTTGTATTGCTTTTTTGTATTGTGTATTGCGCAATTTTTTATTACCTGGCTTATTAGAATAAAATCTCTTAGTTAAATCTATAAATATAAAGGATTAATAAAAAAAAAGGTCAGTATTGAGTTATTGAGCATTTGTGCAAGGTGTGTAAAAAAACGTTTACTCTTGATCTGAATCTGTAACAGAAACAGCTTCTTCCTGTTTCATATGTGGAATTACAACTTCTGGAATGAATAACCTGACAAATATAAGAACCAAAGCTGTAAACAGGGAAGCTTTGAAAATGGGAATGTCTCCTCTTCACGCTCGGATAAAATTTATGGAGTGTATCCTCCATGTTGCCTACAATTTGCCATTTAAAGCATGGAGAAGCAACAATGAGACCAGCCATATTAGAGATGCTCAGAAGAAGAAAATTCAGCAGGAGTTTCGTGAAAAACTGGTCATCATTGTCGATCTTGTTAAGGTACGGGGACAAGTAACGACGATGAATCCTTAATTCGGCGGTTTGCTGTTATCCTTAAAGTAATAACGTCGAATGAAAAATTAGATTAACAAAAAATGGAGCTTACATGTGGGAAACTGCTGAACTGTTTGTTGAGAAATATAAATGGTACAATATGCCAGCAACCGTACATAAAGTTTTGATCCATGGAGAAGAAATAATTAAAAGCTGTGCATTTCCTGTTGGATCGCTCTCCGAGGAAGAAGATGTGATGCATTGTATAAGACTAATCTTAACATCATGTGTGTCAAATTTTATTAAAATTCGTTCACATTTTACAGACTTCTTTCCGCTCTCCCATACAAACATCAAAACCCTCAAATTTTAGAAAAATGTCAATAACTTTGTTTCTAATTATTTTTTTTCAACCAAATTTGTTCAAATATGTATAAGACTAATCTTAACATGTTTGCTAAATTTCATTTAAATCCGTTCAGATTAAACAGACTTTTTTCCGCTCTCCCATGCAAACCGAACCACTGTGCGCCCGGGCCGCCGCCCGTCCTGCTGGAACCACATGTCGTCTAGGTCCATATGGTTCAATTTTGGCCATAAGAAATTAGTTATCATCTTGATGTAGCGCTCGCTGTTGACTGTGAACGCCTCACTAACGTCGTTTTCAATTGGATCAAGTTGAAGTCTGCCGAGTTCTTGTGCACGGTGAGAAATAGACTTCCTCGGGTTCTGCTGTACACTTTCAAGGACCGCGCTGATGTTCTCGGCCTATCTTGCGTTCCTTGAACATGCGGGTGTTGGCTGATTGTTTACTGAACCGGTCAAATTTGGCCACCAAACGTTGAAGAGTCGACTGTGAAGGGCCACCACGTCTACCGTAAAATGGGCGCAATGGGTGCAACGTTTGCTTTAACGAACACTCATTTTGATAATAAAGTTTTATCATTTGAACGTGCTGTTCAAACGTCTAAAGTGGCATGATAATTTGGCATAAACAACTGAATAATAAACAAAAGATTTGACAGATGTCATCAAAACAAAAAGGCCGCAACGAGGCGCCAAAATCTACCCGCACCAAAAAAAAACACTATATTTTAAATAGACAATTTAAAATATAAGGGGGTTTATATCAATTAAGGCAATACGAATACATTTAAATTCAACAGAATCCCTTAATACTCTCTTTAAGGGGGGGGCTTAGTAACCCCTACATGATTTTATTGTGAATTAGCTCTTGTAAATGTTTTGATAAAGTGACATCCAAATTCTCTACCTATTGGACTTTAATATTTATATCTAAACGCAAACATCAAAGTTATTGAAAACAGAAATGGTTCAATATTTTTGAAATGTATCCAACTAAACAACAAAAAGAAAAACCAATGCGACTCGGTAGTAAATGCATTGTTTCATCTTGACTTTTCCAGACTTTAATAGAGGAATTCCAAAAATACTTTTTTCGCCAGAAGGTTTTTCATCATTTCTTATTTCCATTTTCAAGTGAAGACATCTTATTCTGATGCGCTGGTGTTATTTTGGCGTAATGCCTCCAACTTGCAACATCCACGCAAATGTCATTTGATGCATCCTCTCATTTCTAGGAATTACGGAATCACACAAAAACTGCTCGAGTGGTTTCCACGTCTGAAGATTTTAATCGCACTTTAGTCCTATGTGCTGCTGGTTCTGCTATACATTTATTTAGAAATACAATTCGCAATAAGTATATATAAATATATGTAGCTACACCCAAAACGTTTTTGAAATTAGGAGTATATACAATAATACACTGTTTGGTGGCGACACAGACAGTGCGACATCTATCTACTCAACAGCCCCCATCCAACCCCAGAGGGTTTGTTGTATGAATTTGGTTGTTTTAGAGCTGCCTCGCTGTGCTCTGAATGTCCCAACTCAATGCAACAGAAAATTAAGTAGCAGGCAATAACTAATTACATTCGCAATTATTTCATGTTTCGGTCAATTTAGTAGGACAAATTTATCAGTGCGGTGTCATCTACTTAGAATTGATTGCGTCCGACCTACGCGTGTGCTTCGTCGCTCACTGTTTTTCCACTGAATGGGACTGGGACCACAGACCAGGAATGAATGCTATACAGCTCTCACAGTTTCCAACAACGGCAATGTGCTTCATTTGGGTATCTACATATATAAGACTGGTAACAGGACCGTCCTAGTAGTTGAAAAAGCCTATTTTCACAGCTCTATGTCAAAAGTGCAAAAATAAGAATTCAGGGAAAAGGGTCCTTAATTCCTAAAACATGAAATGATACATTTTCCTTTTAAACCACAACCTCTGGCTTATTAAGTGTCATGAATGCATTTTATCAATTTTAGTTCCATTCACAATTTCTTGTTAACCGCGAAAGGGGTAGTAGGGCCCTTAAATACATTTGTTTTAGAAGAAGCTGGAACCGAATGGTATATATTGTAAAAGCAAGATATGATGACAGACATAAAACTAGAAAAAGTCTGTTAAAAATACATTCTAATAAATGAGGCCACTTGAAGACGTGATCCGCTTCTGAAACTTCGCAGTTGAAATAACCATGAATCGTATTATCTGTGCAATGGCACAAAATGTGAACAAATGAAAATTTCAGCATCAAATTTATTCTCAAAAATTTCATTCTGCACGGATTCAGATGAATTGCAAAATGGCAACAATTAAGATTTGTAATTTGATTGTGAAAGAGGGAGTCTTTTATTCAGTTTGGAGGAGGCATAATATACCCACTACTAGTCAGTCAGACAGATGAGGAATCCATTAAACTCTGACTTTTTATATGATTTCATTATATAGTTTTACGCACAGAGGTGCTCTTTGTTTCAATATTTTTATATAAATCTAAGTACCTCTACGTTTAGATGCTCATAATTGAATACAAAGATACATTTTGTATTTAATGTTTTAATCATTATTTTCACACATTAAAAATCTGCTTTATAGGACGCAATCACTTTCCCAAAGAGAACCTATGTGGGTATAGAAAACTTATGCGAGTATAAAGCAATTAAAAATTCGTTGAATTAACCTCGTTCCACAATCGCGCTCTCGATACGCTCAATTTTTAATTGCACTAATTAAAATAGTGCTGCCCCCAAATAAGTGAACCTTTCCTTAAATTGAGAAAAAAAAGAAGAGAAATTATTTTAAATTTTACAAACATACTTATGCGTATTATATGCGTATGTTTGGTTTGATGTGGCAATTAAGCGTATACTTCTGGCTCATCCTGATGTAAAACACTGAATTGGGTAATTTTTTAATTGCCAATAAAATCTACAAAAATAAATGAGAACAAAAACGAGTGGAATTATAATTTTAAATTTTTAATTCGGAAGCACCTTTCTCGGAATAGATATGTATATTTCAAATGGGTTTCGATACGTTTATTAATTTTTCTCCGAAACGAGGAGAACAAACTTACCTTCAACAAAATTAAACCACACTTAATGAGTTATGGTGAAAGAAGATGTAGGCCAAAACTTCCAAAATTAAACTGACGTGGAAGTAAGAAAAATTGAAGGCAATACACTTCTGGAAAATACGTTTTTTTTTTAAAGTATCAAATATGAAGTTATTGAAGTTGGTGAGCGTTTGAACATACGGTCATATGTATGTTTCAACTTTAGCAAAGCCTTTTTTCGTCCTCTCCATTGTATCTTAAGGACTCGCAAAGGTATTGACTTCAAATAAATCTTGTGTTACAGATAATAATATTTAAATGTGCTAAAATTGTTCTTAAAGAAATTCTGTAAGTGTTTTTACTTGCGACATATAGGAACTATATGGCAAGTTTTGCATTCGTGCAAAATTTAGAACTCGAGATTTTAATCAAACATGATATTACGATGGTAGAGAAGTCGAAAAAAGTGGGTCCCGCGATTCCGTCCGGTCTGTTTTGTCTGTCTGTCCACGCTCCTACAGCCTAAACCATTGGGTCGATTGAGTTCAAACTTGGAAGTTAAGGTTTTCAGCAGATTCGCGTTAGGCATTTTTTTAATTTTTTTTTAAGACCAAAACTAACAGTGGCCCCCATACAATTTTTTTGGTCAAAAAACGAAAATTCGAATTTTCTCAAAAACAAACCGATAGATTTTTTTTAAATTTTCTCTAAAATTTTATTTTTAAACTTGGTTTCTTTTCATAAGAAAAACATATTTTTGTATTACTCAGGAAAGGTACCACTCATAGAACCGTTATTTTGTTTCTTAATTTTCTCAGCAACTTATCAACCGATTTCAATAATTTTTTTTCTGAATAAGCTCTTATATTGCCTTAACAATATTCGATTATCAAAAGTGAAATTTTTTATTGTTTTGATTTTTAAAAAAATATTGAATTTTTTTTTCAAAATTCTATATCTCAAAAACGGGTCAACATTTTTTTACGAAATTCAAATGTAGAGCGTATATTTACAATCACTAAACAACTGCATACCAAAACTATTTTTAGAACAAAAATTTAAAAATTTTATATATAAAAAATTAATTTAAAAAAAAACCGCTCTAACGATTTTCAAAAAAAAATTTTGAAAAATCAAGGGTTTTTTGATTTATAAAATGGCATCTAAATTTTTGAAGACAAACTTATTTTTCAGGTAAAGTTTTGAATCTTAAAATAGTTTTTTTTTTTTAAATTATTTTAACTGCATTAAATGTAATCCCCTCCCATCTCACCAGATCAAATCCTGTGCGTGAGCCCGAAAGAGCGCATTACATTGACAAAACTTTTATTATATTCAGCCCTATCATGAATTCCATCGTAATCGGAAATTTTTACGAATCCCGAAAAACTGTATCATGAAATCCGTTCGTAGTGGAAAATCTCATACAATTTTGCATTACGAACGGATTTCATGATACAGTTTTTCGGGATTCGTAAAAATTCCGACTACGATGGAATTCATGATAGGGCTGATTACTATCTTGTATCCAAATTAGATAATGCATTTGGTACATATGTATGTATTGTTTATAACTATAACTATTGTAAATACCAATTCATTTCCGGGATGAGTTGTGTCTTGGGATGAATCGCGCGGTTTTTTTGACAAATCGAATAGCATTTAAATCTTTGAAGACAAACTTGTTTTAAAGGTAAAATTTTAAATCTTATATAGGTGCTTTTTTAAACAGACTCTTTGCATACAGGAGCAAGTTCGTACGACCCAGTCGTGCATTTTATTTTTTTATCAAAAATAAAAAACCTAAAAAAAAAACATTACTCAAAGTTGGTAAAAATTGATTTTCGGCTCAAATATCTTTTCAAAACTTGGCTTTGAATTTCCTTTATCTTTTGAAAAATATTGTCAACATTCAGTAAAATTTTGAGAAAAATAGAATCGACAGTTTTTTTACAAAAAATAAAAACTTAAAAGAAAATTTAACAAAAGTTGGTAAAAATTTATTTTCGACTCAAATATCTTTTTAAAACTTTGAGATTATGGCTTCCAACTAATTTTAACTTATAAAAATATTGTTTTCAACATGCAGTGAAATTTGGAGAAAAATCGAATCAACAGTTTTTTTTACAAAAAATAAAAACTTAAAAGAAAATTTAACAAAAGTTGGTAAAAATAGATTTTCGACTCAAATATCTTTTTAAAACTTTGAGATATTAGCTTTAAATTACTTTTACCTTTCAAAAAATATTGTTGTCAACATTCAGTAAAATTTTGAGAAAAGTCGAATTGACAGTTTTTTTTACAAAAAATAAAAACTTTAAAGAAAATTTAACAAAAGTTGGTAAAAATTGAATTTCGACTCAAATATCTTTTCAAAAAATTGAGATTGTGGCTTGCAACTAATTTTCGCTTAAAAGAAATATTGTTTTCAACATTTTAAAAAAATTTGAGAAAAATCGAATTGACAGTTTTTTTTACAAATAATAAAAACCTAAAAAAAAATTAATAAAAGTTGGTAAAAATTGATTTTGGACTCAACTATCTTTTCAAAACTTTGAGATATTGGCTTTAAACTACTTTTGCCTTTTAAAAAATATTGTTGTCAACATTTAGTAGATACAATTTTAAGAAAAACCTAATTGACAGGTTTTTTACAAAAAATAAAAACCTAACAAAAAACAATACTTGGTAAAAATTTACTTACGACTCAAATAGCTTTTTAAAAATTAAAAATATTGTCTTCAAACTCTTTTTATTTCACAGAAATATTTGTTTTCGATATTCAGTAATTTTTTATAAAAATCCAACAGTCCGTTTTTTCATAAAAAAATAAAATCTACAAAAAATAGTACGCAAATTTGGTAAAAACTGATGTTCGGTTTTTGATATCTCTCAAATTAATTTCATTCATCCAATTTGTAAAATTTTAAGAAATGCTACTAAAATTGGTAAAAATTTGTTTTCGACTAAAAATCTATTTAACAAAACTATATTTTCAAACTAAACTATTTCTTTATATGAAAAATATTGTTGATAATTTTAAAATTTTTAAGATTAATTCAACTGACAACTTTCTTAACCCAACCAGAAAACCTACAAACTTTTAAGCAAGACAAATCGACAGACGGGATGGGAAGTTATCAGTGTGGGTCGCATCCCAGCCTCTTTTTTAAATTTTATTTTACACATTATGCCGTCACGCATTATTGGTATAGTTGAAAAATCAACCATCGATTTTTGTATAAATCAAAAAAAAATTTAAACAAATTTGTCAGCTGAAATATTTGTCTGTGTTAATAGAGAATACGTTTAATAGTCTTTCCAATAATATTAAATGGCTCTCGGGGTTGGTTCATTGTTGTTAGCTATTGCAATCATGCCTTGACTTTGCGTAATAGCTCCTGAGTTATTAGATATTATTCGATAATTTAAAACTCATAGCCTCTACGTTTTAAATCATCTAAAATTACAAGATTTTATGTTGCAATTCATCAAAATTGTTAATAAGCAAATAGTTTATTTATTTCTACTTTTTATTTCATTATATTTTCTTTTTACGAAATATCATATCTGGCAGACGGCAAATCTTGTCATGTTTTTTTTTTATTAAATAAAGAAATATCTATATTATATCTATTTACATACATATGCACTGTCAGGCCTTAAAAAGCGTTTTGTGAAAAATGTCCTATAAAATTTCATACTCACATTTTTTCTGAAAATGTTTATAGTAATGTCACTGTTCACTATCATAGTTGTTAGGTGTCTGAAAATCATCTTAACTTACATTTTTCTTTAATGTATATCTTTTGAATGTAAAGAGTTTTTTTTATGAAAGTAGAGTTATTAAGAAAAAAAGGAAATACCCAGTAGTCTAGTAACTAAATACATGAGAACTTGAGTTAATTTCGGTATTTCTGATTTTTCGATAATTGTCTATGATGTTGGCCTAATTAATACTTCAAGTTTCCGAAATTTAGCGCCAAACGCAAAATGTCTAAAAATCAGAAAAACCTTTAATATTTCGCAATTTGTTCGCTTATTTTTATTTTTTATTCTGAGGAATATTTTTAATACAATCATGTTCTGCGATTTTAAGCCAAATAAATTAACTAAAAGTTGCGTTCATAAATGGTATGGTTTCCAAAATACACTTTTCAAACATTAGCCTATAAATAGGTTTGTTTTAAAACAATCGACGAATTAATACTAAAATAACAAAAATATAGAATTTGCCATAAGCTATGCCATAGTTCTTGCGGGAGAAGATGGAATCGTTAAGTGTACTTATGGCAAAGTGACTAGCCCATCAGGGTTTAAATTGGAAATACCTGAATAAAACTATCCATTTTTGCAGTTTTGTTGATATTTTTTCATTTTGCGTTCAGAACTCGACTTCAAAAACCTGGGTTACCACTTGTCTGAAAAATAAATCCTCCCGCATAACCTGAGAGATATCGACGCCCCATACCATACAATTTTTTCTTCTCTTGGTGCAATCTTCTCACTCCAGAGTTATGGTATATACCTTATGAAAATTTTTATATTTTTGTTATTTTTGTAATACAACGTCGATTTTTTGTGCAATAACGAAATTTTCTCTTTTTTTCATTTTTGAACATCTTCATAAGCAAGTAAACAAAAACTCGAAAATGCAGGGTTTAACGCAACATATCCTTCTATTTAAATAAAAAATTCAAAAAATCTAGAACTATACGCATTTTGTACGGGAATTTTATATAAAAATACTGTTAATACATCGGAAAGAAAAAACTTCTCAATATATTATAATAAAGGGTGTCCCAAAATTAACGCAAGATTTGAATTAAATAGAAAACGCCGTTTTTAGTCTTTTGATAGTTATATTTTTTTTGACTCGTAAAGTACATAGGATAGGGTTATGTATGGAATAACACATCGGACAAATGGCCTCCACGGCTTTGCATGCACATGCGCACTCTTTTGTTGAAATTTTCCATGACCATTCTGCATAAATGTGGCTGAATTTCGTTGATGCAGCGTTGAATCTCCTCCTTTAATGCACGGGTGGTTGTGGGCTTGTTGACATAGACTTGTGATTTCAAATAACCCCATAAAAAGAAGTCTAATGGTGTTAAATCACACGATCTAGGAGGCCAATTTTGATCACCAAAACGAGAGAGTACACGACCTGGAAATGTCTCATGCAGTAATTGAATTGTTTCACGGGCTGTATGACATGTAGCACCGTCTTGTTGAAACCACATATTGGACACATCAATATCATCCAATTTTGGCAGAAAGAACTGTGTAATCATGTCGCGATATCGAGTACCAGTAACAGTCACTGCTTGACCAGCATCATTTTCAAAAAAATATGGCCCAATTATGCCTCCAGCCCAAAATCCACACCATACAGTCACGCGTTGTGGATGCATTTGTTTTTCGACAATCAAATGTGGGTTCTCCGAACCCCAAATGCGGCAATTTTGGCGATTGACAAAGCCATCAAGATGAAAATGTGCTTCATCGCTTAGGATGATTTTGCTCGAAAAATCAGGGTCCATTTGTTGATGTTCAATAATCCATTCAACGAACTCTCTTCTCTGTCCATGGTCATTAGGCTTCAATTGTTGTGTTAATTGAATTTTGTAAGCATGAAGACACAGATCTTTGGTGAGTATACGCTGTAGAGAGGTTCTTGAAATTTGCAATTCTTGTCCACGACGTCGAATTGAGGTTCCTGGATTGTCAGCAACACTCTCACGCACTGCTTCGACATTCACATTTGAACGGCTTGTTTTTGGACGACCAGTGTGTTTGGCGTCTCCAACGGATCCAGTCTCCATGAATTTTTCAATTAATCTCTTCACAGTTGACGAAGTTAAAACACTATTCCGACCATATTTTGTATGAAATTTTCGAACTGCAGCCGCCAAGCTTTCACTATTTTTGAAATATTCTTTAATAATGAAGACACGTTGTTCTATCGCGTAACGCTCCATTTTTAATAACCCTATACTGTTAGCTGTCAAATTGCTTTTTTTTCAGGGTTGCCAACACTTCACTGCACAAATGGCGGCAAATTCAAATCTTGCGTTAATTTTGGGACACCCTTTAGTACTCAATCGTACTCTTAAATCAATTTAAAAAATAGGCTGGGGTGCAATCCTCACTGAAAACTTCCCATCCCGTCTGTCGATTTGCTTGATGAATAATTTGAAATCAATATCTTTATTTGTACTCCTAAAAAATCCTTTTCTAATCAGTTTTGTAGTTGTTTATGTTGGTTTTCCTGTTTTTTATTTTTATAAAACTGTAAGTTTATTTTTCTAAAAAAAAATTAACTAAAAATTGCCAACAATATTTTATTTAAAATCTTTTATTTTAAAAATCTATTTTTGTTTTTTTCAGTCGAAAGCCAGTTTTTATCAATTTTAGTAACATTTGTTGAAATTTTTAAGTTTTTATGTAAACAAATACAAATTGGATTTTTTAAGAACAATATCTTACTGTTGTTGGTAAAAGTGACATCAATATTCTCAACAATATCTTACGTTAACAACACAATTTATCACAGAATTTAATAATTTTGAAGACAATACCGTCAGTTATTCACGAAATATTAAGAATCGGACATACATTTTTTGCATTTTTGTGTATTATTAATTTTTTTAGAATTTAGTTTTTATGAAAAAACTGACTGTTGCAATTTTATAATATTTTTACTAAATGTCAAAAACTATATTTTCTATAAGATGAAATTAACTTGAAGCCAATATTTTTAATTTTTGAAAAGATATTTTAGTTGAAAATCAATTTTTACCAACTTTAAGTACCATTTTTTTGTAAAAAAAACTGTCAATTCGATTTTTCTCGAAATTTTAGCAGATTTAGATTCAAGTTACCTTGAAACGTTGAGAAATGTCAACATTGTCAATTTGTCAAATCGGACCGAATACAATAACTTCTAATGCGAAATTAATAATATGAAAATACTAGCAAAAATGATATTATAAAAACCTTACTTGATGGATTGCTTTTTTTTATCTTAGAAAAATATAAAACAAAATTTAACAAATTAAGTTATTCACAATATATCTACTGCCTCCACATATTGTTGCTGTATTTCTAGACATTAAATACATTCAAAGTTAACGTATCTTTATTCTTGGACCACAAATATTTTTTTAAACAAATTTTAATTATTTTTTATTTCTTGTTGGCGTGTGATAATCTGATACATTTATAAATCTGATACATTTATAATTTTAAGATGTTATTTTAGTGAAATCAGGTAATTTTATTTTATGGTTTAATTTATTTTTTTGGAAAGCGGAAGACCAATTTAAAAAAAATCTAGAAATCCAATTCCAGTGTGATCCTAATTCAGCACCTTAAAGAACAAAGAAGTGTCTATTTCAAAAATTCTTTGAACTCTTATAACGAAGCAATATTTTTACAAAATAAAAAAAGGGGCTGGAATGCGACCCACACTGATAACTTTTCATTTCATCTGTCGATTAGTCTTGCTTAAAAGATTTGTTTTTAGTGTTTTGTTAAAAAGTTTGTCAGGTGAATTATTCTAAAAAAATATTGAAAATTACCAACAATATTTTGCATAATATGATGAAATAGTTTGATTTCAAAATCTATTGTTGTAAACAAGATTTTTAGTAGAAAACCAATTTTTAACAATTTTAGTAGCATTTGCGTACTTTTTTTATAGATTTTATTTTTTTTTTATATAAAACTGACTGTTGGATTTTTATAAAAAAATTACTGAACGTCGAAAACAATATTTCCTGTGAGATAAAATAAGTTTAAAGCCTATACCTATTTTTAATTTTTGAAAAGATATTTTAGTCGAAAGTAAATGTTTACCAAGTTTTAGTATTGTTTTTTGGTTTCTATTTTTTGTAAAAAACTGTCAATTCGATTTTTCTCAAAATTTTACCATATGTCAAAAACGTTATTCTCTGTTGCATACAATTATTTTGGATATAAAATAATTTTTTGTTCGTACAATATTCGAGGTGACAATTATTTTTCTCAGTTTTTTTTTTTTGGATGTTTAAAAAAGACCGATAGTTGGATTTTTTTCCAAAAATATACAAGTTTGGTATCACGTTACAATTATGTACTTTAAAATTTAGTTCAATCGTGAGATATTTTGGGTTAACCAAAATTGTCACCTTTTTTAAAATTGCTATGGTAAAAAACCACCCACTCATTACTTTGGAGAGTCCTTTCTGTATCTTTCTGTGTTATTACCTGAATAACAACATTTATTTGAAGTCGATATCTCTACTGGTTCTTGAGTTATGGACGACGAACAAAAATTCGCGAACGTACGGAAATAAGAAAGCACGAACGTACGTACACACGCACGCACAATCATCTCTCTAAAAATCTTTTATTTCGACTCTAGGGACCTTGAAACGTCGAGAAATGTCAAAATTTTCAATTCGACAAATCGGACCCATTACAATAACTTCCTATGGGAAGTTAATAAAATAGAAGACTGTTGGTAAATGTTTTTTAAAGTGTTTTTAAATGTTAATACAAAATGATATAATTATTAACCAAAACATCTGATTTAAGAATTCCGTACTTAAAAATGCTGTAAAAAAACTACAAATTTTTACCTAACGAGAACGATTTTTCTTTAACAGCTTATTTACAGAACATACAACATAAAATATATACTGGAATAACTTTATTCTGACGCATATGGTATTTAGACCCCTACGAGGTGTGTTCAAAAAGTACCCGGAATTTTCGTTTTTTTCAAAAAAATATTTATTTATTCGTTTACATCAATGTGGTCCCCTTCAAAGTAGTCCCCCCCAGATATAATACCAGGGTATTTTCCAATCTTGGAAGGACTCGTTGATATTCACTTTTTGATATCTCCTTGAACATTCTCAGCGATTCGGCCTTTATTTCTTCAATCGAGGAAAAACGCAGTCCTTTCATGGGTCTCTTCAACTTTGGAAACAGGAAAAAGTCACACGGAGCCATATCTGATGAATATGGAGGTTGGGGCATGACGACGAGTGAGCAGGTGCGATATCGTGGTGCAAAAGCCATGAATTGTTTTTCCATAAATCTGAGCGTTTTTTTCGGATTGCTTCACGCAAACGTCGCATAACTTCAAGGTAATACTACTTATTAACCGTACGACCTTGTGGTAAGAACTCTTGTAGCACTATGCCATTATCATTTAAGAAAACAGTAAGCAAAACTTTCACATTTGACGTGCTTTTTTCGCTCTTGACGTTGGATGCTTCCCAGGTGGACGATTGTGCTTTGGTTTCGACATCATAACCGTACACCCATTTTTCAAAACCAGTTGTGACCCTTTCAAGCAAACTTGGATCGTCGTTGACGTCATTTAACAGCTCTTGAGCGATGTTCATGCGATTGTTTTTTGGTCAAAATTCAGCAGTTTCAGCAAAAATCGCCGAGCTCATAAAAACACGTCGAACCTTAGCAACTACCACAGACAAAGTAAACAGTGAATATAGCTGAAAATTGCATCATACTTTAGGGGCATGTATATACCAACACAATAAAAAACAATTTTTGACCTTTGCACTCTCCAGACCCGTAGAATTTAAAAATTCCGGGTATATTAAAAAAACTAGTTGGGACAATTTCTTAAAATTGTATGAAAAGACTATGAAGCATTTAAAGCTCTTTGGATGAAGTTCGGCTTCTTGGAAAATCTAAAAATTGTTTGTTATTAACTTAATTACATTTTAAAAATCTGCTTCTCTGTAGCATTTCATATTACATACTTTTGTTTGTAATTTATCCATACCTAGAATAGATTTTGATAATATCTGGTTAATTTTTTGAAAGTTACGAACAAATTTAAAATTTGAGTAAAGTGGAAAATGTTTCCTTTCTCAGTGAATTAGTTAAAAACTCTGATAGAAGATCAGTACTAGAAATATTATATCTCATTACTTATATTTTTTATATTTCCTTCATTCTTAATATCTTTAACTATTGTAAGATAAAACAATTGTCCAAGGTATAATATAATTTTTCGTAATTGACCTTTTCTTACAAAATTGATTTTTATATGCTTGTAATTATCATTATCATTATCACTTATCTTAGAAAGTATAGTCAAGTAAATACTCGTATGTATCAGAATCCTCATAGAATTTCCTGTTGAAATTGAAATCCAAGATAAAACTTAAATTTTGAAATGAAAAGCACGTAGTTAGAACAAGAAGCATTATTATTAACTTTGTATGGTAATTTTAGTATTTCTAATTCTTAGCCCTTAGTGCAGGTTTCTTTGAACTTTAGAAATTGTTGACCAAGTTTTTTCTATAGGTTCGTAAGGGATAACTCCCCATTTTGTTGAGTTTGGTAAGTTTCTTATTATTTTTTATTAAGATTAAAATTAAAAATCTCATTATCTGTTTGCTAAATGGTTTTCATAACTCAGAATCACTAAGTAATTTAAGCACGAATAAGCCTTCATAGTATTGTTAATAATCGCTCGTTCCTAAGATGAAGTGATATTTATTTTCTACCATTTATTTATATTTTCTGGTTCTATTTTTGTCTTCTGTTTTGTCTCTTTTAATAATTTATGTATTTGATTAGTTTTTTGGTAGGTTTTAATTTTTTTCAATCCTTTGATGTTGAGTTTAATTTTATAAATCGCTTCTTTTACTCAATTTTAATTTGAAATCAATACATTAATTATTCATTCCTTTGATCTATAAATAATATTTTGCAAATTATTCTCCCTATTATCTTATTTTAATTTAAGAATAAACTTTTCACTAATTATTATGTCCTTAAAGTAAATAATCCCTATTTTATATTTTCTTCCCCTCTCTTCTAATTTTATGTGATTGCAATCAAACCTTCTTTTCTTTAACAACTGCACGTACCTAAAAATATACTTACCCAATTTTCAGCAATTACCTCAAAAGGAACTTTTATCGTTCCCAAAAATTAATTAACGTTTTCATCGCATTTTAACAATAAGACCGGTCGGTGTATTGTATATAGAAAACTAAAATTACACAATTACACTTCACCTTGTTTAAAATGGTTCAATAGAATAAAATAACCTTAACAACATACACTGAAAGAAATTTCCTTCTGTACTTTCTTTAAATCAATAAAGAAAAATACTGATAAACTTTAAAGGATATCATTGATTTGTTGGTGTAGTTTCTTTTTGGATCTCCGAAAATTCAAGGTTTTAAAAATAAAGTGTAAGTTTCGTAGTAAAGTTTTGAAAAACTTTGCAACACAAATTGACTAAAAATTCCAATATGGTAATAATTTTTGGACTGTTTCTACGAGTATAAAAACATTGCTGATTAGTTCAGACAACATTACAGTATGTTTTTTCTTTCAGCAAACTTGGTATTGATTATGGCTCTTAGAGTTTTTGGCGGTAGTCGATTTTGAGAAAAATTTGGTCTAAAAACTTGACACGAATTCGATATCCGTTTTTCTCACAGTTTTATTTAATTTATTTCCTAAAGGAGGAATTTCTGGTAACAAAATCAGGACGATGCCTAAATTCTGCTACTGGCATTGCATTACTTCCAAGACAAAGGAATCCCAAAATAACTATCCCAACATTTGCCAAAGTGTATTTAACGATTAAATCAATTTCCAGTGCGAAAACGCTGCTGGTCCATTACACCTGAACAGGTTAATTAAGGTTACAAAGAGAAGACTGTAAGAGAAAGAGAAAGAATGGTTTAATACAAAAGATGGCATCTTCATACCCGTACCCGAGTCTGTTGGGTCCTTGTTTTTGGTAACCACTTTTAAAGATACATAAACATACCTTCAGGTTAAGGATACACAGAGGGAAATTAAGTTTTCTAAATACCGTGCCCTTCTCCCCGCGCATTCAGAACTACCCTTGGAGAAAATCAATATCATCTCATATTCCATTGTTGCATGAAAATACTTTGTATACCTATACCCGTTTACCTAAACTTCATACTGCGTTACGCTAAAGCTATGCTAATAGCTGATGTCAATTTTACCCAACGATGGGCATTTAATTACCTGCACACCCAACTAAGCAACCAAGCTAAGACTTCAAGGGATTTCTCACCCTTCTGCCTTCAACGACGATGGACGTAATGACACCATATACATACACACATATATTAAGGGCAACTTTAAATCGGTGTCATTTTTGTTGCACACGACTCAAGTACTTTTAATTGTGCGCCCAGAGAGAGAGTGACGATGACACTGACGCTGACGACGACGACGCGAGGATAATAAAAGGACTATATATACGTAACGTACACTGACAACGACGCCATTTTGAACTTTTTCCCATTCAAATGGACCGTTATTTATGTGATCCCTCACAGCACAAAAAAAAGGGGTCTGAGTTGTGAGGGTGCTCGAGCTAACAAAAAAGAAGGGGATGCATCACGTAGGTACATCCTGTTAGTTTCGTGTGTGTGGCAACCTCATCCCCATGAAACACCATACTCCGCGCAATCATTATATAATAAACCTCCTACATTTTTCAACCCCCTCTGTATACCCTTCTCTCACCATGCGTCGCATCGCCGTTGTCGTCCTTTTCGTCAACATAAAGCGAATCACTAAAAAAAACTATCCAAAGAGAGAAATTTGTTACAATGTAATTATTTTCCACAATTGGACATATTGATATGGTTTCCATTAAAAAAGGACCTGCCTGGCGGAAGGGGCTGTGAGGAGGGTGACCGCATTTGTACACAACTACACACGGAATGTCTTATATACTGGTGGAAGGTTCTTATTAAACTTCCATTGCGCATGTTGCTCCCCATAGATGTTATGGTAGACCAATTGCAGGACTTGGTGGAATTTCTCCTCTCGAAGGATACCTAACTTCTAAAACCCAAAGGGGATGATATCGATTTCGAGATGAGGATTTTCTGTCTTTTCTTTTTTTCTGGGAAAACTGTAAAACTTATACACTCACATGGCAGGGACTATACATTGAACAAGAAATTAGTATTAAGAGTCAACTATGTAGTTAGTTAGGGATGCTGGGGTAGTTATCGTTTTGTCGGTCAATTTTCTTCTCGTGAATACGAACAAATGACCTAAAGGACCCACAAAAAGAAGGGGTTCAGCTTCAGGTTTTGCTTTGCGGATAGTGTGATGCTGATGAGACCATTTTCGTCCTTGCATGACTACCGACGCACGGGGTGCTTAGAGTGAAAGAACGAAGTAGGCTTTGTCGTGTTTAGTGTACAGTTGTGAAAGAGGGAGTTCTTGACTCATCATACCTAGAGAGGGAGAGTATACCTATACCTACCCTACTACAGCAATTAGAAGTATATTAACAATAGCTAAAAATTATTTAATTAATGATGACAAAGGAAACACATATTTGCACTTAATATAGAAGAAGAAAAAGTTGTGTTAAAGGTCAACCCATCGGGCAGGGTATTGGGTACGCAGGGATAAATGATCATGATGATGATGTTGATGATAATGATGGTGGTGTATAGTATACCTCGCTCAGAAATGAAGTTGCGCATTGTGTAAACGAAAGTGGTAATGGGGTTGAAATTTGTGCGAATTAGTTTGCAATTCGAAGAGATAAATGGCGTCGTAGGTGTTTTGCAAGGAGGTATAGTTGGTCCAATTAGTTTTAATATTTGAAATTAGGAAGCAAACAATAAATTGAAAAGATTTAAAGTGTTCTCATGGGAAAAGATTACCGAAGTGATAATAATTTAAAGATATTCAAAAAGAAAGTTAGTGGTGATACTGTGTTGATACTTTACTAACACCTTCACTAAAAGAGGTCACTTAAAGAAGTGTATATAGAATCTTACAATTCTTATCTCGGCATTTATTGTTTTTGAGTTTAGTGCAAAAAGTTTTTGATTATAATCACAACTTGCACTGGACTTTTTTGTAGCTTAATTACTTCATTTAGATCGATAATGTGTTCAAGAAAAGACTTAAAACCATAGTCTGATTCAAGTTCATGCAGCTTTTTTTCTGTTACACAGGGTAAAAAATAAAAATCAATATCGCCCGTATTGTTTTGTAACTTATTCGACTTATAGAGTAACTTTTGATAAAAATAGTGTGAGCTTTTGTAGTTGAATTTAAAAATAAAATCACACAAGAAAAGTTGATGACAATGAGTTTGGGGGTTTATCATACTAGAAATACTGAAACTCGATTAGAAATGCAAAGCTTTGTTTATTTTGTATTTTTTCTATGATTTTGAGCTTTTGGAAAAATTAATTATTTGAATCAAACAAATTTCGTTATCATTATTTGCTATATTAAGTACATATATTTCCATCTTCCATGGTTGAAATTAAATTCGTCAGAAATTGAGAAATATCAAATGAAATGCAGAAAAAACCTTAAGGTTTAGGTGTGGTTTACATCCACCATCGGCCCTTGAAATTTAACCAAAATTTTATACAAGGTGATTTATATGCTTTAAGTATTGAACGCTTCATAATTTTAGGTTGTTTTATTTTAATAAAAAAAAGAGGCTGGGATGCGACCCACACTGATAACTTCCCATCCCGTCTGTCGATTTGTCTTGCTTAAAAGTTTGTCTATATGTATTAATTTTTACAAAATTTGCGTACTATTTTTTGTAGATTTTATTTTTTTATGAAAAAACGGACTGTTGGATTTTTATATCGAATGATATATGAATATCCAAAACAATATTTTCTGTGAAATAAAATAAGTTTGAAGCCAATATTTGTAATTTTTGAAAAGCTATTTGAGTCGAAAGTAAATTTTTACCAAATGTTTTTAAATTTTTTTTAGATTTTTAATTTTTTGTACAAAAGCTGTCAATTCGATTTTTTTTCAAATTTTTACTGAATGTTGACAACAATATTTTTTGAAAGATTAAAGTAGTTTAAAGCCAATATCTCCAAGTTTTGAAAAGATATTTGAGTCGAAAATTAATTTATACCACTTTTTATACTTTTTTTTCAGGTTTTTATTTTTTGTAAAAAAACTGTCAATTCGATTTTTCTCAAAATTTTTCCTAATGTTGAAAACAATATTTCTTATAAGTTAAAATTAGTAAGAAGTCATTATCTCAAATTTTTGAAAAGATATTTGAGTCGAAAATCAATGTTTACCAACTTTTGTTAATTTTTTTTTTCGGTTTTTAATTTTTTGTAAAAAAACTTTCAATTCGATTTTTTTCAAAATTCTAATCAATGTTTACAACAATATTTTTTTAAAGATAAAAGTAGTTTTATGCCAATATTTCAAAGTTTTGAAAAGATATTTGAGTCGAAAATCAATTTTTACCGACTTTTATTAATTTTTTTTTTGTTTTTATTTTTTGTAAAAAAATTGTCAATTCGATTTTTTTCAAAATTTTACTGAATGTTAACAACAATATTTCTTATAAGATAAAATAAGTTTAAAGCCATAATCTCAAGTTTTTGAAAAGATATTTGAGTCGAAAATCAATTTTTCCCAACTTTGAGTAATGTTTTTTTTAGGTTTTTATTTTTTATAAAAAAAACTGTCAATTAGATTTTTCTCAAAATTTTATCAGATGTCAAAAACATTATTTTTCGTTGCACAAAATTGTTTTGGAGATGAAATCATATTTTGGTCGTAAAATTTTCGAGGTGACAAATTTTTTTTTTCAGTTTTTTTTGATTTATAAAAAAAAAACCGTTTATTCTATTTTTTTCCAAAAATATATTTGCTTTGTATCACGTTACAATATATAATATAAAATTTAATTCAAGTCTCTAGCGTCATTGGTTCATGAGATATTTAGGGTTAACCAAAATTTTTACCTTTTTTTTAAACTGCTATGGTAAAAAAAAACACCAACGCAATTTTCTTGAGAGCCCTTTCTGCATCTTTCTGCCTTATTATCTGTATAACAAAATTTATTTGAAGTCGATATCTCTTCTGGTTCTTGAGTTATGGAAGACGAAAAAACGTCGCGAACGTACGGACCGTACGGACCCATTACAATAACTTCCTATGGGAAGTTAATAAGTCAACATTTTGAATTCCAAAAAATAGTTATCTTTTTATCAAATTTTGAAACATTTTACTAAAAGCTTGCTTTCATTCGATAAACAAAGTTTATAAATTGTAATATAATAATAAGTTATTAATACTGAAAATTGTTCTTAAAGCCAAGTGAAAATTTATTATTTAAAAACTAAGTGAACAATATAATAATTAAATGATCTCCTCAAACTCATCTAGATCTCTAAACGGTAATTCACATGAAACACAGGTGGCCAGGCTACTCAAGACAGCTCACAAGTCATCCCGCATTATTATTACTAAAAACCACTCAATTACATCTCCAAAGCAGTCAATTAAACTGTCATCCGTTGTCAATCAAACAGAGTATAGTTTCAATTCTCTATATCATGTGGTTTTAATGAAGTCTTCAAATAAAAAGGAAAATCCCACAGCCAGTCCTCTATCTTAATAACATTCTTTTTATGGGAATTTCATCTCTTGCATGCAAATATCAAAATGATGAACACCTTCGTCAAACAGCAGGTAATAAACATCAAATCCAACTATGTGTAAGTACAAAAGAAAGACGTACGTAGTAATCGGTTTACCTTAAGAATTACACTCACCTTTGGTGCTCCAGCTCATCAACAGGGACGCCATGATATTTGTTATTATTTTCGACAAAAAAAGTCAAGTTGACATAAATTAAGAATTAACTGACAACAAAGAAAGAGAATACATCCAAAGCGTGCGTATGCGTATTTATGCCAATTCAATAGTCAATAAATTCACATGATGATCCTTACAGAAAATTCGAAATTCGAGTATAAATGCTCCTTTTGGGATGATAACACCCGTTTTGTATTCAAAAGAGGATTAAGATCCTGTCACATGTCACATTTTCCAATTGACGGATTGGAATATTATTTCATAAGCGAAACCAAAAAAAGGCCAAATGGTAAAAGCGATTCAAATTTTCAAAACAATCGATTATGGGATTTGGAATTTTTGAATACTATGTAGAGAAATACAACATAGACATTTTTTGGGTGATCATCCTTTAAGCGAAAAGAAAATATAAAAACTAATCCCTGGGTGCGAATTTTTTTTCCTTACTTGAGTTCTTCTTTAGAGAAAATTTTAAAAAGAAAATTGATATTTGATTGTTTGTTTGGTTAGGATTTTAAAAATATCGCTTTTGGGAGGATGCAGATTATGAGCTGATAATTTTTTAATCTAATTGTTCTGGTTGACTTTGATTGATTTGAAAAATGTTTGTGAGCAAAAAAAAAATGGTTTAAAAATTTAAATTGGATTTCAAAAATGTGAAGGTGTTGATGAGAAATGTCTTTTGTAAGATCGAGTGGGGTACTTGAAAGATGAATTGAGGTAAAAGTATAATATTGAAAAACATGCATTGTTTTATATACATTTCTAAGCTTAAAGATATGTATGTTAGTAAAATAAGGTTTCTATTACTTATTACAATTGTAATTGTATGTACTTTTAAGGAAATAGAAAGAGCTAAAAATGTACAAATGGAATACATCAATATTTTGTTGTCAAGTTCTGCAAGGTTATATTAAGTTATTAGATAGTAAAAGATTTTTTATTTCGGGTTTATTGAATAGTTGTGAGAATTTTTTTTTTATAATAAGCACACACTCAAGGGGATATTACTACCCTAATTATGCAGAGGCACAGTGTGAGCACTAGGAAGAGGAGAGAGGGTTTAAAAGGAGATGTCGGTGCACATTGTTTTTGAATTCCTAAATATTGCAATGACTAGGAAAGACAGAGTGTGGTAAGGCATTCCACATTCGCGTAGTACGGCTAAAGAATGAATCTCTGTATTTGACAGTACGGCCGAAGTTGGGCTCGAGGGTATACTGATGAGCATTCCTAGAAGCGCGAGTATTACGGTTGAACTGTTTAAGGGGAGGAATGCACCTGGCTATTTCACTAGAGCATAAGCCGTTAAAATAACGGTAAAAACGGTCAGACAAGAGACCTTACGACGATGTTCAAGCGAAGTTAATGAACTTATGATGATATTATCATCTATCAATTTAAATGCTCTGCGTTCAATACTATCCAAGAGGCTTAAGTAAGTTGCAGGGGCACCAGCCCAGAGATGGGAGTTATACTCAAGCTTTGGACGTATGTATATAAGTCTTGTAGATAACAGCTAGATCAGAAGGTGTGAAACATTTCTTGCATCGCCTAAGGAAACCCAAACACCTTGCGGCAT
This sequence comes from Eupeodes latifasciatus, assembly GCA_920104205.1. Taxonomy (NCBI): domain Eukaryota; kingdom Metazoa; phylum Arthropoda; class Insecta; order Diptera; family Syrphidae; genus Eupeodes; species Eupeodes latifasciatus. The sequence goes on from OV049924.1 coordinate 394,772,169, forward strand.
TTTTGGCGACATAGCATATGTGATCGTTCCACAAGAGGTGGTTGGTGACACACATACCGAGAATATCGAGGTGTTCAGTCTCATGGATGCAAGTGCCATCCATGGATAATGGCAATGGGGGTATATCTCGCTTTAACGATACAAGACAGTATTGCGTTTTCGAAGCATTAAATTCCACGCGGTTTTTTAATCCCCATTGAACAATGCTGTTTAGGTCGGAATTTAATTAGCTTATCATATTTTGTCGTTTAGACTCACATCCCTCTTCTTCGGATGTGAGTCTAAATACGAATATGGAAAGCTGAGGGTACTATCGTCAGCGAAACAATGTATTGGATTAGAAGTTGCAGACAGGAGATCATTAATAAAAATGAGAAAGAGTGTTGGATATAGAACAGAGCCCTGGGGCACACCAGGATTTATTTTTTGGTTTTCAGACTTGAACCCATCCAATACTATTTGTATTGAACGATCTGAAAAGTAATTACTAATCCAATGAAGCAAGGATTCGTGAAAACCGAAATCACGCATTTTCGATAAGAGGGCCTGATGCCATCAAGTGCAATAATCTTACTTTCTCCAAAGCGATGTAAAGATTTGTTCCACTGTTCGGTGAGATGAACCATGAGATCACCAGTGGACCTATTGCTGCGAAAGCCGTACTGCCGGTCATTAAGAAGCTTTCGATCTTCGAGATATTTCTTAAGCTGATAATTTATCAGCGTTTCCATGACCTTGGAAAGAAGGGACGTAAGTGCAATCGGTCGATAATTAGAGGGTGAAGAAGATTCGCCTTTTTTGGGAATAGGCTGGACAAATGCAGTTTTCCATCCGCTCGGAACGAGACCTGAGGAGTAGGACAGATGAAAAAGCTTACGCAGTGGTTTTGCCAGCGTTGAAGAACACCTCTTCAGAACAATAGCGGGGATACCATCCGGACCAGCGGATTTATGTGTGCTTAGATCTCTAAGGACTCTTGCCACAGTACGAGTGCGAAAAGAGATTGGTCCCATAGAATCACTAACTCGCTCAAGTACAGGCGGAGTCATAACACTCACTGGCAGCGTAGAATTGGCGGCGAACTGCCTAGCAAAGAGATTAGCTTTCTCTAAAGAGCTAACAAAAGGAGTGTCATTGACAACGAGCGTAGGAACCGATGAAGAGGAAGAATTCCTCATGTTTTTTACAAATGGCCAAACATTTTTACTGCCTTTGGGACATTGCAGTATTTTTTGCCGTAATTTTTGGTCATGTAAAAATTTGGTTCTACGAATATGGGCGTTGTTTTATCTTTTTCCGGCTTTTCTCAGTACGGTTGGCTTTATAGCAACGGAAACTTACCTCTTTGGCCCTAATAACCTCTTTACAGCTAGCATCAAACCATGCATTTTCCTTAGGTCTGATACTTTTAACCCTGTTCGGAATAAAAGTTTTCATTCCCAGGAGAATTAAACTTGTGATCATATCAGCGCTGGCGTCGACGTCACTATCGAGGAAGCATAGTGACCAGTTGAAGATCCTGAAGTAATTATTGAGACCGTCCAAGTTGGCTTTCTCGTATTGCCAAACGGTTCTCTTAGGAGCTCTTTCGTTAACTGAACGATTTTGACACGAGAAATTTGCTGATATAACACAATGGTCAGATGTGCCTAGAGGAGATAGAACACTAACAGTGTACTTATCAGGGTCAGAGGTAAGAAACAAGTCAAGAGTGTTTTCTGCTCGACCTTCAGCGTCCGATATTCGGGTGGGCTCGTTGACCAGCTGAGTTAGGTGGTTCAACTCAGCGAAGATTTCTGCACACACTCTATCGGGTGTTCACATATTTGTGCATTTACATTTACAAATTTGAAGAAATTTTAGAACGATTGAAAAATTCATTACTAAATCTCCAGTTTCTAGAAGGGAATAGGCTTTTTGTACAAACTATATCATTTTAAAAATCAATAACAAATAGCCTGGGAAGGCTAACGAACCCTAGAGGTGTCTTTTTGAAAAACTACGGCCTTCGAGCATATTCCGGTTATATAATTTCAGAACTCTGACATCTGCAAATTCTTGGACTTTAAACTGCTGGTCGAGAATTCCTTGACACAAATTTGATGGAAATAATTCTTAATTTCTCTTTGTCCATTTTTTTGCATACATATATGAGTCGCAAATCGAGCAGTTTATGAAATTATAGGGCACGAACATTAAGAAATGCCAGAAGACTGTCGAAAAGGTATTATATGTCCCATATACAAAAAACAGACGTCACAACGTGCAGCAACTATAGCCGCCTATAAGATACTCTCCTCTATCCGACAAGATCGGATAGCCCCGCTAACAATATCATCTGACAATATCAGTGTAGCTTCTTCTCAGACAAATCAACAACCGATCAGATTTTTACCATACGCAGGTACAATTTGGGCCATAAGTTGTTGATGGTGACCGCCTCACTAACGTCGTTTTCAAAAAAGTACGGACCAATTACGCAGCCGGCCCAAAATCCACACCAGAAGGTAACTTTTTGAAGACGCATTATCACCTGGTGAACCTCGTGTGGGTTGGTGTCGTCCCATATACTGCAATTTGGCTTATTAACACAGCCATTCATTCAAAACTGAGCCTCGTCATTAAAGATGATTTTTCAGCCAAAATTGGGGTCCTCTTCCAAACGATTCGAAGCCCAGTCAGCGAACAAACGGAAAGTTTAATGGGTTTAATTGCTTTTGTAAATTTTACACTTTATGACACTGTATTTGTATTTTTATTTTATTAATTTCAAAAATCGCTTACAAGGTAGGACATGAGTCTTATAAAGTGTTGCAAGCCTTTACATTAATTTAGAATTTGAATAAAAATTATATACCTACTATTTACATATTTATTTATAAAGAAAAGGAAATTTAGCATCTATTTACATATTTATATAAAGAAAAACAAATTTAACATCAATTATTTGCCAAATAGGTGAAAAGTAAAAATTTAAATCTACTTATGCTTCTTATTCTTCTCATAGCGATGGGCAGAGAGTTCCAAAGGCATACAATATGAATAAAAAATTGACGCTCAGTATTTAGAAAATTGTATCGGGGTAGGTAATATTAAAGTAAATGACCTTTTTGAATTAAGGAAATTCAGCTTCCCGTATAGATAATCAGGTTGTTGTGTTTGGATGATTTCATGCAGGTAACTCAGAGAGCGAAAGTTTATTAAGGTGTGTAGGCTACAACCAGAAATCCGTACCGCAAAAATGGATATGTGATCGTAACGACGTAGATTATAAATATAGCGGGCAATATTGTTATAAGCAACATTCAATTTGCGGCTAGTCACACAGTCTAGTTTACAAAAGATTTCACACCCATACAGCACAATTGGTAGTATAAGGGCCTTAGCAAGTAGCAGTTTAGTTTTGATCAGGATGAAATTTCGAGTGACTTGAAGAAGGCGGAGACTTCCATAGACTTTACCAATGGCACTATTAAGGTGGTCATCCCAAGTGAGTGTGCGATTGAATACTACTCCTATAGGTTTCTAGCAGTGCTAACATATTCAATGGTTTTGTTGTCAAGTTTCAACGGGTTTAAACCCGATAGATCAAAGTTTTTGCGATAGATGGGGAGGGATGTTGATTTGACAGGGTTAAGGAGGAGATGGTTCTTTTTTGACCACTGTGAAATGCGGAGCAGATCCTCGTTCATTAAATCTACGGCATCATTTTTAGCCCCAAAAGGTCGACTCATCAAGAGCTGCACATCATCAGCATAAAGATGAATTAAACAATGTTTAGCAACTTGTGGTAACTCATTTATGTAAAGCGAGAAGAGGATTGGTTCAAGGATAGATCCCTGTAGCACTCCACTCAAAACATTAAGAAATGTGGGCGAGTATCCATTAGCCACCACGCATTGTTGCCTTCCGCTGAGATATGAAAGAACAAGCTTACAGGACTCTAAAGAAAACCTAAAGTTAATTCGCAGCCTTTTACAAAGAATTGAGTGGTTAACAGTGTCAAAAGCCTTTGAATAATCTAACAGTGTTAGCAATGTAACATGATCACTGTCCATTGTCAATCTTATTTCATCAGTTACAAAAAGTAAGGCGGATTTGCAGCTGCGCTTAGGTCGAAAACCAGACTGACTGACAGGTACTTAACAGGTTGTTGATAGTAAGATATTTTTGGATCTGCCCCAGAATAGTTTTTTCAAACACCTTCGAAAGAAACGGAAGAATGGCAATCGGCCGAAATTCTGCAGCAGTACCTGTTTGCTTTTTGGGTATGGGAATAATCTTAGCCTTCTTCCATTCTAAAGGAAACTCGGAGGTAGTCAATATGCTTTTAAATATGTAGGTTATATAGCGCAGTATATATGGAAGCAGTAGTCTCAAGAACTTAGGGTCCATTTGGTCCAGGCCAGTAGCATTAGATATTAATCGATATTGTTGCCTCCACAATATCTTCCTCTTGTATTCTTATAAAACTCAGAGAGCTGTTGATAGCAGTTGGTTTTGGTTCCTCTTCAGTAAGGGAAAGAACGGGTGAAGCAACGTTTAAGGGCATGGACGTAAACTTTTTGTTGAGTGCATCACAATCGACGTTACCAACAGGCTTTTTAGATTGTTTGCCAATACCGACTTCACGCAGGTTTTTCCATATTTTTGGCCAGAGGTTAAAGAACCAAGTTTATTTTCATAATAAAGTCTTTTTGCCGTTCTGACCATTACGACAACTTGATTACGCAGTCTGCAATACAATGTGTGGAAGTGCTCCAGTTTGTAACGTCTCCATTGACTGTAGGCGGCATCTCGTCGTGATATCAGAGCAGAGATGTCGCTATTCAGCCAAGGTGGAGCCGTATGCCTAACGAGAAGGGTTTTAATAGGAACATGCCTCTCAAAAAGCTGATTGACGTTTTGCCGTAGGCTTTCACAACATTTTACATAATGCAGCTAATATTTATGACTTTTTTGCAAACCCTCCATGTTTATATCCATATTTTCCAAAAATATTTTATTTTATGTCCTCGTGGTCTGAAATTTTATCCGAAACCAGAATGAATCTAATTATAAGGCCTTAAGAAAAAGTAAAAACATTGCTTACCCGAGTTATAATATCCTAGACCCGCAAATTTGAGAGTCTAATAAATTGAAGTTCTATCTCAAACGAATATCTATCTCTATGACGAAATTAGTTTAAACTCAATCAAGTTGTAATTTATCAATAGACCAAATTTTAGAGACTATAGAACTTTGTCAAGAAATTGGCAGTAACTTTATTTTAAACAAATTATGCCGCAACGTTCGTTGAAAACTATAGGCCAGTAAACTACTTACAACTCTTAGCCATTCCTATGAAATAAAGTAATGTTGTCAGTGACAATATTACCTTGTCAGGGATGGAGCGGGACCAACAAGCACTTTTTATGACAAGAATTACTCTTGGAGGATTTGTCAATATTTTAATATTAGTAAGGACAAATTTCCTTTGACAATAACAAAACTTTTAATTTTAGCAACATGTTTGATATCAACATATACATATGTACATTATATAGATATCTTTATACACATACCATTTTTGTTTATAAATAGTACAATAAAATCACAATCTCTTACATCGAAATCAAACCAATTCCGTATTAACCACATTATTAAATAACAAACAAAATAAAATCCAAATAAATCCCATTTTCAAAATCATCAATTCAAACCTTTTCATATTACCCAAATACATTAATTCATACCATAAAGGGCCTAATGTATAAGCGATATATCGCTGCGGATAATATAATCGCATATAATAATACCAACAATACAATAGGGATAGCCCACAACAACCATGTGAATTTGGATTTGCACTAAATTCGAATTTATAATATGACAGCATGATGATATCTGCGATCCTTTAGATTCAGCATCAACCCTCCATATCTACCTCCCAAAACCTAACCCAAAACCATATACACTAAGCCAACAATTTCCAACAAAAAAAAAGAAAAATGAGTAAATAAATAAAATAAACTTTCAATCCTCCAACTTCAACCACCCCTGGCCATATTTTTGAAAATTGGCAGAGAGGGTATAAAACCACATCCCCATCACCTACCCTATCCACCTAAGCTAAACTCCATAAAGAACAACCATAACAATCAACTTTGCCAGCGGCAACCCCACAAAAACACACACACATATACTGTCATATACGGACCCCTATATAGCAACTTCCTTTTTTTCGCACCCACTCAATCATCCCCCGTATCTCATCCGATTTTCGCAACATCATATCAGCGTTATTATTACTTTTATTATATTGCATTATTATGCTCCACATCGCCACCACCCGGCACACCCGGTTGGACCGAGAGCCACCCTCCTCAAATCTGCCTGCCATTGCCATCCCTTAAGGGCGAACTTATACCGCACACGAAAAAAAAAGATAGAAACATCCCATACACATTACACAAGTAGGTATATGCTGCCATGAGTATAGGAGAAGAGAAAATAAAATCAAAACGGTTTATATGCTAACAAAAGATACTTAAAAAAGTATCTTACGATATTGCGGCGAAAATAGGCCGGATATTTGATCTTGGAGATTAAGGGATTGTCGCCGTTTTGTGCAGACTCAAGAGAAAATTGGACTCTATTGTGTTCTATTGAAGCGGAGAATATGCTTCTGCTGCTGTTCCTTGTTCTGTAAAGTTTGCCTCTAGGGTTTCCATTGATATTTTAAGGAAGGTGAATTCGAATTAAAAACTATCTTTAAACTAAACAATTTGACTAGCTTGTATCTAGAATTTTTTTCTAACATTATTTAAAATTTGACAGGACGGACCGTTTTTCGAGATATAAGGCGTATAGTCTATTGAATTAGGTTCTATTTCAGGCCATTCGAACTGTGGCGAGAGTTCTTAAAGATCTCAACATTCATAAATCCGCTGGCCCGGATGGTATCCCCACTATTATTCTGAAGAGGTGTTCCTCCATGCTAGCAAAACCACTGCGTAAGCTTTTCCATCCATCCTATTCTTCTGGGCTCGTTCCGAGTAGTTGGAAAACTGCATTTGTTCAGCCAATCCAAAAAAAAGCGAATCTTCTTCTCCCACAAATTACCAACCGATAGCACTAACGTCCCTTCTTTCTAAGGTCATGGAAACGCTGATTAATTATCAGCTTAAGAAATATCTTGAGGAACGGAAGCTTCTTAATGACCGGCAATACGGCTTTCGTAGCAATAGGTCCACTGGTGATCTCATGGTTCATCTCACCGAACAGTGGAACAAATCTTTACATCGTTTTGGAGAAAGTAAGATTATTGCACTTGATATTCAAAGGCATTTGATAAAGTCTTGCATCTTGCTCTCTTATCGAAAATGCGTGCTTTCGGTATCGACGAATCTCTTCTTCGTTGGATTAGAAATTTTCTTTCGAACCGTTCAATACAAGTTGTTTTGGACGGATTCAAGTCTGAAACCCATAATATAAATGCTGGTGTGCCCCAGGGCTCCGTTTTGTCTTCGACCCTTTTCCTCATTTTTACTTATAAATTATCTCTTGTCTGCTACTTCTAATCCAATACATTGTTTCGCTTTCACTGTGGCAGTTTCGTGGAACTTGCATCAACGAAACTGAAAATCTCGACATCCTCGGAATGTGCATCAGCAACCACCTTTTGTGGAGCGATCACATAGGCGATGTCGCCAAAAATGCCGCAAGATGTCTAGGTTTTTTGAGACGTTGCAAGAAATTTTTTCTGGCTGCAATCTACAAAACCTATATACGTCCGAAACTTGAATATAACTCTCATCTCTGGGCTGGTGCTCCTGTAACTTATTTAAGCCTCTTGGACAGTATACAAAGATGAGGCTTTAAAATGATTGGTGACATTAACATCATCAACTCGTTTACGTCACTGGAACATCGACGCAAGGTTTTTTGTCTCACCCTTTTTTACCGTTATTTTAACGGACTATGCTCTAGTGAAATAGTCAGTTGCATTCCTCCCCTTAAACAATTTAACCGTAAAACCCGCGCTTCTAGGAATGCCCATCAGTTTACCCTTGAGCCCAACTTCGGGCGTACTATGAAGTACAATGATTCAGTTTTTAGCCGTACTACGCGCATGTGGAATGCCTTGCTCTATCTTCCCCTGTAATTGCAATGTTCAGGAATTCAAAATCAATGTACACCGATACCTCCTATCCAATCCTTCCCTCTTTTCCTAATGCTCACACTGTGTCTTTGGCATATTAAAGGTATACAAAACCCTTTTAGTGTTAGCTAATTATAAAAAAAAAGTTGAAATTTAGCAAAAACGTGGTAGCAGATGGCACAAATGCCGTGATTTGAAAAGTGACTGGATTTCATTTGATTAGAAGCATGCATCAATTTAATTGTAAAATATATATGTATCTACAAATCGGCATTAAAATTTCTAGATTTGGCAACCCTTCCAAACTGGTCCGCTCCTCCACGATGACTACGGAGAATTCACGCTGTCATTTGCTTTATTTATCATAGTCCCTGAAAGAATAGTGCAGAGCTACCACGTCAACACCACTGGCACTATCTTTCAGAAGCCTTGTCAATTACTCTCTTATGCGGACGATATTATTATTGCGCTATGTCAATGTAACATTTGCGAGCATTGAGACAGAGGCGACAAAAATAGGTTTAGCTGTCAGTGTTCCCAACTGGAACATATAGGGCCTCAACTACTTCTATGCACCATCGTGTGCGGTTTCCGGCGATATGTTTGAGCTCCCCCCGGGTCTTCCTTAATCTCTACGATTCCTCCTAGACTGTTCTTCTCCACGTGCTTCTCGCTGTACCGATTTTCTGCCTTCTTGAGTGAATATACGATTGGGCCAGAAAATGCGTAAGATATTTAGTAGACGTATATTAGTGAAGGTCTGCAGTTTCCTGGTAATCGTCGCTTTTATTTTTCAGGTGCTGCAACAATCTAACAGCACCTACTGATTCGACGTTTTCAGCGGAACATTCGTAGCTTTGTCATTAAACTGAGAGTTCCGAACACAGCCTTCTATTTTCCGATACTGCTAGCGATAGATTGTTCGGTTCCGCCTTCGGTAGATACCATATTTCCAAGATATTGAAAACTCTACTTTTTCAACTGGTTTAATGATGTGCCAAACCGCTTATTTCTCTAACCGAGTTAACTCGAGTTAGAATTCAAGCAAACCGAGTTGCAAACCGAGTTAGCCAACTCGATTTTTTTTTCAAATTAATTTTATTTATCTTATGTTTTGAAAAACTAAAACAAAGACAAACGTTCTAGATCTAGTGAAGGGATGCATAGTTTTTTTATTAATTTATTTAGGTAGTACGTAACAAAAAAAAAAAAAAAATAATTCATTTGAAAAACAATAAATACAACTTTGGTAGGTACAAAACAAGGAACTTCATGTTACAGTGTTAAATTATTTCATAAATAATAATTTTGATTACACTATGTTGAGGCGATTATTTGGATTTGAATAACTGTACCTCCTTCTGATTTTTTGAATACTTCCCACACTATTGATTTTTGTCTAGGGCCTGGCATTGTAAGAGTGTAAAGTAATCAACTTTAAATAAAAAAAAAAACTGAAATATAAATTGAAATTATGCAATAAAAGCAGGAACATCCATCACATGGCAGCATTCGTTAAGGAACTGAAAAAAGAAAAACCCAATAAGAATAAGAAACTAAAATAAAATACTTTTGCAACGGTATGAGAGCAACTTGGGTTGGCTGGCTCTATTTGTTTACAAACAAACAAAAAACTTCTTTTACTCGACTTCAATTCAAATTTCAAACCCGTCGGATGCGGTTCGATGAATCAGACAACAAAACAACACGGCGAGCGCGGCGCATACACCACACACAACAAACAATCACATTAGATATGTATCTGCAAAAAAAATGTTCACAAGAGAAAGAGAAAAGAAACCTAACTATAATACCCAGACCCAACACCCAACCATAACCGAATTCCAAATAAGTATTGAATCAGTAAATGCAACTCGGTTAGTATTATAAAAGACAGAGATACTGTTTTTGTTTTCCAACTCGACTTTATATACACCGATGAAGATGACGACGACGACGCGACGGGTGTGTAATACACTGTGTTTGTTTTCGTTCTCTCGGTTCGACCAACTCGGTTTGATTTTTATATTACTCGGTTTGACTCGGTTTAGCTGTAACCCGGGTTGACTCGGTTTATTAACTCGAGTTGACACATCACTAAACTGGTTGTTGCACAGTGTTTATTAGAAAATATAAGTGGGAAGTTCCGAGGTTGAGCATCTTAGTTTTTCCCTAGGAGATGGGGAAGGAGCTGGGAAGCATACATCGTCTGAATAATCAACTGTTTCACGTATGTTGTTAGAGTTCATAATATTCCTTCGTTTCCTGTCACGGCCGCCGCCCGCAGCACATCACTGCTCACCAATAAGAGAATAATTAGAGAATGTAAGCAATCCTGCCTGACTCCACTTCCGACAACCTATACCTCCGGGTAAGACATGACATTTAGACCTACCTATAATAAGTCGCCTTGATAATAGAGATGAGCATATCAAGATGAATATGTAGATCTCCGCAAAGCAAGGCAGATAAAGCCTTCTCAAAACGATGAACAGATAAGTGGTGATCAATATTCGAAGCACTGTTCGATGAAGATCCGAAGGTGTTGAGGTCACCAATGTAGGAGGATCAAGAGCCAAATCCTGCTTGTTTAGGTTCGAGTGTTGCTTAGAGTCGTTTTCTCACACGTTTTAAAATAATCTTCGCTACACGCAAAACACAAATACCTCTTCAATACTCCTTTTTTTGGGAGCTTGACAATCATTCCCTTTTTCCACCCTTAGCGAAAACGTTCAGAGGATCCCATGCTGCTTCTATGCTTCCGACAGTTCTGCGGGAATGCTGACTTGACTAGCCCTATCGCTTTGTTGTTCTTGAGCGCTTTGTTCGCGGCACATATCTTTACTTTACTGGAGGGTGTGGTGCGTATTCGGGAATTTGTTGCATCGAGCAATTGAGTAGAACCATTCTCTCCAGCACAAGGACGCATGGTACTGCTCACACCATCCGCTACTAATCATCACTAAAAACTTATTAAACTTATAATGTTAGTCTCAGTCAGAATATTAAAAAATATACTTTAAAATGTAACTTAATACCTAAGCAGAGCCCCTTCTGTGCTCGCAAATTATTACAAATGTCATAGCTCGTTTCTCAAAAATTGTACAAAATAACCTTAATTATTTTTGAGCTTTTAATAAACCACATAGTTGATTCTCTCCAGCAACCAAAATGTCGCTAAATAAGACCCTCATCATCACCGTCCTGCTTTATGGTGCAAAAGCATGGGCTATGACAAAATTATATGAAAGCAATTTGTGTTGTTTCGAGGCAAAGGTCTTCGGGTGATCTACGGTCCCGTATTCATAGACGGTGAGTGGAGGGGGTAGATGAAACAACGAGCTGGTGCAGGGACGTAGATTTAGGGAGGTTGAAGGCTTTCAAGTTTGGCGTCTCTCATTCGAAATATTTTTAATAAATCTTGAATAATTAAAATTATTCTTTCGTACGTGGACTCCATGATAATCTTTTCTTCGATTTTGAGAGTTTGGTCATAGTTTTGAGGGTACATTGACGTTAAAAATTCAAAGCTGTCAAATCAGAATTTTTAACAAAACAATTAAATATTTAATGCATAATTTTTATTGATAAATTGATACTTTTTGTACATTTCTCTAACAAACTACTTCGATTTATGAAAAACCATAAATCAACTTAATGGTAACCCTGGCTATTTTGATGCTGTATATGGTTTTTTTTAACATAGAAAAAGTTGAATAATATTCCTCTGCTATTATATGTGTTCATGTGACTTCTGTCTTTTTTGTTAACACATTTCACATTTACCCTCTTCCCCGCCAAAACAAAACCCTCTTATCTGAATGAATCGTTGCCTTCGTCGTCGTCGTCGTCGTCATAACTACCAAACCCATAGTCAGCCATATTCATTGTTGCCACCGCTTGCCACAAAAATAAAAACATAAAAGTAACTTTACATAGATACGACTCTACATCTATAACACACAAGGATGTCAAAATCAAATTTTATTTCTTATATTTTTTAGAAAAGAATTTTTCTCTATATAAATGGAAATTAAGCATCCTTGAAATAAAATAACAAAAAATGAAGAAGAGGAACGAAACGATAATACTATGCATACGCTCAATACCCTCATAGAAAAGTGTAAATCTTTACATAATAAAGTGTTGGTATTTTATATATGAATGCAAATGTTAGCCAATAAAATCAAGGATCAAATGAAGAGCGCATGAAATTTATTCTACTACCTTATAGCTTATGATGATACTACTGCCGCTGCCGCTACTGATACCGCTTTACCTTTGCCGCTCCCACAGCGAATTATCATAGTAGCGGTAGGTACGATAATATTAGAAAGTCAGCGGGTGGCGGATGAATGGTGTAAAATTATAATAGATATATTACTTGGAAAATAAATTGAAGTTATGTTACAGTTACCATCAGGATTTGGTAGAAGAGATGATGCCTTATTTATTATTATTTGTACTCATTTAAAGGATTTCAGGAAATAATGTAATGCATCTATGTAAAGTATCTGTAAGTTTGTATTTATTTGAAGTTTTGAAATTTTGTAAGTGCTTATTGTTTTGAAAATGGATTAGGTGTTAGTAAATGTAAATAAGACATGATGGATTCAGTTTTTGTTTATGCTGAAAAGTTGAAGTTTACTTTGTACACTGTCTTATGTGAACTTTGTATTATTACTAGCGGCCCGGTACGTGCTTCGCTACGTATAAGGCATAGTAATACAAAAAAAATGATTATAAAGTTCATTGATTCAAACAAAAAAATATTTTAAATTGCTAGCTATTTAAAAGTCCAAATGACCCAAATGATATATTGTTTATATTATATTTATCAGCAAAGAGTAAAAACTAAAAAATAAAAAGGAATTGGGTACTCTTACTATGGTGGGTCTATATGGGTTAGTCTAAAACAGTTGGATAAACAATATTTTTTGTTTTTCCATTTTGAGCATGAATAAATAAACTGGGGTATCGACTCTGGAAAAGGCAACATAAAGTTGGCCATGTGAAAACATGATTCCTCCAAATTGACACCACAAACTTGAATTGCTTGAAGTGTTTGCCCTTGGACCTTATTTATGGACATCGCAAATGATAAACGCACAGGATATTGTAATCTTTTGAATTCAAATGGGATATCAGTTGGAATCATAGGGATACGCGGTATCAAACACACTTCTCCTTTTGATTTACCAGTTAAGATTGTAGTTCAATCAAATTTGGCAATAACTTTTTTACTGTCAATCTGGTGCCATTACACAGTTTTGGTGGATTAATATTTCGCAATAATATAATCAAAGAACCAATTTTCATATTCAAGCAATGCGGTGGTATACCAGCCGGTTCCAATGAATTTAAAAATTCAATTGGATAATTCATTGCCTCATCTTGATTCATAACACTGTCAATTGATTTTTATGTCGTGACTACCCCTGGAAGTTTCGCTTGAAATTAAAAATTAATGGCATTGATATGAATGTTCTTCGGTGCTAAAATGGCGCGTTCTCTCAACCAATCATGATTTCTGTAATTCTGAAGAATATTCGGAAAAACACATTCAATCAACTCCTCTATAGATTGCGTAATTGTACAAAAATTGTTCGGTAAAGTGATCAATGCGTTGGTACTGTCGATTGGTGTTTTGCCATCACCAATGTCTAACAATTGTTTTGAAAACTCATGGGCAGTTGCATCATTATGTAGGTGAATTCGCATATTAATGTTCAGTGTCAATTTTCGTACATATTTCAAAAGAACTGATGACTTCAAACAGGCGTTTATTTCATCAGCAAGAGTTGATCGAGAAATGCCAGGCAATGTTTGACGAAAGTCCCCTGACAGCAATATCAGAGCACCACCAAAAAGCTGTTGATTACCGCGTAAATCTTGCATTGTTCGATTAAATGCTTCTATTGATTTTTTATTCGCCATTGTGCACTCATCCCATAAAATAATTGACGTTAATCGTAGAACTTTTGCCATAGCAGAATTTCTCGAAATATTACAAGTTGGAGTTTCAATCACCTGTACATTCAATGGCAATTTTAATGCAGAGTGTGCATTCCGACCACCTTCTAATAAGCAATTCCCGAAGATGCAAGTGCCAATGCAATTTTCTGTTCCGATCGAATAGTCGCTAACTAAAATTAATGATACAACGAAAGTTTTGCCTGTACCACCAGGTGCATCCAAGAAATATAATCCACCTGCATTATTGGAAACGGCTTGCATGATCGTGTCCTATACATGTTTTTGTTGAATTTTCAATTTGGTGCTATTACAATTTTGTGATTATCAGATGGCATAAGATCAATAGCAATTTTGAACAATTGAACTAATGCGTTATGCTGATGGAAAAACCTTTGTAGCTGACGAATAATTTCTCGTCTTGTATTTGAAACTATTGCACAACGTTGATCCAATTCACGATTTTCATCACCAATAAAATAAATTTGCAAAAATTGATGATCAGCATCGGGGTATGGCAATAACGAACCAGCTTGATGATAAATCTGGCCCTGAATCTGTAACATGTATGCAATTTTAGGTAGATGTTGAATCAGAATTTTTAAGACTTTTTGATTCAGATTGATATAAACATGGGACAATCCTGTTGAGGTATTTACCTAAAAAGTCGGCACAAAATTATCTCTAATAATTTTAGTACCACCAAAAGGAGTCATTTGAAATGCCGAATTGTATTGTTGAATATTACTCAAAAACTGCTTCGACGTTTGAGATGTACCAAAAATAAATGAATACAATGGTTCGGGTGGAGTTTCTAATGTTGGCAACCTCACTTTGCCATTAGCACAACACATTCCGGCGTTTCACCTGGAAAGTTTGCCGCATCACAATGTGGACATATTGCGTCTATCATTCCAATGTATCCGTACATACTATAATCAATCTGACTATTGTAATTTAAAGCAGCACGCAGCATTTCATCCAAAACAGCACGACGTATTCGTGATTAAGTACAGGTACAGGGTCAACCGATCTATTCTGTGCAGTACGTTCACGCTACGATGCATTAGCTTGTGCGGTGTGCGCGTTCATCTGTAATCTGAGATCGTCTTAATAATGCCACTTGATTTGCATTACGCGTTCGCCGGCCTATGTATGGTCGTCTTGCTCGTGGCATTTTACCTTCACTAAACAACTAAACAATATTTTGGAAAATATAAACACAAAGCAATAACTCAACAATATTTTGGAAATTATAAACACAACACAGCCATAATTATCACTGATAAAATGAAATGACATATAATGACAAAAAATTTGTTTGACAGAACTAACTACACTTTTTTTGTCTTCGGTTGTTTTGCCAAAGGTTCAAATTGGCTTTTAAGTATTCGTACAAATTGTTTGTATATGAGAGTATAGAAAGATGTTGATTTAACACTTTTTCAGGATTTTTTTTTAAATTTTCTTTACGTACAAACCTTCTCTAGACTTCCACGAATAATTCAAGACCAAAATTAGCCAAATCTGGAAAGGCATTGTTGAGTTATAACATTACAACGAAAAGTGGCATTGATTTTTATATATATAGATAGATAGAAACATACTTAAGAGTGATTATTTTAGAGCTATCGGAAATTAAAAGAATAACATTCAATCAAGAAACAGTACATGAAATCTGTGTTTGAGAATAATTTCTTACAACATCAAGCCCTGGCTATGAGCCTTAATTTGACGGGGCCTCGCATTGTATATTCGCTTTGTTTTTGAAATTAACCAAAGGGATTTACGCAAAGATATACTTTCTTTTATTTGGCGAAATGCTTCGAGTGAGTTCCTCTTTCTAAGCTACCAAGCCATAACAAATTCACTTCTTTGTTAACCTTTGGTATTGGCTTAGTCTATCTTTATATTGATATGCATATAGGATAAACCACAGCCACCCCGATATTTTCACAAGGAGGCCATCCCAGCATATATGTCCTGGAATTAACCAGGGGGCTTCAACATATCCCGTGGTACCACATCTTCAGTGGTATGACAAATTAGTCTTTGATGAAGTGACATCTAGGGAAGATATCCCTAGGAGTTGTCGCCTGACATCTTGTGGGATGCAATCCGCGGAACTTTATCTACAATGTACATCATTCCTAAAAATGATTTTTAATTTCACTTCAGACTTTTTTAAACTTACATTAAATATTGATGACACTTAGTCATTCGATTTGTATATTTACTGATACTTATTGGGTTTGTATAATTTTTATCAGTAAGTCAACCCCTGCCCCAGGTGAAGGACGACAGTCCTGTGTTTACCATCTTTCGTAAAATGTAATATTATAGGAAGGAAGTAAACCGTAGCTTCTTGCGTTCGCTCAAAAGTTGAGATCAATTATGAATTGATCTTTTCATGACAAGAATTACTCTTGGAGAATTTGTCAGTTCCTCGCAAGAGGCAGTACCCGTGAAAAAAGTTAGGTGGCACAGGCAGGGATTGAACCCAAGACCCCTTGCATGACAGTCCATCGCACTAACCATCACGCTACGGGTACTACTCCATCCCTGAAAACATTACTCGCACACAGGAATGGTTGAGAGTTGTAAGTCACTAGGCCCTGGTTCTTCATGGACTGTTGCGCCACCTAATTTATTTATTTATTTAATTATGAATTGATCAGTATCATTCATCATCGAGCTGCACTTTCTCTAACCTGCTCCCCGGGAGATCCCACGTGGAGGTGCAATAAAGCGCGTCTTCCTTCCAGATTACAGACAAGCATATAGCATCCCTGCATCTACACGGAAGTTAGTTTGACTCCCAATAGTACTATCAATAAAAGTTAATATTTGAACCCTATTTCATAGAAATAGTCATAGCGCTAAATTAAATTTCGACGTATGTTCTTCCTAACATTTCGGCCGGGATCTCACAAATAAATGCTTCAATGTACACTTCCATTAAGTCAATCAAAACGAGCTCGTCGTTATCGATATGATTCTTTATATAGGCCCACACAAAAATGTCTAGAGGCGGCAAATTGACCGGCCAAAATGTGAAATAAAATGTTCATCGAACTTGCCTTTTAATTGGTCTTTTATAACGCGTGCTGTTTTGCAAGTGGAATCGTTTTGTTGTAACCACGTGTCATGCAAACCAAGCTCTTCAATTTTGGAAAGGTTTTGCCGTAAAAGTTCTCAATTTGAGTAAGGAGCAGTTTAGGAAATTATTGCCTTTTTATATATTTCATATTTTGACATTTCAAAAGTAAAAACGGTTCCATTAAATTAAATACGAACGAATTTAGTACAAAAAGGACGTACATTTCGCAGTCAAAACGGAACTTTTGGGTCGTCGAAATCACCTTCTTGGTCAAAATTGAAAGATAATAATGAGGACGATATTTATTTTCAACAAAGCCACTGAGATTTATTTAAGAAAAATATTCGTTTTTTAAAGTTTCAAATATTTTAAAATAAGAATGCAAAAATTACATAAAAAATGAAAGATCATAACATAAAGAATTCCAAAACATGGGTTGCCTACCACCCTGACCGTATTGACTACTGGGTGGTTGCCTAGCTTAAAGTAGTTGGGTAACTAAAGAAAATAAACCCTTGTCTGTTAAGATTTTCCAACTTAAATTAGGTATGAACTAGAGTTGCCTGTTTCTTAGATGTTAAATCAGGTAAGATGAGATCATAACTTCCTTTTCCAAGATCATCCATTTAATTAATAAACAAATACTTAAGCAAGTCTTACGAGTACCATAAATATCTAGATTATTTTAGGTTAAAGTGGCTGTCCGTGATGGAGTAGGACATGCTTAGGCCTTGTGATACCACATGAATCTTGAGGCTTTCTTCTTAGCTCAATGAATCCCGTTTGAGTCCTTACGAAACATGAGAGGCTGACTATATTGATATGACCGAGATCGTTATAGAAGAATTCTCCTAGATAGGTCTTGCGTTTTTGAGCTAGACCAGGGCATGTACAGAGAAGGTGAAGAACTGTTCCTTCCTCTTTCTCATCCATACAGCTTCTGCAAAAGTCATTTGAGAATATACCTAGCAACGTGGCGTGCTTTTCTATTAGACAGTGCTCGGTTATGACACCTATTATCGGGCTTATAAACGATCTGCTTAGAGATAGCAAGAACCTTGAGCGCTTTAAATTTAGTGTAGGCCAAATGCTTTTTGTGACCTGAGACGTGGTGATGTTATTCCACCTGATGTTTGCCTTCTTCATAGCGTCTTGCATTACCTAAAGTTTACATGTAGCGATTGGTATGCCAGCATTAGTCAAACGTGGTAGAATGGGTTTTACTGTACGAGGCAGGTAAGGTAGGACAGTTGAACATTACAACTTCTCGGAATGTCTGTTTTGCCCGGCACCGAGCAAAGGCAAATATTAAATAGATTGATAGCGGCCTGACTATCTGAGCAAATACGGATATCAGAAGTTGATATCACGTTTAATTAAGCCAGTACAAGACTTCTTTTATCGCCAAAAGTTCTGCCTGGAACACGCTACAATGATTGGGAAGGCTGAATGAGAGATTAAATTTCAGTTGTTCAGACTACACACCTCCACCAACCCTTCATTTGTTTGTGATCCATCTGTGTAAAAGTAGATTAACTCGTCTTCCAGGAATGTCCTATCCTCCCAGAAAGATCTGGAAGGTATAGAAATCTGGATGTGTCAAATTGCAGTTGGGGGATGGTGTTGTCTCTATTGTGTGCTTTGGAATTGATTCTAAATACTTAAGAATTACGGAGTGGCCAATGTCGTTTTTAACTAACTGCGATGAAGCTTTAAGTGCTTGCAGCTATTTGTTTGCTAAATATATTAAAAGATGTTAGCTAGATTTGGGTGTCTAGTACCGCAGATGGGGCCGTACGAAGCGATCCGCTTATACATAGGCAAGCTGAACGTTGGACTTTATTTAGTTTGTAATGGTTAATAGCTTTTTCTAAAACAATCTGCCATACTGCCACACCGTACAGAAAAAATCGGTCTGATTACCGATGTGTATAACCAATTCGTATTTGGGGGTTGTATGTAAGCCCCATTAATTATACCAATGGCTTTTTTTGCAAGAGAAGAGAGCTACAGTAACTTTTTTGACTCTTTTTTGTATAGGTATTGCGTTTCCAATTTAGTTTCTTGTCTTAAATAAGACCCAGATAGTTAGTCTAGTCTGAGAACATTAGTTGTATACCTTTTACATAGGGAAATAAAACTAAATCGTTTTTGTGTGGGTTGACACCCAGTCCACACCCATCTGCCCAAAGTATAAATTTGTCTAAGGTATTTTGTAAGAGTTATTTTAGGGTGTTAAGATGCTTTAGTGAGACCGCTAGAGCAACGCCATTCGTAAATGCAATCACTCTGCAGCCCTCCGCATCCAGACCAGTTGGGATTAACTTAAGTGACCGTGTAACGTGTTTTGAAATATCTAAGTATCAAGTGAGATGGAAACATAATGCACGCTAAAACGTAAGTTGTATTGGATCTTCCATCATGCAGACTAAGAAAAGCAAGTTTGAACCATTATTTCCGAGTTTGATGGTTTCTGTCTTACATTTTGCCTGATATGACTGGCCAACAAAATCACGTTTTTTTAACTGTTAGAAGTCACTGAAGAAGTCATTAATTTGAATCTCATCAGGGTTTTAAGATATGCCTCGTTTAAAATGATAAAAACAACAAAAAATGGGGTTTTAAAATCTCTGAACAAGAAATTGTATGATGATTTTTCAAAGTTAAAACGTTTCTCTCTAGCTACAATTTAGATGATTTTAGCATCTTAATTAGTTTCTTGATATTCTTATTATATATGAGTCTTTATTTGACTCTTAATGAAGTTTTGAATTTAATACTTTCAAAGTTCCGAAAAACACGCTTTGGAGATAATTTTTAATCCTGATTTTAAATCCAAGTAATTTTAACTATTTTCACACGTTTTAAAAATACCCGTTTTCAACATCTATATATATAAAAATCAATGCCACTTTTCGTTGTAATGTTATAACTCAACAATGCCTTTCCAGATTTGGCTAATTTTGGTCTTGAATTATTCGTGGAAGTGCAGAGAAGGTTTGTACGAAGAGAAAATTAAAAAAAAAAATCTTGAAAAAGTGTAAAATCAACATCTTTCTATACGCCCATATACAAACAATTTGTACTAATACTTAAAAGCCAATTTGAACCTTTGGCAAAACAATCGAAGGCAAACAAAGTGACGTTAGTTCTGTCAAACAAATTTTATGTCATCATTATGTCATTTCATTTTATCAGCGATAATTATTGCTTTGTTGTGTTTATATTTTCCAAAATATTGTTGAGTTATTGCTTTGTGTTTATATTTTCCAAAATATTGTTTACCTTCAAATGCCACGAGCAAGACGACCAAACATAGGCCAGCGAACGCGTAATGCAAATCAAGTGGCATTATTAAGACGATCTCAGACTACAGATGAACGCGCACAAGCTAAAGCATTACCTGTATAAAATATTGAAATTGAATATTCAACAAAGACATGTACATATGTGACACAATCATGCAAGCCGTTTCCAATAATGCAGGTGGATTATATTTCTTGGATGCACCTGGTGGTACAGGCAAAACTTCCGTTGTATCATTGATTTTAGGGACTATTCGATCGGAACAGATAATTGCATTGGCACTTGCATCTTCGGGAATTGCTGCTACATTATTAGAAGGTGGTCGGACCGCACACTTTGCATTAAAATTGCCATTGAATGTACAGGTGATTGAAACTCCAACTTGCAATATTTCGAGAAATTCTGCTATGGCAAAAGTTCTGCGATTAACGTCAATTGTTTTATGGGATGAGTGCTCAACGGCGAATAAAAAATCAATAGAAGCATTTAATCGAACAAAGCAAGATTTACGCGGTAATCAAAAATTTTTGTCGCTGCTCTGATATTGCTGTCAGGGGACTTTCGTCAAACATTGCCTGTCATTCCTCGATCAACTCCTGCTGATGAAATAAACGCCTGTTTGAAGTCATCAGTTCCTTGGAGATATGTACGAAAATTGACACTGAACATTAATATGCGTATTCACCTACATAATGATGCAACTGCCCATGAGTTTTCAAAACAATTGTTAGAAATTGGTGACGGCAAAATACCAATCGACAGTACCAACGCATTGATCACTTTACCGAACAATTTTTGTACAATTGCGCAATTTATAGATGAGTTGATTGAATGTGTTTTTCCGAATATTCTTCAGAATTACAGAAATCATGATTGGTTGAGAGAACGCGCCATTTTAGCACCGAAGAACATTCATATCAATGCCATTAATTTTCAATTTCAAGCGAAACTGCCAGGTGTAGTCACGACATATAAATCAATTGACAATGTTATGAATCAAGATGAGGCAATGAGTTATCCAATTTAATGTTCAAATTCATTGGAACCGGCTGGTATACCACAGCATTGCTTGAATCTGAAAATTGGTTCTTTGATTATATTATTGCGAAATATTAATCCACCAAAACTGTGTAATGGCACCAGATTGACAGTGAAAAAGTTATTGCCAAATTTGATTGAAGCTACAATCTTAACTGGTAAATCAAAAGGAGAAGTGTGTTTGATACCGCGTATCCCTATGATTCCAACTGATATCCCATTTGAATTCAAAAGATTACAATATCCTGTGCGTTTATCATTTGCGATGTCCATAAATAAGGTCCAAGGGCAAACACTTCACGTTTGTGTGAAAAACAAAAAATATTGTTTATCCAACTGTTTAGACTAACCCATATAGACCCACCATAGTAAAAGTATCCAATTCTTTTTTATTTTTTTAGTTTTTACTCTTTGCTGATAAATATAATATAAACAATATATCATTTGGGTCATTTAGACTTTTAAATAGCTAGCAATTAAAATTTTTTTGTTTGAATAAATGAACTTAATAATCATTTTTTTCTATTACTATGCCTTATACGTAGCAAAGCACGTACCGGGCAGCTAGTTAATTTTATAATTTTTAATAAACTCTAAAAACTTGATATACGATATATAATTGTTTTTACAACAGATTCATTACAAGAACAAAGCTTACGTTAAAACCGTCTTGCCTTTTTATATTTAAAACCGTTTTAGCATAAATGGTTAATAGTTTATTTATGATTTTTGTAAGACAGTTAAAATCTACCAACTTATGAAGATTTTTCGAATATTTTATCAAATAATATCAATATTTCAACTATGAATATTAAAGAAAGGAAAAGGTCGAATTTGTCCAACCTTGAAAAGCTCTAGTTATAAGTCAAATAGTTTACGGTAAAATTATTTGTATATTGAAAAAACATCGAATTTAGTATTTTTGTCGAGAATTTTTACTTTCGGGACCATATTGGGTCTTTTGTAAATCGACCGAACCGCAAAAAAAAACATGTAGTTTCAGTTTCAGTTTCAATTTTTATTAGATTACTTTCACGGCTTATGGACAAACATCACAAGGATTTCAACCGTATTGACGAAACTTTTCTGTGGTAAGCTTTATTCTATATTATGACAATTTAATATGAATTCGGTACAAAACGTAAATTACCATTCTTATTCCCAATTTATTCAAATTACAGTTTATAAGTAGCTTTAGGAGGACTTAATATTATTTTGTTTGATATTAAAGCTTTGCTTTTCCTCCTACAAGAAGGATATAAGATAAGATGTTTATGTTGTATTGTTGGATATTGTTTTCATAATAGAAATGGTACTGCAATCAAAAAATCCACCTTCATCTACAATACTTGGCTGAACCACCTCCAACTGATCAAAATAAGAAAACGAAAAGTTAATAGAATCACAAAAAAGCATCAGCTCAAAGTATTCAAAAAATTTTAATTTAAAATTCTGTTTGCGGCGTGTCGCTCGTTTGTTTCGCATGAAATGCTGAAATTCTCGCAATTTCTTGTTCGTTAAACCGCAAATCCAGAGGCATATTATATTAGAATAGATTCCAAACCCAGGCCAAGCCAAACAATCGACGACTTCCATGGAAGATCCACCAAGAAAAATTGTCCATTCGTTGGGCTTGTGAATCGACTCGATTCAATTCGATTCAAGTATGTGGCAAGGACAGAAATTATGTTCCACTCGCGCACCGATAGTGAGAAACGATGATTGGATTGGATACAAAGGAGACGCGACGCGACTATACAACATCAACTACGACGATCGACCATGGACCGTAGACCGACGACGAAAGACGGTTCGCGGTACGCGGGAGCATATCATCACGAATATGGGCGTCCAATGAATATTTCGGACCTCTTCGCGTAGCCTCATGCATCATCATCAGCATCAGGAACATCATTTCATACCACAAATTCAATTCGTCCGATCTGCACAGCGAATGGAAGGAGACGAGAACCAAGGGATCGTGTGAGGAGGCGGACGACGATATATGGGGAATTGTTTGTCAATTTGGAGCATCTTTATAGGCGCTAGCCCACAACACAATCGCTGGAACCGGAGCGGAGGGCGAGGGAAGCACTGCACAATGACCATGCAAACGACGGATGTAAATATGCAAATTTACAATATGCATCCGCTGCGCTGACTGCGGATTTCCAAGAAGAGGTGACCCTTGCTCGTCGCGGGAATATGGTCCCGCCTTGGCTGGCTATAAGCTGGCTGCCTGACAGTCGTTGGCATAGTCGTTCCTTGATGTCTCAATCCGCGATCGCGCGAAAATCCCAAATGTGGTATTCGGCTGCTCGTGCATCCGTGTATTTCCATACCAGCACCATCACTGGCATCATAGTCGTCGTTGAAGGGTTGCGGGAAAGGGAAGATGGCCCCTTGTCGTGGCACGAAGCATTCTTGCTAAACCTAGAGCTGATACTGTGTATACGCGATGATGCTGCGGGCCGAGAAGATATCTTTCAGCCAGGTAATGTGACTTCTATTGGGCGCTTTGCGCTCTCACTCTCAAGCTTCTTCTCCGGCTGGGCTGCTGTGAATACCGAATACCAAATACCGACCTGCGCTGCTAGTGCTATCGCTATGGTGGCTCTGGCTAATGGGATGCATCGACATGTCGACTGGCGATACTTTATTTCGTGGAAATTTCTGACTGACATCGAAATGGACTTATAAACAAATTAATTCACCGATGTCATCACTGTAGTTGGATTTCGATAGTTGTACGGTCGTCGTCGGTCGAAGAACGGGGGCGATGGTGGGGCCGGCCGGGCGGCTGTTGTAGACTCGATACTACGGAGTCGTTGGCTTCGTTGTTGTCGCGCATACTTGAGCGTTGTGCGAGTTGGTGTTGTGGCTGTGGTTGCAGTTGCGGGCCAGGCTATGTGACAAAGGGTCTATGGAATGTTGATTGTGCTAAGTTCGAGTGGCTTGTATGGAAACAATTGGCAGTTGCTAATTGACACTTTGGTTCAATAACGTTTTTGTTTTGTTGTATCGACAAGTAGTGGAGTTTAAAGTAAACAATTGGATTAGAAAAGGTTCATAGCCAGCATCGGTAATTTGGGAATTGCACATTTTAAGATCCTTTTACTATATTCAAATCGACAAACAACACAAAAGTATTTTATGTCGAAAAACTTGGAATTTATGACTCCTACATTAAACTATAACCTTCTTAATCGATTGTATTGTAAATTTATTGATTCGTCTTTCTTTATCAATTAAAAACTTTTGAATTAGTTTAAATATTTCTGTTTTTTAACTTTGAATTTGAAATATCGTACTACCAGAATCTCATATATATTGAAGAGGGTCTATGAAACAACTCCCACGAAATAAGTCCCACCAAAAATTGCTATTTTGAAAGTGGGAGTTATTTCGTTTTTAAAAGTGGGACTTATTTCGTCAATTGGTGGGCCTTATTTCGTTACGCGTTTTTATTTTAAGTGGGACTTATTTCGTTTTGAGTGGGAATAAATTTGTTTTGTAAAGTGGGAGTTATTTCATATCCCGAAATTTATATTTTGGTGGGATTTATTTCGTTTTAAGTGGGACTTATTTCATTTTCATAATTTTTGCATTTTAAGTGAATGCTTAATAATTTTTGCCGTTATTTGTTGCTCTTCACGTTGTTTCTCATTGAATTTCATAATGTTCTTTTTGTTGCTTTTTTAAAAAAATGTATTGTATTGTAGAATATGCTTTCGAAAAGTTCCGTTATTTCTTGCTCTTTACGAAATGAATGGTATTGTTTCAAATTTGTTGTTAAGTGTGCTAGTTTACAAGACCTTATCATTATATTGATTAGTTAAGTTTGTGAATTTCTATAGTGAACATGAGTGTGACATACGAAATAATTGCAGGGAAGAGGAATAACAGCAAGCTTCTTTATATTTTTTTTGAGAAACAATTATATATAGGGTGTGTAAAGTCGCCAGGCAGGCGCCTAAATCAACAACTTCTTTCAATAAAAGCACCTGTGGGTGGCCCGCTTCGCGGGTTCTCAGGATTTTAACTCCCTTTTTCGGGGTCACACCCGAAGGCAGGCGCCAATATCAACAGCTTTTTTGAATAAAAGGCCATTATGGCTTTATTTCTCATTTTTTCTTATGCAAAACGTTATATATTGGACATTTCGTAAAAGGGACAACCATAATTTTTTATCCTTATCTCTCATGGCTCTCCTTTTTTTGTTATTAATTACTTTATACTTACTATAATAAAAAAAACTTTAAAGAAATGTGTACAAATAGGTACCAAACTTAACTACCTACTGGAAAAACAATATTAAAAAAAATTGTTGACGTAATTACGTATGTAAATGTTTTATTATGTTTTTTGTAGGAAATTGGAATTCGTGTTCCATGTTTTCTAATATCACCATTACAAAATACAGCTAATACCAATGCCACGTTAAAACTATAATACCGTCTACCATTCACTGGATCTTCAAGCCATTTATTAAGGTCGATCACTTTAATCTGATGGTCCTTCCGAAACGGTTTCCATCTTAATAATAAGAACAATTGATCTGTACTTAATCCATTTACGAATCCAAACGTTGTAACTAGTGGGACTTATTTCGTTTATGAAAGTGGGACTTAATTCATTTAAGAAATATATTATTCAAGGGGGAGTTATTTCATTTTGAGTGGGAGTTATTTCATTTCAAGTAAATTTTTAAATCATTTCATTTTGGTGGGACTTATTTTGTTTTCAAAAATGGGACTTATTTCGTGGGAGTTATTTCATTTTTTAAGCAATTTTTGGTGGGACTTATTTCGTTTTTAAAAGTGGGACTTATTTCGTGGGAGTTATTTCATAGACCCACCGAAAAAGGTAGCTAAAATTTAAAACACAGACAAATATCTTAAACGTTAGAGATTTTATTTTATTTTTATTAGTTCGATAACTTCATATTTAAAACTGTGGATTGAAGACAAAATGTCTTAAATTAAACTAAAGTATTTCGAAAATAACACCAAAATTAACCAAAAAGAATATGCTACATAAATAATAAAAAAGGTTAGTATTAAAATATTTATTATTTAAGAGTAAAGATATTAAACTTACTTATACCTAATGTTATATTTCTCGAATGTCATACAAGAATCGTCAGTTGTTAGAACGGAATAAGTCCATTTTGCAAAAGTGTTGGGAAAACGCAAAACACTGAATAGCGTCTATATTTTACTTTTTTGCGATGCAAGAAATAAAGATAAAATGAAGATCACGTGGATTTGAGTGGAATGAGATAAAAATTTTGTTTGTAACCGGTACTGGTAGCCAGGTATAACGGTTTGAAAACGTTGGACTTATTCCGTTCTTGCAACTTACGGTTTGAAATTTCAAATATAACTCAATTTTTAATGAAATAAATGCATAATTTATTTAAAATAAAGCTTTAAATGATAACAAAATATTTAAGTAATAGTAGAGATTATGTAATTAAAAAAAAAGTGGTATACATAAGCAAGATCACATACAAAAATATATTAAAAAAAAATTTAGGTAATAAAAAAAAGTTTTATCCTTCTTCTTCTTCATCACCTTCAGAAGCTGTGGTTGGCCATGTTAAAATAGTTAGGTAGAACTTATTCTTGTCGTCTTCTATATACGATATGATTTTGCGGACATCCTCCATATTTTTATAGTTTATGGGAATTTTATTTTCATAAGCCATTGTTGTTGGTAAGGCAGGAGTGGCGAGGCGTTTTTGGAACAAAAACTGGTGTTTTATAAGACCGTCGATCTATTCCGAAGCTTCCACGCGCCCTATAGATGTTGAGCTGTAGGTCAGATGTCTGTATTTAGAAATCATAAACATGGCATCCTTGTTTAATGATTTGCTGGTTTTCTTGTAAAAATTTTGGCCAGGTGTTTTTGAAATCCAGTATATATCATCAGACGAAATGCTCGTTACTCTAAATCATCCATTTCGTTTTGCGTTGGATATCATCGTGTTGTATTCGCAGGGAGTGTATATTCGATCAGTTCTTCTTATAAGCGTTTTTGCTGTCCCAAAATTCCGATCACATTGCAGGAATGAGTGACCCCGTACAGGAAAGTACTGATGAATAACCTATAAACGGCCCAATGAAACTATAGCAGGAAGAATCTTACTAGTGTGTTGTTCCTGTTTTTCCCTCCACACGCGTCACTAAATACATGTATGTAGTTCTTTGTTGATAGCATGATCAATATTTTGAATACTCTCCCACAGCAGACTGCAAACGTCATCAGGTCCTCGCTTTGCTATGCCTTCATGGTACGTAAAAGTCCGCAGTTTTCGTCTTCATATCATGGACGCAAAATACATAGAGCCACAGTTTTCGCAAACAAAACATTTCTTGCACTGGAATCTTCGGCAAAGGCAGGTTCTGCATGTAGTCAAAAACAATAGCTCCAACATTTTCTCTTTCACAACATAAAGCCAGAACTTCTTGTTGTTTATTATAAAACATTTTTGCCCGTCTCAGATGAATCATTTTTTCTGCAACGGCCCTACCGTTTAGCAGTACCTATCACTTAGTCTTGCACTATTTATTTTTATACTTAGTCCCTCGCATGTTGAACAGACGTCAATCTGTGGCCGCCAAATTCTGTACGAGAAATTAGTATGGAAGTTCAGGATACTTGGCAGAAAAATTCATACATTATCTTGATATTCAGTGATGCCTCCAAATACTGAATATGCTTGCTGCTGTAGTGTGATTCTTTTAAGGGGAAGAATCGTATGTGATCATTCATAGCAACAAGCACACTGTTAGGTAACATGTTTGCACGTACATAATGTTTCCCAGATTTTTCATCCATTACCCTTCCAGTACTAACGCTTTTGTAGGGCTCACCGCATAAGCGGTGTAACCATTGCTTATATAAATGTTTTCTCCTTATTCCTCGCTTCCTCTTTTTTTTTTCCTAAAAGAAAATTTTGTTAGAAAAAATCCACGTCACCGCTTAAGGGGGTATTCTAGTGTAGAGACATGAATTTCGCCCGGCTTTTGAAGCATTGTATAAAGGAAACAAAAAATATTTTTAGTATCAATTTTTTATCATTTGTTTATTGACTTGTTGTTCATACATACAAAAATTAATAAAAAAATTAAAATTAACAAAGTTACAAGCAGTCAAAGTGGGAGGTCTAAATAAAAGAGGGTGTCCTGGCGTGCATCCTACCAACCCTCCTGGTGATCTGAAAAACAAAAACCAGACGGATTCTTTATTATTATAGATGTCGCTATTGTTTCACCCTTGGATAAGTTAAAAAAAAAAATTTAACAAAATGGCAGCAGTTTGAAAAAAAAAAATGTTCTTGTTACATATTTTTCAACAATTCTGAATTTTTTAAAAATACTAAATGAGAAGTTATATTTTTGGGCAAGGACCACACGATAAAGAGATGTATAAAGAACATCCTCTCCAAATTTGAAGTAAATCGGTCTATTACAACTCGATATATCCTTACCGCCAGCTCGAAAAAAGTAGTTTCGAGAAAAACGCGTTCAAAGTTTTGAGACAAGTTTTCGACAATTTTACTTATAGAATGATACAGAAAATGTACATATTTTTAATCAGCGATTCCTGCTCCATATAAAAATCCTTCCTCTACTCAGTATAAAGGTTGCCACAAAAGTAACTTAAAATTAAACTAAAAGGACAAAACAGTTTCTATGACCTTCAAAACCAGTTTCTATGACCTTCAATTAACTTGTGAAATAATAGGAATATTAAAAAATCCTTTTAAACGCATATTCTTGAATGTCTAAACTTTGGAAATATGAAAAAAAAAATGTTTGATTTTTTCAAAATTCTACACTAGAATATCCCCTTAAATGTTACACTTACATACCTTTAAAACCTTTAAAAATATATTTATGTATTTAAAAAGCAAAAATTATTGTTTTTCAAAAACTGTATGTAAGAGATTAAAATCAACCTAAAACACCCTCTGTTCATTTTTTTTTAAGCAATGTTAATATTTTGTATTATGTATTAAAAAATTAGAATCATCAGTTTCACTCATTGTGCATGTACATTACATAATTTATGTGTAACTCAATTCTTAAACAAACTCTCTCTCTAACAGCATCATCGTTTGATTTATTGTCATGTTATTTTAAAAGCTCTGTTTTTATAAGAAAAAGTCTAAAATAACGAATGTTAGATCTAAGAATTAATTATAAGGTTCACTTGTAATAAAGCGATCATTTATGAAAGACGTGTTTGTTTAGTCTTGTTGTATATTAAGAATGCTTTTTGTTGCTCGTAATTTTTGGAAGTCTTAAGAACAGTTTAATTTTAATAAATTTCCTACATGTATAAAACTCAAAATAGTTTACTCTCTAATGTTAAAAACCAAACTAGATATTGATGAAAATATAACGACACATTTATGCTCGTAGCACAAGTTTTTCGCAATCCGGACACTTTTTCGCACAATTTGAAAAAACATACCTTTTTTTTATTTTCTTTCATAAAGTTCGTGGGTTTTCCTAATGACCCCAGTATCTTTATGACTCCCTGTTTGCCAAATATTTACTTTTTGGTAAGAATAAACATTTCTCTGAAAAAAAAAATAGGTATCCAATAGAAGGGTTTTATTACCCTTCTAATAGGGATAGGGCCAGGTATAAATAACACAACTTCGCCTTAAAAGAGGTAAAATCTTACATTTCATTAACAGAACTTGTGAAATTCCAAAACGTTTTCCTAATGACCTGTCAAAGCTGAATTAAAAAATAATTAGTTTTCTCTTACAAGAAATGATTCCGAGAAAATCTTGAAGAAATCTACAAGTCAAAAATGTACACGAAATTCCATAAGTTTTGAGAACTTATGAAATTTTTCACCCCTGTAACTTCGACAACCAAAATAATTTGTTTGTTTTTTTCGACTTAGAAGATGTGTCTGCGTCTAAAGATAACATCTGCATCAAAATCTGAACTTCGGAAAAAAGTTCTCACAACTGACGATTCATATTTTATATTGAGGGTGGAAAATTTAGTTTTTATATTTTATTTAGATCATTAAAAAAATCAGGTAAAACGCATGCTTTAAATGATTTGGGAGCCCAACATAAAGGTATTAAATTTTAAAGTGCCCATTCAAGTAAGCAATTCACTAAATTTTTAGCAATTTGCAAAATCTAAAATTTTAATACTTCGGTATAGAAAAAAGCTATGAATAGGACGAAAGCCTGACTGTATTGAATAGAGTAGATTACGATGGCAAATCTTGTTCAATATTTACTCCGCTAAGACTTTTTCCTAGAAAAAATATCAAAAGATTGAAATACTTAGTTTTTTATCGGATCTTCTTAGAGTAGTAGTTTGTTTCAAAAAAATAATTTTCTCTTTTGACTTTTGTAGCTACTTTTTTCAGTGAGTTTGTATTTGAAGTTTTTTTTTAAGTTGAATATGAATTTCTTTACCGAAATTCAGTTTAATGCCATTGGTAACAAGTCAAATACAAAAAAAGGTAGCGATGCGACCAATACTGATAACTTCCCAGCCGTGCCCGTCTGTTAATTTTTCTAAAAATTAAACAGTGAGCACAGTGTGAGTGACAGTGGTTTGGTAATTTATTTGTTTTATTTCAGAAATATAAACTGACCGTTTCATTACTTAATAACAGTTTTTTCTTTATATCTTTTTTAATGTTAATGAATTTTTTAATGATTTTAACAATTTTATAATTTATAAAAATTATTAAAAACTTCATTAACATTAATGAAGTTATTAATATACTTCAAAAGATTATTTAAAAGGGTTCATTAGTTCCTAAGAAAATTTAAAAATAAAATAATGGTTCTGGAGTAACACAAAAATATATTTTTATATTTAAAGAAACCAAGTTAGAAACATTTTGAGTAAATTTCATAACAATTTTCGGCCTTAAAACAATGAAAACAAAAACCTTACTTAAATTAGCTTAAGACCTTAATTTCTATAAGTAATAATCAGTTTGAACTCAATCGACCTAATGTACTCGTAAGTAAGTAATTAGTAGGAAAAGCCAGATCTCAAGCTTATTTTAACTTCCTATAAGAACTTATTGTAATTGGTCCTATTTGTCGAATTGAAAATTTTGACATTTCTCGATGTTTCAAGTTTCCTCAAATCTAAATCAAAGAGTTTTAGAGAGATATCTGTATATGCATGTGTGAGTACGTTTGTACTTTCGAACGCTTGTAAGTCCATGTTCGAAATACCATTTTTCGTCGTCCATATCTCGGGAACTAGTAAAGATATCGTTTTGAAATTAATTTTGATTTACAGTTACAATGACATCGAAAGATGCGGAAAAGACTATTTTACTAAAAAAAATTGCCGTTCGCGTTAAATATTTTCCTTTGTGTTCATCTAAAATATTATTGAAAGTTGTTAGTTGTTTTTTTTTGTTTTGATTTTCTATTAAAAAATGTTGTTTTACTTACTTTTTTCGACACCCAATTCGAGAAATGACAGCACAAAATAACGAGTTTGAAAATATAACAGTATTTTTTTTTGCTTGACCTGTCATTTGAAGTATAATTGTAGTAGAATACAACCTTAAACTGGGGTTTTACTAAACACATCAGGAAAATTGACTATGAATAAGAGCTGTGTTTATTTAATCAACAAGCCTTAAACTAATAGATCATGACATCACGACTTTAGTAATTCTCTATGAACACGCGCCATTGCCTTTTATTTAATTTTATCTTTTACAAATATTGTTATTAATAATTACTAATTTTTAGAAAAATATAATTGTCAGTTTTTGAAAAAAAAAAAAAATAAGAATCTACAAAAAGTACTACTCTAGGTATATTGGTAAAAACTGTTCGAGAGAATAAATAAAGGTATTGACTTTAAAATTATTGCATTCTATCCAAATATTTTGTTTACGTTAGATAATGTTTTTAATAAAATAATTTGCATTTTTCGTATAAGAAATAAAAAACTTTCAAAAAAATCCACTAAAATTGATAAAAATTGTTTTTCGACTGAAAATTCCAGGAACAAAAACAGATTTTGAGATAAAAACTTATTTAATCATATCATAATATTAAAATATTGATGCCAACTTAGAGTTATATTTTTATAGAAATTCAATTGACAACCTTTTTCACAAAACACGAAAACATACAAACAATTGATAAGAAATGTTTTTCGATTGAAGCAGATCAAAGAAAGAGATTAAATTCAAATTTGTTATCTCACACAAATTATTGTTATTAATATTTTGTTAAATTTTTAGAAAAAATAACAGACGGGCACGGCTGGGAAGTTATCAGTATTGGTCGCATCCCTACATTTTTTTTTTTATTTGACTTCAAATACAAACGCACTGAAAAAAGTAGCTACAAAAGTCATAAGAGAAGATTAACTTTTTGAAACAAACTACTACTCTATTAACAAAGAAGATCCGATAAAAAAAACTATGTAAGTATTTCAATGTTTTGATATGGAGTAAATATTGAACAAGATTTGCCATCATAATCTAATCTGTTGTCTACCCGTGGCATGATGGTTAGTGCGTTGGACTGTCATGCGAGATGTCTTGGGTTCAATCCCTGCCTGTGCCACCTTAATTAAAAAAAGAGTTTTCACGGGTACTGCCTCTTGCGAGGAATTGACAAATTCTCCAAGAGTAATTCTTGTCATGAAAAAGTGCTTTCTCAAAATTAGCCGTTCGGATTCGGCATATAAATTGTAGGTCCCCTCCATCCCTGACAACATTACTCGCACACAGGAATGGTTGAGAGTTGTAAGTCACTAGGCCCTGGTTCTCTACGGACTGTTGCGCCACCCAATTTATTTATTTATCTAATCTGTTCAGTACAGACGGGCTTTCGTCCTATTCATAGCTTTTTATGTCTGTTTGATTTTTCTAATGCCTTTGGCAGAGTTAACGAAGACATTTTGTGTATTAAGTTAAATCTGTACTTTGGTTTTAGTAAAAGATCGGCAAGATTAATTACAAAATTTGTATTAAACCGTTGTCAGAGGGTAAAAGTTATTGAACATTTTTTTAAGACAAGGTTATTTTTTTTACAAAAAATAAAAACCTAGAAAAAACATTACAAAAGTTGGTAAAAATTTATTTTCGACTCAAATATCTTTTCAAAAATTGAAAACATTGACTTCAAACTAATTTTGTCTCACAGAAAATATTGTATTGGACATTGAGTACATTTTTTATAAAAGTCCAATAGTCAGTTTTTTCATAAAAAATAGTACGAACATTTTTAAAAATTGATGTTCCATTCTCGATGTCTCGTGAACAATAGAAGTTATTGACTTCAAATTAATTTCATTCATCCAATTTGTATTTGTTTATATAAGAAATACAGATTTTTAAGAAATGCTACCAAAATTGGTAAAAATAGGTAAAAATTTGTTTTCGACTAAAAATCTTGTTAACAAAAATAGATTTCGAAATCAAACTATTTCAATATATGCAACATATTGTTGGTAATTTTTAATTTTTTTTAAATAAATCAACTGACAACTTTTTGACACAACACGAAAACCTTCAAACTTTTAACCAAAACAAATTGACAGACGGGATGGAAGGATATCAGTGTGGGTCGCATCCCAGCCTCTTATTTATTTACATTTTCTCAAAAAATAACATTCAAATCGATTGACGCAGTCCTAATGGCACATAGAAATATTTGTCGTCTGTATATTAATTATATTATTTGAATTTATTCTCCACTCATTGAAATAACTTATATTTAAAAACTTACGGAAAATGCATACCTATATGTTTTTAGCATCAACAGAGCAAACTAAGCTTCATAATTCACATTTAAATTGTTCTTAAAATGTTACATTCAAAATTTGTCACTTACCCTTTGAAAATATAAATTTAAAGCAGCTCAAAAAACAGGTTAAGAGAAAAAGAAGGAGGCATTTCTATATGTTGAGGTTGCTTTAAAATTATATGTACATACTTCTGCACTGCAGTCAGCGTTGCCGCCAAAAAAAAATTTCGTGACACATTTTTTGAAAAAACGTGCCATTTATGAAATTTTCGTGCCATATGGAAAAAAAATTCAAGTTGTTCTTTAAAAATAAATTTTAATTCAATACTTTTACTATTACAAAAAAATCGCTTCCTCTATTCGTGTAGGCATTGTCCAGAAACAGGAGTTTTTGGCAAGTTCATAACTCCCGCACTCTAATAGATGAGAAAATTCTGATACCAAAATATTGAATGGAGACAAAATACTTTGTATGTTTGGATTATTTTTTAAAAAGGTTGGATCAGTTATCTTAAACGCATTATCCTTAAAATTAAGTTTTCTTTCAAATTCTTGTAAAAGTTCTTTATAGAATATTTGACAATCTTTTAAAACATTCAATTTTTCGTTAGTCTCTAAATTTTGAAGCTCTTCTGTGCATTCAATTCCCAAAAAAAATTATCTATTGGTTTACAGTTTTCGATTTCATAGCAAATATAATCTTTGTTTTTTAAAGAATTAACATAATCTTCTTTTAAAAAATGTTAAGGATAATTTTGTGAAAAGTAGATATGTAAAGGGTGTCCCAAAATTAACGCAAGATTTGAATTAAATAGAAAACGCCGTTTTTAGTCTTTTGATAGTTATATTTTTATTGACTCGTAAAGTACATAGGATAGGGTTATGTATGGAATAACACATCGGACAAATGGCCTCCATGGCTTTGCATGCACATGCGCACTCTTTTCTTGAAATTTTCCATGACCATTCTGCATAAATGTGGCTGAATTTTGTTGATGCAGCGTTGAATCTCCTCCTTTAATGCACGGGTGGTTGTGGGCTTGTTGACATAGACTTGTGATTTCAAATAACCCCATAAAAAGAAGTCTAATGGTGTTAAATCACACGATCTAGGAGGCC
Source organism: Eupeodes latifasciatus (assembly GCA_920104205.1). Lineage (NCBI taxonomy): Eukaryota > Metazoa > Arthropoda > Insecta > Diptera > Syrphidae > Eupeodes > Eupeodes latifasciatus. The sequence goes on from OV049924.1 coordinate 394,807,632, forward strand.
AATTTTGATCACCGAAACGAGAGAGTACACGACCTGGAAATGTCTCATGCAGTAATTGAATTGTTTCAGGGGCTGTATGACATGTGGCACCGTCTTGTTGAAACCACATATTGGACACATCAATATCATCCAATTTTGGCAGAAAGAACTATGTAATCATGTCGCGATATCGAGCACCAGTAACAGTCACTGCTTGACCAGCATCATTTTCAAAAAAAATATGGCCCAGTTATGCCTCCAGCCCAAAATCCACACCATACAGTCACGCGATGTGGATGCATTTGTTTTTCGACAATCACATGTGGGTTCTCCGAACCCCAAATGCGGCAATTTTGGCGATTGACAAAACCATCAAGATGAAAATGTGCTTCAACGCTTAGGATGATTTTGCTCGAAAAATCAGGGTCCATTTGTTGATGTTCAATAATCCATTCAACGAACTCTCTTCTCTGTCCATGGTCATTAGGCTTCAATTGTTGTGTTAATTGAATTTTGTAAGCATGAAGACACAGATCTCTGGTGAGTATACGCTGTAGATAGGTTCTTGAAATTTGCAATTCTTGTCCACGACGTCGAATTGAGGTTCCTGGATTGTCAGCAACACTCTCACGCACTGCTTCGACATTCACATTTGAACGGCTTGTTTTTGGACGACCAGTGTGTTTGGCGTCTCCAACGGATCCAGTCTCCATGAATTTTTCAATTAATCTCTTCACAGTTGACGAAGTTAAAACACTATTCCGACCATATTTTGTATGAAATTTTCGAACTGCAGCCGCCAAGCTTTCACTATTTTTGAAATATTCTTTAATAATGAAGACACGTTGTTCTCTCGTGTAACGCTCCATTTTTAATAACCCTATACTGTTAGCTGTCAAATTGCTTTTTTTCAGGGTTGCCAACACTTCACTGCACAAATGGCGGCAAATTCAAATCTTGCGTTAGTTTTGGGACACCCTTTATATCTGAAACTAATAAATTTATTTTTGGGGTAAAAAAAACGTGCCATATTTAAACTTTTCGTGCCACTGTGCCACGAGAAAATTTCCGTGTCAAAATGGCACGATCGTGCCACATCGGCAACGCTGTCCAGTGCCATATTGTAATGCAGAAAGATCAGTATTAAAAATACGCCTCTGCTTAGTAGTTTCATATGCAAGAAATCTTAAGTTAGTCAAACTGTTCAAAATCTTCATATTTTGAAAGTTTTAATGGTGGTGCTAAATTTATAAAGTTATATAATAAGTTAAAAAGGTTTGGCATTTTTCAGTTGGAAAAAAATAGTTTTTTTCTTTTAAAGTCTTTTGATCCAAATTTTGCCAAGGAAGCATTTGCATTTATCTCGTAAAAGATCCATTGGGTCGTTGGCTGGTGTGGCATTAGTGGCACAAAAATCAACTCAACCTCTCGAACTATTAAAGATCAAACACCATCAATACAATAATCTCATAGGTTTAACCAATTTAACTATCCCACCAATATCTGCAATTCTGCCCAAAGTGGGCTGGGCTTTTGAACCCCGTCACTTTATACAAAGTTTGTACCTATGCCTCATTTGAATACTCACTCGGCTACAAAAGTTAGTTCACATTTTTAACGTGAGCGCGCGCCTGCTGTGCAAATTGCATTACTACGCCGCGTAGCGTCGCTTTTAGAGGCGCAACCACAATATTCGTGTTCCTATATGTACGGATGATGGTCTGGTCTGGCCTGGTCTGGTCGTCTTGCTTGCATCGTGCACAACCAAATTGTGCAACATCATCTAACGAACATGGGAATCCATAAATTATGCGACCGTAATGGATTGGCCCGAGTATGCTAAATTGACATTTATGTTTTTATTATATTTTATCCATTTCGCTTTGTTTACATTTCTGTGGCACTTTGGTTGGCTTGTTAGTTGGGATTTATTTCCCCTGCTCCTGGCCAGGACCGGGGCAGTAAGGCTCGGTTATGTGGAGTACAAAGAAAAAAAAAGAGCGCACCTCCACGCCATCATGCAATCGCACCCAATGGTAGGTAAGACTCGTATAGTGTCCAAAGTATCCCATGTACCTAGGTTGGTTATATGGAGTCATGGTATATGGCTATCGAGTTTGCAGGTCGATGTCCTTTGCCCACCTCCTGTCTGTTATTTCACCCATTTGAATGGCAAACTCAATTCTACGTTCGCCCAATCACCGATTTACAGTGCAAAAATAATTGGATGACAATTTCTTTCTGCAACAGCAGAATGCAATCATTTTTTCCTGACCTTTTTTTCATAGGGCTTGAAGCTGTGGATGAATTAAAAAGAATAAAAGGAAAAACATATTCCAGCAGAAAAAAAAGAAACAAAGGAATCCTTTTTCACCATCAGTGGCAGCGGATCCTGATCCTATATATACCTTGTGTTGTATCTGACACACAGGAGTTACAGTCCATTTTAATAACATTAAGCCAGACATATTTTCTTTTTCGACAAAAAGCCTACATCAAGCTTAAAGTCGACTTTTAGTTAGAGACAAAACAGAACATTAAGTTTAAAGATCGAAGTATAAAAGTAGAGAAGTCTATATAGTCCTGTTGTGAGCTGCACCTATAACTTAAGTATATCTGGTTATATATGCAAATTTTAAATTGGATAGGCTTGGCATATAAACCGTTAAACAACTTATCAACTGGTCTTTTATATCTCTGTCTTTTTGATTGATACCTAATTAGCGTAGCTCTAGTGAGCTAATTTAAAGACTAAGGCAGCCAAGGTCCATAAACAATTGAACGGAACGGAGTGTATAGTCGGATTTATTTGCAAAGCGACAAACGACAACAACTTCGACAAACAAACGTACGTACAAAACGCGAACAGCTCCCTCTGCCTGCAGTGTATATAGGTACTCTTATAGTGTTGTCTATTGTGACATTGTGGGCTGTGTTGATGGCGCACAAATTGATTTGTAAAATGGCTGTGGTTATGTAAATTTTAAATTGAAATTCCAGCTGACAATGGCTGAACGGGATAGTTTGACATGTTTGTTATAATAGATAGACAACAGCTCCAGCTCAAACCTCCAAGTGTCCCAGAATGAGGTTGTTATGAAATTCAATTATGAATTTTAACTGTTATTCCGGCCCAGAACAGAACAACAAGTTTATTGTTTTATTTATATTCTTTTAGTTTAATATTTTTGTTTTTCTTCCTCTTCCTTTATTTGTTTTAGTTTTTTTCTTTTTTAATTTTTATCATTTAAATTAATTTATTGGAATTGATGTTAAAAGTCTTTTTATTGAATACATTCATTTGAAAATTGTGTATTTACATACATGAATACATATTTTTGTATACCTATTGTATTTTAATGGGTATTTTTTGAAGGACCAAATTAAGTGATTTTCACATTCAATTATTTTATGTATCGTTTATTGTTAAGTTAATTAATTTTTTATTGGATATAATATTTAAATATTTTATTATATTAGAAATAAGAATCTTTTTATTATTTAGAGAATTATAAAATATGTATATGTATCTACATATGTATCTTTGGTAGGCTTTGAAAATAGAAATGTACTTATTAAAATATATCTGGAAAAGAAAGCAATACAACTGTGTCTTAAGTTCTTGAAAGTTTTAAAATAATAAAACGGATTAATCTTTACTTTAGGTTAAGATCGAATAACGTCGTTGTTGAGAAAAATAAGAGTACCCGATTGCTTAACTCGACTTCTGCTGAAAGTGTTTTGTTTCTTAGCTTAAGCAGAAGTTCTGTATTCATTCCAGGCTATACGATGATTTATGACATTCCTACACAAACGCGGGAAGCACTTTTTTAAAGTTTTCTAATTAATTTTATATACATCCTACAATAAAAATTTTTAACCAAAACACAATAAGATAAAATGTATTAAGTGTGCTATCTCTAGCTGCATGTGTGGGAAAGATAAAACATACAGGAATGTCCATTTTGCGCTTTCAAAAGTAAGCGTAAATAAAACACATACAAAATATTTTTTTCATAACATTTCCTTTTTATTATAAAGTTTGAACTTTGACATGATAGTGTGAAACACTACATCGATCGTTTTAATGACCACCACGCAAATTGTTGCAAGCATCGATTTTTTTGAGGTAATTTTCGACCACTTTTTGACACATATTGGGTGGTATCTTAGGCATAACTTGCCTAAGATACTTGAATGTTGGTTTAAAAGTGCTCATGAGTTAAAGGTTTATTTGAATAGATACGGTTATGCGCGTTGTTCTCCAAGTCATATTCTTCAATAGCATAGGCAAAACAAGTAGGTTATCATATGACCATAACGCTCCGAGGTGACGGTGACAGTCGTTACATCGTCGTTTTCGAAGAAGTAAGGTCCAATCACTCCTCCGGGACAAAAATCGCGCCAAATAGTGACTTTTTGTGGTTGTAATGCCCTCTCTTCAATTACTTGAGGATTGTCAGAACCCCAAATACGAAAATTTTGTTTACTAGCGGACCCGAAAGACTTCGTCCTGTCATAAAGATTTGTAAAGTGGCAGTTATTGTTCCTACGTATTTTATAGTCGTGGCTAAACATTCTCGTAAACAGAACCGTCACCCTGGTGATAGGGCGTTGTGAAAACAAAATAATTAAAAGAAACATATATGTATGTACATATAACGATTTAAAAGTAAGTAATCGCTTTATTGTTAATAATGTGAATCATAATTATTAACAGAAATTTTAGTGCTTTGTGATATACGATGTTTTTTGTTCCATTACTTGGAGCATAGACAAACAAATCTGATGAGAAACATGGGTTTTCTAGATTAATACCACAAACACTTAATGATTGTCCCTGGGACTTGTTTATGGTCATATCAAAATCAAGCCGCACTGGAAACTGTAGTCGTTTAAACTCAAATGGCACATCAGTCGGAATCATTGGGATGCGCGGTATAAGAACATCTTCTCCTTTATACTTTCCTTTGAGTATAGTTGCTTCGCTATATCTTAATTCTAACCGTGTACCGTTGCAAAGACGCGGTTAGTTGATATTTCGCAACACTATTACTATTGATCCAACCTTTTATTGAAGATTGTAAGGTGGCAAATCCAGCGAGTTTAAAAATTCCGGTGGATAATTGTGTACATCATCTTGATTAGTAGCCGAATCAACTGATTTACATATCCTCGATTCGCCTGTAATTTGTTGTTGAATTTTGAAATTCAATTCATTTACATTAATGTTTTTTGCAGCCAGTATATCTCGTTCACTCAACCAATCATGGTTTCTGTAATTTTGAGAAACATTTGGAAACACCTTCTAAATAAGTTCGTCTTTTATTTGCTTTATACGTTGTAATTGATCATTTCGACGATGTAAAACAATATCACGGGATTCCAAGTTTTCTCCAATTACAAAGATAGCAACTTCATCAATAGTTGGTACATTAAAACGTCTTGCATGTTGACCTGCAGGTGATTTGTAAGCTCTGATTACAATTTTGTGATTATCAGATGGCATCAGATCCAGTGCAGTTTTGAACAATATAATTTATTGATTGTGTTCATGAAATAAATTTTGTAATTGTTCTCCAATAGATCTCTTTACTAAATTGTTATTTGCACAACGCAGATCAATTTCTTGTGGTGAATTTCCCATAAAATAAATTTGCAGGAATTTGCTGTCGCTATCTGACACTGATAACAGTGAACCTGCTCTTTGATATATTTGCCCTTATTGTATCTCTTAATTAAGAAAAAATATTATTTTTGCACCAAACACTATAAAATAAAATAAATAAGCAATGGGGTATAAATTTATGGATTTTCAGTGATCAAACTTAAATAATATTTGATCTTAAAAATTATATATTTAGTTGTAACTAATATCTATCAATAAACATCTTAAATTAGGTGATATAACATTTTGTTTGCTAAAATAGTAATGAATAACTGCTATAATACATACCTTGAAAGTTAGCATGAAGTTTTCCCGAACTACATTTGTTGCCCCAAATGAAGTCATTTGAAAGCAATTGTTATAGTGTTGGATAAGTGTCAAAAAGTGTATGGAATCTGTTCCTGAAACCAATGAGTACAATGGCTCTGGTGGTGGAACCAATGGTATCAATTTCACTTTACCATTTGCGCAATACAATCCATTAGCTTCGTTTTTGTATTTCAATGTCTTACAGTGTGAGCAAACCGAGTTCATAGAACCAATAACAACACATTGGTAGTTTCTGTAGTCAATTGACACATCGTAACTGAAAGCAGCTCGATTCAAACTTGAGCGATCATTAGTTGAATGTCACGCGTTTGTGATATCCGAATTCTTTCACGTTTAATTTGGTCTTCACGTTCTTGTGCAGTACGATTAGTTTGGTAATTAGCTTGTTTTGTAGCAGTTCGGGTTTTTCTACCTAAATTGCTTCGTCTTATAGGAGGCATATCAAATATGAATTATTTTGTCACTAAACACTAACTAAACAAACACTAACACTAACACTCTGCACAAAACACGATATATGGATTTGTTTCAGCCGTTTATCAGTTGACAGAAGCAAACTCAGTAGATAAATAAATAAATTAGGTGGCGCAACAGTCCGTAGAGAACCAGGGCCTAGTGACTTACAACTCTCAACCATTCCTGTGTGCGAGTAATGTTGTCAGGGATGGAGGGGACCTACAATTTATATGCCGAATCCGAACGGCTAATTTTGAGAAAGCACTTTTTCATGACAAGAATTACTCTTGGAAAATTTGTCAATTCCTCCTTTTTTTAATTAAGGTGGCACAGGCAGGGATTGAACCCAAGACCTCTCGCATGACAGTCCAACGCACTAACCATCATGCCACGGGTACTGAGTAGATAAGGTAACAGAAAATCCAAGAAAAACAACAGCAAATCGACATCTACACTTTTTTCTTCTTTTTTTCTTTTTTTTTTTTAATTTGATATGACTTGAAGTCAAATTCTTTAAGCCGACTATGTTTTAGTTAGAAAACATTTGTATGGGAAAAAGAAAAGGGCTGTTTTTATGGTTTTTCCGGCAATTATTGTAATTTAAAACCATCCTTGAGCTTCAACGAACATTTTAAAAAATGAATTGGCCAAATTGGTCCAGGCGTTGTTGAGTTATGCGCTTACCAACACATTTTGCGATTCATTTTTATATATAAGATTAATTAATATATCCACCAAGTGAGAAATGTGCTTCGTCGCTGAAAATTTTTTGTTTTTTTGGAAAAATCGCTGTCAACCGCCTTTTGACCCATTCGACGTATCTACGACGTTGTGGATGGTCAGTTGGCTTCAGTTGTTGTGTGAGCTGGGCTTTATATGGATGTAGGTGTAGATCCAAATGCAAAAAAAGTCATAATGTGCCGTAAGACAGTATTAAAGAAATAAACTACGGCAACTCCCCCAGAAATGAGGAAGAGATTCCGAACCACATTTTGAAACATAATTAAATACAAAATACATACATTTATAGTTGTAACACATATTTACCAAACGAAACTCTGAAACTGGACAAAACACTCTTTAGATCGTTCCCGCATCGACTTTTTTCAGCAAATTAAAAAACTTCCATAGTCAGATACGGAGCTAAAACTAAAATAAAAAGTAACAAAACGTTACATACCCAATATTACCAATTTGTTGACCTGCTTTTTTGTTGAATACTCTTAACGAACAAAAGATTAACACAAACGTTTTGTCGGAATGATCATACTGAATTTGGTGGAGTGCAATATCTTTACCGCAATAACCACGTTAACAATAGTATATTGCTTAGGATTAAATAAGTTTGAAGTTCGAGATATTGGAGCCGAAAATACATTTTTCACAAAAGTTTTTAGGTTTTTTATAAAAAAAAACTGTTCGTTTGTTTTTTTTTTCTAAAAATATAAAAACCTGTATACTCTCTTTAATAAATTGCATTTCGACCATTAAATTTAAGGGGTGACAAATATTTTTGTTTAATTTTTTGGATTTATGGACATATGTTTTAATTTTTTTTTTAAGTTTATACCATTTTGACATTCTTAATAAAAGATAATAATTTAAAAATTTAATTACAAAACATTTTTTTTATCGTTTTGGAAGTATTGTCTTATCAGCTGCAGGCAGAATTACCAGAGACATTTTTGTACGATTATTTTAAATCTGTTTAGAACTTTAGCAGCATAGGATTCTAATTTTATATTTACTGCTATATACCATAACTTTATTGACCATATCTTTGGGTTCGGAGTAATAAAAGAAAATAAGCATTATTTGTACCCTGAGGCGTATACTTACTTTTTCTGGATATTTGTGTTTATTTCGAATCAACTTTATATGATAAAATAAAATAAAACTTTTGCCTAACATTTAAAAATAAAAGGATGAATACTTAAGGTACTTAAGTTGATGGAATTCAAACAAAATGCTTAAAAATTATACGAGCTTGTCAAAACAGTTTAGCAAAAATTATACTTTGTAACTGTAACTTTGCAACTAGATCTGGTTATTTTAAATGCAATTAAAAAAGAGGCTGGGTACAAGCGGTACTTCTTGTAACAATTTAATTTTGTTATCAAGAGAAATTGAAAGAGATATCCCATCAAAAATGTATGTTTAAATTGTTTTCTGTACACTTGTGTTTTAGGAGTTAAAATATAATAAAAGTTAAACAACGATATATCTATGGCATGAAACAACTTTGAAGTCAGTATCCTTTATTCTCAAGATATTAAACTTAAAATTAATTGTTTAGTATTTTTTTTAAAGTTTTTATTTTTCCTGCAATTAATGATAACTTCACAAAATATTACAAACAATACTTTGTATAATATGAAGAAAGTTTAAAGTCAATAGTCTTTCTTTGTTATCAAGATCTTAGTCGAAAATTAATTTTTACAAGTTCTTAGTTATTTTTTGCAGGTTTTCGTGTTTTGTAAAAAAAGTGTTCGAGTTTTCCCAAAAATTATATAAATACCAACAACAATATTTTGTGCAGAATCTAATAATTTTGAAGTAAATACTCTCATTTTTTCTCGAGATGTTCGATTCCAAACAAATTTTAGTAGCAGTAAGAGGTGACACATTTTTTTTTTCATTTTGATTTACAAAAACACAAAATTTAATTGAAGTCGCTACTCTTATTTGTTTGTGAGATATTTATGGTATATGAGATATTTTTTTTTAAATCCCTTCTGCATTTTTATTACCTGTAAGAAAAAATATTTGAAGTCAATATATTTACTGGTTCTTGAAATATTGATGACAAAAAATGGTATCGTGAACTTACGAACGTGTATACACACGCGCACAACATTTTCAATTCGAAAAATCGGACCGATTACAATAACTTCCTATGGGGAGTTTAAGAGAGGTTCCTCATTGGTACTACAACTACTTAAAAGTCTGCCCGATTTTGTTCCCAACGAGTTGCCCTGTCATTTAATTATTTCGAGTTGGGTTCGATATCCCGGTTTTTATATTCCCGTTTCTTAAAATCCCGTCTTTTATAATCCTGCTTTTTATAATCCCGATTTTTTATAATCCAGCTTTTTGTAATCCCGTTTCTTATAATCCCGTTTTTTATTATAACGATTTTGCAATCAAAACTATGTAGTTGTTTAATTTGTGAAAAATCGCGCGAAAAACGGGATTATAAAAAACGGGATTACAAAAAGCGGGAAATTGTAAAAAATTAAAACAAATTAAAAAATGAGGTATTTTTCTTGATTCTTATTGATCTTATTGTAACCTTAAACAAATATAACATATCAAAAAATAAAAATATAAAGTAAAGCAGTATTCTTTTAAAACAAAACAACAAACTCAAATTAAAAATTAACAAAGTCAACAATAGTAGTAAGACCGTTATCGAGAGGTAAATTTGCTGTAGGATGCATTTTATTTGTAAAAGAATTAATATTTTAAACAAAAATTATTGTAAGAACAAAACAAATTACGATATTATTATACCTTTATTAGTTTTATTTGTAATTATTATATATTAGTCAAGTAATTTAACATTCAAACCTTTAACTCCTATTGTTATTCAGTTTAGTGCACGTATTTTGTAAAAAAACGAGATTGTCGGGATTTGACGGGATTTCAAAAAGCGGGATTATAATTGATCGGGATTTTAAACAAGTGGGATTTTAAAAGACGGGATTTCAAAAAATCGGTATTTTAGTAGACGGGATTATTTAACCTTTTTTCGGGATTTTTTAAAAACGGGATTTAAAAAGGCGGGATTCCGATACGCTCCCAAATATTTCGATGTAAAAAACAAAAATTCTTTTCAAACTGCTTGTATAATTGCTAGTATTAATTTCTGCAATTTATTAGTTTTTGGTGACACATATAGTAAATTATATTTTAAGCTTTGCGTGTTATTTATAACACTATCAATAGAATAAGCTCAAAGTTAATATTATTGTACGATTAAAAGGCATTTGATCCGAAAACTTTGTATTTTTCAAAATTTTTGAAGAACATATTGCTTTTTTTTTAAATTTAAATTTGAATTTTTAAAAAGAAAAAAATACCAAATTATATATGAAAATATTTTGTATATAAAAAATACATTTTTAATCAACATTTTCTTTTTAATGTCTAAGAAACTCAGTTCAAGAAAAAACTCCTATGAGAACCGTTTGGCAATATGAGAATGCGGACTCGGACGGTCTAAATGAATTTTTCAGGAACTTTAACTGATCACTATGCTTCCTCGATAGTGACGTTGATTCCAGCGCAGATATGATTACAAATTTAATTCTTTGTGGAATGAGAAATTTTATCCCGAATAGGGAGAAATCTATCAAACCCAAAGAGAACTCATGGTTTGATTCGAGCTGTAAAGAAGTTATATTATTTATTTATTTATTCGTCTTAAAAGTTACACACTCTATTTAGACTAATAATTATATGATACATAACATAAAAATAAAATACATAATTTACTTATAGCATTATAACAAATTTACTAATTTATTTTTCAAAACATTTCTATTAATATTAAAATCAATTGCAAAATCATATTCATTAAAATCCATACAAGCTCTTGTGATAGGATTATACTTAGCATAGCTAGTACTGTGGTAAGGAACATTTAAGAAATCACAGTCACGAGGGCGCAAGTTTCTAGAAGGCGCATAAATAAAAAACATAGATAACAAAACTGGACAGTCAATATTAAAATTCAAGACATCAAAAGCAAAAAGTATTGAGTTTAATTTTCTTCTCTGCGCAAGAGGTTTTAGGTCAATTAAAATACACCTCGTCTCATAAGATGGAACATTTGAATAACCATATATTTTTCGTAAGGCAAACTTTGTGAACCTTTTTTGAACTCTTTCTATACGACAAATGCTAGACGCGGTAAAGGGACTCCATATAACAGTACAATATTCTAAATGTGGTCGGACGAGACTAGAATAAAGAGCTTTTAATGTATAGGGGTCTTCGAAATCTTTTGAATTTCGAAAAACAAACCCTAGCATAGAGTTTGCTTTTGAGATCGCATAGTCTATGTGATTTGAGAAATTCATTTTAGAATCGAAGATTACGCCTAGATCCTTATGGCTGTCAAGTCTTTGTAGAATGTCATTTTCAAGTTTATAATTATAATATAATGGACTGTGATTTCTAGAAAATGTCACAACGCTACATTTCTTATTGTTAAAATATAGCCCATTGATATTACACCATTTAATTAAATTATTTAAATCAATTTGAACTTTATTTGCATCGTTAAGTGAATTTATGGAACTGAATATTTTCAAATCGTCAGCAAATAGAAGACATTTAGAAAAAGTAAGATGCAGAGGTAAGTCGTTAATAAAAATGATGAAAAGAAGTGGTCCAAGGTGACTACCTTGAGGAACACCCGAAAAATTTATAATTTCCTTAGACAAGGCATTATCAATTTTTACCACCTGTTTCCTACCTACTAAATAGCTCTTTATCCACATTAGGAGCTGAGAGTGAAATCCATATATCTCTAGTTTCTTTAAGAGAACACTATGTTGAACGTGGTCGAAAGCCTTTGAAAAATCAGTGTAAATAGTGTCGACTTGAGAACGCATTTCCATCTGTGATAGACAAAAATTTGAAAACATTGATAAATTTGTAGTAGTGGATCTACCTTTTAAGAAACCATGTTGGTAAACTGAAATGTTATTGTGAATAAGATTATACAATTTATTTTTTACTACAGCTTCGAAAACCTTAGGAATTAACTGCAGTTTTGCAATTGGTCTGTAATTTTCAATCGAACTTTTTATACCTGATTTATGAAGGGGAGTTATTATAGAGTATTTCCATTCATCTAAGAACTCACCATTACTTAAAGAAAGGTTAAATATTATACAAAGTGGTGTAGCAAGTATATTAGCACATGTTTTTAAAAGAATTGGTGGAATATTGTCTGGTGAAGTAGAACAATTGTTTTCAAGAGATAAAAGTACTTGTAAGACATTATCTACAGATAACTGCAAATTACCAAGATCAACCATAGGATCTGAATTTATTGAGTTAGCATAGTCTAATTTGAGATTTATAAAATTAGATTGAAAGAACGACGCGAAGTTATTGCAAATTATATTAATATCATCGGACAACACATTATTATAAGTCATGCTAGATGGAATCCCAGTTGAGTTTCTTTTCGTGTTAATAAATGACCAAAAACTCTTAGGGTTATTCTTAATATTTGATTCAAGAGACGAGATGTATTGCTTGTATAAAAATTTTTTCAAAAACTCATACTCCCTTCTTATTTGTTTGAACTGTTCATTTAAATGAATTGAAGATTTTTTAATTTTATTAAGTTTATTCATGACATTTTTCAGTCTTGATATACTTTTGTTGAACCAAATAGGTTTATTTGAATTTTTAAATAAAGTTTTTTTAGGAACGTAAGAAGAAACCGCTGAATCTAAAATGTTCCGAAACAGAGTAAAAGCTTGTTTAGTATCTTTACTGCTTAAGATTTGTTGCCAATCTACTGTGTTTAAATAAGTTTTTATGGAATCATAATCAGCTTTTTTAAAATCATACAATTGTGAATTATTTTTAGATTTAGATGCATTTAAAACTGAAAAATTAAAAATTATTTCAACTGCATTGTGATGAATGCTATTTTCTAACATTTTATAAGATGGTTCATTACATTGAGTTTCAAGGCAATTATCAATAAAAATTAAATCCAAAATACGACCAATAGAATTAGGAATATTGTTAATTTGATACATATTTAAGGCTGATAAACTATCAATAACATTATATTCATAATCTTTGACAACATTATAAGGAAATAATTGCTTTTCATTATCTGAGAATTTCCAATTAATATTAGGCAAGTTAAAATCACCAACAACTACAAAATAACAATTTTCATCTTTATCATTAGCAATTTCTACAATATTTTTAATGTGAGACTCATACAAAAGATTTTGAGATGAAGGTGGGATATATGATACGAAAATATATAAATGAATACATTTAAAAGATTGGATAAATAAATCTACACAAACACAAATCTGATCAATTTCGAAAGAATTATAAGGTAGTCTAATTTCTCTACATGTAAAATTTGATTGAACAGCCAACAAAACTCCTCCTCCTCTAGTTTGACCAGTTTGACGATCTTTGCGAAAGACGTTGTAATCGGAAGGGAAATATTCACCATTCAAAAAGTTCTCATTTAACCAAGTTTCAGTTAAAGCTATAATGTCGTATGGACAGTCCTGGGCAGCAATAAAGAAATCATGCGATTTGGTTCTCATACCACTCGCATTATGATAAAAGATGGAAAAATACTTGTTGAAGCTAAAAATTTGAAGATCATTCATTATGTTGACGTTTGATTTTGTTTTTGGCCTAGTCCGTTTTTTGGATGGTTCAAAAACTGCTTAACTTGTACTCCAGTTGGCCATAAAGATGATTGAAGAACAGCATCGAAAGATCTCGAAGGTACACCAAGTTTAAAATTTATGAAACGCAGTTGAGAAATATCTGCATCTTTCTTCACCAATTTAGCACAAACAAGGTTCTCTGCTGGCAGATTTAGCTTTTGTGCTACAAATTTCGTAATGTCGTTTTCATTGACAGTGTTTTTAAGCCGAGAAACATGTATAAAACGTAGTTTAGGTACGGAAGGAAGAACGGAGACGGCGAGAACATCGCTGCCTATTAAATGTTTTTGTTTCTTACACTTACTAGTACCTGCAACATTTTTGTTCGCTGTAACATTATTGCTTACAACAGCTTCAGCCACACCATCATCAACAGCAACAAGTTTTTCACTTTCCCCTTCAACATTATTGTCCAATGTAACATTGTTTATAACAGCGTCAGCAACACGAGCATCAACCGCAACAAGTTTTTCACTTTCGCACGCATCACGATCATCAATAGCAACAAATTTTACTCTATGAACATTAACATCACCAATATCGTCAACATTACCAACGTCATCGCGAGCATCAACAACAACAACATCTGTTTCAATTGAATTGTTTTTATCACTGTTGTCAATGTTGCTAGCATCAACATCTATTATTGTCGTAGGAACATTCTTCAATTTAGATGCCAATTTGGCTTTATTTGAATTTGATATCGTAGAAGTTGACAACAATTTCGTTGATGAGGGAGTGAGAGAGGAACGCGAAGGAACGTTATTTTTTAACGAAGAGCGACTCTGAGGTGTAGAGGTTTCTCCGAGAGGAACTTTTTTGTTTTTTGTATTAGTAATTGACTGTTTCTTTTTATCAGTTACACTTAAACTTGTTGTTCTCTGAGCACGAGTAGAGATACGGATGTTTGGACTCAGATCCAGAGAAGGTGTTGCACTCTGACAAGATGGAACATCGAGCAACATAGAAAGTTCTCTTAATTTGTCAATACACAGTTTTAAAGGAATAAGAATGCACTTTTCGCATTTAAAGAACAAATGTTTATTTGATTTGAAAGTGATAATTTCTTTTTTATCGATTAAGTTGATACACCCCGCATGTATGCTTCTGCCACAAACACCACACGAAAGAAAGGAAATATCATCAATAACCTTTAAGCATTTATCACATTTAGAATTCATTTTAAATAAATACATTTAAGAGAGCACAAAAAAAAAACACAGCCGGCTTCTATAAAACTTGGATTAAATATATATATATAGGTTCAGAGATGTAAGTCTCCGTTGTTAAAGCCAACCCCACTGAGGAAAACCGGAATAAGTTCAAACAAGCTAGAAAGACCTGTAACGGTCATTATCGACGAACCAACTTTTTGCATGATCAGAAATTAAGGCAAAAAATACTACAATGTCCCAAAGGTAGTACAAATTTCTGGTCATTTGTAAAAAACGTACGAAACACCACGTCATCCTCGCTCTTCCAACGCTCGTCCACAATCACACTCCGTATGTGATCTCGATCGATAAAGCCAATTTGCTGTTCATTCGACGCTACCGGAAAGTGTCATGAGTCCTCCTGTTCTTGAGAGCGTAAATGATTCCATGGGACAAATCTTCTTTCGCACTCGTGCAGTTGCAAGAGTACTGAAAGACCTTGACATACACAAATCCGCTGGACCGTATAGTATCTCCCCAATAGTTCTGAAGAGGTGTTCTTCAACGCTGGCAAAACCACTGCATAAACTTTTCCATCTTTCCTACTCTACAGGTCTCTTTCCGAGCGGATGGAAAATAGCATTTGTTCAGCCTGTCCCTAAAAAAGGCGAATCCTCCTCCCCCTCCAACTATCGTTCAATAGCACTAACGTCCCTTCTTTCCAAGATCATGGAAACGCTGATTAATTATCAGCTTAAGAAATGTCTTGAAGAACGGAAGGTTCTTAACGACCGACAATATGGCTTTTGTAGCAATAGGTCCACTGGTGATCTCATGGTTTATCTCACCGAACAGTGGAACAAATCTTTACATCATTTAGGAGAGACTAAGATTATTGCACTTGATATTTCAAAAGCATTTGATAGAGTTTGGCACCAAGCTCTCTTATCAAAAATGCGTGCTTTTGGTATTGGTGAATCTCTTCTTCGTTGGATTACAATTACATACCTTTCTCACCGTTCAATACAAGTTGTATTGGATGGTTTCAAGTCTGAAATTCACAAAATAAATGCTAGTGTTCCCCAGGGCTCCGTTTTGTCTCCGACTTTCTTTCTTATATTCATAAATGATCTTCTGTCTGCCACTTCTAATTCTAATCCATTAAACTGTTTCGCCGACGACAGTACTCTCAGCTTTTCATATTCGTTTCTAGATTCACATCCTTGTCCTTCGGATGTGGAACTTCAACAACAGCGTATGATAAGCTCATTAAATTCTGATCTTGACAGCATTGTTCAATGGGGAATCAAAAATCGTGTGGAATTTAATGCTTCGAAAACTCAATGCTGTCTCCTGTCGTTAAAGCGTAACTCACACCCGATGGCACTTGCATCCAGGAAACTAATCAACTTTCAGTACTCGGTATGTGTATCACAGATCACCTTTTATGGAATGATCACATATTTGACATTGCCAAAAATGCTGCCAGGTGTTTAGGATTTCTCCGACGGTGCAAGAAATTTTTCACCCCTTCTGATCTGGCTGTAATTTACAAAGCCTTCATCAGTCCAAAGCTCGAATATAATTCGCATATCTGGGCAGGTGCCCCTAAAACAAGTTTAAATCTCTTGGATAGAATTCAAAAAAGGGCTTTAAAAATGATAGGCGACAGAACTATAATGGAATCATTTACATCGCTAGAACACCGCCGCAATGTTTCATGCCTTTCGTTGTTTTATCGATATTTTTACAAACAATGTTCCGTCGAATTAGCCAGTTGCATTCCACCCCTTAAACGATTCAGCCGTAATACTCGCACTTCCAGGAATGCTCATCAGTTTACCCTAGAGCTCAATTTCGGTCGTACTGTCAAGTATAGAGAGTCTTTCTTAAATCGCACATCGAGAATATGGAATGCTTTGTCCAACTCTGTTTTTCCCTCCCATTTTGATGTTCAGAACTTTAAGACCGATGTGCACCGCTATCTCCTCTTAAATCCTACCCTATTTTCCTAACGCTCGCACTTTGTTTAAATATAAACATATAAAGGGTACTAATAACCCCTTGAGTGCCTGTAAATTATAAAAAAAAAAAAGAAAGATATTTGAATCAAAAAATAATTTTTAAAAATTCCTGAAAGTATTTTTCGTAATTTTTGTTTTAAACTTATCAATAGAATTTGGCTAACAACTATTCTAACTGTCAAAAACGTTGTCATTGAAATGCTATTCTACTTTTTACTTCTAAGATATTCGAGCTAAAAAATATGATTTGTATTAAAGTTTTTACCAGTCGAATTTTTTAAAGTTCATATCAGTTTTCCATAACGTTGTAAAGTGTAAAGTAAATTTTAATTCAAGCCCATTTCATTCTTGTTCTTGAATTATTAATTATTAATTGATTATTTCGATGTTATTATCTGTAGAACAATATATGTATATTTAAAGTCAATACAAAAGTCATTATAGTAAAGTAAAGTATAAACTGAATTTAAGATTTAGTCAACTTAATTTTCAACCATCAGTTACATAAGTGTTATTTTGAAATTTGAACCAGCTTAAATACACAAATATGAACCTTCTAAATCCACACTTTAATCTTTAATTCACCCGGTAGGTATATTTTTTTTCCTCTATTGAAACCCATCATCATTGAGATAAATTTATTCAGCTGCTAATCTGTTTTAGGAAACCATGAACTCATCTTTTTCTTGATTACATTCTAATCTTTATCCCCGCATATGAATAAGTAAGTACCTACAAATACATATAGAATATCCAAAAAATATATGTATGTGTAGATATAACTACGTGTATTAAAGCTTCTTGCTTGATTTTTGTCTTCTAATCACATCACATATCTATAAACCAAACCTAGGTAAGAGAGTATTATATGAAATTTTTACCGTGATTATCCAGACCCACCCACCTATACACTTTGTCGAACAATTCAGACATAATAAACGGAAAAATTACCCCTCAATAAGTCTTGCGAACAATGGGCGCCAAACTTTTCCCTTAATTTATCCAATCTACCCTTATACCTAACCTATACCCACCATTGCGGTATAATATACCTCAATCAAGATTCAAGGCTCGTCACAAGCATATATTAAGTATAACTCGCATAGTCGCAAGCCCACAACCAGCTCCGCCGCCGTCAGCCCCGTATGTGTGAAAACAACCCCAAAATCAGAAACTTCTTACCTTTTTTGGCAATTCCAGCCGCACCCCATATTCTAAGAATGAGTATAGTCGTCAGCGTCAGCGTCAGCGTCACCGACATCAACATCAACATCAACCCACACCCCATCATCATCACAGTTAGCCGAATTCTAGCTGAGCTCGGGGGTCTTATCTTTGCACACTTAATTACGTTTAAACGCTTTTTCCCGTGCTCATTCGTCCGTTATGAGCACTCCATTATGTAGCCATTTTGCAAGAGGCACAACCGGGGGTTTTCGCCCATCACCAGTTAGCCCATATCACCGAGCTCTACCCCACCCAGACCCGCATCTAGATAACATGCTGTGTCGAAGTTTTTCCCCTAAATTACAGCTATACACTGTGCACAAAGTAATTAAGATGAAATTTCGTATATGAATGAAATTCCAATTGCGCCCCAACACGAAATGTGGCCAAACGGGGTTTCATTGAGGACGGTTTTTTTGGGAAGGGGTGGCGAGTATGGCGTTTTTGTTGATAGCAACAATTGCTCCGGGGTAATTAATTCATTGTTTCATTTCTTTTTAGTTGTTTTATAATTCCCAGAGCGCTGCGCAACGCTGATGGCGAAAGAAGGCAAGGTGTCGAAATTAATGGGGTGTTAAAGTTAATTGCCGTGGCATGGATATTTCCTAACCAGAAAATTTTAATTGCACCTATATAGCAGCCATTTAAGTTGGAGCCAAGTGGGTCGAAATGGAGGGCAATCAATTGGGAATTGTTGCTCGCAATGTGGGGAAAATAGCGTACTGCGATTTAAACGCGTTATCTTCTGCGTGTATAAATACCCAACAGCAGCGTCGGAGTGTGGGTTGGGTTGGAAAATTAAATTGTAAATTAGGTGGATGCTATACGGATGGATCAACTTCGCCATATTATCATCACCAGCCTGGCCACCATTTTGTGCCTTGTTCCGTCATTTGAAGGTACACATACATCTACCCGATATATACCGGGGATGCAATTTATTTGATTTAACGCCTCAGCGTCGACGTGCGTCGTCTACATCTCCGTCGTCTCCGTTGTCGTCGTTGTCGTTTATTTGGTGTTCCTCTCCGGTTGCGGCCTTAATACGATAAAATGAATAAAAATAAATATATTCGCAGATAAGACACGACGATGAATGAAGTAGCATCTTGAGTGAGAACGATTCTAAGGGTGGTATAGTGTGGCAGGCTGGCAGGAAGGACTTCTGCAATCTAAGAAAATGGCAGAGGGATTTAAACGAATTTGGTTAAATCTATTTGCGGGATGAGAGGTGCGAGGAGGCATCCATGATGCGCGTGAATTTATTTATCTTAATGGTTTCCGGCTGAGTTTTATTGAAATATAATGATCCACTTTAGGTGGATGTATATATATGGGGAGGGGACGGCGAACATGATTGGTTTTTTGGAACGTCCAAAATAAATACGAATCCTTGAGTAATAAAAAAGATTGCATAAGAATCACATCTTAAGAAAGTTAAATAAAGTTGCAATTAAAATGTGTTCAGGTTGGTTAAACACGCGGGATCTAATAATTGAGGATATAAAATACAATGTTATTCTAAAAATTGTGTCCTCGAAAAATCTTTAAATAAAATTAAAAAAAAAATAGATCTGTGATTTTAGAAAACCCCACATGAATAAGGCGCCTGTGATGAGAACGAACGTATGAACTGAATAGCTCGGAATACAATACCGTCCATATCATCTATTTTTGGCCAAAAGAAGGCGGTAATCATGGACTTCTAGTGGTGTCGGTGGAAATCGGTTTTGAATTCCTGAATATTACAATGACTGGGAAAAACAGAGTATCGTAAGGAATTCCACATTCGCGTAGTACGGTTAAAGAACGAATCTCTGTACTTCAAAGTACGACAGAAGTTTAGCTGGGGGGTATACTATGATGAGTTTTTAGAAGCGCAAGTATTACGGTTGAATTTTTAACTTCCCATAGGAAGTTATTGTAATGGGTCCGATTTGTCAAATTGAATATTTTGACATTTCTCGACGTTTCAAGATCCCTAGAGTCGAAATAAAAGATTTTTAGAAAGATGTCTTTGCGTGCGTGTGTACGTACGTTCGTACGTCCGTACGTCCGTACGTCCGTATGTCCGTATGTCCGTATGTCCGTATGTCCGTATGTCCGTATGTCCGTATGTCCGTACGTCCGTACGTCCGTATGTCCGTACGTCCGCACGTCCGTATGTCCGTATGTCCGTACGTCCATATGTCCGTATGTCCGTACGTCCGTACGTTCGCGACGTTTTTTTCGTCGTCCATAGCTCAAGAACCTGAAAAGATATCGACTTCAAATAAATTTTGTTATACAGATAATAATGCAGAAAGATGCAGAAACGACTCTCAAAAAATTAAGTGGGTGTTTTTTTTACCACCTTTAAAAAAAGGTGAAAATTTTGGTTAACCCTAAATATCTCATGAACCAATGACGCTAGAGACTTGAATTAAACTTTATATAATATGTATATTGTAACGTGATACAAAAGCAGTATATTTTTGGAAAAAAATCTAATTAACAGTTTTTTTTCATAAATCAAAAAAAATTGAAAAAAAAAATTTGTCACCTCGAAAATTTTAAGACTTAAATATGATTTCATCTCCAAAATAATTTTGTGCAACGAAAAATAATGTTTTTGACATCTGATAACATTTTGAGAAAAATCTAATTGACGGTTTTTTTTATAAAAAATAAAAACCTAAAAAAACATTACTCAAAGTTGGTAAAAATTGAATTTCGACTCAAATATCTTTTCAAGAACTTGAGATTAAGGCTTCAAGCTTATTTTATCTTATAAGAAATATTGTTTTCAACATTCAGTAAAATTTTGAAAAAAAATCGAAATGCCAGTTTTTTTTAGAAAAAATTAAAAACCGAAAAAAAATTTAACAAAAATTTTTAAAAATTGATTTTTGACTCAAATATCTTTTCAAAAATTTGAGATTAAGGCTTCAAACTTATTTTATCTTATAAGAAATATTGTTTCCAACATTAGGACACATTTTGAGAAATATCGAAGTGACAGTTTTTTTTACATTAAATAAAAATCTAAAAAAAAAAACAATACTAAAACTTGGTAAAAATTTACTTTCGACTCAAATAGCTTTTCAAAAATTAAAAATATTGGCTTCAAACTTATTTTATTTCACAGAAAATATTGTTTTCGATATTCAGTAATTTTTTATAAAAATCCAACAGTCCGTTTTTTCATAAAAAATAAAATCTACAAAAAATAGTATTCAAATTTGGTAAAAATTGATACATATAGACAAACTTTTGAGCAAGACAAATCGACAGACGGGATGGGAAGTTATCAGTGTGGGTCGCATCCCAGCCCCTTTTTAAGAGGAGGAATTCATTTGGCTATTTTTCTAGAGCATACACCGGTATAATAACGGTAAAAGCGGTAAGTTTACGAGTATGTTCAAGAGACATAAATGAACTAATGATGATATTATCACCAATCAATTTAAAGCAAATTAATACTGTCCAAGAGGCTTAAGATAGTTGCAGGAACAGTAGCCCAATGATGGATTTATAATAAAGCTTTGGATGTACGAGTATATACCTAAGTCTTGTAGACTTAAGAAACCCAAACAAACCCAGACCCATAATTTTTGGCGACTTCGCGTATGTGATAGTTCAAGAGGTAATTGGTGATACACATACCGAGAATATCGTGAAGTTCAGTCTTATTGAAGCAAGTGCCAACCATGGTTGGAGTTTGGGTCAGAATTAAATGAGCTTATCATATTGTGTCTATACAGTTCCACATCCGAAGCGAGGGATATGTGAGTCTGAAAACGAATATAAAAAGCTTAGAGTATAATATATTGGATTAGAAGTTGTAGACAGATCATTAATAAAAACGAGAAAGAGTGTTGGAGACAGAACAGAGCCCTAGGGCACACCAGCATTTACGGTGTAGTTTTCAGACTTTAACCTATCCAATACAACTTGTATTAAACGATTTGAAAGGTTTTTCTAATCCAATGAAGTAGGGATTCATGAAAATTTAAAGACACGCTATTTTGATAAGAAGGTCTGATACTAAACCCTATCAAATGCTTTTGAAATATCAGGTGCAATAATCTTACTTTCTCCAAAACGACGTTAAAATTTGCTCCACTGTTCGGTAAAATGAACTATAAGATCACCTGTTGATGCGAAAGCCATCATCAAAAAAAGTGATAATAAAACAGCGTTTCCATGACCTTCTTAAAAGACACATACCTTAGTACATTCGGTCAATAATCAGTTGGTAAGGAGAATTCAACTTTTTTGGGCTTCTGCTAGACTAATTCTGTTTTCCATTAATTGGAGCGAGACTTGAGGAGTAGGACAGATAAAAAAGCTTATTCAATGGTTTTGCTAACGTTGAAGAAAACGTCTTCAGAACAATAGTGGGGATATCATCCAGACCAGTGGTGATTTCCCATTACCAACGCGTGTTGTTCTCAAATGAATAAAGAAACTGGAGTGCAAATAAAAAACCCACACGAAGAATTGAATTTTTTTTTCAAACATTGGAACCTTTTGAACGTTAATTTGCTAATACGAGGGCGGGTCAATAAGTCCGTGACTTTTTGAATTTCTGACCTCTTTACTGAAACAGCAACATTGCTCCTGTCAACAGGCATCTGTCAGTTGACTCCTGTCAAAATTTAAACCTGCTGCGTCAGTTAGTTTGTGTTTGACAGCTATTTTTATCAGACTACTCACTAATTTGAGGAGAAAATGGAAAAAAGTGAATTTCGTGTGCTTATTAAGCATTATTTCTTGCGAAAAAAAACCATTACCGAGACCAAGGCTAAGCTTGATAAATGCTATGGGGACCATCGATTTCAATGGTAAAAAAGTGGTTTACTGAATTTCGTTGTGGCCGTACAAGCACTGAAGATGCCGAACGTCCTGGACGCCCAGTTGAGGTCTCTACACCCGAAACAATCGAAAAAATTCACGATATGGTGTTGGCCGACCGAAGATTGAAAGTGCGAGAGATTGTGGAAGCCGGTAGGGATCTCGCATGGCTCAGTGGTTTCACTTGGGCATGAGAAAGCTTTCCGCAAGATGGGTGTCGCGTTTGCTCACAATGGAAGGGTGCACTGCACACATGTGCAGTTGCCATGGCAAAAATCCATGAATTGGGCTATGAATTGCTCCCTCATCCATTCTATTCTCCAGATTTGGCTCCGAGCGACTACTTCTTGTTCCCAAACCTGAAGAAATGGCTTGGTGGAAAAAGATTTGACTCCAATGATGAAGTCATCTCGCAAACAAAGGCCTATTTTGAGGACCTCGACAAATCATTTTTTTGGAAGGGATAAAAAAATTGGAGAAGCGTTGGACAAAGTGTATAGAGCTCAAGGGAGACTACGTTGAAAAATAAAATTATTTTTTTATCAAAAAATCTGTGTTTTATTCCAAAAGTCACGGACTTATTGACCCGCCCTCGTATAGTCCTAAAGTTCATCCAAAAATTTGCTACACTGCTGAAATTCCTCATTGAAAATAAGGGTGAGTTTCCAACAGCATTTCAAACTTTGACAAGTTGTGGCCTGAGAATGACCGAGCACTTTTGAGCCACACAAAATTGACTGAATCAGATTCCTCAACAATCTGCATAATTAATAAGTAAAATCGACCTATTCGACAAATCTTGCTTATAGTTGACGCACCATAGGTTTTTATGTGTATTGGTAAATACTGGAAGATTTTGTTCCTGTGTAATATATGAATAACATGGACTGTTACCCTTACAGCACTTTCCTGAGTAATTAAGAAAACCAGATTGAATGAATGTCAGCCAATTTGATAGTCATATAGCTTCAGCAATATGGCCTCTATCAGCAGCCAAATTTTGAAATACAAAATTAACAGATTCCTTAGTAAAAAAAAAGAATTTTAAATTCCAAAAAATTCCTTTTAAAGCAAGAATATTCAACCGAATTTAGTTTTCTAATAAGAAGTTTCATTTTGATATTACGAAAAAAAGCAAGTATTTTAAAAGAGAAATCAATTGATATTTTTAAATTGCAAAGAGGTATGTACATTTATTAACAACGGAAAATGATATTAATTGAATGACCGACATGGCTACCGCTGCAGTACCATATCTTTTTCATTAATCGTTTGATGACCAATTCATACATTTTCTGCTGACTACCCTCGATAACTTCATGAATTACACCTTTAAGGTATTGAACTAAGTGTGAAGCATTGACATAGACCTTATCCTTTACATGGCCTTACAAAAATTCTAAAGGTGAATAATCCACAAAATCTTGGTAACAAATTGTGTCAAAATATGACAGCTTCAAAGAAGGCAGCTGCCCAAATAGAGTGCTTCCTTAATACAACTTCTCATTTGAAAACACCGTATTTTAAATTCATTTAAGAACTCGTAATGTGCATGGTTAAGTTCAAAAATGAGTTTTTCACATTTAGTTCATAATTTTAATGTGTGAATAAAAATTGTGTGTGAAAATTAATAAAATGTTCACATTTAAAATATTGAAAGGTCTTTCCATGGGTGAAAATAAGAATCATAAATATTTCAACAGTTATTATTACTGATGCCATATATGCTATAAAATCATACAACTTATTGATACAATGCAACATGCACCAATAATAAATCACTGATTGTGAATCACGCCAAAAAGTATTAAGTTACTGAGAAAAAACAAAATTACCCAACAGAATTACAAATAAAAAATGCTATATTTGTAATAAAAGGCTTAGCTCCTTGTTATTTAATTGAATTAAGCCCACAGCCAAAGTTCTGCGTATATACCTACCTACAATATAAAGAATACACGTATCAAATATCATCCCTCAATGGGCTTATAAAATAATAATCACAAAAATCATCCTCCCTTATCATTGCAAATATTATTAATAACATTATGAATAGAGCTTAACCATCAGTAACAGACAGAACAGAGTAATCTGTGCCATATCCACCCTCGTATAAATAAAGAACTTATTGAAGTTTGCCAATTTATTCCCTTTTTATATGAGTTCTGAATTCTCTGACACTCTCGTTCATACTAAAAAGCATCATCATATCATAACTAAATATTATTTTGTGGTTTTTAAACGTTCCCCTTGGGATCGCTATACATTTGGCCTTACTTCATGAATTCCATTCACATCCTGTCAGAAAAGGGTGCGCCACAAAACATATTGAAAACGATATATCGCATCAGTATACTAAATAAAAAGGATGCGGCGGCGGCGGTGGTGGCAGCGATGGGATGTTTATGGTATGTTCATGTCCATATTCGATTATGACAGAGGGTTGTTCTACAGCACTAGTTCGAAAAAACATAATGATGCCCTCTAATGATCACAGCCTCAGAGGATAAAAGACTGACAATGATACAGCATAGCAAAAAAATACGTTCCCAACGATTATACCACCAGAACATGATGTAATCCCTTTCTGCTGATGCTTTGTATGGAATAAATTTATTCATTGCAACAAAATCATCTCTCGTCCTTCTAACTTCTACTTGTTTGCTTTCTCATGTCCTTTTTTCGAATATGAATAAAATGATTATAGTGAGCGTCGTCGGTCGTTTCGTTGCCAAAGTATTGTCACACGACTCGAATGAGGCACCAAATTTGCATACATATTGCATACAGTCAGCAACACACACCAGTACAGCAGTTTTTAATTAAAAATTTATCACTATACGATGTCGGAAGGATGCTGCTGAGTATATAGAGTTGAGACCACTTTTAAAGAGACGAATCGCACCCTAAAAAGTATTATAATTTAATAACCGACGAACGATGATGAGGTGTAGCTTTTCTTTATGATAAATGGGTTTTGACGCAACAGCAGCAAAAGTAGCAACAGCAACAACAAAGTACCACCATCAAGGATATCTCTCTGCTTTTATGGGACTAATTTTAATTTGATTCGGTTTTTATTGCAAAGGATATTTGCATATTATTATACACGTTTTTATTGCTTGACGTTCATATAACGAGTAATACAGTGTGTGTGGGAAGAAAGAGGAGCGACCTTTCACCTCTTTTCTGTTTTTGGTGGATAATTTTATTGTCGTGCATATATGTATGTACTCAAAGTAAACAATAACAATAATAATAATAACAAAATAGAAGCCATTATCAAAATTTAATTTTAATTTCTCGTTTATTGCTATACACAGGGCACTTTCACCTGCGGAGGTTATATGGTGATGAGAGAGGGTTTGTCACACCCGAAAGCAAGTGACAGTGGCAATAAAACAATTTCTTCACACTCGTAAAAGAAATTCTTAAGTTCATTGTATGGGTAGATGTTTTTCTTTTAAGGAAAAAGGTATATGATCTAATGATTGAGCAATTATGAACAAAATCGGACACCTGCTTTTTATTTCAGGTAGAAGACATATTATAGAAAGGTACATAAATCGAAATTTTATGAGTTTTCAAAGAAATGCAATAAGAAAATGCTTGAGTTGTAAACCATTGAAATAAAGAGCGTCTTTTGTCATTACTACTTCATAATTTTATTCATTTTATCTATACTAGTTTACTTACTTACTTTAGTTGGCGCTACAGCGCATTGTACTCCTGGGGCCCAAGTAATAACTTTCGCCAGCTAACTAGATCTCTAGCTCGCTGCCTCCAGTTTCGAATACCAAGTTGACGTGCGTCGGCCTCAACTTGATCACTCCACCGGAGATGAGGCCTGGCTCTGCTTCTTGTTCCCTCAAGCTTGGCGTTAAATACCTTACGGGCTTGAGCTTCGATGTTCATTCGCTCGACATGACCTAGCCATCTTAAGCGTTGAACACACAGTTTTTTTTTGCCAGTGGCAAGTCGCTGTACAGCTCGGTTAGCTCATGATTATATCTTCTCCACCAGATGTTACTTTGCCTGTCGACACAAACCGGACCATAGATCGTACGCAGAACCTTCCTCTCGAAGATACAAAGAGATCCTTCATCTGCTTCTGCACCATACAGCAAAACTGGGATGATTAAGGTTTTGTACAGTGTCTCTTTGGTACTTCGCGATAGGGCCTTATTCCTCAACTGCTTGCTTAGGCCAAAGAAACAGCGTAAGCAAGGGTAATTCTACGTTTGATCTACGCGCTGATGTCATTTGCAGAAATAACAGCAGTGCTCAGATAAATAAATTCGTTTTTACCACCTCGAAGTTATACCTGTCAATTGTCACGTTTCTACGGTATGAATCGACTCTATTTGACGACAGTTAATGTCAAGACCCATTTTCTTCTCCTAAGACTCAATATTAGAGAAGGCACCCGTCACTGCTCGTTTGGTTCTTCCCATCATGTCGATGTCATCTGAATATCCAAGATATTGTGTGGATTTTTGAAAGATGGTGCCATTTGTATTGGCGTTGGTTTTGCACACCACTCTTTCAAGAACAATATTGAAGCAGCTAAATGACAGCGCATCGCCTTGTCGAAGTTATCTGGTGGTTTCAAAATTTTCGGAATAGGTCGTTCCTGTCTACAGTGTCATAAGCTGCTTTAAAATCAATGAAAAGATGGTGTGTTTCGATGTTATGTTCTTGGGTCTTTTCCAGAATTTGGCGTAGAGTGAAAATTTGGTCGATGGTAGATTTTCCAGGCCTGAAGCCACACTGGTAAGGGCCAAGTTCGTCAGTAAATGGCTTCAGGCGTTCACATAATACGGTTGACAGTATCTTGTATGCGATGATTAAAAGGCTAATGCCTCTGCAGTTGGCGGAGAAAAGCGGTCACCTTTTTTATGGATCGGGCAGATGGTGCTTAAGTTCCACTCGTCGGGCATACTTTCTTCTGACCAAATTTTAGTAACTAGCTGGTGCATGCTCTGCTCATAACCAGATCTGCTTCCAGCGCTGGAGGAATCGTTGACTTCATCAATATTAAGCAGCTGGTTGAAATGATCTCTCCAGATTTTTAGCATTGACTGCGTCTCGATTGCGGTATTCCCCTCCTTATCTTTGCCGGCTCCAGGGCGGCTAGTGAATCCCGTTGGTTTCTTTTTGACTCTTCTATAAAAGCTACGCACCTGTTTCCTGTTAAAACATCCCTGGATCTTCTTAACTTCACGCTGCTCATGGGCTTTTTTCTTTCTTCTGAGTAAGCGGTTCTCAACCCTTCTCTTGTCGACGTAGAGCTGGCGGGAGATCGTGTCCTCCTTTGCTGCCACAATCTGTATGCCTCCCTTTTGGCTTTGTTTGCCTGAGCACATTCGGAGTCAAAGCAGGAGTTCCTTGGTGGCGGTTGTGAGAAACCTAGCACCTCTTCTGCAGCATTCCTGATAGATTGTTTGCAAATCTGCCAGTAGGTCTCTGGACACATCTCGTCCGTTGTATAGGGTTTCTCGCAAGCTCTAAGAATACTCGGTCAGCAAAGGCATTGGCGGTATCCTCCTGCTGCAGTCTTCCAACGTTGAATCTTCTCCTCGTGGTTGTTGTTCGCCTAAGAGCTTCCATGGATATTCGTACGCGCAGTTTAGCACGAACTAGTTAGTGTTCGGAATCTATGTTGGCTGATCAATACGTACGAACGCCAAGTATGCTACAGGAGTGTCTTCCGTCAATAGCAACATGATCGATTTGGTTGCATGTTCGATCATCGGGGGACCGCCAAGTACCTTGGTGGATATCTGGGCGAGGAAATCTAGTCCTACTCAACACCATGTTTTTCTCGGCTAGGAAATCGATAAGCCTGAATCCGTTTCCAGATGTGATGTCGTGTAGGCAATGTCTTGCGATTGACCTACCAAAGATGCTTTCTTTACCAATTTTGGAGAATTTTAACGTCGTTTTTGGGACATTGCTCATATGTTTTGGTGAGGAGCTGGTAAAATTCTTATTTGGTATTGTCATCCTTCTCTTCCGTCGGGGCATGTGCGCTTATAAGGCTCAGTTAGTGAAATTTGGCCTTAATGCTTAAAACTCTTTGCCTTAGTTTACCTCTATAAGCAAAACCACATCGGCAAGCTGCTCTGCTTTGCGTGGCCGGTTGAGTGTACGCACAGCACATTCCATATACATACGCGTAAGTCCATTTTTCGTTTACTGGGGGGTGGGGGGTTGTCAACATTATCAGTCCGTTTACTTGTGTTTTCATCACATTTTAAATTTTCCTTTCATGGCCGGCTTGTGAGGCCTCCGCATGACTTAGATCGTTGGAGCTGATTCTTCAGAGTGATATCTGGTCTTTTGCTCCTACTTCCCGAGAAGGTAACTCCGGTGTTACAGCTCTGGATCTGATGGATCCAACGTTCGTCGTTAGTTCACCTCTCGGCTATCCAGCGGGCACCACTAGGAGGTGACGATACAATTTTACACCACCATATATACTAGTTTAGTATAACTTAAGTTTAGTATAACTTTATTTTTAACAAAAGTTGCAGTTTAAACACCAAAGGTCTGGAATCTATATCCAAACCTATAATATATATATATTTTTTGGCGGACACAGTCTCTTATGAGTAAGAGTACGTGTTTATAGTAGAATATTATTAAATTGATCATTTAAAAAGAGTGGTTACATTTAAAGATCCAATATTGATTTTTAATAAATCACAAATTATTTAGAAACTATTGTCATTTCTTTTTATTATAATAATATTGGTATGGTTCAATTATATATGGAACAAAATAACTGCCAAATGGCATCCGCGACCTCGGCGGAACATCTCCATCCGATAGTCCATATTTTCGATGACACTGGAGGCATAATTAAGGTTCTATGCCGTAAATGTGCCGAATTATCTTAATTGGCTTATCGACTTACACCTTTCCAAGTCCAACGGTGTAAAATTACATGATTTTGACAGCCAATCAACGTCCCCACTACCTGAGATAACTTGAACTTGTAGCGGAAAAGAGCCATTGTTTCGTTAGCTGTGTGGTAAGAGGCTACATCTTGTTGAAACCACATATCATATTACAGTGGTCGGGTTGGTTTTTTGACAATCACTCTTGGATTATCATTCGCACAAATTCAACAATTCTGCTTATGGACGAATCTGCTGAGGTAAAAATGTGTCCCATTAAAGTAGATGATTTTCTTCGAAAATTGCTCATGCACTGTTGACATTTCTTTCCACAATTTTGACCATTAACGACGCTTGATATGGTGAAGAGGCTTTAGTTCTTAAACCGATTGCACTTTGTAAGTCAACGATGAGCATCAGAGGTGCAATTGTTGGGCCCAACGACAAGTTTATGCTGACGGCTCTTCAGCGACACTATAGCGAACAGCAGCAATATTGTCTGCACTCCTAGCTGTACGAGCATGCATTGGTATTTTCACATCTCCCAAATACCCGGTTTTACTCAAATTTATGCACGATTTTCCAATTATAAGCACATTTGGACTACTAAATTGACCGAACAAGCCACGATATGGTTTTTTTTTGTTTAAAAGCCCATTCTCACAATAAGCCTGAATAATATTAACGCATGGTTCAAATTGAATTAATCTGAACTTAAGAAATGTCGAATGAAATGCAGACAAAAAAAAATTGACGTTTAGGTGTGTTTCATCAACATCGGCCCTTAAAATGTAACCACCCCTTATTTGGCTTTTTCACTACCAATACGTTGTATATTTTTTTTTTTGTTTATACGAGTAATCAAGAAAGTTGCAATCTTTAACAAATAAATCAAATATTGAATATACTTTATTGGACTTGTCTCCCAAAGGCCTTTTAGCATTATAGTGTTCTAGTGTGTTTTGAAAAAAAAACATCTTCATGCCATTCACAATATACAAATATAATTTTGACATCAAATTGGGTGGGGTCAGAAAAAATAGAATTCCTTATTAAAAAAATATGGAATAAGAAAATAAACAAATTCACCAATTTTTTTAAAGTAGTTACAAATTATTTAAATACAAAAAATATTCAGTAACTTTAAGATCCCGATTGGACAATTTATTCACCATTACAGCCTTACTTTATCCGAGCGCCATTGTATATTTGCACTTGCTCTTCTTAAATAAACACAAAAAGAGTGTTAATTGATTTGAAGGCTTTTACGAGTATTTTAAAGTGAACACAACATTTGTAAAGTATTAAACAAAAGAGCTGAGGTACAAACTTTAGTTTTTATTTCATTATTTTCACTTCTAGGAATAATGGACCGTTTGAGGGAATATTTTTTCGCAAATATAATTTCAGATTATCAAATTAAATGCTGATTGAATCACATTAGATGTTTTGTCAGTTATTTATTGGTTTAAAAGACAAGTCGCAAACTATTAGCCTTCAAAAAGTTATGTAGAAAATGCTCTTTTTGCTTTATGTTCTTATAGGGAAATGTGACCAGTAACAAGAGATAAAACTTTAAGGTCTGAAGATCAAAATCTTGATATGTTTAGCTAATACAACAAAGCTCTAAGGAAAACTTAAAATGTCCTTGAACCATGCGTTGTTCAACAGATAGGTACTAGCGAACAAGTAGTGAAAACTCTTTAAAAAAAAGAAGAGTGACATCCAGTCTTGTTAATTAAGTAATTACAAAAAAATTAATTAATTTTAAGTGAGTCATAAAATCTAAAACAAAACAAAATCTTATTAAAATGGGAAATACATATCCGACTGCTTCGTCACCAAATCCTTATGGATTACTTAACCAAGGAGTAAATCATTTTTCTTCCTCTGAAGCTCAGTTTGAGTTGGCTGGAATTGATTGTTCTGATGAGGTTGAAAGTTTGATGTTGGTTAAATCTAATGCGGTCAGAGTTGATCCGCATCCTGTTTTTCTTAAAGCCATACTTCCAATTATTTGTCTTACATAACATTTATTTTCAACTCGTTTTTCCAATGGTTTGGAAGTAGGCCAAAATTATTCCAGTTTCAAAAAATTTTAGTGGTAAGGATTTTCGTCTCTAAGTTTTTTTTTAAAAAATTATGCAAAGGCAAATAAACACAATTCTTAACAAATCAAATCTGCTTACAACTCCTCAATCTATTTTTCGTTCACAACATATCTGTAATACAGCACTTATAAATGTGACGGAAGATATAGGGCCAGTAGTTGATGACGATAAGATAAGTTTCTTAGTTTTGCTGGATTTCTCAAAAGCCTTCCACACAATTAACCACTCAATTCTAATTCAAGCTAATACAACAGTTAGGTTAGGTTAGGTTGGAGTGGCTGTCCAGATGTCATCGACTCACTTAGACC
Source organism: Eupeodes latifasciatus (assembly GCA_920104205.1). Taxonomy (NCBI): domain Eukaryota; kingdom Metazoa; phylum Arthropoda; class Insecta; order Diptera; family Syrphidae; genus Eupeodes; species Eupeodes latifasciatus. The sequence continues at coordinate 394,840,078 of OV049924.1, forward strand.
GCAAGGGTCCATTGTGATACCACTAATGAGGTTACTCATGGGGGAGTAATGAAAATTAAACAAACCATTTTGTGCTTTTAATAAAGTTAGAGAGACACTTTGTGTCAATCGTTGCCAGTTCACTGGTATTGTCGAAGAAGGGATTGCCAAGAAAGTTATTCCTTCTAATGGAGAGTGCTGGACATGTACATAGAAGGTGTTGGACTGTTTCCTCTTCCTCCTCGTCCATGCAGCTTCTACAAAAGTCATTTGTGTAGACCCCTAGCCTCAGAGCATGTCTTCCTATGAGGCAGTGTCCTGTTATTACTCCAATTGTAGAGCTTATATTTTGTCTGCTCAGGGATATCAAGCCTTTTGACCGATTTAAATCTATGATTGGCCATATTTGCTTGGTTGCTAGGCAGGTGGTACTCTGTGACCATCTAGCATTTGTTGCTTCTAGAGCATATTGTTTGAGAAGATATTTGCATGTAGCAAGTGGTGTTCCTATGTTATGTTTTTGTCTAACATTAGGCAGAAGTGTTCCGTTTTTGGCGAGCTCATCGGCTTTACAATTTCCCGGAATGTCTCTGTGGCCCGGCACCCAAATGAGGTGAATATTAAACTGTTCTGTCATCTCATTCAGAGATGATCGACAATCGTGGACCACTTGTGAGTTTGTGGAGACAGACGCGAGAGATTTAAGAGCAGCCTGGCTGTCCGAGAAGATTCGTATATCCTTGCAAGATATAACGTTTTCTCTGAGCCAGGATAGTGCCTCTTTAATCGCCATTACTTCTGCCTGGAATACACTACATTGATTGGGAAGTCTATATGATAGACTTAGATTCAGTTGTTCCGAATAGATACCACTTCCAACTCCGTAATCGGTCTTTGAACCGTCTGTATAGAAGTGTATCGCATTGTCTTCCAGGGGTCTCTCTTCTTCCCAGGAGGATCTTGAAGGGATGGACACATGGAAGTTTTTACCGAATACCATTTTAGGGGTGGTATAGTCTAAGCGATCTGGGATAGATCTGAAATTGTCTAGAATGATAGTATGTCCAGTATTGTTACTGTTTCATTGAGAGGTGGCTCTAAGCCTCACACATGAGTTGGCTGCCACCATTTTGGAGAAGATGTCAAGAGGTGTTAGGTTTAAAAGCACATCCAGGGCTGCAGTTGGTGTTGAGCGAAGTGCTCCTGTGATGCACATACCTGCTGACCGCTGGACCTTGATGAACTTATTTAGATTTACCATCTTGTCCAGTGCGGTCCACCATACGACAACTCCATAAGTGAGTATCGGTCTAATTACCGAAGTGTATAGCCAGTGGGTTATTTTTGGGGAGAAGCCCCATTTTGATCCTATGGCCTTTTTACAAGTAAAAAGCGCTACAGTAGCCTTTTTTACTCTTTCATCAATATTTGCCTTCCAATTTAGTTTTTTGTCTAAAATGAGGCCTAAATATTTAGCTTGGTCGGAAAACCTTAATGGTATTCCTTTAATCTTGGGTGGGCTGAGCTGAGGAATTTTGTACCTTCTTGAAAAGAGTACTAGTTCTGTTTTATGTGGATTGACGTCCAGGCCACATTGCTTAGCCCATTTTGTTAGCCTATTCAAGGCATTTTGTAGGAGTTCCGCGAGAACTTGGGAGTGTTTTCCAGATACAGATATTGCAACGTCGTCGTCAGCATAGGCAATCACCCTGAAACCCTCTGCTTCTAATGATGTTAGAAGGTCGTTTACTACCATGTTCCATAAGAGAGGCGAAAGGACCCCTCCTTGGGGGGTACCTTGATGCACCGATCTGGTGGTAGTAAAGCTTCTCATGCTTGAAGTTATTGTCCTGCTTTTGAGCATGAGACTAATAAAATCTATGAGTGGTTTCTTTAATTGCAGCTTTTCCATTGCTGTCGTGATCGCCTGGTAACTGACGTTGTTGAAAGCTCCTTCAATATCTAGGAAAGCTACTAGGTTATATTCTTTGTATTCGAGGGAGTATTCAATACTGCGAACCAGCGAATGAAGTGCTGTTTCTACTGATTTTCCCTTAGAGTAAGCATGTTGAGCTGTGGAAATGAGACATGGTCTTAGGTTATGTCTGATGTAAATTTCAATCAATCTTTCCAAGGTTTTAAGAAGGAAGGATGATAGGCTGATTGGTCGTAGATCTATAGGGTTAACGTGGGAGGGTTTCCCTGCTTTAGGAATAAAGACTACTTTTGCCATTCTCCAGGCTTTGGGAATATATCTCAGCCTTAAACAGCTTGTCAGAATGATTTCCAATGGTGGAATGATCATGTCTGAGCATTTTTGTAGTTCGGCCGGGATGATTCCGTCTGGTCCTGGAGATTTATATGGATCAAAGCTATCTATGGCCCATTGCAGTTTTTCCCGCGTTATTAGATCAACTAAATCGCTTGTAGAAGCTTGAGACTCTGATGTTAAGTCGTTAAGTATGTTAGAGCTACCTGGAAAGTGGGTGTCTAATAGCAGATTAAGAGATTCTTCATCTGTGATAGTCCATGTGCCTGCATCTGTCTTTAAAGCACTGGGTATTGTTGGACTTTTTGAGAGAATTTTTCTGAGTCTTGAGGCTTCTGAAGTGTTTTCTATTTTGCCACAGAAGTTTCTCCAAGAAGACCTCTTACTCTTCCTTAATTCTTTTTTATATTGCTTTAGAGCTTCTTTGTATAAGTCCCAGTCAGAAGGAGATCTAGTGTATTTAGATCTATTGAAGAGTTTGCGACAACTCTTTCTGAATGGTTCTAGTTCTTTACGCCACCAATGAGGTTTCTTTTTTCCCTTTAAAATGGTTAAAGGGCATGAAATTCTCATTGATTCATTGAAGGCTTCAGTGAGATGATTCACAGAAAGATCTAGTTCATCTTTACTGGAGGAGCTTTTAAGAAGGTTGTAATCAAGTAATTGTGTTAGTACCTCCCTATATCGTTCCCAGTTTGTATTCCGGTGATTGCGAAAACCCGTAGATATGTTTGCCACATCTCTGAGCTCAAACTGAATGTACTTGTGGTCAGAGAAGGAATTTTCTTTTGAGACATGCCAGTTTGAAATCAGATTGTAGATCGAGTCAGAGGTAAGTGTAATATCAAGTACCTCTTTCCTATTCTTGGTTACAAAAGTGGGTTCATTACCAATATTACTTATGAGTAGGTTAGTGCTTAGTAAGTAATCAAATAAGGACTCACCTCTCTCATTTATGTCAGAGCTACCCCATACCGTATGATGGGCGTTAGCGTCCGAACCAATCAAGAGACCAACTTTTCTTGATTGCGCGTCCGCAATTGCCTTCCTCAAGGTGTCACCTGGAATTGGGCTGTCGTGGCCTAGGTAGGAGGATATGAGCCAGTAGGTGGCTTTGTCCGTTGTTAAGACAGCGGTGGTTGTGTCCTTGTCGCTGTAATTGGGGAGTAAAAATACATTTAAGTCATTTTTTACTAACATACATGACCTTGGTTCACCTTTCTCCGATGCATACAGTAGCTTGTAACCAGGAGTCCTGAGGCCTCTGATGATGGAATTTGAGACCCACGGCTCCTGTATCAAGACGATGTCATCCTTGTTTGTGTGCAGTCGGAGTGTTAGGTTGTTTGTGGCCATGATGGCGTGATGGAGATTAATCTGTACTAATCGCAGCATTGCTACTATTAGTCAGATTAACCTCCACCACTGTTTTATCGGCGTTTTCATCGTCTGAGGAGGAGTGAAGTAGGTCTTCCTCACTCAGAGTGATGCCTAAGGTGGCGTCTTCAGTCTCCATGTCGGAGTTACTGTCGACTGTAGGTTTAGCCTCCACGTCGGATGGCTTGTTTGGGGCTGTGGAGGTCGATGGTTCCACTTGTGGTGTTGCATCGACCTCCATTATTGGTGGTAGTGAAGCGTTTCCTTCCGCTGAAAGGGCTTCCGTCGGGGGCGTGTTAAGCAAATCTTCGTCTTTTTTGTATATACGGATCACGATTTCATCGAAACCATACCTAATCACGCCTTTGGTCGCGGCCAGTGGATCCAGTGATTCCCTATTGATCAACACGAGAGCTGATCTATAGTGACCCACTGTCTCCTTCTCAACCTTTGGGACTTTCCAGTCGTGCGTAGGCAGGTTTGGATTACTTGTTTTGATCAATTTCATGATCATATCTGGGCAGTTGTGTAGAGCCGGGACCATTATACGTGCTCTTGGCCGGCAAGGAATATCCTCCCTTGTAACAACCTCGAGCTTGGCACCCGGCCAGACTTCTGGCAAGCCATTGACAGCAGCCCTGTACAGATCGAAAGATCTCTGATCACCACAGGCGATGAGTTTGATACGATTTTGGTACCATCCTGCATCGGCTGTGTCTGGGAGAGGTCCCGGATTCTCCTCGATGACAGATAAAAATCTGAAACCGAGGTGAGCCCTGACGTTTGCCCATTGATCATGAGAGATGTAACCATCCACATGACCCCTGTCAATGACCGCTGCTATGATCTTACCTTTTAGCGCGTCGCTAAAGGAAAGATCCTTATTGAAGGCTGTTGTGCTGTTTGAATGCACCTTCTGCCTTTTTGGTTCGGGCTTGTCGCCCTCGAAAGACCTATTGCGCTTTGATGTTGAGTCGCTGCAGGTCTGTTTGGTGATATTGCTAAGAAAGCCACTAGCCCACTCGAGTTTTCGCGTTTGCTCCGGGGTTCTTTCCGCCGCCGGTATGACACCGACTGCGGCTAGAATCCTCTCAGCATTGCGTTGGTCTCGTTTGGCTAGTGACTTCCTGGACTTCTTGCTGGCCGACCCAGAGCTATGTCCGTGTGACACAGTTGTGGGTCCACCATCAGAATTCGTCGCTGCCGATACCAATCGGGGTGTGCCCCCACCTTTTGAGACAATTCCACATGTCGCAGATTTTGTCTCTCCGGATGGGGTGTCCCTTCTTGGGGTCGCTTGCGACGTCCTAGCAGGAGCGGGGAGGGGGTGGGGTGTGGAATTGCCGCCCCTGGGACAGCCGAGCGTCACAGCTGTTCCACTGACGGGCAATTCCTTCAAGTATAGGTTACGACTAGTAGAGGGAGAATGACTCCCGCTACTAGTGGCAACCACAGGGTTGACAACACGTTCACATCTCTGAGTAGGCTCGACAGCCTTTTCATTGGATGTGACCGCATTGGCAGCCATGGCGCGATTTTTATTATTGTTTTTTGAAATTTTTCTGTTTGATGTTTTCATTTTTGTTCCCACGAGTAGGGCGGAAAGACGGTCAGCCCCGGCAGAGCCGCTTGCCGGGGTAAGGCAGAAATATGACGGACCTTGCCACAGCATCCGAAAGAGCTCGTTAATGGCTGGTTTATCCCCCAGCCTTTCATTCTTCGGCACGGTTTTCGTACAAGTACGCTCACACCACCACTGAAATTAGGAACCTCTAAACTATGATTGAATTGGGTTTCCGAACGTTGCACTATTGAGGAGCTACAACAATTCGGCTATCCAACTCAACCTTAGCTAATCACCATCCTGCCAAAAACGCACAGGACTTCTGTGGTGATCATTGCCCGCCTGGCACCCACTTGGAGGGTTTGAATGAGGATTTTGCCAAGCTAATACAACAGTTTAAATTCTCAATTTCTGCGGCAAATCTGATACGATCATATTTAAGTGAACTTAAGCAGGCTATATATCTATTGCCAATGAACTCTCGTCTTTTTTGCAAATTTTAAAAGGTGTTACTCAAGGATCGATTTTGGGCCCAATTCTATTTTTACTGTACATTAATGGATTGCCATCCATGCTTAACTACACAGTTATACATATGTATATTGTACACTGATGATGTCCAATTGTATTTGAGTAGTCCACTTGGTCTTATTGAAAACTGCGTCCATAATATAAATCAGGACGTTCGAAGCATCTATATATGTCCCAGCGAAATGGCCAGCTTTTAAATCCTACCAATTAAGACTAAATGCTTGTTTATTTCTAAAAAGCAACTCGATCTTACTTATTTCCCTCGCTTATTTCTTAATAACACTGCTATTAATCATGTAGAATCTGCCAAAAATCTAGGAGTGATACTTAACAGGTCCTTAACCTGGGAAAATCATATAAATTCAATTGTTGGTTTACGGAACACTGCGTGTCCTTCAGGAATCCCAATATCTTACTCCTATAATTATTCCAATTCTTGTATGTGTTTGGGAAATGTATTGTAACTGCGATCCGGAGAGCAAAATAACACTTACAGTCGCCTTTAATAGCACTATAAGATATATTTATGGTCTTAAAAAACTTGACCATATTTCTGGCCACATTTAATGCCTATACAATATGTATGCAGTTTGAACATTTTATACAATATCCGAATCAAACAGACACATCAACCACAGTGCCTGATTTCTCGAGTTCAATTTCCAAATTCTAACAAAATAAATAAACTTATCATTTTGCCACGACGCGACATACCTGCCAAACGTCAGAACGACAATTTTTTGTCAACGCCATACGCCTATGGAACTCCTTACCAAATGATATAAGGAGAGTTGTTGATGCTTCAATAAAAAAAATATTTCTCACCTCGAAAATTTTACGAACAAAAAATGATTTCATCTCCAAAACAATTTTGTACAACGAAGAATAACTTTTTTAACATCTGGTAAAATTTTGACAAAAATCGAATTGACAGTTTTTTTTTATAAAAAATAAAAACCTAAAAAAAAACATTACTCAAAAATCCTTGGTAATTCTTGATTTTCGACTCAAATATCTTTTCAAAATTTTGATATTACGGCTTCCAACTAATTTTATATTATAAGAGATATTATTTTCAACATTCGGAAAAAATTGAGAAAAATCGAAATGACATTTTTCTTATAAAAAATTAAAAACCTAAATAAAAATTACTAAAAGTTCGGAAAAATTGTTTTTCGACATAATTATCTTTTCAAAACTTTGAGGTATTGGCTTTAAACTAATATTATCTTTTAAAAAATATTGTTGTCAACATTCAGTAAAATTTTAAGAAGAATCAAATTCACTTTTTTTTTAGAAAAAATAAAAACCTAAAAAAAAATTAATAATTAATAATAATTAATTAATAATTTGATTTTCGACTCAAATATCTTTTAAAAAATTAAAAATATTGGCTTTAAACTTATTTGATCTCACAGAAAATATTGTTTTCGACATTCAGTAAATTTTTTATAAAAATCCAAGTAAATTTTTTTCATCTAAACATAATGCGAAATAATGATTTTGCAAAATAGAAGTTTTGCGAAAACCATTGTTTTCAAAAATATAGTATTGTTTGTATCAGACTTGAAATGATATCATTAATCTTTCGCGTGGGAAGTTTAAAAAATCCTCTTTGGTAAACAAATATTGTTCGTCTATTGAATTAAAAAATATATTTGCTTGATTTATTTGCTTTTCTCACAAGTATGTACCTATTGTATTTGTATATCTCTCTAATTCCATAATTTCCTAACAATCGACATCAAATAAAAAACCAAACAAATGAAAAAGAAAAAACATCCCTCTAGCAATAATATCCCATTATTGCAGTCTACTCCCCTAATAAAAAGAAACATGACAGAATCAGGAACTACTCGCGTGCACCAGAAAGAAAAAAAAAACGAAGATTTTTCATGTGAAAGTCAACAGCCAAACGATACTTCTGCTGGTGTAATCCGCTTAAATCATTCGTTTAGAGCTATGGTGATATTATTTAAATCTACCCTCTAAATACTTACCTTATATGATTATTGTAATATTAAGCACACGTATGATAAATGCGAGATATTTTGAGTAAATATTTGAGTGAACCTTAATGTTCTTTGCAGATGATCATAATGTTAGACAACGGGTCCACGCACTCTGCACACTGCAAGCATCAACTTAAACATCCCTTCCCTAGGGGCTGAGAGTACCTATAGCTATGAATAATTGTATACATGAGATTGGATTGTATTTTTTCTTAATTGCCTTTTTCTGACATCAATTCAATTTGACAATGGAATAAGTTGGTGTGTTTTTTATTCATCTATTTATTTATGATTGAAGAGGTTGTATAAGTGTAGTATGTATTAAGGCGATATTGCAATGAACGTATGCTTATATGCAAATTGAAGAGCCATTGATAATTATTATGCATTGTGTTTTATAACGAATGAATAGGTGAGTATGCATAGTTTGGTCTTTGAGAGGTTAAGAGGGCACATGCGTTCTGCCAAAATTAATAAGCCATTTAAATATGCTTACAGGTTTGTGATTCAAGTGATTTTAATTTCAAATTAAATAAACAAGTTACAAATAGGTAAATATTTGAAAAACCAAATTTTAAGGTAAGTCAGCATATTAGAGCTGATATTTTATTCTAAGTGTGTGCTTAGCAGTAAAAGGCTAATAATGGACTAAAAAATAATTAGTCATTGATTTTAGCGCTAAGGTACCTTGAGTACCTGAGGTTTTGAGTGACATTATCGCAGAAAGCATTAGAAGCAATGTTTACATTATCGATAGATTGACTGTTGACAACTCACGCAAACGAATTAAGAACAACGAACTTTGGATATACACGTGGAATGTTTGGTCCCTTAACAGACCACGTGCAGCCGAAGAATTAGCGGAGGCCCTAGACTGCTATAAAGCAGACATCACCGCCATCCAGGAAATACGATGGGATGGGCCGGGCAAAAAGAGGATGAAAAACTGCGATATTTATTATGGTGACTGCTACCGAGAAAACCCACAGCGCTTATTTGGATGCGGCTTTGTTATTGGAGCCAGACTTAGGCAACAAGTGCATCAACGAGCGCCTCATGACCATCCGCATCAAGGCTAAATTCGGCAACATTAGTTTAATATGCGCACACGCCCCACAGAAGAGAAGGATAACAACACCAAAGATATGTTCTTCGACCTCTTAGACAAAACATATGAGCAGTGTCCTAGCTACGATATTATTTTAATGCCAAGCTAGGAAGGGAAGACATCTTTGGTGAAATAGTCGGGAAAAACAGCCTGCACGACAACACTTCCGACAACGGATTCAGGCATAAGATTTTACTGCGGGGCGAAACGTCATGGTAGCCAGTACGCGTTTTCAACACCTCAACATCCACAAAGGAACTTGGAGATCTCCAGATCAATCTACCGTCAACCAGATTGACCATATTGCGATCGACGCCAGACACGCTTCCAGCATCATGGATATCCGAACTTTCCGAGGAGCTAACATCGACTCGGACCACTACCTTATTTTAGCCAAGGTAGTACTTCGAGTATCCAGACCCAAGGCAAAACAGATTGATGCTTTGAGAAGATACAGCGTCGAACGACTACAATCGCAAGAGATCGCCAAATCCTTCTCTGATCGAGTTACAAGTAACCTCTCTCGAAGTTCTCTGCCAACATAATGTATCGAAAACCAGTGGCAACAATGCCAAGATGAAATCAGAGAAGCCGCCTCTGACGTGCTGGGTTCAAGCAGCCACCAACAAGGAACCCCTGGTTTGATGAGGAATGTCGGCAGGCAAATGCAGCCAAACAACAGGCACGAAAAGCGGAGCTGGATAGAAGGACGAAAACTGCTAATGAGCTCTATGAGGAAAAAGGAAAGAGAGACCATGAGAAGCGTGCGGTCGAAGATGTGGAGAGGTTCAAAAGCAGGAATGAAGTTCGAAGGTTTTATGAGCAGGTGAAACGGAATTCACAAGTCCATAAACCTAGAACCGAAGGCTGCAAAGATGAAAGTGGAAACATCATAGTGGAACCGCAGTCAATGCAGTCAATGCAGTCAACAAACCTGATAGGTCCTTATTAGTGTGGTTTTAGACCAGGAAAGTCCACAGTCGATCAAATATTCACATTACGGCAGATCCTGAAAAAAACCCAAGAACATCAAATCGACACCCACCATCATCGATTTCAAGGCCGCATATGACAACATCTAAAGGACGAGCTGTATAGAGCCATGTCTAGTTTTGGCATCAACGCTGCTCCCTACAGGTTCGAAACAACTTAACAGAACCTTTCGATGTCAAAAAAGGTTTTAGACAAGGTGATGCGCTGTCATGTGATTTGTTTAACATCGTACTTGAAAGAATAGTGCAAAGCTCACACGTCAACACTACAGGCACTATCTTTCAAAAGTCTGTCCAATTACTAGCATATGCTGATGACATTGACAAAATCGGAAGAACTCAGCGTGATGTCAATGTGGCTTTTGTGAGTATTGAGGCAGAGGCGGCAAAAATGGGTTTAACGGTTAATGAGGGCAAAACAAAGTACATGCTGTCAAGGAAGGACCTATAACACCGATGTCTTGGTCAAAACATCACCATCGACAGACGTAACTTTGAGGTATGTAGTCAAGGACTTCGTCTACCTAGGCTCCGCTGTAAACACAGAAAAAAAACACCAGCGCTGAGATCAAACGAAGAATAACTCTTGCTAACCGCTGTTTCTTTGGTCTAAGAAATCAATTGAGTAGCAAAGCCCTCGCTGGAGGGACCAAAGTATTGCTATATACGACCGTCATCATCCATCCCCGTCCTGCTATACGGTGCAGAAGCATTGCGTATGACCAAAGCGGATGAAAGCACCTTGGGTCGTTTCGAGAGAAAAGTTCTTCGTGCGATCTACGGTCTCGTATGCATAGGATGTCGAGCTGTACGGGCTGTATAGCGACACGACTAAGATGGCTGGGTCACGTAGAGCGCATGGAAACCAATGCTCCGGCCCGGAAAGTCTTCGAATCCACACCCACAGGACAGCGCAATAGAGGAAGACCGCGAATCAGGTGGCGCGCACAAATGGAAAGTGACCTCACCCAACTTCTAGCGCGAAACTGGAGACATCTAGCTAGGGGCCGAGCTAGATGGAGAAGTTTTTTGGGTGAGTCCCTAGTTCACACAGGACTGTAGCGCCACCTTAAGCAAGTAAGTAAGATCAGAGAAAGAGATTGAATTTAAATTTGTTATCTCACACAAAATATGGTTATTAATATTTTAAAAATATTTTAGAAAAAGTAACAGACGGGCACGGCTGGGAAGTTATCAGTATTGGTCGCATCCCTACCTTTTTTGTATTTGACTTGTTACCAATGGCATGAAACTGAATTTCGGTAAAGAAAACTTAAAAAAAAAACTTTAAATACAAACTCACTGGAAAAAGTAGCTAAAAAAGTCATAAGAGAAAATTAACTTTTTGAAACAAACTACTAAGTACTCTATTTACAAAGAAGATCCGATAAAAAAACCAAGTATATTTCAATCTTTCGATATTTTTTCTTGGGAAAAGTCTAAGCGGAGTAAATATTGAACAAGATTTGCCATCATAATCTACTCTGTTCAGTACAGTCGGGCTTTCGTCCAATTCATAGCTTTTTTCTAGCAATGGTTAAAATTTCAGAATTTCGTATGATCTGGGATGAGTTGACAATATTATGTCTGTTTGATTTTTCCAATGCCTTTGGTAGAGTTAACGAAGACATTTTGTGTATTAAGTTAAATCTGTACTTTGACTTTAGTAAAAGATCGGTAAACTTAATTAAAAACTTTTTATTAAACCGCTGTCAGAGGCTAAAAGTTAGTGAACATTTTTTTAAGACAAGGTTCTATTTTGGGCCCAATGCTAATTTGCATGTTTGTTAACAACTTCCACTAAGTGTGCCATGTTGTCTCTTTTCATCTTTATGCCATGATGTTCTATTGTACCTTTCCCGACCATTTAACTTTTTTAAGGACCTCATCTGTAGAATTAATTAAGATCATTCAAAAATCTACAATTGGTCCTTGTGCAGTGGCTTACCGCTTATTCCAAGCAAATCGCAGATCATATCATTGATATCTCTACTACCTCTATTCTTATCATGTTTTATGAACTTATTGAGTATGTCACTAATTTAGGCTTCAAATTAAATCGGACCCTCTCACGAAACGATTATGTCAATCTCTCCATTATATATATTTTCGGTAGCCTCCGAAAGTTGAATCTCTTTTCTGATGTTTAAGATTCTGTTGATACTTAGCTGCGGCTTATTAAACCTTTGCTACCACCTTTCCTTGATTATATTGCAGTGGTTTACTGTCAACCTCATTCGCATTCAATGCAGAAACTATAGTTGTTTCTTTTAATGGCATATGGTTTCCTTTAGGTATTCAAAGTGTTGCTTGTTTTTACATAAGTTACATAAGGTTAGTGCGTTGGAATGTCATGAAAGAGGTCTTGAATTCAATCTCTGCCTGTGCTATCTAAAGTGTTTTTCAAGGGTACTGCCTCTTGCGAGGAATTGACAAATTCTCTAAGAATAATTCTTGTCATGGAAAGTGCTTTCTCAAATTAGCCGTTCGGATTTGGTTAAAAACTGTAGGTCCCCTCCATCCCTGACAACAGTACTCGCACACAGGAATAGTTGAGAGTTGTGAGTCACTAGGCCCTAGTTCTCCACGGGCTATTGCATACTAACCAATTTAATTTTATTTTTAAGTTTAGATTTCCGCGCGTTCTGTCCAAATTCTGAATATCATAACATGATTATTTCAATTCCTCTATGAAATGGTAAGGCAAATTAAAACTTTAGTAGCTTAGGTAATATTAAAGACTTTGTCTTACCTGCACACCATTTTTGAATAAAAATTGAATTGAATTGAATTTTCCCACAACTATGCAATTTGTATTAATACACGACTAAAATTTGTTTCTCTAAAACAACTAACTGCAATATTTAGCCTTCAAGACCAAAACATCCAATCGTGTTTTTTTTTAATTCAGACTCTTATTGAAAAATGTGTGTTACCCCCATGACACGTACCTTTTTGTAGCAATAACTATACGTAACTTATTTTAGCAATATACATACATATATAAGAGTATGTAACTTAAATGTGCTTTCTATCACTGTTATCAATAACACTTCAGTCATCAAAACAAATGGTTTTGTGGTTATGCCATCATATTGTGATATAAGCAAATCAATAAACACTTTTGTCATCTAAAGTTTCCAATTCCACTTCCCCAGTCATCATCATCATCATCACCATCAGCATCATCGACACCATCACGGAACAGCACCATATCCCCATATCATTCCATGTACAAATATACTCAGTTTCCATTTTCATTCTAGCTCCCAGCTTCGAGTCGCCCGCCAGCAGCAGTTCCACCAAAAACGACAAAGCATCGTCATGAATCTATCATGAGATTCTTATTATTTATTCGTTGACACCGAGAATCATGTACTTCGTGATGTTTCTGTCGAGGTCTCCTCCTGCACTGTATACTTAAACATAGCTCTCTATATAGCATATTATTGTCCTCGGCTTCGACATCGTCGTCGTCGTCGAAGAGCTGTCGAAACATGTGAACATGGCATCAGCATCAATTGTCGTGGCAAAAACTTTTCCCATCGTATATAAGCTTCGATTTGATATGACATTTGCGATTCGTCCGACCCAATTCCTCCTATACTTAGGTATAGCAAAAGAGGAATACCTTCCAGTATCTAGGTACTTATTGCATACCTATTTTCATCTCCATAAGTTCTATCAAATTCGATACAAATAGGTGTATATTTAAATTACACATCACCCACAGTCACACAAGTTGAAAACGGAAGTTTTGTAATTCAAAAATCTTCTCGGTGAACAGTGAACGTGCAATACCACACTCAAACGGATATTGATACTCCTGTAAAAGGATATCCCCAAACATTGGCGTGCACAATAAAACGATCTCAATGGCGTGGCGCGATGACGTTCATAAGTACGGTGTAAATTTCTATGTTAGATAAAAAATAGAAAACGTCAATAATAATTCCCACCTCAAAATCCATTTATCACTAAATCATTTTTTAAAGTCGTTAAAAAAATTTTTAAAACCCACAAGGACATGAAAAAATCCTTTTCCTATACCTAATATAATGTATACCTAAACCTTTACAGGGAAAATCTCATTACATGACAATGAAAAGTCCTTAAAATCAAAAAAATTAAAAGTGCACAACGCAACGTCGAAATTTAATCCTTGAGTTATGAATAGAACACTAATAGGTTTTTGTTAATCATAAATGACGTTATCCTTGTTGGTCCTTTTTTTCTATACTTGTCGCTTGACTTGAATTTGACGATAAAAACTTGCAGAGCCACGTGACACACCGTTGGTCGATCATTCGTCAAGATAATCGGAGGAGGAAATTAAGCCTATTTGCTGCAAACAATTCATGGTTGTCGCCTCTTCGACAGCAAACACTACGAGTACGACTATATACCTAACCTACCTACAGCTCTGTTACTGTTGTTCACACCGCGTTGCTTCGTAAGGATGAAGTTGGTTTGACTGACAGGATATTCAACCAAGATTGCAGCAAACAGACCTATAAGAATAATATAATGGCCGTGCAACCAGCAACCGCACGGAAGGCTGAAAGAGAAAAGGAGTCGCTTTGATGATGGCAAACGTTAGGAATTAACTTTGGCGAGGATTCGGTTGAGTTTAGTGAAATGGATTCTTTTCTTTTATGAAAGTTTATCCGATTACGAGTATACGAGTACACCTTACCTATGATATAACGTAACGTCGTTTGTTTTGATGATTTTATTGTTCTGCGATTGCTTAAAATGTCCAGTTATGATAACTACGAAAACAAAAATGTTAAAAAGGTTTATCAAAATAAAGTCTGGGTTTTTGATTTGTATGGAATAGGTCTTAAAATGATAAGTTGGGCATTATAAGAACTACTAGAATAGAATAAAAAATAACAACCTGGTTATCACAATTAAAGGGGTTCTTACAATAAAGATTTATTTTTGTATAGCCACCAATCTGGAGAGCTGTTACATAAGCTGTAATTTTTCGATATTTGACAAGTACAAATTACGCCATTACATAAATTGGAAATATACACGCTTCAACAACGTTTTTAACAAATTGTTAAAATTCACTACATTTTTTTTTCAAAAGTTCTCATAACTGAAAAACGCCAAGATCGTTGCGAAGCAATTAATGAAATTGGTGGAAAATTCTGAGCCTGTCGGGACAATTCAGTGATATATACAAGCATAACTTGGTGGTATATTTCTGATGTGTAGCCCTCAGTGTTGACTACGAAAATTGGAATAAAGCATTCCACAAATATTATTACAACTAAATAACGAATTAGAAAGGAGTTCTACATGCATTTGTAGAAGGTTAACAGTAAGGAAGGATACACCTTGTGCGTAGCAATCTTAGAAGGTCTTATGTCCTCAAAAATTCAATACACCAACTTATTGGATCGAAAATTAGGCTGATACATTTATTACCGTAAATCAGTCGTAATTTTGAAAGAAAGTTTTCCTGACCAGAATACTTCTTAAAAAAGTTATCAAAATATCCACTTAGATCTTGAAAACATGACAAGTTAGAGTATTGCCAATCCACAACTGTGAGCCTTCGCCTTAAAGATGTGATTTGTGAAGTAATCGAGTTGAAGATGCGAATTGGTCACGGCAAATTTCAAGAATGTGAAGTAATCGTGGTATCCATTCCGCTTGAATCGGTTTTCATTGTTATTGATATATACATCTTTCTTGACACCCAAAAAAAAGAAACTGTTTTTTTTTTTTAAATCCAAATGAAACCTCTATTTGGAAAACGTTGTATTTTATTGATTGAATACTTTCGTCTTCATCGAAATGAAAGCTATTTGGTCTTTTAATAAAGTATCATCATCGGCTCGACAACCAAGGGCCTTTTTCATAAGCATTGATAATTGCGACAGGTGACAATTTGTTAATTTACTACTTTAAACAACACATTGTTAAGAGAAAGTGAAAGTGATGGTTATTCTCAGTTGGGTCTCCGTAAAATACGACCCTGGCTCCCTCGGAATCTATTATGATTTCGAATCGTGAAATGGTATTTCGAAGGTGCTTCCAGTCTTTCCTTGAATCCATTACATTGAGACCTTTTTTACTGTTCTGCTATATCCTTACATTTATTAACCTTCTTATCATAACTCAAGGTTTCACAAAATTTTGCGAATAAATTATGTATATTTTCTAAAAGCAACTATAGTACCTACACTTAATTTAAGAATATTATTCATTTTAAAACACTCGATTTTTATTATGTTTGATGTACAAATTTCAAATTGAAAGAACATTGAACATCAACAAAAATTTATCATAACACATTTCAAGATCATACAATAAAATTGTCACGAACAATTTTTCATTGTAATTTTCTTACAAATTTATTATTCCCTTTAATATTTATTATTGTTACCGTCAATTTTTATGAAATAGGGCCCAGAATCACCACAAGACTTCGGTCGTCCGGGTCTACTACACAGCAGCATAAGCATGGTCTGCCACGCTGTCGTCTATCATAAAATTTACTACGAAGGACTTTCCGAGCTGGTTCTTCAATCATGCAAGCTAGCTGTCCAGTCCACTGAAGTTTATAGCCGAGCTTTGTTTTGGTCACAAAATCAGCTTCGAGGAAGCGCCTCCGAAATCGTCCTTGCTCACAACAATTATCCTCTTCCTCTTTAACGCGCCTAAGAGATCGGAGTGCAACCAGGTCTTGGATTCATATGTGTATACTGGCAGAACTATAGTTCTGTACGACAGCAGCTTAGAAGTTATGGTAAGGTTTCTGAATTTAAAAAACTTTAACAGACTAAAGTAAGCTCTGTAAAGTATACCTTAGTTAAAAATTTGCTACTCAATTTTTTTTTAAATTTTGCTTTATATAATATTCTTATAATTTTGTGTGGACTACTTTATAACGTATAAGCTTTCTTAAGCTAAAACGGCTGCGTAATAGTTTCCTCCAAAGTCTTATGACATCCTCATTACAATTATCGTCATTGCCTTTATCATAATGATACATTGTTCAATTTCTTCACGATATAAATAATTTTAATTTAAAAAAATACGATTTTATTTTATTTTCGATGTTTGATTTTTTAAAAGCGGACTAAAAATATTTAACAAAATTCATATGTAAAACGTATTTTAATAATATTTCTAAACAAAATTTAAAAAAATGTTTAATATTTTGTCTCTTCTTTCTAAGGTTATGGAAACGCTGATTAATTATCAGCTTAAGAAATATCTCGAAGAACGGAAGCTTCTTAATAACCGGCAGTATAGCTTTCGTAGCAATAGGTCCACTGGTGATCTCATGGTTTATCTCACCGAACAGTGGAACAAATCTTTACATCGTTTAGGAGAGAGTAAGATTATTGCACTTGATATTTCAAAGGCATTTGATAGAGTTTGGCACCAAGCTCTCTTATCTCGTATTGGTGAATTTCTTCTTCGTTGGATTAGAATTACATACCTTTCTAACCGTTCAATACAAGTTGTATTGGATGGTTTCAAGTCTGAAATTCATAAAATAAATGCTGGTGTTCCCCAGGGCTCCGTTTTGTCTCCGACTCTCTTCCTTATCTTCATAAACGATCTTTCGTCTGTTATTTCTAATCCATTAAACTGTTTCGCTGACGACAGTACTCTCAGCTTTTCATATTCGTTTCTAGATTCACATCCTTGTCCTTCAGATGTGGAACTTCAACGGCAGCGTATGATAAGCTCATTAAATTCTGATCTCGACAGCATTGTCTAATGGGGAATTATAAACCGTGTAGAATTTAATGCTTCAAAAACTCAATGCTGTCTCCTGTCGTTAAAGCGTAACCCACCCCCGATGCCGCTATTCATGAGTGGCACTTGCATCCAGGAAACTAATCAACTTTCAGTACTCGGTATGTGTATCACAGATCACCTCTTATGGAATGATCACATATTCGATATTGCCAAGAATGTTGCAAGGTGCTTAGAATTTCTCCGACGACGGTGCAAGAAATTTTTTACCCATTCTGATCTGTCTGTAATTTACAAAGCCTTTATTCGTCCAAAACTCGAATATAACTCCAATATTTGGGCAGGTGCCCCTAAAACAAGTTCAAGTATTTTGGACAGGATCCAAAAAAAAGAGCTTTGAAAATAATAGGCGATAAAACTATAACCGAAACAATTGCGTCACTCGAACACCGCCGCAATGTTTCATGCCTTTCGTTGTTCTACCGATATTTTTATAAACAGTGTTCTGTCAAATGAGGAAGTTGCATTCTTCCCCTCAAACAATTCAGCCGTAATACTCGTACTTCTAGGAAGAATGCTCATCAGTTTACCCTTGAGCTCAGTTTCGGAAGTACTGTCAAGTATAGAGATTCTTTTTTTAACCGCACATCGAGAATGTGGAATGCTTTACCAACTCTGTTTTTCCCTATCATTTTAACATTCAAAACTTTAAGACCAATGTGCATCGGTATATCCTCTTTCATCCTTCCCTATTTTCCTAAAGCTCGCACTGTGTTTAGACTTTAAACGTGTATTAATAACCCCTTGAGTGCCCATCAATTATAAAAAAAAAAAAAAAAAAAAATATAAAACTACCTCTCTTAAGATGTTCGAAGTAAAAATCAATAAATACAATTTTTTTTTGATAAATTAAATGGCATTCAAATTTTTGCCGATGAACTTATTTTGGGGCTCCATTGTTAAATCTTCAAATATATTTAATTACAAAATAAATTAGGTGGCGCAACAGACTGTTGAGAACTATGGCCTAGTGACTCACAACCCTCAACCATTCATGTGTGCGAGTATACTGTTATCAGGGATGGAGGGGACCTACAGTTTTAACCTGAATTCGAACGGCTAATTTGAGAAAGGACTTTTCATGACAAGAATTACTCTTGGAGGATTTGTCAATTCCTCGCAAGAGGCAGTACCCGTGAAAAGGCAGCGATTAAACCCAAGACCTCTGGCATGACAGTCCCACGCACTAACCATCACGCCACGGGAAATTAGTTCATTTTAAAACCGACTTATTTTATCAGGGCTAGGGTCATGCGACCCTGGAGAGCATTTCATTTTACTTTGTAAAAATGTATCTTACGAGTATTTTGTAAACATTTAGACCTTATCAAAAAATACTCTACCAATAGCTTCAAATGCAGCCTTATAACTGTTTTTGTTAGTAAACCTCTTAAGCTTGTTGCTGTAGATCCTAGAAAATTCCTCCATTAAATCTGATACAGGCCCTTACTATATTAAAGACCTTTAAAAACGCTAAACCAACTCATTTCGGTTGGTAGATCGCACACTTGCTCCGTTGTAGAAGTCGTACAGGAAATTTCTTAATATGAAGACATACTTTTTGCTTGGAGCTCCAGAAAAAGATTTTTGCAGGAGCTATGCATGGAGGAAGAAGAATGGTCATGTTCTGCTCTGTCACAAAGACGAAAACTCCAAATTAGATACTTTTACTACAATGATCCTAGTGATCTAAGAAATTGGGATATCTATTGTCTCAAACGCTTCACGGCTAGCTCTTACTGGTTCAACGAGTAGATAGGTGTTAAGATCCATGTGGTATCACAACTGACCAACTATTGGTCTAAGTGTGTTGCTTTTCCCGTCAACAGCCACCTTATTCTAACCTAAACTAACTTACAGAGTTTCATTCCTTTTAGCTAGAAAATTGTCGTTGTGTTATGTGTGTGTTTGAATTCCATAAAGGAAATTGACCAGCATTTTATTCCCTTAGACTTTATATTTATTTGTTTAGCATTTTTTCATAACAAACAACCACTTCCTCCACTTGAATCAACTAATCCGGGAATCAAATATAAAACTAATATCCTTTTTCGATGCTAATGACATATTAAAACACCAAAGACTCTCCACTTAAAAAGATACCGACTTTTGTATTTCATTTCCATAACAAAATGTCACTAACAAAGGAACAAGGAACTAAACAATACAAACGCACCTCAGCAAATATTTACTGCCACCAGCAGCAACATCTGTCAATCAGTCTCATCATCAACAGACAATCAACATCAAAAAAAAAAATAGAAAGCAAACTCCCTAAATACCGATTAAGGACACAATTCAGGATATCAATATAGAAAAAGAAGTCTTATAGATATTTTTGTTTCTCCCTCTTCCTTATATTTAATCAATTGCTCTCAACTGTGCAAATAGAATTCTTGAATTTCATTTAATTCAATGTTAATCAGAGTTGAAAATGTCTTTTCGATTTGAATATCCTGCCATTAAATAAAATGTCTTTTGCATCAGTATACATATATGAGTGACAAGAGATTGAGCGAATGAAAAAGGTGGATGGTGGCGCGGCGGCGGCGGGGGAAAAATTGTATAAAGTTCCTTCAGATTTGAATCTAAATCACTCAATTTGAGTGAAAATACATTTTATCCTTTTTCGATTTTATTATTCATCTCGAGACTCTGTTTGAATTTTTCCAAGGAATTTCATTGAGGTACACAACACATCACTCTATTCATATGCAAATTTAGTGAATTGTATTTGTATAGAGAAAAAAGTTTGATATCCCTCGAACTGCTCTCAAAAGGACCAATAGCAGCGAATTTCTTCAATTTTCCAATTTTCAATTTCCAAAGAAATGGCGCGATATCACGTTCATTGCAACTTTATTATATAGTCCCTAGTTATACGATTGGCAGTGATCCCTGATTTTTCGTTTATCCTCAATTCAAATGTCCTGATGTTGTTTTTATTTCGTAGGAAAAATATGTACATACATATGTACGACGAACGCTGAAGCTGACGCTGGAGTATAAACCAAACGACCTGATGATGGAGGACGAACGATTTTGCATATAAACTGCTTGATTGTCAGTTTTGTAGTGTTGTGTTGTGTTGTGTTGGGAAGGACGCATTGTGCACTTTTGAATGAATGCGAGAAAAAAAAAATCCAATTTCAAATGAAAAAGGATATAAAAGTGAATTGGCTGTGGAAGGGGGAGCAAAGGAGATGCCTTGCCTATACTATATACATAAAAAAAAGTGTTGCAAGGCGGCCATTAAAAGGCGCCTTCATGCCTGCTGCAACACAACCATCATTTCCATTCAACGCAATGAAGCGGATATGTCAATTTCCATTTAGATGTTTCTTTTATTGGTTCCACTCTCGCTCTCCTGCTCCTTGGAGCATATCCTTTAGGAGTTTTGACATCATCGGTTCGGTATAGGTATATCGAACCGACAGAGAAAAAAGATAAAAATCTGAAAATAATTCGGCAACCTGACGTGCTTCAGTTTATTTGCATACACCCAGTTTAGTATATATGTACCTACAGAGAGTGCTGCAGAAAGAAATGAGTCGCGATAAGGGTTTTGATATTTTTCCAAGGACTGCTGAGGCTGTCAACTTGCTGGACCCATTTGAGTTTTGTATTTTTTTTTTCTTAAGTATAGGTATTTGAAATTGAGGTGTATGTGATTTTGATTTATGTAAATGTTATTATTCAGATTACAATCGAACAAAAATTCAATTTAGCGATTGTGTGTGATTGGTAAATTTACGATGTCAATTTTTTTGGCAGTTTTGTTTGTTTGTTTTGTTGACATTCAAACAAAATTTGGTGCAAATACTGAAACTAAAACCAATTTCGAGTTCTTTTTATAACGGAATTTGAATTCTATTATTTTATTGAATGGTACAGAGACTTTGATTTCGTAAAAGACATACCTACATTTTTTTACGACGTTTTTTTCCGTTTCTTTTACAACGGTGCTCTTAGATTAATTTAAACATAACTGGAAAATCGTTTGGCTCCATGAAATAAATCTAGACGAAAAAGGTATACGCTATTTTAATTAAATTAAAACGAATAGAAGAAAGTTCTCAAGAAATATTTTAAACATCGACTTCCTATAATAAACTTTATAAAATATATACATAGGTAAGACTATTATTATGTTTTTTTTCAGTTCATTGTTATAATATATTGTAAACATTTTGTTGGTTAAAGAGCAAATTATGGCTTTAGATAGTTTGAATCCTTTAATTTTTTAAACAAATAATTTTGAAAATCTTAAGTTTAAATAATGGAACTTCATTACTTTTGTATATTTGAAAATATACAAAAATTAGTTATCACATTTTTAGAAGAACCAGGGGTGGAATCGGCGAAGGTGATAATTGACTATCATATTTTGGATAATCAAATTTTACTATCACATTCATTCTGTCTGTATAAGATGATTCAACTCAATTCAATTCGATTGAACAATTTCAACAATTTCAGATTATACCTAATTGTCACAATTCATTGTTGCTATGGTGAAATTTTAAAATGCTTCCTATAAAATATCTAAATAAAAGTATTTAATTGGTTGTGTTTTAATAACATTCCTACTTTTTTTGTGTTTTTTCGAATGTCGTAAGCTTTGTCGGTCACAAAAATGTGTTTTTGTACCCTAAAAAAGGTATCTGAAAAAATGTCCCATTCGTTTTTTGTAAGCGTCTGGTAGCTCTATTCAGAAACGACATATTTGTAGGAAAATGGCAATCAGATTTTTGTTTTGACAGCTTTTTAGGTATGAATTTAACTATCACCTTACATACATAGATCAAATTCGATTATTTTGACTGTCATTTATCAACAATCACCTTAGCCAATGCCACCCCAATACTTGTAAATGACAGGTTGGTAAAGAATCTGCTGCACTGCTTCGCTTTTCAACATCAACTTCTATTTATCTATTGAAAAAATTAGAAATCAATGCATGGAAATTCAACAGAAAAACTACAGCGTATAAGTAAAAAACAGCACTAATATTTGAAACTTTACATATCAGTAATTAAGATCTGAGGAAGTCATATTCTTCGTTTTTGGACTCCTTCGTTTAGTATATTTTAATGTGATAATATGTGTTTTCGAGTTTATTATTGGTTTTAAGTTTAATTTTTAAGTATATATTTGAGTAATAAGTCAAGGAATGAGGTGTAGAGTGCGTGAGCAGGTAACTAAGCGATTCCTTCAGAAACTTGTTCAGGGGGCTTATGTTGTTAACATACCAAACGTGCTGACTCCAAGGTGATGAGCGGGGCGGAGGAGGGGGGTAAAGGTACGAATTTTGGGGTTTTCGCTTATATCTCGAAAACGGTGCATCGAAGAGAAATATTTTTAGAGAATAAAATGGAGTTCTTAAAATTATCTAAAACTTTTATATCATATGTTTTTTTCTAATTCCTAACCGTTTTCGAGCTATACCATCGGAAAAAGTTGAAATTTACAAAAAAAATCAATTTACGTCAAAATATTCATAAACATTGCATCATATTGTCTAAACCTATTCATAAACGAAAAGTATGAATATTAAAGAAGTTGTAGATTTTTAAATTCCCTTTTAGAATATATATACATATGCTGATTAATGTCCAACCCGGCTAAAGTTACAGCTATTTTAAAACTTGTATAGCATTTTGCAATTTCCAGAAAATTAGTTTGTATATCATACAACCTTTGTTCGTGTATTTTCATGAGATATGCACTTCGCTTGAAGAGTTTTCTGGAGTCACATTCACTTCAAGTGAACAACACAAGGACATTGGACAGGCTCGCAAGATGCAGAAGACATTGTCAAACTCAATCAGTGGTTTGATTCTCATCCTCCCTTCCCAGAAACCTCTCAAATCATGTCAATTTCGAGTGGAGTTGTCGGAGATGCCACGATAACATGCTATTATGAATTCAATAGTTGACTTGACATTTGCAGACGTAAAGTTATCGCGCAAGGATCGGGCATTGCCAATATCTTCTGTCAGCTCATCGATAAAAGTTCACGATGAAAGGGTAGTAGTTGACCCAACATTGCTCTTTCAGCGGATATGTATAAGCAAACGATCAGATGAGGATTTGATGACATATTTTGAGTATGAGTTGGCCCCATTTCAAAAATCTTACTTATCGAGGGCAAGAGTGATATAGGCCTACAGTTACCCAGATCATTAGTTGCTCCTTTCTTGAAAAGTGGCAAGATATTGGCACATTTAAGAGCAACCGGAAATACTCCAGAAAAAATACTTTTGCTAAAGATATGTGCCAAAACATCAATTATGAAACATGCTACATTTTTCAAACAAATATTTGAAATACCATCATAACCAGAAGAGTTTGAAGTTTTTAAAGTGCCAATTAACTTCAGAATATCTAAATTAGTTATAGGCTCAAACACAAAACTTTGGCTTTGAGAAGGTTCATTACTGAATGGACTACAAAGTGTACAAGATGGGTGACTAGAACTAGCTTGTAGATTAAGTGAAATCGTTGAAAAGTATTCATTGAATGCATTAGCAATTGCAATTTTATCTGAGACCACACGACCATTAACATTGACAACAGATGATTGTTTTTTGCACTGAGATTTATTAAGTATACTTTTCACTATTTTCCATTCATTTCTAATATTTCCTTCAGCTAGATTGAATTTGTTTTTAACGACAAATAGGAATTTCCTTCTTTAATTCAACACAAATTTTTTATAATTAGTTTTTAAAATCTGACTGCTGTTGCGTTTTAAACACTTTTTTCTTAATTTGTTTTTATACTTCACTTTTTTAAGTAAACTATACGTAATCCACGGCTTTAAACGCTTATTAGACTTTTTCGGAACGATATCAAAAGAAGCATCAGAAATGTATCCATTCCATATCCAGAATGAATAGAAATGTAAGACGAGGTAACGTGATCGTCCGCTTGCAATCTTCATCTTTGCTAGAAGTAAGTTATTGTGGATATCTCCTTTGTTATCTAATACTCGCACATAAACCACTGCTCCATATGCTTTGGTTGAAGCATCGCAAAAGCCATGCAACTCGATTGCTTGATTTGATGGGCTCATTCGATTCCATCGCGGAATTCTCACCTTTTCTATGGTTGGGAGTTCTAGCTGAAAAGCTTCCCAACTCTTTTTGATGTGGGCTGGAACTTCCTCGTCCCAATCACATCCAAGATTCCAGAGCTTCTGCATAAGATTCGGGGTGGAAACGTGTAGGAGACACCCTGGTGGCAATTACAATGGAAAATCTACCAGCACCAGAGGTTCTTCTGAAAACTATATTTTGCCGCTCCACCAAGGATTGTGTAATTGGAAAATGTGGCAGCCGAAAAGCGATGCTCACCTGTTCTGCAGCGTGCCTCCACTGTCAAGGGAAGTGCCTGAACAGTGTGCCTGTTGACGATGGGGACGATGAAGACGATGTAGAGCCCATTCAGCAAGAGCCACCCGCTACTGAGGAAGAAGATGCCATGGAAGACAAATCATTGCCTGGGCCCTCAAGTTTAAAGAGGATGAAAATTTGATTACTTTTAAAGTTGAGAGTAAAACATTAGGAATATATTGAGAACAATGGGGCTTACAATTATTATTGTATTGGTGTAACGAAACTATCTGTAGAATAAAGTGTGAAATTTGTCATCATCATTATTTTTCTACTTTATTTCATAACTTGCTTATAAGTGGCCATATATGTTATTAGATGAATTAACAAAGGTTGGGGGTTAAGAATATGATATACTCGTACAAACTTATTTTCTGAAAATTGCAAAATGCTATACAAGTTTTAAAATAGCTGTAACTTTAGCCGGGTTGGACATTAATCAGCATATGTATATATATTCTAAAAGGGAATTTAAAAATCTACAACTTCTTTCCTATTCATACTTTTCGTTTATGAATAGGTTTAGACAATATGATGCAATGTTTATGAATATTTTGACGTAAATTGATTTTTTTTGTAAATTTCAACTTTTTCCGATGGTATAGCTCGAAAACGGTTAGGAATTAGAAAAAAACATATGATATAAAAGTTTTAGATAATTTTAAGAACTCCATTTTAATCTCTAAAATATTTCTCTCCGATGCACCGTTTTCGAGATATAAGCGAAAAACCCAAAATTCGTACCTTTACCGAATGTGAACCAGAGTGCCGTCTATACTTGCAGGCTAGAAGTGCTCAAACAAGGAAAGTTAAATGTATCCGTCATCATGATGCAATAGGTAACGAACCAGACGATTTGAATCTATGAATACTGAGGAAGAGCTTTTAAATTTAGTAAAAAAAAATAGTTTCAGACTTTAAAAAATTATAAAAATTGCTGCACAACCAATTTTTCCTTTTGCAACATTCCAAGGGTGTTTGTTACACTTGGGGAAAACTATCTGGAGGGTGATAGAGAAAGAAAGACTTCAAACAAATTTTTCAATGAAAAATTTAGTATGTGTGTCAGAATGCTAAAAAGTTTGGCATTTGTACGACCAGCGGATATACCAGCTTGCTTTTCAGAGCTAAGCAAAAGTTCGGAAGACACTGACTTTTCATAACTTTAAACTTTACTCGAGGTTCAAAACCAATCTTCTTGAAGGATTAAAATGATAATATAAACCCGAGTTTTGGTCAGTTGCCGACTATCAAAAATACTTTTCCTCGTACACACAATACAGTAAAAGCCTGGCATCGCCACCGCGCCGCGCCGCCGCCGCTACAAGTACATTGTAGGGAGATGAAGCTCAGGAGTATGCGCTGATAAGGGATCTATCAAAAGAAATGATAGATGCTATTACTACATTTATTATAAAAATAAGCAGCGGTAAAAAACTTAAAAAAATCGAGCTTGAAAACATACAAGACGTTAAAATCTGCCATTGCAAGGCGGTCACAAATTGAAAAACTTGAATTTTTAAAATTTATATCAAATATGTAACACTATGCTAAATTATTTATTTCATTTGTTTATTTAACACCATGAATTCAAAATGGATTTGGAAGTTTTTGTTTTAGGGATTTTGGTTTCGGAGATTTTAGATTTGGGGATTTTGTTTTGGCGATTTTATTTTTTGGATTTTTTGGGCCTAGGATACCTAATCCGAAGCAGGTACCATACTACGTTATATGTACTGCCCTACCCATCAAGCCACGGGTATAACAAAAATTAAAATGTTTAAAAACCATACATATCTTATAATATGCTTACATTAAGTGATTATTGAATTGACATCTGTCATTAACTGAGAAAGTCAGAGTTCTGTGCGGTCCTCTTTTTTAATTAGTTTATACTTTTAAAACAGTCTAATTTACTCTAAAAACTTTTGAAATCGTTAATTGAACTTAATTTGAGGAAAATACACGTCTTTACGTTGTCTAATTGTACATTTAAAACACCAAATTCTTAATTTTTCTCTGCGACATACTCAGCAGTGCACCGTTAAAAAAATTGCATATGCCGCTAAAGCGAGGTAGAGAAGAAAACTCCCCAGAAAATTCAACTAACTCAAAAAAAGTTTCCATCGAACAAAAAAAAAATAATAATATGGCAGTTGGAAATATGTCCATCGATCAATTAAAAGTAATGTTGTTCGATTGCATTAACGAATGTGTTAACCCCAAATTTGAAGAAGTGGCAAAAAAAGATGATGTTCAAGCAATCGCATCCCAACTGCAGTCACTTAAAGCACACAATGAACATCTTGTGCAACGAGTAACTGCAATGGAGAACTACTGTCATCTGTTAGAACGACAACTGGATATCCTCACACGTAAAAACAACGAAAACACTGTTGTGGTGCATTTTCCGGCAGAAGGGAAGACCAATAAAGTTGATTACGCAAAACAAACTTGCATGGGTCTTCTCCATCTTCAAGAAAGTGCAGAACTTCCGATAAAAAGTGCACAAGAGTTCACAAACAACAACACAAACAAATCCACTGTGATTCTAAACTTTCACCCGGGAGACACGGCGAATAAAGTTATAGACGCAACTCCAACACTAAAAAATTCTGGTATTGTGATTCATCGTGAACAGTCTCTAATCACACGCCAAAAAAGGAAATCACTCTACGACATCAAAAGTAATCTACTCGCCATAACACCAAGTGCGAAAATTTTAATAAGAGGAGTAAAACTTCACATCAATAACTTCACGTTTTCTTTCAACTTTGCACGAGGATTGATTGTAAACAATGCGGAGGAATATTCGTTTGTCAAAAACACCTTTGGAGATAGTGGCCTACGATTTTTTGACAGCTACAACAATAATAAACAATCCTATGCGATAGCAGCGCCACCATACAGTCAACATCAACAGCCTGGATGCAGTGTACAGCGGAGTCATCATCATCAATTGTAGGATAGTGTTGCCGTCTGCCAAGTAATTTTAGATTTAAAAATTTTAAGTTATAATGTTTCTGGCCTTAAAAACAAATTAACAATGCCAGATTTTTTTAGGTTTATATTAAATTTTGATATTATTATTCTGTTAGAGACTTTTCTCGAAGATGGTCATGAAACGCAATTCGCTAAATTTTTCAAAGATTTTTTTATTAAATTTATTCCTGCCACCCGCAGTAGTATTTTTGGTAGAGCAAGTGGAGGTTATTTGATAGCAGTACGATGTAGTTTAAAAAGTTGTGTTAGTATAAAATCTGTAGGGAGAAAGACTGTTATAATGTTAAATCACAGGCATGAACAATATTACATTCTTCCAACCTATTTAAATTGTACTAATTGGAATAACGATTTTAATGAACTGCAATCCTTTTTAAGTGAAATTGATTTTAAGAACATCTTAATATTAGGCGATTTAAATGCTAGAATCGGTGAATTTCAAAATCCAGCTTCTCTAATGAACAACACGGCACACATGTTTGATAGTTTGAGAAGGTCTTCAGACGTAATTGTAAATAGTTGTGGCAGGCGTTTAATGGAGTTGGTGGAGGACTTCGGTTTAATGGTTGTAAATGGAATTTCTAAAAGAGATAGCAGAGGTGAATTAACATTTATTTCTGGTCAGGGTTGTTCTATGATAGATTACTGTTTGGCTAGAGGCGATTGGCTTACTGTTATAGAGGATTTTGAGGTACAAACCGTAAGCTATTCAGCCCACCTTCCAATAGTGACATTTATGAAATTTCAAAACTTCGATTCTACGCTGAGCGAACCAGTCCGAAAATATAAATGGGTTGATAGTCAGGTAGTAGTGTACAAGCGTAGACTCGATGCGCAAGTAAATGGTCTATCAAGCCATGTATCCTGGTCCTGTGAGCAGTCGGCTGGCGAAATAATAGAAGTTATTAAGAGTTCAGCCATGCCACCCAATAGGAAACAAAATTTTACTGCTGAGTGGTACGACTGGGAATGCACAAAACTCAGAAAAAAATCCTTTGCAATGCTTAAAATTTTTAGGAAAACAAAGTCTAATTTCTTTAAATCGCTTTACCTAGA
Organism: Eupeodes latifasciatus; assembly: GCA_920104205.1. Taxonomy (NCBI): domain Eukaryota; kingdom Metazoa; phylum Arthropoda; class Insecta; order Diptera; family Syrphidae; genus Eupeodes; species Eupeodes latifasciatus. Next base: position 394,869,154 of record OV049924.1, read on the forward strand.
TGCAAATAAAACGTATAAGCGAGTATGCAAAAATAAACAAAAAACTTTTATGGCTGGTTTAGCAGTAAGTTTATCAAAATGTAAAGACTCAAAATCATTTTGGTCTAAAGTGAGATTGTTAGGTGGTGTTAACAGTATTTCAGCAACTACAATAAATGTAGAGTTACTAGCAAACCATTTCAAGGAACTTCTTAACGCGCCAACAAACTCACAACTATTTCAATATGCTTTACCCTCAATCACGATTTCAGACCTAGACGACCCTATTACAACAAATGAATTGCAAGCAACCCTTAAAAACATGAAAAACAACAAGGCGGCCGGGCTAGATGGAATTCCAGCTGAATTTTATAAAAACTCATCCCCGTCTTTCCTAAATCTTCTTCTTGATTTTTTTAATAAGCTTCTTGAAAAAGAAGAAATACCTCAGTCATTTTTAATGTCCCAAATTTGTCCAATTTTTAAAAAAGGAGATCCAAGCTCACCAGCAAACTATAGGGGCATTTCTATTCTTCCTTGTTTGAGAAAAATATTTACCCAAATTCTATACTGCAGGCTTATGAGGTGGGTAGAAGAAAACAAATTGCTAAGCACTTTCCAAGCTGGTTTTCGCTCTGGTCTTTCAACTGTGGATCAAATCTTCGCACTCTCCAATATAGCAAAACGTTTCATCGATAACAAACAAAAACTTTATGTCTTTTTCATTGATTTTAGGGCAGCATTTGATACTATCAACCGGAATTCACTAATTTATAAATTATCAAATTTAGGTATATCGACGAAATTTTTAAGACTCTATAAACTTCTCCTCACCAATACTTGCGCTACTGTGTCAAATGGGAGTTCCATATCCAGCTTCTTCAACACTGATTGCGGTGTGCCCCAAGGTTGCCCCTTAAGCCCGATTATGTTCGCCCTTTTCATTGACGATGTCTCCCGTGATTTTCCTGGGGGTGTTAGGTTTGGAAATCTACTTATTAAGGTACTACTTTATGCGGACGACCTTGTTGTTTTGTCGGACAACCCCACCACATTACAGTTACAAATTAATAGACTTAAAAATTTTTGTGATAAATGGGACCTGAATATAAACACCTCAAAATCAAAAATTATGATTTTTGAAAGCACCCGTCGAAGGAGAAACCCGATAGAAGCATGGTCATTGGATCGTGAACCTATAGAGGTGGTTAACCAATTTAAGTATTTAGGTGTTCTATTTTGTAGCAATCTAGATTTCCGGCCCCATGTTAAGGAAAAATGCTTATCGGCAAAAACTGCAATAAACCTAATATGGAACAAAATCTTCTGCAATAAGTACATAGGCATCTCAGCTAAATTTAGAGTTTTTGAAGCTACTATAAACTCATGCTTATGCTATGCCAGTCAAGTTTTTGGTTACCAAGATCTCGATGAATTTGAGATAGTGCAACGCTTCTTTTTTAAACGAATATTTAAACTTCCAAACTATACACCAACTTACGCTATACATGTGGAATCAGGGATCCCTCCGATTTTTCTAAAAAATCTTAAATTTAATGCCGATTACATAGTAAAAGTAATGCAAAGGTCAAATGAAAATCTTCATAAGCAAATGATGGATTTCGCATTCCGAAGGAATTTATCGCCGTTTAAAGAATGGTATGAAATAGCAAATGCGCACGGATTTAATCTAAACCTTAGTACAACTTCTCTTGCTAATTGGAAAGGTAGGTTTTATGAATGTATTGCATTGGTTGATGATTCATTGTATCTCAAGTTCTTGAATAGGGCTCGTACCTCTCCAAGCAGATTGATCTATAAGCAACTCAATCACACTTTGTTTGTAAACAATTATTTTAATAGTAATCTCTCTGCAAATCAAATAGGTACTTTGTTTAAAGCAAGAACTGAGATGCTAAATCTGAATTACAAACCTCACAGAAATGATAATCCCAGGTGTAACCTCTGCAATCGAAATGAAATCGAAGATGTCAACCACTTTTTAGCCGTTTGTCCAATTTTACAAGAACTCCGAAGACTTTATTTTTCAAAAAGCTTTCTCAATCACCAGGAAGCGAAACAAATTTTAAACGGAGAGTGGGGTTGGAAGGACCTTTACAATTTTATTGATCATGCCTTAGATTACCGAAACAGTTTTTTAGAGTAAATTTAAATTTTTAAATATATGTATATTTATGTATCATTATCTAAGATGTAACGAGGAAATATATGTATATTATAAACTTGGATATTATGCTTATTTAAATTCTATCTATTTATTCAATTGTCTACATAATCTATTTATAAACTTATTATAATCTTAAACTTTCTTTTTTTATTCTCGATAAATGTCAATTTTCAGGCAGACGGCAAATATATTTTTTTGCCATGCTAATGTTCTTATATAATTTTTCAAATGTATTTCGAGTTATGGTCAAATAAAGAATTTGTAATAATAATGTAATAATAATTAAGTGATTATTAATGATATTAATACCGATTAGAAAAATTGCAAATTGTTTATGAACCACTAAACAGAGCAGTTTGTGGGAAATACATAATGCCCAAGTGCAAAATCTCCAAAAACAAAATCCCCACACTTTTAAAAATCCACAAAATCATTATCCCCAAGTACGAAATCTCCAAAAATAAAATCCCCAGGATCTAAATCCCCATGCCCATAATCCACAAACGAAATCCCCAAATCTAATTTTTTCAAACTCCGTCAATGCATGTTGGTTTTCATCATGTAGGGGGTCAAGTTTCCCAAATCATTTTTTCCAATCCATTTTCCCCAAAATCCATGGCTCCAAACAAGATAGTTTTCCCAATTTTTTTTCCCAAAAAATTGGTGTCCCAATACAATTTTTGGCTCAACTTTCCATTAGCGCAGCGGCAGCACAAATTTCGACACGTGGTTTTTTTTATAGATATGTGCAAATAAATAATAATTATAGCAATTTTAGAGTGAGGAAACATTTATTTCTATTTTAAATTTATTTTCAAAGTTCACTTTTTCACATACAACACACGCAAAAATGGTTGATTTTGACATATCTTCCCTGTTTTTTGTTCAGTGTTGCCATACTTGATTTTTTTGTTGGGGATTTCTTTGATTTTAGTGCTCTAATGCAAAAAGTACATTGCATATACCCAAACTCGCACCTACCCCAAATCCTATATAGTGATTCCAAGCAGGGGAGTTGCATACATACCTAGCTGTTAGTCCGCCGCGCCGCCGTACTATCAATTCAAAACATTATCATTGGAAAAACTTGGCATTGGGATAAATAATGATTGGGAATGACAAAAATTGGGACATTACGTTTTTTGAAAAATGGACATTGGGACACACGGATTGGGAATTTTGTCCTACAATCGGAAATGATAGATGTTGTTACAACAATTGAGAAAATAAGCAGCAATGAAAAACGTCAATTGGAAAATCGAGCGAAAAACACGGCGGTCAAAAGTTAAAAAAATGATTTTTTAAAATTTATATCAAATTATGTACTATGATAGATTATTTGTTTCATTTGTTTATTTAATACCATGAATTCAAAATGTATTTCTTATTTTTGAAAAACATAGATAGTATTAATTTCTTATTATTATGTTTTTGTTGAATAAAAAGATAAACACAACTTAACTTTGTTCTGAATAATTCCCAAAATCAAAATCCTTAAGCACATATTCACCATATTTGGCGCCAAACATAATTTCTTAGATATACTCAAAATATGGTGAATCTGTGCTTAAGGATTTCGATTTTGGGAATTCTGGATTTGGGGATTTTGGTTTTTGGGATTTTGGTCTCGGAGATTTTAGACTTGGAGATTATGTGTTGGGGATTTTGTTTTGGGGATTTTGTTTTGGGGAATTTTGTTTTGGGGCTAGGGTACCTATGACGTATCGGCATGGGGATTTAGATCCATGGGGATTTTATTTTTGGAGATTTTGTACTTGGGGATAACGATTTTGTGGATTTTAAAAAGTGTGGGGATTTTGTTTTTGGATATTTTGCACTTGGGCATTATGTCGGTATTCCTTTACAAAATTATATTAAAATGTATAATAATGACTACTTCGGTAGTGTTAAAAAGAAACAAATTTTTTCGTGAGTCGAGAGGCCCTTATTATTTCCAAAGCTAGCTTTTGAATTTTAACCTAGAGACTCGAGTCTTAACTTTATACAATTACAACAAATTGGAGAAAAAATATAATCTTAAGTTAATATTTAATTTCTTGATACGATTGAACACAATTTTTAATGTGAACCTAAATTTTTTTGTTCTGAATATCTCTTAAATAAGATAAAATATTATGTTGTACAACATTTTTTTAGTCGAAAACCTTTTTTTAACAGTTTTCGTTGTTTTTGTGTTTTGTTAAACAAAGTTTGTAAATTGAATTTTTCAATAGAATTTACTTAAAAATAGCGAAAATATTTTGCATATGAGAAAAAAAGTTTGATTAACGAGATTTTTACCAAAGTTTTTATTTGTTATATAAAGAAGCACATACTAAATTTTTTCTAATAATATTATCTACCATTAAAATCAAAATTTAGCACAGATTGAAATCATTTTGAAGTCAATACCTTCACATACTCACGAGGTATCTCGAATCGAACACCAATTTTTACCAATTTTGAGTAGTATTTTTTGTAGATTTTAAACTGACTGTTAGATTTCTATGGAAAATTTACTGAATATTGAAAACAATATTTTTTTTTAAGATGAAATGAGTTTAAAGCCAATATCTTGAATAATTGGTAAGATATTGTAGTAACAAATTAATTTTTACCAACTTTTAGTAATGTTTGTTTGTTCTTTTTTTTTGTAAAAAAACTGTTTTCTCGTTTTCTTTTGTCAAAAACGTTAGTTTTCGTTGCATAACATTGTTTTAGAGGTTAAATAATTTGTTGTTCGTATAATATTGGGGGTGACGACATTTTTTGAGTTTTATTTTAATTTATAAAAAAATATGAAAGTTTTAATGATTTGGTATCACATAACATTTAAAAGGGTGGTTAAATTTTAAGGGCCGATACTGATTGTGAATAAAACACAAAATATTTAGGAAATTATTGTCAGTTCTTTGTATTAAGAAAATATTGGTATGGTTCATTATGTATGAAACACAATATCGGCCAAACGACCGCTGTGACCTCGGCTGTTCAAATTTTCGTTGACGCTGATGCATAATTGAGATTCTATGCCGTTAAAGTGCCGAATTACCGTACCCTTAAGTTCTTAAATTGTTGCTGGCTTATCGATGTACATCTTTTTTTCCAAATAACACTAATGAAAGACGGCTTCAAATCACATGATCTTGAGAGCCCATTAACATTGTTTTGTTAGCTTTGATGCAAGTGGCACCGTCCGGTTGAAACCCCATACATATCTTCCTATTCAGACCACAACAAGTTCGATATCATCTCACGATGAAGACCACCATTCCGGTCCGGTAGATTTATTTAATTTACTAGATCTTGAAAGTTTTTGTATTTAAAAAATAATCAATTTTGAATGCAAAAACCGCTTTAGGGCTCTTACACTCTTTATGTGATTCAAAATAATACTGAAGACGAGTTTCAAGAAATTAAAGGCAACTTTAGTTTTATTGTTGTCGATAATATTAAAAATGCAGTTTTCTCAGAATATATTATCATATAAAATTGTTTTCAATGTTCCTGCGTTGTTTTATTTCTTCTTATTCTGTAACTCTCGTTTCCAATTTTCCTGCAACTCTCGCATCGATAAACTCTAAAAATTGAAACAAATCTGAGTTTTTTTTTCGCATTTTTCAACGGTCTGAGCGAAAATTAAACGCATAAACACAGCTAATAATAAAAATAAACTAATAGTTGTAGTGCTTTCAGAGTTTTATGCTTCTAGGTCCTAATTCTAATTGGACTGTTGCACCACCTAATTTATTTTACTTACTTAATGATTAAAACTGGTTTCAAATAACTAACTAATATTTCTCTAAATGCGTAATTTAGAATTGTTTCTAAATCTTCATTGTTCTGGCACCTAACAAGAGTAATTAATTTCACTTCATATTCGAATGATATTACTCTCAAACGAACACAATGAGAATTGCCACTTGAAAAAAAATTGCATGACCAAAGCTGCAAATAAAAATGACCAATCGTACGAAAAAAGGACCAAAATAATTTGTGTCCGCAATGGCTTTTAACTTTCCATAGAAAAAGTTATTGTAATCGTTCCGATTTCTTGAATTGACAATTTTGACATTTCTCGGCGTTTCAAGATTCCTAGAGTCTAAATAAAAGATTTTTAGAGAGATGTCTGTGCGTGCGTATGTACGTACGTTCGGGAAGAATAACGTTTTTGACATCTGGTAAAATTTTGAGAAAATCGCAATGACATTTTTTTACAAAAAATAAAAACCTTAAAAAAACAATAGTAAAACTTGGTAAAAATTTACTCTCGACTCAAGTATCTCTTCAAAAACTAAAAAAATATTGGCTTTAACTTAATTTCATTTAACACAAAATATTGTTTCCGACATTCCGTAAATTGTGCATAAAAATTAAACAGTCAGTTTTTTTCATAAAAATTAAAATCTACAAAAAATAGTACGCAAATGCTACGAAAATTTGGTAAAAATTGGTTTTCGACTAAAAATCTCGTTAACAAGAACAGATATTGAAATTAAACTATTTCATCATACAATTTTTAATTTTTTTTAGAATAATTCAACCAACAACTAGCAAATCACGAAAGCCTACAAGCCTTTTAAGCAAAAAAAATCGGCAGACGGGATGGGAAATTATTAGTGTGGGACGCACCCCAGCCTCTTTTTTTAAGATCACAATATGTTAACAGTATGTCAGGAGATCGAATAAGTCAGGAGATCGAATACTATCGCTAAATAAAATTCATATAAAATTAATTCAAAAAAATGTTCATCTTGACGCTCTTTGGCCAGTATTACATTATTAATGGTACCCAAATTAAGTCTGCATTTTGGTTTTATCAAAGTTAATTCAAAAAAATTCCTCTGAGCAGCAGCTGAGCTGTGAGGAAGTAACATCAAGTTATAAACGAACTGACTTAAATTTTGAAAACAATATTCATTTGAAGTGTTTTTATGATAATTGAACTTTTCCCAAAATTCTTTGGGTACCTATGTATTTTATTTTTGAGATTATAAAAGGAATAGAGTCAAGTTATTTTTTTCAATTTCTTAAAAAAGGGACCAAATGGAATAAAAAATGACCATGCGACCAAGTGAGAAAATAATGACCAAATTTGGTCTTAAATAACCAAACTGGCAACCGTGGGTGAGCAGAGAGAAAATAGAGAAAAGTTTTTTCTCTCTCGTGTCGTGGTGAGTATGTACACAAACTTGCATAAATATTTGTTCCCCACATTTTTTTATATGGAGTTAATACATATGCAAGTTGGTGGCCAAATCACAGCTTGTAGTAGGCAAAAAGAGAGCAAAAGTCGAAGTTGATTCTCTCTATTAGTTCTTTTCTCTCTGTGGAAAGCGAGATCTGTTAGTCTTCGTCTGCAAATTGAAATATTTGAAATTGAAATATTATAATAATACTAGCTGACCCGACAAACGTTGCTTCGTCATATAAATAATTTCTAGAGAATATTTTGATAGAAACAAATAACTTATTGTAAGTGTGTAAGGATGTGGTATATTATGTGGGAGAGGTATAGAGCACTGTAAACGGTGACAAAATATTTAAATAACAAATCACCAAACAAATTTCTTTACTTTGTTAAAATTAATTCTTTAAAATTATATACTAATCGCTAATAATGACAATACTTCAAAAAAAAAAAACTATATCAATCCCTTAACACTTTGACTGTGGATGTCGACGCGTCGTCGACAAATCGTATTTGTTCTATGCGGCGGATGTCGACGCATCGTCGACAACATGTTTATTACTGACCACTTCCAATGCCTCCGCACACCCTGCATCCGGGAAAAACGCCATACTATGATGCTGACGTCGACTACGCGACAATCGTTAGAAAACAAAATATTAGTAAAATTAAGCACTGATATAAGAGTAAAAGGAATCTTTTTGACAAAAAAAAATTCAGCATAGAGGAAGCGCTCAGGTCAAACCATGCCGAAGTATACAATATTTTTTGTAATCCCATCTTTCGCCAATACAAACAAACTGGATGGTTTGCGCACTCGAGAGCATGCCACGTATAATATTGTCCGTGTGAAATACATGAAGTGCTCAAATTTAAGCCGCAGACAGACATCGTTTGGCCTTGAGACTTATTTGTTGTAAAAGTAATATGATTACTTTATATTACGCAGATTACCAAAGCCTCCAAAAATAAAAGACGTCCAGTTCGTTTGATGGTTTACAGAGAAGAGAGAGATTTATTCATAATGATTTGACATTTGTTATTACCTACTCCGAATGTATAACTTTAAGGCTATGTACACAATGGTGAAATAAATTGGAACACTACTAACCAAAATTATGTTACAACAGCCTCACTAGTGTTACAATAATATATTAAAGAAATTCAAAAACAAAGTAAAAAAAATGTATGTATGTATTGTATATATACTTAAAAAGATTACTCAATAAAAAATAAAAAAAATCAATCAATTGCCTAATCCAAATTCAGATATAAATTTAGTTAACTTTAGAGAATTTACCGACTTTGTAAAGATGTCTGCTATCATTTCATTTGTTGGCTTATACTGCAAGTTCAGACCAATTTCTCCTTCGACATTTTGATCCAAATGCTCTTGGATGAAATATTTTCGCACATCAATATGCTTTGTACGAGCATGATAGTTTTTATTCTTTGCCAAGTGAAGTGCTCCTTGGTTGTCACAGTACAAAGTAATTTTCTTCGATGCCTGTAAGAATATTTCACACTCGAAGCGCTTTAACCAAAGTGCTTCTTGGATAGCCGATACCATTGACATAAATTCAGCTTCGGTTGAAGATAACGCAATAGTTGGTTGACGACGAGTTGCCCAAGAGATTGCTCCACCCTGAACTCGAAACACGTAACCAGTGGTTGAACGTCGCTTGTCAAGATCTCCTGCCCAATCTGCATCGCAGAAACCAACTAGTCCATGATCTTCCTTTGGATAAAACGTTAGCTTATAACCGATGGTACCCTTTAAATACCGTAGCACTCTTTTTACAGCTCCCCAGTGTGCTCTGCCATAATTGGTGTTGTATCTGCTGAGAGCGCTAACGGCAAAACATATATCCGGACGACTGATTTGTGCAGCATACATAATACACCCCACTGCTTCCTGATATGGAACATCAGCCATTTCTCGATATTCCGCATCTGTTTTGGGGCACATTTCTTCTGACAGTTTTTGGTTTGGATCCATCGGTGTGCAGACAGGATTACTGTTTTCCATGTTGAATCGCTTGATAATAGTAGAAATGTAGTGGTGCTGATCAATTGAAAGTGATCCATCTATGTTGTATGTAATGTTCATACCTAGTAATGATGAAGCTGCACCTAGATCCTTCATCATAAAATGTGTGGATAAATCTCTTTTTAATTTCGTGCACATAGTAGAGTTACTCGCGAATATCATTATATCGTCGACCCAAACAGCAAGAATGATGGTGTTTTGATACGAGTGCTTGAAATAAATGCATTGATCGATGGAAGATCGTTTGAACTTCATTTCTCGTACTAGAACATCATTTAGTTTATCGTTCCAGACTCGACTGGATTGCTTTAGGCCATAAAGAGCTCGCTTAAGACGACAAACCTTTGCCGATTTATCACCTACCCCTTCTGGTTGACGCATATAAACTTCATCTGATAGTTCGCCTTGAAGAAACGCTGTCACTGCATCCATCTGGTGTATTATCATCTTAAACTTGACCGCCATTGCCAACAGAAACCGAATCGACGAATAACGTGCTACAGGCGAATATGTTTCGTCATAATCTATCCCTCTTACCTGGCTATAGCCTTTGATAACGAGTCGAGCCTTGTAGCGCTCGATCACACCAGAAGCATTTCTTTTCACCTTAAACACCCATTTACTGTCTATTGCTTTTCGACCAGCAGGTAAATCACATAACTCCCAAGTGTTGTTGGCTTTCAGTGATTCATATTCAGCTTTCATCGCCTTCTCCCATTCCGCCTTCTCCTCGCACTGCCTCGCTTCTTCGAAGGTTCTGGGTTCACTCACGTCTTTAGTTGCCTCTGCTAACATAGCGTATAAACTGTGGGTAGCTCTCGTGTTGGAAGAACTCCTCGTACTTGCATCACTTTCACTATGTGTTACTGGATATGGTACAACCAACAACTCACTAGCAGCAACATCAAAATCGGTTTCATTGGCAGATGAATATGACGAATTCTCGTTGTTCACTGCCTCACTGAATTCGTTATGTTCAATTCCCATGTCATCATTGATTTCTATTAAAGAAGTATTCTGGATTTCCTGACTTGTGAAAATCACGGAATCATCTAAGGAGTTGCTCGGATCTGGTACCGCATCCATTGGCAATTCAGTCAATTGGTCTGGAACAGCCTCACTGGATTCATCATCTGAGTCACTTTCATCACTGGAATCATATTGAGCCAAGTTTTGACAACTTTTCTTATGACCCTTTGTAACCTCTAAGGAAGAAACAGAAGATTTAATTGGCCTTGAAGTAACTTGCATTTTCTTGTCTTCAATGAAAGTAACATCCCTACTAATGAAAACTTTTTTAGCTTTTGGTTCATATAATCGATACCCCTTCGACTCTTCGCTATATCCTACCATAATACACTCAATCACTTTTGGAGACAGTTTGTTACGTTGAACTTTTGGCACATGGGCCATAGCCTGGCAGCCGAACACACGCAGCATGGACAAGTCAGGTTTTTGCTTCGTCCATCGCTCTTCTGGTGTATCATATAATATAGATCGACATGGAATTCGATTAATCAAGTATGCAGCAGTTACGGCAGCTTCAGCCCAAAAACTACTACCTAGCCCACTATCAAAAAGCATGCAACGAACTTTTTCCATTATTGTGCGGTTCATGCGTTCCGCCATCCCATTTTACTCGGGTGTATGTGGGACTGTACGTTGGTGCAAGATGCCATGGTCTGACGTATACTGATCAAATTTTTTATTACAGTACTCTGTACCATTGTCTGTGCGAAGACATTTTATAGTGCGACCTTGCTGGTTCTCGACAAAACTTTTAAAATTTTTAAAGATGCTAAATACCTCATTTTTGTTCTTCATTGGGTATAAGAAAACCTTACGGCTGAAGTCGTCAATAAAGGTAACAAAATATTTTGCACCACCAAACGAACGCACAGGCATAAACGCTACATCACTGTGGATTATCTCCAACACCTCTTTTGCATGATTTTCACTGGTTCCGAACGAAATTCGAACTTGTTTTCCCTGCAAACATGTCACACATTTCTCACCAGTACCTTCCACAAAATCTACACCTTTTACCGCTTCTTTTATCTTACTCAAGCTAGTTTCACCTGCATGCCCCAGTCGCCGATGCCACAAATTTTTGTCAGCCGCCACCATGGCAACTGCTGTTTGATCCGTTAAACAGCTTAATTTGTATAAATCATCGATAAGTGGTGCCGTTGCGATTAATGATTTGTTTGCATCAAAGATCTTACAACTGTCTTTGTCAAAGACCAATGTGTTACCATGCTTCGCCATCTGACTAACCGACATCAAATTCGCACAGATTTCTGGAATGTGCAAAACATCTTTGACTAGCACATTTCGGTTATAAGATGAGCTGTCGTTTCCAATGCACATCTTAATGTCCCCAGTGCGCTCAACAGCTAAATGAGAACTATCACCCACAACGATTTCCCGTTGTTTTGGTTGGCGCATGTCTAACATAAAAGCTTTATTCATCGTCATGTGTGCCGAAGCACCTGAATCGATATACCATTCCTGTGAAGATTTATCTTGCGGCAAAGAAGAACATAAAAACAGGTGATCCTGCTTTTTCTTTTTGTTTGGGCACTTGTTGGCAAAATGACCAACTTCATCACATACATAGCACGTCACAGATTTGTTCCCCCTAACTTTGTGTACCTGAGGTTTCTTCCTTTGGAAGTTGTTGCGCTTATTGGCAATAAAAGCAGCATCTACACTTTCATCTTTAGAAGTAACTTCTTGCAGTAAACGATTTTGAACAAAATCTAGGGTTAATTTGTCCTTGGTATTTTCTATAGCCATTACCATAGGACGATACTCATCTGGCAAACCAGCCAACATGAGTGCCGCCACAACTTCGTCTCCTATCTCCAGACCAGCCTTTTTAACCTTCATGGACATCAAAACCATCTTATGCACATACTCTTCCATTGAAGAACAGTCTGTTTGCCTGAGCCCTACCATTTGCTTTAGCAAATCCACACGACGACCAATACCAGTGTCCTCAAATGCAGCACAAATTGACACCCAAGCATCTCTTGCACTTGTACACTTTTCTGTGTACGTGTAAAGCGAGGACGAAAGTAGCAAATTAAGCATTTGTATTGCCAAAAAGTTTTTATCAGCATCTAACTCTGTCCCGTCGAAGCACTTCCAATGGCCTTTTGTAGCAAGATAGGCCTTGGCTTCCACCTTCCACTCATCAAAATTACTTCTGCCTAGAAGCTTCTTTGGTTTCCCCATTTTTTGCTCACGTTAGAATTATTCTTCCAAGACGCTTCCCCGTCTCCTTAAGAAAATTATATAAAAATTAGCAAAAAATCTTAAAATATTAATCTAAATGAATTAATTAATATTTTTTTGTTGCAATAGGCCCATAACCTGTTGTAAAAGTAATATGATTACTTTATATTACGCAGATTACCAAAGCCTCCAAAAATAAAAGACGTCCAGTTCGTTTGATGGTTTACAGAGAAGAGAGAGATTTATTCATAATGATTTGACATTTGTTATTACCTACTCCGAATGTATAACTTTAAGGCTATGTACACAATGGTGAAATAAATTGGAACACTACTAACCAAAATTATGTTACAACATTATTGATAGTCATTGCAAATGCTAATCTAATTGGAAATTGAAGGCTTTTGAATTGAATTGGTACATCTGTGGGTATAATAGGGATTCGCGGTAATAATATAATTTTCACATCCGAATTTGTCATTTAGAATTATGGCTTCGATAACATTTTCCATCAATTTTTAATAACTAATCGCGTGTCGTTGTACAACTGTGGTGGTTTAAAATTACGAAGCAAAATTACCGGAGATCCAACCTTCAGTTGTAAATTAGACGGTGGCATGCCTGGTAAATCCAATGAGTTCAAAAACTCAGTTGGATAATTTACAGCTTTGGTAGCATCACAAACTGTATCAATAGATTTGTATGACACCAAGTCTCCTGGTAACAATTGTTGTATCTTGAGATTTAATTCGTTGACATCCACATTTTTTGCTGCTAAAATTGCTCTTTCTGCCAGCCACTCATGATTTGTATATTGTCTGTGTACATCGGGAAAAATCTAGTCAATGAGAGCATCTTGTGAATCAATAAACGTGCAGAAATCGACCTGTAATTTTATGCATCCAGTTTCGTCTGAAGTAACTTTTCCGTCGCCTATATCTAACGGTTTTTTTAAGAATGTTTCAGCGGATGGATCTTGAAGCATTTGAACACGCATATTTACTTTCAGTTGTACTCTTTCAACATTACGCCACAGTGGCGATAATTTTAAGCAGGCGTTGATCTCATCAGCGTACGTGGAACGCGGATTAACGGGAAGTGTTTGTCTGAAATCACCTGAAAGGAGTAATAGAGTGCCGGCAAATAGTGTGTCACTGTTTTTTATATCTTTTTTAATGTCCTGTTCAACGCCTCAAGCGAATATTTGTGTGCCGTAGTGCATTCACCTACCTCCATCCAATAAAGTTGCCGCAACAGCCAATGCGATACCATTATTCGATCGTACTTTAGCAAGAATTAGCGAAATAAGGAATGTTTTGACAGTTCCACCTGGTGAATCAAAAAAAAAGAATTCACCTTGTCCTGCCGAAACTGCGAGCATGATGTGGCCATAAATGGATTTTTGTTCTTCATTCATTAGTGGGGCATTGGGAGCAACAATCGCAGCCATTTCTACAGTTTTGTATTGTGGTTCACGATTCAATTTAGTGTCTATTAAATCAGATGCATTTTGGTGAATGCATAACGAATTGACTGAGTGGTAAGTTGGCACTGATAATGCAAAGATCCTCAATAGCAATCAATGCTTTATTGTATATAGCGTCACTGAATACTATCGTAAGATCGTTGCACCGTATAGGATGTTGATGCAATTAAACCATAGCACTTAGGAATATAAAAAATAGATAAAAACCTATTCTCAGATCTACCGAATGTATATGTAAAATTTCATTGAAATGGGTTAAGCCGTTTCGGAGGAATATGGCCACTAACACTGTGACAGGAATATTTTATATATATAGATATTCATAATATTGAATTGCTAAAAGAACTATGAATACTCTTAGCGGAAAAATTAACACATCTTTTTTGTCAGTTAATTTCTGTTCGAGAAAAAAAAAGCTTATTGAAAATATAATACGTTACATTTGACAGTACCATTTTGTTCAGTCCATTTGTGCAGTTCATTTTGACATAAGTACAAATTTCTGTCTCACTTTCAGCGTTGCCACAATGTTACAAGTTTAACAAAAGTGTTACACATTTTTTTTTAATTTGTTTGTATTTGTTACTATGTTACTTTTTTTTCTTTTTGTTAAACTTTTTTCTCCAAACTTTTTTTTTTCTTTAAAAATTTACTTTATGATTTTTTTAATCAGTGTGAAGTGCGCTTAAACCACACTTCCACCTATTTGTACCCCTACGTCCTAAATTGAGTTGAAATCACCTTCAATCGACTCGATCGAACCAATTATCACTTGAATACCATTGAATCAATAATGTTTGCAAAACAAATAAAAGATCAATTCTCTTAATTTGCCTAAACATGTTTTATGTAAAACTTAAAATGTGTCTTACTTATAATAATTTATTAACTTATTATTTAATACATAGTTTTGTACTGAATTTAAAAACTGTGATGAAGAAAACTTATGTTCCTATTAAAAATAAAAAAATTGAGTTCAAGAGCATTCTTTGATTTAAATCATTTTTTTCAATTTGTTACATTTTTTTCGCTTTTGTTACGTTTTTTTTTTTAAATGTGTTACACTTTCGTGAAGACCAGCGGCAACGCTGCTCACTTTCCTGTCTCTTTTTAACTATGAAATGTCAAAGAGATACAATTATGAATGAGATGTTTAAACGAGTTCCTTCGAAATATGTAGTTCAATTTGAATAAGTGATATAGCGATTCAAAACGTTTAATTAAAGTTTGAATTGTTTTACTCCACTGTAAGCTGCTACGAGTGTTAGGTGCATTATATTTTAAGCCTCACTACAAAAATCTTAAAACAAAGTGATGACCATTTAATGTTAATTGTTTACAATTATACAATTTTTTTAAAGTTAGGCAATTTCTTTTTGAAAAATATTTTTTTTTTTTCTTTTGTTTTGTTTGATTAATGATATTTTCTATTTAATGATGGGAAGGCGTTAAACGGTTTTTATATAAATGGTTAGTTACATTTATTAAAGTTTGTATGTTCTTCATTTCTTAATAAGCGTATAAAATAACGCAAATTTTATTGCTATAGATGAGGTAGATAAATTAAGTATGATGGTTGATAGATACTGTTTTAACTCACTTATTCAAAAAAAATCTTTTTTTGAAAAGGGAAAGGGGTTTAGTACCATAAGATACCCTTAATCACCTTTAGTTCTCAAGAAAGTCAGATAATTTCCTTTGAAAATTGATTGAACTTATCTACGATTAAACTTTAAAGAAATCAAGTCACATTGGCGATATCTTATTCAAGGTTTCTTTTTAAATTAAAATTAAAATAATTTAAATCATTACTAATGTTTTTTCCAATCTTAAATTTTGTGAAAACCTTTAAGATTATTACAAAGATTGTAGTTCTTTTTGACAGACAAACCACTTTTTTGGTGAATATCGTTAATTTACTAAAAAATCTTTAGACATTTTTGCTTATGCAACTGAACAGTAAGTGTTGTGGCTAATATGATCCCCCCTTGATCCTCCATTTAAAGTTAATGATTCTGTTCCACCATCCCTTAATCCGTCAGTGATTCGTGAATCACGACTTGAGAGAGAATCTCTAAGATTATCACTGTGTTAATAATACTGTTTGAATACAAAATGTATTAAAGATAGTCGAAACCTGCCTCTTTAGAGAACATTTATAGATATTTTTTTCAGTCGAGAATTAATGGCACAGTCCAATATTTTAACTAAATTTTCAAGTGTAACAGTTTAAATTGTTCTTTATGTTCTACGACAGTGTCCACATAGATTGTCCTTTCTTCAGCCGACGATTGTATAAAATATGAATAAGTAAATAATTTATCCTCTTGATATGTTGCTTTGAATGAAAATAAAAGTGTGTTTTCTTACACACTGTAAATAACATGCTGGCCCTTTAAATAAAGCTACATGAAGCTTTGTAATTTTATATATTGAATTTTTGTTAAGTAGCTATAGTAAAGGAAACTCTATCTAGCATTTCCCACACTAAAATTCTGTTGCAAAGCATACAAAATGATGATAGTCGACGAACATTTAAAAAAGTTTATGCATCACGCATCTAAATTTTATTGTGACTTAAGTGGAAGAAAAAAACATTGCTTATGGATATAATTATCTTATTACGTATTCAATTACCTACCCCATTTTACTATCCTATTCTCGAAAAATAAGATCTTTCCTTCTAGGTAAATAGATACTTGCCGTCGTCGGAATAAAATGGACCGCATATCACATAAAACTAAACTACCCTTCACATAAACTTATTTAAACATCTTCTCGCACTTTTCATTGCAAAATTATGCGCTTCAAAAAATATGTAAACATAATGGATGATGCGGATCACAATAACGGTCTGGCAAAGAAATAACATCAAGCTATAGAATAAGTTTAAACGATATACAAAATAAAGGTACTCTATAGCCGGGCGCTGCGCTGGCTGGTTGTATTGTGAGTTACCTGGATATTTATGAAGTTACCATAATTTTTGTTAACATAACAAAGAGGACGAACTATACCAAACCAACAGCAAATATAAAAATGGCCGTCAATTGTTTCGCACTGCGTGAGCCCCCATTGTCGTAAAAACCGAGTGAAAAATCCCTTTGAGGTAATAAATAATTTTTTAAGACGACATTTTGCAACGTAATGTGGCATAAGGCGTGCATAGTACGTATAATATCCACATCGTACCTATAGCCATGCCTTAGCAAACCACTCTTTGCTATATAGTACAAAAGAAATCCCATATTGCCATTATATAGAAGACGCCGCTGTCGCCACCGCCACTTCTTCAGGCATACCTAAATATGCAAAGAAAGACCAGCTAAGACGTTCATATTAGGCCATATACCTATACCCATCAGTATGCGAGGATATCCAAAGAGGTCCTTCCTCCTGTCCTAGCACTCGGGAATTTCCACTTTTATTGGATATTTTCCCCTGTTGTGCAGCAACAGCAGCGGTATGGATTGTGGAGTGCAGAGTTTTTTTTTTTTTATTTAACTGTTGAAAAATTCTAATATCATGGATAGCTTAGGTACGAGTGCCATACAACTCATAACTGAGCCACCAGACTTTTCATATACCTAAACCTACATCTCTTTTTCGTCCTTTAGGTTTTGGCTCTATTGAAATTTTATACCACAGCTCGCGCTGTCAGCGTCGTCGTCTTCATTGTCGTAGGAGCCGTCATCTTCATCGTCACCGTCAGCGTCAGCCATCGCGTCAGCTCAAATAGGGCTTAACGAACGTATTATAATAATCATAACAATCGTGCAGGAATAAAGTTCTCGAAGTTAGGGATTCAGAAATATTTTGAATATGACTGTGATTTTAGTTTTATGAAACTCGCGCCGTTCTTCCTTACACATCTACATTTTAAGATATTGCTTTGTACTTTTATCCTTGTTCGTGGTTATAGTCGAATCAGCGAAGCTATTGCTTTGCTATAACGAGTACGATAGAAGAATGTCATTCGTCTGGGACGTAATTGCTATAAGTTTCAAGAACTATGTCTTTGAATGCATTCTCGGTTTTTGGTATAGCAGAAAGTTCTGCATGCGGCAAAGGAATTAAGGATAATTTAATAGAGTGCAATTGCTATGTTCGGTGTATGTGAAAATGGAATGCGCCGTTATGGGAATTATAATTTTTATAAGCGCTTTTCGGAATATTGGACGACTTGAATTGAAACTGCAGTTAGACAAAATTGTGGATTTCTTTCAATCACGTGAAGTAAGAGTTACACAAATTTTATGAATGATTTGTATTTGTTTTTTATTTGGAACACATTTTGCAGGCTTTATATAGCGAAGTAATTTGAGCCAATAAACTCAGATACCACAAGTTAACTTTTGTATGCAAAGTTTTTAGAAGCTGAAATCAGGAGATATATAGAGTAAGTGTTGCAAATATGGCCCACCCTTAAGTTTTTTTTAATAAAACGACAAATTTAACTCGAATTCATATATATATTTTTTTTTAGTATTACAAATTATTTTTAGTTCAGTCTTTACAAGTTTAAAATATAAATAGTAAGTTAAAAAAAAAGATATTGAGAAAAAATTAAATTAACTTCATTTCGCAATTTTTAAAAAAAGGCTCCTAATATGGCCCACTTGGTTTCAAATATGGACCAGGGTGGGCCATATTTGAAACAATGGTTTTCAAATATGTTAAAGCCTAATTGCTGCAAAATTAACATATGAAATATTTATTTTCATTGCCCGAGCAGTCTTCATGGGCCCACATTGTGCATACGATGCATTGCACCCATTCCTCTCCTCCCTTATCATCCGAAAACAAACTTTTTAGTGCCAGTTGAAATGCTAATGATTTTATGTCATTGCGAGTAAGTCCAAAGAGTTTTCCTTCCATGTGTAGAGTATAATCAACAAAAGACTCTTCGAGTTCTAGCGGAAAGATGGGTTTTCTACCTAGTTTTGCACTCACAACTTTATCTAAAGGTTTATTATTCTCTGCTACCAAACGCCGTAAAGTTGTTTTAGGCACGTTGAATTCCTTTGACGCTTTTAAGAAACCCATTTTTTTGTCTTTATATGCAGAGATTGCTTTAATCATATCTTCTTTCAGCCAAGTTTGTCGTTGTTTTGTGGGTTTCTTAGAACTTGAAGCCATGATTCTTTAAAAAAAAAAACAAAAAAAAAACATTAAGGCTCAGTTAAATTCATGTATCAAATATGGCCCACTGGTCCATATTTGATACACCTGGGGTGGGCCATATTATCAACACTGTGAAATTTTTTCACTTTTTTTAATTTTTATCATACTAAATTAACTTCAATCAAAATTTTAATTTCACATTTCATAACATAAAATATAACCTCACATATATTTCGAAAAAACCTTTCCAATTTCACCAAATTTTAATTTAATAATCCTTAAGTAAACTCACCCAAAAATTACATCAAACACGAACAAAAATTACAACTTGTTATATCTTGCACCGCTGATCAGCTATTGTCACCGACATACAATGAAGCAAAACCGGTTTGAATGTGTATAATTTGAACTGGCAATTGAGTGCCTACTTTGTTTCATTCAAAAAATATTGCGGTGGGCCATATTACGAACATGGGCCATATTTGCGACACTTACTCTACCTATTTCTAAGATTTTACGTTTTGGTTTTCTCTATAGGTGACTGATGCCATTCCGACCATGAAATATTATTTACCATAGTAATGCAATCCATTTACCGTAAGAGTTGCAACAGTCTCATTTTCGAATAAGTAAGGTCCCATGCCCATCACACCTGTAATTTCAACAATTCTGCCTTTTAAGTCTCCAAAGTGAAAATAGGACTCGTCACTGAAGTTTATTATGGGGATTATTTTGAGTAGGGTTGCTACGAGACGGCCCCCGAATCAAGGGCGGATCCAGACTTTTAATCAGCTTAAAAATGTTCTTTAATGTTTTGTAAAGGAGGCTAACAAAATTTAAATAACATAATGTGCATCTGAACCTTATGTAAACACATTTCAAGGGCTAAAGTGACAACTTTAAATAAATTGGGTGGCGCAACAGTCCGTTGAGAACTAGGGTCTAGTGACTTACAACTCCCAACCATTCCTGTGTGTGAGTACTGTTATCAGGGATGGAGGGGACCTACAGTTTTAAGCCGAATCCGAACGGCTAATTTGAGAAAGCGCTTTTCATGACAAGAATTACTCTTGGAGAATCTGTCAATTAGATGGAATAGGCAGGGATCGAACCCAAGACCTCTGGCATGACAGTCCAACGCACTAACCATCATGCCACGGGTAGCACATTGACAACTTTTATTATAAAATTATTATAGAACACTGTTGTACAATGTACAGCAATTTATTATGACTTGCTACATATGAAAGCAATCCAAGATTCCAACAGTTTTCTAAATATGCCATATTTAAGAGCTAAATCACAGTGGTGCATTTCACGCAGAAATGTAAGAAACTGTTTGGAAAAGTAGCTTTTTTTCCAAAAATAAAATATACTTACTACAAAACTTGAAAAATCCAGAAAATGAGAGAAGATCTGATATGAAGAATTATCGGGATTTTTTTATTATTACTATCCCATCAGTCTGTGTACTCGTATTTTGATCTTAATCAACAGAACTTAAAAATTGTAGAGAGAAAAATGTTTGGTTCTTGAATTTAGCCATTAGTTTAACAAAACTGTCACTTTTGCAGCTTTTGGGACATTTATATTATTGAAATTCGTGTTTAAATCTCAGTTCTAGATTCACTTCAAAAGCAGATTTATTTAATTTTTTAAGATCTTTTGTATTCAACAGAAAATTAATTTTGAAAGAAATAAAATGCACAACTGGGTCGTTAGAACTTGCTAATTTCTCCCAACAAGTAGGTTTAAAAATATTTCCTATATTTTAAAATTTAAAAATGTACCTGCAAAATAAGTTTTTCTTTAACTTATTTTTTTTTTCGAAAATCATTTTAAATTTTGTCCTAAAAATATTTTTGGTAAGCACTAAATAAAGTGCTTATAAATATACATACAAATTTCGTTCGAAATGTTGACCCCTTTCTAAGATATCGAGTTTTGCAAACCAAGTTAATAGTAATTATTTTGAAAAATTTTAAAAAATGACATTTTTGATCATCAAAAATCTTTTTGATCATCAAAAATCATCATCAATTTGATCATTTGATCATCGACTAGAACTTGCACAAAAAGAGAAGATAATTGAAATCGGTCCATTAGTCCATTTTTAAGTTTAGAAAACTTAAAAACAAAATAAAAGTTATGAGTGGTACCCTTCTGGAGCAATACCAAAATATGTTTCTCTTGTAGAAAGAAGCTAAATTAAGAATACAAAGTTTAGAGAAAGTTTTAAAAAATCACATATTTTAACAGACAAATATGTATAGGAATTTGTCCTATTAATAAAATAAAAAAAAACGCCTCATGCTAATTGGCTGAAAACCTTAATTTCAATCAACACAATTGTTTGGACTGTAGGGGCCAGAACAGATAGACAGACGGACGAAATCGGGGTACCCACGTTTTTCGACTTCTCTACCATCGTAATGTCATGTTTGATTAAAAGCTCTAGTTCGATTTTTTTTAACTAATACAAAACTTGCTACATATTTCCTACATGTCACAAGTAAAAACCACTTTTATATGTGTCAAAAAAATTAATAATACAATTGAAGGCGAGTTTTAGGAATTTAAAGGCAACTTAATATCAAATTGACGATCTCTTATATTCAAGGTTTCTTTCTTTCTTTTAAGAACCTGAATATTTGTTATTTTTCTTAGAAACAAATTTTATGAAAATAATTTAAAGCATGACTAAACTTTTTTTCAAATTCTAAATTGAGTGAAAACAACAATTTTATACTTGTTTTTGACAGCAAACCACTTTTTGGTGAATGTCGTTAAATTACTAACAAATTTTGAGATGAAATCTTTAATTATACAACTTAACTGTATAAGATTTATTGC
This sequence comes from Eupeodes latifasciatus, assembly GCA_920104205.1. Classification (NCBI taxonomy): domain Eukaryota; kingdom Metazoa; phylum Arthropoda; class Insecta; order Diptera; family Syrphidae; genus Eupeodes; species Eupeodes latifasciatus. The sequence continues at coordinate 394,891,265 of OV049924.1, forward strand.
TCATACGACCCCCCCTGGATTGTCCATTGGTCAAAAGTTGATGAATTTGTGCTGTGTTTTTGGAATAAAGCTGAATATCCGATTCATATTATGTTCGTGGTCCAGTCTTCAGTTAAAAGTATTACTTTTAGCAAAGTTTAAGGAAGTAAAATACAAATTTTGTTTTCATATACACAAAATATATAATTCAAAATATAATGGGGGTCATATCCATTAACGCAATACGATTAGTTTTGAATTGAAGGGAATTCCTACAAAAAAAACAAACAAATTATCTCCCAGGGGGCGGGTCATGACCCCCATGACCCCTCGCCCTGGATCCGCCATTGCCCCGAATAAACGTTTGCCAGTCTTGTCTCGGTGTCGAAAAATCGAAACATTTTGGTCTCGTTCCGGTAACGATATGTTCTCGGCCTCAGTTTAATTAAAATATATTTACAAATTAACAGTTTATGTTAACTTAAATAATTGCTAACCGCAGTAAGAAGTCTACAAAGGGAATAATATCAAGTAAATTAACTTGAAAAAAACCGCTCGTCTTCAAGTCACATGATCGAAAACAAAAGCAAGAACCGTTAAATTTCGATCGAACACAAAATTTCATTCTCACAGAGCAACCAAAATATACAGGCCACACTCAATCATGTCGTTGTCAACTGCTGACTTTTAGAAAAATAAGGGAACTATTGACGACTCACTAAACACCAGAACTTGCGAAGGCGATCTTAAATTAGCCCCAAAGAATGACTTTAATAAGTTAAATGCCAAATTGATGTCGAGGAAAGTACCCGTGCGCGTGCCGTAGTACCCGTGGCGTAATGGTTAGTGCGTTGGGCTGCCATGCCAGAGTTCTTGGGTTAGATCCCTGCCTGTGCCATCTAAAGTTTTTTTTCACGGGTACTGCCTCTTTCGAGGAATTGACAAATTCTCCAAGAGTAATTCTTGTCATGAAAAGTACTTTCTCAAATTAGCCGTTCGGATTCGGCTTAAAACTGTAGGTCCCTTCCATTCCTGACAACATTTTTCGCACACAGGAATGGTTGATTTTTTTTTTTTTTTTTTAATGTCGAGGATGAACTGGAGCTACAGAGTAGAGAAATCAAAGCGAAAAATCTCATAGTTTGGATACCAAATGATTGTACTGATCAACAGAATATAGAACGGAGTGTAACACAACTTCTTCTTGGCGGTTTGGGTTATCATGATTCATGATATGCCAGAAGCCATTAAATTATGTCAAAATAATATTGTCAATAAACTGAAAATGAACACAGGTTCAAATGAAATGGCTAACAAAATGTTAAGGTATTGCTCAAAACTGAAAAGCACAGGTGTTTACGTCCAGCGAGATCTGAAAAAACAGATGCAAATAAAACGCCGAATACTAGGTTACCGCCGAGTAATCAAAGACAATTTTGTCTTAAGAAGCAAAATATTGTATTTAAATTATTTTAACATACTTTAAGTTAATCAAAACGCTAAAGAAGAAGAAAACTTAAGTTGAGCGGCCAACATCAACTTCTAGACGTTAAAATTATTGTAATAGATTAACTAACTCTGTGCCACGAGTACGAATTTGAGATATATCAGGTCTCAATAACAAAATCCTTTTTTACAGATTTTTTCAATTATATTAAAACATTGCATGTATTTTTTCTATCCGAAACCCATGTTATGAAAATCCTATTAAATTTAAAAATATCTTTAATGGATTCAAACTTTTCTGGAATGCAGCAGTTAAAACATCAAATAAAGGACGTGCAAGCGTTAATGGAAACAAAACGACACTTCTAAATACCTAAGATTTCGAGGAACTAAAAGGCACTACTGTATAGTAAAACTTGGTTGCTAGTCAGGTGGTACTCTGTGACCATCTAGCATTTGTTACTTCTAGAGCATACTGCTTGAGAAGATATTTGCATGTAGCAAGTGGTGTTCCTATGTTATGTTTTTGTCTAACATTAGGCAGAAGTGTTCCGTTTTTGGCGAGCTCATCGGCTTTACAATTTCCCGGAATGTTTCTGTGGCCCGGCACCCAAATGAGGTGAATATTAAACCGTTCTGTCATCTCATTCACAGATGATCGACAATCGTGGACTACTTGTGAGTTTGTGGAGATAGACGCGAGAGATTTAAGAGCAGCCTGGCTGTCCGAGAAGATTCGTATATCCTTGCAAGATATAACGTTTTCTCTGAGCCAGGATACACAGGACACTACATTGATTGGGAAGTCTATATGATAGACTTAGATTCAGTTGTTCCGAATAGATACCACTTCCAACTCCGTAATCGTTCTTTGAACCGTCTGTATAGAAGTGTATCACATTGTCTTCCAGGGGTCTCTCTTCTTCCCAGGAGGATCTTGAAGGGATGGACACATGGAAGCTTTTACCGAATACCGTTTTAGGGGTGGTATAGTCTAAGCGATCTGGGATAGATCTAAAATTGTCTAGAATGGTAGTATGTTATCGACTGCTATGTATAGCAAATAATGACAAGATGAACTTGATCTTGAAACAAGCGGTTAGGCAAGGTATAAAATCTATTCTGGCCATATGCCACTTGTATTCGAATGGAACAGTTAATAATATTATACTCTTCAACACAAAAACATCTGGAAGAAAAAATAGCATTATTAAATGGCTTGAATAGGAAACTATTGCACAGTTCTTTTACAGTCAATTTTTAAAAAATATAGAAATCTATTAATAACTGAATTCATTTCAAATATACAGGGTTATCCATTTTGCGGTTTCAAAAGTAAACGTAAATAAAACACATATACGAGTAAAATACTTATTTTCATTATATTTCTTTTTTATTATAAAGTTTGAACGTTGACATTATGTGTGAAACACTTCATCATTTAAATGACCACCACGCGAACTGTTGCAAGCATCGAGTCTTTTGAGCTAATTTTCGACCACTTTTTAACACATATTGGACTGTATCTCAGACATAACTTGACGAATGTTGGTTTTTAAGTGCTCGAGAGTTAAAGGTTTATTTGCACAAACACGGTCTTTCGCGTAGCCTCACAAGAAAAAGTCCAGCGGTATCAAATCGCATGATCTTGGTGGGCGGTTGGTATCGCCACGACGAGAAATTAATTGGCCACGAAAAGTCTTTTGCAATTAACCCGTATTCGCTCGAGTTGTGTGGCATGTGGCACCGTTTTGTTGAAACCACATATTCTCCAAGTCATCTTCGTTTTCGAAGAAGTAAGGTCCAATCACACCTCCTCCGTAACAAAGAGCGCACCAAACAGTGACTTTTTGTGGATGAAATGGCCTCTTTTCAATTATACTTGAGGATTCTCAGAACCCCAAATCAACAATTTTGTTTATTGACATGCCCATGATGTTATTCGTCGCTGAAGAAAATTTTGTTGAAAAATTCGCCGTCCACCGCATATTGTTTAAGCACGCATTCGACATACATGTCTACGACGACGTTGTGAATATATACGTACGTTCGTACGTCCAGCCGTACGTCCGTACGTTCGCGACGTTTTTTCGTCGTCCATAGCTCAAGAACCAGAAGGGATATCGACTTACAATAAATTTTGTTTTACAGATAATAATGCAGAAAGGACTCTCAACAAAATTGAAGGGGTGGTTTTTTTACCATAGAATTAAATTTTAAATTTTATATTTTAACATGATACTAAACTAGTATATTTTTGGAAAAAAATCCAATTAACGGTTTTTTATAAATCGAAAAAAAAAACTGAGAAAAAATACTTGTCATCTCGAATATTTTACAAACAAAATAATTTTGTGCAACGTTTTTGACATCTGGTAAAATTTTGAGAAAAATCGAATTGACAGTTTTTTTATAAAAACTAAAACCAAAAAAAAAACAATACTCAAAGTTGGTAAAATTTGATTTTCGGCTCAAATATCTTTTCAAAAATTAAAAATATTGACTTCCAACTAATTTTATCTCACAGAAAATATTGTTTTCGACATTCAGTAATTTTTTTATAAAAAAACAAAAGTCCGTTTTTTCATAAAAAAAATAAATTCTTCAAAAAGTAGTACGCAAATTTGGTAAAAATTGATGTTCGGTTCTAAATATCTCGTGAATAATAAAAGATATTGACTTCAAATTAATTTCATTTATCCAATTTGTATTTGTTTAGAAATAAAAACTTTTAAGAAATGCTACTAAAGTTGGTAGAAATTGGTTTTCGACAAAAAATCTCGTTAACAAAAATATATTCTGAAATTAAACTATTTCATCATATGCAAATTATTGATGGTAGTTTAAATTTTTTTTAAAATAATTCAACTGAAACCTTTTTTAACAAAACACAAAAACCTACAAACCTTTTAAGCAAGAAAAATCAATAGACGGGATGGGAAGTTACATATCAATGTGGGTCGCATCCCAGCCTCTTTTTTAATTTTGGATTATTTTGTTTTTATTTATTTGAAAAATCAACACTGTGCATCAAGATGAACTATTATTTAATTTCAATATCCGTTTTTTTTTTTCTGGCATTTTGAGTTGATTTTAGCAGCATGTTTTGAAAGTCTTTATTTCTTATAAGAAAATACCGATTGGGTTTTTCTAAGAACATTGATTTCGTTAACATCAACATTTTTATAGAATGAAATAGAAAAACGTTTATTCGATTTTGCTTAAAAACGATTGTTTCGAAAGTCCTTTCTGCATCTTTTGATGTTAGTTTCTGCAGAACAAAACTGGTTTGAAGTCGATATCTCATCTGATTCTTGACATATTTACGACGAAAAATGGTAACCCGAATCTTTGATTTCAATTCTAAAGCGAACTTGAAACGTCGAGAAATATCGACATTTTTTAATTCGACAAATTAGACCGATTACTATAACTTTCTATGTTTGAATGTTAATCATCTATCTAGAGCTTGACAGCATAAAAGAAAAATGGGTTGGGTTCGATATCCCGGTTTTTATATTCCCGTTTCTTATAATCCCGATTTTAAAATCCCGTCTTTTATATATTATGCTTTTTATAATCCCGATTTTTTATAATCCCACTTTTTGTAATCCCGTTTCTTATAATCCCGTTTTTTATAATCCCGTTTTTTACTATCCCGATTTTGCAATCAAAACTAGTTGTTTAATTTTTAAAAAATCGCGCAATTTTTTAAAATTAAACAACTAGTTTTGATTGCAAAATCGAAATTGTAAAAAATTAAAAATCTTATTTTAACAAATATAACATATCAAAAAATAAAAATGGTTGCCTGTAAAGTCGGTTTTACGGGCGAAGATTTTACGTGACAACGTCTTTTTCTCGGTAGAATATTTATTGATATGAATATAATTAAATTGCACAATAGGAACAAGGAATTGAATGAAAATAAGAATTGCACAAATTTTTTAAACTAATAATTTACTTAACACTATCAACATTTATCAATAGTATGACATAACCTATAAACTCAGTTTCTCAACTTTTGTGTCAATCTAACAATTAATCAATCAATCATAGTTTACGATAATGAAATATCAGTGTACAATTATTAACCTTTATTGTTGTAGTTGTTGTAAATGACGAATCTAAGCACTCCACATTTTCACTACAGACACAGCTGACGATACTTTAACCACACGTGTGAACTTGTATTATGACGCTTTCTTGTTTTTCCAACGCCAAGAACGTTCGAGAAAGACAAAGACAGAGACACAAGCATGCGCCGATTCAATGCGCCTAATTCTCTAGTGCTGCGCGCGCGGCAGACCGATCATAGTTGAGTGGGAGAGAGACGTAAGGCATTCGGCGGGCCTCTCTCTCGTTCGGTGACTCATCGTAACGTTACCGGGCGTTACACTTTTTCATAAGTGACTCCCAGCCGCAACCTAATTTAAGACGTTGTCACGTCAAAAATATAAAGTAAAGCAGTATTCTTTTAATACAAAACAACAAACTCAAATTAAAAATTAACAAAGTCAACGTAGTAGTAAGACCGTTATCGAGAGGTAGATTTGCTGTAGGATGCATTTTGTTTGTGAAAGAATTAATATTTTAAACAAAAATTATTGTAAAAACAAAACAAATTACGATATTATTATACATATATATTAGTTTTATTTGTATCTAATTATTATATCTTAGTCAAGTAATTTAACATAAAAAACTTTGACTCCTATTGTTATTCAGTTTAGTGCACGTATTTTGTAAAAAAACGAGATTGTCGGGATTTGACGGGATTTTAAAAAGCGGGATTGTAATTGATCGCGATTTTAAACAAGCGGCACTTTAAAAGACGGGATTTAAAAAATTGGTATTTTAGTAGACGGGATTATAAAACTTTTTGTCGGGATTTTTTAAAACGGGATTTTAAAAAGCGGGATTCCGATACGCTTCCAAGAAAAATTGCGTGCTTAAAGTCAAACATGATCGTATAGAAGGCCGCAGTGCCATGGAACGACTATAAGAGCAAAAAGTAATTGTATCAAACAGTTTTAATTTTGTATAACAGTCTTATTGCGTTGATGAAGAGAGTTTGATTCTATATTTCGCAATGGTCTTGTAATTTTTTGGTGTGTCATATGTCAAAAGATGACATCTTTAAAGGTGACAGCTGGATAAACAGCCATTCAAAATGAAACCTCTTGTTTAATATTCATAAGAACGCATACAAATCCTTTTGCAAAAATCATTGAAGAAATGGGATCAATTAAATATTATTTTTTTATTTAGTTTAACCATTTAAGGGTAACTAGGGTAACACATTAATTGTTTGTATTTTTTAGAGGTATTATCTTGTTACCAAATTCCATTGTAAAATAATTTTATTTTTACTCAATTTTTATTTCACAGTGCCACTTATTTTTTGTTGTCCTTTTTCTTTTTTTACTTTCTAACAATTTCAAGTTATGTAAAAATGGTCTTTCATAAAAAGGAAATTACAAAAAAATATAGCTATTTACATTTTGAAAAATAAAACACAATAAAGCACCCAGCATGAATAATTGCAAATTAATGTAAATCGCCCCCAAGAACACGAAACGTTTTATTTATTTTCTCCCCAACAAATCCACCATCATCATCATTGTCCTTGCATTTACCTAGTTACGATATTTTCTTCTCCTTTTTTCTTTCATTTTTCTCTTCCTTTTTTATTGCAATAACAATGAAAGAAGCCAATAAAAAAATGAGTTGGCTTAAATGGAAGGGGGGTAAAAGGGGGTGGTAAGGAGATGGCTAAAAACAGTGGCAGCGAAGAAAAAATACAATTTTTCAGTCACAATAATTTTTGTTTATTACTTTCTTTTTTTATGATGTTGCATTAAGGGATGAGGTCTTGACGTAATTTCAATTAATTTTGATAAACGAGCTTGGCGCAAGCTTCGCATCAACAACACAAGAAAAAATAAAACACTCAAGAAGAAAGTCTGAAAAGGTATTATAGGTCTGGAATGTGGATGTTTTTCCCAAGTTGTTTTGGTATACATTTATATTTTTTATTATTACTTTATTGCTTAACATCAGTCGGAGATTTATTTTTTAATTTATATATTTTGTTAGCTTTTCACATTAAAATAATAATTTTGTAACTACGTTTTTAAGGATAGACTGTGACAAACGGCGACGCACGATAAGGTTTCGAAATGAGACGAAATTTTTGCGAGATGAACTGCTGTGCAATTTATGAATAATTTTACTGTAATAAAGAATTTTTAATATGTTGTTCACGCTGAGTTAATGATTTATTAAATATTAATTATAGCTCATTTAAAATGCTTGAAACTTTTAAAAAGAAAAAGCATGTCTACCGCAGGTACTTAAAATATTGAAATATTTTAAAATTATTATATTTCTTTAAAAGAGAGTAGGTATTGGAAAACGGTGGATTAAAAGCTTTAAATCTATGCCGTGAAGTGGAATTTCAAAAGTGTTTCAAGTTTTCAAAATTTTCGTAAAGTGGAAACGACATAGCTAGTTTTTCGTGTTTTTTTTATTTTCAATTTCCTTATAGAAAATACTATTAATCAAATTGAAAAGTCTCAAGGACGACATCCAAAACATGATCTTCTTTTTTCACAACCATATCACGAGATCGATTTCAAATTATTTTTTTACAGATAGTTACGTCGAAATATTTTCAAAAAACTCTTGTTGGTATTTTAAACTTCCCATAGGAAGTTATTGTAATGGGTCCGATTTGTCAAATTGAAAATTTTGACATTTCTCGACGTTTCAAGGTCCCTAGAGTCGAAATAAAAGATTTTTAGAAAGATGTCTGTGCATGCGTGTGTACGTACGTTTGTACGTCCGGACGTCCGTACGTCTGTACGTTCGCGACGTTTTTTTCGTCCTCCATAGCTCAAGAACCAGAAGAGATATCGACTTCAAATAAATTTTGTTATACAGATAATAAGGCAGAAAGATGCAGAAAGGGCTCTCAAGAAAATTGCGTGGGTGGTTTTTTACCATAGCAGTTTAAAAAAAAGGTGAAAATTTTGGTTAAACCTAAATATCTCATGAACCAATGATGCTAGAGACTTGAATTAAATTTTATAATACATATTGTAACGTAATACACAACAATTATATTTTTGGAAAAAAATCCAATTAACGGTTTTTTTATAAATCAAAAAATCTGAAAAAAAAAATTTGTCACCTCGAACATTTTACGACCAAAATATGATTTCATCTCCGAAACAATTTTGTGCAACGAAGAATAATGTTTTTGACATCTGATAAAATTTTGAGAAAAATCTAATTGACAGTTTTTTTTATAAAAAATAAAATCCTAAAAAAAATTTACTCAAAGTTGGTAAAAATTGAATTTCGACGCAAATATCTTTTCAAAAACTTGAGATTAAGGCTTCAAACTTTTTTTATCTTATAAGAAATATTGTTTTCAACATTCTGAAAAATGTTGAGAAAAATCGAATTGACAGTTTAAAAAAAAAAACCTAAACAAAATAATAAAAGTTGGTAAAAATTGATTTTCGACTCAAATATCTTTTCAAAACTTTGAGATATTGGCTTTAAACTACTTTAATCTTTCAAAAAATATTGTTGTCAACATTCAGTAAAATTTTGAAAAAAATCTAATTGACAGCTTTTGTACAAAAAATTAAAAATCAAAAAAAAAATTTAACAAAAGTTGGTAAAAATTGATTTTCGACTCAAATATCTTTTTAAAAATTTGAGATAATGGCTTCTAACTAATTTTAACTTATAAGAAATATTGTTTTCAACAATAGGACAAATTTTGATAAAAATCGAATTGACAGCTTTTTTACAAAAAATAAAAACCTAAAAAAAAACAATACCTACTAAAACTTGGTAAAAATTTACTTACGACTTAAATAGCTTTTCAAAAATTACAAATATTGGCTTCAAACTTATTTTATTTTACAGAAAATATTGTTTTCGATATTCATATATCATTCGATATAAAAATCCAACAGTCCGTTTTTTCATAAAAAAATAAAATCTACAAAAAATAGTACGCAAATTTGGTAAAAATTGATACATGATAACAAACTTTTAAGCAAGACAAATCAACAGACGGGATGGGAAGTTATCAGTGTGGGTCGCATCCCAGCCTCTTTTTTAAAAGTAAATTGATTTAAAAGAATAGAAACTTTGGTTTCTCTCAAAAATCTCACGGTTTTGTATGTGATACCGACGATCATTTAAACATAGTGCGAACAATTTTAAGAGAGTATCTTATAAAAATGATATACCCATTACCCATGTACTTCTAGATATCGCAGTGGTTGGGAGAAATGTGGCTGTGGTAAAAATTATACATTCGTGTCGTGTAGTTCAGCTAAAGAAAGAATATATGTTTTAAAGAATATGTCCGAAATTGAGATCATTAGCAAACTGTTAGGAATTACGTGAAATAAAATCCAACGTAGAGTTGATTTCTTTCACTTTGAATTTTGCATGATGCATGAAATTAAGCTTGAAATCAAAAATTATTCCAATATCTTTTTGTCGTAGAAACTCTATCAAGAATATTATTTTAAATTTTGTAATCGTAAACGATAAGTAACAATCGACGGGTTAATGAAAATCACTGACATTTAAAAATGTTTAAGACTAAACATTTTGGAACCTCCGCAATTAAAAGATACATTGAATTTGGAAGGAAATCAGATAGATATTTATAAAAGTACATAATTAACAGGATTGGACCTAAATGACTTCTTTATGAAACGTTTTCGTAGCGACAAAGTTAGAATTTTGATTCCGAATCCGAACTCTGATTTTAGCTTTAACTCAGACTCGGATATACCCCTTTTAATAACACTCTTATTTTTTGATCAATTTATTCCAAAAAATTTATGTTAAGGCCTTAATTTTACGAATTTCTAATAAGAACTTTTATAACATTCCCTTTAAACCTGACAATTTAAATTATTTGCGTTAAAATATCTTGCAGTCAAAAGATTTATTTGCTGGTTTGGATAGCACTATTCTTTTTTTACGTGACCTTAGGTTAGGTTAGGTTAATGTGGCTGTGGATACAAAAACCACACACTTAGGCCAGAAGAAAGGCCCATTGTGATACCACATGAATCTAGAGAATTACTTCCCACTAGTTGAACCATTTTGAGCTTTTTATAAAGCGAAGGAGATATCTGATATCCTTTTTAGCTAGTTCACTGGGATCATCAAAAGAGTATTCTCCCAGATGAAGTTTGCGTTTTCGTGAAAGAGCAGGGCAGGTGCAGAGGAGGTGAGAGATTGTTTCTTTTTCTTCCTCGTCCATACACCTTCTGTATGTCATCCGGACATGAGGGTTCCTTAGGGATCCAAGCGCGAGCTCTCGTCCTGCATGGAATGTCTTCCTTTGCAACGACCTCGAGTTTTGCGCCTGGCAAGACTTCGCCCAGCATGCCGACAGCAAGCGTATAGAGATCGCGCGACCTCTGATCGTTACAAGCGATGAGCTTGACATGACCTTGATGCCAACCCTCATCGCTTGTTACAGGCGGTGGACCCGGATGATCTCGCATAACTTTTAGAAAGCCAGCCGAGAGCTCCAGATTCACCAACTGCCAACGGTCAGAAGCAATCGTGCCATCAATATTGCTCCTATCAATGACCGCAATTATGATCTTATTTGAATCCTTAAGTACATCACTAAAAGGTTTAGTGAGAGGTACTCGAGGAATATTGGGAGTGCTGGTGTTCTGCACTTTGGGCTTTTTCGGGACGGGAGTGGACTTTTGTCGCTTTGACGTGGAGTCGTGGCGACTAGTATTGTCTAGAATGGATTTAGCCCACTCCAGCCTTTTGTTAAGGATGGGATTACTTCCATCCCCCAGTGTTGAACCAGAGGATTTTATAATCCTCATCGCATACCGCCGTTGTTTATACGAGCTCCTAGGAGCATACTGGAGAGGTTTACTCTCTTTAGTAGTGGAAAGATCATTATTCACGAATTTTCCACTACCGACATGAGGAAGCGTTTTCGCCAATTGTACATCCTGCACCGCACTAGAAGAAGGGCAGTGACTTGGCACAGGCCCTTTTCCGGGTGCTTGGCACAGGAGTAACGACAGCCAACGTTGCCGCCGAACTGCCGCCCGGTATGGATATATCCTGCACCGCACTAGAATAAGGGCAGTGGCTTGGCACAGGCCCTTTCCGGTGCTCGGCACAGGAGTAACGACAGCCGACGTTGCCGCCGAGCTGCCGCCCGGTGTAGCTGGAATACCGGTACCGGTTTGACGTTTTTGCTTCCAGTACTGTTTTTGTTTTAAGTTATTCATTGGATTCCCACGAGTAGCGAAGTAAAGGGGGTCCATCTGTGCAGAGATTCGCTTACACAGATAAGGCTAGCTAATCCGGAGGTCGCCTGGTATCCGGATACTCCGTTAACGACTGAGCTATTTTTAGAAATTGGGCCCTCAGCCTGGCTGATCATCGGCACGGGTCGTATAACACCTTAGATCCAGCCCAATTGGGAAGTTGAAGGGAAGGATATGTTTTGGAGTAGGAGAGACGAACAGCAATTAAGCCATAAGCGTCTCAAAAGGGAGCTAGGTTGACATATAGTGATACACCATTCAGTCGGGAGATAAGGAGACATCAGCCAGCATAGTAGCAAAAAACCGTCGGAGGAGGGGGTAGGGATTGGGAAGGGTAGGGGTAGGGGTGAGCGACCTTTGGTTTCAGGACTCTTCTGGAGAAATAATTCCCGAGAATCATTGACCTTACTCAGCTTCTACAACTCGACAAGTTCGACGCTCAGGTAGAAGACCTTAACTTCGCATAGATTAACTGAGTACATTAGAAGAGGAGTCTTACTTGGAACCATGATTGAGTTCGTCTCTACAGAAGCTTCTATTATTAGACCATTTTTATCTCCACAGACTGACACCAAGTATATATATATAATGTCCCACTTGACGGTTTCATTAACTCGGACGATCATTTACTAAATAATAGTAATTCGTATGACAGTTCATATTGTAATCAATTATTTTGGATAGCTAATTCTCAGCGACTTTGTGAGAATATACCAATTTCAAATGTTGCAGTTTCATACTTTTACAATGCATTTGAATCATGCATGAAAGATATGGTTCTTCTTAAAATATTCAAATATTCCAGCTTTTATCATCCATGGTTTACTAAAGAGCTTAAAATGCTTCGAAATCAGAGAAAACTGTATTGGGAAAATCTCATTAAAAGCATGTTCCCTAAAGATTGTGAAGTATATATTACTATTGTAGGCAAACGCCGCCGGCCCAGAAGCAGTGATGGGAAAGAAATATAACAACTTTCGGTTATTTTAACGTATAGATGTTTATTCTCTGTATAAAAAATAAATCAATAAAGGTGTTTAAAAAGTAAAATGAATTACCTACTATTTTTAGCAATTCGGTAGGCGGCTTCTGCTCCGGTCGGCGTTCAGTTCATCTAAAAAGTGCAAATTTAAATTTATGCAAAGCGAAAGTAGTACCACGTAAAAAGGATGTATTCCTTCATTGTAGGCACGCGCCAATTTATCTGACATCTGTTTGACCGACCGAAGCAGAACTACCTTCCGAACTATAAGGATCTGTTTACATTAGCTTCGTTCAATTATTTAACAATTATATTTAAAGAGTTTCAATCTCTTTCCAATTATTTATATGCTGAACATTATTATAGATATGAAAAGTTCTTTCAAACTTATCCCCAAAAGCTTTAGGATATTACTTATAAAGTTATTTATAACAAAGATAACTTAGTTAGTACAGCATAAATTTGTAACGCGTTTACTAACAACTTTTAGCAATCTTTCATTGACACTCCTGTATAGAAAAAGATGAGAATTTCTGTACATACTTTCGAGACTGTCATCAGGCTACCTTTTATAATGTTGAAATTACATTAGACAAAATCTTAAATTGCTTGAATTTACTTAAAGATGATGAGATGATTATTCTTCTAGACTATGATAGAATTCCTCCAATCTCTTAGCGCAGGTAAATTGCTAACCATATTGAAGAAGATATTTTTTACACCAAACTTTAGAAAGATTAACTAGTCTGAAACTAGACCAAAATACCAATTTCTAAACTCTCCTTTATTACCAAGCTTTTTGAAAAAAGTTTCTTCTGTTAGCTTAAATTTAAAATGCAAAAATATTATAATATTATCAACAACATGGTTTTATGCGAAAACGTTGGACAATTATTGATCTTTTTGCACTTTTGTATATATGCTTAGATACCCCAAAGAACTTTGTCAAGAGCTCGACTGTATGTACACAGATTATTCTAAAGCGTTTGAGTAACTTTCTCATGATATCATCACATTTAAGCTGAACGCAATTGAGTTTCCTCCTCAATAATTAATGAAATGAATTTCTTCTTATCTTCAAAATATGTCTTATTGAGTGAAATTCAAAAGTTCCTTCTCCAACCGTTTTATTGCCGAATCTGGAGTTTCCCAGGGTAGTCATTTAGGACCTCTACTCTTCATCCTAGATATCAAAGATGTATCTTTTTGTGAAGAATTCAGTAACATTTTAATATTTACGCGCATGATATGAAAATCTTTAAAAGTATTCAATTTCTAAACGATCAATCACAACTTAAAGAGGCTATTACCAGATTTGTTATTTGTTTAAAAAAGAATTGACTTAAATTGAACGCAATTGTATGTCAGGCAATGACTTACCCTAGAAAGCATACTCCTAGTTCGATTGATTACAAAATATCACAGCACTATATAAATCGCGTTCATAGTGGTAGAAATTATGGAGTTCATTTTAATCCTAATATTGAAACTGTATGTTAGAAATTGCTTAACGTTGATATAAAGATTCCTTATGTTACTCCCGCTCTATATAACGCTTTGGTTTAGAGTACGCAACACGTACGTTCTACCGTTTTGAGCTTCTCTGTTAAGAACCTTTTTAGCATAAATGCTTCAGTGTTCCTTTAAGGTTTATGTATGTCAGGTGAAAAATTACAACTAATAAGGATTTTTGAAAAATAAATAAGATAGGTATTGAACATTTTTAAATGGAATATTGAAGTAAGGTATTTACCTCAAAACGCCAAATGTTAGTATATTTGGCGTTTTGATTTATATTGAATTGTATATTGATATAAAATATATTGATTTTGAAGTTGGATTCGAACTAAAACCATACAAAACCTTAGAAAAAGTATAACTTGATTGCAAACTACACATAACTTAGTTGACAATTGTTTTGGACAAATTAATGTACAAAAAATTCTTGTGCAAATTTTTTTGTTTATTATATTAAACAATAAATCTCTCAGTAAATTTATAAGAAAAACATTTTAGGGTTTGAAATGTACTAATACTGTTTCTTAGCCTCAACTGACTTCAAATCATCGTACAGAACAAAACCTACAACTCTTTCGTTTGTTATATACTGGAATGGAATAAGGAATTTAAAAGAAAATCAAACTTTTCTGTTTCAGTTTAATTTTCAACGTCTGATATTCATTTACTTATCAAAACAAAAATCAACCAGACATCAGGATAAATTATTCATATCTCCTTAAATACCAGATTCCTATAGAGACGACATCATAGCCGACTTAGTCATATATAAATTCGCAGAATTGGCAGGTGTATAGACATCCTTGATACCTCAAGCCTATCCATCTGCACATATGAATAAAAGTCTCAATAAAATACAAATATTTCCCAAAACCATTTAGCTATCCGCTCCTCATAAACCAGCGATACAAATGCGTCAGTTAGTAGTGATTCAATAAATCGTCTCCAGTCCCGTCCAAAATATCCCATCACTCTGCTCTGCTCTGCATAGCATATCTTTTGAATCAAAAGCGGCAAACTTGTGTGATAATTCAAAAGCTAATGCATTCACCAAAAACACCGTTGCTCCTTTCGAAATAACCAAAATCTCCAAAAGAACATTATGTACATTATTTGTACCAGCAGCGAAGCCCAAATCCTTTGTCGGATCGGGAATAGCTCTACGACCGACCGCGACCGTCTCCAACCGATCGATGAAGACGACGACTGCGACGGAAGATTCGAAGATGAACGCATGCGGCTTTTGGGTATACCCCCAAAGAGGCTTCACAACATCATTGACCGCCAAATATAATATCAAGCGAGTGCGATGATGGAAAAAAGCTACTTCTCGTTTAAAGAATCAAGAGATTGGAAGAAATTAATGTTTTCCTCGATCGAATATGATAAGAATCTAGGGAAGAAGATTGAAAACTTTTAGAACACTACCGACCAAAAGAATCGCTATACGACCGATCGTGGCGGCAGCAGCGGCGCGAAGCAGACTATCTCAAGATTGTAGGAAACACGCACCGAGGGTAGTCTCTTGCTGGTTCTGGCTCCGACTCTGAATTCGAAACGAAACCGAATCCGAGCTGCGCTGATGCGATAGGATTCAAATGTGGCCATAAATCTCATCGATTGGGAATTATGTTTATTATTAACTTTTATGTTGTAATGTTTCCTTCCTATGACTTGAGAGTTTTGTCGGCTGGCAACTGGATACTGGCATCTCACAGCATAATGCAGTCAGCGCCTTTGATACTCGGGGCTCGGGCAACCTCAAGAGCGTCACTATTTTTATTGATATAAATCTTGTTTTGAATTTAATATGAATGTTTAAATGTTTACTTCTCTTGTTTTGTTTGTCTAATCTGCTGAAGGAAGTCAAAAGGCTTTAATTTTGTTGGGTGTTTATTTTTTTTTTTCATTGATTTGATTTAGTCAAATTGATGAAGTCCTGTGGTGGTAGATATCAAGATATCAAAATATTGATACTTATAGCGGCTAATTTGTTGAAATAGATAAGAAATAGATAAGATTATGATTAGGCATGGGAATCAATACTAAACGCCTCAATTATAAGCTCACATTAAATTTCTAAATTTCAATTATTTGTAGATAAATTCATATTTTTATTAAAAAATCATGGTTATGTTTTGAATGCATTGTAAAACATCATATTTATTGAATTATAATTAATGAGGTAAGATTATGTCTTTAATACCCTGGGAAAGTCAATTTTTAAAATATTTAATTCTAATTCAATTCTTTCTTTATTTTTTTTTTTTTGAATCGTGAATACAATACAAAATTCTAAGAAATTAGGTATTACAAATCATGCTAATGTGCTGTCTGCTTCAAGAAATAACAATTTCAAAAAAAGATACAACAAGAAAAGCATAATCTAGAAAATCTGTCCTAATTGAATAAATTTAATTTTATTTTACTCAAAAAAAAAAAAAAAAAAAATTTTAGTTGATGTATCTTCCATTTTAGATTTGAAAAAAAATTAAAAAGTTAAACACTTTGTATATAAAAATTATATATAAAAGGTGGTTAAGTTGTTGAATTTGATCACGACTAAATGTCAATATTTTTGTATGCATTAAATTTGACATTTCTTAGTTTTATTCTAATTTAATTTGAACCATGCAAAGATACACTATCGAGCAACGCTTTAAAGTTATTCAAGCTTATAATGAAAATGGTCATTCAAATCAAAATTCATATCGTAGACTTCGGTATTTTTTTGGTCAATTAAATCGTCTAAATGTTCGTACAACCGGAAATATTGTGAAAAAATTTGAGTAAACCGGGTCTATAGGAGATGTAAAGACACCAGTGCATGCTCGTACAGCTTGTACTGCAGAAAATATTGCAACTATTGGCGATAGTGAGGCTGTAGAAGTGTAGAGCCGTCCACCTCAACTCATCGTCGTGCCCAACAATCGCACCTCTCACGCTCGATGTTTATGATGCAATTGACCCAAGAACTAAGGCTTCTTGACCATTTCAAGCGCCCGTCAAAAGTCGAAATGGTGGCAGGAAATGCCAACAATGGATTATCAATTTTCGAAGTAAATCAACTTCAGTGATGAATTGATGAGGCATATTTTCATTTCAGTCCGAATGATAATCCATTGTCGAAAAACCAATGCATCAAAAAGAGTGACTGTTTGGTGCGGTTTATAGGCTGGCAGCACCATGCATCGGGCAGTTTTCTATCGTGAGATGATAACAAACTTTTTATGGCCCGAATTGGAAGATATGGGATGTGGACGATATGTGATTTCATCAGGACGGTGGCACAGCTAACGAAACAATTGCCCGCCAAGATCATGTGATTTCAAACCGTTGGGTTTAACAATTTAGTGGTTAGCAATTTGCTAATTATTTGGCATTTTACTAAGGGAGTCCAAAATTGTACACTTTTGCTAAATAGTAAATTGCTAATGGCCTTTTATTAAAATACGAGCATCCAAAAACTTCTAAAAAGTGACAGTGAAGAAAGCAACTACACTCAAACGATGCTATTAATTGAATTTCCCAATTGTCCACTAGACCATTCCATCCACTGTTTTTTTAAGAATAATTGTAAATATGTCATATGGATTTATCAAATTGCTAAAAGTTTAAATTAAAGCGATTTAAGACTGATGAAGATTCCAATAACATTACAGAATTACAAATACTCTCTGTCGTTGGTCATAAAAGGAGACCAATATGTTTAAGTCTATCAGATTAAGGTGGTAGCATTTCTCTATTGGAACATGGAAAAAAACGTAAGGCAAACCTTAGAAATCTTTTTTGGACACCTTCTAGATTTTTAACATATATCGTGAAATGAAGGGCCCAGATAATGCAACCATGTTCAATGACAGATCTAATAAATTATATTTTTTATAATATTAAGGATCTTTGAATTCTCGAATGGAATGTTATATAAATCTTGTGTTTTATTAGCTTTTTGTATAATGTCATTAAAATGGACAGTAAAAGTTAATTTTCGGTCCAAAATAATTCCGAAGTCAGAAAATATAGTAAATTTTTCTAATTTAGTCGAATTTAGAAGATATTCATGGTCCATAGAGATATTATATGTTTGCTTATCTTCTTTTAATAATAAAGGAGTAGTATTGCACCACTCCCATCGTTTTTTAAGGTCATCTTGAATTAGTTTACAGTCAGTTAAGGATGTTATAGTTTTAAATATTTGTACGACATCAGCGTATATTAATGTAATTGAATTCGATTAAATAGAAGGAAGGTCATTTATAAATAAAACGAATAACAGTGGACTAAAATGGTTTCCCAAAATGCACTAGAACGATTATTTTTAAAAATAGTATTTTAATAAAGGATTTTTCAATAAGGGCGGGTAGATGTTGAAATGGAATAAAACAAGCTCTGTGTGAGGTATTAACAAAATTAATTTTTAATTTGAAAGGCGCATGTATGCCATTAAGTGTGAAATATGACATCATTTAAATGCCTGCCTCGGATCCGAGTGGTCCAATTTTCAATGACTCTAGTCAATTTAAACGTCTAAATGTACGATCAAAAAAATCGTGCAAAAATTTTAGCGAACAGTGGACCAAAATGGCTTCCCTGTGGAACACGAAATTTGACTACAAATTTGTTTGAACAGTGTTTTTAAAAACAACATTGTAATGTATGTCACTTAAGTATAGTAAAATCCAAGAAATAATCTCGTCATTAAGTCCAATTTTCTTAGAAGTATACACAATGGATTAGTTTGTCAAACGACTTACTGAAGTCTGTAAATACGCAGTCAACTTGCAGATTTCTTTTATATACAAAATGTAGCAAACTTAATAAATTTGTAAGTATCGATTTTTGTTTAAAAAATAATGCTGATTATCACAGAAAACAGAAGAACAATTAAAAGAACGAATATCAAAGACAAGACACTCAAACAATTTTGGAATGAGTGAATTTTTAGCTATGGGACGATTAGAGATTAAGTGCTTCGGACTCCTGTTAAAAGACGGTTTGAGGAAGGCGTATTTCCGTACTAAGATTGTCGTCAAGATTTTAGATTTTTTCTAGTATACATAACAGCTTACAAAATTGTCAGATTAATAAAACACTAAAAAACTTGAAGGGTTAGAGTCTTCATAGGCACCTTTAAAATATCCCGAAAACATATTTGATAAATACTGAGGATTATGGCTTTTTTTCATCATAACCGAAGCTAAGATCGAAAAGGCATACCTTCTGATCGGAGGCGATGCAAATGCTCGGCATACCCTTTGGGGAAGCTCTGAAATCAACAAACGAGGTGAGTCACTTTTTGATTTTATTATTGCACATAGTATGACCATTTGTAACAGAGGCAATACTCCCACTTTCGTCTTTCCGAGCTCGGAAAATTATGATGGATGGGAGGATGTGCTTGATGTTACTTTAGTAAACAACCGTAATTTATTAGTGGAGAATTGGAGAGTTTCCCCTTTGAATTCGTTTTCGGATCAAAAGTGGATTCTTTTTCAAATTAATTTCGAGTCGAAAAACCCTCCGTCCAACCTTCCCAAAAGAACTGACTGGAAGAAATTCAGTCAAATTTCTAATTCCAAACTGAGCAACTTACCGAATCTCACAGAATGGATAGTAGACCTTGAATCAAAGGTGAAAACCTTTGAAACTTCTATAAGTAAAGCTTTTAGAGTCTCTTGCCCAGTTAAATATAGCCGTAAAACCCTCCCTTCTTGGTGGAATGAAGAACTGTCCGCTCTTAGGAAAATGACGAGGACAATTTTCAGTATCTGCCACAAACATAAGTTTTACAAACCGTATAAAGACTCTCTTAAAATTTACACGCAAGCCCTGTCATCAGCCAAAAGACAAGGCTGGAGAGATTACGGTCAATCAATCGAAGGCATAAAGGACTCCGCAAGGCTCAGCAAAGTTTTATCGAAGGAACATTGTAATCCTTCATTTCTAAAAAAGCCTGATGGAACCTGGACAGCCTCTCCAGCTGAATCTCTTGTGCTACTGATGAAGACGCACTTTCCGGGTTGCGAGAGTGATAACCCCGAACCGCGTGAAACCACAGAGCTAATCGTAGCTCATGTGGAGCAAGTCAATACCGTTATAACCAGAGAAAATATTTTGTGGGCCATCAATACTTTCTCTCCATATAAATCCCCAGGCATGGATGGCATATACTGCCAGTTATGCTTCAAAAGTTGCATGATGTGGCAGCTCCATGGCTGGGACAAATTTTCAAAGAATGCCTCCTTCTCAAACATGTGCCCATGTCGTGGAGACAGGTCAAAGTAGTTTTTATCCCGAAAGTGGGTAGGCGAGGTCACGAATCCGCGAAGGATTTCAGGCCAATAAGCTTAACATCTTTTATGCTTAAAACCTTGGAGCGCATTCTTGATTACCATATTAGAGAAATGCTAGTTGGACGACCTCTCGAAAGCTCTCAGCATGCTTATCTTAAGGGCAAATCTACGGAGACTGCCCTCCATGAGGTAGTGCGTACTGTAAAAAAAACAATCCATTATAAAGAATTTACTCCTGCCACCTTCTTCGACATAGAAGGTGCTTAACAACGTCCTTACCGAATCCATAGAAGAATCGCTCGTTAAGTTCGGTGTAGAAGACTTCATTCGAGAATGGATTATTTCCATGCTCAGTGGTAGGAAGATTCGAGCCACTCTAGGCAATACAATCGCAACAAAACACGTGAGTAGGGGAACACCCCAGGGTTGTGTCCTTTCGCCTTTTCTATGGCTTCTGGTCATGGATACAATTCTCGATAAATTAGAGAGATGTGGAGTGAAGGCGGTAGCCTATGCGGATGATTTGTTGCTATTGGTGTCAGGAAAGTACACCTCTGTAATTAGTGAAATCACGGAGTCAGCTTTGAAGAAAGTTAGCAGCTGGGCCACTAGTTGTGGTCTAGGAGTTAACCAAAGTAAAACTGAACTGATGCTCTTTACCACCAAAACTAAAGTACTGCCCTTCACGCTACCTCGACTCAACGGTCAAATCCTTTCATTGTCTTCCAGTGCAAAATATTTGGGAGTTATACTCGACCCTAAATTAAACTGGAAACGAAGTATTGAAGTGCGGGTTAAGAAGGCCTGTGTTGCCTTCTACGCCTGCAGCAAAACTTTCGGCAAAAAGTGGGGACTTCAGTCGAAGATGATTTTATGGACGTACACAGCCATAGTACGTCCAATCTTAACTTATGGTTCGATTGTGTGGTGGCCTGCTCTTAGCAAAGCCTATAATATCGATAAGCTAAAGAAGGTTCAGAGAACAGCTTGCATGGGCACCACAGGGGCCATGCGTACTTGCCCAACGGACGCCTTAAACGTTATTATGGATCTTCTACCAATCGACCTTTTTATTAAATACATAGTTTCCTGCAGCGCTATTAGGTTGAAGGAATCAAATAGCTGGTTGTCAAAACAGCAACACAGCGAAATTGATTCCCTCAGATATTATCTCGGTAGACACTGACTACTGCACTCCTACTTTGAGCCTTAGTAGGGGTTTTAAGGTCTTTTTCCCATCCAGAGAAGATTGGGAGGATGACATCGTGTCGATAGGTTTCGATACAACCATCTTTACTGACGGCTCAAAGATGGAGTGCGGAGTTGGTTCTGGGATCTTTACTAAGTCCCTAAATGTAGCTAAATCCTTTAGGCTTCCTGACTTTGCTTTTAACTTATCAGGCTGAACTGCTGGCAATTAGGGAGGCATGTAAGATACTTAAACAAAACCCAAACCAAAACCGAAATGCGGCTATCTTCACAGACAGTCAGGCAGCTGTCAAAGCCATTAACTCGGCTACATCCTCATCTAAATTGGTCTAGCAATGTCGCGATGAGCTTGCGAGCCTAAACATTAACCTCGGTGTCACCCTGATCTGAGTTCCGGGCCATAGTGGTATCGTGGGAAATGAACGGGCTGACGAGCTAGCCAGGCAAGGATCGGCCCTTCATAGCTCACTTGCGGAAATGGTTAACATTCCTCTTGGTGCTATGAAGGGTAAAATCTTTTCTATCTACCAAACTGAATCAAACCGAAGGTGGAGCAATTTACCTGTTATATATATATATATATATATAAGAAGAATGTTATTTAACCAATAAAGCTCTCCTCGTTATAATGCTAAAGCTCTGAATAAAGTCAGTCTTATAATAGAACTCAAACGTGTCACTTATTTCTATTGTCGGTCACAACAGTTTGGCGACGAGGATAAAAAAAAATATTATTCAAAGAATTACCTTCTACAGTGTTTTTAAAAGTTAAAATTAAAAAAAAAATTAAATACTAAAAATGGCTCAAGTGGTCAATCATGTTCAAGCCAGTTTTCACATCGAACATTTCGATAAAGAAAAAGGAAAATGTAACCGCTGGGTTGAACGTTTGGAAGGAGCATTCGACATTTTTAATGTAGAAGCTGAACAAAAAAAAAACTTCCTGCTTCATTATATGGGCCAGGAGCCCAGGAGTCTTATGATGTGATCAGCGATAAACTATTACCCTCAAAACCAAAAGACAAGGATTATGCTGAGATCGTAGAACTACTGGAGAAACATTACAATCCTGAACCATTGGAAATCGTAGAAAACTTCAAGTTCCATCATAGAAAGCAGCAAGAAGGAGAAGATGATTCCCAATATCTGGTTAATTTAAGGCGATTGGCCGCAACATGCAATTTCGGGACGTATTTAGAAACAGCCTTGAGGAACCAATTCGTTTTTGGCTTACGAAGCAAACACGTGCAGAATCGGTGCTTGGAGAAAAAATCCCTCACTCTAGAACTAGCCTTGGATATTGCAAAGTTCATAGAGCTTTCGGAAGCTGGAGGAGCTATGATCGGAAAAGGCGAGAAAGAGACGGCATCGGTGTACAAGCTTGAAACGGCACACTCATCAGCGGTAAAACATTCAAATGTGCTTTTAAATCCATCAAAAGGTAATTACCGCAACAACAGATTTAATTACAATAAACGGCAGAATATGCAGTGCAGCAGATGTGGCGGTACACATGCTGAAGTAGACTGTTTATATAAAGAAACAATTTGTTCAGTTTGTTCCAAAAAAGGGCATTTACAAAAATTTTGTTTTAAACTAAGAAATCTAAATAAAAATAAAACTAATTTTGTTCAAGAAATAGACGATAGTTATGTGGAAAGTATTTTCAAATTAGATTTAATTAAAAATGAAAATGATGAATTTTTTGCAGAAATTTGTGCTGAAGGCAATAAGATTAATTTTGTTGTAGACTCAGGAAGTCGATTAACCATAATAAGTAAAAAAGACTTTACAAAATACTTTCCACTAAAAGAAATTGATACATCACATAAAATTAATCTAAGAAGTTACAGTGGAGAAAAAGTATACCTATTGAAGGTTTTTCTCATGTAAAAGTATCATATAAAAATGCTATCAAAATGTTAAAATTGTATATTACAAATATGAATAGAATTCCATTGTTAGGAAGACAGTGGATTAGAGAATTAAATATTAATTTAAATGAGTTAGCTGGAATTGATTTAAATAAATTATATGAATTAAATTTTATAAATAATAGTATGCATGCAACAAATTTAATAATTAAACTAAAAGATTCATATCCAAATGTTTTTTCACATGAAGTAGGTAAAATCCCTAATTTCCAAGCTAAGCTTAAATTAAAAGAAGGTACACAACCAGTATTCATAAGACATAGGCCTGTCCCTTTCGCTATACGCGAAGAGGTAGAAAAAGAGATAACTAGAATGGTTAATGAAGGAATATTAGAAAAAGTAAATCATAGCAATTGGGCGACACCGGTTGTCCCCATTCGAAAGAGTAACAATAAAATTCGTCTCTGTGGAGACTTTAAGGTTACAGTGAACAAAAACATGTTGGTTGATGAGCATCCTCTTCCCACCATCGAAGAGCTTTTTGCTTCAATGAGCGGTGGTATAAAATTTAGTAAGTTAGATCTAACAAGGGCTTATTTGCAATGGGAGTTTGACCCTGAATGTAGGGATTTTTTAACTCTGAGTACCTACAGAGGTCTTTATAGACCAACTCGTGGCATCAGCGCCCGCTATTTTTCAACGCTTCATGGAAAATTTATTGCATGATATTCCAGGTGTCAGTGTATTTATCGATGATATTAAAATAACCGGGCCAGATAATACAACCCATTTGAAGCGATTGCATGAAGTGATGCGTCGATTAAGTGAAAATAATATGCGCATTAACTTAGAAAAATGCGAGTTTTTTCAAAATAGGATCGAGTACTGTGGTTTTGCTATAGATAAAGACGGCATTCATAAAACGAGAAGCAAGATAGATGCTATAGAAAATATGAAACCACCACAGAATAAAGATCAGGTTAAAGCTTATGTTGGTTTAATTAACTATTATGGACGATTTTTCAAAAACCTTAGTAACATCTTATACCCAATTAATAATTTGTTAAAAGAGAAAGTAAAATTTACCTGGGACAGTAAATGCCAATTAGCTTTTAATAGAATAAAATGTGAAATGCACTCTACAAATTTTCTTATACATTACAATCCCAAGTTAAAGCTTATATTGGCAACAGATGCGTCCCCATATGGTGTAGGGGCGGTGTTAAGCCATGAATTAGAAGATGGTACAGAAAGGCCAATTATGTACGCGTCACAAACTTTAAATGCCACCCAACAACGTTATAGTCAAATTGACCGGGAGGCATATGCAATTATATTTGGCATTAAAAAATTTTATCAATATGTTTATGGGCGTAAATTTATTTTGATGACGGACAATAAACCCATATCTCAAATTTTTTCACCACAAAAAGGGATTCCAGCTCTTTCTGCTTCTAGAATTCAGCATTATGCGTCTTATTTGCAAGCATTTGACTACGAAATCGTTCTTCGTAAAACAACTGACCACTGCAACGCAGACGGAATGTCAAGGTTGCCAATAAAAAATATTGCAGAGTACGTAATAGATGAGGTAGATGGAATCAAAATTTAGATTCGGTATTGCCCAGGAAGAATTCACATTGCAGCAAGACTGTGTTATGAGAGGATTACGTGTTTATATACCACCAAGTCTAAGAAAACGAGTATTGAATGAGCTACATGCAACACATTTTGGGGCTACTCGCACCAAATCATTAGCTCGGCGCTATTGCTGGTGGGAAAAAATTGATAGCGATATAGAGGAAATGATACAGAATTGCATTGAATGTCAGATGGTTAGATCTAACCCAATAAAATACCCGTTTCACTCATGGGAGACACCTAGTTCTCCCTGGCAACGTGTTCACGTGGATTTTGCCGGCCCATTTTTTGGTAAATATTTTTTTATATTAGTCGATGCGTATACCAAATGGCCGGAAGTGTATGTTATCCCAAATATAACTACGGACACAATTAAAACGTGTAGGTAGAGATATTTTTAGCCGTTTTGGAATGCCTTCGGTCTTGGTAAGCGATCATGGTTCTCAGTTTACCAATTTTCAATTTCAAAATTTTCTTAAAAATAATTGAATTATTCATAAAATTCATTCATTACCATCCAGCCACAAATGGCCAGGCTGAAAGGTATGTCCAAACTATTAAACAGAAATTAAAAAGCCTTAAGGAAAAGAGCACCACAGATTTTCAAAAAGGATTATGTAATATCCTATTGGATTATAGGAAGATGGTGCACCCTTCTACCGTGAAGTCACCCGCGATGATGATGCTTGGACGAGACATTAAATCAAGGCTTGACTTAATGTTACCGAAGACTGTCAGTGCGGTAGGTAAAATGCATACGCAACCAGGTGAACGTCTCTTAAGAACCGGAGATAGAGTAGCGGTACGAGAGTACTTAAATAGACGTATAAAATGGCATTTCGGTGTAGTCAAAGAAAAAATTGGAGCCCTGCATTATAATATATTATTAGATGATCATCGTGAATGGAAACGACATATACCTAGATCAAATAAGAAAAGTAGGTTCTTCACTTGACCAAGAAAAGAAGTATGCTCACAAATACGAAAACCCTCATTTCGATAGTATTAAAGATAATGAAAACTGCCATTTTGATAAAGATAAATCAACTTTCAATGAACAACCTCTTCTTTCGAATACTGGTTTAGAGCCAAAAATCAATAATGATAAAGTTGATATTTTTAGTGATGGTAATCGTTCACCACCCATAAAAGAACCTGAAATTAATAACGAAATTGAGAAACAAGGATATGAATCTAACAA
Source organism: Eupeodes latifasciatus (assembly GCA_920104205.1). Lineage (NCBI taxonomy): Eukaryota > Metazoa > Arthropoda > Insecta > Diptera > Syrphidae > Eupeodes > Eupeodes latifasciatus. The sequence goes on from OV049924.1 coordinate 394,917,760, forward strand.
TTGTAACGAAAATAATGTTATTCTAAGAAGATCATCTCGCCAGACAAAAAAACCAGATAGATTAGGTTATGAATAACATGTTATCTTAAAATATTAAATAAAATATGAAATACCAAAACTGATTTGTTAACAAACAAATGAATTGATATTTATTAAATATATATATAATATTATTAATAATAATTATTAATATATATTAAATATTATTATTATTACTTATTTTTTTTTTTTCATTTAGTGGCGAAGAGATGTATTATGTAAATGAATTTTGAATTATATTTTGTTTCTTTTTCTTTTGTTTTTCGAATTTTATATTTAGTGGCGAAGAGATGTTATATATATATATATAAGAAGTATGTTATTTAACCAATAAAGCTCTCCTCGTTATAATGCTAAAGCTCTGAATAAAGTCAGTCTTATAATAGAACTCAAACGTGTCACTTATTTCTATTGTCGGACACAACATTACCCAACTGCATTATATCTAGGAAGATATGGCCCACCTATAATAAAACCCGTACAAACAATTTTCTATGCAGGCCAAGGCAAGGCATAGCCAGGATTGTTGCGGTTTGTACCGGACATTGGCCTATAGGAGTTCATGCAGAGAAGTTGGGTATATTTTTCATATTTTTAACATGTAGATCAAACCATCTTGGATTCTTATTTCTTGATTTTACTTTACGTATTGGGACATTTTATATAAAGCATTTAAATAACACTTTATACAATTTTAATACCATATCATCTGAACGTTGGTTCAAAAATATTGAGTCCCAATTAAGATTTAAAAAGTTGATCAAAATTTCGATTTTTTAAATTAAATTCATTTTGATCAATGCAAACTTTATCTGCAAGATGTTGGCGATCTTCATTCAGAAGCTTTACGTCGGCAGTAGTGTCAGCATTTAAGATGTTCAATCTGTTTGAAAAGGTTTTTGAATATCAACCTGTCACTGTTAAGTTTGGTGATAACGATTTGATTGAAACTTATTTATTCAAAAATGAGTGCTGTATATACAACAGTTGCAATGAATTACGGTTTCGAGCTATGATTTACTATTTTCTATAGCCTGAATTGGAGGATATATAAATATATGTAGATAACATTTGTTTTCAACAAGACGTAACTACGTACCACACAAGTAACGAAACCATGCGGTCCTAATCCTTTGTTCTGATGGTACGAGTTTGGCTATCCTGTGGTAAAAATGTAAATTGAGGTATTTAAAACGACAAATTTTATTTCGTGTCCTAATAAAACCATAAAAAAGATTAAATTCGATATTTTTGTTTTCATTTTCAAAAAAATATCCCTTCACTCGCTATCGCCCGCCACTATTCTGGTCCGTATACGTAACCATATACCTCACCTCTATACCATGTCCAAAATCATAATATACACACCCGGAGTGAAATGTTCAACAAATCACTATAGGACCCAAAATCATCTAACCCCACATTAAAGCCTTCAACAAACTTATTAATATGATAATTTGTAAGCTATTAAATCGATTCACACACATCCCAGCCCATTGTTGATTCTTGTGATGTATATTATTATTTTTATGATTATTATGCATTATTTTTTAATCAAATGAGAATCGAATTAATTCACACTGAGACGAAAATATAATAAACGATGCTGCGCCGGTCATTATCACTTGGCCGCAAATGATTTGGGGCGGTGCCGGAGACACTATGGAGACGACAATCAAATTGATTTTTGTTTTTTGGTTTCTTCAATGAAACCGTGAAATTATTCAAATTTTTATATGAGGAAGGGACGGGAATTATGATCGACCAACAGCCAACATTTATAGGAGACTCTTCTCCAATTGATCGCCAGCACTGCATGAGGTCCAAACATTGATTTTTGTTGTTGTTGTTGCTGGTTTGTTGTTTTTGTGTGTTTCATTGACTTTTTAATTGCAAAGAGTTTATAAGTTTGATTATGTATATGAATTTATGACAGTGGACCATCATAATCATAACGAGGAGAACGCATTGCCTTTATAGTTTGTGATGGCAATAAAAAATAATTCCTTGGCTATGGAAATGTTTTGTGATGTTCCCAATCGGAATTAGATTGGATTGGACCTCCTCCTCTGATGTTCATCATATGATACGTTAATTGCTTTTGTCACCGAACCTATCAACATTTTTGAATTAAGGTATTTTTCTTTTGTTTCGTAATTGCTGTTTGTTTTTTGTTTATTATTATTTAAAATTACATATCAACAAAATGTTAATTTAACTAATCTATGTCATAGATTAAGGTGGAGTCGGACATTATGAGTTGAGTGAGGAAAATATTAATGAACTTTTAAACTGAAGTATATATTAAATATTTCAATTATAGTAAAGAAATAATATTTTTAGTTGAAAGTTCGTATCTAATATATGTACATACGTTAATTATTAAATTAAAAAAAAAAAAGTTAAAAATTAAATTTATCCCTTAAAATTGAACTTAGAAAAATATCTTTCTTGATTCAAGATTTCTTTAATTTTAATAGAATTATTATATTAATTCTAATCAGCTAAATTCTAGCTTTGCAGTTCATTTACATTTTATAAAATGTAAAATTTCTCAGGTTTCTTTGGGTAATATTAAAATTAAAATAAAACATAAGTTGAAAAAAGTCATAGTGTAACACAAAACATTAAGAAGAACGTCTGCTCTCAAGACTCGGCATATTAATAAGTTCCATTAAGTTTAAGTAAGTGCTATAATAAGGTGGAAATTCGAAGGAATAAGTACGTCCTAAACCCTTCAGTGCAAATCTCAGGAACGTTTTTTGAACCGGTTTTATCGTCTGGACTTATGACAGTTATAATTTCGTACAAAAAGCTGCTTTATAACATAAGGATTGGAAATTTGTTTCGATTCCCTCTTAATCCAACCAAGAACTGAATTAGCCTTTTTAGTTATTGAGTTAAAAATTTTAATTTTTTATCGAAAAACACACTAAGTACAGACATTTCATGAACACAAGAGAATCATACTCCGTCAAGAATATAATTATAAGAAGTTACATAAAGCTTTTTCGTCGTAATCAATCAAAAAACGAATTAAGATCACATTGTTCTCCTTAAAAATCACGAGAGCTTAAAACAGTTTTTGAAAATTGCACTTAACTGTTTCAACAAAGACGGCAAATCGTTCACAAATAAAATAAAGAGAATAGGGCCTAAATGACTACCATGTGGAATTCCAGAGTTAACTTTAAACTTGTTTAATTCACCACCATTGAAAACTATGGAATATTATCTATCCAATAAATAAGATTTAAGCCATTTTACGAAATCTTCATTCTAAAACTAAGCTTTCTTTAAAAAACCAAAACTCGATGTGAGGGTTTGTCAAACGCCTAACTAAAGTCTGTAAAATTCGATAAGTTAAATTGTTTTTGCTTTTAATTGAGTTAATACAGTTCTGAGCTAAAGTGCCATTAAAAAATGTGACGGTAGAACGCCCTTAGTAAAACTGTGCTGATTTGGAACTATCAAAGATTTAACATAAAATCATAGTGATTCAGATAATCTGAATGTTAAGAGATAAGGTATAAAGGAACTTTTCCAAATAGATGGAAACACACAAGAAGATATTGAAAAATTAAAAAATAGAATAGGCAAGGGAAACGACAGATGACTTACACAGTTTTTCAAAATACAAGTATCGTGAAGATTAGATATAAGATTTTGCAATGTTTGTCAGTGTTAATATAAAAGTTCACATTAGTCAAGTAAGTAAGAGATTTCTATAGATTAAAGTCTTGACCTACTACGTAAGATTTATAACAGGTTGAAGTATCACAGTTGTATCGCAGCTTAAAGTATCATAGTTGAAAGTGTCACTATTAAAGGCACTTTAAAAGAAGTCCGAGAAAAGTTGAGTTACAAACCGTGGATCTTCACTTGAAACGTCATTGACCTTGAAAAAACACGGGTAATGAAAAGGTTTTCTTTTTTATTTATAAACTTCCCAAAAATAACTTGGACTCATTTTTAGATCTCTTTGCACTTTTTGAATATAATTAAGATACCTACTTTATGTTTGAAATTCTGTTTAAAATAGCTCTTGAATTACAAACAAATGTTAAAATTATTTTCACTTGGAGACATTTTGCTAACTGTCCATACCTTGTTTCTTCGATTTCTAAGGCTTTTATAATATACAAAAAACTATCCTGAGGCCGTTTACTTTAATCTTGTAATTTTAGATGATTTAAAACATAAAGGCTATCAATTTTAAATTATGGAATATTCTCTACTATATAAAAATAAGTCGGGTTGTCCTTCCTGACGCTATAACTCCAGAACGCACGAACCGATTTCCATGGTTTTGCATTCGTTGGAAAGGTCTCGGGCTCCGTGAGGTTTATAGCAGACAAAATTTTTTAGTCAACCATAACTCCAGAAACGTCAGAGATATCGACTCCAATTAATAACGTATGAAATCTACAATGAAGGAATGATTCTGATTGAGGATCAATGCTTGACTATTGCAAACAAGCTATACTGATTGAAGTAGGAATGATTGCGCCAAATCGATCGATGCACGATGCATTGAACCAAGAATCAAACCGAGAGCTGCTATAAAATGTTGATACATTGCAGGAATTCGTTCGAAATAATGTGCCGTTGCTGAATGAACAGCAAAAACAAGTATACGAAACATTAATGCAAGTGGTGGACAATAATGCTGGTGGTCTATTCTTCCTGGACGCACCTGGAGGAACAGGGAAAACATTTGTCATTTCATTGATTTTGGCCACTATTCGATCAAGATGTGACATAGCTTTGGCGTTATCATCATCTGGAATTGCGGTTCTAGAAGGCGGTCGTACTGCACATTCTGCGCATAAGTTGCCACTCAATTTAAACACAATTGATACTCCAACATGCAATATTTCCCGATCCAGTGCAATGGGAAAATTGTTCATGCAATGCAAGCTCATTGTTTGGGATGAGTGCACAATGGAACGACACTCGACTTGCGGTGAAAAGACTTATGCCGAATTTGATTGAGGCAACCATTTTTAACGGAAATTACGCAGTGAAAATGTATTTATTCCTCGAATACCAATGATTCCAAATGATCTTCCGTTTGACTTTAAACGATTGCAATTTCCGGTTGGATTCACTTTCGTTTTTTACTTAGAGAAGTTCAACTTAATTACACTTCATTTTTGTAATCGAAATGAACTCATGAAATAAAATTTTTCCTTTTCAAATATAAAACAAAAAAAAAAATTTGTCTTCATCTTTTAATCCCCAAACGAAATGTTACAAAAAACGAAGCCATCTGGTGGCGAAACGGAGTTCGCCGGGTTTGCTAGTATCATATTATAATTCAGAAGCTTTTATTCTAGGTCAGGGTATGGTTGCAAAAACTGAACAAAGTGAACTAACCCCGATAGCCATTTAATATGTCATAGAGACTATTTAACTATAAAACTATCCTCGAAGTTTAACCTTCTGATTTCTTGTAAGATAGGACAATCCATAAAATGGAAAATATTTTTAGGTTTGTTGAAGATCTGTTCTGTGAGGTATTAAATTCTGATTTGATAACTCGGTCTTTGCTTTAAAAATCTCATATGTGTAGTTACTATTGAAATTACTTTCTCTAGCAGGCAATTGATAGTTAAAGACTTTGTAGGATAGTCTAGAAATTGATGATAATGGTCTAGTTAAGTGCTGGTCATATATTTTGTAGTCTACTTTAGCTGTGATAATTGAAAATATGTCCTGCCAATCGTGAACGTTACTCTCAGATAACAATAGTGTGTTGTCATGCGATAAGGCCATAGTTGGTTCCATTCCCTGAAAGAAGAATCATTGTTTCTCAATGATCTTAAAGCGATTGATCTATGAAAACTATTTTTAATTCTTTTCATCACTTTTATTAAGTACTCAGTATGCAATTCAGGTTTTGCAGATAATGGGAGGTAAATCAGATTATATCATTTATGGCATATGATTGGTTATGGTTGGTTGGTTAGGTTATGGAATAGGTTGGAGTAGAATTCGGTAAATCGAACAGTCGCTTAAAGAAATATCTTTAAACAGCTTTAAATTCTTCAATGGGACTGACCCCAAACGCTTGTGCTCCATAACACCTACACGTTTTGACAATTGCCTTAAAGGATTGATATTTAGAGGCAAGTTCAATATTTGATTGCGAATTTAGCTTCAGTGCTTATATTCTTTACATGTTTGCTAGTTTAAGTTTCATGATAATAATATACCTAGGTATTTGAATTCGGTCACTATATCTATCTGCTCATTATCGAGTCCCCAAGTTTCTTGCAGTAATCTTGCAGTAAGGATCTTCCACTCTGTCGATTCTCGTAGATCATAAAGACCCCACGTCTTGCAGTGTGTTTGTAATCGATTTTTTGAAGTTGGAGAGAAAAGAGATTATCTGATATCAGCAACATGTCATCTGCATAGAGAAGTATCTTCATGTGATCTCCAGTTAACACTCCCCACTAAAATATCAGCTACACGCTATCAATGGACAAGGTGAAAAGAATAGTACTCAAAATTAATTCCTGTGGTACACCTGCTGAATTTGATGACACTAGAAACTTTGTGCATACAACATTTATTGAAACTCCGATCATTGCCAGTTTATAAATCAATACCTTACTATGAACCGTATTGATTGCAGCTTTAAAGTCCACAAAACACACATACAGCTTCTTATTCTTTTTGATATATTTTTCTAGCAATACTAATTATAGCAAAAAATATGATCTGTGGTTGAAAATCTAGGGCAGAAACCAGCTTGGAATTTGCTGAGCTTGTTGTGTTGTTGTTTGCAATTATGGAGAAAATATTTCTCAGTGAATTGAGAATAGAAATTCCACTTAAATGTTCAACCTGGCTTGCATCTCCCTTTTTAAATATAGCAAATGTATAGGCTTTGCGTATAAGACTGGCTGGCACACAAGTATTGCTATAGATCAAATTGAAACAATGCACAATGTATTGCTTGATATTTTATGTTGCATTATTATAGAACCTAGGTGGAATGTCATCATTCCTCTGAGCTTTTTTGTTATTTTATAACCCGAAAAGTATTCACAAGTTCTCTTAGTAAAATTTGAGAGTCAAGTTCAGACACAATCACTGCACATCCTGAAATTTCACAAACCCAAAATAATCACTTCAACAAATTTTTGTTTATTTTAATATTAATATGCTATTAAATAAACATCCTGTGGGCTTCCAGGAATAATACATAAGTTTTTATCATTCAATGGTGCTTTTATGCAGATAATTTCTTCGTCGGGAGTGCCACCCGAACATAAATTGGTACAGCTAAAAAATAACCAAATGTACAACATAATAAATACCAATTTTCATTGAGCGTGTTTCTGTGTATTAAAATAATATAATTTTATTTCATATCGTTTGTCCTTTGATCCTCTCATACTTTGGTGGTCCGGGATCCAGCTCTTAACACATAAAATAAATCTTAAATGAAAATGTTAAGATATCCCTAAATGCCGTCATTCCTATTACGAAAAACAAGCGTGAAATCATAAATGTCAATAATAATTTGATCCTGGTTTTGATTAAACTGTTAACTCAGCTTCTGATGTGCTTCATTAATGGGACAAAGGACCACCTGGGAATCGTAACCAAACGTTTAAGATAAGCAAACAAGTAGGTTACCTATACTTATGTATATAAGATCAGGTAAACACTACTGTTTAAAAAACGACATGTTGCCGCCTTCACAAAAAAAGGACGAGTTGACGACGTATCTAATCTAATATAATCTATACAATTATATATACTCCTGTTCCTTAATTTCTTCGTTGGTGTCCGTACAAATAGAGAGAGCAGCACGTGGAAAAAATGTACAAGCATATTTCTAAATTCATTGCTTTTTAAAACGAATCCAGAAAACATGGACACAATTTTGGATATTTATAATTAGTTTGGAAAACGTTCATAAAATGTTCCAAAATCAGATAATTAAAGCGATTTTCTCGCCGAAATTGATCTAAAAATGTATTATTCTATTAACCGTGTTGCCACTTACTTACAACCCAAGAAAAATAAAACAATTAACCCCTGAGAAATAAAAAGTAATTCATATTCATTTATACAATTTTTATAAATAAAAGAAATGCTGCAGGCACACAATGGGATTATGATTAAGTCTTTGTAATAAGGGGATGATGTTTGTTCGCGTTCGCCTGAAATATGATACCACCTTAACCAAAACGAAAACGAGGCCAAAAATCAAAAAAATAAATAAGGTACATTTGACACGAACAATCTGCAAGGGCAATACTCTATGTCTATATGAATGTCTGATTCTTGTGTAGTTAGAGAATCAAAGCAATGCATCACTTCCACCCTTCGAGCTAATAGAGCGGATAACAGATTGATGCTGCCGCTCATAAGAAGGAAATTTCCTCCCTTTTTTTGTTAGTTGTTTTGTTGTTGTTGGAGGGTTGTTGGACAATCCTGGGCGCACAAGGATGGAATGTTGATTGGAGCCGCAAAACGAATCGCAATCACTTGCTACAGCAACCGGAAGTAAGTTACAAAAAAGAAATCAGAAATCCTATTCCCGCAAAATCAACCCTTATAAAATATGGGTCTAGAAAAGAATCTCTTTTATAGCGCTCTCTAAACATTCCTTAGGAATGGGAAAAGTCAAAAACCGTTTGACGAGTTAATCTGTTTTCATATTGTTATTGTGTTTTATGATAGGGGGTGTTGGAAACAAACGCCCGCCGCCGTTGCGTTCTTGTCGGCAGGCGTTTGGTGGTGTAATGTAAACCTACTGTAAGAATTTTATTTCATATCAAGGGTGCCATAAAGGGTGCGAAGTTAAATAAATATTTTTATTTATAACATTGTTTGTAGCGTGCGTCTCGTCTCGTCGCGTCGCGTCCTTCGTCCGATGGATAATTCTGTAGATCATGTATATTTATAGAGTGACATGGGAAATTGCAAAAATTAACAATTTGGACAAGGAAAGGACTGCACCGGAAATTGACCGAATGTGAGTTTATGTTGTTATCATTGTCAATGAATGGTGATTGAAGGCTTTTTATACGTTATGAATTTTTAATTTTCTTGTATCATTGTATAAAAGAAGGGAAAAAATGATGATGGGTGTGGCTGTATTTTTTAAATGACATTAATCAGTGAAGCTCAAGGTTTCAGAAAAACACATTTATTTTGTTTTGTTGAATTAAGAACTCATTTTAATAAATTATTTTTGACATTTAACATTTTATTATCCCACTGGTCTTTGTGCGTATTTAGATTGACTTCAATTTATAGGCAGCCCATATTGACGTGTCCTCATTTCATCACGCCCAAATTTTGAGATGAAAAGGAGACGATAAATTGAGTCAGTATTTCATAAGTGGTGATACGTCAAAATGACCAATTTAAAAAGTGAGTATAGAGATATGAAGATTGAATTTTGTAGTATCCCGTATGAATCATTGACAGAGATCTAATCTTTCCCGTGGTTTCAAAGAAGAAGATCTATAGGTGTTAAATAAAAAGAGGATGGGATGCGACCCACACTAATAACTTTCTATCTCGTCTGTCGATTTGTCCAAAAGTTCAAAAAATTATTAATAACAACATTTTCTACGAGATGAAAAAATTTGCATAGAATGAAATCATTTTAAAGTTAATACATTTATCTATTCTTGAAATATTGGAATCGAACATCAGTTTTTACCAATTTTGCGTAGTGTTTTTTGTAGATTCTTACATATGTACATATGTATATTTTTTATAAAAAAAAAAAAACAACTGACAGTTGAATTTTTCAGAAAACTTAGTTTGAAGGCAATATTTTAAAATTTTTGAAAAGATACTCAAGTCCAAGCTCGATTTGTATATTATATTTTAGTAGGTTTTTATTTTGTGTTACTTCAATTGTTCTCAAAATTTTACGTGATTTCAAAACGTGATTCTTCCTTGCATTAAATTATCCCCAAAATAATGTCAGTTTTGATTCGTAAGATCTTCAGGGTAACTAATATATTTTTTTCAATTTTTTTGATTTATAAAGGGTGATTTTTTAAAAGCTATAGGAAAGTTTTCAAAAAAAAACACATAAATACATACATACGGTCCATATAATTTAATGTTTGAAGATTATTTGATGCAAATGTTGACCTTGACTGCGCCTCAAATGGTTCATCCGCTTAGTCCAATTTTGGCATACTCTTTCCAACATTTTAATGTTGTCTTCCAATGCGTCAATTGAAGCGGGCTTGTCTGCATATATAGTCTAAAGGCGTTAAGTCGCACGATCTAGGCGGCCAATTGACCGGTCTTGAACGTGAAATTAAATGTTCAACGAACTCGCCTCTCAATAAGTCCATTGTTGCGCCTGCTCTACTCTGTGGCATGTGGCACCGTCTTGTTGAAACCACACGTCATGCAAGTCAAGCTCTTGCATTTTGGGCAAAAAAAGTTGGATATCATCTCACGGTAGCGCTCACCAATCACAGTTATAGGATAAGATTCGCATCATCTTTGAAGAAGTACGGTCCAATGATGCCACCAGCCCATAAACCGCACCAAACTGTGACTCTTTCTGGATGTATTGGTAGCTCTTGCAATGCTTCTGGCTGATATTCACTCCAAAATCGACAATTCTGCTTATTTACGTACCCATTTAGACAAAATGAGATGAACACAATTTTTCGGTAAAAAAGTGGATCTTCGGCCTACTTTCCAAGATCCCATATCCCATTCACCAAACATTTTACGTTGCAGTAGGTCGTTCGGCTTCAATTCTTGCACCAGCTGTATTTTGAAAGGCATCACACCTAAATCCTTCCGCAATCCTTTTGTTAAAGATACTCTTGAACAATTGAATTTTACAATGTTTAATTGGTCTGAAAAAATGGGTGCAATTATCCCTCTTTCCAATGCTTCAAATCTGCAGCAAAAGAAAATGTAGCAGCAGCCCACTAGTTTAACACAACACTAACACTCCATTAAAGAAAGAAACAAAGATTCTTGGAGTTACTTTTATGGGAAACTTGAATAATGGTATAGACATACTAAATAGGTTTTGAATGACTTAAAATCCCAAAACGAGGCATTGAAAATGATATGTTCAAAGCAAAAAAGGTCAAGTATACAAAAATCTATCCGAATAGTAAAAGCCCATTGTAGAAGATACACTTCAACACAGCTTAATCATTTTTATGTGACCTACTAAAAGGATAATTTCAAATATTGACGCAGCTATATAAACCAATGCTTTAGAACAGAAACAGGTGTACTCAGATCGACAAACGTAGAAGCCCTAAAAGTCGAAGTTGTATAATGTATCTTTTGAACATCTAACATGGTCTCTTCATTTCAAGAGTCCTAACTTGCTTTCGGAATGGATATATAAATAGCGGCTGAGAGCTCAACTTAAAGGAAGCGAAATTCAATTCAATTTAACACCAATCTCGTTAAAATACAAAAGAACAAGAGCTGATGAAAATTATGAAACTTTTTTAATTCTAAAACGACTATTCATAGAGTATTCTAATTCTTTAGAAGAGAGTTATATTACTAAAATAGAAAGTGACTTAAATCTAATCCAGATAGTTTCTGGAAATTCGTAAATTATAAAAAGAAAACTACACTGAACCAAAAAGGTACGTAAATATAATAAAAAAGTTCGTTGAGACAATGAATAAAATGATTGAGTTTGTCCAATAAACATATTAATTGTGTCAGTGAACTATCGTTTATTATTCTCCATTTCCGGGTGAAAATTTTACAAACAATTTGAAATTTTCATTTATAACCACAATAAACTGAGTTTATTGATTTTAATAAATCCATTAATAAACATAAACAACCGTTCATTATTTCCGTTTATAGTATTAATAAACCCGTTTATAGCCTTAATGAATAGAGTTTATTAATTTTAATAAATGCGTTCATTAATATAAAAAACCGTTTATTATTTCCGTTTATAATATTAATAAACCTGTTTATAATCACAATGAACAGAATTTATTAATTTTAATAAATGCGTTCATAAATATAAACAAATGTTTATTATTTCCGCTTAAACCTCTGGTGGGGGAAGCCTTTGTTAATATCCAACTTACTTACCACTGATCCTTGCTTAGCGGCGATCGAAGTCCAACTGGTTTCTGCGGTCTGGTTCACTCTTTTCAACTTCCTTACTTCTATTTCTTTTGCTTCTACTTCTCTTTTTCTGCTTCTACTACTTTTTTGTTGGTCTTGTTCGGTTCTACTAGGCAACCTTTTGGTAACAACATAGTGTGAATTATATCCTTGCGAATGACAAAATAACCTTTGCAAATTAATGTCACCGAGTTCTGGCCAAGTTGAGCTGAGTGTGAACACAATGCTCGGTGTAGTGACAGAATGCATGTAATTTGTTCGTGTTTTCGTTGTAGATTTGTAATGCGTCATAACAGTATTTATTTATTTATAAAAGTACTTAGCCAAAATTATTACCTTTATAGAATTAAAAACAATTATAAAAGATAGATATATTAAGCTCTAGGACTTTTACTCTTATAGAACGAGTTATAAATATAACTAAAACTCATCACTGATCATTTTACTTATTTTGACTGCAGCGTTACTGCGATTCACAAGAATTCGTATGAAATGATATGAAGTTTAGCGATATACCTCATACAATTTCATACAAATAATGCTTTTCCGTGTCATGAAGTTTAGTTCCGCTGAATTTGAGTGCAGTGTTAACTTTATGATTTAAATTTTTTTTGTCAAGGAATCAATTTTATTTTTGCCCAATCTTCCGCATACATTTTTTTTATATGTATTTAGGATGGAGGTTGGGATATAATATTTAACAATTTGCCTCTTAATAATGTTGTTCATAGCCACAATAAATGGTTCACTATTTTCCAATTACCAAAGTGTATTGTGTCAGTGAATAAGGTTATAAAAAATAATAAACTGCTTGTAAATTTTCCAATTCGTCTCTTAATAATGTTGTTAATTGCAACAATAAACGGTTTATTATTTTTCAATTGCCAAATTTGTATGTGTCAGTGAATAAGGTTATACAAAATAATAAACTTATTGTAAATTTGAGAATTGGTTGTGATATTGGATGAAGGTTGGGATATAATTTTTAACAATCCCTTTTCAAACATCTTGTTTATTGTCGCAATAAACGATTAATCATTTTAATAACTAAAATGTTTGCGGCAATTAATAGAGTTATTAATTTTAATAAACGGTGATAAAGTGCTTTATTTTTTATTTAATAAACGGCCGTTAATAGTATTAACAAACGATTATCAAACGCTGAAATTTTTTAATAAACCGTTCACTCTGACAAGAAAAAGTTTGTTGTGACAATAAATAAGCAGTTAATAAACGCCGTTTTTTATATTAATGCACGTTTGTTTTTTCAGTGTAGTGACTAAACTAACTCTTTATCAAATTCATTGTCAACCAGTCATGAGCCTAAGGTTATCGCACACATGTTTGCAAACTTCTCGAAGAAGCTTTCACAGATACAAATGATTACAACAGTTTTTACTCCTATTCTTCTGAAGTACATTTTCCTCATTTGAATTCAATTAATTTTGAAACAAGCGAAGATATTGTTGCGCTGGGTATCATGAAATTGTTTATAGTCTAGGCCCTGATGGAGTACCATCCTCCATCTTAAAAAAATGTGTTTCTTATTTATCATATCCGTTATGTCTTCTCTTTAATAGGTCCTTAAATAGTTCGCTTTTTCCTAATATCTGGAAAAGTGCATTCATTATACCTGTGCACAAGAAAGATCCTAAAAATGAATTAATCAACTACAGACCTACAGCTAAATTATCTGTGATACCAAAACTGTTCGAGTCTATTGTATGAAATGTGCTTTCCTTTCATTGTACTTCAATTATATTGTGATAATCAGCATGGTTTCGTGAAAAAAAGATCTACAGTTACTAATTTATTCAACTTGACGTCCAATTGTTTAGATATTTTTGAAAAAACGTGCACAAGTCGATTGTGTGTTTATTAATTTTAGTAAAGCCTTTGACATGATGTGTCACAATACATTAATTTTAAAACTTATAACAATCAAGGTTTTCACATTAACTTCTTAAATTGGATCTCATCGTATTTAAAAAATAGAATTTAAAGTGTTGTTTTTTGTAATGAGTATTCGGATCAATTTGTTGTAAATTCTGGCTTCCTTCAGGGAAGCCATTTAGGTCCCATTTTATTTATAAATGACTTGGTTTCGATCATAAAAAATTCATCCCTTCTTACTTTCAAAAAAATAAAATCAACTTCTGTTTAGATACTTTTACAAGATGACTTGTTAATGTATAGGAAATAGTGCAACAAAAATGGTTTCGTTTTGAATGTGGACAATTGTAAGACCTTGAGTTTTCTACGCAAAGAAGTTCCCTTTGATTTTGATTTAAGTTATATTCTTGATCGAAAGTTAACTTTTATTGAGCATTTAAACTACATAGTTAAGAAAGCTAATAGGATCCTAGGATTCATAAATAGATTCGGTCGTGATATCCTATACCCTTACGTTCTTAAGCTTCTTATTTTGTTTTTCATTTGTAAGATCTATACTTGAATATAGGTAGTTGTGTAGTGTGGTCACCTTACTACTCAGTTTATATAACAAGACTTGCGAGTAATTCAGAGAAGATTTATGCGTTTTTGTTTTCGTTTTCTTCCATTGTCACATGAACATACACTTCCCCCTTGCTCTCAAAGGCTCACCAGTCATAGACTCAATGCTGTCGAACGTACTGCAAAGCAATATTTGTATTACTTTAGCTTGGTACGTACTGCCGTACTGCACACTTTTCTTTTGTACTGCATTTTCATTTTTGTATTGCCATTTGTATTGCCCTTGCAAATTCGTTGTTCATAAAACTAAATATGAAAAAAAAGTTTAGGATGGCATCACTTTAAATATTTTCCATGAAAGTGCACTTCCAAGTTCCATCATTTTGTCGAACTTTGTCAAAAACAAATTTATCAATGACGCCTCTCTGAACTCAATAGATTTTTGCAATAAATATTGCTTTTAAGACTCAAAACAAATCTACCTTGGCGCACAAGCTAACATTTTAGTTTGCTCTGGGGGCTTAACAGGTGAGGTTATACAAAATATAAAATAAAAGTGGAGAGATTACTACATCGAATTATGCACTCAAATAAGAATTAAGTTCCAAGAAAAAGTTTTAGAATTGATCCAAAAAAATAAATCCCCAAGCCTTACCCCGCTTATACAATTGTTTCCAAATTTAATTCAAGAAAAACTTGTCAATGACCTTGATGATGAACGGTGGGCTTTTTTACATCAAAGTATGATAAGTGTAGATTTGAAATTCGAAGACTATTGGAGCGCTATCTTTAATTTAAAAAACGCATTAAATGCTCCAATGTGTCCCCTTTTAAAAACATTTGTTGGGTCCATTTTTGTACAGAGCACATAATATTTTCCCAAGTAGCTTTGATAAAAACTAAAACAAAAAAAAAACTCTTTACTGACATCCACAGTCAATTCAATTTTAATGGCAAAGGAATTAATAAGGCATAGCTGCGCTATGTAAAATTCAATAAACATTGTTTGCCTTCCAAAATGATTACTATTTACCTGAATTTAAAATATAATTTTGTGTTGAGTCTTTATAGAAAAATATTCTCGTGTTAAAATTACATATTAAATGTGTTTAAAAATACACAAATATGAATTGAAACTAACTGCGATATTTTTATTTTATTTGCATTCATTTATTTTTGTATAATAGTTATATAGCTATAATATATATTTATTTTTATTATAAAAAAGTTCCTATTTTATTAAAAGTGAAATTAATAAAAATATTAAAAAAGGTTATAGCAAAATATTAACAGCTAAATTTGTTTACAGACATTGCTTTTTGGTATACTTTCATTGGTAGCAAACGGATTGTAAGCCATCTACTCCAGCGGTTTTGTTAGACTTCAGCTTAGATATGGCAATCTTTACTTCGCCTAAGTCGGGAAGACGGGATTGTTGATTTTCCTTGTCTATGTTGAATGGATCATCCTGCCTAACAGCAAATTGGATTTGTCGTCGCCGTTATAAAGTCTGCAGAAGTGTTCCTCCTTACATATCCTCGGCATTGACTGCGGTTCCACTATGATGTTTCCACTTTCGTCTTTGCAGCCTTCGGTTCGAGGTTTATGTACTTGTAAATTTCGTTTCACCTGCTCAAAAAACTTTCGAACTCATTCCTGCTTTTGAACCTCTCAATACCTTCAACCGCACGCTTCTTATGCTCTCTCTTTTTCTTTCTGAACAAGTCGGTGTTCCTCTTCTGCTCATAGAGCTCGTGAGCAGCACTCGTCCTTCTATACAGCGCAGATTTGCGTGCCTGTTGTTTGGCTGCATTTGCCTGCCGACATTCCTCATCAAACAAAGGCCAGGGGTTCCTTGTTGTTGGCTGCTTGAAACCCAGCACGTCAGGGGCGGCTTCTCTGATTGCATCTTGGCAATGTTGCCACTGGTTTCCGACACATTGTGTTGGCGGCAGAGAACTTCGAAAGAGGTTACTTGTGATTCAGTCGGAGAAGAATTTGGCAATCTCTTGCGATTGTAGCAGTTCGACGTTGTATCTTCTGCTAGCATCTGACTGTTGGGTCTGATGGGTCTGAAAATGAGATTTTCAACTTTCACAGTTGATAGCGACCATATTGTTCTTATAAATTGGCTGTCATTTATTTATTCTGTTGCTAAATTACCAAATTGAACAACATAACAATCGTTGGCTGTGATTATCGCTGTTGCTGATCATCAAAGAGACCACCTTGAGTCACTTCAATCGACCGTTTTCTCTATATTGACTTGCGTCATTTTTACCGATATGATTGCATCCCACACAATATATCTAATAAATTCTCATCCCATCAGGTGTTAATTGCTATTTACTTATAACAAAGCTGTGCATTTCGGCATGTTGCCGTACGTCTTCGTCGTCGTCGGCTTTCATCATACATCATACATATAATTTACTAGGTAACATTTTTATTTGAAGATACATTATAACACTATATCGCCGTATACTTTGGCGGTACGGCCGGCATCGTCAGAGCTGAGAGCAATCATAGAAGCCAAGCAATAAGAATCACATCGACTTTCATCTAATTGAGAGATAATTAAACGAATACGGTTACGGAATACTATTAAGAGTGCGAAGCGATGTTCGCTCGCTTTTATCTTCGACCGCTATCGCCACTGACCGGTAGTATGTAATTACTTTGAAACGCCTTTACAACATAATAACAAGTCATTTCAATTTTCAAACCTTCAAACGATTATTGGAAGTAATTTGCAATGACCATCTAAATGAGTTATCGATAATGAATTTGTTAACAACTCAGAGAAGCTTTAATGTGGACTTGTTTTTTTGTGTTAGTGTGTCAGGAGGAAAAGAAGAATCAATTACCACATACTTGTACAGATTGACCTAAATTATCCTTTAAGTTTTTGCTCAAGAACTCTGTAAGCTAAGAATGCTGCATTTTTGATACAAAGTATAGAAAAATCATAAATAAAACTGGTCCTAGAAGGCAACCTTGTGGTATTCAATCGTATACTGTGTAAATGGCCATGAACTTCTCTTTGGTGATTTATTTATATTACAAATAATCAAAATTTAGGTACGTACTTATGTTTAGGTAGGTACCCCAGTTTAAGGACCAGTCTTTCGCATACACCATAATGTAGACTGCGAAAAAACTTAAAAGGTGATCTTTTTTTTTTAAAGCTGCGTGCACACCTTTGTTATTTTGATGCTCTGATTAATACTTGCCTCATGGACAAATTGATTCAGCCACGCAATGACAAACGATCTGTCAACCAATCATTTGACACCGATACAAAAAATATTAGTAGGTCGTTGGATCGACACAATGTTAACCTAACGGCAACATTATATCCAGCAGGTTTTGATCTCGAGCCAACGACACGACGATGGACGCATGTAGAAGGCAATAAAATTATTGTAAAAAGTGAAAAAATGTCGCGCGTGAAATTAAATTCGCCACATCAACTGTCAATGCATCTTTGCACAAAACAAAGCGCCGCATTTTATCGAGCATCGAACAAAATGCTTATTCTTGATCTAAAAATGACAAAAGAAATGCCAAAATCATCCTGAGATGAGTCCGAAAAAAAAACCAAGAAGAAAACATAAAGCAATTTAAGAAAAATCTCGATAATCATCCTTCATCGCACGTCAATGGTGGTCTAAAGTCATAAATTCATATATCGTCATCAAAACAAGGACCTTTTTTGGGACATTTTATATTAAGGTACACAAACTACTACAGCTTAGCTATTGATCTGATTTGAAGGCAAAAGAAAACCATTTTTTGTAGGAAAAAATTTAATTCAATTTTATAAACTGGCTGGATCGATGGCGATCAAAATCGGTGGCAATCGCAGACATCGAGAACGACGACGACAACGACACGCGACGGTAGTCGATATGGGGCGTAGGCTGAAAATCGGTTGCGTGTTTCGTAAACTCGTAGATTTAATGATTTTTTATCTTGTTCATGGAGATAAGATTTGATATTGAAATCGTGTTGGACATTTCTGTTACTACTTGATACACTTGTGTTCCGTAATTTTAAATTTAACATCCCGAAATAGATTAGTGAAGGTACGTGATCCGACGTACACGCTGACTAGATAACTTAAGATACGAGTAGGTGACTTTTTTTGAACGGTTTTAATATGGAAAATATAGGTCTTGATTTCTCGAAGAAGTTATTGTAATTGGCCACCTAAATTTTTAACTTCCTATATGAAGTGTGAAGTTATTGTAATCGATGCGATATGTCGAATTGAAAACTTTGACATTTCTTAAATTTATTTATTAGATTTAATGCATTTAAGATTATGATTTATAGACTCTATACAAAAAAAAATTTACTACACATATTGAAATCAATTGATTGATAAGGGGGCTATTTACACCTACTAAATATATGTCACTATTGTTGCTGTAATCTTATAGTTGTACGACTAAAACTAAAATGTATCTGACTTAGAACTGATGGAGATGATATTGACCCATTAATAACTCCAAATATAATACAAAATTGTAAATACTATATGAGTAGTGCTGTCGTTTTGGAAAAGTCCAAAGCAGTACATTCAGGGCCGGCCCTAGCCAAACTTGCGCCCTGTGCAAGATTTGTAGAAAGCGCCCTTTTTTATATTTTTTTACCCATAAACTGATACACAAGTATAAGCCTTTCCCACATTACCCAGGAGGTAGACTTTTAGACCATTCAACAAAAACGCAGCGAAAAAATGAGCAGAGGGGAAACTTTTAAACTTGGAAACTTACTTTTCTGGCCTTACATTTTGCAAATTCAGAAATGGGATCATCAAAGTCTAAAGAATTTAATAATTTCTTTTCAATGGACAGGACATTATAGATAAACCTACCAATCTCTCTTGAGTCATGGTTGTCCTAAGATAATTTTTACTAATTTTAAGTTTAGAAAAACTACGTTCTCCTGAAGCTACCGTGACCGGGATTGTATTAAGGATTTGGAGAGCAATTACTAAATTCGGAGCAAAATCTTTAAGGTTTGAACTAAAAATAAAATTTAACACATCTAAGTTTGAGCTTTGTGGCGTAACAAGCTGGGATATTACGGTTAACTCTTGAAACAATTCTTCTCCATCTAAATCTTTAAAACTACCTAATGTTAAAACGTTTTGCAAATTATGGCATGAAGCACGTAAATTTTTATTTTTTAAACATTCGCTTATGTTACTTAAAAATGATATTGATACTATACGTATCAAGCTGTTCAAACCTTTTAGTAATTGATTGAATGGCTTGATCAAGTATTTTGAAAAAAAAATCTACTTTAAATCTTTGTTTCGGTTCTAATATAGTTTCAGGACATTCATCAACATAAAGTCTTTTGCTCCGTTGAGATCGCAATGATAAAGCTTTAGGAAACATATTTGGTATTTCTAATGAACTAGCAATACGCTCGGTTAATTGAACATACCTACTCATTACATTTTTCATTAAAACGCATTAAAATCAAACTTTTTTTTGTATTTTCTAAAATTTGTATGCCAGTTGACAGATTAACGGACGGACTTTGCAAATATTTACTAGTTTTATTTATATTTTCTAAAATATCAAATCAAAGTAGCAGGCAGCAAATAAATGTAAAATCAAAAATTGTATTTCCTAACGATTCTGCAATATTTTTTGCCTCTAGATTTCATAATTCTATAAGGGGTTCATATATTTCTTCTTAATTTGTTTTTAAAGGCCTCAATGCATCTAACCTGCTCTCTCATCTAGTCTCAGAAGGAGGTTTCAAAGTATGATTTGGAATTTTTTTTCTTATAAATATCCCACCTCGTTGTGGAACTTGAAAAAAAGTTATACAAACATTAAATTGTATCGAAAAATTTAACTGCATGAAATGAGCACCGAGCAGCATCATTAACCACTAAATTTAAGGAATGCGGGCAACATGGAACGAAAAATGCTCTTGGTTCCAGGGTTCGAATTCGATTCTGAACACCGCTTCTTTTCCTTTCATATTCAAACCTATCATAACTTTGGCTTTGACAGTTATTTATTAAAATGTTATATAATTCAAGCTTGTCTAAAATCAACTGAGTCAGTCACATTACGTTCTTGTCACAAAATACGTCACTTCTATTAAAAACTGATAGCTATTTATTTAATATTAATTAACCAACAAAGCGAAAAAACAATTGAAACAATCTGCATTCTGCACCAGACTAGATATATGTACATTTAAAGTAGCCGTTACAACAGTCATTAACTTAAAAAAAAAAACAAACTGCCTGCACAAGAACAATTGGACTCCACATAGAATCATTGTAGATGAGAACTCACATTCAGGTACGGTGCGTGGTACAAAACCTGCACGTTCTAGCCCATACGATTCAATATGAATAAGTATTTTGCTTTGTCATACTCTCTATGTTAATTTTGGGACTCGGTGTGCATGAAATAAATCTTGCACATATGAGGTGGCATGGAAATTTTTTGTGTTGAGATTTTTTCTTTTTTTCTCTTGTACGATCAGGTTGAAATATTTGGAAATGAGGTAGGTAGGATTTTTAGTTCTGCGATATCTTTTTTTAATTCATATTCATATTTATTTTTATTTTTCTTTATAACAAAAAATAAACTTATCTTAAACATATGTATCTACTTTATATATCTATAAGCCTTTTAGTTCAATTGCTTAGTCTTATTTTAACACCTTGTTAATTATTGGCTCTAGCTCCCTGGATTTTATTTGATTTCATAAATATTCCTGGGCATAATGTTAAATTTAAATACAACAATGTAAAGGAACAAGTTTTAAAGGGTGAAACGTACTGAAGTTTCCCATCTTTGTAATTAATTATTTTTGATGTGAACAATGTTATTATCATGTCCGAAAGACCGCTTGTTCTACTACTTCAAATTAATATTCTACAAAAATACAGTGATAGTTTTGGAAGATACAAATTAAATATGCTCAATTTACAGTTTATATTTTTAGTAACAATTTGTGGATACAGCTACAAAATTTAAAATGTTCAACGCCGCGTTGAATAGCTACTACGGCTTGATAATGATGTATACCCACAGATATGAACAGCAAGAAGACCTAGAAACTGTTGAGCAATATTTTTTGAACAAATCTTCTGTCATCAATCTAGCAGTGAACATAACCAGGTTTTTGCTTTAAATTCAGAATACCTGTTTCAGAAATAAGTCGTTAATTTTAGAAATTAATTATTTTTGAATTGTATAATATTAGACCTGAATTTAATTAAAATTTTTATCTTTGTCAGAATGGAAATATATTACATTCCATTGCGTTTTTTCCAATATTACAAAAAAACTAAGAATTCCATTCTTCTGCAAGTTTTCGATAGTTTTAGGACTGAGTGAAATAAGCTCCATAAAAACCAAAATAATAAGATACATAAACTCATTTATATTTAGGACATGTTAAATGCTGACACTCCTGTTTCTTAAATCGTCGTATAACTTTTGGATGAAAATGAAAGTTATCCTTCACTAAAAATGACTCTACATTTAAACGCAATATTTTAATTTAATTTTAAAAATGTTACTTTGATCAATTTTTAAAATTTTTACTGATTGTAATTATTTCGGGACTACATATTTTTTAACTTACATTAAGATGATATGGTATTAAAATTGTATAAAGTACTAACTGACCCGGCAGACTTCGTACTGCCTCAATCGATAAATAAAAGACCTAAACTTTTGTATCGGGTGATTTTTTTGAGGTTAGGATTTTCATGCATTAGTATTTGACAGATCACGCGGGATTTCAGACATGGTGTCAAAGAGAAAGATGCTCAGTATGCTTTGACATTTCATCATGAATAGACTTACTAACGAGCAACGCTTGCAAATCATTGAATTTTATTACCAAAATCAGTTGGCAGAAAATCCGCTTTTTTATCGACAAATTTTGTTCAGCGATGAGGCTCATTTCTGGTTGAATGGCTATGTAAATAAGCAAAATTGCCGCATTTGGAGTGAAGAGCAACCAGAAGCCGTTCAAGAACTGCCCATGCATCCCGAAAAATGCACTGTTTGGTGTGGTTTGTACGCTGGTGGAATCATTGGACCGTATTTTTTCAAAGATGCTGTTGGACGCAACGTTACGGTGAATGGCGATCGCTATCGTTCAATGCTAACAAACTTTTTGTTGCCAAAAATGGAAGAACTGAACTTGGTTGACATGTGGTTTCAACAAGATGGCGCTACATGCCACACAGCTCGCGATTCTATGGCCATTTTGAGGGAAAACTTCGGAGAACAATTCATCTCAAGGAATGGACCGGTAAGTTGGCCACCAAGATCATGCGATTTGACGCCTTTAGACTATTTTTTGTGGGGCTACGTCAAGTCTAAAGTCTACACAAATAAGCCAGCAACTATTCCAGCTTTGGAAGACAACATTTCCGAAGAAATTCGGGCTATTCCGGCCGAAATGCTCGAAAAAGTTACCCAAAATTGGACTTTCCGAATGGACCACCTAAGACGCAGCCGCGGTCAACATTTAAATGAAATTATCTTCAAAAAGTAAATGTCATGGACCAATCTAACGTTTCAAATAAAGAATCGATGAGATTTTGCAAATTTTATGCGTTTTTTTTTTTAAAAAAGTTTTCAAGCTCTTAAAAAATCACCCAATATTACGGAATCTCTGAGCGTAAAAACGTTTGTATGGGAAATAGAAAAGGGCTGTTTTTAGGGTTTTCCCGGAAATTATTCGATTTTTTCTCGCCTTTTAAATCTTTCCTAGACCTCCACGAACATTTCAAGACTAAGATAAGATAAATCCGTTCAGCCGTTCTCGAGTGTTAGTGAGACTAACGAACAGCATTCATTTTTATATATATAGACTAGCTGACCTGGCAGACTTCGTACTGCCTCAATCGATAAATAAAAGACCTAAACTTTCGTATAAAAAAATTTCAAAACAAACAAAACGTATTGAATAAAAAAGTATCTTTTTAATGAAGCATGAAGTTTTATTATTATTTTCGACACATCATGTTGTTTCCTTAAAAAAACAGAGTTTTCCTGAAATACATATAAGGATTAAATTTTTATTAACAGACACACACTCTTATCGTACAGTTTGTTAATCAATTTAAAGCTTTCGCATAAACTAAATTTTTTGTTTTGTTTTGTGGTGCGTAAATAAACAAAGAAGACGGTTTTCCGACGCGCGAACACGCGACGTATAATTGTCCATGCGCGAAACAGGGAAACTCCAAGTTGATTCCGCAAACTTCTAAAGACTGTCCTTGCGATTTATTTATTGTCATCGCAAAGGCCAGATGTACTGGAAATTGTAAGCGTTTAACATCGAATGGTAAATCCGTTGGAATTATCGGTATTCGCGGGATCAAGACATCCTCTCGTTTGTATTTTCCTTTTATGATTGTTGCCTCAATGACGTTATTCATCAGCTTTTTCACAGCGAGTCTTGTTCCATTGCATAGAGGAGGTTGATTATTGTTACGCTGCATGATGACAACTGATCCTACTTTTAACTGCAAATTGTGAGGTGGTAATCCAGGCAATTACAGTGAATTTAAAAACTTCGTGGGATAGTTGACTACGTCATCCTGGTTCATAACGGTGTCGACTGATTTGAAGGAAACCAACTGTCCTGGAAGAAAATTCTGAATGGTCGCATTGAGATCCTCGACATCTTTATTTTTCGCTGCCAATATTTCTCTTTCACCCAGCCAATTATGGTTACTGAACTTTTGCGCTATATCTTGGAAAACACGTTGAATAAGCCCCTTTTTTTTTGAATCTGTGATGTGCAGAAATCTGTGGGTAATGTGATGAATCCGGTCGAGGTGCCCATTGCAACTTTATTATTTCCAATATCTAACAACTGCTTCGCAAAGACATTTGCAGTTTCATCATGTTGCAAAAATACTCGCATGTTAGTTGTTAATTGGAGTGTCTATACGTACTGCCACAAATTCGATAATTTTAGGCATGTATTTAGTTCATCAGCAACAGTTGATCGGGGAATAACTGGAATAGTCTGACGAAAATCACTTGACAACAGAATCATGGCCCCACCAAAAATATTTTGGTTGTCACGAAGATCTTTCAATGTTCTGTCCATCGCCTTCAGTGACCTCTTATGGGCGATTGTGAATTCATCCCAAACAATTATTTTGCATACCTGTAGGATCTTGGCCATTGCGCTATTTTTGGCGATGTTGCAAATTAGTGTTTCGGTGATTTGCATGTTTAATGGTAATTTCAAGGCAGAATGCGCAGTTCGTCCGCCTTCTAGCAGAGTCGCAGCTATTCCAGATGAAGCCAACGCTAGAGCAACATCATTTCGCTATCTAATCCTCGCCAAAAGCAATGAAATTAAGAACGTTTTTCCGGTTCCTCCGGGAGCATCAAGGAAATAAATTCCACCAGATCCACTGTTCACAGCTTCTATCAAAGTGTCATACACAATTCTTTGTTGTTGATTTAATCGTGGAACATTTGTACGAACTGTTTCGGCCAATGCTTCAATGTCGTACTGTTGTTCCCTTTGCAACTCGTGGTTTAATGCATCGTCGTGCATATGACGATTGGGTGCTGTCATTCCCAAACACAACAATACTTTATTTGTTATCAATAAACACATATCTTCTATCATGATCAATGTGTCATTGTAAATTTCTTCATTCATTTATAGTGTAGGATTCAAAGTTTCACGGCGCACACGATGCACACGATGCAAAACATCCTCAGACATGTCATCTCTATACTTAACCCACAAATCTTTTGGATTCGAGGGGAAACTGTCGATATGATAATCGCAAACAATGTACGAATTTGATGCGGCAATGAAGATATTACGGAATCCTTGAGCGTAAAAACGTTTGTATGGGAAATAGAAAAGGGCTGTTTTTAGGGTTTTCCCGGAAATTATTCAATTTTTTCTCGCCTTTTAAACCTTCCCTAGACCTCCACGAACATTTCAAGACTAAGATAAGATAAATCCATTCAGCCATTCTCGAGTGTTAGTGAGACTAACGAACAGCATTCATTTTTATATATATAGATTATTTAAATGCTTCATAGAAAATTTCCCAATACGTAAATTAAAATCAAGAAATAAGAATCCACCATAGTTTGATAGACATCTTAAAAATTTGAAAAATATTAGAAACAGGAACCGAAGAGGATTATAATACCTAGTTTTAACTTGGAAATTAATGAATAATTTGTTTAAACTATCTCTATAAGACTTTATTCCATAAATACCGAATGTGATTTAAGAGCCAATTCGCAAAACTTTTGGTCATGTGTTGATTGTAAAAGGAAATTTTATGAGTTCCCTTCAAGAATGACTTATAAAGATGAAACAAGCCATGATCTTAAGTATTTATAAAACATGTTGGTTGTAAATTTCGAGAGTACATATGAAGACTATTTCTCATTAAATTCTAACTTGTCAAACAAGCTCTGAAAAATGTAATCTCTTGGGTTTTATTAATTATTAAATAATGTCACTTTCAAATTTTATGTAAATATAACCAAACCAACACAAAAAAGAGGCTGGGATGCGACCCACACTGATAACTTCCCATCCCGTCTATCGATTTGTCTTGCTTAAAAGTTTGTCTAAATGTATCAATTCTTGCTAAATTTGCGTTCTATTTTTTGTAGATTTTATTTTTTTATGAAAAAACGGACTGTTGGATTTTTATAAAAAAATTACTGAATATAAAAAACAATATTTTCTGTGAAATAAAATAAGTTTGAAGCCAATATTTTTAATTTTTGAAAAGCTATTTGAGCCGAAAATCAATTTTTACCAATTTTTATTTATTTTTTTTTTTAGGTTTTTATTTTTTGTAAAAAAAACTGTCAATTCGATTTTTCTCAAAATTTTTCCTAATGTTGAAAACAATATTTCTTATAAGTTAAAATATATATATATATTTATTTTAACATATATATAAATAAGTTAGAAGCCATAATCTCAAATTTTTGAAAAGATATTTAAGTCGAAAATCAATTTTTACCAACTTTTGTTAATTTTTTTTCGGTTTTTAATTTTTTGTAAAAAAACTGTCAATTCTATTTTTTTCAAAATTTTACTGAATGTTGAAAACAACATTTTTTGAAAGATAAAAGTAGTTTAAAGCCAATATCTCAAAGTCTTGAAAAGATATTTGAGTCAAAACTCAATTTTTACCAACTTTTTTTTTATTTTTTTTAGGTTATTATTTTTTGTAAAAAAACTGTCAATTCGATTTTTCTCAAAATTTTATCAGATGTCAAAAAACATTATTCTTCATTGCACAAAATTGTTTTGGAAATGAAATCATATTTAGTCGTAAAATTTTCGAAGTGACAAATTTTTGTTTTCAGTTTTTTTGATTTATAAAAAAACCGTCAATTGAATTTTTTTCCAAAAATATAATTGTTTTGTATCACGTTACAATATATAATATAAAATTTAATTCAAGTCTCTAGCGTCATTGGTTCATGAGATATTTAGGGGTAACCAAAATTTTCACCTTTTTTTTAAACTGCTATGGTAAAAAAACCACCCACGCCTTATTATCTGTATAACAAAATTTATTTGAAGTCGATATCTCTTCTGGTTCTTGAGCTATGGACGACGAAAAAAACGTCGCGAACGTACGGACGTACGGACGTACGTACACACGCAAGCACAGACATCTTTCTAAAAATCTTTTATTTCGACTCTAGGGACCTTGAAACGTCGAGAAATGTCAAAATTTTCAATTTGACAAATCGGACCCATTACAATAACTTCCTATGGGAAGTTAAAAACTGTCCGAAAAGCTTAATCTCTAATTATCGTCCTATAGCTTTACTCTCAGTCATTCAATGTTGTTAACATAACTCTATATCTATATGTACCATGAAATGAATATCTTCTAATTCGGCAAAATTAGAAAAAAAAGTACTGTATTTTAAGACAGCCTCCGCTTTAAAAATTAAGATTTTTCGATTAAAATTCGAATTATTTTGATGATTTTCAAATGCCCAATCAGCGAAGAAACGAAATTGCTTAGTGATGTATCTATCACAATAAGTTCTTGAAATATAAAATAATAATATAAAATTGTGATGTCTAACGAAGGACAAGTTGTTCCAATATAGACTTTAAAATTTTGAGTTTGTTATTGTTATTATTATTGTAACTAAATCTATTAAATTGATTGTCATTTATTCAATTTATTTTACTGAATCACAATGCAATAGATGAAATAAATTTCTAGAAATGTATCTTTCTGTTCGGGCAACTTTAATCACCCTTCGCCTTAATCATTCTCTTGATATGACTAATCGCAATTTGTATATCCTCATAAGATCCATAAGAGCGTCTTCAAAAGTCATTGCATGGTGTTGATTTGGTAATCGGTTCGTGTTTCTTTGAGAACAACTAGGGTCAATAATTACCAACTACTTTTGACATAAATTCAATGATCTGGACGCCAACGATGGAACAGACCGTAAGTGGTACATTTCATGACAATTTACCTTTCTATCAAGATCAGGCTTTAAACGGTTTACCAAAAAATAGAGATCTAGGCATTTGAAAAGAATACACAAATGCTTAATATTATATCTCACCACACATTTTGTTTAAATTTCAAAATAGAAAGTCTTTAATGAAATACCCACTACTTTAGACTGTGTAGTTTTATACGTTCAACTTTCGGTTGCAGAAGGTTTTTGTATGAAACAGGCTATAGCCATAAATACCCAAGTATATTTAGTGATATAATGACATATTATTTCCTACAACTTCAAGAATATCAAGTCTTGTCAACACCTGTTAATTGGCAGTAATGTGTTAAGATATTATAAAACCTCTATATTAAAGATTGTTGTTCATTATAATACCCACATTTTTGTTATGTATATGAATTTATTAACTTTCCCGCAACTAATTTTACTTCGTTAATACCTAATTATATTTAAATTGAATACAAAAACCAGCTTTAACACAATTTCAATTTAACCACAACACAAATTGACTTGTCATATAAAAAAATATATGTAAACTTAATGTCACTCTATAGTCAAATGCATTTAAAAAAATATGCAAATATTTCTTGATCAACTTTCGATCCATGTTTCTTTGGGAAATGTCATCACAACAAATTTATTCTGGAACTCACTTTCATATAATAATAATATCGACTTTGACATTTGCATGCATTCATAAATTCATCCATCATTCTTCAGCTGAAAGTCAAATAAAACAACAACACAAAACAAACTAAAATTTAAATCTAACCCTTTTTAACTAAAGGGCATAAGAAAAATACAAAAGGGACTTTATAAATCCGTCTGATGATTTGCAGTGTATGCAGATGCCCAAAATTATATATCAGCCCTCACTACACAAGTGCACACTGAGAGGAAGAAAATCATATAAAAAAATAAAGTAACATTTTCACAATTATTGGATCCGATGGTTTTTTTGACGAGCCAACTCGAATTTCTGACGTTGCAGGTCAATCCGCCACCACCCTAGATTTGTTTCTTACTTATGACCCTAATAAATCCACAATCAGTGTATTACCGTCTCAAGGAGCATCAGACCATTGTATCGTATCTGCAAATTTTTCAAGTCGAAAACACCCAGTTCAAGAAAAAACTCCTATGAGAACCGTTTGGCAATATGAGAAAGTCAACTAAGACGGTCTCAATGAATTCTTCAACAACTTTAACAGGGCACTATGCTTCCTCGATAGTGACGTGGATTCCAGCGCAGATATGGTTACAAATTTAATTCCTTGTGGAATGAGAAACTTTATCACGAATAGGGTAAAATCTATGAAACCCAAAGAAAACTCATGGTTTGATTCGAGCTGTAAAGAAGTTATTAGGATAAAAATTGAAAGTTTCCGGATTTATAAAACCAACCCTACTAAGGAAAACCGGAATAAGTTCAAAGAAGCAAGAAAGACCTGCAAATATCATATTCGACGAACCAAATTTTTTTCATGACCAGAAATTAAGGCAAAAAATACTACAATGCCCCAAAGGTAGTAAACATTTCTGGTCATTTTTAAAAAAACGTGCGAAACACCACGTCATTTTCGGTTCCAACGTTTCTCCACAATAACACTCCCTATGTAAGTTCGATTGATTAAACCAATTTGTTTGCAGCACAGTTTGCT
This sequence comes from Eupeodes latifasciatus, assembly GCA_920104205.1. Taxonomy (NCBI): domain Eukaryota; kingdom Metazoa; phylum Arthropoda; class Insecta; order Diptera; family Syrphidae; genus Eupeodes; species Eupeodes latifasciatus. The sequence continues at coordinate 394,947,563 of OV049924.1, forward strand.
GTTAATTCTACGCTAGCAGAGAGTATGATGAGGCCTCCTGTTCTTGAGAGCGTAAACGATTCTATGGGACCAATCTTTTTTCGTACTCGAACTGTGGAGAGAGTTCTTAAAGATCTCAACATTTATAAATCCGTTGATCCGGATGGTATCCCCGCTATTATTCTGAAGAGGTGTTCTTCCACGCTAGCAAAACCACTGCGTAAGCTTTTCCATCTATTTTATTCTTCTGGGCTCGTTCCGAGCAGTTGAAAAACTGCATTTGTTCAGTCAATCCCAAAAAAAAGCAAATCTTCTTCTCCCACAAATTATCGACCGAAAGCACTAACGTCTCTTCTTTCTCAGGTCATGGAAACGCTGATTAATTATCAGCTTAAGAACTATCTTGAGGAACGAAAGCTTCTTAATGACCGGCAATATGGGTTTCGTAGCAATAGGTCCATTGGTGATCTCATTGTTTATCTCACCGAACAGTGGAACAAATCTTTACATCGATAGTAAGATTATTGTTCTTGATATTTCAAAGGCATTTGATAGAGTTTGGCACCAAGCTCTCCTATCGAAAATGCGTGCTTTTGGTATTGATGAATCTCTTCTTCTTTGGATTAGGAACTACTTTTCGAACCCTTCAATACAAGTAATATTGTATGGTTTCTAATTTGAAACTCATAAAATTAATGCTGGTGTCCCCCAGGGCTCCGTTTTGTCTCCCACTCTCTTCCTCAAATTCATGAACGATCTCTTGTCTGCCACTTCTTATCCATTGAACTGTTTCGCTGATTACAGTACCCTCAGCTTTTCATATTCGTTTCTAGATTCACATTGTTGTCTCTCGGATGTGGAAATTCAACTTCAGCGTATGACAAGTTCATTAAATTTTGATCTCGACAGCATTTTCCAATGGGGAATTAAGAACGGGTAGAAATTTATTCTTAAAAACTCAAGGCTGTCTCCATTCGTTAAAGCGTAACCCACCCCCAAAACCGCTACCCAAGAGCAGCATTTGCATCCAGGAAACTAATCAACTTTCAATACTCGTAGAAATTTATTCTTAAAAACTCAAGGCTGTCTCCATTCGTTAAAGCGTAACCCACCCCCAAAACCGCTACCCAAGAGCAGCATTTGCATCCAGGAAACTAATCAACTTTCAATACTCGGTATGTATATCACAGATCAACTCTTATGGAATGATCATATATTCGATATTGCTAAGAATGCTGCAAGGTGCTTAGGATTTCTCCGACGGTGGTGCAAGAAATTTTCCACCCCTTCTGTAATTTACAAAGCCTTCATTCGTCCCAAATTTGAATATAACTCACATATTATGGCAGGTGCCCCTAAAACAAGTTTAAGTCTTTTAGATAGGATCCAAAAAAGAGCTTTGAAAATGATAGGCGATGGACCCGTAACCGGAACATTTGCATCGCCGCAATTTTGCATGCCTTTCGTTGTTTTACGCATATTTTTACAAACAATGTTCTGTCCCCCCCCCCCCCTCAAACAATTCAGCCGCAGTACTCGCACTTCCAGAAATCCCTTGAGTTTACCCTTGAGCTCAATTTTGCACATACTGTTAAGTATAGATATTCTTTTTTTAACCACTCATCAAGAACTCTGTTTTTCCCTCCCATTTTAATATTCAACAAATTAAGACCAATGTTCACCGGTAACTCCTCTTAAATACTTCCCTATTTTCCTAACACTGGCACTGTGTTTAAAAGTAAATATGTTAAGGGCAGTACCCGTGGCATGATGGTTAGTGCGTTGGATTGTCTTCAACCAGGGAGCGGTGAATTCGCCGATTCTCTTCAGCATTTACACCAGCGATCTGATAGGTAGTCTTACAAAGGCAATTGCGTATGCCGACGATCTAATTGCGTACAGAACGGCCCAAAAGGTTGAGGTTATTAGAATTCTCTTGCAGCGTGATTTCAACAAGATTCAGCGATATTGCGACGACTGGAAACTGAAAATAAATGTCCAGAAGTCTGAGACAATTCTGTTCCGGACTCCGTTGGCTAGGGCCACGAGGGATACGTGCAAGAATTGGCGCAAGATGGTCATCGTTGATCTTCATGGGCAGCCATTAGCTATCAAAAGTGTAGTGAAGTACCTCGGTATCTGGTTAGATCAGTATTTATATTTCGACATACATATAAATGCTGCTCTGACCAGGGCCAGAGGAGTCTTCGCTCTGACGAAACGGCTGTATTACAGCAGTCCGCTTGACCCCAGAGTGAAGGTAATTTGCTACATGGCCCTCATACGGCCGATGATCGTTTATGGTTGTCCTGTGTGGTTCAACGTTGCCCCTTCCCAGATGGAGAAGTTTCGGGTGTTTGAGCGGCAGTGTTTACGACGCTGTACCGGATTATACAGAACAGCCGAATCTTCTTATGTGCATTACTATTCCAACGAGGTCCTATACAATGGGGCTCGAATCAACAGAATTGACAATTTCGTGTTAAAACTCGTTCGAGTTCACATTGCAAGAGCTATGTCTTCGACCAACAATTTAATTTTCGGGGCGTTCTATCCGAACGACGAGTATTTTAAGAGTGCACGCTTGAGCGGCTTCATTCCACCAGAGGCATTCCTCTTTTTAGACAGATGCGGTCTGATACAGGATAGATTGGCAGTTCCGCTAATCTACCACGTCAGACGACGAACCGTGGATAGGCGACTCCTGTACAATCGGGACGTCATGTCATAGCACAAGGCGGAGCAGAGCTCCTTCGGTTCAGTAGGGCTGTGTCTGAACGGGACCGAACTGATAGGGTGAAGCAGGAGAACCAGTTTTGGTGGCTTCAATAGGAACTTAATAGTGGGTAGTCGGGATAGTGTTTAAAGCCTTGGACGGCTTACATACTTGTTTTGTAGTTTTAGGGTTTAGTTTTAAGTAGAATAGGCATGGTGGCACAAAAAAAAAATACAAACAAAATACAAAAATACAACAAAAAAAACAAAAAAGCAAAATACAAAAAATAAAAAAAAATAAAAAAAAAACAAGGAATACAAAAAAAAAGACAACAAAATAGAAAAACAAAAAACGGTAGATAGTTAGATTTGCTGCTGTGGTTGTTCTAGTTTTAAGTAGTTTATAGGTAGAATAGGTTGATTTAGCTTTAAGTTTTATATTAAGGACCTTATTTTAAGTAGTTTTTAAGTAAAAATAAAAAAGGATATTGATATTAGTTTTTTTTGAAATTTTCTAATGAATAAAAAAATAAATAAAATGGAATTGAAGTTAAATAGATCTTAGGGCCGAAAGGAATTAGCATTAAGTATTATTGTTTAACTTACAGTGTCCGTATGGGAGCAGTAAGTTAGTTGTAAGTTATGGTTAATTAGGCTAGTTTTATGAATTTTTGTCTAGCTTTAAGATAGATTTTAGATTGAATTAATAAAAATGAATTTGAAAAAAAAAAAATTTCATTGGATTGGCATGCCAAACGTCTTGGGTTCAATCCCTGCCTGTGCTATCTAAAGTTTTTTTCACGGGTACTGCCTCTTGCGAGGAATTGACAAATCCTCCAAGAGTAATTCTTGTCATGAAATGTGCTTTCTCAAATTAGTCGTTCGGATTCGGCTTAAAACTGTAGGTCCCCCCCATCCCTGACAACAGTACTCGTACGCATGAATGGTTGAGAGTTGTAAGTCACTAGGCCCTAGTTATGGACTGTTGCTCCACCCAATTTAGTTATTTTATTTAAGGGTATTAATAACCCCTTGAGTGCCTATACATTATAACAAAAAAAAATCTAAAAAGCGATTTAAAATTTTTATTAAAATTATTTCATATCGTTAAAATAGTTAACTCTTACTATTGTAAGATTTATTTATCTTTTCCTTAATTTGTACTGCAGTCTGCGTTTTCCTACAGTGCACCATTGCTGGTAACAATGTTTACCCGGTTCTTTTTTGAGCATATTTAAGCCTTCACTATTAAACCACACATCATTTTTTCTGAGTGTACTTTACCATCCACCAGAGCCTAACCAAAATGTCAAAGCAGGTCATCACTCTGACGCAATTGATTTGGAGTTGATGTTGGACGTTTTGTGCAGTGCAGCATTTACTTGTCACTCAGCGCACAGTTCGTATATCCACAAATCAAATTTGAATACCTGATTCAGCAGACTCAAACCCGCTCTCGCAGCTGAATTGGTTTTCCAGAGTTTTGCATCATTAAGCGAAAATTGAACGAAACAATTTCCTGCACGTCTTGTAGATGAGCCAGCCAGAAACCCTAATGGAAACCTGACCTATGCTACAAACTGCCTGATGCACTGCATATGCGACAACGCACGTGAAAAGTACAAATTCAAAAATTATTCCATTGGTACTTATTAGGAAATTCTCGATTCTATAGGTAAACTCCTAACTTGGGATTCCTTAACCACACTCCAAGGTGGCCGCATGACAGGCGTGTGTTGTATTTCTGTTTGTGCTGTGCATTGTGCAACGTTCATATGGACCTAGAGGTAGTCCTATCCTATATCCTATCCTCCCCCCTTTGCTCAAGCCTTCGCGCCGCTCTGCACCGACGCGGCGACGCGCCGACTATAGGATACAAAATTACCATTCATTGCTTTCCACGACTACACGGTTGCTGATTGTTGATGTCTTCATAACGATCCTGCGTGACTCACTCGTCGCTCAAAGTCGCTGCAATGGGACAGAATCCGTCAACGGAATGCAACATGGCCAATTGATATCCGTGCAGTACAAAATAACGCTAAAAAAGGAGTTCGTTATTTCTGTAATGAACGATTTTCCATTTACAAAGTTGAAGGCTCATGGTGGTGGGACGACGACGACGCACGGTGTGTACTGTGGTTGCAGTGGTGGCTGAGGGGGTAAGGAGGAGTTATAGGAACTGCATTTACGGACCTCATTTCTCGCAATGGTACTATTAAATTTTCCTCGGGATTGAATTGTTGTTGCGAGCGGACTGACGGTGATGGCCTGACGACGACGACGCGACGGAAAGGTAAGCCAAATCTATCCGCCATTGTGCCAGTAGCGATGTCAAATGTTTGTCTTGAGTTTGGTTGGGTAGACCTTTAGCTCAATTTCGCCTTGTGCCTCTCTGGCTACCTCTTCAACCATACAATTTGATCCTTTTTGGAATTGGAGAAGATGTCTGATTGCAGTTTAAATGGTAATTTTGTGCGAATACGGATTGTTATACCTTACCTTGCCTTCAATACTTCATCGAAGTTGATCCTCTGAAATGAGTTTGATCGTCTTGTTTTTGTTGTTGTTGTTAGTGGTGTCTTCTTTTTCTGGGAATCTGATGGGATGATGCGTTTCATCCCAATCAAAATTTAATAAATATTTAATTTTATTTATTTTGTTTTATTCGTAAGTATACAAGGATCGGATCAACGGTTGGTGATGGGATGGTATTGTCTTTGGCTTACGGTTACGACTTTAAGGAATATTTTATGAGCCAGCAAAGTATCAGTCGAATGTTGCCACTACCATAATCTATACACAAAAGAGCTAAAGAAAAAAAAAAGATGTCATGGAAAATTAATTCCAATTTGTTATGAATTGAAGTTGTGGATGGATTTATAAAGTTTTGACATTTTTTGGGCTTGGTTCGTTTGTGTTGTAAGTAAGATGGAGTTATTTATGACTCTAAAGAAACGACATTTTCTTCAATAGGTATTCTGGCAACATATCGATAACTGAGCTATGGGAGAGTCAAAGGAATTTAAATGAAGATTATATCTGTTGTTAACTATTTTAATTGAAGGGAATCAGTGCTATAGAATGGACACACTTTATTGTCCCTAAGGTTTAGTCCTCTGATTGGTTCATTAATTGGTATAAATGAGAGTATACAATTTTCTTAATAATTTGCATCACTTACTGAACTAATTTTTGAAAAAAGGACGCTTTTCCACGACAAAATAATAATGATTAATTTAATATTATAGTTGAATATGTATAAGTTCGATAGTGCAGCGAATTAGTCTCACATATTCGTTATAGAATTATTGACTTGTTAGGTTCTTCAACATTTCAAAGACTTTTCGTCAGATTTTTACCATTCTTAAGGATTTCGACAATTTTCAGAACAAAGACTGTAAAATAATAAGATGCGACCCACACCTACAACTTCATATTGACTTCCTTGAAAATTTGAAAGTTTTTAACAAGATTTGAATTTATACTAAGAAAACACTGTTACATTAATAGTTTAAGTAATTTTACGAAATGTTAACAAAAACATTTTTAATATTTATTATAAACAAGTTCCAAGTCAATATCTTTCTTTGTTCTCAAGATATTAGAGGCGAACGTCAATTTTACCAATTTTGTAGTACCTACTCTTTTTGTATAGGTTTTTAATTTTTGCTTAAAACTGTCAATTGGATTTTTCAAAAATTGTACCTGAAATGAAAAACCATATTCTCAAACGTACAAAATATCTGTGAGGCAATATCATTTCATGTTCTTATTTTATGTGACAAACATCTCCTAAAGGTTTTTTCTTATTTATAAAATAAAAGCTGTTTTTTTAATTGAAATTAATAATATGTAGTTTCATATAACTTAAAATAAAATTTAGTTCGTGAATTATATGAGGTAAACCTCATTTTTGACTTTTTTAAATTGCTACATAAATATTGAAAAAATATTGCAAACTGATTTTTTGAGAGTACACTTGTACATTTCGATGTTATTATCTGTCAAACGAAAGTCGATATTATGTAAAGGGTGTTTAAATTTTAAGGGCCGATGTTGATTTTGAATCACACCTAAACTTCAAGTTTTTGTCTGTATTTCATTTGACATTTCTGAATTTCAGACTAACTCAATATGAACAATGGAAAGATACGCAATCGAGCAACGTATTAAAGTTATTCAGGCTTATTATGCAAATGAGCGTTCAAATCGAAATGCATATTAAGCACTTCGTGAATTTAGCGGTCAATTTAATTGGTCGCCAAGATCATGTGATTTTACACCGTTGGACTTCTTTGTCTGGGGTCATTTAAAAGAAGAGGTGTACGTCGATAAGCCAGCAATACTGCAAAAGCTAAAGGATGAGATAATTCGGTACATTAACGGCATAGAATCTCAATTATGCCACAGCGTCATCGAAAAATCGGGCCATAGAATGAAGGTTTGCCGCAGAGCTCGCTGCGGCCATTTGGCCAATATTTTTTTATATAATGGGTGATTTTTTAAGAGCTTGAGAACTTTTTTTAAAAAAAAAACGCATAAAATTTGCAAAATCTCATCGATTCTTTATTTGAAACGTTAGATTGGTCCATGACATTTACTTTTTGAAGATAATTTCATTTAAATGTTGACCGCGGCTGCGTCTTAGGTGGTCCATTCGGAAAGTCCAATTTTGGGTAACTTTTTCGAGAATTTCGGCCGGAATAGCCCGAATTTCTTCGAAAATGTTGTCTTCCAAAGCTGGAATAGTTGCTGGCTTATTTGTGTAGACTTTAGACTTGACGTAGCCCCACAAAAAATAGTCTAAAGGCGTCAAATCGCATGATCTTGGTGGCCAACTTACCGGTCCATTCCTTGAGATGAATTGTTCTCCGAAGTTTTCCCTCAAAATGGCCATAGAATCGCGAGCTGTGTGGCATGTAGCGCCATCTTGTTGAAACCACATGTCAACCAAGTTCAGTTCTTCCATTTTTGGTAACAAAAAGTTTGTTAGCATTGAACGATAGCGATCGCCATTCACCGTAACGTTGCGTCCAACAGCATCTTTGAAAAAATACGGTCCAATGATTCCACCAGCGTACAAATCACACCAAACAGTGCATTTTTCGGGATGCATGGGCAGTTCTTGAACGGCTTCTGGTTGCTCTTCACTCCAAATGCGGCAATTTTGCTTATTTACGTAGCCATTCAACCAGAAATGAGCCTCATCGCTGAACAAAATTTGTCGATAAAAAAGCGGATTTTCTGCCAACTTTTCTAGGGCCCATTCACTGAAAATTCGACGTTGTGGCAGATCGTTCGGCTTCAGTTCTTGCACGAGCTGTATTTTATACGGTTTTACACCAAGATCTTTGCGTAAAATCTTCCATGTGGTCGAATAACACAAACCCAATTGCTGCGAACGGCGACGAATCGACATTTCACGGTCTTCAGCAACACTCTCAGAAACAGACGCAATATTTTCTTCTGTACGCACTGTACGCATTCGTGTGGTTGATTTAATGTCCAATAAAGTAAACTGAGTGCGAAACTTGGTCACAATCGCATTAATTGTTTGCTCACTTGGTCGATTATGTAGACCATAAATCGGACGTAAAGCGCGAAACACATTTCGAACTGAACACTGATTTTGGTAATAAAATTCAATGATTTGCAAGCGTTGCTCGTTAGTAAGTCTATTCATGATGAAATGTCAAAGCATACTGAGCATCTTTCTCTTTGACACCATGTCTGAAATCCCGCGTGATCTGTCAAATACTAATGCATGAAAATCCTAACCTCAAAAAAATCACCCGATACAAAATTGTAGTACCCGTAGCGTGATGGTTAGTGCGGAGGACTGTCACAGAGGTCGTGGGTTCAATCCTTGCCTGTGCCACCCAGGGCCGGACAAAGCATATGTGCAAGATGTGCAAATGCACAGGGCGCAGAATTCTGGGGGCGCATTACCAGGAGCAAGAAAATGTAATCTGATCTTGCGCAAACAAATATGTACTACTATTTGCCATTTTTTTAACCACAAACATTCTTAAAATAATCTCAAAAAACATCCATCACAACTGTCCTAAGTTATCTCTTGCGCACTAACTAACATCACTTTCATTGTTGCATTCAATAAAAATGTAACTCAATATATTGCAGTAGGGACTAAAAATCCTACCTACCTAATTTCCAAAAATATTTCACCCTGTCCGTACAAGAGAAAAAAAGAAAAAATCTCAAGACAAAAAAGTTCCATGCCACCTCATATGTGCAAGATTTATTTCATGCACACCGAGTCCCAAAATTAACATAGAGAGTATGACAAAACAAAATACTCATTCATATTGAATCGTATGGGCTAGAACGTGCAGGTTTTGCATCACGCACCGTACCGTAAAAAAAAACAACAAACAATATGGAGTGTCTTTGATTTGTAGTAGAAGGCACGCTTGCCACTTGAAAAAAAAAATTGCATGACCAAAGCTGCAAATAAAAATGACCAATCGTACCAAAAAAGGACCAAAATAATTTGTGTCCGCAATGGCTTTTAACTTCTCATAGAAAGTTATTGTAATCGTTCCGATTTCTTGAATTGAAAATTTTGACATTTCTCGGCGTTTTAAGTTTCCTACAGTCTAAATAATGTCTGTGCGTGTGTGTACGTACGTTCAAGAAGAATAACGTTTTGACATCTGGTAAAATTTTGAGAAAATCGCATTGACATTTTTTTACAAAAAATAAAAACTTTAAAAAAACAATAAAAAAAATTTGGTGAAAATTTACTCTCGACTCAAGAATCTCTTCAAAAATTAAAAAAATATTGGCTTTAACCTAATTTTATCTCACACAAAATATTGTTTCCGAAATTTCGTAAATTGTGCATAAAAATCCAACAGTCAGTTTTTTTCATAAAAACTAAATCTACAAAAAAGTAGTAGTACAGTAGTACGCAAATGCTACGAAAATTTGGTAAAAATTGGTTTTTGAATAAAAATCTCGTTAACAAGAACAGGTATTGAAATCAAACTATTTCATCATACTCAAAATATTGTTGGTAATTTTTAATTTTTTTTAGAATAATTCAACTAACAACTAGCAAATCACGAAAGCCTACAAACCTTCTAAGGAAGACAAATGGGCAGACGGGATGTGAAGTTATCAGTGTGGGACGCACCCCAGCCTCATTTTGTTTAAGATCACAATAAGTTGACATTATGTCTGGAGATCGAATAAGTCAGGAGATCGAATACTATCGCTAAATAAAATTCATATAAAATTAATTCAAAAAAATGTTTTTGCGACCAAACGCTATGGTTATTTTTTGTCATCTTGACGCTCTTTGGCCAGCATTACATTATTAATGGTACCCACCCAAATTAAGTCTGCCTTTCGTTTTTATCAAAGTTAATTCAAAAAATTCCTCTCAGCAGCAGCTGAGCTGTGAGGAAGTAACATCAAGTTATAAACGAACTAACTTAAATTTTGAAAACAATGTAATGAACTAAGCGTTTTTATGATAATTGAATTTTTCCCAAAATTCTTTAGGTTTATATTTTATTTTTGAGATTATAAAAGGAATAGAGTCGAGTTATTTTTTTCAATTTCTTAAAAAAGGGACCATATGGAATAATAAATGACCATGCGACCAAGTGAGAAAATAATGACCAAATTTGGTCTTAAATGACCAAACTGGCAACCGTGGTAGAAGGTAGCACAGCAACCTACCTGCTCTTTTTTCGGAGACATTTTTTTGTTGTATTCTTTGTAGATGGGAACTCACATTCAGGTACGGTGCGTGATACAAAACCTGCACGTTCTAGCCCATACGATTCAATATGAATAAGTATTTTGCTTTGTCATACTCTCTATGTGTTAATTTTGGGGCTCAGTGTGCATGAAATAAGACTTGCACATTATGAGATGGCATGGAACTTTTTTCTGTTGAGATTTTTTCTCTTGTATGAACAAATAACTTCAATTGAAAAGGAATTATCAAATTCTTTAGACTTTGATGATCTCATTTCTGAATTTGCAAAATGTAAGGCCAGAAAAGTAAGTTTCCAAGTTTAAAAGTTTCCCCTCTGCTTATTTCTTCGCTGCCTTTTAGTTTAATGGTTTAGGCCTCCTGGGGATACCTCAATAAAAAAAAAACGCATTAAAAGTCTACCTCCTGTGTAATGTGGGAAAGGCTTATGCTTGTGTATCAGTTTATGTGTAAAAAAATATAAAAAAGGGGTGCTTTCTACAAATCTTGCACAGGGCGCAAGTTTTGCTGGGGCCGGTAACCTATAGCTTGTTTTCACGGGTTCTGCCTCTTGCGAGGAGTTGACAAATCCTCCAAGATTATTGTCATGAAAAGTGCTTTGCAAAATTAGCCGTTTGGATTCGGCTTAAAACTATATAATATGCCTGACAAAATCACTCGCACAAATAAGAAATGGTTGAGAGTTGTTAGTCACTAGGCCCTAGTTCTCAATGGACTGTTGCTGCGCCTAATTTATTTATTTTTACATAATTGAACCATGCCCATATTATCATAATAAAATGAAATGACAATAATTTCTTTTTCTTGCTTATAATTTTGTATCATTAGCCGCGTTTTATTATCACCATGATCTGATCCGGATCAGATCATGATAATAAAACAGCATTGGATCATCATATTTTTTATTATTTAAAGTTTGGTGGCAGTGTCAAATTCGTTCTTTCAAAAGTGACATTACGAAGCAAAAAAAAAACAAACACATACCAAAAATGGAAGCTCCACAACTTTTGAAAATGTTTCTGCAAATCACCAATGCACTCTCTAACTCAAAGCATCCAGGAACGCTTTGTCTCACATGTAGTCCAGATTCTTTTTGACCTTTAAATAAATGTGACACTTAAATAATTTAATTTAGAGATTACTTACAATTTATTTGAACATCTTTTCTCCCATTTGTGCTGCAGCTTTCTCGATTTTATTTATATTTTTTGACATTTAAAGCAGGGTTGCCCAAAGAACATTTTGCTCAATGATTTTGTTTGTTCCTTTTTTTTCGGGGAAAATAATACCCATAAATTATGTCAAATATACATTTTTTTGGACTTAATTATTTTAATTTCACCAATTAATATCTAGTTTTGTTAAAATATCTAATTATTTCATGGATTATATACCAAATAAATAAATATAAAGCTTCTCGCTTTCTAATTAAAAAATATTTTATTTCAGTAAAATGGAAATGTTTATATGGCAATACAGGTTTTATTTAATTTGTTTGCAATGATACCAACATTTACATGTGAAATTACAATGATAAAGCGCTCCTTGTTGTGAAAAAAAGAATTAAATTTTGGATCTCACATTGAGATCCAAACACAAAGCTGGATCTTGTGTTGTTGTTGTAGTGCATGTAAATCCAAGATCAAGATCAGATCATGGTGATAATAAAACGCGGCTATTGTAAATGGTACACCTTCCACTTTTTAAACAATAATAAAGACATTCATTAATTTTTTTTTTAAATTAAAATTTTGTTTATGAAAATCAAATCAAAACAGAGGCTGGGATGCAACCCACACTGATAACTTCCCATCCCGTCTGTCGATTTGTCTTGCTTAAAAGTTTGTCTGTATGTATCACATTTTACCAAATTTGCGTACTATTTTTTGTAGATTTTATTTTTTTATGAAAAAACGAACTGTTGGATTTTTATAAAAAAATTACTGAATATCGAAAACAATATTTTCTGTGAAATAAAATAAGTTTGAAGACAATATTTGTAATTTTTGAAAAGCTAATTGAGTCGAAAGTAAATTTTTACCAAGTTTTATTATTGTTTTTTTTTTAGGTTTTTATTTTTTGTAAAAAAAACTGTCAATTCGATTTTTGTCAAAATTTTGTCGAATGTTGAAAACAATATTTTTTGAAAAATTAATGTTGTTTAAAGCCAATATCTCAAAGTTTTGAAAAGATATTTGAGTCGAAAATCAATTTTTACCAACTTTTGTTAAATTTTTTTTTGGTTTTTAATTTTTTGTAAAAAAACTGATTCATTTTTTTTCAAAATTTTACTGAATGTTGACAACAATATTTTTTGAAAGATAAAAGTAGTTTAAAGCCAATATCTCAAAGTTTTGAAAAGATATTTGAGTCGAAAATCAATTTTTACCAACTTTTATTAATTTTTTTTTAGGTTTTTATTTTTTGTAAAAAAAACTGTCAATTAGATTTTTTTCAAAATTATATCAGATGTCAAAAACATTATTCTTCGTTGCACAAAATTGTTTTAAAGATGAAATCATATTTTGGTCGTAAAATTTTCGAGGTGACAAATTTTTTGTCAGTGTTTTTGATTTATAAAAAAACCGTTAATTGAATTTTTTTTTTCAAAAATATACTTGTTTTGTATTACGTTACAATATATAATATAAAATTTAATTCAAGTCTCTAGCGTCATTGGTTCATAAGATATTTAGGGTTAACCAAAATGTTCACATTTTTTTTAAACTGCTATGGTAAAAAAACCACCCACGTAATTTTCTTGAGAGCCCTTTCTGCATCTTTCTGCCTTATTATCTGTATAACAAAATTTATTTGAAGTCGATATCTCTTCTGGTTCTTGAGCTATGGACGACGAAAAAAACGTCGCGAACTTACAGACGTACGGACGTACGGACGGCATAAGAAAAACTTTTATTGTTTTCTAATTTTATCAAGAAAATATTGAACGTTTTCCTGATAAAATGAGATTCAAAAACCACAACGACAATATTTTTAGCTACATTCTACATTTCACTTTTAGTCGAAAAGAAATTGAAATCGAATCAAAGTTTAAACTGGGGTTCTATAATTTACTTTCACCCAAAGTATACACACACATATCGATTTCATTTCTTTTTTGAGCTTAAAACACATTAAATTTCTTTGTTCTACATTTTATTTTTGTGATTTGCAAGTGTTTTCAATTAGACTAGATTTAATAAATCTTAACTTTTGTACATATGTATAATGTAATTGATTTGTGCGAAGTTGCATCTTCTACTTTGTATTTTAGGGAACGGAAAAAGAATTTAAAATTATATTTCAGCACAGCAAATTTGTTCTCCCTAGTACTTCAACAAAAAAAATATTCTTTTAAGAACTTTCAAAACACATTCAAAATCTATGGCTTCAACACCAGAGTCTCCCCACCGATAGTTGGAAGTTGCTGATCGCGGAGAACCGAATATCTTCTTTTTGCCGTTGTGTTTTCAATTAGTTTATTTAAAAGGACAAATGTACACAAATGAGCAAATTAGAATTCTTCATTGACTGATTTGATATAATGTCAGCTGCTTTAATTTCGGTTGAAGTCATTTCAACAAGTATTTGAAGTTATAAAATCGATTGAATGATAGAACTCTGAAAATAATTTCACTCGATTTTCAGTTTAGATTTCAATTTATTTCATTTCACTCGATTTTGGAAAACTTTAGCTTCATTCATTCATTGTCACTTTGTGTTTTCATACAAAAATTTTCATTTTCGTATTTTCGAAAGCAGTGTTCTTTTATATTTTGAGGATCGTGTTTATTTATGTATATATCTATTTCTATTAAAAATTAAATCCTGATATTTTAGGCAAATTAATATTAACAAATTCTTAACCTTTTGTCTACTTATTTTTTCTTATCACTTTAACTCATCACCGAAAGTTTTAAAACTCATAATTAAACGCCGCCGTTAGTTATATTTTTGTGTTTCAAGAAAATATCTGATGCCATTTCCGCAAGCTGCAAACTAAAGCGTTGTCCAATATCAAAGGGTCCAGAATGTAACCAAACTTCATTTGAGTATTATTATATGTCAAACAACAAAAGCAAATAAATAATATTCAAATATACCTATGCTTACCCACTAAATACCCTCTAAAACAAATAACATCAATTTTCCAAAAACATCAAAACACAATGTGAAGCCCTCGAAATAAAATTTCACATAAATGAATGTCCTTAAAAAACATCACAAAACTATTGGTAAGTACTTGACTATAACTTACATTAGCCTACACAAACCATCCCTAAAAACCGATGTAACCGCAAAACATCAAACGTCTTGAAAAGTGCTAGAACATGTTAACATAAGTGCTGACTTTGGTGTATTAGCGAAAAGGATATAAGTAAGCGCTCAACTTAGACTTCGACTGATGCGCAAAGTGTTTCTATAACAAAGGGTTCCGAAATGTAATGTCTACTGTCAAATCGGTCATAAATATTCTGATCACAGTCCTTCAGCCATGCAGATGAAGGTATGTATATGTAGGTACAGGTACCAAATGTAACTACATATACTAGGTGTAGGTGCTTGTAAGGACAACCTTTTTGGTGGTGATGGTTGGTGTCCTCTTACACACAACACAACATACATAAGTGGATCCTGGACGGACTAAGAGAATTTTGCAAAACAAAACTTTCTTTCGTTTTTTCCCACAGCTGGAAAGCCGACAAAAGGAGTTGTCTTTGTTTTGTATTTCTTAACTCTCAAGTTGCCGGATATTTGTTTATCTTTTATTCACTTAATGGGCTTCGTGTTGTTCTTTTGGATTTGCATGCATTCGAAACAAAAACAAAAAATCGCACCAGAGCTCAGCGGCAGCCAGTAACTTCTGCTAATTTTTCAAGGTGCCAATTGATTCGTGAATCGTGAAGACTCATTAACATTTTATTTTTTTTATTGGCTTTGCTGTTGATATTTTGCCCGACACCCGCTGACTTATTAATTAGTCAAATTATAAATGCATGTTGCCAAAAATAAAATCATTATTACTCGTTTATTAAAAATTGAAAGGATCGCGTGTTAAATGTTGATTATTATATTGTTATGAAATTATGAATGGTTTTTTGGATCTTTAAGGCAGTTTTTACCTTTTTATTAACTCTTGTTAAATTAAATTTTGAGAAAGAATCGGGTCGTAACATAAGCGTGATGTGTTCTTAAGAAAATTATTCAAAGAATTTGATAATATTTTTATTAAAAGAAGATTATGGATAGTTATTTACAAAAGTTTATAGAGTTTAGTGAACTCTCTTAGTTTCGCCTTACAAGGAAAAGTTTTCAGATAAATATTGAGAATAAATTATAAATGATAATAGGGATATACATTTTAATTGGCATTTGGTAAAAAGAGCTGTTTTTTAACTGTATGAAAAAAGTCTCATAGTTTGTTTATAAATTTAAAATTACATGAGCTAAATTAAAAAAAAAAAATCTATTAGTCCAGTGAAATTAGGCGTAATAAAGGGTCAACCAAGAAATAAGAGATAATAATTTGTTTATACTTTAATTTTGGTATTCCTGACAATAAAATTGTGGAATAAGTCTTGTAAGATCCCGTGTCACATCGTAAATATGGACCTCCAAAAGTCACGAAAACCGCTTTTTCCTATGATTATCTTCGTTTCTATAGGACCAATGGTGTTAAAACATTTGCCAAAATGGTCAAGAATAACATTTTTGTCTCAGTCATATTGTCACAGCAGTTATAGAGAAAGGAGCCAAAAAGAGTGCAACGCTCCACACTTTGTTTAAATTAAATTGATGTTAAAAAGCTTGAAGTTTATGAAAAAAAAATCTTTTTTTTTTGAAATACCTAAGCTTTAAACTCCATCCATCATTATATTAACCGTTTATATTTTCAAAAAATAAGAATGGTTAAGACATAATTTAGAATCCAGGAATTGAGATGTTTTCAAAACTGAATTTACTAAATACATAATGTTCATTACAAACCCCTATTTTCTGCAACAAAATCGTAGACCACATCTATTCTTTCAATTACATAACAGCAACACATAGTATATAAACTGTTACTATCTCCAGAGTGACCTATAGTTGATAATATAACTGTTAGGATCATTTGTATAACTTGAAAACTTCGTAGACATCGATTTTTCTATTTTTCACTCATATCATTGACTGCTTTCGAAACTGCTGGGTTATCCATTTTGCGGTTTCAAAAGTAAACGTAAATAAAACGAATATAAAATATTTTGATATTTATTTTTTCATGATATTTATTTTTTATTATAAAGTTTGAACGTTTAAATTATGTGTGAAACAAAATGACCAACACGCGAATTGTTGCAAGCATCGATTTTTTAAGGTAATTTTCGACCACTTTTCGACACATATTGGGCGGTATCTCAGCCATAACTTGACGAGTGTTGCTTTTTAGTTGCTCAAGAGTTAAAGGTTTATCTGCATATACACGATTTTTCGCTCGATTTGTATGGCATGTGTCAGCGTCTTGTTGAAACTACATAGGTACTCTCCAAGTCGTATTATTCAATAGCAGGCGAAAAAAGTCGGTTATCATATGACCATAATACTCCGAATTGACGGTAATAGTCGTTCGACGCATTCGAAGAATTTAGGTCCAATCACACCTCTGAAACAAAGAGCGCACCAAACAGTGATTTTTGTGGATGTAATGGCCTCTCTTCAATTTCTTGAGAATTCTCAGAACCCCAAATACGACAATTTTGTTTATTGACATGCCCATCGAGTGAGAAATGTGCTTCGTCCCTAAAGAAAATTTTGTCTGAAAAATCGCCGTTCACCGCTTGTTGTTCAAGCACCCATTCGAAGTATCTACAACGTTGTGAATGGTCAGCTGGCTTCAGTTGTTGGGTGAGCTGGACTTTATATGGATGTAGGTATAGATCCAAATGCAAAAAACGCCATAATTTGCCGTAAGACAATCCTAATTCCAGAATCACTATTTTTGTAGTAGGTTTTAACAATTTGTATGCGTTGTGCGTAGTTAAGTGATCCATTTTCGTAAATATCAGACTTTCAACTGAAACAAAAAAAATGGTTTAACAACTTAGTTTTACAGATGTCGAATTCCAGCCTTATACTTTTGAAACCGCAAAATGGATAACCCGTTATAATGATTGGGAATCTTTGTGCGTCTTTAGTACTTTCTCTTGAGATATGCAATGTTGGAAAGCTTAGTTCAAAAGTTTTTTTTTTTCTGATCATGGTCACAGAATTGTAAACTATGGAATTAAAACTATATATTAACAAAACCGATTCCTCCTTTTGAAAATTTAAAATTCTACTTCGTTTATCTAGCTAAGTGAAATGTTCTTTTGTTAGTTGTTTAGTTCAACCATCTTAAAGTGTATATAATAAAACAAATTGTAAGTCGATCATGAGCATGATGGATTGACTTATGTTGGGCTTAAACCAAAACCAAGGAAGTCTTATTGTCAAAAACAAAAATTAGGTGGTTTTCCATATTTGTAATAAATATAAAAATGCGAAGCCAAATGCGAACCAATTATTAAAGATATTACAAAATTTTAACGTGCATCAAAAAAACAGATGGATAACTTAGAAAAACAAAATAAACCGTTTTTTGTGTTGCATGACATTTTTTACCGTTGTTTACTAATTTGCGCTGATTTCAAATCTACTCTCAGATTTTTTGTAGCAGCTCTAGTTAGTGAGATACGGGTACCGTTAAGTAGTCGATAGTTTCTATTAATAGCGGTGTAACTTAAGTAGTTCCTTTACAAATTTCATTATGTCTTCCTCAAGAAGGACGTGTTTAAATAACCCTGATTGTTTTTGTGTTATTTGCGGAGGATATATGTTCCAAAAATTTCGTTTAAATGTGTCGGACTTTGTGAAAAAAGCATACTTCGACTACTTTCGGTTTCCGTTGCCATCAAATGCTAAACCTTGGATACCAAGTCAGGTATGTAAAAGTTGTGTTGAATCTTTGCGGCTGTGGGCAAACAAAAAAAGACCCACTTTTAAGTACAAAGCTCCTATGATTTGGCGTGAACCATTAAACCATCATGACGACTGTTATTTGTGTGTAACGAAAATCATAGGAATAAACCATACAAATTGCTCTAAGTGGATATATCCCAACTTAAAATCTACCATAAGACCAGTTTTGAGTATTGGTGATACATAAACACCACAGCAACCATGTACATCTTCGTAAAATTCAGACCAGTGCAGCGGACAAAGCGAAAACGACGGCAATGGTAGCAACAGTGATTTTGATTGCTACGTTAGTCCCCGACCACTAAATCAAGATGATCTAAATGACTTGATCAGAGACCTTGGACTGTCTAAAACGGCATCAGAAATTTTAGCTTCCCGATTGAAAGAAAGAAATTTGTTGACCAGAGAAACAAAGATATCGTACTACCGTAACAGGGAAAAAGATTTACTTCCTTTCTTTACTAAAAAAGACAATTTAGTATTTTGTACTGGTATTCCGGGTCTAATGAATGCAACAGGATTAAAAGAGTATCATCCAGAGCAGTGGCGGTTGTTCATTGATTCGTCAAAACGAAGTTTGAAATGTGTACTTTTACATAATGGCAACAAACTTGGTTCCTTACCTATTGCTCATTCTACAAAGGTTAAAGAAGAATATCCTACAATATCTTTAGTTCTCGACAAAATTAAGTACAAGGAACATAACTGGGTTTTATGTGTTGATTTGAAAATGGTAAATTTTCTCCTGGGCCAACAAAGTGGCTATACAAAATACCCCTGTTTCCTATGCCTATAGGACAGCCGAGCTAAAGCTGAGCATTGGACAAAAAGAGAATGGCCTTTCAGGGAGGCTTTGATTCCCGGTAAGCGAAATGTAATTAATGCTCCACTGGTATCCAGAGACCGAATTATATTGCGGATTGCCTCCTTTGCATATAAAACTGAGGTTGATAAAACAGTTCGTAAAAGCTCTAAACAAAGATGGCGAATGTTTCAACTACATTGTAAAAGTGTTTCCAAAATTGAGTAGTGAGAAAATCAAGAGTGGTATTTTCGATGGCCCACAAATCAGGAAGTTGATAGATGATACAAATTTCATCAACCATATGACAGCTGTCGAGAAATCTGCATGGGAAGACTTTGTTTGGGTAGTGAGGAATTTTTTGGGCAATAGGAAGTCTGACGGCTACATTCAGCACGTTGAGCAGTTGCTAATACACTTCCAGCGGCTTGGATGCAACATGAGCATCAAGCTTCACTACCTTCACAGCTATCTAGACTATTTTCCTGAAAATCTCGGCGACCTAAGCGAGGAACAGGGAGAGCGCTTTCACCAGGATATTCGCACTATGGAGGAAAGGTATCAGGGGTACTGGAATGAACATATTATGATGGCTGATTATTGTTGAAGCATTCAAAATAGTTCTCATAATACATCTCACTCCAGAAAATCCAAAAAACGAAAATTTTATTCCGTATAAATATGTTTAATACATTTTTTAAACTTAAACTATGTGCATTTTCAATGAAAATTCCTGTCCCTTCATAACTCCAAAAATAGAGCTGCCACATAAAAACAGCATATATTTTTGAAATCAGCGTGGAAAAATTATTCAGATTCATTTAAGAAATCTCATGCAACAAACATGCTGTTTTCCAGTGTAATATTTAAATTTTTAAATTCTCATCGATTTTTGAACATTAATACAAAAACTAATTTCGCTTTTCTCAACAGAAAAGGTTGGTTAATAAACAGGTTGGTTATTATTAACCCAAAAGGTTTGTTAAGTTCAACAAAATCGATTGATTAAATGTTACCAAATATGTTGTTTTAAATGAACTATTTTAATTGTTTGCTATTTCATTTAAGAACGTTTAGACATTTTTTGACCTTATGGGTTTTTATTGGTGTTTTATTGGCTAGAAATAAATAAGTAAATTGGGTTTAGTCACTTGATTGTTCTAGCGCAGTTTGTACTTATTTGCATTTATACAAGTACTTCTTAAAGGGAAAATAATCTTCGTTTGTCTCTAATCGACTTTTCTTTAAATGAAAATTTTGGTTGACCTCAAATTACTAGAACTAGGGCCTAGTGACTTATGGCTACTGGTGACAACTCAGGGATAGAGGAAGTGATACTAAATAAATATAATTAAAAAAAAAAATCAATCAAGAGCCGATCTTTTTATAAATCTAAAACAACTGAAAAAAAATATATCACCTGAAATTATATTCACTCCAAAATAATTAGATGTTTTTAAATTTTTAGTTTAATAGAGTTGATAGTTTTTTACAAAATATAAAACCTTAAAAAATTACTACTAAAAATTGGTAAAATGGCTTAAAAATAGTTTAATCTTATAAAAAATATTGCTGCTACTATTTGATAAATTAAAAAAAAACCCAACTGACAGTTCTCTTAACAGAAATAAAAACCTTCAAAAATACTACAAAGATTTGGTAAAAACTGTCTTCCGACTCGAATATCTCAAGACAGCCCCGTTGAGAGGGGGAAAGGAGGGGAAACCCCCCGGGCCCGGGATTTTCTAGGGGGCCGTAAAATTGAAAGCAATGAGAATATACTCTATTTATCATCAACATAAATACCTATTTCCACTTATTTTAAGACAAATTTAAAATCATTCATGCTTTCGCAATCGGGCCCCTGTTTGCATGTTATCTGCCAATCTATCAGTCACAAGCTTGCCGATCTGGGTCTCTGATTATTATTGGCGTACATTTTTGTTAATATTTAATGGAAAATTGGGCAACTCTGAACTATTGAAAGAAAGTTATAATAAATTGTTTCGCTTTTCTTATTTAATTTAACGTAAATTTCAAATTTATTGTATTTTAAAAATGTTTAAAGTCAAAATAAGGGGCCCGGCAAATTAAAACAAAACACAAATATTTATTTCGGTTTCTGTTTTTATAAAGTCTTTTCTTCTATTTTTGTTTCTGTTGTAAACGAAATTTTTGGTTCCGTTTTTGGGGGACCGGAAAATCCCACCATCAGGGGACTAGGAATACGAGGAGATGGCAATCTTATTGGAGAGCAAAATAATGGTAATTTTTTGGGCATTTTGGAATTAATTAGTCATTATGACCTCTTACTTCAGGAGCACTTGGAAAAAGTAATACATAATTTCACAACAGGAAGACAAACGTTTGCAAGTCCACTAATTTTCCGTTGAGATTCAAAATGAGTTCATTAAAATTTGTGCCCAACATGTGAATTCAGCTATTTTGAAGGAGATTGAAAACGCCAAATACTTCGCTATAATTGTCGATGCAACACCCGATTCAAGTGATGTGGAACAAAACACATTTATTTTGCGATATCTGCGCATGGGAGAAAATGTGTTCACCATCCAAGAACGGTTTTTTTGGAATTTGTCGATTGCAACAAAAAAACTGGCACCGCAATAGCTGATTTGATCTGCGAAACATTGGCAAAGAACGGAATCCCTTTAGAAGACTGTTGTGCACAAGGCTATGACAATGGAAGCAATATGAAAGGACAGTATAATGGTACACAAAGTCATATTTTAAACAAAAATCCGAATGCCGTGTATTCACCATGTGCAGCTCACAGCCTTAACTTGTGTGGAGTCGATTTAGCGGAATGTTGTACTGCCGCAATCACATTTTTTGCAGTTGTTCAAAAGTGTTTCAACTTGTTTAGCAGCAGTGCCCAACGTTGGGAAATTCTTAAGAAAAATGTGCCCGGATCCCTTCACAAACTTCCCGATACAAGATGGTCAGCTAGAATTTTGGCAGTAAAACCATCTGAAAAACCTTAGAACATCATTAGAAGCCTTACATGATATTAATTAAACTGCTGAAGCTCGAAGAGATGTAAATGGCGTTTTAAAATATATGCACAAATTTGAATGCGTCCTGATGTCTTCGATTTGGTGCAAGGTTCTTAACGCTATAAATGAAAGAAGTATCATTCTTCAATCAAATGGCGTTGAAATTCGAAATCTTGACAATTTGATCTCCGATTTGAACTTTATTCGAAACGGATGGGATCAAATTTATCTGAATGCAAAGCAGTTGCTACTGGAATACTGGATTGGGGGATTTTCCAGAATCGTTCCCATCGAACCGAAAAAGGCAATTAAAGAGACATTTTGAAGAAAATCGAGGAGCCGGAGAGCAAATTGAAACAGACGAAGAAATAAATTTCAAGAATAACACTTTTTACGTCATAGTTGATTCAATTATAACTGGAATTTCTCGTCGGTTCGATACGATGAAGAATTTGAATGCTACATTTTCATTTTTATGGCAGTTTTCAACAATGGACGAAATTTACTAATTTAGATTAAAAACTCCGCTACAAGGTTCATCCAAAAGTATAACTCAAATGTTGTGTCTCAATAGTTGAAAGAAGAAATAATTCATCTGAAACACATTTATGAAGCCAATTTTGAAGCAGAACTTCCGCCATTGAGTTTGCTCAATACTATTTATTCCCAGAACTTGGAGACGATTTTCTCCAACATTTGAGTTGCTCTCCGTTTGTTTTCAACCATACCTGTAACCGTAGCTAGTACCGAACGTTCATTTAGCATCCTTGCCAGAACAAAGAATTTTCATCGTTCGTGCTCATCACAAGATCGTGTTTCTGGACTTGCTACACTATGCTTCGAAGTACCTTTGGCAATGAAATTGAACTTCGATGTAATTACGAGTATAAGTTGTTTTGCTGCTCAGAAAGCTAGGAAAGCTCGTTTGCTAAAAGAAATATTTCATTGAATGTAAACTAACTCTAATGAAAACATTGTGATAATATTTTAATATAAAGAAAAACAATAAGGAATATTTAATGTAAACCTTTTAAAATACATATTTTTTTTTTTAAAGACAAATTTCAAATACTTTTACTTCGGTCTATTTTATTTTCATAGTAGGTAATAGATCTTCATGCTAATTTTTTTTTAATCGACCAACCAACATGTCGTTGACAATATAGAATTGAATGTATGATTCTGTTCGGAATCTGATCTACTCGCATGTAGAATTATTTTCTATCCATCTTCCATTTCAACTAAACTGGACTAAACGTATACCCGTGAGATTGATTTGATGATTAACACTTTTTTTCGGTTTACTTTGCAAATGAAAAGTTATTATTTCCGTTAATTCCAACCAATTTCATGCTATTCGTAATTGAAATTAGAACGTACTTTATACTATCAATTTAATATGGGTAGATCCGAGATTATTCCGTCCCGGGCCCGGAATTCCTCTCGACGGCCCTGTCTCAAGAACAAATGAAAGTATTAACTTCGAAGTTATTTCATTCTGCACAAAATATTATTGTTGACATTTATTTTTTTTTCTTTAAACGTATTGATTTAACTCCTCGAATACATCTCCACATATCAGCTTAAACTTAAATTGTTGATTGCATACCTACTCTTTCATTTTCTTTGGATAACAAAGTTGATTTTTTGCAAAAAATCCATAACCATCAGCCAGTTAAAAAAAGTAAACAAACATAAGAATTCAACATAATGCTGATGTATAGTATAAATATTCATACATTACTTCTGCAAAATGCTTTGAAATAAAAGGATCTAAAAAACAATACATCTAATTATTCTATGTTATGAACATTTATGTCACCTGCCCATCTGCTAAACTATATAAAAATTAAAGCGAACCTGTTAAAAATAAAAACGCAAACAAAAAGACACCCACTTCAGCTGCAACAATATAAAATATTTGTGTCACAATAAGAACGAATAATAGTCAATCTTGATGATCGATAAAAATTAACCTTTATTACTATGAAAGACTCATCAAATACCTTACAGCAGCAGCAGCTTATGTCTAAATATTTATGTTGTGTCTTTTTGTTTTAAATATCTCAAACAAAACACTAAGCATCCATCAACTACTGACTTCTCAAAAATAAAACTACCTCTACAATTATTATGTCTATATCCACTATAATTTATGACTTAAAATTTTTGAAATCCCAGGATCAAGATTATAATCGTCATCATTTAAACAACAAAACACAAAAATCAACGAAACTATAGCTAGATAAACCCTCCCTCTCGATCTTCATCATCACAAACTCAAACAAACTATAGCCTAAAGCCTAAAGCGCCATCACATCAATCTTTATTCAATGTCAGCGAACATAAAATGTCACTACTAATATGAGCTCACATATACGAGTAACATTGAAACAATTTTCCACCTGTACCTTGTACCTACTATTTTTGTGGAAAATTCATTCGTATCATAAAATTTATGTTATGACCCAACTCTCTTCTACATATATATTATCTCCTCAGGGCAATCAAGTTGTCTTAAATATACAAAATTCCAAGTAATCGGTGTATAAACGTTTTTGTGCAATCAGATTAGCATCTTGTATTTAAGTTTGGGCTACCACACGCCCCATTTCTGTCGTTTTGGCTCCTTCAATGTCTTAATTAAGATGGATACACCTACAAAACTGACTTTATTGTCACGGTTATGATTATGATCAAGATCGCATGATCACTGTGACAACTTATATACCTACTGCTCGATAAAAAAGTCAAAAGTATTATTAAGACATTAAGAGAGTTATGGATGGACCCACACTTTCAGGTAGCACATGCGGAAAAATTTCACTGGCGCACTATTACTTTTCTAATTGCAACAAAATTATGATTCTTTAAGGTCAAGTTATGCGTTCATATTTAAAACAGAAGAAATAAAATAATCATTTTTAAGGAAACCATGTAACACTGGTTTCATTATGCAGTTGAATCTTTGAAATACTGATTCTCTGAGCAAGTAGGTCAAACATTGATGTAGCCTTAATTCTCCGTGAAACTCAAAAGAAAGACTCTCACCCTGGGTCCTAAACAGTGTTGACAGTAATGCTTGTGGGTTACATTAATTTATTACCCTCAACCAGTAGCCAAAGAGCCGAAAATTTCCTAGAACCTATTTACAAGGATTCTTATGACCTACGATTAGGATCAAACCTTTTTCCGTAGGTACTCTACAGCACTGTCTCTATACACGAACTAAAACCCAAAACAACTAGCCATATACATAAGTAGATACAAAAATTATTGGGTCGTTAATTAACTCAAAGTCATTCTAAGGTTGTTACTTAAAAAAACAAAAGGGTCCAAATAATTGTCCCCATATCACAACACATATAAGAACGTAAAAAAGGGTGCCTGGTGATCTTGTTCCAATTTAATTTAACTCTTGTTTCGAGGCAATTCAACAAAATGTCCCAGTTGCATGGCATCAGGCTCGTTTAGTTGTTAATTAGAAATCATAATTTCTGGAATAAATACACCAGATATTTTTTTGTTTTTGTATTTTCAAAGATACTTTGCACCTGGGTTCACTTTCATTAAGAAGAGATACTCGTAGTTTTTGTTTTCCTTCCCAAAACAAATCGTTCCCATGCAGCAATAAATGCGTAAAAATTGAATCAGCGACGAAGATACAAGAGAAACGACGCAACGGTCAATTTTAGTCGGTGATTATTTCTTGATTTTATTATAATGGGTCTTCAAAATTAGTCTGGGCTTGAGACTAAAAATTATAAAGTTCGGCTTAACCACATGTTGCCTCATTGATGATGATTATGTAAACATAGGTGGAGACATGGTTTATCTTAATAGGAATTAATCGAATGATAATTTTGTGTGCTTGAGTGTTGGGAATTATTTTGGGATTTTAACGTTCCGTTTTCTCAAAAACAAAACCAAAAAAGAGGCTGGGATGCGACCCAAACTGATAACTTCCCATCTCGTCTGTCGATTTGTCTTGCTTAAAAGTTTGTCTATATGTATCAATTTTTACCCAATTTGCGTACTATTTATTGTAGATTTTATTTTTTTATGAAATAACAGACTTATGGATTTTTATAAAAAAATTACCAATATTTTAAATTTTTGAAAAGCTATTTGAGTCGAAAGTAGATTTATACCAATTTTTAGTATTGTTTTTTTTTTAGGTTTTTAATTTTTTGTACAAAAACTGTCAGTTCGATTTTTTTAAAATTTTACTGAATGTTGAACACAATATTTCTTATAAGTTAAAATTAGGTAGAAGCCAATATCTCAAATTTTTGAAAAGATATTTAAGTTGAAAATCAATTTTTACCAACTTTTGTTAAATTTTTTTTTGGGTTTTAATTTCTTGTAAAAAAACTGTTAATTGGATTTTTTTCAAAATTTTACTCAATGTTTACAACAATATTTTTTCAAAGATAAAAGTAGTTTAAAGCCAATATCTTTAAGTTTTGAAAAGATATTTGAGTCGAAAATCAATTTTTACCAACTTTTATTAATTTTTTTTTAGGTTTTTATTTTTTGTAAAAAAAACCTTCAATTCGATTTTTCTCAACATTTTTCAGAATGTTGAACACAATAT
Organism: Eupeodes latifasciatus; assembly: GCA_920104205.1. NCBI lineage: Eukaryota > Metazoa > Arthropoda > Insecta > Diptera > Syrphidae > Eupeodes > Eupeodes latifasciatus. Next base: position 394,974,421 of record OV049924.1, read on the forward strand.
TTCTTATCAGATAAAAAAAGTTTGAAGCCTTAATCTCAAGTTTTTGAAAAGATATTTGAGTCGAAATTCTATTTTTACCAACTTTGAGTAATGTTTTTTTAGGTTTTTATTTTTTATAAAAAAACTGTCAATTCGATTGTTTTCAAAATTTTATCAGATGTCAAAAATATTATTCTTCGTTGCACAAAATTATTTTGGAGATGAAATCATATTTTAATCGTACAATTTTTGAGTTGACAAATTTTTTTTTCAGTTTTTTTGATTTATAAAAAAAACCGTTTATTGGATTTTTTTCCACAAATATACTTGTTTGGTATCACGTTACAATATATAATATAAAATTCAATCCAAGTCTTTAGCGTTATTGGTTCATGAGATATTTAGGTTTAACCAAAATTTTCACCTTTTTTTTTAACTGCTATGGTAAAAAAACCCGCACGCAATTTTCTTGAGAGCCCTTTCTGCATCTTTCTGCCTTATTATCTGTATAACAAAATTTATTTGAAGTCGATATCTCTTCTGGTTCTTGAGCTATGGACGACGAAAAAAACGTCGCGAACGTACGGACATACGGACGTACGTACACACGCACGAACAGACATCTTTCTAAAAATCTTTTATTTCGACTCTAGGGACCTTGAAACGTCGAGAAATGTCAAAATTTTCAATTTGAAAAATCGGACCCATTACAATTTCCTATGGGAAGTTAATAAAAATGCCTATGAAATATGGAAAATTTGTACAATAATCCCAATGAAATCCAGCACACTTTTGGAAACTTACATATAATTTTTGTGTGTGTCCATTGAGGCCAGTGTCCAGTTCGTTCTTTGCGTACTTCTTTTGGAGGAATATGTTGTAAATGTCCTTTATGATTTTTAGCCAAGGGTTTCGACTGAATGGATCTTCGTTTGAGTTTCCATCTTACATAGAGTTTTTGCTATTTTCAATCAAAAATCTGCCAATATCATGTTGTTTTTTTTTTGGAACATTTTATTTTTGCAGACTCTTTTTTTAAGAGGCCATGTGTTTGCTATGTTAAAGTCTAAATAATGGTAAAATAGGCGTATCTGCCAGCGTTTGCTCCTCAGCTTTGTCTTATAGATTCCCATGATGATATCTATAAGATCAACACCACCCATATGTCGAATATATTCACCCACAACACTTGGTCGTTCGATGTTGATATACCTCGAGTTTTTTCTATCATACCTGCGAACTTTAGATGAAGGATTTTGGCCAAAAATCGTGGAAGCTAAATTAACCAAAATGTTGTCTTTCCAAACAAGTGTAGAGCCATCGACGCCGTTGGCATTAGCAACATAGCCTCGAAGTTTATTCATAATAGTTTCTTGTAAAGACATTTTACTGTCAGGTGTTCTATTTCTTCTTATGTTACCAAATACAAGAATAGCTTCTTCTAAAAACTCTAAAATCGTCAAGGGCGTATAATAATTATTCAAATAAATCCTATAGTTTTGGTGGCGTGGAATCATTCTCGACAACCTAACTACCGCGTTAGAGGATGCTCCTAAGTCTGACTCATTAGTTTCTAAAACATTTTTCTTGCTACTTTTTATCTCTTTCATAACAGGAAAACCAGAACACCACTCTTAACAAATAGTTTATAACCCTACTAATGGGATTTCTTAGGGTTGTATCTTCTAGGGACGTTTTGAGCTTTCATGAAGCACATTTCCTCATCTACACAAAATCTTGATTCAAAAAGACCTTTTGCGAAAGCTTCGTTTCTTAGGGTGTCTATAACTGGACGGATTTTAAAGATTTTATCAGCTTCAGAATGAGTTCTGGGAAGACATTTTAAGTTAATATGGAAATGAAGGCACTGTCGTGTCTTTTCAAATTTTTTTGATGAAATGGTTTGTTGTATCAGAGGTGTACTAAGGACCGATCTGCAGTGGTTAGTTACTCTAGGCATCGAGAAAGAACTAATAGAGAGAACCAACTTCGACGGTTTTTCTCTTTTTGCCTACAAGCTATGATTTGGCCACCAACTTGCATATGTAGTAACTCCATATAAAAAAAATGTGGGGAACAAATACTTATGCAAGTTTGTGCACATACTCACCACGAAAGAGAAAAAACTTTTCTCTCTTTTCTCTCTGCTCACCACCTTTTAAAAATGGCGACCACCTTTGAAAAATGGCGGATGTTGTCAGCTGTTCAGAGGTGTTCAAAGAAAATTCAAAATTGTGTATGAACAACTTTTCGGTACTCTCATTGTGTTCGTTTGATATGAATATCATTCGAATATGAAGTGAAATTAATTACTCTTGTTAGGTGCCAGAACAATGAAGATTTAGAAACAATTCTAAATTACGCATTTAGATAAGTATTAGTTAGTTATTTGAAGCCAGTTTTAATCATTAAGTAAGTAAAATAAATTAGGTGGTGCAACAGTCCAATGAGAATTAGGACCTAGAAACATAAAACTCTGAAAGCACTACTACTATTATTTGTATTATTAGATGAGTTTATGCGTTTAATTTTCGCTCCGACCGTTGAAAGATGCAAAAAAACTCAGATTTGTTTCAATTTTCAGAGTTTATCGACTTAATTTTGTCGATGCGAGAGTTGCAGGAACATTGAAAACGAGAGTTACAGAATGTAAACATGGAACATTGAAAACATTTTTATATACTCATCTCTTTTTTCCATTCCTATTTTATTTGTGTGTACTCGTTGTTTATTTCCTTTACATTACTCACGACATTTCCAAAATCCTGAAAATAAGTGATTTAAGTAGACACTAAATAAAAAGACCGTCAACTTGTTACTTCTGTTACCAATTTTCATTGCATAAGATTTGTGAATAGGTGATAAGCTATTCTTACTGCCTTCCACTAAGCTAGTGTGTTGCTTTTAAAGGCTTAACTACATAAGCTGGGTCAGTGGTTTTGTGAAAAGAATATACAAATTTGTTCTTCAACCAAAATTTAAGTCTTATGCATCATTTTTATAAATTTTCCAGTTCTAAATATTTATATCTTATCTTTCAGTTATATAGCGACAAGGAAAAATCTGTGAGGGAAAGTTCTAACTACAGTTTTTCTGAAAGTGCATTGTGGCTTATTCATAGATGTTTGCTAAACGTTTTAGGCTATTCATAAATAAATGCAAATCAAAGTTAAGGGCTAAACCTGAATAACTATAAACAATGAAAATGCTGTGTTCAAGTAGTTATTATCGCAGCCAAATTTCATAATTGATTTTTTTGGTGTATAAAAAAGCTGAAAGAGTAATTCATGACAAATAAATGTTACTAAGTTCCAGAAAATATCGATTGATACCGCAATTGCAGAAGATGTGGATATTTTATATAAATATTCCTGGTAAACTGTAGAACTTTATTATTTCCGTCTTTTATAATTCAATGGAAAATAATTCAATGCAGTATATTTTAGATAATACAGTAGTTAAGTTAGTAGTTAAGGCATTACTATTGAAATAAACATAACATATGTTCATTTATAAAAAACATGTACTCGTTCAAATATACAAATAAAGTCTAGTCTAAAAAACCTTAACCTTGTTATACTCTTTCTGCACACATCCTTTCTTGTTTTGGTTGTTAATGCCATCTATCTGTAACTCAGAGAAGGTTGTTAATGCCATCTATCTGTAACTCAGAGAAAGAGAAGAGAAAAACAAATTCACCACGAACTACCGGTATAACTTCTTCCGGTATTTATTGACAAACAAAAATGTTTTCCTAGAATTAATTTGAATTATAGGAGTATTTTTGTAGATATAAAAACGACAAGATGTTAGTAAAATTAAAGAAAGAAATTCATGAGAATTACAAAAATATTATAATGAGACTTTAAAAAACATAGCCTTCTTGGCTATCAATAAACAAAAATGAGAAATGTCGCATTTCCCGGAAGTGATGTTTTTTTGTGTACTCTTTTCCGAGGTGAAAACATGTATACACCGATACGAATTCAACGCGCTATAAAAATGAGAGTAAGAGGTTTCGAAGAGACGGAGACGAGGAAATTTGGTTCTCTCATTTAGTTTTTTCTCTCTGCTCTAGGGAGCTGAATCAGCGACATAATATAAACTAAGCCAAGAAACTGACGAATTTCAGTATCAATTACTATAAAAGAGTTATTTCGTTGTTTTTTGATTAAGTATAGATTTGTCTCTGTAGAGATTCGGTGCATACGATCTGGTGAAAACAGGTGGAAAAAGAACTTTCCACATGGGTCTAATAACTCAGCACTCAGTGACTCGTCACCAGTAAACTCTAACTGTTGAGCGTTCAATTCTAAAATTGGTTTCACTCATCGCAATTTTAGCTTTTCCAGCTTTGGGACAATAGATGAAGTAGGTTCTATTTCTAAATAAGCTATCGTACTCAAAATTGAGTTTATCTTCACTTTCCAAATCGTTTTGAAATACCAACTGCAAACAAATTAGCACTTCACATACAAAAAACAAAAATAACTTTTATTCTAAGGGGTTTTGTATGAAATTTTTATACTTGCAGTTTAAGGCAGCTCCTTGCCGAATTTACAATTGAAAATTTAGAATGAAACAACAACAACTTGTGTGTGCTACCACCAAGTTCATAGGCTGGAGTTATAGCTATTTCACGGGGACCAACCCGATCATCAGACTCCTTTAGTGGTGCTTAATCGCTTTTATGTTCAATTTAATTTTTTGAAGAACTTTTGCCCGAGCTGGGCTTGAACAAGCGACCTAGCGTGTGAGGAGCTAGTGCACTACGCACTACGCCACCGCACCCACATGAAAGTTGTAAGCCAATTACAGGTTTTTTCGTTCTATCGAACTATACTGAACCGATTAGCATTTTTCTAAGTACACACAAGTAATTGTAATTAATAACTTTTATTAATAAAATATTTTTGTATATACGCGTATGTACCTACTATATGAAAAGCAATAATTCTACAGCCAATGCCTTCATTTTTTCTTCAAATTTTCGATTCAAAATCAATTTCTACAACTTTTGAGAATTAGTTTTTCTGGTTTTGAACAATGAACATGTCTTAACAGTGACATTTCGTGAAAATAAACGAAATAACAAAACACAAACGGACCTAATATTTAGAATTCCAAAGTGTAGGGTGGACCATTCCATTCACTGCTTTTATGAGATTAATTGTTCATAGTTACAACCTCGTAATCCATTAGAAAGTTTACTGTCCAACATCAGCCTGAGGCATATTTCTCCACAAAACAAAAAAAAAAAAAAAAAAACATTAAAAAAAATAATAAAAGTATCCTTAATTCCGGTAAAATTTAAGCTAAGAATTTGTAATATGGGATTAGTTGTTTAAAAACAAAATGTTTCCTTGTCAAAACTATAGGTACCTTACCTAGAGTAAAATTCTCCGCCATCCAGCTCTTCGAAGGGATTTGCTCGGGACTGTTGTGCACAAATCCGAGTCTTCAAATATTTCGAAATCATCGTCTTCCCAAAACAATTTCTTAATTTAGAATAAAATAATTGTAGGCAACAAATTATAAAAAAAAAAATCAATTCTTTCAAATAAAATTGGCAAGAAACTTTGTCTAGAATAATGGAAGAATGGAATATGGACTAAACGAATTGCTAAAAGTAAACATGTAGTGATTTTAACTTAAGCTAAAAGCTATTAAATAGCAAAATGTTAATATCGTTTAAAAATAAATAAATCATGTTTTTAGATTAGTAAATTACTAATAAGGCTTTAACGTTTTAAAATTTTCCACCAATGCTTTTTTTTAAGATAAAATAAGCTTGCAGCAAATAGTTATGTTATTATGAAATTATGTTGCCAAGATATTCGAGTTGAAAACACATTTTTAGTATGAATTTTTTAAGGTTTTTAACATTTTTGCAAGCAAATTCTTGATACTATTTTTTCATAAAATCTTCATTACATTTATATAACTTTTTGTTTATAAAACATTCGAGGTGAAAAATATTTGTATTGTTTTCTCAATTTTAAAGACATTTTAAAGTAATTCGGTATCAAGTCAATGCTTATTACAAATTTTAATTTAAGTTGACAATATTGTTGTTGGTTAGTGAGATATTGAAGATCAACCTAATACTTTATTTTTTATAAAACAAAATTTATATAAAGTCAATGGCGCAAAATTTTAAAGAATCTATTTTTAAGGGTTTAACAATTTACTAGTTAGCAATATCTTATATTTAGTAAGGAGTCCAAAATGTTAAACCTTTGCTGACTAGTAAATTTCTAATTGTCTTTTATGAAAAAACAAGTATCCAAACATGTCTAAGAAGTGACAGTTATTAAAAATAAACAAAGCAAGGACGCTTAAACGGACCTATTAATTAGATTTCCCAACTGTTTACTGGTCCATTCCATCCACTACGCTTATAAGAATAATATTGTACATAATATGTATGTCATATAGATTTAGAAAATTGCTAAAAGTTAAAGTAGCGATTCCGTGATTTTAATTTTAGCAAATTTTTAAGAGATAGTAAGATGTTAAAATCGATTAAAATTAGCCAAATCATCTTTTCAGCCTTGTAAATTTCTAAAAATGGATTTTTCAATTTACTAAATCATTTAAAACTTTGCGCCAATATCTTTATTGGTTCTTGGATATGGCCGACGAAAAAAGGAATGGTGAACGTATGGACGTAGCACTCGCAGACAACAGACATCTTTTTGGTAATCGTGGATTTAGATTCTATTCTTGAAATTTTAAATTTTAAATATACTACATATTTTATGCAAAAAAATCCTGCAAAATGATGCAGCAATTTTTGCTGACGACACTGCAATACTTTCTTCGCATACGTTTGGTCTCAACATTGAGACGAACTTAAATAATGCGATGAGAATATTATACCAATATTACAATCGATGGAAAATCAAACTTAATGCTGACAAGTTACAAGCCATCTTTTTCACGAGAAAAAGAAAAGCTTGTTATCTCCCAAGCAATAATTTGCAAATTTTAGGTAGAGCGGTTTCTTGGGACAATCAAGTGGAATATCTTGGTATTTTCCTTGATTCTAAATTAACATTCAATCACCATATTTCACAATCACTAAAAAAAAGTCAAGATAGCAACCAAACTGCTGTTCCCTTTCATCAATAGGAAGTCTTTACTCTCAGTCGAGAATAAAACGATAATTTGTAAGGTTATATTTCAGGCAATACTTTTGTACGGTTGTCCAGTATGGAAAAACGCAGCTAAAACTCATATAAAAAAAGAGGCTGGGATGCGACCCACACTGATAACTTCCCATCCCGTCTATCGATTTGTCTTGCTTAAAAGTTTGTCTAAATGTATCAATTCTTGCCAAATTTGCGTTCTATTTTTTGTAGATTTTATTTTTTTTATGAAAAAACGGACTGTTGGATTTTTATAAAAAAATTACTGAATATAAAAAACAATATTTTCTGTGAAATAAAATAAGTTTGAAGCCAATATTTTTAATTTTTGAAAAGCTATTTGAGCCGAAAATCAATTTTTACCAACTTTTATTAATTTTTTTGTTTAGGTTTTTATTTTTTGTAAAAAAACTGTCAGTTTAATTTTTCTCAAAATTTTTTCTAATGTTGAAAATAATATTTCTTATAAGTTAAAATTAGTTAGAAGCCATAATCTCAATTTTTTGAAATGATATTTAAGTCGAAAATCAATTTTTACCAACTTTTGTTAAATTTTTTTTTCGGTTTTTAATTTTTTGTAAAAAAACTGTCAATTCTATTTTTTTCAAAATTTTACTGAATCTTGAAAACAACATTTTTTGAAAGATAAAAGTAGTTTAAAGCCAATATCTCAAAGTCTTGAAAAGATATTTGAGTCAAAACTCAATTTTTACCAACTTTTTTTTTATTTTTTTTAGGTTATTATTTTTTGTAAAAAAACTGTCAATTCGTTTTTCTTAAAATTTTATCAGATGTCAAAAACATTATTCTTCATTGTACAAAATTGTTTTGGAGATGAAATCATATTTTAGTCGTAAAATTTTCGAAGTGACAAATTTTTTTTTCAGTTTTTTTGATTTATAAAAAAAACCGTTAATTGAATTTTTTTCCAAAAATATAATTGTTTTGTATCACGTTACAATATATAATATAAAATTTAATTCAAGTCTCTAGCGTCATTGGTTCATGAGATATTTAGGGTTAACCAAAATTTTCACCTTTTTTTTAAACTGCTATGGTAAAAAAACCACCAACGCAATTTTCTTGAGAGCCCTTTCTGCATCTTTCTGCCTTATTATCTGCATAACAAAATTTATTTGAAGTCGATATCTCTTCTGGTTCTTGAGCTATGGACGACGAAAAAAACGTCGCGAACGTACGGACGTACGGACGTACGTACACACGCACGCACAGACATCTTTCTAAAAATCTTTTATTTCGACTCTAGGGACCTTGAAACGTCGAGAAATGTCAAAATTTTCAATTTGTCAAATCGGACCCATTACAATAACTTCCTATGGGAAGTTAAAAAACTACAAGTTGCTCAAAATAAAGTTTTAAAAATGATGCTCAATCCTGGCATCATTCCACCTTAGATCTCCACGTAAAGGCGAATGTCGAATTGATCGAAGATAGAATAATTAAACTCACAACAAAATTCTTTGATCGACTTGATCTTGCTGTGAACAATTTGATTAGTGAACTAAATAATCAAAATTAAAAATTTACCTGTGATATCTATGTATTAATGTAAACTGATTTATAAATTCATGTATTTATTAATTTAATTATTTATTTATTTGTTTCTTTATTTATTTGATTACTTGTTTATTCATTTATTTATTTATTTATTTATTTATTTATTTATTTATTTATTTATTTATTTATTTATTTATTTATTTGTGTATTTATTTATTTATTTATTTGTCCATTTTTTTATTTATTTATTTAGTTACTTACTTATTTATTTATTTACTTGTTATTATTTTTGTTTAAATTATTTATTTATTTATTTTATTTTATTCTATTTATTCAATTATTTACATATTTATGTAATTTATTATATATTTACGCATACTTATTGTTCAAAAATTATCATTTATTCACTTATTGGTTCATCTGTTAACCTTTTACACTTCATACCCTTACTAGTCATTAGCTTTAAGATTTTATTATATTCTTACATTAAATGGAGGTTTTTATTGTTTTTTCCTCCGGTCAAAATTATATAAGCCTTATTGATAAATTATAAAACTTATATACATACTATTTTAGTTGAAAGATACATTGAATCAAATCACTAAAAAAAAAAATTTAAACAAAATCAATAAACTATATCTATCTATCTATCTATCTATCTATCTATCTATCTATCTATCTATCTATCTATCTATCAAAATAGTCCAATTTAAATATCGTCTTTCACAGAAACTTATAAAAGAAGTAGGTATGCTTTATTCGCTGTCAACTGTCAATAAATATGAAATTTGTTCAAACTATTACGTCAAAGTTAAAAATGGTTTAAAGCTTTCAAAGTATTATGTAAGAGTTGGCATTAAATGATTTACAATTACACGTGTATTAAATGAAGAAGAATATTATCAAAAGTGATCCGCGGACATAATTTTCAAGATCTCAAAGCCTGCACAAAACAGTCATAAATACCTTGGACGTATTGTTAAGTATTAAAGTATTGTCTAAATGAGCATATGCAGATTTACCTTATATCCAATGGCGGATCCGGGGGGGGGGGGGGTCGTAGGGGTCATGACCCCCCTGGGAGATAATTTGTTTGCTTTTTCGTAGGAATTCCCTTCAATTCAAAACTAAACGTATTGCGTTAATGGATATGACCCCCAGTATATTTTGAGTTATTTATTTTTTGTATATGAAAACAACATTTGTATTTTAGTTCCTTAAACTTTGTTGCTAAAAGTACTACTTTTGACTGCAGATTGGACCAAGAACATAATTTGAATCGGATATTCAGGCCTACTCCAAAAACACAGCAAAAATTCATCAACTTTTGACCAATGGACGATCCAGGGGGGGGTCAAAATAACAGCAGTTCCCATCATACAAATAACATACATATTTTCGTATTGCTCCAGAAGGGTACCCCTCAAAAAACATTTATTTTGTTTCTAAGTTTTCTCAAGAACTAATGGACCGATTTCAAAATTCTTCTCTAAATTCTTCTAAAATTTAAAAAGATTTTCGACAAAAAATAAGTAAATCTAGATTTTTTGACAAATAAAATAGCATTTAAATTTTGACAAATAAAATGGCATTTAAATTTTTGAGAAAAACTTATTTTGCAGTACATTTTTAAATCTTAAAATATAGGAAATATTTTTAAACAGACTTTTTGGAAGAAATTAGCAAGTTCTAGCGACCCAGTCGTGCATTTTATTTCTTTCAAAATTGGTTTTCTGTTGAATACAAAAGATCTTAAAAAATTAAATAAATCTACTTTTGAAGTATATTTGCTTTGGATGCTCTAGAACTGAAATTTAAACACGAATATCAATAATACAAATGTCCCAAAAAAATCAAGTGTTAAACTAATGGCTATAAGTGAAAAACATAATAAACGTTTCATATCTATTGATATTGAAGCTTTAAAACGTGTAATTTGTGAGTGCTACAAAAACTTTTGTTCCCAATTTATTTGTTCACCTACCTTACTTTGTTTTAATTTAATTTAATTTAATTTAATTTTTTAGAGAAATTATGTACTTAAATGCAACTATTTCCTTAAATTCAAGAACCAAACCTTTTTATCTCTACAATTTTTAGGTTTTGTTGACGCCTTTAAGATCAAAATACGAGTAAGCAGATTGAAAACTATAGTAATAAGAGACTCCCGAAAATTGAGTTCGAAAAAACTACGTCAAAAAAGCCCGACTTTTCTACATATCAAATCCTCTCTCATTTTCTGGATTTTTGAATTTTTGCAGCATTAATAGAAATAGAAACAAGAAAAGTGTATTTTATTTTTGGAAAAAAGCAACGTTTCAAAACAATTTCCTAAATTTCTGCGCGAAATGCACCAAAAACCCTCTAAACTATTGTGTTTTAGCTCTTAAATCTTGAAATGCTTTCATATGTAGGGAGTCATCCAAATTAAATAGTTAGACCATACCTTGCTGGACAACAGTGTTCTAAAGTAATTTGATAACTAAAGTTGTCATTTTAGCAATTATTAAATTTTATTAGCCTCCTTTACAAAACATTAAAGAACATTTTTAAGCGGTGAGTAAAAACTCATCTAAGTGTGTGACCCCCCCCTGATGAAAAGTCTGGATCCGCCCTTGCTTATATCTGCATAAATAAAACAAACTGTCTATGTATAACTTATCAAAAAAAATATTCTGTTGTTATTAGCATATAATATCTGATCTTAGAGGCATAATGTCCATGCATTTTATAAGGTTTGTTCACAAAAAGACCTTTCAAGTTTTTGTTCTTCTACTTTTTCAAAAAAAGAAATTAGGTCCATGGACATTACGAGGAATGTATAAAGTCAATGAAACTTTTGTTCGTTTGTGAAGTCATAAGGTCCAGGAACATTATTGCCAGGGACTATCATGAATTATGCTCATTTTTCGGATGGATTTAGACCTCTGTACATCCCTAGACAAATTTAAGTATTCATTACGATATTGTCTGAAGTGCTCGATTTTTAAAAAAAGGATATTAACTTAATATTAATGTTGCAAGCAAAATTACAGTTCATTCAGTGAAGTAAATTTAGTCTAAAAGTCAATAATCGTACGTCTTATAATACTAACCAATTTTATTTTTGATTTGTAAGTTTTGAACCAATCCAGGGCAATAGACAGGAATAAATTCTATGACTTAGTTCTTTCTTCACAAATAAAATTTTACCTATAGGTATGTCCCGTAGAATTAGGAACGAATACCTTATGCCGAAAAAAGAACTTTATAAAAAGAAAATTACTGAAAAACGTGCCAATATCGTCAAGTAAATTTCTTCAATTACAATTAACAAAGAAGATGAAATTAAAAAAGAACACAAGAATACAAAAACACCGCCTCGGTGTACTGATACCACTTCAAAAAAAGAATCCTCTCCTTAACACCACGCTTATTGCTTATGAGTTCGAAATTGATCTGACAAACTTTTCATTATCTCAATGGCACTCAAGCTAAAAATTTATTGATGTACCCCAACCACTTATTTCCAATTCAATACCAAAAAGCTACTTAACGACTTTTCACTTAAAGTTATAGGTAACTACTTACTTTTCGATCAAACAACAATTTCGGCTAAATCGTGTAAACAAATTCCTTGACCTACAACGTAGCAGGCTGCTGCAGAAGTTACACTGCTGCCGCTCGGCTAGGTAGAACTTGCGGACTCTGGTGGTGTATATATTTACCCATCGGATTTACCATATTCCGACAAATTGAGTGGACGACGAATAGAATATAACCCAAGCCTCCACAGAGCATCAGAATGGTCCTCCTGATGCGGACACATCAAAACCTTCAGCCGACCTCTCTGCTGCCGCTGAAACAACATACAAACATTCATATTGTCCATCTCGATCTCGAACGTGCATATTTGTCCATTTGCTGCGTGTTTACTTCGTTAATTTGGGATTCGCTTTTATACCGACGACGACGAAGACGATTCCCAAAAATTGCCACTCAAGGTTTCCGAGCGCTGCGCTGTGTCTGAAGTGGCAAGTAACACCACACCGCCATCGCCACCGCCACTCATCGTGTAAACATAAAATCACCTTTGAAGATGCTCTCAGATGGCCGACCGATGACTACGAAGACGCACGAAGAATATGCCATCCAGGCAAAAGTACCTCCGAAGCAGAATCGGCAGCTTGGACGCGGCGGCGGCGGCAGCACAACTTTTGTTGACCCAAGCGATTATCAATTTACACTTCTTCTGGTCGTCAATAAAGCGCGCTAAACGGTTTTGATATTATTTCTTCTGTTTATTTTTATAATTACCAACAATCGCGTCGTCATCGTCGATCGGCCGATGAGTTAATTTGGCTGAGCTGAGTCGATTTTAATGCGACGGTAATGTGTCTGGCGGCTCTTCGTCTTCTCGCCATCACTAAAACCCGGCTTAGAAGTGATCATCATATTTATCGATTTGATGTTGGTATAATGTAAAGTAATTATTGTTATGAGATGAGCCTTCACCAAGAATTTTAATCATAAACATTGTTGGTTTAGAAGTCAAATCTTATCGATCTTAACTTATGATGAATAAATCAATGAGAATGATGGTGTAAGAATAAGTGAAGTTGTTTTTCCACCAATAATGATTCGATTAGATCCCAACTGAATGTGTTGATTGTTTGTTTAGATTTTTTTAATATAAGATGTATTGAATTGATATAGATGGGGATATGTAGAAGATGAAGTCAGGTGTCATTAGTTTCTATGACATAATTGATGATTTAGCTCAACACTTGCTGGTTTAGATGCAATTAATTTAAAATTAATTGATTTTGATAAATGTTTTTTTCAATTTTTAGATTTCATATCATATATAGTTAATGGTAATTTTCTTATACCTAATTGATCGATTATTGCCACAACTTAATTAATTGACTTTTCAAAGATCGAAGAGTTAAGAATGAAATGATTTATTTTATAATCTTTATTTGGTAACGATTGAATTATTTTTACGAAAGGATAACCTTTATGTCAATTGCGTATATTAGATGCATATAGAAATAAGAATCCTAATTATAAACCTTAAAAACATCTTTTGACTTTTCTTCAGTCAAATAAAGTTAGTCATTACATAGGGTATTTTTTTTTGTCTTAGCTGCGAGTAAAGTTTCAATGGTTCGACAGCTGAGAATGTCAATCTGTGTTGACATTTCTATTCATCAGTAAGGCTTGGAGGTGATGGTTAGTGCGTTGGATTGTCATGCTAGAGGTCATTGGTTCAATCCCTGTCTGTGCCATCCAAAGTTGTTTTCACGGAAATTGCCTCTTGCGAGGAATTAAAATTCTAAAAAAAGACCCTTTCCATCCCTTACAACTTTATTTCGGCCATTTTACGTAGATTGAAGACAATCCTTTACGTTGAATAAAAACGCTATTGAACCATGTTGATTGATTTTTTCTTTCCAAAACTGAATCACTTTAAAATCGATGTCATTTGGTTCCAAAAATTTGACCCAACTTGTCATACAGCTCATAACTATCAATTTATTGTAATATCAATTCGTAAATAACTTTGCTACAATAAGTGGTCTTGTTAACTGGCTTTCGTTTGTGCGTCTTAATGTCTATGGATACGGATAGTTTTATGAAACATATTAAGTTAAGACCTGCACCAACGGAAATATTGAAAATAAAATTAATAAAGACAAAACTCCTGATTTAGGAAGCAAAACAATAACCTTAACTAAACGAAAAAACGATGATATTGACGACGAAAATTCTGATATATGACATTTACCAAAGAAAGCTGCAACTTCCGTATTTAAAGACTTTGCAATATCCCGCCCAGTTGCCAATTTTAACTCTAACAATAAAGTACCTGCTTCGTTATCTATTTCTTCTTTATCATTACCACTGATATCAGCACCTAATGTTGTTAATCTCTCACGATCTCCTTCAACGACCCAACTGAATGTGGATTCTTCGACTTCTGCTTTGTCGAAAAACATATTTTTGCCAAAAATCACCAACGAAACTACTTCATTAACATCTCCAATTGTATCCGGACTAAAGGCTGTTGAAGGGCAAAAAATATTGTTTCTTTCTAAACTTGCACCGTCTACAAATGAACTTGACATAAAAAATCACTTGTCCGAATAGCTGGGTTTCCCGTTTATGTTAAATGTTGAGAAAATTTTACATCGTAACCAAACTAAGTATTCGTCCTTTAAAATAAGTGCACCTGACTCATTTTTCCATGTTTTAAATTCACCATCGTTTTGGCCTAAAGGAGTAATAGAGTTTATTTATTGACCAATTTGTGTAAAAAAAGGAGTAATAGTTCATGAATTTATGAATAAGTCGTACAACCCTTTTCGTCAGTATCGGACAACGCTGAACCACCGTCAAAGCAGCTTAAAAAGGTATTAATCTACTACCAAAACGTAAATGGACTTCGGACAAAGGCCAACATGGTTAACAAAAACATTTACAATCTTCCTCCCGATATCATAATATTGACGGAAACATGGCTCAACAACTCTATCTCGGACTTGGAGCTTTTTGACTCCACGGGAACGGAAGTATAGCCGATTCAGCTTTTTGCTGGTTTAAGCTTGTTTGGCGTTAACTCCTCCATCCTTAAATTCGAACGTCCTCGTTCGATGACCTTATATGGTTTGTGATGTCCTTGACTCCTATTATCATCGGTTTTGGATTTTGATCTGGTACTGTTGCCGATGTGAACTTTTTTGTCAATCTTGTTGTTACGTTTTCGAAAGAGTTTGAAGGCGAATATTATTGCAATTGATGTAAGGCAAATTACTAGTACAGCGGAAGTTGTATTGTGGATTATGTTGACCTTTTCCAGCAAGTCTATTTTATTTGTACTATTGGCGTAAAGATGCTGTAATCTCTCGAGTGACAAGAATTCTTCTTTGGCTTCTAACATTGGTGCTGGTTGAAGCACTGCTGGCATGATATGGTAGTTGATCATTTCTTTGTTGTTAAATTCTCTTCCGTTTATTTGAATTGAGGAGTTTGTATGCCGGATGATGTAAGTTCCATTGAGTTCTACTGTTTCTTCGTTGATTATCGCAGGGCCATTGAATTGATTGAGGAGGATAATTCCTGGTGTTAATTCTTCTATTGATGGTATATGTTCGTTGTTTATTTGGGTACATGTTGGTTTAATGCTCTTTAACAAATTAGGTATGCAAGTAGAGGTACTTATGTCTATTATATTTTTCTTATTACATATAGTTAATTCATTGTATTTCTTACATTCTTTAATTATTCCATAAATCTTATCTTTACATTCTAAAATATTTTCATATGGTATTTTATTAATAGCATTTTTTTTCTTTATTGCTTTTATTATAAAATTATTACAAGAATTACTTTCGCTTGTAGGAAGATCTAATATATAGATTATATTTTTATTATTAGAAGCAATTTTGATATTGGCAAATTCTAACGCTTCATCTATGTTTACATATTGAAAATTTTCATTTTTTAGTATGGTTTCCGTTACATTTATTTCATTATTACTTAGGATATAGGAATTTACAATATTGGCTTTTGACCAGTGTATTGCGTAAGCGATATTTATGATTTCTTCTTTAATTAACTCTAATTTATATTTTAGTTTTAGTATTACACTATTTTCTATGCTATTTAGTTCTTTGAAAGTTTGAATTACACTATTTGTTAAGTTTGAGATTTCATTTATCTTTTCTATTGTAACTCTATTAATAACGACTTGATTATTGTTATTAACTAGTACATTGTTTATTTTATCTGTTAATATTTCTAAATCGTGGTGGTCCGGGTTTCCGGCGATCCATTTCCACGCGCTTCCTATAAAATCTAGTGATCTCTTTCTTTTTACTTTTAATCTTATGAGGTAATTTTTGGTCTTTTGGATTTCGTAGGAGAGGATGGGATATAAAGGATGTTGGGATTTCACATTGGATATGGCCTTTTCTAGTTGTTCAATAAAGTTGTCGTATGCGTCCATGTCGATAACGTGTATGATTTTAAAGGAACCATTTTGTATCTTGGCACTTCCAGTATTGATTTTGATTAAATGAGAGTTTGTGTAATCCAGTATCTGGATGTTTGTGTGTACGGTACAAAAGTGTACCAGAAACATAAATATGAAAAGCATCTCACGCTGGTGGCTAAGTATTGCTCCTGTTTGTTGTTTTTGCTACTAGGGTACTGCGGCTCACACTCCCTCGTGGTAGCGTCTTCTAGGGATAGACTGCTCGCTTATTCAGTTGTTGTAACACAGGAAAAGAGTCTTTTTGAAACACACGCGACGAACTGCTTGAGGTCGATTTATACGTTCTCTTTTTTTTTCTGTTTAAAGAAGTTATGTGTTTTTCGCGGCGAACTAATTCAGGACGACTTATGCGTTTTTCTTTTTGAAAATGTATGGGTTTCTCGCGGCGAACTACTTCAGGACGACTTATGCGTTTTCTTTTCGAAAATGTATGGGTTTCTCGCGGCGAACTACTTCAGGACGACTTATGCGTTTTTTTTTTTTTTAAGATGCAACCGCGGCGTACTACTTTAGGACGACTTATATGGAAATACTTAAAAACGTTGGGTTGTATTTTTTTCTTAGTTATATTCGCGGCGTGCTGCTTGAGGACGACTTATGTTTATGAACTTTAAAGCACGTTGGGCGCCAATTAAATTATTTATTGTTAAAGGATTATAAAAAAAACATCTTTATTTGTTCGCAGTTCACTTAAAACTAAATTACAATTTTAAAACTAAACTTAACATAACTTATTCTACCCTGCTACTGCAGCATATCGGCAACTGGCGTGTGTTATTTCCAGACGCTGTGTCAGCAAATGCAGCGCTCATGTTCGCTGCTTACCCAATAATGTTCCCACGGGAACGGAAGTATAGCCGATTCAGCTTTTTGCTGGTTTAAGCTTGTTTGGCGTTAACTTATACTTTTGAAACCTGAAGACGAAGTACTGGTTGTTGGTGATTTTAATTTACCCAATCTCAATTGGATAACTTCTACGTTCCAATAAACGCGTAATCTTCAAATGAGCTTTTATTAACAGATGGTATGTCTTCATGTGGCTTAAGTCAACTCAACGGTGTGAAGAACCGTTTTGGAAAAACACTCGATCTGATATTTTTCTCCGAAACCATATGCTCTGAGGCAGCTGTGATTTCTTCAGGGAATGGTGCAATAATAATCGTGTTGTTTTAAATGTTGACAAATGAAAAACCATAAGTTTTACACGCAAAAAAGTTCCAATCGTTTTTAGTTATATGTTTGATTCTTATCCTTTAAGTAGAGTATATGTATTTTCTGACTTGGGTGTTGTCTTAGATTCTAAACTAACATTTAATGAACATATTAACTTTATAGTTAAAAAAAACAAATAGAGTTCTGGGTTTTATTAAGATATTTTGCTGTGATTTCCGTGATCCATATGTTTTAAAATTACTTTTTGTTTCATTTTTGAGACCAGTCCTAGAATATGCTCGTACAGTATGGTCACCTTACTACGCCATACACGTCACAAGACTCGAAGCCATTCAGAAAAGACTTTTGCGTTTTTGTCTACGATCCCTTCAATGGTTTCATGATATTCATACATTACCGCCTTATTCACAAAGACTTCTTTGACAAATCATAGGATGTACTTGCAGTTTTATTTTATTGTTGGAATAATAAACGGACAAATTTCATCACCATCAGTTCTTGGTAGTTTAAACTTTAGTTTTAGTCGTTAGACTCCAGAAACCATTGAATAGTAATTTTAGTAGATCAAACTATGGTGTACATAACCCCTTAAATCAATTAATTGAAATCTATAATAAATTTCACTCTTGTATTAATTCACCAAATGATAATATAAAAAGTATAAATTGCAAATTAATATTTTTCAACAGTCTAGTTTAAGTTTTAGATTTTAAGTATATATTATATTAATAAGAATTGTTAACGTTAGTATTTAAGGAATTATTATAAAATAAGATGTTGTGAAAAATTTGGTGATGCAGGATTGTCAATCGAATTAGAATGACTAGTATTAGACACTCTGCGCATTAACGCTCATTTTTAAAACAAGCATTACTGACGTTGGAATCCACATAATTTAACATTCTCTGGTGTCAAATGGTGTAAGAAAACATGTCAAGAAGTTTAATGGTGATGGCTACAACGCCAATACAATATCGTCACAGTTGCTGAACCATAGTTAAAAATAGACCTCGATTGCACGGATATTTCTACATCAAACGGTTCTAACAAAATTTGTTCATACTCGAAGTACTTTCAACTCAATAATCAATTGTTTCCTTGCCATAACCCTACTGAAAACTCAAGCCCCTTAAATTCAACTAAATCCAATTCAGTTCTTTAATGAGGCTTTTTGAAGCACATGCATTTTTGTTTTGCTTTTATAAAATTTAAACTTGAAAAATAGTACTTAAAAGTATTCCTGTCGAAACAATTCAAAAACTTATTTCATTTAATACATTAACCTTGTATACATTTATGTGATGCTTTTAAGTTTTATATCAAAACTAGCTGACCCGACAAACGTTGTTTTGTCATATAAATAATTTCTAGAGAATATTTTGCTAGAAATAAATAACTTGTTGCAAGTGTGTAAGGATGTGGTATTTAAGTGGGAGAGGTATTTAGTACTGTAAACGGTGATAAAATATTGAAGTAACAAATCACCAAACAAATTTTTATAATTTATTAAAATTAATTCTTTAAAATTATATACATATCGCTAGTTATGACAATACTACAAAAAAACAATATCATTCCCTTAATGCAACAGAGTGTACAATATTTTTTGTGATCCCATCTTTCGCCAATACAAACAAACTGGATGGTTTGCCCACTCGAGAGCACGCCACGTATAATTGTCCGTGTGAAAAACATGAAGTTCTCAAATCTAAGCCGCAGACAGACATCGTTTGGCCTTGAGACTTATGTATGTCATTGCAAATGCCAATATAATTGGAAATTGAAGGCTTTTGAATTGAATTGGCACATCTGTGGGTATAATAGGGATTCGCGGTAATAATATATTTTCACCTCGGAACTCGCCATTTAGAATTATGGCTTCGATAACATTTTTCATTCATTTTTTAATTACTAATCACTTGCACAGTTGTGTTCAAATTACGAAGCAAAATTACCGGAGATCCAACCTTCAATTGTAAATTATGCGGTGGCATGCCTGGTAAATCCAATGAATACAAAAACACAGTTGGATAATTTACGGCTTCGGTAGCATCACAAAATGTAAGATTTGTATGACACCAAGTCTCCTGGTAACAAATGTTGTACTCGTATCTTGAGATATAATTCGTTGACATCAACATTTTTCGCTGCTAAAATTGCTCTTTCTGCCGGCCACTCATGATTTGTATATTGTCTGTGTACATCGGGAAATATCTGGTCAATGAGAGCATCTTGTGAATCAATAATCGTGCAGAAATCGATCGGTAATTTTATGCATCCAGTTTCATCTGTTGTAACTTTTCCGTCGCCTATATCTAACAGTTGTTCTGAGAATGTTTCAGCGGAAGCATTTAAACACGCATATTTACTTTCAGTTGTATTTTTCCAACATTACGCGACAGTGGCGATGATTATAAGCACGCGTTGATCTCATCAGCGTACGTTGAACGAGGAATAACGTTAAGGGTTTGTCTGAAATCACCTAAAAAGAGTGCCGCCAAATAGTCTGTCGTTGTTTTTTTATATCTTTCAATGTCCTGTTCAACGCCTCAAGTGAATGTTTGTGCGCCATAGTGCATTTATCCCAGATGATAATTGTACACTGTTTCAGCACTGTGGCCATGGATGATTGTTTTTTATATTGCACACAGCGTCTGGGTAATTTTGAATATTTAGTGGCAGTTTAAATACTGAATGAGCTGTTCTGCCTCCATCCAATAAAGTTACCGCAATCTCAGAAGATGTAACAGCCAATGCGATACCATTATTTGATCGTATTTTAGCAAGAATTAGCGAAATAATGAATGTTTTGCCAGTTCCACCTGGTGCATCCAAAAAAAAAAATCCACCATGTCCTGCCGAGACTGCGAGCATGATGTGGTCATAAATGGATCTTTGTTTTTCATTCATTAGTGGGACATTGCGAGCAACAATCGCTGCCATTTCTACAGTATTGTATTGTAGTTCAAGATTCAATTCAGTGTCTATTAAATCAGATGCATTTCGATTTGATGAATGCATACCGAAATCACTGAGTGGTAAGTTGGCAATGATAATGCAAAGATCCTCAATAGCAATCAATGCTTCATTGTATAGAGCGTCACTGAATACTATCATAAGATCGTTGCGATGTTGATGCAATTAAATATAAAATTAAATTAAAATAGATAAAAACCTATTCTCAGATCTACCGAATGTATATGCAAAGTTTCATTGAAATTAGTTAAGCCGTTTCGGAGGAGTATGGCAACTAACACTGTGACAGGAGAATTTTATATATTAGATGTGTTTACATACATACATATGTATTGTATGTATGCATATAGGCTTGCTCCCGGCATACTCTCTAAATTTTAAATAAATTTACTAAAAAATCAAGAAAAAGACCAAAAATGCAAGCAAACTAAAATTATTCGAAAAAATTCCTTTTTATTATTACAAAACAAATGAAAATAATATTTAAAAAAAAAAAAAACATAATAAGAGGAAGAGCACATCATTTGAAAAGGACTTTTATCCTCTCAGGTCGTAGTTTGCGACTCTCTCATAGAAAGGAACAATCGAGTCCCGGTTTAAATCTTGTACAATACTTGGAAGAGATCTGTCGTTAGGCATATTTAGTGGAGATAAGCAATCTATTGTGTTGAAATCAAACAAGGAACTCAATATTCATTCGGATAATGTTCAATAAATATGTTAAAAACGGAGTTACTTTGCATGATTCATAAATTACTGTATTCGAAAATTACTTTTTGTTTGTTTGTCTTAATTTTCCACATCCAAATCTAAAAATGTGTCTTTCAAATTTTTCAATCTCTTTAGCTTTTATTGGAGGAATAGTAAACCATGAGCAAAACCCGTACGCAAAAATTGGACGAATTAAAGTTTTATATAAAAGGAATAATGAAATTTAATTAAAAAGTACTCCATTTCTTAGATTAGAGGAATAGGATTGTTATTTATCGTCAATGAAAGTGTTTTGCCTTCTTTTATAGCCAGTCGGTGGCCTTTCCCTCTTACACTCCGAAAGCATGTAAAACTATACTTTATACCGTTGATATTTGTAACCCATTTTTGATATTAGCAGTGGAAGTTTTCGTTCTATTTTCATTAAAACATTTTGTGGTCTCACATCGCTAGCTGTTATTGGGATGTCATCTGCAAAAATATTCGCTTCTGGATCGTCAACATAAGGGTCTGTAAATGGAAAATCATACATGCATATAATAAATGAAATTGGGTCCAAGATCAATCCTAGTGGAATTCCTGAGGAAATTTTATACAATTGCACGGAGAGAATTGAAAAATCACTAATTGCTAAATTTTAGGTTGCAATTTACGAAAACCCTTTTTTTAGTAAATCAAGGCGATTTTATTATAAAATGAATGGTAAAGTTGTAATTCAGCATTTAAATCTTCGTAAAATAAAAATTTTTATAATTTGGTAATTATTATCAAAAGTTATAATTCGAGCTTTGTTGAAATGAAAGTAAATTGCAACTTTTGAGTCGCAATCTACTATTTTAGGGGAATAATTTAATTTGACTACTCATTAATCTTGTTTTGCGAAATATATGCGGTGAATTAAGCATTCTCAATTCTCAAATCAATAAAATATAACCACAATATAAATATTCAAGTTGCAATATGCACTTATGCTGGTTTATATTTTTCATGATTTTAAATCATATTTATTAGAATAAGTTTATGTTGTGAATCACTAATGAAGATTGTTGATTTTTCAAAAAATTGTTCTTGAATCTCTACATGATTGCTTGAAAATGGAAAGTAAATTAATCTTTAAAAGCTACAAATTGCTGCAGAAACTGTTTCAAATTAAGACTCAAAAGTTGCAATTTAAAGATAACTAAGTATCAAAACTGTGACTGTCATTTGCAAACTACAGAATAACCTGTTTCAAATTACAACTCAAAAGTTGCAATTTAAAAAAAAGGAGTAGCAAAACATTAGTTGTCATTTGCAAACTAATGTATATTGTCGCAGTCTAAGAAAACAAGGGTTGAAATTTGCTACTTGTGTGTGTAGGTATTTAAAAAAACGAATCATAATCTACAAGAAAACAATTTCAATCTACAAACTCCTGCTGAAATTCACGATAAAAACAAACATTAAATTGATACAAATTGATATCAAATTGCAATTCGGTGTTTGAAATATTTGATTTTCTCGGTCGAATTATTGCTACTCAAATGTAGTGAAATATGATTTTTGAGTGTCAATATCTTCATTTTGCTCATTTTATGAAATTGCAAACAAAAAATTGCAATTTAATTATTTCGAAGAAAAGGTCCAAAACTGGATTCATTTTTCGTGATTTGTAGCTTATTTTTCTTGATCTGATCTAAGAATTCTTTCCGTGTGTAATTGTTCAGATCGTATAAATATCGATGAGAATCGGTTTTCAAGAAACGAGCTTGTTAAACAATGTAATTCTAGATGAAAGTTTGCGGTACTCAAAACTTACTTTGTTTAAATGCTTGTGGTATATTCTTTTTAGCCGTTTTAATAAGAAGCTTTTCGTTTTTATAAGTTTGATTGTGAATTCAGAAACATCTTTATATTTATGATTTTTAGGTTTGCACATGACTGAATTCCATTGTACAAACAGTGTTCATTTTTAAATTAAGAACATTTACAAAGCCATCGATTTTAGAATTCGAAATGATTCTATCTAAGCTTGAAATTTTGTTATGAAGGCTTAATCTGAATGCTTTCCAATCAATGTTTTTAAAGCTTCTATATATGGTGTAAGTGGGGATTAGAAGCACCAACATTAATTTTTGTGCCTTACATTAATGGAAATACCAAAATTGTCAGGGGGTGTTGCGAATGTTAAGCCGATTTCAGAAGAACTTTAAATTGTAGGATTTGAAGAAAGTAACAAATAAAAAAAGAAATCAATTTTTGAAGAGGAGAGTGGAAAGTGGCCTTCAGTTGGTAAAAGTTCCTGGGTTATGAATGGCCTATTAAAAAACCACACGTGAATTTAATTACCATTTCTATTTTGAACACTATCTCCTCAATGGGCTTGGCATACATTGAAGTCTCTACCGATGATTAAAGCATCAAAATAACTTGTTAAAGAAAAGAGTCTGTCCATATCACTTCCCAACAGCAATCGAAGATCGGATGTCCTTGAATTATGAAAAGTAATAGATGCTAAGCATGTTGAAAATATGTCGCTATGGAATGAAATAGCTTGAAATGAAATAAAAATTCTGTCTAAAAAGAATAGGAGTACCTCTTCCTGAATCGTTTCTCAAGATAATATAACTTTCAAAAGATGGTATACTCGTATGTCTCCTACAAAGTCTACTTATGGGGAGAAAACAAATATCAGGCTTGTCCCTTTTTAAACTATTTAAAAGAGCAAGTCGTCGTTCATGGAAAATTTTAGAATTAAAATTCATGGATTTAATGTTAAGTTTTGTTATAGAGGCTGCGAGCTCTAGGTGCATAAATATTTTTTTTTGTTGAAAAAACTAAATTTTTGAAGACTCAAATTAAATTGAAAGTCTTTCCTCATCCATTTTGGTTTAACATCTAACAATTTGTTCTTGTCCCCAAATATGAAAAATAAATTGCATGGATAATACTTTTCTATGCCAGAAAGAGAAATTTTAAAAGACATATTGTTGTAAGACCGATAATATGTAATGAGTACACTGATATTGCTCATTAGTTTCTGCAATTAAAATAAAGTATGTTTTTTTATGTTACAAAATTGAAACCTTATTTGTGTTTATTGGTTGGATTAAAACATCAGACCTTTAAAAATTACTTTATCACTGTAAAACTATCAATGCGAAGGTGGTTGTCCCTAAGGAAAGTATTTCAGCCTATCATTAAACAAAACCATTTCTACAATGATGACATAAGATTTCACTTTGTTCAATACAAAAAAATACTTGACCATTTCATAACCTTTAAGAATGAATATAAAAATAAAAACATATTCAATGGTCCTCGAATTTTTCATTGACAACTTAATTTTCAAGCTCAATAAATAAAATATCATAACAATATAAACACACTGCATAAGATCCTTATTGATTTCAAAAGAAATCAAACCTCATACAAAATCTTTCAATATCTCAAAAGTAAAAAAAAAAATCTAAAGAATCCATGAATTTTCTCACACGATCGATCGATACTTGCCGGTACTTTTTGTCTAGTTTAACCCTCCTTATTTTCTTGACCGAGAGTCATCACACGTGCAACTAATTGATTTATTTCACCTGACTTGCTTTTTGGAAACCGAAATTATGTAGGTATACAAAAATAAACTATCCTTAAAGTAATTGAGTGCGACTACCGAAGGATAAGAAAATTCCAAAACTTGAACAATACAAAAGGACAAATTTTCAAGCAATTAAAAGATTACAAAAGAAAAGACGCACACGCAGCGCAGGTTACAAGAGCAGGTTACGAGAGCATGTTTCAGTTGAAATCGAGGGCTGACAATATCTTCCCACGTCCCTAATAAAGATGAGTAGACCATAGGCCAGATCGATTTCAGGTTGTTTTGATTTTATTTTTTTATGAGGTCATGATTGAAAAAAAAAAACTAAAGACTTCGTTAATTTCTGATGAACGGGTCGAGGAAACGGTGACAGTCTTTTATTTTGAAATGCGGATTAAGGGATTTTTAATAAAAACAAATTTTGAGCTATATGTCACATAATTGATGTAACTTTGAATTATTAATGTAGTACGCAGATTTCTTCTAAATATTATCAACTTATTTAATAGAATTCGCTAAACACATGAATAGTTATACAGTGCATAAGGATTTATGTAGGCTCTATGTAACGTTTCGAAAATTCCTATTTATAAAAAAATCTGCTATAAATTTTAGTTATACAATGCTCATATATCAAAAAAGGTACCAAAATGGAGCAATCTATTCATTTTTCTGTCTATCAAATTAGCTGTTTGTCATAACAAATAAAATATAGAAATTTGTGTTATGCTTTTGTTTGTTTTGTTGTGACAAAAATGGAAACTAAAACGAAAAGGTCTCGTACCGCGAATTGGGATTCGTCCGATAAAGTAAGTAATATCAGCGATAAAAACCTTTGAATGAAATCAATAAAACTTCTAGCATTTTTTTAGAGACTCCTTCGACAGCTTAAAGAAGACAAAATTCAAATAATTGAAACAGTTTAAGCGCAACGATGAGGGAAACATCACAAATTCAGGCTCAATGGCGAGGCATTTAAATGAAGGCCAAAGCAGAGTTTTAATGAATCAATTTAAGTTTGTTTTTATGTTTTCCAATAAAAATATATTTAAAAGATACATAATATTTTTTATTAATTGCGGGTGGAAAAGTATTGTTCAATAAATACACGCCGTGTAAGATTTTGGTTGCTTCCTTCCTGTTGCGATCTTTCTTGATTTTCAAAGGAATCTGCTTGATTGTCATCGTTCACATCATCATCTATTTAAACAAAAAACATTATAAAGGTTTCCAATTTTGTTTAATTTTATACCTGTGGGTGGAAGAACATCCTGGAAATCAATTGCCAAGTTATGAAGAACTGCTAAGGCTATAATAGTTGTTTTGGCATTTTCTAAGGAGCACCTCATACCTGATAACAAAATGCGGAATCTTTGCTTCTAGACGCCAAAACATCTTTCCACCGTGTTACGAGTAGTTATATGAGATATGTTTTATCTTATTTCAGCATCCGTTTGAGGATTCAAAACGGGGGTAAAGAGGATATTAGTACAAGGGTACCCACCATCCCCAAGAAGACGACCATTGAACTTCCCATCATCAAATCGTTGTTTAATTCTGCTTTCCCTAAAAATTCGTGCGTCCTCTAAAGCGGCAAACAATGTCATTAATTTTTAGGGATGCGTCGCATACTACTTGCGTATTCAGCGAATAGTACCCTTTTCTGTTTATATAGTACTGCCCTGATGGGCCACTACTTTTGGGATCCTTATGTGGGTACAGTCAATGGCCCCAACCACCTTTGGAAACTCCCGTATTTGAAAGAACTTGTTCATAGTTCTTAGCTGGTCCGAAAAAGAAGGTGGCATTTTAATGAACAAAAGTCTTTTGGTAGCTAATGCTCTTACCACTCGCTTGCAAATTTGGCAAGGCGTAGGTTGGCTAAATCCGTGGATGTCTGCTCCTTCGTCTTGAATCTATAAACAAATCATAAAAGGTACGGATTTCGAATTGGTATGAACATTTAGTACAAACTTACCTCGTTCCGTCCCCAATATCTTATTGCAGCCATTACTTGGATATCTATGGAGATGTGGCCTCCTCTATTATCGCTGCTGAGGTCCGAACGGATAATTCCAATTATTTGTATGATTTTTTTTTTTTAAAACTATATTTTTTTTAAATTCTTCGGTTCTTAAGCTCATTGGGTTGAACCTTTTTTTATAAACCTTCCGCATTCTCGGAGTTGGTAAAACGCGATTTAAATTATTAAAATCATTAATAAACGAGCTAAACTGGAAAGGCATTATTGTTTTCTTTTTAATTTCAAAAATTGAGAGAAATCAAACTGACATTTATGAAATAATAATAACGATAATTTCTATTCAACCTCAAAACGCGTTTAGCTTATTATGGGACTATGCAACCTTGCATAAGTTTTATAAATAGCATTTTTGCGTTTAGAGACATTATAGAGATTACATAACTTTATGTAGGCTCTATACAGCGTTTTTAAATAAGACTGTATGAGTTTTGAAAATAATTTACAAAAAAAAGAATTCTACCATTTAAGTCATTTGTATTCAGCAGAAATTTAGAAGTCCGACAAAACGCCTTGTTCTAACAATATTTCTTACCTCAAAACACCCTGTTTTACCATAAATTTTTTCAGCAGAAATTAAAAAACACTACCATTTACTATGAAAACAACTTTAAATTATGATTTAATAATCCAAAGGTAGGTGATCATTTTTATCAGAGAGAAACGAAAGAGCTGAGCACCGAACTTTTAAACGAAAACTATTTCATTTGAACTTTAAGATGTTTGTTTACAATTTCTTAAAATTTTGAAACATTTTGCCCCGTGTATAGTGAATATAATTTATTTTACAAAATTGTAACTAAGTCAATCTTAATGAAGGATCTACCACGGCCTTCAAGATCTCATTACCTAATTTTTTCTTTCAGTTATCTTTTATTCAAGGAATCTCAAACAAAACTCATTGAAATGTAAACTATAATAAATCATGTCGAGTTGATTGAAAATTTGTTTTTTGAGATGAGCGAGCTAGTTGCAGACGACATATCTCCAAGTTAACCGCATCCGTTGTTGCGACCAACCGACCTACGACGAATGTCTGTTTCGAACAAAAAAGAATTAATTATTATCCCCAGAGTTTATCATCTTCATGTTCCAACGACAATATCTTATTGCAACTCTCACTCTTTTTACTGTGTTTTTAACGTGGATTTTGAACAGATCTTGAGATAATATTTTGATATTCGTGCTAGCAGGCTATGAATTTGTCAAAAAGGTCCGTAAAATGGAATTTCAATTTTTTGATTTTGAATTCGTTTGTCGTGCCTGCATCAATGTCATTGAAATTGTTGTCGTTTCTGTGTCATCATCATCAACATCATCCTTTTTGACTCTCCAAAAAGGAGGGTTTCATTAAATTTTTCTTGGAACTTAAATCTCAATTTCTATTGTTTTTCGATGCGGGGTAAATTTATGGATTTAATCTGATTTTGAGAACTCATGTGGATGAGAGTGTGATTGATTTCACGCTCGATTTTGGCGGGTTTTAGTGGCTTAGCAAACTCGAAAATGAAAAGAAAGCTTTGACTTGTTGTCTCTTTATTTTGAAAACTGGCCAAATAAATTACTATTTTAAATTGTGGATCCTTCAAATTTCAATTTGTTGTTCATTTTATGCTAATTCAAAATTTTGCCAATTTCTTGAACTTAAAAAAATAAGAACAATAGAAGTTTTTGAACATTTGAATATCATGTTCTCAATCACAGCAGGTTTCCGTCTGTATTGCTGCTTCTTCAAATTCCTATTTTGTACATCGCACGATCAAATATATGCAACAACAACCACGCAAAACTCAGCTCAGGCTGCGGCGGCGCATACGCAACGCATACGTCATTAATTTGAAGTTAAATTAATTGTTTCGACTTTCAAGGATGTCATCGGGAAGCGGCAGCGGCGGCCGGCAGTCGAACTTGGTCTTTGTCTCAATTTTATCCATAAATCGTAACCAATCGTTTTCAATTCCTGGAATCATGTTTTCAATATTGTTTCTTTGGTATTCTGATGATATTTTGTCGCTGATGATGATAGCCCAGAGTATGCCCCTCCTTTGTGTGCACTAAGGTATTTAGCTTGAAAGCAACTCTTTGCTTATCTGTGGGAAATCTTTGACAAATTTTTTCGATTGGAATCTTGAAATTAAATGGAAGCTGAATGTGAGACTTCTTTAAGTATCTTATTTACATGACTGAATCGAAGCTGTGTGGGTATTGTGAATTGAGTGTTGACTGTTGAGTCTATGAAAAGAATGCGTAAAAGAGTAAAGGACTTAAATTTGTCTTAATGGCGCTGTTGATATTTTAAGGAATCGCTTTGCGGTTAATTCAAGCAATGTTAAAGTTTATTGCGCGATAAGATTTCTCTCAGAAGACTTATTATTTTGAAATTTATGATTCATAATCCATATAACAGCTCAATGTCTAAAAAAATTACTAATTATTAAAATTTTATAACAATTACAATTACAATTACAATTACAATTACAATTACAATTACAATTACAATTACAATTACAATTACAATTACAATTACAATTACAATTACAATTACAATTACAATTACAATTACAATTACAATTACAATTACAATTACAATTACAATTACAATTACAATTACAATTACAATTACAATTACAATTACAATTACAATTACAATTACAATTACAATTACAATTACAATTACAATTACAATTACAATTACAATTACAATTACAATTACAATTACAATTACAATTACAATTACAATTACAATTACAATTACAATTACAATTACAATTACAATTACAATTACAATTACAATTACAATTACAATTACAATTACAATTACAATTACAATTACAATTACAATTACAATTACAATTACAATTACAATTACAATTACAATTACAATTACAATTACAATTACAATTACAATTACAATTACAATTACAATTACAATTACAATTACAATTACAATTACAATTACAATTACAATTACAATTACAATTACAATTACAATTACAATTACAATTACAATTACAATTACAATTACAATTACAATTACAATTACAATTACAATTACAATTACAATTACAATTACAATTACAATTACAATTACAATTACAATTACAATTACAATTACAATTACAATTACAATTACAATTACAATTACAATTACAATTACAATTACAATTACAATTACAATTACAATTACAATTACAATTACAATTACAATTACAATTACAATTACAATTACAATTACAATTACAATTACAATTACAATTACAATTACAATTACAATTACAATTACAATTACAATTACAATTACAATTACAATTACAATTACAATTACAATTACAATTACAATTACAATTACAATTACAATTACAATTACAATTACAATTACAATTACAATTACAATTACAATTACAATTACAATTACAATTACAATTACAATTACAATTACAATTACAATTACAATTACAATTACAATTACAATTACAATTACAATTACAATTACAATTACAATTACAATTACAATTACAATTACAATTACAATTACAATTACAATTACAATTACAATTACAATTACAATTACAATTACAATTACAATTACAATTACAATTACAATTACAATTACAATTACAATTACAATTACAATTACAATTACAATTACAATTACAATTACAATTACAATTACAATTACAATTACAATTACAATTACAATTACAATTACAATTACAATTACAATTACAATTACAATTACAATTACAATTACAATTACAATTACAATTACAACTATCCTCTCGATTAATTTTTCCTTCATAGTATAAAATATCATAACTTAACCATTTTTTTAAAGACATTGACTAATATTATCTTATGTATGAATGTTTCTTATGACATGAAATAGTTCCTGCCGCAAACATGACCGAAATTCCTTTCAGTATTTTCTGCAGCTTAAGAACATATACTCGTAGTGTCTGATCTCCGTCAATATTTAAACTCCTACAACCTTCTCTCCAATTAAATCTCCTCATACTTTACGAACGATGTAAGTGAGACCACTCAATTAAATTAATTTCCATTACCTGTTTTGATTCGACATAAGTCTAACGACATAATTAAGCCCACATTCATTCCATTACGACACTGTCAACTACAGGTCCGCCCCTATTCACGCTCCATAATTCCATAACAAACCAACAATAAAAATGAAAAAAAAAAAACAACAACACAAATCAATGAGCCGAAATTTCCTTTAGCAAAGCTCAAAAAACACGCTCATAAATTACCCCAACATCGAACCATAATTTGCTGAAGGCGTTCACAGCCGCCGCGCCGCCATCTCGAGAGGATATCAAATGCGACCATATATGCGCCTAATCTGGCTATCACCATCATCAACCACGTATCCGTTGCCTATATTTCTGCGCCTGATCCAATACGGCTAGTTGAGTCTTAAATCGTCCCGTCGCGCTCGTCCGCGTCGCGTCGTCGTCGTGGTTGTCTTCTATATTATGGTCGGCTTAAACGGTGCGGTACAAGAACGGTGCAGTGGTGCGGTGTGGTGCGATGGCAGAGGCGATGCCATTTGCAAATCTTTGCTTGTTACTTGCGCCGATGTTAAACATAATGCTTCGATCTGATTCAGATACAATTATTATTTTATCTGTTTGTTCATGTATCTCATAATAAACATGTTTAGCAAAGCGGCTATCTAAAGGAAGAAGGGAAGCTGTGCAAAGGGAGTCAGATACCCATCGGCGGCCTTATGCACTCTTGGCTCCTCAACATAGTTGTTTGAATCAACTTTTCTGCAAACTGAGTATCGTACTTCAAAATAAAGAGGGTTGAAATGGGCGCCCTTCGTTGGAGATAAAAGATTGTTAGCTAATTCGCCCTAAACCTCAAACATAATTAGGGCACCTCACGATAAACTGTACAAAATAAAAAGAAGACACAATTGAAATTGAGGATCCTTTAAGTTTAAGTTGGTGGATTTCTGGTTACCATCTTTAGTTTTGAAGTTTGAAGTATCGAAGTTGCCCCACTTAAATCTGACGCCTTAAATGGCATACGGAATGTGGTTTTGGCAAATCCGCGTTTACAGTCCCCCACCAGTATGCTCAGGCAATGACGACGACAATCGTTCATTTATATTGAACCCCGAACCGCAGAAAGTACACACAGCGAATTGATACAATCATACAGCAATCGTATCTCATACAAGATACTTTGCCAACAAAGATGTTAAGATACAAAGATACCTCACTCGTATAATACTCGACCGCGTTTCGGATGCGATTTATTTAATAGCACAACTAGTGTCAGACCATTATGTCTCTATTTGAATTCCTTGCGCTGTGCTGATGGGGCAGGGTATAGAAGGAAGGAGTGTCGGGAAGTCAAATAAATGTTATAGTCGCACAATATTGATTCAGCGCTCGAGAGGAGATCCTTGCGGGGGTGACACGTTCACTCTGCAAAGACCGACTGCATCATATACTTGGGACTTGGCAGTGCAGATTCAATGAAATCCAATCCGAAAGATATACTCGACTTTGAGTCATATAATCGAGTATCTCAACCGAAAAGGAACTTTTATTGCCATCAATAATATTTCCGCCATTCCACACCAACATCGCTGCGCTGGCTGGCTGGATTGATCTCATCCGGTATTCGATGGGACAGGAGAAGAAGATGATGGAAAAGGGGGTTACCATAAGACGAGGGTAACGTAACGACAAACGGGCATGAGCTCACGTCTTTATTTTCAAGCTTGCGCTGCACTGCTTGAGCGCGAGTGGATGCAAAATTTGTTTGATCCAACTTTAACGATCGGCAAAGATAAAATAAAAATAAATCCACAAAACATTGGGCCAACTGCCGGCAACGGTGCAACGGGTCACGGGAAACGGGCAATGAAATGGCTGCCTTTTGCCAATTGTCCGCGCTTTGTATCAAGTCGATTGCCAATAAAACATATTTACATTTGTGCTTACGCTTCCTCCCGCCTTTCCCCTTTGACAATGAGTACGATTCCCCCCTTTTCAGCAACGTCTGTCGTCGATGGATATTGTGATCTTCTGTGAGGTGCAGAAATGCCGCTATCGAGAGGAGGAGGCCTGTCATAATATAAGCTTCTCAATCGGTCGATTAATTTTATTTTTTGGGCTTATTTTTTTTTCATGTATCCATACATAGTTTTGAAAAAAAAAATATTATATTATTTTTGTTGATGCTGCTTTTAAGGAAAATTTATTGAATATGAACAAAAGTGAAAACTTTATTGTATATTACTTGGAATTTTCCATAAAAGAGCATTATTTTCAGGACATATAGGATTTCTGAATGTGCCATTTTGGATATCGTGTTTATTTGCTTATAAATAATTGTCATGTGAAAATTTTTCAAAAACACTTTGAAATAAATCAATAAAGTGAATGGTTACTTATTGGTTACTTACATTATTGTTTTTATTTTTTAACTGAAAAATGCGTTACTTTTTGAAATTATATATTGTTAAAGGAGTTGTTTTTCGTGGCTATGATTATTCACTGTTATGTCTCCTACTTCTATGGACCTTATAGGGTTTATACTATCATCGGAATTGGGTTTGAATAGAAAATAGATAATTGAGCATTTTTTATCGGCACCTTATTGTGATGGTTGTGTAAATAATTGTTAAATTCATTTTCAGAAAAACAAAATGTTTTTGATCAGCATGTTGTTAAAACTTTTTTTTGGGAAAAACTAATAACGAAACGACACGTTCCAGAAATAAAATCAGAATAAGAAGCACTTTTAATAATAGTTTTGTTCCTAAATATTTCTTTTGGGAATTGAAAACAAATTAAATCTGTAAGCTAAGATTGAACACCATAGACCTGGTCGAATCTTTCATTCATAACTTTCGAGCACAAACAACATTTTCGGGATTTGTTTGTTCGCTTTTGAATGATGATACAAAAAAATCTTTAAAGGCAAAATTTTCAAAATTTGTTGAAACCAAAATTTTGCGCCATTTCTCCACATGTAAGTATCTATTCATGGTATCTTACAGGGCGTTCCAAAAAGAGTTTTAATTTTGATAATACAAAACTAACATTTTTTAAGAGAAATCACGGCTGATATTGTATATCCTTTACATAAAATTGTGTATTACCAATTTATGCATTTGTGACAGTATGTCCTTGATAACTTCACGAATTATATCCTAAAGGTCTTGGATTGATTGTGGAGCATTGGAGTAGATCTTATCTTATATGTATATGTGAAACCAAGTAAGAAAGTCTGAAGGTTTTAAATCACAAGATATTGGTGGACAATTGTGATTACCTATTTTCTTTGTAAAACAGCGAAATATGACTGCAAAAATGTCACCCTTTTTTAGTGAATTTCAACAACGTCAATAAGTTCTTAAAGCGTGTTTCGCTGTTTTAAAGCAATACTTTTTAATTAATATGTCAGCACTTTTTTATCTTTCAGGTGTTCCAGTCCAAATAGCGGAATCTCAGCATAGTTTGCCCGATACATAAAAAAGGAGACCCTTTAAATTGCGCCAACTATAGAGGGATCAGTCTCCTTAACATTGCATATAAGATCCTTTCTGCCGTACTATGTGAACGTCTAAAGCCGTTCGTCAACAACCTGATAGGTCCTTATCAGTGTGGCTTCAGACCAGGAAAGTCCACTATCGACCAAATATTCACACTACGGCAGATCTTGGAAAAAACCCAGGAGCTTCAAATCGATACCCACCATCTCTTTATCGATTTTAAAGCCGCGTATGACAGCATCCATAGGGAAGAGCTCTACAGAGCAATGTCTAGTTTTGGCATCCCTGTCAAACTTATCCGTTTGTGCAGAATGACGATGGAGAATGCACGCTGCTCCATCAAGGTCGGAAAAGATCTCACCGATGCATTTGATGTCAAAAAAGGTTTTAGACAAGGCGATGCACTGTCATGCGACTTCTTAAACATCGTTCTGGAAAGAATTGTGCAAAACTCAACAGTCAACACTAGAGGCACAATCTTCCGAAGGTCCATCCAATTACTCGGATACGCAGATGATATTGACATAATTGGAAGATCAAAGCGTGATGTCAATGGAGCGTTTTTGAGCATTGCGACGGAAGCGAAGAAGATGGGTTTAGTGGTCAATGAGGGCAAGACCAAGTATATGCTGTCATCAAAAAAGGACATTGAACGACGACGTCTTGGACAAAACGTCACCATGGACAGCTATAACTTCGAGGTAGTTAAGGACTTTGTCTACCTAGGCACCGCTATAAACACAGGCAACGACACCAGCGCTGAAATCAAACGAAGAATAACTCTTGCAAATCGCTGCTTCTTTCAACATAGAAGGCAATTGAGAAGTAAAGTCCCCTCTTGAGCATCTAAAATCACCATCTATAAGACACTCATCATCCCGGTTCTCACTTATGGCGCTGAGGCCTGGACCCTGTCAAAGTAAGATGAGAACGTGTTTAGGATGCTTCGAGAGAAAAATTCTTCGGGTGATTTTTGGTCCCGTACGTATAGATGGAGAATGGAGGAGAAGATATAACGACGAGCTATACGGGCTGTACAGCGACACTGACCTAGTTAGCATAATAAAAGTCTAACGGCTTAGATGGCTGGGTCATGTAGAGCGAATGGACATCAACGCTCCAGCCCGGAAGGTCTTCGAATCCAATCCCGAGGGACGGCGCGCGCAGTAGAGGAAGACCGCGACTCAGGTGGGTGAGGACCTCAACCAACTTGGCGTGCGAAACTGGAGACAGCTAGCTAGGGACCGAGCTGGCTGGAGACGCATGTTGGTTGAGGCCCAGGTCCGCCCCGGACTGTAGCGCCACCTTAAGTAAGTAAGTCCAAATAGCGGGCTATTCACAATAAAATCTCTTATTTAAAAACTCTTATGCCCAATTTCATAAACAACTTTTATACATTTAACAGGATTTTAAATTGTAAAATGCGATATTTTGGTTTCACCAAGCGTTTTTAAAGTAAACACCTTTTAAAACTAAATGCCCATTTTTGGCTCATTAAATTTTAAAAGTGTCATTAAAAAATGAATATGACAGATTGACAGCTGATGTTTTGTTTTGTAAAATTTGTATTATCAATATTTTGAGATACACAATGAATAGGTAAACAAATTCGACATTGCATTTATAATATCATTTTTATGATTTTAATTTTTAATTAGAATATTAGATTGGTCATCTTCATCTGACAAATAAGAACAACATATATGTATGTAGTTATTCGCCGCTCAAGAGTATTCCACGACACACGATTTTTGATTTTGAAGAAGTTTACACTGTTGTATTTTGCGATTCTTGTCATTTATTTCAACATATAATACTTTCTCATTTTTTCTCACACAATTCGCTTAATAGAAAGAAAAAAGGGGTTTTATTTTTACAGGGTTGTGAAGAAAACTCTATTTTAACAAAAATATCCCTGAAATTTCCCATTTCAAGCTTGGTGAAACTGAAAAAATTTAAAGGCCTTATTAAATTTAAAAAGCTTTTAGATAAAAGTGCTTTTAGTATTTGTTTATGAAATCGGACATTAATGTACATATGTATATTCTTTCTTTTCCCATAGGAAGTTATTGTAATCAGTCCATTTGTCGAATTGAAAATTTTGACATTTATCGTGGTTTCAAGGTCCCTAGAGTAGAAATAAAAGATTTTTAGAGAGATGCTTGTGCGTGCGTGTGTACGTGCGTTCATACGTCCTTACGTCGGTAGGTCCGTACGTTCGGGAAGTTTTGTTTGTCGTCCAAAGGTCAAGAACCAGTAGAGATATCGTCTTCAAATACATTTTATTGTACAGATAATAATGTAAAAAGGTGCAGAAAGGACTCTCAAAGAAATTTAAAAAAAGGTGAAAATGTTGGTTAACCCTAAATATCTCACTCACTAAAACGCTAGAGACTTGAGTTAAATTTTATATTATATATTGTGACGTGATAATAAACAAGTAGATATGTTTTGGAAAAAAAATCCAATTAACGGTTTTTTTTTATAACTCAAAGAAAATGAAAAAAAAATATTTGTCACCTCGAAAATTTTTGGACCAAACATTATTTCATATTCAAAATAATTTTGTGCAACAAAGAATAACGTTTTTCATATGTGGTAAAATTTTGAGAAAAATCAAATTGACAGTTTTTTTTATAGAAAATAATAAAAGTTGGTAAAAATTGATTTTCGACTCAAATATCTTTTAAAAAATTTGAGATTATGGCTTCTTACTAATTTTTTCTTATATTGTTTTCAACATTCGGTAAAATTTTGAGAAAAATTGAATTGACAGTTTTTTTTTTACAAAAAATGAAAACCTAAAAAAAAATACTAATACTTGGTACACATTTATTTTCTACTCAAATATCTTTTTAAAATTTTAAAAATATTGGCTTCAAACTATTTTTATCTCACAGAAAATATTGTTTTCGTCATTCAATAAATTGTTTATAAAAATCCAACAGTCAGTTTTTTCATAAAACATTAAGATCTGTAAAAAATAGTACGCACAATTGGTAAAAATTGATGTTCGTTCTGACAGACATTAAACCTTTTAAGCAAGACATTTTTTTTTGATATGTGGATAAGCGATCCATGTGGACGGTATTTGGCTTACTTTTGGGGAGCTTTTAAATCTTTGCAGTTACATCTGTTATCAATTCCATAACACGATACGGTCCATCCCAATCTGATTGGTGTTTCGGACAAACACGGACTTTGCGTTAAAGATTATGGAACCACACAAACTGTTCAACCTGAAAACGAATAGTATTGGAAGATAAATCGTAGCTGAAATATATGTTTGCTGCGGCCTGATGCATCTGATATCTCTCTTTTTTACTTATTAACTTCCCATAGGAAGTTATTGTAATGGGTCCGATTTGTCAAATTGAAAATTTTGACATTTCTCGACGTTTCAAGGTC
The DNA here is from genome assembly GCA_920104205.1 of Eupeodes latifasciatus. Lineage (NCBI taxonomy): Eukaryota > Metazoa > Arthropoda > Insecta > Diptera > Syrphidae > Eupeodes > Eupeodes latifasciatus. The sequence continues at coordinate 395,012,527 of OV049924.1, forward strand.
CGTAGAGTCGAAATAAAATATTTTTAGAAAGATGTCTGTGCGTGCGTGTGTACGTACGTTCGTACGTCCGTATGTCCGTACGTCCGTACGTTCGCGACGTTTTTTTCGTCGTCCATAGCTCAAGAACCAGAAGAGATATCGACTTCAAATAAATTTTGTTATACAGATAATAAGGCAGAAAGATGTAGAAAGGACTCTCAAGAAAATTACGTGGGTGGTTTTTTACCATAGCAGTTTAAAAAAAAGGTGAACATTTTGGTTAAACCTAAATATCTTATGAACCAATGACGCTAGAGACTTGAATTAAATTTTATATTATATATTGTAACGTGATACAAAACAATTATATTTTTGGAAAAAAATCCAATTAACGGTTTTTTTTATAAATCAAAAAAAACTGGAAAAAAAATTTGTCATCTCGAAAATTTTACGACTAAAATATGATTTCATCTCCAAAACAAATTTGTGCAACGAAGAATAATGTTTTTAACATCTGATAAAATTTTGAGAAAAATCGAATTGACAGTTTTTTTAGAAAAAATAAAAACCTAAAAAAAAACAATAAAAGTTGGTAAAAATTGATTTTCGACTCAAATATCTTTTCAAAACTTTGAAATATTGGCTCTAAACTACTTTTATCTTTTAAAAAATATTGTTGTCAACATTCAGTAAAATTTATAAAAAAAATCTTATTGACAGTTTTTTTGCAAAAAATTAAAAACCGAAAAAAAAAATTAACAAAAGTTGGTAAAAATTGATTTTCGACTCAAATATCTTTTTAAAAATTTGAGATAATGGCTTCTAACTAATTTTAACTTATAAGAAATATTGTTTTCAACATTACGACCAATTTTGAGAAAAATCGAATTGACAGTTTTTTTTACAAAAAATAAAAACCTAAAAAAAAAACAATGCTAAAACTTGGTAAAAATTTACTTTCGACTCAAATAGCTTTTCAAAAATTACAAATATTGGCTCAAACTTATTTTATTTCTCAGAAAGTATTGTTTTCGATATTCAGTAGTTTTTTTATACAAATCCAACAGTCCGTTTTTTCATAAAAAAAAAAATAAAATCTACAAAAAATAGTACGCAAATTTGGTTAAAATTGATACATATAGACAAACTTTTAAGCAAGACAAATCGACAGACGGGATGGGAAGTTATCAGTGTGGGTCGCATCCCAGCCTCTTTTTTGATAAATTAGAACAACTAAAATTAAAAATAGGTGGTCCAGCAGCCCATTAAGAACTACCGCCTGATGGTGACTTACAACTCTCAACCATTCTTGTGTGCAAGAAATATTGTCACGGATGGAAGGGACTTACAGTTTTAAGCCAAATCCCAACGGCTTATATGCGAAAGAACAACTCCCTAAGAATATGTAGTTCTTCAAAATTACAAGAGAATCGTTTTGTTAACATTATTTTTCCAGGCTGAAAAACAATGTTTTTGCACCTTTTACCTAATTACTATATATGACTTGCAAGGCAGATCATTCTTTTGAATGCAGCTAATAAATTGTTAAATAAAGTGGAAGCCAACGTTTACACTTAAACTGTTAACTAACTACATGAAATTATTTATAGCGGGCGGCTTGAATTCCAAACTTTTCACAAATTTTAAAGATAATGATATAGAGTTTTTAAATTGTTTAAATAATAATAATTTATAATCAACACCAAATTCTTTTCTAAGATCTAAAGTTAAAATGAAATTTTAAAATTTATATTTATATTTTTGGCTATATACTCGTATAAGAGAACAAGAAAGAAAAATATTCCCAAAAACATTCAGGCATCAATATCATATAGATTTTATTTTTTCAAACTTGTATCTACACTCATCTGAAATATTTCGTCCACTCTATTAAATTTTTCTATATGTATTATTTTCATATCAAAAGATAAAATATTTACATTTCTTATTCTTTTTCTTTTTTATAGCCACCTATCGTAAAAAAACTTGAACAAAATAATATATTTTACAATTGGTTTCTAAGTGTACTATTTTCCAATGGTGTTTGTCTTGGATTAGCTAATGCAAGAACACGTTGTGTTGTTAGTGGTTTGATTATATGGTAAATGAATTGTGGAATGTAGAGTGTGGGATATGAGATGTAGAATGTGGAATGTATGTCAGTTTGAATTATCAATTTTTGTTTCCGTAATTTATAAAATATCGAAGTGAATATAAAATAAAGGAGAGTTGTTAATTCTCAAAGAAAAAAAATAATTTCAAATTAATGAAAGTTGATTACTAAATAAGCAGCAAAAGTTAAAAATGCAATAAATTTCCAAATATATTATTAAATTAAGCTAGTCTTCTATTATGGTTGTTAAATGTTTTAGGAAATAGGGGCATCGGCCCCCGAGCTGTATCTATTCCTACACATCGAGTGCTTATATTAACTTCAAACCATCGCATATATATAATTGCAAATCCAAACCACCCATGGCCATGGTCAGAACATGTTATAACTATTTACATACAAAAATTAAACATTTTGAATCATATTGTAAGGGTGTAATTTTTTAAAACCCATAAGCATCATTCACATGAGCGCGACCAACGAACGACGAATGACTTACAAAATGTGAGTTTATATACGTTTGAAGACATATTTCCACACAAATTCTTAACAAAACGATAGCAATATAGTTTCTATTTGATTTATGATGCATACTTTTACTTTTCAATATCATATAATAATAAATTTAAGAAAACAAATTTATTCGTCGCGAACAAAATTATAGTTGATACGAACTGTCAAACTTTATTCGCGTTCCACATTATCCACACTCGCAACGAATAAAAAAATCGCGCGTACTTAACCTAAAAAAATCGTTCTTGTTTAGGTTTCGGTGGTGAATGTCAAACTTCATTCGCGACGAATTAAAAACTCTCATGTTAAAGAAATGTCAAAATCGACGAATATTCGTTCATTCGTTGGTCGTTGGTCGTGCTCATGTGAATAATGCTTTAGACACAATTCTAAGCCAAAATTTAATTTACTTAAGAAGTAAAGATCTTAAAATAAAGAAATATTGTGTTATGAAATATTCCGTATACACGAATAAAGTTCATACGGGATTTTAACGCAATGTTTGGTTTAATTACTTGATTATGTATTTCTTAAATAAATAAATAAATTGGGTGGCGCAACAGTCCGTTCAGAACTAGGGCCTAGTGACTTACAACTCTCAACCATTTCTGTGGGCGAGTACTGTTGTCAGGCATGGAGGGGACCTACAGTTTTAAGCCGAACCCGAACGGCTAATTTGAGAAAGCACTTTTCACGACAAGAATTACTCTTGGAGAATTTGTCAATTCCTCGCAAGAGGCAGTACCCGCGTGAAAAAACTTTAGATGAAATAGGCAGGGATCGAACCCAAGGCCTCTGGCATGACAGTCCAACGCACTTTTTTCTTCTTTTTTTTTCAAATTCATTTTTATTAATTCATTCTTAAGACTATCTTAAAGCTAGACAAAAATTCATAAAACTAGCCTAATTATCCATAACTTACAACTAACTTACTGGTCATATACGGACACTCTAAGTTAAACAATAATACTTAATGCTAATGCATTTCGGCCCTAATGTCTATTTAACTTCAATTCCATTTTATTTATTTTTTTATTTATTAGAAAATTTAGAAAAAAAAAAACAAATATCAATATCCTTTTTTATTTTTACTTAAAAACTACTTAAAATAAGGTCCTTAATATAAAACTTAAAGCTAACTAAAACTACCTATTCTACCTATAAACTACTTAAAGCTAGAACAACCACAGCAGCAAATCTAACTATCTAACGTTTTTTGTTTTTCATATTTTGTTGTCTTTTTATTTTTTATTTTTTTATTTTTTATTTTTTTGTATTCCATGTTATTTTTTTTTTATTTTTTTGTGTATATTTTTTTTGTTTGTATTTTTTTTTTGGGCCACCATGCCTATTCTACTTAAAACTAAACCCTAAAACTAAGTATATGTAAGCCAACCAAGGCTTAAAACCCCATCCCGACTACCCACTATCAAGTGCCGATTTAAGCCACCAAAACTGGTTCTCCTGCTTCACCCTATCAGTTCGGTCCCGTTCGGACACAGCCCTACTGAACCGAAGGAGCTCTGCTCCGCCTTGTGCCATGACGTCCCGATTGTACAGGAGTCGCCTATCCACGGTTCTTCGTCTGACATGGTAGATTAGCGGAACTGCCAATCTATCCTGTATCTGACCGCGTCTATCTAAGAAGAGGAATGCTTCTGGTGGAATGAAGCCGCTCAAGCGTGCACTTTCAAAATACTCTTCGTTCGGATAGAACGCCCCGAAAATATAAGCCGGTACAACGTCGTAAACACTGCCGCTCGAACAGCCGAAACTTCTCCATCTGGGAAGAGGCAACGTTGAACCACACCAGGACAACCATAAACGATCATCGGCCGTATGAGGGCCATGTAGCAAATTACCTTCACTCAAGGTCAAGCGGACTGCTGTAATAGAACCGTTTCGTCAGAGCGAAGGCTCCTCTGGCCCTGGTCAGAGCAGCATTTATATGTCTGTCGAAATATAAATACTGATCTAACCAGATACCGAGGTACTTCACTACACTTTTGCTCGCTAATCGCTGCCCGTGAAGATCAACGATGACCATCTTGCGCCAATTCTTGCACGTATCTCTCGTGGCCCTAGCCAACGGAGTCCGGAACAGAATTGTCTCCGACTTCTGGACATTTATTTTCAGTTTCCAGTCGTCGCAATATCGCTGAATCTTGTCGAAATCACGCTGCAAGAGAATTCTAATAACCTCAACCTTTCGGGCCGTTCTGTACGCAATACCTCGGCGTACGCAATTGCCTTTGTAAGACTACCTATCAGATCGCTGGTGTAAATGCTGAAGAGAATCGGCGAATTCACCGCTCCCTGTTGAAGACCATTTTTAATTAAGAATGTTGTGGTAGAAGTTACATTGCCCCTTCTGACAAAAACTTTCTACCGTTAAGCATATCATAAAGTATATACAACAATGGCTTGCTTAAGACCCTCTAACACGGTGTCAAAGGCCTTTTCCAAATCAACCAGAACAGCACCTGTGCATTGTTGTTTTGATTTATTCCATTAGATATATCAGAAACAAGTTTAGACGCAGCATGAATTCTGTCATGACCCGCCTTGAACCCGAACTGTTTATCCGGAATTATTTTGTTGTCCGCAGCCCACTTAGTCAGAGCCCTTTTGATGATCTTTTCGAAAACTTTGCTGATGCTCGAAAGAAGACTTATCGACCGATGATTTGATGGGTTGGAGTTGTCTTTTCCCCTTTTCGGGAGAGGATGAACCACAGCGGTCTTCCAATACACTGGATAATATGCATTATTCAGTGCATTATTGAAGAGTGTGGTGTTAATGTCAATTGCCTCCATTGGTAAATAGTACAACGTTGGATATACCATCGACACCTGCTGACGTTTTATTTTTTATTGAATTGAAGATGAGCTGAAGCTCAACCTTCGTCACTAACAAGGGAGAAGACACAGCCTACTCCTTAATCCACTGCCCAGCACTATGTAGGCAGAAACTTCTTCAATAAACTTGAAGATATTCCAGGAAGCATCCTATGATGCGTCATCAAATCCTCTAAATTGCTAAAACACGGCAATCCATAAATAGCAGAGGTTTAGTCATTCGCTTTTAAGGAAGGGTATCACAATGAACCTTCATTGATCTAAGTGTTTTGATAACGTTATCAATCTTTATCAAGCCCATCAACCTAACCTAACTAGCGACATCACATAATCACACATAGTCTTGTTGACGTTGCTTTACGAAAAATAAACTGGAATGACGACTTCACTGTTTTGAGAGGCCAAAATTCAAAACTTTAACTTATGAATTAATTTCAAATATTTAGCAAAAGTTTAAGTAATCGACATTTTACTATTAATTATATTCTCATATTTAAATCTATTGAACTGACATTTTCTATTTTCTTTCGTGTAGAAATGGAAAAGCAATTCCCATCAGCCATATTAACTTTGTTTTTAGAGTGTCAATCAATTTTCTCCAGTATCAAAAAAGGAACTCAAAATTTCTTATATCAACAAAAACCCATCGTCCGCGTCGTCGTCAGTATCAAACCCAATGCACTCCATGGGAGCTTCCATACGAGTTGTTATTGTAGTATATTAAAAAATTTCACCCCACAATCTTTTTACTCCCATTTCCAATAATATGATAAATATTCAACCAACCTCCATAACGCCACATTGGATAAACTCTATACTCGCGTACTTGATGCCTGTCACATCACAATCGCAACAATCAAGAAGCATGAGCTCATCTTATTTCTATAACGCAAGGCAATACAATCCAACCCAACTGACATGGATGCCTCCAAAATATGACGAAACAATTTGTCGAGAGATAAAACTAATGGACACGTCCGTCTGTCCGCCGCTTGTCTTGAAACTGCCACTGCGCTGTGATGCTGTGGATCAGCAGCGCCAGCGTCAGTTTCAGCGCCATGCTCAAACTTCCAAAGATACATAAATTACATATAGTCGATATTCCACACTGCTCCCTGCTGTAGAATGGATGCAACAGTCTTTCCCGTTTTGTTTTCATGGCTGAACTTTGGCGCAATTAAGGCGTATTAATTGCTTGTTTTTTGATACACTGAGTGCTCCCGGGCACGCATTTATCTTTTATTCTGTATGATTGACTATGAATCCATTGAACGGAATCCCCCCTTTTTTAGTTTTTTTTAATGGATATGGCGAGATAAATGAGGAAATTATTTCTTTGAAATAAAATCATGGGTTGGAGCAGGAGGTGGAAGTGTAACAAAAGACGAATGGGGGTGATGTTTTCTGTTTTGTTATTATAGATAGTGTATAATAATTTCCATTTGTATCCATCAAATTGACAAATTTTATCTGACAAGAAATAATTTGATGAATTCAATGGGATTGGCTATACAAAAAATTCTAGATACATATGTATGTATATACTAGTAAATTATATTTTATGTTCATATTGATACAATTTATTTTATAAACAAACAAATTACATAAGAAAGAAGTTTTTGCAATGTAAAATTTTTAAACTGCTTTTTAAACGATTTCAAGTAATGGGTCAACATTTCATCGAAGTTACAAAAATAAGTAAGGAGAATCGGTTGATTTATATTGATTAAATGATAAGTTTAGCAAATGCAGTTTTTAAAATACGATTTGAAATGGAATAAATAAAAAGTTATAAAATTTACCACTCCATGAAATAATTCCCCAAAAAATAACCCAACCGAGTTGCAACCTATCAGTGGCAAGGCGTGACTTATTTCTAAAGGTATGTAACTCGAAGAAAAATGAGCGACTAGAAAACAATATCAGAAATTGACTTACTTTTTCTTCGGGCAAAGTCTTTTCTTTAAGTAATATTCTTTTTACAAGTAAGATAAAAAAAAAATAAAGTGCATTTTTGGTAATAACGCCTTACAAGTTTGAACTTTCAAGCCAATTTTGTTATACCTCAAGTCAGTTCATATTTAAGTTTCAATGATCTTAAAGCATAACAAAAGCGGCTTCGAAAGAAACCTTTTTGGCAGATGAAAACGCAATGTTTTGAATAAATTAAAATGAATACAAAAAGAAAAAAAGGAACTTTAAAACTTTTTTTCCTAAGAGTCGGGCTTACTTTTAATTTTAAGGAGAAGCTGCTTTTCTTCTAATATTAATGCTAGATCGGAAAGTCTACTTTGTCCTTGGGCGTTTCTTAAATAAGTATGTATTCTTTTGAGAGCTCAAAAAGGTCCCTCAACTGAAGCAACACTCATCGGATGTGTTAAAAACAATCTACTCAAATTAAAAATTTGTGGAAATGTGTCACGTAACATATCATTCTTTAAATGTTTATGAAATGCTACAACTTCAAGGTGACGAAGGGGTTGAGTTGTATACAAAACTTTAAGTTAATTTTTTGAAGCCGCAAAATTGAATATTCCAGAAAAAATATTTATTAAAGAAGATATTTCTTCATCCGGCATTGTTCCGGATTAACCTTTTATAATTTATTGATTTCATTTTGTTTTTTTTGTGAATGTTGTTTTATCAAATTTAATTCTTTAAACTTAAAACTGTTATGCAAAGTAAAAATTTAACTTGATTTTTTTTTCTACAACCAAATTATTTCCTCACTGTTCCTTGCAGACTTTATAATTGTTAAATTCTCTTATGTACTGATATTTATGCACGCACCGGTAATATACTCTTGTTAATAATATATAGTTTTTGATAACGGCAGTAGCTATCTGCATAAACTTTTAGGAGTGACTCGTTCACTTGGATATAGATCATCAGAGAGGTAACATTTAAGGTCTTACATTGTGTGGTGGTGCATAAAATCAAATTTGTTTCTATAAATTACTGTGAATAAATAATTATAGTCTTTATTGCAAACTTTTGGGTGTTAAGGCTTTTTTTTGTTCGCATTAATCTGAGACAGGCATTGTTGCTGCAAAAGAATCATATTTCGATTTATTAAGTAAATCTAAGAATACTAAATTAATAAAAGATTTATCTTATATTAAAAAGATTTATCTTATATTAAGTTGTCCTATAATATTATCTTTAATATCCATAAAAAGGCGTTTATATCGCGTTTTTGAATCTATTTCAAGTAATCTTCTTTTTCGTGGCGGTTCTGCGCAACCGTTTAGACTTTCGAAAATTGATTCAAATTTCTCTAACAAATCAGAACCAAGCCAAGACTCAAAACATTCTATTTCTCTTTCTGCGATTTCAACATCCGTTTGTTTATTTTGAATCAAATTGAAAAGAACACGAATTTTCGCAAAAATTTCGGAGAGAATTGTGAGAAAAAAAACGAAATTATTTGCTTTCTAATTTAATAGATAAGCTCAAAGGAGGGTTAGAGCGTCCTACATAATTTCAATCATTTTTTTTCTGAAATTAAGTTTCTCTAAGTCATTATTTTCATATAACAGAAAATCTGTCAAACAGCAATCTATTCCTATAAGAGCCATTGTGACTTTTCACAAATCACTTCCAATTCAAACTTTAACTTTTTATCTTCAATCAAGAATTTTTTTGTTCAAACTTTTATTTATATTGCAATTTTATATTACTGCAATCTGCTTGTAAACTGTATTTAAGAACAAAATCTCATTTGCCTAGTTCATTTTGGCTACTTGTGCCACTTAACTAAAATTATAGTAACTTTCTGCCAAAAATTGTTCCACTACGCAATTTTCTTTAAGTGGCAACCCCTACTTCTTAAACTTCATTCGCCGAGAATGAAGGAAAATGTCCAATAAGTCCATAAAAGACGGGTTACATTTTTGTCTTATACAGAATGGTTGAATTTTTGTTTAATTTATGAAAATGAATATCAAGTGTAGTGCGTCAACGTACTGCTTTGCATAAGCTCAACCTGACATGCGCAATGCGTATTTCTCCATTTTCAACACTCTTGTTTTTTTTTTTTTTTTTTTTTTTTTTTTTTTTTTTTTTTTTTGGCAACGGCCTAGTCACTGATAAAGCATCGGTTCCCATCGATCACCGAAATCAAGCATCAGTGAGCGTGGTTAGTACTCAGATGGGGGACCGTCTCGAAACCTACCGCGTGCTGTTGTCATGTGTTCTTTCTTTCTGTTGTTCTTTCTCTTCTGTCCTTCTGTCTTGTATTAATGTCTTGTGTTGTTATCACCTTATATAGTCTAGTCGCTCAAGGTGCTGTGTTCTCTACTCTGTACATTTATGTGCTTAGTAGTGTGTAATGTAATGTAATGTTTGTTTTTTGCACAAGCAAGTGAATTTTCAGATACATACAAAGTTTGTTCACTGAGGTTTTGTCTAGATCAGAACAGCAAAGTTTCGTGAGAAACGTCAGATCAAGTTAGAACAGTCAGTTAAACGTCAGTTGTAAAAAAAAAAAAAAAAAAAAACAAATTGCAAATTGTGTGAATTTTTCGTTTACCGCTTATTTTTTTTCATTTTTTGTGTTTTTACTGTGAAAAATATTATTAAAAATTATTGAAATGGAAAATCAAGTGATTGCTAAGATAATACTAAATGAAAATGTTAGTGGTTCGGACACCGATAGTGATTTTTCGTCGGATTCCTCTTCAGATGATTGGAATGAAAGTGTGACGAATGTTATTACCTTTTCTTTGATGAAATGTAAAAGAAATTGCATTGAAAGTTATTATATTATATTTTATAATTATTTAATTAAACAAATAAAACAAATTGGCAAAATTACTTTATTTTAATTTTTTTTAAATCACGAGAAAAAAAAAACAAAAAGCACAGCCAAGTCAAAACGTAAACAAAAAAAAATGACAACTTCGATTTTGACATTTCTCACGAGTCTGTTCTAAGCTGATCTGACTCAAAAGCAAGAACAGAAAATCCTGTTCAAAACTGTTCTAGGTTTGTCAATGAACAGTAAAGTAGAACAGTTCAGCACAGAAAAAACCACAATTAACAGCAAAAAGCTGTACTTTTCTGTCTAGAACAGTCCAGCACAGCGTCACTGAACACACTTACAAATTCATTTAGAATGCCATGTCCTTATATTCTTAGCTTTAAATTAATGTAATTTTATTATCGAAATAAAGAATTTAATCTATCTATCTATCTATCTATCTATCTACAAATTCATTTATGAAAGTCGGTGAACATCGGGTTATTTCTATGCACATGCGTAGCGAGAAGTAGAAGCGGAAACGGGAGAGAAAACAAAATGTATTCTATTCGGCGATAAAATAATAACCCGGCATACCTTTAAAGAAGAAAATACATGTTGATTGAATTATTGTAAAGTAATATCGATGTCACAAGCATTGCTGTTGTAAGATTTGTTTATATACATGTTGCATGAAGTTTGTTTGTTGATATTGAGATTTACAAAAGGTAAGTCGATAGGAATAGACTTATATGGTGCCATATCGCCACTGCAGCCTATACTTTTGAAACCGCTAAATGGATAACCCGTTAGTACTGCTGGAAATGTACCTATATAATTCAAACCCAGAATTTTTAAATGAAAAAGAATTTGGATAAACCTAACTTCTCTACTCCAAATTCTGTAATGTGCCCAGGCAGGGAGATTACATTTGGCAGTATTCCTCATAATCAAAATCATTTGGCCTTATACGAGTATATGTAACTTTGTGCGAAGACATCTGCATTGGAAAATAAATAAAATTCAAGTTGGCGACTTATTTCAATCTTTTTTGGTAATTTATTTCATTTCCGAATTTAAGGATTAATTTCATAATGCAGTTAAGCATCAATTTGTTGCGTTATTTCATCTTTACTTGCGATTATTTATTGGGGAGCTATTTAACGGAGCCGAAATTTCCTTTTTTCGAAAGATAAATCTTTTGGCATTATAATTTAAATATGATTTCAAGCATATGACCTCCTTGAAATCTAATTGTCGATTATTTTCAATAATATTTGTTGATACGCAGTTTCCAAACCTTTTCTTCAATACATCAATTACTGTGTGTCATATTGCGGGGCCTAGTTGAAGTCACAATTCCTGCACGTCACGATTGTTATATTGATGATCCCAAAATCAATAATTATGGCTCTCTAGTGGTTTTCATTGGCTGTAACGTTCTGGTCAGTATCGTTTTAAAGGAAGTACAGACCTATTATTTTCAATCAGTCAGTTTTTGTAGATGTAGCGGTGTCTTAAGTCTCAACATACTATTATATCATCACTCCAAATGCGGCAGTTTTGTTTATTGATGTATCCATTATATTTAAAGTGAATTTCATAACTGCAAAAATTGAGTATTTAGTATTTCGAACAGAACCATAATTTTGAAAATAAATGTCGAAGCGTTGTTGGTCAGGCGTTATTATTCATGACTAGCGGCCCGTTCCGGCTTCGCACGGGTAGACATAAATAGGTACAGATATTTAAGTTATAAGCATGCTAATTAAAACCACCATGAATCACTAAATTAGAAAACATTTGTTTGTCCTATCCTTAATACTCTTCGCAGCGTATGCGATGAAAGACATTTTATGGCTAATTTTTGTACACCTTCGGTTGGTTTTAATTGGAATTTCTAAAGATTTCTATAGTAATCTATTACTAAATACAGCCTATGTTACTCAGTGATAGTGTAGCTTTCTGATGCAAAAAGAATTATTAAAATCGGTCCAGTACTTTTTGAGTTTATTCGTAACATACAAAAATACAAATCTTTCCTCTTTTTAATATTAGTGTAGATGAAATTCCATTTTGTAAGTGGCTGCCTGTTAAAATAGTGTTGCCAACTTAACATTACTCTATATAATCTGTACAGAGAAAATCTTTGATAACCGCCCAACAAAACTAGGGTCTAAATAGGCCCCTGAAGGACAAAAATAAAATGGACAACTCGGTGGCACTAACCTGTATCCAAAGAGTCTGTTTAAACATTTTTCTTGTATTTTTAGATTTAAAAATGCACCTGCAAAACAGGTTTGTTTTCAAAAAATTAAACGCCATTGGATTTCTCAAAAAAAACCCTAATTTTTCAAAAATTTTATTTGAAAATCGTTTGACCGTTTATTTATTAAATTAATTTTGTATACATAAAATTTTTCAATTTTAGTTTATCCGATTTGTCGAATTGAAAATTTTGACATTTCTCGACGTTTTAAAGTCCCTAATGCAGAAAAGGCTTTCAAAAAAATTAAGTGGGAGGTTTTTGAACCAGCAGTTTAAAAATATTTGTTGACCCAAAGTACCTCACGAACCAGTAACGTTAGCGACTTGAACTAAATTTTATATTATATATGGGGACATGATACCAAACTACCATAATTTTGAAAAAAAAAATCAAATAACGTTTTTTTATAAATCAAAAAAAAAACTGAACAAAAATAATTGTCACCTCTAATATTTTACGAACAAAAAAAATTATTTTATCTCCAAAGTAATTGTATGCAACGAAGAATAACGTTTTGGATATCTATTAAAATATTGATAAAAATCGAATTAACAATTTTTTTTTCAAAAAATAATGGCATATAAACACGTTACTAAAAATTAGTAAACATTTATTTTCGACACAAATATCTTTATTTTAAATTTAAGATAATGGCTTCAAACTATTTTCATCTTAAAAACAATATAGTTTTTAACTTTCGATACAATTTTTGTAAAAATACAACAGTCAGTTTTTTTCATAAAAATTAAAATCTACAAGAAATAGTACACAAAATTGTTAAAAACTGATATTGGATTACCAATATCTCGTGATTAAATTAAGGTATTGTCTTTAAAATGATTTCATTCTGTGCTAATTTTGTTGTTAACGTAAGATACTATTCAAAAAAAATATACAAATATTCAATAAATGCTACTAAAATTGGTAAAAATTTTGTTTCGACTTAAAATCTCGTTTACAAAAGTTGATTTTGAAATCGCAATATTTTATCATATGCAAAATATTGTTGGTAATTTTTAGTTAATCTTTTAAAAAAATTCAACGGACAACTTTTTTAACAAAACACGAAAACCTACAAAAACAAAAAAAAAAAACTGATAAGAAATGGTTTTCGACTCAAGTATTATACGAGAATAAAGAAAGACTCCAAATTATTAATATCACACAAAATATTGTTATGAATATTTTGTTAAAGTTTTAAGACAAATCGACAGACGGGATGAGAAGTTATCAGTGTGGGTTGTATCTCAGCCTCTTTTAATTTATTTAATATCCATCAATTCAAATCAACTTCAAATTTTGCAAATTTAAAAGAAAATTGCTCATATTTTTACTTTTGGAGCTCCTATTGTTCACCATATGCTAATAGTATTGAGTGATGAATAGTTTTTTGAAAAGATATGGAAGAATTCATAGCATGAAAATAACACTTTTTTTCAGTATAGCATTATTTTTGTATTCTAGTTGTCTAGAAGGGAAAGGTTAATAATATTGCACTTAGAATGTTCAGAATGATCTTTTGAACTAGAGAATTTTTTACACATACTTCTACCAAATTCCGTCGAAAAGGACCGATTGAAATTTTAATAAAACAATATTCAAACGTTCAAACGTTACAGCCTAACCAACTGTATCATATCTAGAAGGATATGGCCCACCTACAACAAATCCCGTACTAATAATCTCATTTGCAGACCCAGGCAAGACATAGCCAGGGTCGTTGCTACATGCACCGGACACTGGCCTGTTGGAGAACACGCATCTAAGCTGGGCATCCCCCACAACACTTTCTGTCGTAGTTGCGAGGACCAGCGAGAAAAAGAAACTGTTCTTCACTTCTTATGCAAGTGTCCCGCCTTAGCCAAAACGAGAGCCAAAACATTGGGAAAGCCCTTTTTCAACGACCTCAATGAGTTCTCAGAACTGGAGATCAAAGATTTGATCTCCTTTCTAAACGCTACAAAGTGGATTTGAGGCGCATTTTTCCCTTTATAATCCCCCTTTTATCTTTATAGGTCAAGCGAGTATTTTATGGTATCAAAACGGCGCAACGTAGCGCTAATTGTGTCACCGAGCTAGACTGCTCGTGGCCACCATTTCTACTAACTATATTCAAACGTTAAACAAATATCAAGAAATCGGTGAATTAAAGACTGAACTTGGCATCAATTAGAACTTCATTCCTCCAGGTTCTCCTCACTGATCTATGACGAAGTTAACACGTTTTTAGCTCAAATAAAAGTATTTCTTAAATCAAGTCCCTCTGTCCGGTAACATACAGCTCCCTGTTCTGAAGTTGATTGCATTTTGTACCAGAAATCGAATTAGCAATTGGAAGAATTCGATACATCAGCCGACTGAAACACTTCAGACTTTTGGACAAAATTGAGCGGGAAATATCTAACAAATCTACACAATTGCTCAAATGCCATCGAAATCAAAAGAAATCTAAAGCTTAAGACTTAGTTCTGCTTGAGAATGAAAGATTTCCATTTCTTATAAAAACTTTTCTTATAACAACCATCATAAAATTTAATTACTAAACTTACAAAATTACTAAACCAAAAAATATAACAATTTTGTTAAGTTATGGTAAATGCATGGTTCGATGCGAGCTGTAAAGAGGTTATTAGGGTCAAGAAGGTAAGTTTCCGTTGTTTTAAAGCCAATCCAACTGAGGAAAACCGGAATAAGTTCAAGCAAGCCAGGAAGGCCTGCAACGTCCATATTCGACGAACCAAATTTTTACATGACCAAAAATTACGGCAAAAAATACTGCAATGTCCCAAGGGCAGTAAAAATTTTTGGTCATTTGTGAAAAACATGAGGAATTCTTCCTCTTCGTCGGTTCCTACCCTCGTTGTCAATGACACTCCACTTGTTAGCTCTTTAGAGAAAGCTAATCTCTTCGCTAGGCAGTTCGCCGCCAATTCAACGCTGCCAATGAGTGTTATGACTCCGCCTGTCATCGAGCGCGTTAGTGATTCTATGGGACCAATCTTTTTTCGCACTCGTACTGTGGCGAGAGTCTTAAAAGATCTTAACATACATAAATCCGCTGGTCCGGATGGTATCCCCGCTATTGTTCTGAAGAGGTGTTCTTCAACGCTGGCAAAACCACTGTGTAAGCTTTTTCATCTGTCCTACTCCTCAGGTCTCGTCCCGAGCGGATGGAAAACTGCAATTGGCTAGCCTATTCCCAAAAAAGGCGAATCTTCCTCACCCTCTAATTACCGACCGATTGCACTTACGTCCCTTCTTTGCAAGGTCATGGAAACGCTGATTAATTATCAGCTTAAGAAATATCTTGAGGAACGGAAGCTTCTTAATGACCGGCAATACGGCTTTCGTAGCAATAGGTCCACTGGTGATCTCATGGTTCATCTCACCGAACAGTGGAACAAATGTTTAGATCGTTTTGGAGAAAGTAAGATTATTGCACTTGATATTTCAAAGGCATTTGATAAAGTCTGGCATCTGGCTCTCTTATCGAAAATGCGTGCTTTCGGTATCGACGAATCTCTTCTTCGTTGGATTAGAAATTTTCTTTCGAACCGTTCAATACAAGTTGTTTTGGACGGATTCAAGTCTGAAACCCATAAAATAAATGCTGGTGTGCCTCATTTTTATAAATGATCTCCTGTCTGTTACTTCTAATCCAATACATTGTTTCGCTGACGATAGCACTCTTAGCTTTTCATATTCGTTTCCAGACTCACTCCTCCCTCTTCGGATGTAGAACTGCAACGACAAAATATGATTAGCTCATTAAATTCCGACCTACACAGCATTGTACAATGGGGAGTAAAAAATCGTGTGGAATTTAATGCTTCGAAAACGAAATGCTGTCTTGCATCGTTAAAGCGAGATAAACCCTCGTTGCCACTATCTATGAGTGGCACTTGCATCAACGAAACGGAAAATCTCGACATCCTAGGAATGTGCATCAGCAACCACATTTTGTGGAGCGATCACATACGCGATGTTGCCAAAAATGCCGCAAGATGTCTAAGTTTTTTGAGACGTTGCAAGAAATTTTTCTCTCCGTCTGATCTGGCTACAATCTACAAAACTTATATACGTCCGAAACTTGAATATAACTCTCATCTCTGGGCTGGTGCTCCAGTAACTTATTTAATCCTCTTGGACAGTATTCAAAGTAGAGCTTTTAAAATGATTGGTGACCTTAACATCATCAACTCGTTTACGTCACTCGAACATCGACGCAAGGTTTCTTGTCTCACCCTTTTTTACCGTTATTTTAACGGACTACGCTCTAGTGAAATAGCCAGTTGCATTCCTCCCCTTAAACAATTTACACGTAATACTCGCGCTTCTAGGAATGCCCATCAGTTTACCCTTGAGCCCAACTTCGGCCGTACTATGAGTACAGAGATTCATTTTTTAGCCGTACTATGCGAATGTGGAACGCCTTGCTAATGAATATTTTGCGTGAACACTTCTCCGAACGGCTCATCTATCTCCCTTAGAGACGATCTTCAATGGCCAGCACGATCGCCAGATTTAGCCCCATGTGATTTTTTTTTGTGGGGCTACCTTAAATCGTTGGTATACACTGATCGTCCAAAAACCCTTCGTCATCTTAAAAATAATATTCGTGCTGCTATCACCGACATAAGCACAGATGTGCTTGAAAAAGTGGAAAACAATTTCAAATTCCGACAATATCAGTGCATTGATGAGAACGGTGGCCACCTTCGAGATGTCGTTTTTAAAACCAAATAAAATAAAACTTTAAATGTATATTCTATACACAGAAAAAATAATTAAATCAATATTACCAATACTTTTTGTGTTATGATTTTTTAAAATAAGGAAGTAACCACGCCCCACATACTTGTGCTCCTATTCTAGATCGAGTTTTAGTATTTTCTTAAACTCTTTTCCGACTCTTCTCCATTTTTTAAAATAATTTTGTCCATCCTTTCGACGTGAATTGAAACTACGAATATGCATAAGCTTGTATTATCTTTTTACTACATTCCTTTCAAAAGAAAAGATTCGTTAAGAATACTTGTTTTAAATTTTTTTTTATATAATGGCTATGGCATTCAATTATTTATATATTTTTCTATTTACAGACTTCCAAATATTATTTACAAAAATTTATTAAACTACTCAACAAAATATTTTCTATAGTTTAAACTTAAAGTTAACAAAATAATCAATAATTATTTTTTGAAATACTTTTAATTAAAGCCAATAAGCTTTTGGAGGTTCATAAGCATTGACGAAATGCACGTCTGCCTCATGATGATTATTCGCAGGTATTTCATATTTAACTCCACCAACCCCACCACTATGGTTAGTGACGTTTGAAGGATATGGAGGGGGCTGCGCTGCCCCTGAACCAACTGGTACAATTCCTACTGATCCGTGCATATGCATTGTCATGCCCTCCATTGGCGATGACTTCCTCGATTCGACACCATAAACTCCAACAACTGGATACTTCTTCCAGTCGAGACTGCATTTAGAGGCAGCCGACGGATCTGAACATCCATTATCACATTCCATACGTTTCGACTTGTAACGGCGATTTTGAAACCAAATTTTCACCTGTGTCGCAGAAAGATTCAATTTGTGAGCGATAACTTCACGTTCGGCACCGGTGAGGTATTTCTGCTGACGGAATCTGCGTTCGAGTTCGAGAACTTGAGCTTGGGAGAATAGGACGCGAGGCTTTCGTTTCGCTCGAGGTTTTCCATTCTTTCGCAATTCAGAGCGTGAGGAAGTCACGTGGGTAGAGTCTTCTAAAAACATAAACAAAAAAACAACATAATTTAATCATGTTTTGGAAAAATGAAATCAGCTGAACTTACTCTGTTGTGTCGCATCCGTATCATCAGTGTCATCAAAGTCACATATCGTCTCAAGTTCCTTGACATGTTGCGAAGTGATTTCGTTGCAAGGACTGCCGGTAATTTGGGCTGGCACTGCTGGATCCTTCTCCGAACTAGGACAGGACGACCTACTTGCGCAAACGTCGACTTCGGCTGAACTATTTAAGTCTAACGTAGGTGAGGGTGTTACATAAGATGGTGGCAATACTTCCTGTTTCATATAGGTTCCATCATTTAGAAGGACATGAGTATGCGTACCATTTGGAGGAATATCGGCATACGGGTAGGTGAATCCTTGTGGAGTTGCTGTGGGGTAGTATTGAGGGGTGTATTGATATGCTTGATGCAAGGATGGATGATGGTGGCTGTGTGGATGCGAATGCGGATGTGGATGGTGTGGACTGTTGTTGTAATCGTACGATGAGTAGATCTGACCTTGCGCAATGTATCCATGCGGCACCATCGCCGCCGGATCTGGGTAGCGATCATAGTCAGGATAGAGATTTGTTGCAGAACTGGTGCTAAAAATAAATCGAGTTGGGTTAAACATGTGTTGATGTTTTCATTATATTTTTATAAAAAGGAAGAATACAATTTGCAACTTTCGCTTCGATCTGGGTCTGATGTCCTTTTGAAAGGACGATATGAACCATATTAGGCACAGTGTGAGAGACAATTTCATGCACCATTACCAAAATGTGTAACAAATGTGAATCTTCTTAAGGCAAAGAAAAAAAAAAAGGATATGGAACAATGGGTATGCACTGCACACACATGTGTTGACCAGGATGTGAATTTGAGATGAGCGTCCGCCGCCGTGCGTCGTGTCGCCGCTACGCTGCTGAGTTTCCGTTTTTGTCATTTATCTTTTGTTCTAATTTTTATTTTTGGGTTTCTTTTTATTGTGCGGCTAAGTTTTTGTTTATTTAGAGGTTACGACACTTGGTCGTTAAATATATTTGATCCTTATTTGTTGAGGGTGATATTCTTTTTTTTATTTTTGTTTTAGAGAATTTAAATAAGGTTGATTTTGTTGAATGAATATCTTGGTAATTGTGTGTATGTATGTTCAAAAAACACAAACGACACAACATTAATAGAAAAACATTAATCGAGTGAAAAATAACAACTAATGGGATACAAATTTTAATATTTCAAACATTTAGGAATAAAATGATTTAAATCATAGACTTATTCGATCAAAGGCAAAAACTAAAAATTTGTGCTTTTAGTTTAAGTAGTTGTTTTTTTTTTAACTTTTCAAAAATCTTTTAACGACAGTTCTGAAAGGACATTTTATTAAAAAGTTAATTATTCTACTAAAAAAATATTTTTATTGATCATCAATACAAAACATTTTGGTTACTCTTTAAAAATAACAATTTTAATGTACTAAAAATGCAGTTGTGTACATTGAAAGTAAAATATTTGAATATGGTTAAGAGAATTTTGGAAAATTTAAAAATTAAACGCATTAATTAGTATTTTGTATTTATTAGAAAGTTATATTGTAATTAGAAATTGATTGACACAATTTCATTGTTATTAGACTCATTCAGATAATGATTGGCTTTAAAAAGTTCTGCAAGTAAAAAAAAACATTTATGAAAGCGCGGGCCTTCAACTTTTCTTATATTATATAAAAATTTGAAATATTACTGCATTTCAAGAATAGAGTTTGGCTAAAACTATAGAACTTCAATACAGTCAGATTTTTTAAAACTATTAAAAATGTCTTAAACATAACAAAGCTATTGTATTGCAGTTTCAAAAGTTAAAAAAAAATATTATTAAATAAAAATCTGCTTTCTATTTTCGAAAAATCCGTTTCCAGAAAAAAAGAGGCTGGGATGCGACCCACACTGATAACTTCCCATCCCGTTTGTGGATTTGTCTTGCTCAAAAGTTTGTCTATATGTATCAATTTTTACCAAATTTGGGTACTATTTTTTGTAGATTTTATTTTTTTATGAAAAAACGGACTGTTGGATTTTTATAAAAAAAATTACTGAATATCAAAAACAAGAAATAAAATAAGTTTGAAGCCAACATTTGTAATTTTTGGAAAGCTATTTGAGTCGAAAGAAAATTTTAACAAGTTTTAGTATTGTTTTTTTTTTAGGTTTTTATTTTTTTTTTTAAAACTGTCAATTCGATTTTTCTCAAAATGTTTCCTAATGTTGAAAACAGTATTTCTTATAAGTTTAAAGTAGTAAGTAGCTATTATCTCAAATTTTTGAAAAGATAATTGAGTCGAAAATCAATTTTTGCCAATTTTTGTTAATTTTTTTTCGGTTTTCAATTTTTTTGTAAAAATACTGTCAATTCGATTTTTTTAAAAATTTTACTCAATGTTGACAACAGTATTTTTTGAAAGATTAAAGCAGTTTAAAGCCAATATCTCAAAGTTTTGAAAAGATATTTGAGTTGAAAATTAATTTTTACCAACTTTTATTAATTTTTTGTTGGGTTTTTATTTTTTGTATAAAAAACTGTCATTGCGATTTTTCTCAACAATTTTCAGAATGTTGAAAACAATATTTCTTATAAGATAAAATAAGTTTGAAGCCTTAATCTTAAGTTTTTGAAAAGATATTTGAGTCGAAATTCAATTTTTACCAACTTTGAGTACTGTTTTTTTTTTAGGTTTTTATTTTTTATAAAAAAACTGTCAATTAGATTTTTCTCAAAATTTTATCAGATGTCAAAAACAGTATTCTTCGTTGTTTTGGAGATGAAATCATATTTTAGTCGTAAAATTTTCGAGGTGACACATTTTTGTTCAGTTTTTTTGAATTATAAAAAAAACGTTAATTGGATTTTTTTCCAAAAATATACTCCTTTTGTATCACGTTACAATATATACGAGTAATATAAAATTTAATTTAAGTCTCTAGCGTTATTGGTTCATGAGATATTTAGGGTTAACCAAAATTTTCACCTTTTTTTTAAACTGCTATGGAAAAAAAACACCCACGCAATTTTCTTGAGAGCCCTTTCTGCATCTTTCTGCCTTATTATCTATATAACAAAATTTATTTGAAGTCGATATCTCTTCTGGTTCTTGAGCTATGGACGACGAAAAAAACGTCGCGAACGTAGGGACATACGAACGTACGTACACACGCACGCACAGACATCTTTCTAAAAATCTTTTATTTCGACTCTAGGGACCTTGAAACGTCGAGAAATGTCAACATTTTCAATTTGACAAATCGGACCCATTACAATAACTTCCTATGGGAAGTTAAAAAGGTTTAAAGCATTAGTTTGCTGGAGAATGTTGATAAATTGCGCAGCTTGAGAAGAGAAAAGTTCTATTCAATTCAGTTCTACAATTTTGTTTTTGAAAATTGATAAAAAATGTACATATATTAGCCATTTATTTTTGCAGTATTTAAACAAATAGAATTCGATTGTTCTGTTTTTTTTTTTTGATTAATTACTCTACAATCTTGTTGTTTTTCTCGCCAGTTAAATTTTCTATTTAGATTTCCAACTCAAATTTCACACTTCGTTATAATTAATTTTTAATTCGCAAAAAAAAGAATAGACATTTTTTTATAAAATGGTGTCGTGTCGAACAAAGAATCAGAATAAGAATTATGACCTTCTTTTTGTTCAAGAAGGTTAAAACCATGACTTTTATAATTATTACAGTCAATTATTAATCTGACAAGAAATGTCACTTTGGGCTAATGTTCGTTAGTTCACAATAGCATTTTATATTTAAAGTGTTATATACATTTTTTTTTTGTTTAAATAAATTTTATGCTTAATTGTTTCTTTTCTAGTTTAAGCATAATAAAGTAATATATATATATATAGATATAGTAAACACTTGTTGACCTTGTCAATAATCAACATTTTTCGATTTAAATGTGTGTTTCAAAGCTATACGAGGTCCTCATGACACTGTTTACACTGTGTCTTTTCATAATAAGGGTAGTAATATCCCCTTGAAGGTGCGCTTGTTATATCAAAAATATCGCACGAACTTGCTTCTTTATCGAAAGACTAAAATTTTACCTATAAAATGAGTTTGTCTCAAAAATTTAAATGTCATTTCAATAATCAAAAAAAACCTTTGCTTATCAATTTTTTTTCAAAAATCGTTAAAGCTTTTTTTTTAAATTATTTATTTTTTTATATGTGTATAACATTTTTCAGCTTTAGTTTTTTATCAGAACTTATTAATATACGTTTTAAATTTAATTTTCGTTAAAAAAATATTGACCCGTTTTTAAGATATCGAATTTTGAAAAAACAAATTTAATATTTTTTTTTTAATCCAAAAATAAAATTTGACATTTTTGATCATCTAATATTTTATTTATGTATATGCGGAGTGTTTTATACAACAGCGTCAAAATCGTTCTAGCCTGGGTTCCAAGTAATGTCGACATAAAAGGTAACGAGAGCAGCAGATGTAGCAACTAAGGAAGCGATTCACTTTCCATTCCTAAAAGATTTGCCTAACATTTCCCTTCTCATGCGAAAAATCTTCAACAATATTGAAAAGGATGAACTTAAAGCCTCATGGCTAAGTCAAGATAACTTCCTTCGGAAGCATTACCCTACCCACTCCAGAGTTCCCTACAACAAGGCTTTTTCTAGAGGAGAGTGCATAACATTTTTCCGAATTAGAGTATGAAAAACTTTATTTTCAAGTCGCCACTACTACAACCATGAACCTCCCGAAGAACTCGAAAACTGTAAGGAAGTCCGGTCTGTCTGGCATATTCTAGCGTATTGCCTAATTTCACGTTTCCCGCCAAACCCCGAACACAGTTTTCTCAGAAGACAAACATCTACGTATTGCCCAAATTCTCGATACCTCAAACACAAGATCCTTGAAGCTATTAAAAGAAGCCACAACAAAGCATAACAAATTTAAAGAAATTTGAAAATTGATTTAATTTATGAAAATACTCAAAATAAAGTATTTTTATATATACTTCATACTTAGATACGTATACACATATTTTACTTTTAAGAAGTTCTGGAGAAAACTTAAAAAAAAAATAACGGTTCTATGGGGGTTAACCTTCTGGGGTAATACAAAAACATTTTTTTAATTGAAAAAAGCCAAGTTAAGAAAAAAAATTTATGGAAAATTTAAAACAAAGCTAAAATATATCGGATCGTTTTTGAGAAAATGTGCAATACTATAACTTTTAGTCTTAAGCAAAATTAAAAAAAAACGCTTAACTCAAACCTGCTAAGGACTTAACTTCCAAGTTTGAACTCAATCAACCCAATGGTTTGGGCTGTAGTGATTCACAGACAGATGGACGGAATCGGAGGACCCACTTTTTTCGACTTCTCTACCACCGAAATTTTATGATTGATTAAAATTTCGAGTTCGAAATCTTTTTACGAATGCCATATATACGTACATATGTAGTTCTTATATGTCGAAAGTAAAAATGGTATACTGAGTGTCCCACGGTCCTTAACACAAAAGAAATGCATGATGTATTAACCTAATTTTAAGCCAAAAAACTCATGAGATAACTTTTTCGTTTTTTTTTGTTTTTCGAGCTATAAAGTTTTTTGTGATTTTTGGAATCATTTCTAAAATTGATCTAACTTCGTCTTTAGAATTTTTTCCAATGATATTGATTTTCCTGAATTTTTTTATTAAATCAATTTTTCGGATTTTAAAGGTTTGTGGCTTAAATTATAAAAAAGTACTTTATAAAGTTTTCCTGAAAAAAAAAAATGATTTAGAAGTACGAATAAATTATTAAAAATCCAAAAATTTCGTTAAAAAATAAATTACGGGAAAACCGTAATCCGGATTAATTAAATTTTTGAAGGTAGTATAAACAAGTATTTGTTCTTGTTGAAATAAAACAAAAACAATAAATAAGTGGTCGAAATTTAGCAAAGCTATATCCAATTTAAGTAAGTATTTGAAAAAAAATTACAAAAACCGTTATAATTTGAAATAAAACAAACGGAAACAAAAAAAAATAACTCATACATTTTTCTCCTTAAAACTACCTTTTTATATTTCTCTTAGATCCTTTTCCTCAAAAAAAGAGTGAAAACACATATGTTAAAAAAATAAAATTCAAACTTCCCAAAGTTACAAAGTTTTTTAAAACTATTATGAATTCAATTTTTAGTTAACAGCTAGAAATAAGGTAAGTTGCAAAGCAAGTAGATTAATCTTGGTCAGTAGCCATAGCCAAAGTCGAGCAAACAAACACTGTACCTCAGAGTTTTTTGAGGGAGCTTTTAACAACTAATTTAAAAACGGCTTGAGATTACTCTTTCCTTTTCATTTAAAGTTACAATTACTATTTAATTTGTTAATTCTTAAATTTGAAACCATACAGTTCAGAAATGTGTACTGCAAAAGGACAAGACAAAATTCCTTAATAAGATCACCAATGGACCTACTTTAAATGTAAAAAACTCGAATTTAATTATACAATGTTTAGGATTATGTCTAAATATTTATTCAATTTAAACAAATTTGTTGGTGCAATTCCGATAGATATTCAGAAAAAAGAACTAAATACCGTGCCAAACACCCCGGCAGACAGGTTTTGAGTTTCGAAAACGCGATTGTTATTATTTTTTGTAACTCTTTTTTTTTTATTTATTACGTATGTTATGTTTGAGCTCCTTATAATGATTGCCAAAGATAGACCAACATGAGGTGACGAACACCATAGCAGACTTACTATTTAATTAATTTATTATACACCATCTTCATCACCGGTACATGTAAACAGACTTGGTGGTCTCTGTTCGACACCTCCAGACCTTTCTTTTGATATGCCGAAAAAACGTTTGGAAATAACTTGAATCATTTTTCTTTGGTTCTTTATCTATTGTTTTGTATTTATCGTTAGTTATTAAAGAAGTTGTTTTTATAAGCAATCTAAGTTCTTAACCTTGTCCTTCGAACACAAAATGGCAAGCAATTGGGCCAGCTAATAAGTCAATTAGTTGTTTCTTTTCCGTTTATTGGTAATTTTTCCTGATAAACAAAATAAGATTTGAAGAACTCTCGAACCTATAGAGATAAAAGCTCAATTTCTCTTGCGTTTTCAAACCTTGACTTAAACTCAATTTTGTAATCATTTTGTTTCTAAGGTCTATGTTTTCAGAATCAGTGCATCAAATTAAGAATTAAAAGCAGACCTTGTAACTCCACATTAAAGATGATAAATCAAATCCATTTTCTAGAACATTTTCTTTATTGTTATTATAATTCTTTATATTAGTTAAGCACTCAATAAATAAAACATGGTACCTTACTAACATAAGTTCAAGAGTTGGAAATTAATACAAAAATATTTAAATCCGGAACTCTCGTTTTTTGGTGAAATTTGCAGTTTGTGAGTTACAAGGTTACCTTATATGAGGACGACGATATGTTGAATTGACTTTAGTTTTGTTTAGCAATTCAAGATTCTCAGAAACAAGTTTAAAGTATACATTTACTAAATATGGGACTTAAAAATCTTTTCAAGGTAACAAAAGTCTTAATTAATAATCTTACCCATCCATGTGACAACCAGTATAAGGTTCATTCTGATTAACCAAATTCAAAATATCCTTCACTGAAAATGGCGTCGTATTGCATGAATCGGAATTTGTCAAGCTTCCAGGACTCGGATGATTATATTCGTAATATCCTTGTTGTTGAGGTGGTTGCTGATGTTGTTGTAGCATATTTTTAACAATAATATTTATCTTCTTTTTCAACTCACTACAAACATTACAAAATTAAAAACAAAAAGTAATCCTTAATTTCGCGACGGATATGTTTGAATAGCTTTCAATTCAATGTATGGTCTTTAGTTAATTAATTAATATTCGAAACCGTTTACGTCTTCCATTTACAAGTGTGGATTCTAAACTGACCGCCGCATTGATGCGGAAAATCGATTCGAATGTTGAAAAAATTGTATGTCGACATTCCATTGGAATGAAACAAATTACGCTACACTCACTCCCTCACCAATTTGTTCGTGTTGTTTCCTCCATTCATCCAACCAAACAAACATCATCCCTTATTTTTAGAACCATTATTCTTGCGTTTTTAAGGCAATATGTGGAAAACAGAATTCTGATAGTGAACCGCCTTTTAAAAATGGCAGCATATTGAGCCAATAAGATTTTGTTCTTCGTCTCCAAATCGTTCCACAATGATGATGCTGATGTTGAAATTTAAAAATACATTTTCTTTGGGAGAAAGAAAACGTTTTATGTTTTTTAGTTGTTGTTGTGTTTTTTGAACAAATATTTATATTTGATATGCAATTTTGGATTTTTATTTGTTGAAATGATGATTTTATCGATTTTTGCAGAAAATTGGTGTAATTGTCAATTGATGGGTTTATATGGTACTTAGAAGCCAATTCAGCAAAGCTGCCACTTGTCTGTAGTGCTTTGCTCTAGGGAGCTCCTCTTTACTGCGATTTGTTTGGAATTATCACTTCAAGTAGCCAATATACAATTGAGAGGAGTGAAGTGTTTTTGTTGGTCTTGTTTTAGAGAGTTAAGGAGCTGAGGTAAGTTAAGTAGGATAGAATAATATATAGACTAAACAAAATCCTCAGTTGACTTCAAGATTGTAGTCACTTGAAGCCAATTATAAAGAAAGGCACAGGTGGGTAAGTATTACTGATATTCACTGAATGACTAATTATATTTGATACATGACTATTCATAAATATCAATTATTTCTTTATTTTGGTTTAGTTTATTTTAACAACAAAAACTTTGACTTAGGAAGGATACATTTGAAAATTCTTATTCTTAAAAACGTAGATATTTTAAAAGGTGGTAGCTATAAAATGGAAAGCTTGTATAAAAATGCAATCATTATAAATCATTTGTTGAATTCAACTAAAAGTTTGCATTCATTGATTTCGCCTAAAGATTGGGACTTCAAATTTGGCAATCACTAATCATTTGACCTTAAATAGACTGCTATAATTGTGTCTCCAATCATTTGACAATCAATTGATTCCATGTCAAATACCGGTTTTCGATGACAAACCCCAAGAGATTAAAATCAAAATTTCAAAAGTGTGTAGTGAAATGATTTCAATCAATTGAATGCAGTGAAATGATTGGTGAACAAATTATTGTATACTCTTTTTAAAGACCAATCATTTATTAGTGATTTTAAAATTTGAAGTCCCAAACTTTGCACCAATTCAATCAATGCAATCTTTGTATTCCAGATATATTAGATTGCATTCCCAAAAGATTGCCTTCTTTTAAAACCCTGCAAAATGAGTACATACATACATATTAAGATTGAAAATTTAAAAACTACATCATTTAGTAAACGACCACCACGCGAATTGTTGCAAGCATCAATTCTTTTGAGATAATTTTCGACCACTTTTTACACATATTGGTCGGTATCTCAGCCATAACTTGACGAATTTTGATTTTTAAGTGATCAAGAGTTAAACGTTTATCTGCATAAACACGTTCTTTCACGTAGCCCTACAAAAAAAGTGTCAAAGTGTCTTGGTGGCCAGTTAATATCGCCACGACGTGAAATAACACGACCTTGCAATAAAGCCATATTCGCTAGAGTTGTGTGACTTTTGGCACCGTCTTGTTGAAGCCACATATTCTCCAAGTCGTATTCTTCAATAGCAGGCAAACAAAAGTCGGTTATCGTATGACCATGGCGCTCCGAATCGAAGGTGACAGTCGTTCCATCGTTTTTGAAAAAGTAAGCCCAATCACAACTCCGAGCCAAAGAGTGCATCAAACAGTGACTTTTTGTGGATCTAATGGCCTCTCTTCAATTACTTGAGGATTCTCAGAACTCCAATTACGACAGTTTTGTTTATTAACATACTCACCGAGTGCTTTGTCGCTGAATAACATTTTGTTCGAAAAATCGCCGTCCACCGCCTGTTGTTCAACGATAACGAGAACGATAACAATAACCTATAAATATCATAAAATATATATAATATAAATAAAATAATATGTATGTATGTAATTAAATTTTTTTCGTTTTTCTATTTGCATGACTAGAGCCCGTGGCATGATGGTTAGTGCGTTGGACGGTCATGCCAGAGGTCTTGGGTTCAATTTTAAATTTACTGCCTCTTGCGAGGAGTTGAAAAATTCTTCAAGAGTAATTCTTGTCATGGAAAGTGGTTTCTCAAATTAGCCGTTTGGATTCGGCTTAAAACTGTAAGTCAGTTGTAAGTCACTTCACTAGGCGGCCCTAGTTCCCAACGGACTGTTGCGCCACCTAATTTATTATTTGATTAATTTATTTGCATGACTACAGGCTATTTTCATGTTTACTTAATGTTGAGGTCTTGATATTCTGATATTTTCTCCGTGATTTTCTAAACTCTGATGCTTTGCTTAAAATCCTGAAAACAAAAAAGTATCTAATGCCGTATTTTTGCTCGCACTTAAACGAGTAAAATTCAAAGTGGTACTTTCAGGCGTATACGTACTATTTAAAATAAGAAACCTCTGGACAACAAAATAACAAATTTCGCGCGACTTTATTTTTTGAAACTTTCATTCACATTTTGCAAAATTCTTAATTGATAATTTGATTGCGATAGCTCATAGCATATTTATAAAAATAAAAAAGTTGCTTAAAATTGTTTTCACAGTTGAGATGTGCTAAGACTTCTTCTTCCGAAAACGTGTTACTTCCAAGATAACTTCTTCGTATTTTTTTTTAAAATAGGGCATCTTCCAATGAAATGCATAACATCTTCTCTCTCCGATAGGTTGCAAAGGTTACAGTAAATTGGTAAGTCAGGACGGTGGGGGATATAATTGAGACGAATAAGCTCTCCTCTCATTTTGAAAATAGACGATATAATTTCCATCACATTTTCGTTGTGGAAATAATTTCTTTCGCGCAAATTATGATTTAAAATGCTGTATGTAGGTCTGCGGACTGATGCAATAGCTAAGTTTATACAGTCAGCTCTGTGTTGTTCATCTACTTTTGAAATAAGATTTTGGAAAACATCTGTGCAGTACCTTCCATTTCTATTCACGAGATTGAATTCTATTCCGCAGTACGTTGCAAGCTCCTCTAGTTTTTTAAACCAAAGAGTTCTTCTTTCAATTGTCTTTCTAGCAATTATTTTTGGAAGTCTATCATCTGGCATTTCTAGAACTTTCGTTACATACTCAACATACAATTTTAAGGTTTTAATAAAAAGTGGCTATAGTCCTGTTTCTATATTTATCATGTAGTTGGGCGTTGTATTTTGCAGATTGAAACATTTGTTGACGTAGTACCTTAGCAGTTTCTCAACGGTTTCGTACTGATACGAGTAGTACCCCCAAGATTGTGCTGCATACAACATCACAGACTCTGATACAGCTTGAAAAACTTTATATTTTACACTGTGATCAACTATGTTATTTGAAAAGCATGTTTTCCAGGTTGCGGATATGGCACTTTAAGCTTTTACTAACTTTTCTTTCAAGTGAGGTTCCATGCTGAGATTGTTAGTTATCGTGAATCCAAGATACCTGTATGCTTTTACAATTTCAATGGGCTGTCCATTAAAATACCATTTTTCGTTTCTGCAAGCTCTGCCAGATCCCTTTTTAAAAATCATTATTTTTGACTTCGTAAGATTCACCGTAAAATTCCATAGTTGGCAGTACGAATCAAGACGGTTAATTATAAGTTGAAGAGAATGTGGTGAGTATGCAAATAAAACTACATCGTCTGCAAATAAAAGGGCCTTTATAAGAACTCCATCTATCTCTATGCCACCTGGTAGAAAGTCGGTCAGGTCATCGATGTACATGGCAAAGAGATATGGACTTAGAGTGCAACCTTGCCGAACCCCCCATTGTTGTCTCAAACCATTCTGAAATCTGAATTCCACTCCACACAGCCGATTGATTATCCTGATAGACGTTTTCGAGAACTCTTCCAAACTTTTTGCTCATTCCAGCATTATATAGCTTATATATTAAAGCTTTTCGATCGATATTGTCGAGGGCTGCCTTGAAATCAACAAAAAAGGCGAATAATTTTTTGTTTTTTTCGACAAATGTACCCGCGATATTTTGCAGTATGAAGATATTATCTACGGTTGCATAACCACTCCGAAATCCAAAAGAAATTAGTGTTTCAAATTGTTTGTATATAAAAATTAAAGAAACATTTATAATTTGGATTTAAAGTACAGTCAAAACAAAAATATAAAATAGTAAAAAACGCTTTTAGTTTACGAAAATAATCTTCATGCTGAGTTTGTCTTTTAACGTGCAAAGATATAGTGGTGACTTCTTGCTTTAAAACATATTCAAATAAATACATCGATATTTATTTGTGTGAAAAGCATATCCTATAAGAGGTTTTCAACCACTGTTACAATTCAAAATATTGTAACGAAAGAAAACTTGCCTAAGATGAAGTCTTCGGATTTTCTGTAAGATTGGACACAACTGATCATGGTTGCAAAGCGAACAAACAGGACTTAAGTCAGATCTACACGGTCTATAATTATTCAATTCTAGTTTTCAGTTCTGACTTTGAAAATCAAGCTCAT
This sequence comes from Eupeodes latifasciatus, assembly GCA_920104205.1. NCBI lineage: Eukaryota > Metazoa > Arthropoda > Insecta > Diptera > Syrphidae > Eupeodes > Eupeodes latifasciatus. The sequence goes on from OV049924.1 coordinate 395,043,412, forward strand.
TTCTTAAACTTAAAACTTATCTATAAAAAATTGTTTTCACCTAAGGTAACACTTAATTGTCGATAAACACTCCTTGACGTTAAAAGAGAAACTCTTTCTATACAATTTTCATATAAACTCTGCTCTATTCAAGCTTTGCTGTCGTATAAAGACATTTTTAATTCTTCGATATTATATGTTTACAATGTGATCGAAAAAAACATTCAAAACAGCTAGATCATAATAGTTTTTGACTAGGTTGTAACCACTATCAAAACTATCTTTGGGTGTTTTTAGGTTCTCCCTAATGCGTATAACCGTATATTTCATTATAATAGGAGATGTAGCTTTTCGCTGTAGCTTTGAAGTCTTTAAATTTGAAAACTGTATCATCAAAGTTTTTACTAAAAAAGTCATACAAAAAGTTAACTTATTGATTTGAAAGTGGAGAGTAAATGGGTTATCTGACATGATAACGAGATCGTCTGCATAAAGGAGGACCTTAATATCAACATCACCTATCATAATACCTCCTGGGATGTGATTTTTAACATCAATATTAAATAAGGAAAATAACAAAGGACTTAAAAGACAGCCATGAGGAACATTATACTTGTATTTATTATATTATTTATTATTTATTATTTATTATTATTATTTATTCATAAAACTAAACAATATTATTATTATATTACGTATTACATTGAATAAAAATACACGCATGACATTAATGTCGTCTGCCTGGTTGGCAAATACTATTATTTTTTAAATTTCAAATAAAGTGATAATTTCATTATACATTTTGTTATTAAATTAATGTTGCTGTTTTTTGTGATATTTAAGATTTATTTGGCATATAAAATTAAGTAAGTTTGGAACTTTTAGTTTAGTTAAAACAAATTAGTAAATAAATGTAACTTTCAGTTTAGTTAAAACAAAATAGCAAAAAAGTGGAACTTTCAGTTTAGTTAAAACAAAATAGCAAATAAAAAGTAATTTTTAGTTTAGTTAACACAAAATAGCAAATGGTTTTATAAACTTTACTTTACGTGTATTGAAATCAAACTAGCAAAAATAGATCTTTAGAATTTTTAAAAATTTTCTTTGTGAATTTTTTCTCTGTAGTTCATCGCTTCAATGGCAAATTTGTAGAGCAGCATCCAATTTGCACCATTCAGATAGTTGAAAAATTCTTCTTGTGTGAGTTTATTTTTCCCGAAGTGATATCGCCTAATCTCCTTAAGTATAGGGCAAGTCGCCACAAAGTGTAATATGTCTTCCCTTTCGTGTAGATTGCAAATACTACATGTTCCAGCTCTCTCAGTTCGATGTGGTAGGTAATTCAATTTTAACAGCTCTCCTCTTATTTTGAAAACTGTGCCTATTACTAAACAAGAGTAGGCATTGTTGAAATAATTCCGCTCATTCAGATTATATAAACTCTTGGCATAAAATTTTCTCTCAGTCGACAATCTCGCCGTTTCGATGAATGAGTATCTCTCATCTTCGTCTGTTAGAGATATTACTTCGTACAAAGATCGTTTCCAGTTGTCAGCATTCATGTCCAAGAAATTAATCGTCATACCGCAGTTGGCAGCAAGATTCATCCAATCCTTACAAAATAGCTTTTTGTTGAGAACTGCATACTGAAGAATAAGCTTGGGCAGGCTAGTGTCCTCCATTTTTAAGACTTTTAGCAAATAATCTGCATTTAATTTCAGTGTTGAAATGAAAAGCGTTGGGAGTCCTGTTTCCAGGTAGTACATATACTTTGGGGTACTTATAGGCAGGTAGAAAATTTTTCTGAGAAAAAATCTCAATAGATATTCCACTGGTTCAAATTTATGCACTCCCCAAACCTGGGCTCCATAAAATAAGACAGATTTTGCAGTTTCATTAAAAACTCGGTATTTAGTGTCGACAGATATAAGTTTATTACTGAAGATTCTTCTCCAATTTGCGCAAATTGCTGATTTCGCTTTGTTCAATTTTGTTTTAAGATACGAATCTACATTTAAATTGAATGTTACTTCCATTCCCAGGTAGTTGTACTTTTTTACTACTTCCAGATCTTTCCCGTTATACTTCCATTTTTCATTAGATGCCACTCTCCCTGATCCATTTTTAAAAATCATAACTGGATTTATCTGTGTTTACCTCCAGTCCCCAAAGATTGCAGTATTCACCAAGTTTGTTAATCATCAGTTGAAGTGATGAAGGGGACTCAGCTAAAATCACTATGTCATCCGCGTACATAATTGTCTTTATACTTAAATTTCCAATGTTTACTCCGCAAGTAAGCCAATCAGTTAGATCGTCGAGAAACAGTGCAAAAAGCAATGGGCTTAAGTTACAACCCTGCCTGACCCCTCTTAGCATCTGAAATTTATCTGAGACATCACTTCCATTGTAAATTCTTGCTTCTGTATTTTGATACATCTTTTGAATCGCTCGAGTAAAAATGGTTGAAACTCCTAGGTTATGTAACTTGTAGAATAATATGTTTCTGTTAATAGAATCAAATGCCGCTCTGAAGTCAACAAAAAATGCGTATAGTTTTTTATTTTGGTCCAACTTCCATCGAGCAATCAAACTGAGCACAAATAAATTATCAATAGTGGAGTACTCTTTCCTGAATCCAGATTGAAATTCACTTAATTTCCTGTGAACTTGAACCCATTTGTCGAGTCTGTTATAAAGCAGAGATGAATAAATTTTTAAAGATGCATTTAAGAAAGATATTCCACGATAATTTGCTGGTTCTTTTGGATCTCCTTTCTTAAAAATTGGTAGTATCCAAGCTTCACAGAAATGATCTGGTACAACTCCAAATTTGAAAATTATATTCAGAGCTTCTGATAATTTCTGCTTAAAAATGTCAGCACTGTATTTATAAAACTCAGCCGGTATACCATTAGAGCCCGCCGCTTTTCCATCTTTTAAGGACCTCATCACATCTTCTACTTCGCCTTTTGTAATTTGCTCATCAAGTAAACTATCATGATAAAAAGGTTGTGCGTAGCTAAATGATATTTGATTGGTTCAACTAAATAGATTAGCAAAGTGAGTTTTCATCTCGTCAACTTTAAAATATTTTGTTCCCTTCGCACCCCAATTTCCGTTGAGCTTTTTCGTTAACATCCAAAATTCCGCTGAATCTTTACAATTACTTAATGTTATTGCAATTTTTTCTTCAAAAGCCCTCTTTTTTTCGTTACAAACTTGTTTATATTGTTTCTTGGCTTCTAAGTACTCTGCTTTGATTGTAACTAGATTATTTTTCCTTACCAAATTTAAGAGCGCCAGGGATTTTTTCCTTAATTTTTCGCAGGTGTAGTCGTACCATTCATTTTTTTTGTGTAAAGTGAATGACTTTTTCAAAAGAGTTGCGGCTTCTTGAATAACAACTTCCAGTTCGCAGATTGGTATGAAATCTGCCATTGCTCTAGAAATTCTCATCGATGTTAATTGTCTAGTTTTTTCTTTAAATTCGTACATTATACTTGTACTATTTATCATTTATAAAATGTACATCAATCTGGGACCAACATTTCTAATAACTGTTTGCTTAAATAAAACCATATGGAAAATATTAGCCAAACTATTGATCTGACCATACAGTCTTTATGCAACAATATGTCGCCAATTTTATTTGTCTAACCTAATAGACAAACAATACCTACGTTATATTCTTCAACATCCTTTTAAAAGAAATATCACATTGTTTTCAAAAACACACTTCCTTCATTCTATTCTATTCAAACCTAAATGAAACGAACAAAACATGCATCAAAATTTTCATTGTCTCCTGAATACCAAAGACGCCTTCCTGGCATACAAAAAGTCGGGCGCCTGTGCCGCCATTGACTCACTGACTGCACTGTGACTTTAATTCTATGTGTAGGCTGTAGGTGGCCATCATGTCACATATGTCCAATATCATAATAAATTCCATTTCTATTCCACATGCTGAAGTCGGCAAAATAGCCCAGACCTCCTGATCTCCGATCTCCCTCCTCTCTCACATGAGATCATTTGTTCACATTTCGCTGTGAATTCCGAGCAGAAAATTGCAAATTCATTAAATTTATCGAAAAATTAAAAATGAATTCTTTTATTTTTATTTTCCATAAATTAAATGGCAGTTTGCGAACATTTATCATCGAATGCAGGCAGTAAAATGATTTTTGACTTTCACTCTGTTTAATGGTCGGATCTGCCTTTGGGGCCTTCGTAGTGCCGCGCTGGGTCGTGTTTCTCATAAATGTAAAAATAACGATCAATTAGTTGGAGATATCGCGCAATTAATCGAACCCCAATGTCTGATGTATCTACAATTTGTTAGTCTGCCGATGATCCCATATTTCTATATTGCCCTTGCTGCCCACTTTGGTTTTTTCCCAACTTGATTTTTGATGAATCAATAGGGAACATGAACAGAAGCTGAGAAGCTTCATGTACCTATAGATACATTTGTATAGAAATTAAAAGGCCATGTGCCTGGTAATGTTTCGTTTGCGGTTATCGCTCACAAAGATATAAGACATTGAACATTTGTAATATTTTTAGTTTTAGATACTTTTTGATTCTTTGGTTTTCCCCTTTTTAGATTAAAAAGATTGCGCGTTGCGACTCAGTGCTCAGGTTTTATTGTGGCAGTCTCCCGGCTGGGGCTGGCTGATGGTTTAGTCTTTAGTTAATGGTAGTTTGGTCGGAATTGCGCATAATGCTAATGAATTTATGGAAACGGTATATTCTCAAGTGGATGCGGCACGCAGAGATGTTAGGAAATGCATTTGAAGGCGACTCGACATGGCTGTATGGCTAATGGTGCAGGATGAGATGAGGGCATGGTGCGTTTTATCTATCGGCGTTATTAAAAATGTGGTATTTTTGACAAGAAGTCACATAAATGTTCATACGGTACGGATGACTGTTGAATCTAAACCTATTTGGGCAACTCAACATCACCTTACATAGATTTTATATGATGTCCTATATTCTAAAATTTCATTTTGATTTCCACGATTAATATCTTCGGAAAGATGAAATTTAGACAAACAATTTAATCGAATATTACAATAAGGGTATTCATGCAAACACAGAAAACCCACAGAAACCTTAAAAACTGTAGAATTTTCTATCGGTAGAAATCAACTGTCAAAATTTGTATGGGAAAAATATTCTGCAAAATATTGACTTTTATCTCTCAAATTTGAATCAGAAATCGTAGAAAAGAAAACAGATAAATTTTGTTTGTTTCTAACGTTTCCGCAAATATTTTTAATGGGGTGTTCATGTAAACCCTTTGCGGAAATTTATATTTTTCTACAAAGTAGAAAATTATATCGTTACATGAATACCCTTAATAATTTTAAAATTCTAACATGCTTAACAATATTCGGAGAATATACTTTCATTCATATAAGTATACAATATTCAGTGCACTTAAAATTGAAAGAATAGTCTCAAATTGAGTGGCTTAAGCAGTTTTCAAAAAACCTGGGTAAATAGTGGGTAATATAATAACAATTTAAACATTATGTTTTGTATTTGTTTTTGCTTATTTCGAAATCGCTTATAAATAAGAACATGATTTCTATAAAGTTTTGCAGACTTTAAATTAATTAAGATTTTTAAATGTATTTGAACCAACTGAAAAAAATTAATCTAAGAAGAAAATAAATTCATAAATTAAAACAAATAATGAAAACTTACCTATTCAATGTTTTGCCAAATAATTAAAATCAAAATTCATAAATTTTTTCAAAAACGCTTGATAACAAGGTATTTGAAACGAGTTTCCTTGCTGACATCATTAATTATTTCGTCTCCCAATTTCATGCGGTTTAGAATAGAAGGATCGAAGATCATACGATGGATCGGAAGTGCTGTTGATTTGAGTGGATTTTAGCAAAAAGGGTTCGTTTTTGACCATTGCAGGATGAGGTGTAAATTCTTATTTCTTAAAGCTACATCATCATCGGCACATTTTTATATGAATCATACAGTTTTTAACAATATTGGCAGCTCATTCACATAATAGTGAAAAAGGGTGGATCCAAGGATAGATCGCTGAGGCACTCCAGCAATAAAGTCCAAAAATGTTAATAGTATCATTTTATCATTGTTTATTGCGATTCTTATTTCATCATGTTACAAGAAGTAACGCTGATATGGCGCAGGGACATAAGAAGGTATTGGTCGATAAGTTGTTCGTAACTGCTTTAAAATAATTTTTTTCAAGCAACTTTAAGAAAAACTCTGTAGCATTTTTAGGGGTCAGGAAACTTTGGACCTTTTCCAATCTACAGACAACTTCGATGTGCTGTTAAATATGTGAGTAATGAAGTGAAGCAGTTTAACGAATTTAGTTTGATTAACCATATGGCTTCCACAAAATCCCTACAAAGTTGAAAAAACTGTGTATCCAGTTGATGTTAAGTTATCAAGTTTATTGTCGTAGTACCTTTTTTTTGCCGTTTTAACTATTACGACGACTTGATTGCGTTGGCTTCAATAAGATTTGTGTAAAACCTCCAACTTGTACCCCCTCTAATGACTGAGGCAGCATCCCAAAGTGACATCATAGCAGTAATGTCACCAATAAGGGGTACTATGATTAAATATACGAGTCTTTAAAGGGATATGCTGATCGAAAAGCTGATTAAGAATATTATGCATGAAACTTACTTGGTCATCAACGCTTTGCATGGCGTATATTGAGTTCCAGTTTATACATTCCAATTCATTCACCAATTCAATAGTAACTAATCTTATGTTTAATTATATAATGACTTAAATTATTTTAAGGTGCTAAATAACGATGATACATCGTGGCGTATACTTTACTTTTTTTTAATTAACATTTAATTTCATTGTTATTTTTGATACATGCATACATATTTTTGAACAGTAAGAAGTTCTCTTGGTGTAGAGCTTATACCATTTTAACTGACCATGTACTTATATTAAGCATAATTTCTGTGGCAACAAGGAAAAACGACATAAGTCAGTTTTTGCTACTTTTCAGGAGAGCGTTTTGAATGTTTGGTTTGCATTTACAAATCAGGTACAAGACTTATTGACAAAGTTTAAACGCGAAAATGACTGAAATTACTATAAGATCTTATATGAATTTAAAAAGAATTGATTTTATGTCAATTTATAACTGATTTTGATAAAAATATGACTTATGTCGTTGTTCCTCATTTAAACTTTAACTAAGCTGTCGGTTAAGTCGACTTATGCCTTTTTTCCAAAATGAGTACAATGAAATAATTTTGTTCAAGTTAAGTTGTGTAGTTTTTTCAAACACAAAATAAAATAATGCCCTAAAATAAATTGACTTAACTCAACAAATAGTTTAAATTTGCATAAATGATGCAAAATCGTAGAAGGATAAAAATAATTACTTACATTCAATGAAGGCTCTAAAAGACACAGTATTTCTTCTTTTTCATCATAGTTATAAAAAATCAACAATTAAAAAAAGTATTGAGTAATAAAATATTATAAAGGAACCAGAATTTTATTTTATTAGGCACAAAAATTCACAAATATTTCTTAAAAATAAAATTAACAAAAATGTATCATTTTTTAATCATCTTCTTCATCGCTGTCGCATATGTACAATGTACATCCGGATGAACGTTTTCTTTTTTAATGGTATCAACAACCAAACTTCTATAAAAGGCAAGAAACTCGGGATCAACATAATCTAACAAAAAAAGAAGATCTTGCGCCTTTTCTTTCGAAATAGAAGGGAAATGTTCAATAATTTGAATGTCGGATCTATTGAGAATTTTTCCGCTTTCTTAAATTTATTTCCTTAAATGGCTCATCCTCGGCTAAAGTGTTTTTGTAGAATATTGAACCAAAGTTGTCTTTCGATATCTTAGCCACCTGAATTCACGCCATTAATACTTCTCACCATCAGTTTTTACCTTTCTTCATGGGAACTTGTTCTTTGAGGTTGCAGCAAAGTCTAGGAAATCTGGCTGACGCATTTCCTTCACTTTGAAAAGATTTCTGTTCCTTATGCCAGCAATAAAGTTCTGCCAGTCTCTTGGATGGTGAATCTTAGCTGTTGTGTTCTTTTTGTTTCGTTTAATTACAGAATGGTCGACATCACATTCCATGTGAGTATACCACGACCACGTTCGAGGAATTTATGGGCAATTACGTCTAGTTGCTCGCTATTCGCTATAGAGGCTATGAACAGGCAACTAACATGTGTGTTCTTATTTTGGCCCGGACAAGAATCGTTATTAAAAATTAAATTTTTAACGGCAACAGGAACTTCTTCGTCTAATGTGTTTAAAAATACAACAGGCCATCTCATTTCCACCTCTCTTTGCCATTCCTTCATGCCACATATAATAGTAAGATTGATCATTATCCAAATTGTGGACCGTTAAATTATAGGTCCATAACTGACGCTTGTAGAAGGCAATATTGCATTTCAAAAATGGGGTAGGCAAGCACTGCTGGAGATCAAATGCATAAGTTGCAACATTTTTGTTTGATTTTGCTAGGCTTTTGTCTTTTTTTTTGCATGCGTAAGCAAAACCAGATTTAATTTTTCATCAGAACTGTCCAAAGCTAATATTTTTTGATGCAAGTTATCGCACCTTCCACATGTATCAAAGTGGGGGAGATTTTATTTTCAAATTCAGCTCATGGAACAATTACGTATAGATTGATAAGCTCTTTGGTTGTTCGTTTTCCAAAGAATAAAGGCTATACATCTTGGAAATTTACAAACCTGGTTGTAAATACTTTTTAGATGTATCCCGTCTCGTATAATGGCTCTCTTAAGCCGGAAATTGTTGGATATGTGCTTTTATCTTCTCTATTTCTTCCACAGAAGATGCGTTTGGGGGTGTCGAACTTCCTCTTTTGTCAACTAGAGTACTGGAAGGTGAACTCAATTTCTTACGTATTACTGACCTCACAAAACTATTTGATTCACCAAAACAACCCAAAAAGCAAGATTTACACACTGTGATATTTTCATCTGCAAGTTCAATTATATATTTTGAAGAAATTTGTCGATCCCGGTGCTAAACTCCACACTTTTTAGTTTTTGTCGCAGACTTTGGTTTCATATGAATTAGTGATGAAATGTAAAGAACTCTTTTATTATAACAGCCTAAGGCCCAATAATTTTCAAATAATTGTTGTTGATTTTTAAGCGTTATTTTGCTACCGCAATTATTTCTGCAAGATGATAATGGTTTTATGGTTCTGGCCTGTAGAGTGTTGTAAGGTAAACCTTTGTTTCTAAACTCCTGTCGGCGTTTTTTAGCCCCTTTAATATATAATAAGGAAAATATACACAAGTCAACTTGTGTCTGGATTTTGTACGTAAAGGATTTTGGAAAAACTACACAAGTCAACATAACTGCGTGTAAGCTACAATTTTATTTTGGAAAAAGAACACAAGTAGTAATCTTATGATCGCGAATAAAATATATAATTGTTTTGGAAAAAAAGCATAAAAAAAACTTATGATTTGGTTTTTCGTTATGGAATAAAAGCACAAGTAGAAAATAAAAACTAAAGAATTGTACTTTTGTCTGTAGTTCCTTTACGGTTTGAGATAAAAATACGAAAAAATATGACAGATGGAACTGCTTATTGCGGATCGGATGGTATCAAAAACTCATTTTCGACATAAGTCGACTTATGCTGTTATTCCTTGTTGACACAGATTTAAATAATAAAAGCAAAAATATATCAGTCCGACAGGTGTCGATAGTGTTTTCGTACGATGGGGGTTTGAATAACCAACAGAGGTATCTATTAAAATTAAATTAAATTTAGTTTTTCACATAATACAATCAAAGATCCACAAACGACTTTCAAAATATTCACTACCTGGTTTCTTACTGAAGTATTTATTTGAACTCTCACGAGCAAGTTAAGACTGTCAAGTAAGGACTACATTTTTTGTAATTTAAAGAAATGAGACCGCAAATAATTCTATTTTTTTTTTTTTTTTAAATTAGTTGATGAAAGAAAAAATTCAAAATTGTATTTAATCTTTTATTCTGAACCAATATTAAAGACATATCTAGTTTAAAATATATTTAACTTTATGTATTATAGTATAACATTGATTTTGACACCTTGCGGTCAGTCACTAAAGACAACACGTCCAAATGATAAAACTTTATTATCAAAATAGGAGCAATCCTTTTATGGTACATGGTCGTCCTTCCAAGTCGACTATTTAAAGTTAATGGCCAAATTCGAGTCCGACGGCTCATTTAACACCCGTACATCAACGAAACGCAATATCTGCCAAAATATCGAAGCTGTTCGTGAAAGTGTGCATGTGCATATAGCAGAATCCGAGGCAGTCAATTCCGTGTCGCTCTCAAAAACTCGGTATATTGCAGATCACAAAATGGCAAATTTTGTGTCGTAATCCGGGCCGGAACCCATACAAAATCCAACTGACCTAGGAGCTGAAACCAAACGACCATACGCATACAAAATTGTATTTAGGAGCAGTTGGAAGTTGATAACAATTTTGGTTGAAAAATCATCTTTAGCGATGAGGATATGTGAATGTATAAGCAAAATTGCCGGCAATGCATACTGTTTGGTGTGAATTTCGGGCAGAAGGCGTGATCGGTCCGTACTTTGAAAATGATACTGACCAACGACATAATCGATATTCTGCGCGAGAGGTTTTATTGTATAGTCATCTTGCGCTGAGGAGACGTGAATTGGTCACCAAGATCGTGTAGTTTGACCTCTTTAGACTTTTAATCGTGGGACTGTTTTAAGTCACAGGTCTATGCAAATAAGCCGAAAACCACTGCGACCCTAAAAGGTTACATAATCGACGACAACGGTCGAATTCAGCCTGATTTATGTGCCAAAGTTATCGAAAACTGGACCCTTCGAATGCGCACCACCCAGCAAAGCCATGGCGGCCATTTTAACGATGTTATATTTTACACATAATATCATTGATAGGGCTCTAAAAGAAAGACAAAACCTTATTAATATCTCACATACAACTTCTTTTATTCAATTCTTTTAATTTTGTAGTTTATTTTTGAACACATTAACAAAAACTCATTGAAAAATGTTACTTAAATTGGCTTAAATATTTTATTTGGCAGAAGAACCAAGAACTAAATGAGTTTGGGACTATCACCAAGAAATCTAAAAATGACGAGTTAAAGAATAAAGTTTTTAAATATTTAGGTTCAAAGGTGGTAATTGTAAAAGATTTTACTTTTTTTGTTTGAACTTGTTTATAATAGCTACACTATAGTATGTTAAACATTTTTGTTAATGCAAATTAAGTTTGAATATATTATTTATTGAAAAGTAATAACTTTAAACGTTTTTGTTTATCAGTTTTTATAAAATTTGGTATTTTCATTTACCCCCGTATTGTTTTAGCAAATGAGGGAAAAAAAAACATACAAATTGATATTTAAGGCAGGTTAGAATACAAAAAATTGGTACAAAAATAAACAAAATTAAAATTTAAATACATGATTAAGAAAAGAAATCAAAATAATGATATTCACAGCTACCCCAAAAAATTCGAATACGGAACTAAATGTGTATGTACATAAACGATAAATAGTAAGTTATTTACTCCTTAAAAAATGAAAAATTCAAATACTACATTTTAACAACTGGTACTTTATCATTAAACTCTAAGATTGCAATTCCTTCAATAACAGTAATATTTTTGTTGTTATTTTTATTGTACTATTCGTACTAGAATGTCAGCTTGTTAGACTTGACCATTCTTTATTCCGTCAATTTCATTGAATGTTTGAACAACAACAACAACTGATGAGTGCAAAAGTTGCAAAGCACGAAATATCTATATCTCCAGCCAAAACAATGAGTGGTAGCATCTTTAAGTTGTTGTTGTTGTTCAAACATTGAAAGCAATATTTTTGGTTTTGGCAACAATTCACAGATCTTGTTTATATCAACAAAACTTTTATCGCTTTCGCCAACTTAAAACATTGTTTTTGATGAACTCAAACTTATAGTACCGATCACTTTAATTTCCTCTTCATTCTGTAAGACTTTAGAAACCACAAAAAAAAACCACACAAAGAAAGCCGTATTGACAACGACATTCCTTGTCTTAATTTTTCAATATCCAAACATTTAATTTCCTCCACGTCTTTTCCGGCTTCCTTCCATAGGGGTTCAATACTTTGCATAGATATATCGTCTTCAGCTTATGATTAGCTTACAGTCTTTGTGTTCTTCGTCTTACCTATTTTTGGTATTGAGTTTTTGACTTTCTCTGGTAGCAAGGGTTTTTCTCGCTTTTTTGAAAGTTTTTTTCAGCTTAAAGGTCATCGCTTCTTTTAAATGGAGCACTTCATTTGTCGTAAGCACTTCTCCGTATTTCATTTTCTTTAAGCGTGACACTGGTTTCTTTTTATTTTCAAATTGATGGGGATGCATTTTGTAGACCAAAGATAGATTCCAAAAGTTCTTTAAAAATAAAAAAAAATAGAATGAAAAGTCAAACTTTAGCCAAGAGGTATTCAGCCCTATCGAGGTTACCGTCGGAGCGGAACTTTCTCCGCAACACATCCTTTTTCGAAGATTGAATTCCGGTTTGAGGTAGCTGTCATCGGAAGAAATTTTACAGACATGAGACGACGCAATTCGATGGATATAAATTTCAGGCAGAGATGTGCAAATTAACCGATATATCGAAAATGCGATATTTTTCGATAATATTTTATAAAATAAAGACAATAAGCGTTTTAGACCATGAAAAATTGGTGGCAGAACGTAATTTATTGCTTAAAAAAAGTAATTTTTTCAATTATAATGCGCTAGCATTTTTAAGACATGTAATTAGATGCAACGATTTTTAAATCAAATCTATCGAATAAAGTCCCCTCCCTATTTCAAACATATGTTTTTGTTTCCATTTGAAGTGTCAAAGATAAAGAATAAATTGAAAAATTGACGCGGGCGGCGTAAGTAAACTTATCTTCTAATCTAATTCTTATCTTCTAATAATTCTACGATTCTCTTCCAGATTCAAAAAATTTTCGCCTGAATAAAAATGCGTTTGCTTTTGTTTTGGAGCAGATTCAACACAAATACAAAACAAATCATCGGTCTGATTGTGTCACTCCGGAACATAAATAAGCAGCTTGCCTCAGATTTTTTGCCGAGGGAAACTACCAACATGGCGTTGGAAAAGATTTTCAATGTTGAGTTGGCCAGTCGACTTTTTCCAGTATTTTAAAGGAAACTTTAGATATAATGGAAGAGACCTTGTGCAGCAACTGGATATCTTTACAGATGTCTGATGAAGAATGTCAACTGTCCAAAACATATTTTTTCGAAAAAACTGGATTTCCTGGAGTGATTGGCTGTGTGGATGGTACTCATGTTTAAATCATTGCACCAGTAGAAAACAAACATTTATTTTTCAACGCAAAGGACATTTTAGTCTTAACGTTTTGATTGTAAGATGTTAGTTTTGCTTATAAAGTACTACTTTAAAATTATTTTTATTTTAGATTTGCTACCAGGAAGCAAACCACGACTCTCATTCCAGTAGCACATAATTCGATTTATAACAAAAATTTGTTATTTTTGAGTTATATAGGAGTAATCTGCAACATGTATGGTTACAAAACTGTTTTGATCTTGTAAATCGAAAAATATTTGTAACATTTTGATTTAACTCGTTTTTAAACTATTATATTTCAGTTAAAGTTGTTAGTACAAAAATACCAGTTGTTGCTTAGTTATTATTAAAAAGTTGGTTAGTCGAAGGTTGTAAAAAAGTTCTACCTATAATTCTAAGCTTCTGTTTTAATATTTCCAGGCTTAAACGTTGTTACATCTGAAAAAAACATACTCTGGAAACTGTTTTATAACAATATTATAATATATAATTTTTTGTTGTTACAATGAATTAATATTATGTTTAAAACAAATTGCGGCCTTAAAATATTATTTTCAATAAGTTCAGTCAACGATATTATGAAGACTTTATAATAAATTAATAACATTACGTTTTATTAAAACTCAACTCTTTTTATAAGTGAGGAAATATTTGACATGGTTTGTAGGATCCGGTTTTAACATAAACATTGATGTTTAGTTATTGTTTTACATTTGAATTTGGTAATTTGATAATTTCAACTCACGAAAAAATGCTTTTTCACAGTAATATTTTTAAAACATCAATACATCAAACTAATCGAGTGTCAATTATTTTGTTTCTGTTGTACAAGTTACACAAATATTTTTATAATGAAGGTAAAACTAAATCAAGTATGAATGATATAAACGTCATTTGGATGTTTACAATTTTTCCTTCACTTGTGAAATGAGTTTTAGTTTTTTTCAGTGAAAATTTAATTTAATAAAACGCGAAATAATGGAAAATAAAATAAATCACTAAGTTGAAATGAAAGGAGATGACAAGTGTTTTTTTTTTACACTCTCGTGATACGTAATGTTCCAACAACGTTACAATTACGTTATTGTTTTTCGTTATGTTGTAATACTGTTGATGACATGTGTTATGGAAAAGGTCATGTTTAATAATCTCATTTACTATGGAAACAGTTCTAAAACATTTTAAAAACCAAACATTAAAGCAGGTAATTTTTGTTCTTAGGGGATTGTATTTAGATTTTTGCAATGTTCAAAATATATACATTTTGTAAAATGCCTAATAGAAATATTTAAGACGCCATTACTTACAATGCGTGTAGTTTAGTAGAGTTGCCGCTGGCAAATTAAAAATCGCATGTGGATTTTTTTTATTGTACTAACTTTGGTATTGAAATATGACATTTGAATGGTTGAAAGATGAGGAAAAAAGTGTGTTTTGGCGCAAACTGTCTATTTTGTGACAATTTGAGCGCTATTGCTGTGAAGAGTGGAAACATTAACCCATTAATGGTCACAGTTAAACTAAGCGTTGTTCTAGCAAATGTTTTTATTTATTTATCAGGGAGGATAAAAAAATGTTTGAATGAAAAAGAAACAATAAGAAAAAATGTTTTTCAGGAATTTGTAGGGGTGTTTTTAAATTGCCACACCCAGTTTCGGATATGGCAAAAGCTTACAATTTTATTTTATAACTGAAAATTGTTCTAAATCATTCATTATTTATCACATTTATGTAATATGAAATTTATTGCATCTAATTATTATTAGGTATAATTAAAAAAAACTGTACACATCACTTTGAATTGTGTTCTGATAAGAAATTTCAACGAAAAATTATGAAAACACCACAGATTACAACAAAAAATTTGTATTGTATATATGTTCGCTGCACTTTTAACTGCTTAAGACTGGGTTAAAAATTGCATGTAGATTTTCTTCATGTGCGATTTTTTGCTGCACCAACTTTTTTAATGAAATGTCACATTTTCCTACAAAAAATTATATTTATATAAAATACCAAAATAACTCTTCGGCAACTCTGTTCGCTTTGAAAGCATGATTATTTTGCTTTTTTCTTTTTTATTTAGTTACAACCATATCGAAACAACAATAAAAGTTTGCTTAAAAAACAATGCGACAAAAAATAATTACAAGTTATTATATATATGTTATATTCATATTGCAAACATTTTTCAATTCAGTTCTATAACTGATAAGTTATAAATGAAGCAACAAAGTTGTTTCTATATTATCTGTAACATACACCATTTTGAATGGTATTTTTTTTTATTTTAATAATTTAGTTATTTGGGTGAAATATAAAAATTTGTTTTCGAAGTTAGAAACTTTATTTTTAAGGAAACATCATAATAATTTTCTAATATACTTCCCTTAAAAAAAAACACATGTTAATATGATAATTCGTAAGTCTTTGAAATAATAAAAACAAGGACAAGATAAATGATATCTTCTTATTTTCTCTTTCTCATTTTCTTCTTCTAAGTTATTTGTATCTCTCTCAAATTTGTACATAAATTGTTCCTATCGTAATCAACAATTGCATAGACCAACACCAAGCTAATTGATCAGTCAAAACTTCCAGTATTATACAGGATTATGAGACACAGTATTTTAAATTTACAGTATTTTGAAATACAGAATATTAACCATACAGTATCGTACAGTATCATACAGAATTTTGACCATACAGTATTTTAAAATAAAGCTTCGACCCGTTTCCGTTAACTTACCCTCAGGACGAGGTGTATTTTATTTTGTAAAGCCTTTTGAACGATTCTAACACTGATATGCCTAGTAGCCATCGTAGAGCAGAATATCGGTTTTGTCTAATTTACCTTTTTCGTTGTGAACTTTTAAGACGTGAGGAATGAGTTCCAAAATTTGATCAACTTGAAAAGTCATTAACTCCTCAGTTAAAAACCGAAAATGGGTCTACTTTTGAATCTAATACTATCCCTGGGATATATGATTGTATGATTGTATGATATTGATTATGAAGCATGAACTGTCATGTTTTGTATAATTAAATTTGTTTTAATATAGCGTGTTTTTTTTAAGGTTAAGTATTAAGCAAGGGAAAATATCATATATATATATGCCAAATACGTTGATATTGAAGTAATTTAAGTAATTGATGGTGTTTTGTTTATGAAACTTATTTGTTATCAACAGTTACAACAATCGATCGGCTCAAAATTAATATTTTGGGAACTACTCATTTTGAATTCCACTTTTCTGTTCGCTTCAAAATGCAAAAGCTTGGAAAAAAATAATTTGCCTGTTTTGACAGTAAAATTTCACTTTTCTAAGTATTACAACATCTTGGTATTCTAAAACGTTCGTTTCAAATTTTGTTTCCTGTGAATCATTTCACTTTAATAATTTAATAGAAATTGTATTATATTTTTCATTCCAAAATAAAAAAAAATCCAAATTCACTTCGGAACCGTTTAAACAAAATTCTAATATTATTACTATTATTAACTATAATTTGAGAAATAGAATTAAAAAGTTGAAAACGTCGTCTTTGAGTAAACAAAAACAAAATCACGAGTTGATACTAAAAATCCTATAAATATATTCAGCTTTGACTGAACAAAAACGGCCTTATTGAATCCTTATTTTAAAAAAAAGGTCATGTAGATTGTTCAAAATTTCCTACAATGGAATAAAATCGATAAACTAAATTTCTATAAATAAAATTCATTGCGTTTCCTCCAGCAAGTGCTCTTCAAACAAAGAACCCTTTCATTTTCAATATTTCAATCAGATGTACAACGACTCCAACATTAACAACAACAACACCATTCATACTTTATTTTATGGATGGGTGTAAATTACAATCCAAACATTTACATTTATACATAAAATCCTTCTAAATGAGACTCATTCTATGACATTTGTGATTCTGACTTAATCATGATGAGGCCATTGGACGGATTCAATTTCTCTGCCAATCAATCATGCGTTAAATCTTCAGGAAGAAAGTGTCAGCATTACACATAGGCTTTCAGGATCAGTTACAAAATCAACAGCGATTGTCTGAAAATAAAAAACAAACCGCCTCGCCGTCATGTCCACGTACACTATCTGTCTATCCCTCAGAATCCGCCTCCGTCTCTGCCCTTGTCCAACGGACCCATCTCAAGTTTCAAAAACATAACTCAATAGTTTTGTTTACAACATCTCACTGTGTCCTTGATCTAGTTTTTAAAACATACATCTTTTCTTTTTGTTTTCATCCCTAGCAAAAGTATTTATTTATAAACAGAGGAGTTAGTAGATAATATTGATAATTTAGTTGGTGACATTCATACGAATCACCACCACCGCACCAACGCTAACGTCTAGACGCCAGACTAGGAGCCAAAGATATCCTTTTTTACTTTTTGTCCGCATATACCACACAGCGTTATCCTTGTTTATCAATTCATTATACGAGCTGACTGCGGTTAATCCAGAGTTCACTTCTTTTATCCCCTAACTTTGTATTTATGCTGCACGCATTAAACTAAGGATCTAGGTTTCGGGAATACCGAACTGATTTCAAGTGGTATGAGGGTTTGTATAGTGTACAGCAATATTACGAGCTAAAATTTGTCATTTTATAATAGCTCAGGAATGACATTTTTGTGGCCGCTGTCATCGGCGCGGCATCATAGAAGATTCAGTTAACTAAACTCGCTGGTGGGTGAAAAATGTTAAATAAACAAATAGCTATGGTATTCGAGTTTACAATGTTACGAATATGGATTGTGCTGGGAAATTTCTACGTTGAGAGAAAGTGAAACAACAAAAACAAAACGAAGCAATTAGTAAAAGGATTTTATGATGGAATCTCAAGAGCAAAGGGAATATTTAGCGGTATATGGACATTTAGATTTCACTAAAAGAATTTCTATGTCATAAAATTTATACTGAAGGTCAATTACTTTCGTAATTTATTGTAAACGGTTTGTTTAAAATAAATAAGTTGTGTAATTTGATTCTCATATTTTAGAGAGGTCAAAGGTGAACTAGAATTAGGAACTCAACAACTGAAGTACAAAAATTCTAATGGCTCATATAAAATAAGATTTAAGATATTAAAGGCATTTTTTTGACTTGTGTAAGTTTTGTAGTTAAAAGTGTTCCAAAGAGGTCTTGTTCTATTTGCTGTATAGGAACATGTTTTTAAGAACAATAGATTCTGGAAACAATTCGTCTTGAGAACTTCTAGAGAATTTTTGTTTTATTTTGTTAACATATCTTTTCTTTTTCTTTTTGTATAAGTTCAACTTGAAGCTTTCAAAGCCTAAAATGAAGAATTTTTAATTTTCCTTCTGTTGTATTTTGTAAATCATGACAATTGTTCAGTGGTTCAAGAAACATGACTTAAAATTGTCTTTCATTTGAGTTAAATATACTCAGGATTGAACTTTATAATGTATATAAGCAATTAATAATCACAGAAATGTACCATTCTTATATGTTTTACTTTATTAACGAAATCATTGCCACACTTAGATCAATGTACTGTACATAGATCAGTTGTGATACCCTGAAAATATTATAACTTCGCTAAAAGTTAATTTATAATCTGTGATATCTAAAAGCTATTATTTTTAACTTTCCATAGGAAGTTATTGTAATGGGTCCGATTTGTCAAATTGAAAGTTTTGACATTTCTCGACGTTTCAAGGTCCCTAGAGTCGAAATAAAAGATTTTTAGAAAGATGTATGTGCGTGCGTGTGTACGTACATACGTTCGTACGTTCGCGACGTTTTTTTCGTCGTCCATAGCTCAAGAACCAAAAGAGATATCGACTTCAAATAAATTTTGTTATACAGATAATAAGGCAGAAAGATGCAGAAAGGGCTCTCAAGAAAATTGCGTGGGTGTTTTTTTTTACCATAGCAGTTTAAAAAAAAGGTGAATATTTTGGTTAACCCTAAATATCTCATGAACCAATGACGCTAGAGACTTGAATTAAATTTTATATTATATATTGTAACGTGATACAAAACAAGTATATTTTTGGAAAAAATCCAATTAACGGTTTTTTTATAAATCAAAAAACTGAAAAAAAAATGTGTCACCTCGAAAATTTTACGATTTAAATATAATTTCATCTCCAAAACAATTTTGTGCAACGAGGAATAATGTTTTTGACATCTAATAAAATATTGAAAAAAATCTCATGGACAGTTTTTTTTTATAAAAAATAAAAACCTAAAAAAAAACATTACCTACTCAAAGTTGGTAAAAATTAGATTTCGACTCAAATATCTTTTCAAAAACTTGAGATTAAGGCTTCAAACTTATTTTATCTTATAAGAAATATTGTTTTCAACATTCTGAAAAATGTTGAGAAAAATCGAATTGACAGTTTTTTAACACAAAATTAAAAACCGAAAAAAAAAATTTAACAAAAGTTGGTAAAAATTGAATTTCGACTAAAATATCTTTTTAAAAATTCGAGATAATGGCTTTTAACTAATTTTTACTCATAAAAAATATTATTTTCAACATTAGAAAACATTTTGAGAAAAAACGAAAGGACAGTTTTTTAACAAAAAATAAAAACCTTAAAAAAAAATTTATAAAAGTTGGTATAAATTGTTTTTCGACGTTAATATCTTTTCAAAACTTTGAGATATTGGCTTCAAACTAATTTTATCTTATAAGAAATATTGTTTTCAACATTCGATACAATTTTGAGAAAAATCGAATTGACAGTTTTTTTTACAAAAAATAAAAACCTAAAAAAAAACACTACTTAAACTTGGTAAAAATTTACTTTCGACTCAAATAGCTTTTCAAAAATTAAAAATATTGGCTTCAAACTTATTTTATTTCACAGAAAATATTGTTTTCGATATTCAGTAATTTTTTGTATAAAAATCCAACAGTCCGTTTTTTCATAAAAAAAGAAAATCTACAAAAAATAGTACGCAAATTTGGTAAAAAATGATACATATAGACAAACTTTTAAGCAAGACAAATCGACGGACGGGATGGGAAGTCATTAGTGTGGGTCGCATGTGGCATCCCAGCCTCTTTTTATATTTTCTAGCCTATAAGAGGCTTTGATAAAGCCTAAGACAATGTTTCCTGGAAGGTCTTCGAGAAACCAAAAAACTTCTATTATTTTTCATCACCAGAGTTTTCAAAACAATTTTACTATTTGTTTAAAAATAAAAACTTTCATTTTACTTCTTACATTCCCCAACCATTACTTTGACTAAAGCCAAAATATACATTTCTTGAACACATAATATGTTGCTCAAATTTTAAATTTTATTTTCATAAAGCGATTTTTCAACAAAAAAAGAAATTCTTAATTTATAATCCAAAATTCATTCTCATTTATCATATACTTAAACCAGGTTTCAGTATTAGAAAATGAATTTGTAGAAACAATGAATGAATTGATGTTCATTTGTGGATATTGTTTCTTGTACATTAAAAATCAAATCTTTGAAAAGTGTCTAGATGAGGAGGTTCAGAAATAGGCTACATGCCATAAAAATATTTTTTTATAGTGTAAATTTTATTATTTTGAAAAATGATGCCTGGCGTATGAGTGATTATTCACATTAAGAAGAAAAACAATTTCATTTAGTATTCCGCATATAGTTGTTACTTACCTATCAGGTTGCAGGACAGCACCTGTTTAAGTAAAAAAGTGACTTAAAATATGAATTTTTGGTACCAATGTAATTATATTCATCTATTCATCTATATATTCAACATTTTGATAAAAAAGGTTGTATTGTAACAAATATCTAGCATATTATTTTGTATTTTCTCTATAAGTTGAATGTAACCAAAAATTTAAATGTTTTCTTCGTCTATTTTGTTTAAATCTACACTAATATTTATAGTAGAGGAAGGATTTGTATTTTTGTATGTAACGAATAAACTCAAAAAGTACTGGACCGATTTTAATAATTCTTTCTTCATTAGAAAGCTACATTATCACTGAGTAACATAGGCTATATTATTAGTACTAGATTACTATAGAAATCTTTAGAAATTCCTATTAAAACCAACCGAAGGTGTAAGAAAATTAGCCATAAAATGTCTTTCATCGCATACGCTGCGAAGAGTATTAATGATAGGACAAAAAAATGTTCGACAATATTATAGAATACAAGACTATTGATCAAAGAATTAAGAGATAATGTGATTGTAGAAACTATCATTACGGGCCCCCCGGCCGGTCAGCTCGCACATGTTCCGCGGATCCTGATGATACCAACTGATTTGCCCATATCTTTTAAAAGAATACAGTTCCCTTTAAAAATATCCTTTGCCCTAACAATAAACAAATCCCAGGGACAAACTTTTTCCATAGTTGGTATCAACTTAAGGAAAGAGTGCTTTTCCCACGGGCAATTGTATGTGGCACTTTCTCGAGTAGGATCTCCTGAAAATGAATACGTTTTATTGCCACTACAAATACCACAGCCAACGTAGTGTACAGGAAGGCTTTAAGATGAGCATACAATTTTTTTTCTAATTTAGTGATTCATGGTCGTTTTAATTAGAATGCTTATAACTTAAATATCTGTACCTATTTATGTCTACCCGTGCGAAGCCGGGACGGGCCGCTAGTAATTTATAAAGTTACACTTGTTACATTTATTGCGACTTCCATATGAACAAAAAATAAACATAACCTTTGTATATAAAAACCATAGTAGTCTCATGAGTAGAAACTTTTAGGGCGACAACATGCCGTATCGTTGGCGTTGGTATCGCGAAGTGGAGAGATTCACAGGAGCGAGAGAAAAATACTATTTTCATTGCCATAAGCAGCCAGAAGAGTAAGGGGGATAATTAATTTAACAGCCAAAATGACAAAAAAAAGCTACCATATTCTTTTTGATTCCTAACCAACTCTAAGAAAGTTTTTGTTTGGGTTGTTTGTATAGGAAAAGGGAAGTAAAAAGCTATGCCCACATATCTATAATATAAAAATAAGTCGATTTTTCCTTCCTGACGCTATTACTCCAGAACGCACGAACCGATTTCCACGGTTTGGCATTCGTTGGAAAGGTCTCGGGCTCCGTGAGGTTTATAGCAGCAAAATTCTCGAAAAATTTCAACAGAATAGCGTTGAACTCTGTTTAGCTTCCCATAGAAAGCTATTGTTAAAGTTCCGATTTGTGGAATTGAAATTTTTTAAATTTTTTGAAGTTTCAAGGGCCCTATATTCTAAACCAAAGCTTGCTTTTGGGAACCTTTTTTAGTCAACCATATCTCTAGAAACGTAAGAGATATCGACTTTAAATAACGTTTGTTTTAAAGATAATAAGAAAAAAATGCAAAAACAATTTTTTAAAAAATTTAGTGAGTGTTTTTTTATCATAAGAAAAAAGTGAAAAATTTGGTTGACCCCAAATCCACTTAAATTAATTTCTATATTATACACATTCTGAGCAAATTTGATATAATTTCGAAAAAATCAGTTATTTTTTTTTTGTTTAAATTAAAAAACTGAAACAAAGTCACGTAGAATATTTCGAGAACAAAAATAATCTACATATAATAGATCCGTCCGCGTACTTTCTGCACTAAAATTCGTAAAAATAAATATTTTAAAGAGTGGGGGTAAAATTCCCACCAAAAAAAAACTACAAAAAAGTAAGCGAACGGTAAAACAACAAATTTTTCACACAATATTACTGTCTTGTTGCTGTTCTTTGAAAATTTGTTTTTAAATTTTATAACTGACAGCAAAAGCGAGTAATTTATTTAATTTATTTAAATTTCTATCAAATTTGAAATTTTCACAAATCAACCCAAAGAAATTTCTTGGGCTAAAATTCGAAGGTTGGGGAAATATTTTACTCTCTCGTGATCGCTCTCTTTAACGAAAAACTACGAAATTTTTGAGTACGCGAACAGAATTTGGTTAAATTTCGTATTTTTTAGTAAAATTTGACTGTTTTAGGAGGGTACGCGAACGGACCTAATATAAAATGCCTAGAGTACGACGTGCGAACATCGGCCGCCGCACAAGACATGCAATGCAAGGCAGCAACAAGTGTATTCACAGAACTTAAGCAAAGAAAGATAAAATATATTAAGAGAAAATTTCAAATTGGCCACAAGTGTTTTCAACTGATGCACTAGGACGCATGTACAGGTACACTGCTCATCCTAGAAATGATGAATGTTTTTATTTGCGACTGCTTTTGGTAAATGTACGAGGACCAAAATCATTTGCGCATTTGAAAACTGTGAATGGCCATCAATGCCAAACATATCGAGAAGCATGTCAACTATTGAGTTTGCTGGAGAACGATTCTCATTGGGATTTAACACTTGCGGATTCAGTTGTTTCATCAATTGTGTACCAAATACGAACGCTGTTCGCAATTATCATCACCACATGTTTCCCTTCACAACCAATTCAGTTATGGAACAAATACAAAGAAACAAATACAAAGCGAAGATATCTTACATCGCTTGCGGCATCACTTTTGTGGAATAACATAAGAACATTATTTTTTTTTCCAAATTCATTTTTATTAATTCATTCTTAAGACTATCTTAAAGCTAGACAAAAATTCATAAAACTAGCCTAATTATCCATAACTTACAACTAACTTACTGGTCCCATACGGACACTCTAAGTTAAACAATAATACTTAATGCTAATGCCTTTCGGGCCTAAGATCTATTTAACTTCAATTCATTTTATTTATTTTTGTATTCATTAGAAAATTTAGAAAAACTAATGTCAATATCCTTTTTTATTTTTACTTAAAAACTACTTAAAATAAGGTCCTTAATATAAAACTTAAAGCTAACTAAAACTACCTATTCTACCTATAAACTACTTAAAACTAGAACAACCACAGCAGCAAATCTAACTATCTAACGTTTTTTGTTTTTCATATTTTGTCTTTTTTTTTTTTATTTATTTTTTTTTTGATTATTCCATGTTTTTTTTAATTTTTTTTTTTTTGTATTTTTTTTGTATTTTTCTTTTTTGTATTTTTTGTATTTTTTTTTGTATGTTTTTTTTTGTCCCACCATGCCTATTCTACTTAAAACTAAACCCTAAAACTATAAAACAAGTATGTAAGCCGGCCAAGGCTTAAAACCCCATCCCGACTACTCACTATCAAGTGCCGATTGAAGCCACCAAAACTGGCTCTCCTGCTTCACCCTATCAGTTCGGTCCCGTTCGGACACAGCCCTACTGAACCGAAGGAGCTCTGCTCCGCCTTGTGCCATGACGTCCCGATTGTACAGGAGTCGCCTATCCACGGTTCGTCGTCTGACGTGGTAGATTAACGGAACTGCCAATCTATCCTGTATCAGACCTCATCTATCTAAAAAGAGGAATGCCTCTGGTGGAATGAAGCCGCTCAAGCGTGCACTTTCAAAATACTCGTCGTTCGGATAGAACGCCCCGAAAATTAAATTGTTGGTCGAAGACATAGCTCTTGCAATGTGACCTCGAACGAGTTTTATCACGAAATTGTCAATTCTGTTGATTCGAGCCCCGTTGTATAGGACCTCGTTGGAATAGTAATGCACGTAAGAAGATTCGGCTGTTCGATATAAGCCGGTACAGCGTCGTAAACACTGCCGCTCGAACACCCGAAACTTCTCCATCTGGGAAGGGGCAACGTTGAACCACACAGGACAACCATAAACGATCATCGGCCGTTGACCTTCACTCTGGGGTCAAGCCGACTGCTAAAAAACAGCCGTTTCGTCAGAGCGAAGGCTCCTCTGGCCCTGGTCAGAGCAGGTCAAGAACATTATCGCTAACCACTAATATGAGAGTACAACTTCAAAATGATCAAAGTCCTGCACAATTTTCCAAACAATTGTTAGCTGGAAATGGCAAAGTGCCAGTTGATGCGACAACTTGATTAATTAATCTTACCAACGACTTTTGCCCATTTGTAGACTCTCAATTCTTATTGAAAATGTTTTCCCGAACATTAGTGAGAATTATGCTTGGTTAAGTCAACGAGCAATTCTAGCCGCAAAGAATAATGATGTACACGCACTGAATTTCACCATTCAATCAAAAATTGCTGGCGATTTGGTGACATACAAATCCGTTGATTCCATAACAAATCCCGATGATGTAGTAAATTATCCAAGGTAGTTTTTGAACTCTCGGAAGTAACCAGGATTTCCACCACATAACTTGCAACTCAAAGTTGGTTCAGTTATTACGATATTGGGTAATTTGTATCCACCGCGGCTTTGCTGTGAAAAGACTTATATGCCGAATTTGATTGAGGCAACCATTTATTAATGGAAAGTACGCAGGTGAAAATGTATGTTTTCCTCGAATACCAATGATTCCGACTGATCTTCCGTTTGACTTCAAACGATTGCAATTTCCGGTTCGCCTTGCGTTCGCAATGACAATATTAACAAGTCGCAAGGCCAATCGCTTAGTGTTAGCGGGATAAATTTAGAAAATCATTGTTTTCACATGGGCATCTATACGTTGCGTGTTCACGAGTTGGGAAACCATCCGCTTTGTTTGTGTTAACGTCAGACCAAAAAACAATAAAATGTGGTTTACCAAAGAGCACTTCAATGAAACGGATAATTTGCGGACAAGTATAACGCTTCGATTCAGTATTTACTTTGGATTCACTTTCATTTTTTACTTAGAGAAGTTCAACTAAATTACACTTCATTTTTGTAATCGAAATGAATTCATTACTGTTGTGAAATGAAATAAAATTTTTCCTTTTCAAATATAAAACAAAAAAAATATTTTTTCTTTATCTTTTAATCCCCAAACGAAATGTCACAAAAAACGAAGCCATCTGGTTGCGAAACGGAGCTCGCCGGGTTTGATAGTCGTATATAAAATGGGGGATGATAGCGATGGCTGCGTCAACTGCTATGTGCCTACGGTAGGTATTTAGTGGATTTGGCTAAATTTCAATTTGCAAGATTTGTAGGAAGATTTCGTAAGTGGCTTGAATTCTACAACACTTGTTAATAATATTTTGTAACTGACATCATGTTAAACTTATCTGAAGGATTTTTATTATTATTTTACCTATTAATACTTATTTGTTTTTAATTTAAGCTGAGATTTAGTTGGAAGGGATAATGATGCATAAGTACTTTTGAAAAAAAGGAAAAAAAAAGCTTCAAAATTTGTCCACGGCTCCAAAAAGGGTTTAATGATAAATCTTATGTCAAAATTCACACTTAACTAAATATGGACTTGATATCATAATCATATTTGGATATTTTGAGTAATTGTACCTATTGATAAAAAAATATTTTTTTTTGTCAATGCTTCAATTTCAATGACGCCCACAAAATATTAAAATTGAATGTGAAGTTATACCAAAATCAAACAAGAGGCTGGGATGCGACCCACACTGTTTTGTTAAAAAAGATGCCAGTTGAATTATTTAAAAAAAAAAACTTTTAATTACTAACAATATTCTACAAATGATGAAATAGTTATATTTCAAAATTTATTTTAGTTAACGAGATTTGTAGTCGAAAATAAATGTTTACCAATTTTAGTAGTGTTTCTTAAAAGCTTTTATTTCGTATATAAACAAATACAAATTGGATGAATGAAATCAATTTGAGGTCAATGTCTTTTATTATTCACGAGATATCGAAAACCAATTTTATGTACTTTTTTTATAAATTTCACTTTTTTATGAAAAAACTGACTGTTGGATTTTTATAAAAAATTTAGTGAATGTCGAAAACAATATTTTTTGTAAAATAAAAATAGTTTGAAGTCAATATTTTTAAATTTTGAAAAGATATTTCAGTCGAAAGTAAATTCTTATCAAGCTTAGGATTTTTTTTTGCCTAGGTTTTTATTTTTTGCAAAAAAAGACATTAAAAACGTTATTATTCGTTCCACAAAATTATTTTGGAGATAAAATCATTTTTTGTTCGAAAAATTTTCAAGGTGAGAAATATTTTTTTTCATTTACATACAAAATTGTTAATATTGTTGGTAGCACGTTACAATATATAATATAACATTTAATTCTCTAGTAATATTGATTCGTGAGATATTTTGGGTTAACCAACATTAAAATTAAACACGTACAAGTATTTTTATTATTTTATTTAGACTCTAGGGACCTTGAAACGTCGAGAAATGTCAACATTTTCAATTCGATAAATCGGACCGATTACAATAACTTCCTATGGAAAGTTAAAAACTTTTGCTCTGGCAGAACAAAATTTGATTTGTTAGAATTTTGATATCTTAAGACTGAAACAAAGACATTAAATTTATACAAAGTTGAACGAAGTTTATGTCATTATCTTTAACAGTAAAATTACACTTGAAATGGGCCAGGTATTTCTTAATTCCTTGATAACTCAAAATAGTAGACCTTATTGTTAAACGAAGTTCTTTCAATAAATACCTATGTACATATATCATAAGAACTTACATATAAAAAATGTGTTCTTGAAATACTTTTGTCACCGCAAGTTACATATACCTACTTTATACATAAGAAAAATGTTTGGTAATTTCAAAAACAAGCAATTTTAGAAGTTCCTCAAAAACGTCCAAGTTAAAATTTCCTTGAATTACCTTACAACCGCTTTATTATCAACAGATCTATTTATTGACAAACAAAATTTAACTTTCTATGACAATTTGAACTTCTCATTGCTCACTTTGAAAAAAATTATAAGGTTGGTTAGGTTAGGTTATAGTGGCTGTCCAAGATGGAAACGGACACACTTAGGCCAGTTTAATGGCCCATTGTGATACCACATGAATCTTGAGGCTTCCTCGTAAGCTCAATGGAACCAGTTTGAGTCCCTTACGAAACGTGAGAGGCTGATTATGCTGATATGATTTAGATCGTTAAAGAAGAATTCTCCTAGGTAATTCTTGCGTTTTCGAGCCAGAGCCGGGCATGTGCAGAGAAGAACTGTTTCTTCCTCTTCCTCGTCCATGCAGCTTCTGCAAAAGTCATTTGAGAATACGCCTAATCTCGTGGCTCGCTTTCCTATTAGACAGTGTCTGGTTATGACACCTATTATCGAGCTTATATGCGATCTGCCTAGAGAGAGCAAGCACCTTGAACGTTTTAAATCCAGTGTTGGCCAGATGTTTTTTGTGACTTGACACGTGGTGATGTTGTTCCACCTGGTGCCTGCCCTCCTCACAGGGCCTTGCATTAGCAGCAGTTTACAAGTAGCGATTGGTATGCCAGTATTTGCCAAACGTGGTAGGATGGGCTGTACTGTACCGTTCCTGACGAGTTCATCTGCCTTACAGTTACCTGGAATGTCTCTATGGCCCGGCACCCAGCAAAGGTGAATATTAAACTATTGTGCCATCTCCATTAGAGATGATCGACAGTTATGGACTGTTATAGAGTTTGTAGAGACAGAGTCCAGAGATTTGATAGCGGCCTGACTATCTGAGAAAATACTTTAACTTATCCCTGTTTATACCATTCTCTAAAGCAGTCCACCATACTGCCACACCGTACATTAAAATCGGTCTGATTACCGATGTGTATAGCCAATGCGTGATTCTGGGTTGTTAGCCCCATTTATTACCGATGGCTTTTTTGCAAGAAAAGAGAGCTATAGTAGCTCTTTCCTGTACGTTGCGTTTCCAATTTAGTTTTTTATCTAAGACAAGACCCAGGTATTATGCCTCGTCTGAGAATTTTAATTGGATTCCTTTAATATGGGGAGGGTTGACAAATGGAATTTTTATCTCCTCGAAAATAAGACTAAATCAGTTTTGTGTGGGTTAACGCCCAGTCCACACCGATCAGCCCAAAGTATTAGTCTGTCTAAGGCATTTTGTAAGAGTTCTTTTAACGTGTTAAGATGCTTTCCTGAAACTGCTATAGCAACGTCGTTCGCATAGGCTATCACTCTGAAACCCTCCGCATCCAGACTAGTTAGGATTTCATTCACCACTAGGTTCTAGAGGAGAGGGGATAGAACACCACCTTGCGGTATCCCTCTACTAACGAATCGTCTGCCAGAAGAGTTGCCCAGTTTTGAGTTAATTATTCTGCTAGTAAGCATTAAATGAATTAACTCCCGAAGCGAACTCTCTACATTTAGAGATGTTAGTGCAGATGTGATTGCAGATGTGTCAACGTTGTTAAAGGCACCTTCGATGTCAAGGAAAGCAACCATAGTGAACTCTTTATGATTGAGGGAATATTCGACGGTGCGTACTAAGGTGTGTAACGCTGTTTCCACCTTTTTACCTTTACAGTAGGCATGTTCAGACGAAGACAGAAGTCTTGTATCAATACTTGCCCTTAAATGGATATCAATCAATCTTTCCAGGGTCTTAAGAAGGAATGATGATAGACTTATAGGTCGTAGATCTTTAGGATTGACTTGCGAGCATTTACCTGCATTGGGTATAAAAACAACTTTAACTTCTCGCCATGCCGAGGGAACATGGACCAGGTAAGGACAGCTGGTAAAACTTGCCTCAAGGATTGGTGCAATTATGTCAGAAGTCTTTTGTAGCTCGGCTGGTCCTGCAGATTAATACTGATATGTTGTATTGGGACTTGAACGTATATAACCGTTGCAAGTCTCGGTAAGAGAACTACCAGTAAAATGAGTATCCAGTAGTAAGTTCAGTGATTCATTACTTGAATTTGTCCAAGAGCCGTCTGCATTTTTCAAGCAGCTTGACATCGCTGGATTAGTTGAAAGAATTTTCCGTAACCTAGAGGCTTCAGAAGTAAAGTAGGTAAGTGATCAAATTTTTTAAATTTATTTAGCGTTATTGTATAAGAATGACATACCTACAATCTACATATTTACTTGTCTATAATAGTTAATTATTATTTACTAATACAATCCTCAAATCATCAAAAATATCAAATCTCATCCCACAATACAAAATTCTTTCACGAAATCGTAATTCACCACCTTTTTTCTTATTATCTTTGTATAGGAAACTTACCGTTTTGCGTATGTAACCAAAAAGAAAAACTGCCATTTGTATTAAAATCCTTCTTATATTGTTATTATATATTATATTAGGTATTAGATATATTTTATACCGATGTATTTCGTCCTTGCATTGTTTTCATTTATTCCGTAAATGATCTTTTTTGTTGGAAGGTTGATAAATTTCTTGCCCTCCCGTCAAGTCATAAAACATCGAAATCCACAGTTAGTTAAATGAAAAATAAATGTAATCGGTTCTATTTTTTGGATTAAAAATGTTGACATTTCTCGACGTTTCAAAGTTATTAGAATATAGATTCATGGTTTTTAGAGAAACACCTGTGTGTACAACTTGCATGCGTACGTTCGTACGTCCGTATCTTCGGGATTACTTTTTTTTTAGCCGCATATCTCAAGGACCAGCTGAGTTAATGACTTTAAAATTTTGTTTTACAGAAAATAACATTAAGATATACAAAAAGAACTTTCGAGAATATTCGCAATATCTCACGAATCAATAACGATGCAATTTCAACTAAATAAATTCTAAATTTTACATAATTCATAAAGTCATGCCAAATTTGTGAGTTTTTAAAAATATTTAACCAACAGTATTTTTATTATTTAAAACAAACTTTAAAAAAAGTATTCGCCACCCCAAACATTTGATCAAGAATAAGATTGTGCTACAAAAATAAAGTTGTAAATGAATTGACGTATTTTTTCGAAAAGAAATTAAAAATTAGTAATCTTCGATTCTCGCTTCGATTATCTATAAATAAATAAATAAATTAGGTGGCGCAACAGTCCATGAAGAAGCAGGGCCTAGTGACTTACAACTCTCAACCATTCCTGTGTGCGAGTAATGTTGTCAGAGATGGAAGGGACTTACAGTTTATATACCGAATCCGAACGGCTAATTTGAGAAAGCACTTTTGATGACAAGAGTTACTCTTGAAGGATTTGTCAATTCCTCGCAAGAGGCAGTACCCGTGAAAAAAGTTAGGTGGCACAGGCAGGGGTTGAACCCAAGACCTCTGGCATGACAGTCCAACGCACTTTTTTTTTTTTTTTTTTTTACCAATTCATTTTTTATTAATTCATTCTTAAGAATATCTTAAAGCTAGACAAAACTTCATAAAACTAGCCTAATTATCCATAACTTATTACTAACTTACTGGTCCCATACGGACACTCTAAGTTAAACTATAATACTTAATACTAATGCCTTTCGGCCCTAAGATCTATTTTACTTCAATTAAATTTTATTTATTTTGTATTTATTAGAAAATTTGAAAAAACTAATATCAATATCCTTTTTTATTTTTACTTAAAACTACTTAAAATAAGGTCCTTAATATAAGACTTAAAGCTAACTAAAACTACCTATTCTACCTATAAACTACTTAAAACTAGAACAACCACAGCAGCAAATCTAACTAACATTTTTTGTTTTTCATGTTTTGGTTTTTTTTTTTATTTTTTTTAAATTATTTTTTTTTATTATTTTTTGTGTTTTTTTTTGTTGTGTTTTTTTTTTTTTTTTTTTTTTGTATTTTTTTTGTGCCACCATGCCTATTCTACTTAGAACTAAACCCTAAAACTATAAAACAAGTATGTAAGCCGGCCAAGGCTTTAAACCCCATCCCGACTACTCACTATCAAGTGCCGATTGAAGCCACCAAAACTGGTTCTCCTGCTTCACCCTATCAGTTCGGTCCCGTTCGGACACAGCCCTACTGAACCGAAGGAGCTCTGCTCCGCCTTGTGCCATGACGTCCCGATTGTACAGGAGTCGCCTATCCACGGTTCGTCGTCTGACGTGGTAGATTAGCGGAACTGCCAATCTATCCTGTATCAGACCGCATCTATCTAAAAAGAGGAATACCTCTGGTGGAATGAAGCCGCTCAAGCGTGCACTCTCAAAATACTCGTTGTTCGGATAGAACGCCCCGAAAATTAAATTGTTGGTCGAAGACATAGCTCTTGCAATGTGACCTCGGACGAGTTTTATCACGAAATTGTCAATTCTGTTGATTTGAGCCCCGTTGTATAGGGCCTCGTTGGAATAGTAATGCACGTAAGAAGATTCGGCTGTTCGATATAAGCCAGTACAGCGTCGTAAACACTGCCGTAACTTCTCCATCTGGGAAGGGGCAACGTTGAACCACACTGGACAACCATAAGCGATCATCGGCCTTATGAGGGCCATGTAGCAAATTACCTTCACTCTGGAGTCAAGCCGACTGCTAAAAAACAGCCGTTTCGTCAGAGCGAAGGCTCCTCTGGCCCTGGTCAGGGCAGCATTTATATGTCTATCGAAATATAAATACTGATCTAACCAGATACCGAGGTACTTCACTACACTTTTGCTCGCTAATGGCTGCCCGTGAAGATCAACGATAACCATCTTGCGCCAATTCTTGCACGTATCCCTCGTGGCCCTAGCCAACGGAGTCCGGAACAGAATTGTCTCCGACTTCTGGACATTTATTTTCAGTTTCCAGTCGTCGCAATATCGCTGAATCTTGTCGAAATCACGCTGCAAGAGAATTCTAATAACCTCAACCTTTCGGGCCGTTCTGTACGCAATTAGATCGTCGGCGTACGCAATTGCCTTTGTAAGACTACCTATCAGATCGCTGGTGTAAATGCTGAAGAGAATCGGCGAATTCACCGCTCCCTGTTGAAGACCATTTTTAGTCCAACGCACTCACCATCACGCTACGGGTACTACTTCTTTATCTTCTTCTTCGATTATCTAGAAATAAAATAAAAGTATTAGCGTCAAACTTACTTCATCTCATACGAAATATAAACTTCAATTATTGATTACAAACTTTTTAAAGTTCCTTAAATTACAATTTGGCATATTTGCAAAGAAATGATAATATTTTGTTTTTTTATTTTTGTTGGAACAATTTTATATTACTTAAGTTTTTAGTGGCATATATAAATTACAAAAGCCATTCCATTTATACATATGTACACTGCCAATCCATATGATGAGGCCCCAAATTATAGATATTTCCCCATTGCAAATTTATAATATTAGAGGAAATTTAGAAATGAGCGTTGGAATTTCACAAGATTTTAATAAAGAATTACTAAAAAAGTGTATAAAAGGGTGCTTCAGAAGTTAACATGTGCGTTCTTTTAAAAAAATGTATATAGAATATCTAAGAGAGTATATTGAAAATATCTGTTTAGATTTAATTTGAAACACACATGGTTTCTAGAAAGACTTTGACAGCTACGGAAAGATCCAAAATAGATGCTTTCAAAGATTTAGGACTTTTAGAACGGTAATAGCAAAGAATTTTAACAGAAGCATGGCAGCTGTATAAAATTATCTTGCTGATCCACAAAAAATATGTGAAAAATCAAGAACATCAAGAGAAAAGCGGTTAATTCTACGGCTTGCCTCAAAATTTCACTAAAAAAATGAATACTATGTAGAAAACTAAAAAAGAAAACTGTTTTGAGACAAGTACACAAAGAGCATCTAATTAATTTTGGAAGATAGCATAATGCTTGAAGCAGTGAAGCTTGGACGAAAAAAACGTTAAACCTTGACGATTCCGATGCGTAAAACTTTTATTTCTATGATCTGAGACAGGATAAGTCTATTTTGGCAATGGATCATAGCCGTTCATCAGGTTTAATGGTTTGGAGGGCTTAAACCTACTATGGCACAAACGACCTGGAGTTTTTGTCCACAATAATGAATAAGAACAACAATAAATTTGTTATCCACAATAATGAATTAGAACAACAATACATTTTTGCTGAGACGGTCAATTTCGAAAATGAAAAACATTTTTGGACCTCTGCTCTGCCTTAAATTTTCCAACTAGACAATTCTCCATTAACACTTATAGGGTTGTAAGAAGTTGGATTCAATCAGAAGACATGGAACTTTTCCCATTTCCACCGTATTCATCAAACTTAAACATAATTTAAACATATGTAATTAAAAACGTTCGGTCATGTTTCGTAAAGTTTGTGAAGAAGACAGACAAGACAACAAAGAATCTATCTGGCACCAAATATTTGCAGCATCATCTGCAAAGGTGCTCACGATACCGTTGGTTGGTATTCAATGGAATATCCCTTGAAATAAAAAAATACAAAGTCGGTAATAGGACACTTCCTTGTTGTACACCAGCTTCTATTTCTTTTAGTTCCGTACCGTACTCTAAAAAGTTAGTACCTCGTAATACTGCCTCAGAAAGTCACTATGCAGTTTTTACTCAAGTCTCAATTGCCAAACCTTGTCAAAGGCTTGAGCAACATCTTAGAACATAAGCGAACATACTCGATGTACTCGGTCTGGTCTGTCGTGGAATTGTTATTCCTAAATTCTCAAATTGATGGTTCGGAATTAGTCTTTGTTCTTTTAGTAGCAATTTTTCAAAAACCTTTGCAGCATGCTTGGTATAAGCGATATTGCTCCTTTAGCTGTTAATTCTGTTAATGGATTACCTTGTTTAGGTATAACAATGACTTTTGCAATTTTCCAATTGTGGGGTACATTTCTTCGCTTAATTCATGCGTCTGTTATTAATTGGAGTTTTTTAAAGGCTATAGAAGGCAAGTTTTTTTTATTAGACAACTTATGCTGACACATGTTTCTAACGTGAAAAACGGGATTTCACATTCGTCGTTTCTATCAAAAAATTGTAAAGAATCTGTAGTCGTATTTGTTAAAAATGGTTTTATAACATTCACGAGATGTTCAGGAAAAAAGTCGAAAATGGTGTGCCATATTGAAAGTTTAGTGACAGGTTTTGTGTCTGAGGTCTTCTTGCACACTTTGCTGCTTTCCAAAAAGAGTATTCGGTAGAAGCATCTGTATTCAGACTTTTTAGAGATCCGTTTAGTGAATTATTTTTCAACTTACTAATTCTTATTTTAGTTCTTAGTTTAGTATTTCCACGAGGTCTTCTTTTTTCAAAATCAACTCCATTATTTCGACAGGATATTTTATTTCTCAAGTTCTTAATATTTGTAGTACTTTCAGCCAGTTACACATTAGCAATAAATTGTGACCTTGTTTGTTTAAAGAAAAATACAAAGGCGAAAATTCAAATTACATATATTCATTCAAACTTCTGCTCCTTAAGTGGCATTATTTTGTTAACATTCTAAGATTTAAGGGAACAAAATATAATAATTTGGTTGATATAATTTTCAGCCCCATTAACATATCAAACAACTCTTACATTTAAGATTCATGATGTATCACTTCGCTTGTGAATCATTTCCACTTGTTAATTGATATCAACTAACATGGGATGGGGATGGGTAAGATATTAAATTTCCTATTACATGTTTTTCTTTATGCCATGCCACCCAGAAAACTTACTTTGCGGTCAGACATAGATAATGCGATGTACAAACATTTGAAGTGGATTTTGATAATCCATTAAACGGATACTGACAGGGAATGAGCTTCGAAGAAGCACTGTACACATCGGAGTACCCCAGGATAATGTTTACAATGACTTTGTTGTATTGTATAGAATACTCACTTTTTGATTGGTGGGTGAGCGAGCACTTATATTGCTTGGATTTTAAGGATTGTATAGGCATACATAAATACATTCATAGCAAGAACACAACTAGGGTGGAAATCGATTTAATTTTACATTCATATAGATGTACATACATATATAATATTTTTGAACAGGTTCTTTTAACATTCTCAGTGTTATGCGATATTTGTTGTAAAATTAATTATTATTTTTTAAATTGTTACCAAATGAAAAAAGGACAAAAATGTTGCTTCATTGGAAGAAAAATATTCAAAACAAATTATTGTACAACAAACTCGTTACTGGTCAGGTTTGGATTGATAGTGTGTCTGAATTTTAAAATCCCAAAAAAAAGGAAGTGTTTTAAGAACAAAAACAATCGCGACGGAAAAGGTAAACATCTTAATTTTACGTGAAATTGTAAGTGAGCCCAACTTTATTTTATTTTAATTTTTTTTTATTTTATAGAGGACAAAATTGCATCACTCGTTGAAAAATAAAAGGGTGACTCAATAGAAAATATCTTAAATATCCTGAGATGTTTTCTACAATCAAATAAAAAAATTTTAAGTAAACTTAAGTCCGTGGCAGTATGACAAAGTAGATTTTGTTACAAAAAAATAGTTTTCACAAATTTACATTTTTATCTCAAAATTTTAATATTTGATGGTTTTTCATTTCATTAAATACAATAAATAAATCACATTTCAAATTATTTTAAATGAAAAAAAAAAATGGGATAAGTATTCAGTTTTGTATACAAATTAAGTTTTTAAATCATGTATACCTTGCGTAAGATACACTTTTAAAAAACACCAACATTAATATGGAGTCCTAAATTAATATAAGATTTTATGTAAAATTTTAATTTTTTGAAATAATAAACTGTCTAATTATTATAACAAATTTGCATTTTAAAATTAATGTTTTCCAACAGAGAATGATTTTAAAATTGAAGTAAGACATAATTGTAAGCCTCAGACTGTAGAATATTTAATTAATTAAACAAAATTATTTGTTTTGTTTTTTTTTTTTTTAGTTTATTTAATCAAGCTAAGTTACAATTCTTTAATGATTACTTGAAAAATTTATAGTATAAAAAACAATATTAAACAAGAAACTTTGTATTAATCATTGCACCATAAAGGTTACTTAAAACTAAAATCAATTTATTTTTAAATAAGAAATAAATCATCTCAGACTCAAATCGATCATATCGCAAACGCTATTATTTACTCTTAAACACCTAGATAAGGGTTGCATAATTTGTTCTGTGGTATGGAATTTTAAAAAAATAATAAGTTTCAAAGCAACCTCACAGGAACATTGAAGTTAATTAGGGCTAAAAAATCAGAACAATCAATATGATTAACTAATACGTCAAGAATGAACATAACGTCAGAGAACTTTCTTCGAATTTTGGAAGGTAAGATTTCAAATAATTTACATCTTATTCCATAGGAAGGCATATCTACATTATGAAGATGAAGCCTTTTCACTGATACTTTAGTAAATCTTTTTGGATTTTTTTAATTCCAAAAAAGTGAACTTTATACGAAAGACATCAAATAGTTTTCCAATACTCAAGAGTAAGTTCTAACAAATGCGTAAAACAGACATTTATGAATCACCAAAACTATTTTGAATTGCGAATGAT
This sequence comes from Eupeodes latifasciatus, assembly GCA_920104205.1. Lineage (NCBI taxonomy): Eukaryota > Metazoa > Arthropoda > Insecta > Diptera > Syrphidae > Eupeodes > Eupeodes latifasciatus. Next base: position 395,080,964 of record OV049924.1, read on the forward strand.
AAATTCCAATATTTTGTTATTAAAAAATCTATATGTTTTGAAAAATCAAGATTTGGGTACAAACTTATAGCAATGTCTTTTTTAGATGTTAATATTGAAAGAAATGTATAATTCATTTTATAAGAAAAGTTAATTGATGAACAATTTCGAAAAAAAAGTTAAAATATGAGATTTTGCAATACAAGGGGTAAGCAGTTAATCAAACACCAATTCGATAATATCTCAAGATCTTTTTGCAATAAAATACAACCCTGTTCTGTTTTTATACAACGAACGACTTTCAAATCATTAACACATGAGGCACTTTGAATTAAAAAAAAAGTTGTGAATGTCATTGAAAAATAATAAGAAAAAAAAGAGAGCCCAGATAGCTTCCCTGAGGCACTGCCGAGGTAGTGGTGATAGGCAAAGATAGAATTTTATTGATACGAACTTAATGACTACGATCCTCTTAGTATGCATCTATCCAGTTTAAGAAGTTAGAGGGGAAACCTTTTTTGTTTTACTTTATTAGAAATAAATCAGGATTAACCCGATCAATTCTTTTCTTTCTCAAGTCCATTTAATACATCGTTACAAAAAATTCTTAGATTTATGCTAATAGATCTACTAGTAACAAAACCATGTTGGCATGGAGAAATTGTATAGTTATCTTACATCTATCTTAAGAAAATTTAAACACTCGCCACTTTCAAGGAAACTATTCAAAATTATTTCCAAAGGTACTGCAAATACTCTAGCACACCTCTGTGTCCTCCATTACACAAGTCCTGTGTCAACTTTAATTCAGAAAATGCTTGTTTAATTTCCGAAGCTGAAAGGTTCAAACTTCAAATAGTATCTGAGATATCGATGATCAGATATGCCGTTGTAACGCATTAGATTAGGAATGCCATTTGATTATTTCTTAGCGTTTATAGTTTTCCAAAACCTTCATCATTGCATATTAAATAATACATATAATAACTCAGGCAATTTTCAACCAATTGACATGAAATTTTAAATATATATATATCGGGGAATATACATTTTCATTGAAAATACCTAAGAAGTTTGCTATAGTGAATATAGACTATTGTAATTAAATTTATCTGATTATATTGTATAGGCAAATTGGCACAAATTATAGCAACAAAATTATAGCGCCATTATGATTACAAAGTTATAGGAGGTGTGAGGGCCCTTAAAAAATGAGAAGTCATAGCAAAAACGCTCCACAACCACTATTTTGAAATAAATCTCTTCAAAAAATTATTGTAAACTGGCACTTATATGTACACTAGCCGACCCGTGCTCCCGTTGCTTCGCAAATTGTAACCATGAACATTTTTTGAATATTAGTATTAGCATATGAAAAAATTTCTTAATGGGACTGAGCATATTTTCTACAATAATATTAATTTTAGTTTATAATCAAAAAACACTTCCTTACCGAAATTAACACTTTAGAAAAAAAAACTTAAGTAAAATATTACGTAGTAAAGGCCAAGCCGCACGTGAAAACAAACAAAACACAAAACCATTTCAATTTTTTAGTTTTTTCTTTCTTTTCTTTCTTTTATTCATACCTAGAAACGTTTTTTTGCAACCGAAAAATATAGTTTGCGGTAAAAAAAAAACAAATTTGTGTTTTTAATGTTCTCATACATCTATAGGTATGCGTGTGTAAATATCCATAGACACATTTTTTTATTCATCTGCTCATGTTCAGTGCAGAGCAACTGACTTAACCTACCTACATTTGTGTGCTCTTTTTATCGACGTCATTGTAAGTACCTTCTTCGAGTTATTTGTAAAGAAAATTTTAACTTAATTTCAGTTTTATTGTTCGAGAAAGTGATACAAAATTGGTAATTCAAGCTATTATAATAGAACTTTTTTTATTTTTAAATTGGAAGAATTATAATCTATTCACTTCCTCGAACCAGAAAAATAAAAAAGATCTAATTTTTCTTTAGATAAATCTGTTTATTTATTTTTATTAAATGTCCATAGTAACTTAAAAAAAAAGAGCCCACACTAACGATTGCCACTTGAAAAAAAATTGCATGACCAAAGCTCAAAATAAAAATGACCAATCGTACCAAAAAAGGACCAAAATAATTTTTGTCCGCAATGGCTTTTAACTTCCCATAGAAAGTTATTGTAATCGGTCCGATTTCTAGAATTAAAAATTTTGACATTTCTCGTTTCAAGGTTCCTAGAGTCTAAATAAAAGATTTTTAGAGAGATGACTGTGCGTGCGTGTGTACGTACGTTCGGGAAGAATAACGTTTTTAACATCTGGTAAAATTTTAAGAAAATCGAATTGACATTTTTTTACAAAAAATAAAAACCTTAAAAAAACAATAGTAAAACTTGGTAAACATTTACTTTCGACTCCAGTATCTTTTCAAAAATTAAAAAAATATTGGCTTTAAGCTATTTTTATCTTACAGAAAATACTGTTTCCGACATTCCGTAAATTGTGCATAAAAATCCAACAGTCAGTTTTTTTCATAAAAAATTAAAACCTACAAAAAATAGTACGCAAATGCTACAAAAATTTGGTAAAAATTGGTTTTCGACTAAAAATCTCGTTAACAAGAACAGATATTGAAATCAAACTATTTCATCACACTCAAAATATTGTTGGTAATTTTTATTATTTTTTAGAATAATTTAACTAACAACTAGCAAATCACGAAAGCCTACAAACTTTTTAACCAAGACAAATCGGCAGACGGGCTGTGAAGTTATCAGTGTGGGACGTACCCCAGCCTCATTTTTTTTTCAGATCACAATATGTTAACATTATGTCAGGAGATCGAATACTATCGCTAAATAAAATTCATATAAAATTAATTAATTCAGCATTACATTATTAATGGTACCCACCCAAATTAAGTCTGCCTTTCGTTTTTATCAAAGTTAATTCAAAAAAATTCCTCTCAGCAGCAGCTGAGCTGTGAGGAAGTAACATCAAGTTATAAACGAAAGGGTTGGTGATCATTTTCCCCAAGATATAATCCCCAAAGGAAAATCCCCAAATCCATAATCCTCAAAACGAAATCCCCAGCAGCAAAATTCCCAAAGAGAGAATACCCAGGGCGAAAATCCCCAAGTGAATATCCCCAAAACAATTACGTTCAGTAGTGATTCACTACTTGAACATAATTGTTTTGAATATATTAAATTTCATTTATATTGCATGAAATGCAATCCAAACATTTGGAAACAATAACATCATCCAGTTCAATTTTTATTCCAAAACAAAAGAAATACTTGGCACTACTACTCGGAATACTAAAGTCAGACTGAGAAGTGCATGCCTTCATAGTGATTTTTTGTTTGGAAACTGTTTGTCATTATCATTTATTAATATCACAATAAGAGAATTTCATGAGAGTATTTCTAAAAACTGCATGCATAAATGAAGATATGCACGGATACTGGGGATTTGGAGATTTCGTGGGGATTTTGGCGAAATAAATTATTTAGTTGGGGATTTTGTCCATTTGCCTTATGTCTCTGGGGATATTATCAAAATGGATTAAATTTGTTTGGGGATATTATCCCGTGGGGATTCTTTTTTTTGGGGATTCAATACGAAACCCTAAACGAACTAACTTAAATTTTGAAAACAATATTCATTTTAAACGTTTCTATGATCATTGAATTTTTTCCAAGATTCTTTAGGTATGTATTTTATTTTTGAGATTATAAAAGGAATAGAGGCGAGTTATTTTTTTCAATTTCTTAAAAAAAGGGACCACATGGAATAAAAAATGACCATGCGACCAAGTGAGAAAATAATGACCAAATATGGTCGTAAAAGACCAAACTGGCAACCGTAATGTAGGTAGGTAGGTAGGTAAGAGAAAAAACGTAACTATTAAATGGAACACATATTAAGAGAGAAAGAGCATGGGAAGAAAAGAAAATTAAAAATGTTGGAATGATAATGAAATGAAACAAAGCAGCGACCTCGCGATTGTGATGGAATCTAATTTCCTGGATAAAATAAATTCAAAAAGTTTATAATTTTATAATTTGTTTTTATTTATTTCTCAGGTTGTATGTTTAACTTAGAAGTGATTTTAGGCTTAATTTGCGCAACAATATTGACTTTATGAAGCAATGCTAATCTTTGTCGATTATTTCATAGGTTTTAAGATATGAGTGGTTGTATAAGTCAACTAATGAACAAAAATGTACACAAAATGTAAAATTAATAATATTTAAGTTTGACAAATAATTAATGAAAAAAAATTAAAGCCATAAACACTCTCATAACAATATAGAAAATAATAAAATATATTTCAAATAAATCGGTTGACTACTTTCTGAGTTCAAACTTAAAAATGGTTTCGCTTTTATATAATAGTATAGATAACCAAATATTATCTTAAAGTACGCGTTTATGTTTTTGTATAATTTTTCGAATGATATATTAAAACAAATTTAATTTGCAAATTTATCTTGAATCGAAAAAGCCCTGGGTTGTTTTTTTTCAAAAACAAATAGAAAACGATCTTAACTGCACTAAGATACAATTTTTGAAATTGTTAATAAACAAAAATGAATACATGGAAATTATCTCAAGTATCTTTTTAAAATATATTAAAACAAAATTCATACACTTCTAATCCCTTTTTGCTGTCCTGAATAATGTAAAAATGGACCTTACATAAGTGGTTTACGTTTTCAGTCGAGTAATATTCATTGGCTTAATGATTTGAAAAAAAAAACGTTGAACTCATACGTATACAATATCACCACTTAAACAAAATCAACGAATGTTAATTAAAGCCATTTTTTGTTACTCTGGAAAGTTTCTCATATGCGATCTGCTTGTTGTTCTGAATTGAATTCAAAATAGTGTTTTGCACACTTTTGAATGAATTTCTAAGATAATTTCTATGAAAATTGTTAATATTCCAAATAAATTTAACTATATCACAGAAAGTAAGACGTTGAAGATATCGTTATTTTTTAAGTTAAAAATTAAACTTAAGTTATGTAAAGCACCTCAAAACTTAAAATCCCAAGTTTGAAAAAAATATCATAATATCACCTATGATAGTAGGTAATTCATGTAATTTTATTTGATGAGTTTGATTATTCTCATAAGCTGCAAACTTGCCATCAAACCATAAAATAATCTTAAAAAAATAGTATATATGGGAATTTACTAAACGTGTCTATAAATACAAGATTTTTAATATATCTCTTTCTATTGGAATTTTTCTGGATGATTGGAAAATTTCATATCTATATAACACCCATTTTTAAAGCTGGACAGAAACATAAAATTGAAAATTATCGTGCTATCTCTAAACTTTCTGCTATACCACAACTCTTCGAGCTTATTGTTAAAAAGAAAATTTATTTTTATATAAAAGTATTTATATCTCCATGTCAGCATGGATTTGTAAGTGGTAGGTCAACAACTACAAATTTGTCGTTGTTTACCAAATATGTGTCCGATGCTTTAGAATCCGGTTCTCAGGTTGACGTTATCTTCACGGATTTTCAGAAAGCATTTGATAGCCTTTGTATCATGCAGCTTTTAAAAAAATTAAAACATTTTGGATTTCATTCAACCCTTCTGCAGTGGATCTCCAGTTACTTAGTCAATAGGAGACAAATAGTGATAATTTCTTACTATTCATCGAAAATAATAAAGGTTTCATCGGGTAATCCTCAAGGAAGCCATCTTGGACCTTTGTTGTTTTTAGTTGATGTGAATGATTTACCGTTATTGTTGCAATACGCAACGGGTTTGTTATTTGCTGATGATTTCAAACTTGTTTCTACAGTAAAATCAATAAATGATTGCCTTAATATCCAAAGCGATCTAAATAAAATAGTGGATTGGTGCAAACAAAATTTTCTTGTACTTAATACTAAAAATGTACTATTTTTTCATTTTCTAGGTCAAGAACCTCTATTTTATATGACTATTATATTTCAAACACTGCATTGGAAAGACGATCTGAATTTAAAGATCTTGGTGTTGTTTTTGATGAAAAGCTAAATTTTCCCCTTCATGTAGATTTTATAGTGGTAAAGGCAAACTCAATGCTAGGTTTCCTAAAAAGAAATTGCTTAGAGTTTTCTAATCCTTACGCAATTAAAGCAGTTTATATCTACTTCTCTTGTCCGCCCACATTTGGAATACGCTTCAGTAGTATGGGATCCTTTTTACACAGTTTCAAAAGATCGAATTGAAAAAGTTCAAAAATCTTTCACTAGATTTATGGTTCGACAATTAAAATGGAATTTACCGGAAATGCCAACTTACTCCACCAGATGTGCCCTGATTAGTCTATCTACACTGAGAGATCGGCGCCTTGTAAATTGTGTGATGTTTGTTTATGATATATTGTCTTACCATATAAAATGTCCTGTTTTGCTAAATCTTTTAAATATCTATGTTCCAGGAAGAAATATACGATCAAGACATTTGTTTTATATCCCCTTGCATAGATATAATTACGGTTGTAATGAACCATTCACAAGATGTATGAAATTATTTAATGAACCTAAATTTAATTTAGATATAAGTCTTGAAAGAAATGTATTTAAATTACAATTAAGTGAAAATGTAAATATGAATTAAGTTTATATTAGTTTTAAGCAATCTGTAAGAGAAAACTCGATAGATGAATAAATAAATAAATAAATAAAATTTAGGCATCCGTCATTTAATTTTTAACTATAAGATGAAATTTTATAAATGTTTTGATTGTTAAATGAATCTAATAATTAGCAGTAAAGTTATTGCATACAATAGTTCTTTATTAAAAGAAATAAACTCCAATTTTAATAAACGCTATACATATATTTATTGTTTTTCTGGCTTAGTTTAAAATCAAAAGAATCAAGAACACATACATACAGACATGGAAAAAAGTATTTGCACACCTGTATTTTTAAAAAGTATTTTTATTTAAAACTGTTGAATATTTTTTTTTAAATTAGTTTATAATAATTTATTTTAATTAATTTTATTTAAGTATGTGACAAAAAAATATCAATTATGTTTTTAAATTAAAAAAAAATAACAATATCATAGTTCAACTACAGTTATTTGAAGGAAAAAAGTATTGGCACAAAATAAGGAATTTTGAGCAAAATGCATTTGATTTAATCAAGAAACAAAATTAATGGCGAGTTGGCATGCCTTATTCTTAGTTACTTCTTTAAGTCTATTCTTTATCGAATAAACGAGTTTTATTGTTATTTCCTGACCAATTTTGGACAGTTCATCAGCAAGCACCTTTTTTAAATGAGATATAATGGCAATAGCGTGTTTTTTGATTCTTCTATCTAACACATCCCAAAGATGTTCAATAGGATTCATGTCTGAAGACTGTGGCGGTGTCTTGAGACCTTGAGAGTATGAGGAGTATCGTAGAGGATCCATTCCTTGACCACATGAGTAGTCTGTTTGGGGTCCTTGTCTTGCTGAAAATAGAAACTCTTAGCAATACCCATTTTCTCCGCAATTTTCTTGAGATTATTCTTAAGTATATATTTAGAAATACCATTTTATCCATAATACCATATATACAAACTAACTGCGCTATACCATGACTCCGCCACCTCCATGTTTGACTGTTGGAAGCAAATTTTCTTTGTTAAAGACCAGTGATTGGTTTTCGCCAAACCGATTCTCGGCCATCGTTCCGAAAGATTTAATATCTTTATATGTATACTAGCTTTTACCCGCGACTTCGTCCGCATTAGATAGTTTTTTTTTGGATGGTAGTATGAAAAAACCTGAGCTGTACTTTTTTGTACGTATGTTTGAATTGTTCCGTGATGGGATGAGGCCATACTAAGTGTGATTGTCATAGGTTAGGTTAGGTTAGGGTTAATAAATTTTAAGAAGCAGATAGGTTACTGCAATACATTTTTATATACGACGTTTTTTGTTTTTCCTTCCTTGGCCAGAACGTAAAGATTTTGTGGGTGTGAGACTCGAGAGCACGCTATACATATAATTGTCCATGAGAAAAACAGTTTTTTTTCCAAATTTACACCTGCAACTTTCAGCGTTTGCCCCTGAGCATTATTTATGTTACTGCCAATGCTGCTTTCAGAGGAAACTGCACTCTTTTAAACTGAAACGGCAAATCGGTTGGAATTATCGGAATGCGGGGAATTAAAACATTTTTTCCTTTTACTATTCCAGTCATGATTATAGCTTTTATAATATTTCGTCCTAGGTGAATAATCTGTAGCCGTGTACCATAACATAACTTTGGTGCGTCAAGATTTCTCATTAACAGGACTGGAACACCAACCTTCAATCTCAACTTATGAGAAGACACCCCTGATAATTCCAAAGAATTAAGAAACTTTATGGGCTATGACGTTACTTGCTCCGTGTCCATAACGTTGTCTACTGAGAGGTACTCGACGATATCTCCCTCCACGTCCGATATAATTTGTTCGTTTATCTGGCTAACTATCTCATAAGTTGGAGCTAAAATTGCCCTCTCACACAACCATTCCCGATTGCCCATATTTATGTGCAGGTTTGGATATACATTACTTTTTAATTCATCTGTGCTACAGACAATTTGACAGAATTCATGACTCAACGTAATCGAGCCGTTACAGTTTGTTGGCATACAATCTTCTCCGATTTTTAGAAGAGCAGCGGCATATTGTCCTGCTTAAGAATCATTGTGTAGCTGTACTCGCATATTCGTAGTCAGACAAAACTTTTTTATAAATGTACCCATAACACAGATGCTTTCAAACATTATTTCATCTGCCGGTGTACTTCTAGTAATTACCGGTAGGGCAGGGTCTGTCTAAAGTCGCCAGCTAAGAGAACCACCATCCCTCCCATGACAGCTCGGTTGTTCTTGATGTCTGTCAGTGTACGATCTAGTGCTTCAACTGCTTTTTGGTGGGACATTGTACATGCATCCCAAACCAACAATTTACATTGATGCAACATTTTTCCACGCTCACTACTTTTGCTGATATTACATACTGGCGTTTCCTCATGAGCTAAGTTCAACAGCAGTTTCAGAACCTAGTGCGCTGTCCGTCCACCACTAAGCAGCGCAGCGTAGCTGCTATTCCTGAGGAAGCTACTGCTAAAGCAACTCCATTGTTTTTCCGAATTTGAGCTTACAATAGATTCAAAAGAAAAGTTTTGCCTGTGCTCCTGGAGCATCTAAAAATAGCAAACCACCTTCTCCGCTGGAAATTTTTCTGAATTTAAAAGTGCAACATCCTCTGTTATTCTCTGCTCTAGAGCGACAGTATCATAATTTAATTCTCGAACTAAATCACTGCTCATTTCCTCAATTCTCTGTGGTCTGGTCATCCCAAATTCAGACAAATCTTTCCCAGTTATATTTATAACGTGATCTTCTACAAAAGTTAACGCCTCATTGTAAATTATGTATATCAGTCGGATTTTGTTCTTGAACTCTGTGTAAAATATCATCCGCCATATAATTTTTAAACTTATCCCACAATTGTTGAGGATTTGACAGTCCACATGTTGCTACTAATACAGCAAAAAGCTCTCGCACTTTGGGAGCAGATTTGCATTGTGTGGCCTCTTCTAGAGTTAGTTCCCACTGGTTGTCGTTTTCTAATAACCCTCTGGCCTCACACGTCTCTCGAAATGTTGTAAATTCTTGATCATTGTGCTTTTTTAGACTCTTAAATTTAGGAGTGAAAGCGATCAGATTCCCTGGAAAGTAATTTTTCCCATGGGAATGCCTTGTTTTCCCGAGATCAAAAGTAACTCATGTTCTTTCTTAAGTCTCAAACTATCTCCTTACCAAATTTCATTTAAATCTGTTCAGTAGTTTAGGCGTTAAAGTGATCGGCCCACCTGAATTTTCCCATGGGAATGCGTCATTTTCCCGGAGTAAAAAGCGGCCTATGTCCTTTCTCGGGTATTAAAAAATATCTCCATACCAAATTTCATGCAAATTGGTTCGGTAGTTTAGGCGTGATTGAGTAACAGACAGACAGACAGAGTTACTTTTGCATTTATAATATTAAGTATAGATAATTTAATATTTGCTTTCGTTGGAAAATAAAACTTTGTCCCAAAAGTCTGATTCCTTATTCACGAAAGCTTTTGCGAACTCCATACGCTTTATCTTGTTCACTTTACTAATAAACGATTTTGGCCTTGAAATCCGGGAAAATTAACCAGCTCGAACTTGTTTTCCCAAATTGTTCGGAAATATCTGCCGCTAATTCTGAGGACTTGACCTTCGGATTTTTTTTTTATAGAATTAACGACAGACCTTTCTTCTTCCATTGTTAACTTCCCGGTTCGCCCGCTTATTTTGTTATTTTCTAAATTGTTTGTGTCTTTAAACCGATTTTCAATGCTGCGAACCGTGTAACGGCTTCTAAAAACATTTTTCTTTCACTATTGGTAGTTTCCTTACCCTTCATTGGCATTTTTTCAACAATTGTTTATAAAAATTATAAAAAAATGAGCAAAAGCACTTGTCGATTTTTATTTTTTGCAAGAATAATAAACTTTATTTGACTACGACTTTTATTAAAGAGCAGCTACGGTAGTAAAAAAATAATGGAAAGTGCTAAATACGGTCAATATTTAGTGAGCAATTATAGGGTGTGCCAATGCTTTTTCCATGAAAAACTGGACTTTTTTAAACCATTCAAATTTGTCTGTACTGAAAATGGTGAAAAGTTGTATTTGTATATAAAATTTATTAGAAAAATGACAAATACCAATTAATTTAAATTAATTTATGTCCTAGTTTTCTTCTATAAGTAATTTAGTTTTAAAAACCATATAGCTGTGCCAATACTTTCTTAAATGTGTGTATGTTAAATTAACAGAAAGCTAAGGTATGCACGTGCACATTTTTGGAAAACTTTCGAACCTAACAGTTTAAAATTTTGTGTATACAATTTAAACTGGCAAAAATTGTCCTTATAAAATTCACTTCACTACAAATAAAAATATCACCAAACAATTAAGAGCTTTGTCACAACACAAAGTACTGTTTATAAAATATAACTTTCATATCTACACTAAACCAATATCTAAGGACTCTTATTTTAGTCCAAAATTATAGTGAATTTCGTACGTGAAGACACATTTTGAACTAAGAAACTAAATGCCCAATGTATTAATTCCTCCTCACAGAATATATATTGTATTCATATTATATCATCATAGCCCATTAAAAAGCTGCTAATTTCTCATACAACAATAAATTCCTCACACGCGCCTATCATATCCGTTTAGTCCTTAAACCGCTTATTAATTACACTTTCCTTATTCAAACTCATTCGATTGAAAGTGCCACCAACTCAAACATCACAGCTATAGGCAGCAATACGAGTAGAGTACTCGTAGCTATAAGTGTTGCAAGTATATTCAATCAAAATAATTGTCCCACAAATCAACCCTCTTCATCTTCATTATAAAGATTTCAAACAATATAAAGTTCAATAAAAGAAATTATATCCAACCCAGTGAGTTTCAAAACTTTAACATGACTACAGCCCAAGGTGTAGATTTCCCATGCCGCACCCCTCCACAGTCCACACGATACATCACGACCGACCCAACAATAATAATAATCATTATTAACCACTAATCACCTTCGACTTTGACTAAAAAATCAATTGAATAACATCCAAACCAAATCATCCCCATCAATTGATGTTTTAAAATATGGACCAAAACCCGATGACAGTCGCACACCGTATTCAGAACCCCGACTCCTCAACCAATCTTCCAATGGGAAACCAAGAATTGCCAGAGGCGACAGCCAATAGGAAACCACTTTTACTATCTCTCAGATACTTTCTAAGACAATTTTCTTCACACAGATACTTTTTAGGAAAAAAAAAAGATGAAAATAAAACTCACCCCCGATGAGAGCAATTCATCGCCGAGAAACCCGTCATCAGTTTGAATGGTGAAAAGAGACAGCACAGCACCACCCATCGACCCATCGTAAATAACAGGCACTTTCTGGATGCTTAAGTTGCCAGCCACAAACCAACACAACACTGAACGACTCACCCATACAAACTCTAGCATCACACATGTTGTGTGTGTCGTTTCGGGTCGGGGGGTCTAAAAATAGAATTCTCGATTATGGGTACTTAGCCGATGGTGTGTACGCTACGAGTACTGCTGATGCTCTGCTAATAGAGAGGGTGGAAAATTAGTTGCGGTACTCAGTGACAGTGCAGTGGCAGTCAGTGCTCATTGTGAAGCGAGACCGATCGAGGAGGACTATTTGAGGACTTGCGGCCGCGCTAAAGTATTCATTCGGTCGCAAACTTCCAGGCACGTCAGTTGTTTTCTTTGGGACGGATTTTATTGGATTACACTCTTCCTCGCTCTATTCCGTCTAGATTATGGATACGCTGAGCTGTAGTAAAAATCTTTCGACACCTTTTTCGATAAACGACATTCTCACCCGCAACAATACCACAATTACGCCACACATTTCGCGACGGAAATCACTCGAATCTGGTCCAATGCTAGGAGGACACCACGAGATGAGTATTTACAAGCTAAACGCCAGGCATACGCCGGAATCAACCTCCAACCCGAGCCCGACCTGTGATGGGGATAATTTACACGCTGCGGATTACTTTCAATACTACAACAACAATAACCGCGGAGAAGGATACCTGAGTAGGTCGGCAGCGGCTCACATGAAACTCTTCCATTCACCACCATCATCATCGGAAGGCGGAAGTGGCAGAATGCACGCCATCGACATGCGAAGGTGCACAAGTAATGATTCAGGTAAGCATATAATACCACGATACAATAACCCTTGACACCGAGTGACACCATCATAATCATCGAATTCGTCCTTTGTGTCGGCCTTAAGTGCTGAAACTAAGTTTGTTGTTCTTTTTAATTCTTTTTATAGATTGTGACTCTCCTCCGCCATTATACCAAACGGGACAATCGCACCTGCATGACGACACCATGAGTGGGAATAGCCGAAAGAAGAGGTCGCGTGCCGCCTTCAGTCACGCACAGGTATTCGAGTTGGAGCGTAGATTCGCCCAGCAGAGGTATCTCTCTGGCCCGGAGCGTTCGGAGATGGCCAAGAATTTGCGGTTGACGGAGACTCAGGTGAAGATTTGGTTCCAGAACCGTCGGTATAAGACTAAGAGGAAACAAATTCAGCAACACGAAGCAGCCCTTCTAAATGCCACCAAAAGAGTTCCAGTTCAGGTTCTGGTGCGCGATGACAGTCCGTATGCTCACATGTTCCCCCAGGGCCCATATCCCGGCGGAATAGATCCAGCTCTTCTAAGTATCTATCGTCATCAGGTATGTCACACAGCACTAGGTGACAATATCCAAACATTTTCTAAAGAAGGTTTTCTTTATTTTCAGATCCAAATGGCATACGGTGTCGGCGTACCCCTGCCTCAAGTTCCATTCCCGTATTTCTACCAAACTAAAATTCCCACTGCCATTCCGCCACCAAGTGGAGCAAGTACCACCAATCACCATTCGTCATCGCAAAACTTCCTATCACACCTCAAAGGTATGCCAGTTAACTTTTCGAAGAGCGATGACGGCCTCCGTTACACGGATTCATCGCCGGCTCATAGTCGGGAGTCTTCCAGCCCCATACAGTCTTCCTCATGTGACGATCACACACCACGGAGATTAGATGTTGTAGGTGAATCGTCTTCACCAAATTTCCTGGCACGGTTATCAGTAGGTGCGACGATGATGACAACGGCGACAAATGCAGCCGAAAGCAGCAGAGACAGTGAAACAATAGAAGAAGAAGAATGTGAAAATTTGGAAATTGATTAGATTAAAGTTTAAATTCAGTGAATTAAGTGTTATATCCTTTGCAGGATATTGTTGCATGTGATTGTAAATAAGAAAAAATATAAAATTGGTTCCTATTGATACCAAAAACTTTATGAGTATACCAAATGTACGTAAAAATAAGCTTTAAGTGTAAAAGTGAAAAATTATTATTTTTCAGTTGGTTATGAAAAAGAAATAAAAGTACAGTTGACAAAAATAAACAAAATTTATGTTTTTTCTATCGTATTGAAGAAGTGGGATTTTTATGGAGTTGAAATGACTCTTTCTCGAAGTGGCGTTTAAACTAAGTTGATGCTGAAAGATTTCTAAATGGTCTTTTTCAAAAAAAGAATTTTTTTTAAACAGACGTTAGAAGAATCCATATCCGTCTATTTTGAACTGCATACAAATCTCAAAGATATACTAAAAATACTTAATAATAAAAATTAAGGATTTTGAAAAAAAAAGGATTTTTTTTTAAATAGATCAGATGAGGGGTATAATTTCAAAACTCTTCTTTTCCACTTTTTAGAATTTTAAGTAAAACGAAAAAAACTATTAAAAGCTGTTAAAATGACATTAGCGATTGGTCGAAAGGCTAAATTTGAAGTTTGGAATGATCTTTATCTATTTCTTTTGGTTTTGAACCTATAAGCTGAATCCAAAAATTATAAAAATTCAATTTAATTTGGAAAAGAAGAGTTTTGAAAATTACGATTGGAATAGTTGAGTTTTGATTCAAACTATTTAGGAATAGATGAGTTTTGAAAAGAAAGTAAACTTTTTGATTCAACCTATTTAGGATCTATATACAATATATTTAATTATTAAATATATGTAAATCTACTTATAAAACATTATTTTATCTGCAAACTTACCAAGGATGTTTTCTTAACAAGAATTATTGCAACACTAAATAGTTTAACCCATGAATGCTCTCAAAACAACAAAGATTCCCGCCTTTTTAATGTCATTGGAATACACGAGTTTTGAAAGCGGCTACTTTAATTTGCATAGGAAAAGAAGATTTTTGGTGCGGATGCTGGTTTGTATGGGAATAAATGAGTTTTGAATTAAACGACTGAGTGGAATAGTGTAGTTTTGAAAAAAACTTCACTTTTTGAGTACTCAAAAGTATAGGAAGTAACAAGTTTTGATAAATTTTAGCTAAATACATAGACGAGGGCTCTTCTAAAGAACACTTTCTCATACTTAACTCATTTTTGAAAAAAAGTGGAATAGAAGAGTTTTGAAATTATACCCCTCATATGCGTATGTGATTTATTAAATATTAAAAATTCCCATAATCAATCATAAGAATCACAAAAAAAAAATAAAGAGCCAAGTTTGATTCTTTCCGAAAACTCTGAAAAAATACATTCCAAATAAAAAGGAACGTTTTTTTCAATAAAATAAGGAGCCTTAGTGCTAATTGTAGAAGAAAGTTCTCTGTAGATGAATGAGAGATATCATTACTGCAATCAATTTCAAGTATTGCTCCCTTTGGGGCCTGAAAATCAACTTAAACAAGTCAAAGATAGTTGTTTTGATGGTGCAAGAATTTCTAAGAATCTTAAATGGAATTATGGAGAGAACCCCATTGAAATAGTAAACCATTATAAATATCTGGGTGTTATACTTAACTATAATTTGTCTTTTAATAAACATCTCGACTCTAGGCTGGTTGTTTCAAAAAATGCAATTAATGCAAAGTGGTCAAATTATATTAAAAACTCTAAAATAGTAATTTCTAAAAAACTTAAGATTTTTAACACTGCAGCTAAATCAATTATGTTTTATGGCACTCAGGTTTGGGGCTACAAGCGATTTGAGCAGGTTGAAAAACTATTTCGGTTTTTCATAAAAAAATGCTGTACCTCCCCAGTAACACCCTCAACTATATGTTACATTTAGAAACTGGCCTTCACTCTCAATATGTTCAAACTCTACCACTCCATTTTAATTACATAAGAAAAACTCTTAAACTGCCTAGATCCAGATTAACACGTATCCTTGCGGAAGAGACAATCGCTGTAAACATTTATTGGGCCCGCGAATGGAGACTCCATTATGGAGTGATATATGCAGTAACCTAGGTTTAGATATAGATACTAAATGTTTTACTTCTCCGTCTTCCTTGATCGATCTGCACGAAAATATTATTGAAAGCTTGATAAATTTCGAAACCTCGGAAAACATCAGTAGTGCCAGAAATTCACAATTCCATGATCTTTACCCTCAACTCGAATACTACTCTAAACCATATTTTTCCGACGAAAATTCTTCCCATTTGGTTAGCCTCGTTCTCAAAGCTAGGGGTGGGCTCCTCAATATTAACGTCAAAGCTTTCAAAAAAAAAAAATACAGTCGGTATTTGCACAATTTGCAATCAAGATGAAGTGGAAAACACGTACCATTTTATTGGCAGATGCCCAGTTTTCAAGAACTCTAGACTTATATGTTTCGGTAAAAATATACTTTCTTCAGAAGACCTCTATGAAATTTTAAATGGCAAAAACTTTCAATCTCTCTTCAGTTTTTTAAATTATTGTTTAAAGTATAGAGAGTTATTATTAAATGAGTTTTGTTAATAAGAATAAGTAATTATTAATAGGAATACGAAATGTAAAAAATAACGTTGTAGTTAATATTTCAATACTTTTATATAATAAGTTTTATATTAGTATATATTTTGCCACCCTGACAACCTGACAGACAACAATAAAAGTTATGTCAATAATACTGTAATATTTTAACATTACATTATTAAGATTTTGTGAAAAATGTTGTACTGATTTTGTAAACAATGAATTATTAATAAAATCTTTTATCTATCTATCAATCAATTGATTGGCACCAAATTAACTAAAAAAGTCTGTGCATATTTGATAATGTTTATTGAATTTAAGGCCCATTTGTTAAGACCATGTAAGCTATTTAAGTTTAATATGACCGACATAAGGCAGGCAACTATTGTGCTAAACTTTAACATAACACAAAACTGTTCTGAAATTATCAAAGTGCAGTCTTATTATTGAATGTTAATAAATCACAGCATTGACTTTTTCACAATCATAACTAAAAAGAGGCTGGGATGCAACCCACACTGATAACTTCCCATCCCGTCTATCGATTTGTCTTGCTTAAAAGTTTGTCTAAATGTATCAATTCTTGCCAAATTTGCGTTCTATTTTTTGTAGATTTTATTTTTTTTATAAAAAAACGGACTGTTGGATTTTTATAAAAAAATTACTGAATATAAAAAACAATATTTTCTGTGAAATAAAATAAGTTTGAAGCCAATATTTTTAATTTTTGAAAAGCTATTTGAGCCGAAAATCAATTTTTACCAACTTTTATTAATTTTTTTGTTTAGGTTTTTATTTTTTGTAAAAAAACTGTCAATTCGATTTTTCTCAAAATTTTTCGTAATGTTGAAAACAATATTTCTTATAAGTTAAAATTAGTTAGAAGCCATAATCTCAAATTTTTGAAAAGATATTTAAGTCGAAAATCAATTTTTACCAACTTTTGTTAAATTTTTTTTTCGGTTTTTAATTTTTTGTAAAAAAACTGTCAATTCTATTTTTTTCAAAATTTTACTGAATCTTGAAAACAACATTTTTTGAAAGATAAAAGTAGTTTAAAGCCAATATCTCAAAGTCTTGAAAAGATATTTGAGTCAAAACTCAATTTTTACCAACTTTTTTTTTATTTTTTTAGGTTATTATTTTTTGTAAAAAAACTGTCAATTCGATTTTTCTCAAAATTTTATCAGATGTCAAAAACATTATTCTTCATTGCACAAAATTGTTTTGGAAATGAAATCATATTTAAGTCGTAAAATTTTCGAAGTGACAAATTTTTTTTTTTCAGTTTTTTTGATTTATAAAAAAAACCGTTAATTGAATTTTTTTTCCATAAATATAAATGTTTTGTATCACGTTACAATTTATAATATAAAATTTAATTCAAGTCTCTAGCGTCATTGGTTCATGAGATATTTAGGGTTAACCAAAATTTTCACCTTTTTTTTAAACTGCTATGGTAAAAAAACCACCCACGCAATTTTCTTGAGAGCCCTTTCTGCATCTTTCTGCCTTATTATCTGTATAACAAAATTTATTTGAAGTCGATATCTCTTCTGGTTCTTGAGCTATGGACGACGAAAAAAACGTCGCGAACGTACGGACGTACGGACGTACGTACACACGCACGCACAGACATCTTTCTAAAAATCTTTTATTTCGACTCTAGGGACCTTGAAACGTCGAGAAATGTCAAAATTTTCAATTTGACAAATCGGACCCATTACAATAACTTCCTATGGGAAGTTAAAAATTACTATCATATTTAGTGTATAATTGTCATTAGGTATAATTTGACTATCGCACTTATTTGTAATAATTACTTGAAAAACCAACTCTATACACTCAACTAAATTTTTAAAGGGCAACGATTAGAAATCATGGATTAAAAAGAGGCTAACTTTCCATTGGTACCTGCTTATTTCAAATTCAAATGGAATATTTTGTAACAAGTCGTTTTTATTATTAAGACACATTATTGAAAGAGTAGATAGATATGCAATCCAAAACTAAATTTTAATCCATTTTATGTTAAGATGTATTCAAGGAATTAAATCAATATATTTTTCTAGGAAAAAACGCCTATAAATATTATAAAACATTAACAATAAAATTTATATTGCATGAAACAACTTGGAAGTCAGTATTTTTTTTTATTCTCAAGATATTTAACTAAAAATTAATTTTTTAGTACTTTTTTTAGTATTTTTTGTTCCAGGTTTTTATTTTTCTAAATAGTAAATTTTATAAAAATTATAACATAATATTGGTAATGATATTATTTTAAAGGCAGCAACATTATTTCTTCCCGAGATATTTGATTCAAACATCAATTTTTTTTAACCAGTTTTTAGTAGTATTTTTAGGGTTTTATTTTTTGAAAAAAAAACTTCAATTTGGTTTTTATAAAAATTTGACCATATGTTTAAACCGTTATTATTCATTAAATACAATTATTAGTAAGTATTATGTCTTTTTGAAAAAATATTCGAGGTGAATACAATTTGTTTTCTTTCAATTCGATAGCGTTATTAGTTCGTGAGATATATTTGGGGTCAACCAAAATGTTCACTTGTTTTAAATTGATATAGTAAAATAACCACACACGCAATTTTTTGAAAGACCTTTTTGTATCTCTCTATTTTATTGTCTGTGTAACAAAATTTATTTAAAGTCGATATCTCTAATGGTTCTTTAGATATGGACGACGAAAAAACCTTCCCGGACGTAGAGACGTACGTATACACGCAAACACAGACATCTCTTTAAAAATCTTTGATTTAGATTCTGTGGATTTTGAAACGTTGAGAAATTAAAATTTTCAATTCGAAAAATCGGACCGATTACAATAACTTCCTATGGGAAGAGTAAAAAGAACCCATAGCTTCAGACAATATGCTTTTAATAGCCCAAAAATGTCAAACTATGTGCTTTTCTGGGAGCTATAAATTATAAAATTTAAACATCGGTTTACTAAGGGAATAAAGAAAAGTTAGAATTAAAAATATGAAATTATGAATGACTCAGATGTTAGAGATTAGAAACTTCCTTAGAATTTCGAATGCTGAAATCTGTCCTTTATATGTATTTCTTTGATTTTTACAATAAAATTTCCTTTCAATTCTTTGTTGTCATTGATTCCAAATTTTATCACATTCTTTAAAACTCTACTTAGTTTCAAAATTTGTCTAAATACTGACAAACGAAAAAATAGTGAACTAGAGACTAGATTGCAAGTTTTTCATGGTTTTGTATGAATTATGGTACATTAAGTTTGTCATTTGAATAGAATTAAACCTTGAGTTAAATTATGTTGCTCTGATTTGTTGGTAAGTCGTCTGTAATATTGGCCTAATTGATAATACGACCTCGAGTGCCAAACGCAACATGACCAAAAATCTAAAATAAAAATGTGAAATTTCTCCGCAAAAGTTTTATTCTATAATTTTTAGGGTACTTAAAACCATTATGTAAGTTTTTTTATTTTAAAAATGTAAACCTAAAACTTTTTATTTTAGAAATATTTCAAAATTTTCTGAAAAACGTTTTTTTAAGTAGAGTAAAGAGTTTATATAAACTGGAGCGTTTAAATTCACGATTTTCATCACAAATAAAATAAATTTGCACAAATTGATGATCAGCGTAGGGGTATGGCAATAACGAACCAGCTTGATGATAAATCTGGCCCTGAATCTGTAACATGTATGCAATTTTAGGTAGATGTTGAATCAGAATTTGTAAGACTTTATAATTCAGATTGATATAAACGTGGGACAATCCTGTTGAGGTATTTACCTTAAAAGTCTGCATAAAATTATATCTAATAATTTTATTAGCACCAACAGAAGTAATTTGAAATGCCGAATTGTATTGTTGAAAATTACTCAAAAACAGTTCACTGGTATTGTCGAAGAAGGGATTACCGAGAAAGTTATTCTCCACTAGAAGGAATAACTTTCTCGGTAATCCCTTCTTCGACAATACCAGTGAACTGGCAATGACTGACACAAAGTGTCTCTCTAACTTTATTAAAAGCACAAAATGGTTTGTTTAATTTTCATTACTCTCCCATGAGTAACCTTATTAGTGGTATCACAATGGACCCTTGAGGTCTAAGTGAGTCAATGACATCTAGACAGCCACTCCAACCTAACCTAACCTACTCAAAAACTGCTTCGACGTTTGAGATGTCCCAAAAATAAATGAATACAATGGTTCGGGTGGAGTTTCTACTCTTGGCAATCTCACTTTGCCATTATCACAACACATTCCGGGCGTTTCACCTGGAAAGTTAGCCGCATCACAATGTGGACATATTGCGTCCATCATTCCAATGTATTCGTACACACTATAATCAATCTGACTATTGTAATTAAAAGCAGCACGCAGCATTTCATCCAAAACAGCACGACGTATTCGTGATTAAGTACAGGTACAGGTTCAACAGATCTATTATGTACAGTACGTTCACGCTGCGCTGCATTAGCTTGTGCGCGTTCATCTGTAATCTGAGATCGTCTTAATAATGCCACTTGATTTGCATTACGCGTTCGCCGGCCTATGTTTGGTCGTCTTGCTCGTGGCATTTTACCTTCACTCAACAACTCAACAATATTTTGGAAAATATAAACACAACAAAGCAATAATTATCGCTGATAAAATGAAATGACACATGATGACATTAAATTTGTATGAAAGAACTAACGTCCCTTTTTTTTTCTTCGATTGTTTTGCAATTTTTTGTTCAAAAGGCTTTTAAATATTAGTACAAATTGTTTGTATATGGAAGTATAGAAAGATGTTGATTTACACTTTTTCAAGATTTTTTTTTAAATTTTTTCTCTACGTATAAACCTTCTCTGGACTTTCACGAATATTTCAGGACCAAAATTAGCCAAATCGGTAAAGGCATTGTTGAGTTAAAACATTATAATGAAAAGTGGCATTGATATGTATATATATAGATTGCTTAAACATAAATATTTTCTTTTAATCACAAGTTGATGAAGTAAATTTTAAGTGTATTTTAATAATAATAAAAATAAAATCTTAATACTTTTTAAATATGCTATTGTTTTTTTTTAATTTTAAGTTCAAAGCCCATTACGAACAACAGTTACCGATTTCAGAATGAATCTATCTCATCAAGTTTTTGAGATAAAAGCTTTTATAATTCTAAGAATTCTTCATATTAGACTTTTTGAAACTACATATGTACATAATATGTTAATTCATGAAGTAATATTTTTTTCAATAAAATTCGTGATAATATTCTTAATCTATTCAGTATTTCGTTTAAATATTTTAGGATTTTTATTTTCAAAAACTCGTCATTAGTTGTAAGTCTCTACCTCCCTAACATAAACCTTTAAAAAAAAATGCGTGTATTTCATATTGATGAATCTCTTCTTTGTTGGGTTAGAAAACAGCTTTTGGACCAATTAGTACCCTCTCCCAATGCCACTATACTATCCATGGGTTGTAGTAGTAGTAGTAGTTGAAATGGTGGCCACGAGCAGTCTAGCTCGGTGACACAATTAGCGCTGAGTGGCGACGTTTTGATACCATAAAATACTCGCTTGACCTATAAAGTTAAAAGAGGGATTATAAAGAAAGAATACGCCTCAAATCCACTTTGTTGCGTTTAGAAAGGAGATCAAATCTTTGATCTCCAGTTCTGAGAGCTCATTGAGGTCGTTGAAGGAGGACTTTCCCAATGTTTTGGCTCTCGTTTTGGCTAAGGCAGGAGACTTGCATAAGAAGTGAAGAACAGTTTCTTTTTCTCGCTGGTCCTCACAACTACGACAGAAAGTATTGTGGGGGATGCCCAGCTTAGATGCGTGTTCTCCAACAGGCCAGTGTCCGGTGCATGTAGCAACGACCCTGGCTATGTCTTGCCTGGGTCTGCAAATAAGATTATTAGTACGGGATTTGTTGTAGGTGGGCCATATCCTTCTAGATATGATACAGTTGGTTAGGCTGTTCCACCTGTGGTTTGATTCAGCGAGGAAAATTGAGAAGATCTTGCCCTTCATAGCACGAAGAGGAATATTGACTCTTTCCGCGAGTGAGCTATGAAGGACTGATCCTTGCCTAGCCAGCTCGTCAGCTCGTTCATTGCCCGCTAACTCACTTCGGCATTGTTGAACCAGTTTGGAGGATGAAGTGGACGAGTCAATCGCTTGAATAGCCGCCTGACTGTCCGAAAAAATAGCTGTATTGCGGTTTTGATTTGGATCTAGTTTAAGTAACTTGCATGCTTCCTTGATCGCGAGTAGTTCAGCTTGAAAAACACAAGCAAAGTTAGGAAGTCGTAAAGACCTGGAGACATTTAAAGACTCGGAGAAAATTCCTGCACCGACCCCACACTCCATCTTCGAGCCGTCAGTGAAAATAGTTGTGTCGACGCATCTCGTCACTAAGTCATCATCCCATTCATTACGAGATAGGATGATAACTTTAAAATCCGCACTGAGGTCCACAGTAGGGGTGCAGTAGTCGGTTTCTGTCGAAAAGATATCCGCTGGGATGAGATTAGTAATGTTACTATGACCATAGGGCCTAGAATACCAGCTATTCGATTCCCAAAGTCTTAACGCGCTGCAAGATACTAAGTATTTGATATGCAGGTCTATTGGTAAGAGGTAGAGAAAAACGTTTAGGGCGTCCGATGCACATGAGCGCAAAGCTCCAGTGGAGCCAACACTAGCTGTTCTCTGAACCTTTTTTAGTTTAGTTATGTTGTAGGCTTTGCTAAGCGCGGGCCACCAAACAATCGAACCATAGGACAAGATTGGACGGACCACGGCTGTATACGTCCACATTTTTCGATTGCAAACCCCACTTTTTGCCAAATGTTTTACTGCAGGCATAGAAAGCTATGCTGGCTTTCTTGACCCTTTCTTTGATATTAAGTTTCCAGTTTAACTTTGGGTCAAGTATTACTCCCAAATATCTAGCGCTGGAAGACAAGGAAACAGTTTCACCGTTGAGACGGGGGGGTAGGGTGGTACTTTTGTTTTCGTGGTAAAGAGCATCAGTTCAGTTTTACTTTTATTGACACCCAGGCCACAGCTTGTAGCCCAGTTGCTTACTTTTAGCAATGCCATCTCCGTAATCCCACTAATCACGGAAGTGAACTTTCCTGATACCAGTATCACCAAATCATCTACGTAAGCAACGGCCTTCACACCACAACTTTCCAGTTTAATAAGAATTTTGTTTATGACCAGAAGCCAAAGAAGGGGGGACAGAACACCCATTGGTTGTACTTGCACCGAGGAGACTGAACAGCTTTCAGTTGTAGGTATGTGCATCACAGACCATCTCTTGTAAGGTAAGCACATATTTGATGTCACCAAAAACTTTGCAAAGTGTTTAGGTTTTCTCCGCCGATGCAAGAAGTTTTTTACCTCTTCTCATCTGGCTATAATTAATATTATTATTATTATTACATAAAGCTTTATTCACTCTGTTGACATAGTATTATCGAATCATTATATAAATATTATATCTACATAATAAAATTAACAAGTTAAATTCTTAATAACAGCATTTTACATTAATATAATTATTACTTTATTAATATTACTAGCCTTTTCATAAAAAAATGCTTTTGCTTCCCTTTTTTCTTCGTCCGAATAGTCAGCATTTATCCAACGAGGGCAAAAGTGCGTTTCCATAATGTCAAGCATCTCTTTAAGGATGAGGCTCATCGTTGGTTGTGCAATGCCCAAATTGAAATCATTGCCTACACCCTTTTGGTAGCTGCCTTCAGCAAAGAATCGCAATACAGCTGCAAGCTTTAAAATTAGTGGCACCGATAACATGCTTTGTCTTTTCGGTACCTTATCTTGCAGTTCATGCAATAGATAAACAAAGGCGTCTTTATTCAATCTGAAGTACATTGCGAATCTGGAAAACAACTTAATAGAATGTTTTGCCCAAGAAATTATACACTGATGTGAGTACATCATGTTTAGGTATTAGGTACTTACTTCGAATCTGGTAAATCCAAGGGATTTGATGTCGACCTTATTCTTCGCCTTTCTCTCATTAAATTTAATTTCTTGCATTCGTCCTCCCTCTCCTGTACATTGCTCACGTTAGCAGTGTTATTCAACAAAATAAACAGTCCAATGCTATTCATTTTTGTTCTTTTATTTTAATTTTGCTTCAAACGAAATTTTATTTGATTTCAAAAATTTAAATTTGTTCTTGTGTTTATCAATTTGTCATAGTCAGCTGTTTATGTGGAATGTGTGTGGATTGAAAATAATAGCGTTTAAGTAACGAGAAGAAAGTTATTCGCATTTTTTTCGATCTCACAGACCAGTAGGTTACTATTGGCGGGTTAAAGAGCCAATCCTACGATAAATCTGTCCTTGAATTGTAAAAGTAGGTGAAAATCCAGGCATAACAATTTCATTGTCTACTCCGAAAGATGTCATTTGGAAACACGAATTATGTTTTATTATACGGCTCAAAAATCGCCGTGATTCATTGTTGTCATATAAAAACAGAGATTTTAGAGGTTCTTCTGGCTCGCCAAGTAATGGGAGTGAAACTTTACCACCAGAACAACACATGCCCGGAGTTTCGTCTTTCCATTTTAGTGCTTCACAATGTGTGCACTTATTATCCATCCGACCAATGAGAACTAATCGGTGATTAATGTTATCAATCATAAGGTCTTATCAAAAGCTGCGTCTTGAAATGCATCCCATGTATTTCGTGTAAAAGCAGTTCTTCTTTGTGTCTGACGTTCAGCATTCAAAGTACGCCGTCTTTTTGATTCATCATGGGACTCTGACGCAATTAGTGATGCATGTTGCTTAGCGTCTAAGAGTCTTCGTGACTGTCTTTCATCTTCAGTTTCAGCGGCTCTTTGAGTTACGTGACGCTCAGCATCTAAAGATCTACGGGTTTCACTCTAAACTTCAGT
Organism: Eupeodes latifasciatus; assembly: GCA_920104205.1. NCBI lineage: Eukaryota > Metazoa > Arthropoda > Insecta > Diptera > Syrphidae > Eupeodes > Eupeodes latifasciatus. The sequence continues at coordinate 395,106,315 of OV049924.1, forward strand.
CTGAGAAGCTCTTTGAGCCCTATGGCGCTCAGCATCTAAAAGACGTCGTGATGGACCCTGCTCTCCAGTCTCAGAAGCTCTATGAGCCCTATGGCTCTCAGCATCTAAAGCCAAACGGGTTTGGGTCTGTTCTTCTGAATCTTGGCTTCTAGCTATTTTCGCAGCTCGAGCTCTGCTAGAACTACGCGCTAGATTAGATTTACGTTTTCCAGGCATATTAGCGTAGGTAATATCAAGCTAAACGTAAACGGAACCAAGATTAATTAGAAACGTAAACGAAAGGGAGATTATTTAAAAGCTTCTATTTAAATTAAGTAAGACTAAAAAGGAACCAAAACAAATAGAAATTAAGTAGGTTTACATACCGTTTATTATTTTAAAATTATTATTTTAAAACTAAAAAAAAAAACACGTATTAATATTAAGAGAAAACTGACTTAAAACTATTTACCTACTTCTCGTAAATTAAATGATCAAAGACAAACCGAGTAAATCATTAAGTATTAAAGAAACAATTAAATTTACACGACAAATAAAATATTTGCAGGATTTCTCTGTAATTTGCATACGTCCGACAACGGCATGTGCCCTCACGTGTGTGCCCGTTCGGGTAGACCCTCTCAGTGATGTCCTCCCCCGCGCCGCCACCTGCGTCGTCTACCGCGTAAGCGATCAGATTCCCCGGAAAGTAATTTTTCCCATGGGAATGCGTTGTTTCCCGAGGTCAAAAGTAACTCGGGTCCTTTCTTAAGTCTCAAACTATCTCCTTACCAAATTTTATTTAAATCTGTTTAGTAGTTTAGGCGTAAAAGCGATCGACCCACCTGAATTTTCCCATGGGAATGCGACATTTTCCCGTGGTAAAAAGTAGTCTATGCCCTTTCTCGGGTATTAAAATATCTCCATACCAAATTTCATGCAAATTGGTTTAGTATTTTAGGCGTGATTGAGTAACAGACAGACAGACAGAGTTACTTTCGAATTTATAATATTAATATAGATTATCTTATTAATATTTTTATTATGTATTTAGTATCTTACATGGTGTGGTTGTCTCCGGTTGTGGGTAGTAATATTAGAAAACGAAAATAAAAAATAAAAATAAAAACGAATATTAAAATTTTAATTTTATATTTATTATTTTATTTGAATAAGCAATAATTTTCACAACTTTAAAAGTTGTGAAAATTATTGCTTATTCAAATAAAATAATAAATATAAAATTAAAATTTTAATATTCGTTTTTATTTTTATTTTTTAGTATCTTGTATATATATGTATATTCCGAGTGCAAATTTTCTTCATAATATGTTAAGAGTATAAACCTCCCCCAAAATATTCCATGCTTCTCTATTCCTTGGAAACTGCTGCCATCGTGGATTCAGTCTATGGATATCGTCTCTCCATCGCAAAATTTGTCTTAATGCTCTTCTTGTTCCATCTCTTGGGTACCATTCTGTTAGCTTTTTTGTCCAGCGGTCATTGTTCTTGCTATATGTCCTGCCCATTTCCATTTTTGTGTTTTAACTCTTTTTGTTATATCCTCAAATTTTGTGATTTCTCTTAATCTTGTATTTCTCACTCTTTCAAACCTAGATATGTTAAGAAGTGATCTTTCTAAAGCCCTTTGAGTAGTTTCGAGTTTTCTTAAACTTTGTATGTTCATGCTCCAGGTTTGTGAACCATACGTTAAAATCGGAAGGACAGCCATGCCGAATACATTTTTTCTTGATGTTTCACTTATTTTTGATCCAAATACGTTCTTAAGGTTCCATACCTGCTTCCAACTATTTGAAATTCTTCTTTGTATTTCTTTCTCTATTCGATTTTTGAATGATATGATTTGTCCCAAGTAGATATATTCTTGGACGTATTCAAATGTATCTCTTCCTATGTTTATTTGAGTCTCTGCACTGTTAGTCATGAGTTTAGTTTTAGTTTGATTATTTCCAACCCTGCTATTTTAAAACCTTCTGATAATTTTGTAATTATTTCTTGGAGTTCATTTGGAGTTTCTGCAAAAAGAACTATATCGTCTGCAAAACGAAGATTAGAAAGTTTTCGCCGTCTATGTTCCAGCCAAGGTTTTCAATGTCAACGCTTCTAAATATTTCTTCCAGCAATGCACAGAAAAGTGCTGATGAAAGAGGATCTCCTTGTCTTACTCCTCTGCCTATTGTAAACGTAGGACCTTTAACTTCAGTTGTTATTTTTGATGTACTCTTCATGTATAAGATTCTCAAGATTCTTATAATATTGTGTGGGATACCTTGCTGCTTTAAGGCTTGCCATATTTTAACATGTTCTACAGAATCGAATTTTTTGTAAAAATCAACAAATGCTATATATATGTAGGTATTTGTTATAGGTACTCCACACTTTTCTCAATCAGTTGGTTGATTGATTGAAGATGGTCTGTTGTAGAATATCCCGATCGAAAACCTGCTTGTTCTTTTGGTTGGTTTCTGTTGAATGTATCTTTACATCTTCTTAATAGACATTTAGCGTATACTTTGTATATTATTGATATATAATGCTTATTGGTCTATAATTGAGCCGTTTATTTTGAAAGTGGCATAAGTCACTTTTTCAAAAAAAATCGAGTTAATGGCAACACTAAATACAATTGAACTGTATCTTTTCATTTTTAAAAAATTTGCACTCAATAAGTTGAGAACTATTGAGATTTCTTCGAGAGAAGTATTGGTAATTAACGGTATAACAAATATCTTAAATATCTCGACTTAAAAAAAAAGTGGCTTATGCCACTTTCAAAATAAACGGCTCAATTATTAATATCATCTATTTTACCCTTGTTGTGAATGAGGATTATGTTTGCTTCTGTCCATTGATATGGTAGTTCTTCATGTATCAAAGTTTGATTAGATATAAATATTAAAACATTTAAGATCGAGCTTTTTCCAATTTTTAGAATTTCCGCTTTTATGCCGTATTTAATATATATTAATATAATTCACATATCTGTTCAGGTGCTCGAATAACCCAAACTTACACAAAAGATTAATGATTTTTATATGTGTTATTAAGTTTTTAATTTATAGCTCAATGATCATTACGGAAAACATTTACGATTTACCGACTTCAAAATCAATGTATGTCGTCAAATTTTTGAAATGCAAGTTTTTATTATTCTTAAAAAACTCATATTTGACTTTTTGAAACTATAGGTATGTTAATTCATGAAGTAATATTTTGATTAATACAATTTGTTATGATTTTTTCAAATCTACAAACCCTCACTTCAATATTCCGTTTAAATATTTTCTTTAATATCTTATTTATTTTTCAAAAAAGGTGAAAATTTTGGTTAACCCTAAATATCTCATGAACCAATGACGCTAGAGACTTGAATTAAATTTTATATTATATTATTGTAACGTGATACAAAACAAGTATATTTTTTGAAAAAAATCCAATTAACGGTTTTGTTATAAATCAAAAAAACTGAAAAAAAAATTGTCACCTTGAAACTTTTAAGTCTAAAATATGATTTCATCTCCAAAACAATTTTGTGCAACGAAGAATAATGTTTTTGACATCTGATAAAATTTTGAGAAAAATCTAATTGACAGTTTTCTTTATAAAAAATAAAATCCTAAAAAAAAACATTACTCATAGTTGGTAAAAATTGAATTTCGACGCAAATATCTTTTCGTAAACTTAAGATTAAGGCTTCAAACTTTTTTTATCTTATAAGAAATATTGTTTTCAACATTCTGAAAAATATTGAGAAAAATCGAATTGACAGTTTTCCTACAAAAAAATAAAAACCTAAAAAAAATTAATAAAAGTTGGTAAAAATTGATTTTCGACTCAAATATCTTTTCAAAACTTTGAGATATTGACTTTGAACTACTTTTTTCTTTGAAAAAATTTTGTTTTCAACATTCAGTATAATTTAAAAAAAAATTGAATTGACAGTTTTTTTATAAAAAATAAAAACCTAAAAGAAACAAAAACAAAACAAAGTTGGTAAAAATTGAATTTAGACTTAATTATCTTTTCGAAAATTTGAGATTATGGCTTCCAACTTATTTTATTTTATAAGAAATATTGTTTTCAACATTCCGTAAAATTTTGAGAAAAATCGAATTGACATTTTTTTTACAAAAAATAAAAACCTTACACAAAAAATGAACAAAAGTTAGTAAAAATTGATTTTCGACTCAAATAACTTTTCAAAAATTTAAGACATTGTCCTTAAACTAATTTTATTTTTTTAAAAATATTATTTGCAACATTGCAAATTTTCTTACAAGAAATAAAAACCTTAAATACATTAATAAAAGTTGGTAAAAATAGATTTTCGACTCAATTATCTTTTTTAAAATTAAAAATATTGGCTTCAAACTAATTTTACTCACAGAAAATATAATTTTCGACATTCAGTTAATTTTGTATTAAAATCCAACAGTCAGTTTTTTCATAAAAAAATAAAATCTACAAAAAATAGTACGCAAATTTGGTAAAAAATGATGTTCGGTTCTGGATATCTCGTGAAAAATAGAACGTATTGACTTTAAATTCATTTCATTCATCCTGTTTGTATTTGTTTATTTAAGAAATAAAAACTTTTTAGAAATGCTACTAAAATTGGTTTTCGACTAAAAATCTCGTTAACAAAAACTGATTTTAAAATCAAACTATTTCGTTATATGCAAAATATTGTTGGTAATTTTTAAATTTTTTGAGCAAAACAAATCGGAAGACGGGATGGGAAGTTATCAGTGTGGTACGCATCCCAGAACAGTCGTAAATGATACTTAGATTTTACAAATAATTTTGTATATGAAAATCTGTCAACCTACTTACCCAAGGCCCAATCAACATTACTGTACAAAAGTATCATTTGTCCAATACCTGATATCTCGTCTTATTTAAATTCATAATCAAAGTAATACCGATTTAAAAAACGAAAATTAAAGGACAAAAACATATTATTTCAAAACGATTTTAACCTAGTTAAAAAACAAAATTGAACTGCAAACTTCCTACACACAATTTTGAAGAATTTATAAACACCGCATCGTTTTTATAAAACGTTTATTTGTGTGTGATAATATTTAATTTAAGGAGTACCTACATATATGCTTTTGAGTGTAGGAAATATAAAATATGAGGCCATAACAAAACTATCAAATTTGGAAACTCAATTTTAAATACCAAACATATAAAGTTAAATTAAAATCTATTTACTTTCAAATTTGTTGGAGTTTCAACAAGATTTTGAAAAATTAACAGAATGTGTTCGTATAATAAAAAATAATTTTGACCTAAGATATTAAAATAAAACTTCGGTTGACGAAATGAGACTTATATCCTGCAAAATTAAAATATATGTGCTTTCTAAATTTGTGTTCGTTTAAATGATCAATTCCGACAAAGTATATGTACCAGAAGTGACTTTAAAAGAACTTACAAATTCATGGATACAATTTGTTTTTGCTTCTCCTTCTGTTCTTAAACAATCTGAATTTTAAGGGAGCCATGACCTTCAAGCGAGCAAATTTAAGAATAAAATCCATATACAATCTTCCACTTAGATTCTCCACTCAACTCTGAAACAACTTTTTTTGGAAAACAAATTCTTTATTATTAAAAAACAAATATTGCAATAAAAAATTAATTCTTTTTCATCATCAGAAATATGCAAAACAATAATAAGTACGCATCACCCAAAGTACAACAAACTTAAAGTGGCACTTTGAATGAACAGCCACATCAAGAGGCCAAATGGCAGCAATCCCATACCACTTGAGTTTAATCATAAATTCTTAAAAAACAACCAAAACAACAACAACCACTCAAAAAAATATACTTAATTCGATTGAAAGATGAAATTAAATATTGCAAAATATAATATGATTGTATATGCAGAAAACCAGACACATATGTTGCGATACAATAATCGTCAGACGCATGAACCATCAGTTCTCGAGGAGGAGATGTATGATGATGAATCTTGCCTCGTTCGACTCTTCCATGCTATCATCAACTTGAAAATTGGCCCAAAACAACTACTTGAGTTTGTTTATGCTGTGTGGTCCAACCTCGGAGAACCAACATTACTCATATAGGATCCCGGACATACTTGGCATGGCGTAGACTAATCAAACTGTCCCGAATCACAAGGAGCTAGCTAGTTATCCTGTCTGCGCTGCTGCGCCACGAATGTGACACCCATTTGTTGAGAAATTATTTATTTTTTAAATAATTATTTCTACTCACTGTTCTGCCCCTGGTGGTTGTTTCTTTTTTTAAAGTCGCGATGGTGTTTACATTAATTAGTGTTGCTACTTGAGGTCGTCGCCTCATTCCACAAACATTAGCCATCAGAGTCAAAAGGTTATAAAAGGACGACTCCGATGTTTACAAACTGTGAATGTCGCGACACCCAAACAACAACACTTGACAGAGTCGTCGTAGTGTCATCGTTTGGTCCCTATAGTTACAGTCGTCGTCGTCGTCCTCGGTCGTCACCAACCACATAGGGTGCCACATGCCACTTGACGGAACACCACTACTGCACATCGCTTGCACTTGTTACAGTTCGAAGCAGCCGGTCGGACTGCCAGCGCGACGGCGGCGGCGGAGGTATCATTACCTTGACTTGACGAAGGCGACACATCTTTTTTTCTATATATCGCATATATGAGGAAGTATGTGTAGCAGGAAGGATATGAAAATCTGTGCGATGGAAACATATGTTGCGAATCCTTGGTCTGCTTTGGCTTTGCAACATGTCTCATGATGCGTGTGTGGTCCCTCTTTAAGTGGGCTGTGGGAATATTATCGACTAGACTCAATTATGCCAAAATATATTTAGTTTTGACTCCTCTCAAGTACTTCGACAATAGAAACAGTCCTTAAAAGTGCCAAATCCTTGATAAACTATGTCTAGACAAACCTCACTAATGGTGGGACTGATTTTGTGACATAATCCGGGTCATTTTTATATGCATCATCAGTGGGATTGTTCTGAGGCAAAATAGATTGCGCCAATTCTAAGTGGCCATATCCACAAAGTGGATTTCCATTTTTCCATTAAATTGGCAATCAGAAATCTACAAATTAGACCAAATCACTTTGGAATGGAATAATTCATATTGGATAACCGCCTGCACACCACCGCACCTCTCGTTCGCCTATATACAAAATATTCATATATATGCAGATGCACGATTGGCAATTAAAAACCATAAATGTTAAGATTAATTGCATTGATTGTGAACAATTACTCGGGCGCGGCGTGTATTGGAGGGATCTGCAATTTTGATTTTCGATAAATCTAATTTATTTATAATTATTGCAAAAGAGGATGCATTCTTCAATCAGTGCCAGTAAGTGTATAAGTATAGTTTTTCGTTCAAATATATTTGATGTTTTTGTGCGGATTTTAAGGTGATGGCGTTCTGTTTAGATTCGAGTCTTCATTTTTCTTTAGTTCTATATGTTAAGTTAATTTTTATCAAAACAGGTCAAGGTTAAGTGGCAGAGTTGAGGTAGGAACGAACAATTCATGTTTATAGTTAAGTGGATTTAAAGTAAATGTTGAGTGGAATTTTTAATTGAATTGTTTGATTTCCTTTTAGAATCAAAGTCGAAAACCTAATCATTAAAAAAACTAATGATTTGTAATAATAGATTTGTTAAAAAAATACCAGTATATACTTCATATTCATTAATTTGCTTTACATTTGCCCACACATTTTTTATTTTCGATCTTGATGGTATAAAACAAAAGCTTAATATAGGCTAATAAACACAAAGAGTACCACTTCTGAAAATCAAGTTTTTATCAAATTAATTTTGCAATACCTTAATGATTCAGTAAGGCATTATTCTAAGAACCGAATTTCATCGGTTTTTGATTAATTCTTAGAAACAAAAAATCAATAAGAAATACCCCGATAGCAATTGCAATTCACTGTCACAGCAGCCCTTTCCTCATATCGAAAGAAGTAAGGACCAATTATTCCTTCAGTGGGTTAACTGTAAATGTGTACTTGTGTTAAAATATTCATGACAAAATTGATACACCTTTTTTTTTTTGTTTTGCGTCCATTCAAGACCCAATGAAATACAAAATAGTACAAAGAGCCCAGGATGCGACCCACACTGATAACTTCACATCCGTACCCGTCTGTCAAATTGTCTAAAACTTTAACAAAACAAAACAAAAACAACATGAGTATTATGACTTCGCCTGTCATCGAGCGCGTTAGTGATTCTATGGGACCAATCTTTTTTCGCACTCGTACTGTGGCGAGAGTCCTAAAAGATCTTAACATACACAAATCCGCTGGTCCTTGCATCAACGAAACGGAAAATCTCGACATCCTCGGAATGTGCATCAGCAACCACCTTTTGTGGAGCGATCACATACGCGATGTTGCCAAAAATGCCGCAAGATGTCTAGGTTTTTTGAGACGTTGCAAGAAATGTTTCTCTCCGTCTGATCTGGCTACAATCTACAAAACCTATATATGTACGTCCGAAACTTGAATATAACTCTCATCTCTGGGCTGGTGCTCCAGTAACTTATTTAAGCCTCTTGGACAGTATTCAAAGTAGAGCTTTTAAAATGATTGGTGACATTAACATCATCAACTCGTTTACGTCACTCGAACATCGACGCAAAGTTTCTTGTCTAATCCTTTTTTACCGTTATTTTAACGGACTATGCTCTAGTGAAATAGCCAGTTGCATTCCTCCTCTTAAACAATTTAACCGTAATACCCGCGCTTCTAGGAATGCCCATCAGTTTACTCTTGAGCCCAGCTTCGGCTGTACTATGAAGTACAGAGATTAATTTTTTAGCCGTACTACGCGAATATGGAACGCCTTTCCACGCTCTATCTTTCCCTATCATTGGAATGTTCAGGAGTTCAAAATCAATGTACACCGACACCTCCTATCCAACCCTTCCCTCTTTTCCTAATGCTCACACTGTGTCTTTGGCATATTAAAGGTATAAAAAACCCTTTTAGTGTTCGCTAATTATAAAAAAAAAAATTAATAACAATAAATTTGAGTGAGATAAGAATCTTGAAGAAAATATCTTTCTTTGTTTTTAAAGTCTTTTACTTAAGTCAGAAACTATGTCTTACCAGTTTTTAATGTATTATAAAAAAGTTGTCAATTGCATCTTTTCTTAAAAATTAACCAAAATTTAGTATCAATATTTTGCACATGATAAAATAAGTTTGATTTCAATATCTGTTTATGTTCCCAAAAATCAATTTTTACCAATTTTAGTAGCATTTTTTGAAAGTTTTTATTTCTTATATTGTAAACAAATACAGATTCTAAGACATTTTATCTTACGATACAAACAAAATTTAACACAGAATGAAATCGTGAGATATCGAGAATCGAAAAAAAATTTTTACCAATTTTGTGTAATATTTTTTTGTAGATTTAAGTTTTTATGAAAAAAACTGAGTGTTGGGTTTTTTAATGAATGTTAAAAAAAATTATTTATAAAATAAAATTAGTTTCAAGCGAATGTTTAATTTAATTTTTGAAAAGATACGAGTATTTGAGTCGAATTTTAAACATCTCTTAATAATTTTTCTTTAGGTTTTAATTTTTTTTAAACTGCCTATTCGATTTTTCTAGTTTTTTTTTTGAAACTGCCAATTCGAGTTTTCTAGTTAAACCCGTGACATGATGGTTAGTGCGTTGGACTGTCATGCGAGAGGTCTTGGATTCGATCCCTGCCTATGCCATCTAAAGTTTTTCACGGGTACTGCTTCTTGCGAGGTATTGACAAATTCTCCAAAAGTAATTCTTGACATGAAAAGTGCATTCTGAAATTAGCTGTTTGAATTCGGCTTTAAACTGTAGGTCCCTTCCATCCATCCCTGACAACAATACTCGCACACAGGAATGGTGGAGAGTTGTAAGTCACTAGGCCCTATTTCTCAACGGACAACATAAATAAAAATATATTATACAATTATTTTTTAAGTTAAAACATTTTTTGTTCGTCAAATATTAGATACTAGCTTTTACCAGCGACTTCGTCATCATTAGATAGTTTTTTTGGATAGTAGTATGAAAAAACCTGAGCTGTACTTTTTTGTACGTATGTATGTTTTAATTGTGCCGAGATGGGATGAGGCCATACTAAGTGTGATTATCATAGGTTAGGTTAGGTGACGAACCGAGTAAATCATTAAGTATTAAAGAAAAAACTAAATTTACACGACAAATAAAATATTTGCAGGATTTCTCTGTAATTTGCATGCGTCCGACAACGGCGTGTGCCGTCACGTGTGTCCTCCCCCGCGCCGCCGCACTACCGCCGCCACCTGCCCGACATCCGCGTGCGACCCCCGCCCGCGCACTCGCCCCGCGCCTAAGCCGAAACAGAATTATAAGAAGTAGAAGACAGACCCAGTGAATTATTTGTTGTACCTACATAGCTCGTGTTTAGCGATGAAAGGTTGAGCATAGCAAAGTTTAGGTTTAAAATTACTATTTGTGGAACTTGGTGGGAGCCACAGTTTGCGTCTAACGTTGAGGGCTTGGAGCACGTGGCGCGCGAAGCCCGCGTTAATATATGTGTATGATAAGTTTAACATGTTCGACAACTTATTTCATAAGGGTTGGGAATGCGTTGTTTTCCCGTAATACCAATTTTATCGAAATATTATTCAAATCTTTGATAATTTAGGCCATACCAAATTTCATGCAAATGGGTTCAGTAGTTTAGGCGTGATTGCGTAACAGACAGACAGACGGAGTTACTTTCGCATTTATAATATTAGCCGCGTTTTATTATCACCATGATCTGATCCGGATCTTGAATTTACATGCATTACAACAACAACACAAGATCCTGCTTTCTGTTTGGATCTCAAATTGAGATTCTTTTTTTCACAACAAGGAGCGCTTTATCATTGTAATTTCACATGTAAATGTTGGTATCATTGCAAACAAATTACATAAAACCTGTATTGCCATATATAAACATTTCCATTTGACTGAAATAAAATATTGTTTAAATAGAAAGCGAGAAGCTTTATATTTATTTATTTGGTATATAATCCATGAAATAATTAGATATTTTAACAAAACTAGATATTAATTGGTGAAATTAAAATAATTACGTCCAAAAAAATTGTATATTTGACATAATTTATGGGTATTATTTTCCCCCAAAAAAAGGAACAAAAAAAAATCATTGAGCAAAATGTTCTTTGGGCAACCCTGATTTAAATGTCAAAAAATATAAATAAAATGGAGAAAGCTGCAGCACAAATGGGAGAAAAGATGTTCAAATAAATTGTAAGTAATCTCTAAATTAAATTATTTAAGTGTCACATTTATTAAAAGATCAAAAAGAATCTGGACTACAATGGTGATTTGCAGAAACATTTTCAAAAGTTGTGGAGCTTCCATTTTTGGTATGTGTTTGTTTTTTTTTTTGCTTCGTAATGTCACTTTTGAAAGAACGAATTTGACACTGCTACCAAACTTTAAATAACAAAAAATATGATGATCCAATGCTGTTTTATTATCATGATCTGATCCGGATCAGATCATGGTGATAATAAAACGCGGCTATTATTATTATTATATATATATATATAAATATATATATATATGTATATATCTGTAATATATATATGTAAATATATAATATGTATATATATATATATATATATATATATATATATATATACATATACATATATAGATGAAAAATATTTTGTTCAGTTTTTTGATTTATAAAAAAAAACGTTAATTCATTTTGTTTTCATAATTGAACTAGCTTATAGTAACACGTCACATTTTATAATGTAGAATTTATCTTTATTCGCTAGCCTTATTAGTTCGTGAGATATTTTGAGTCAGCCAAATTTTCACTTTTTTTTAGCATAGGAAGTTATTGTAATCGGTCTGATTTGTCGAATTGAAAATGTTGACATGTTTCAAGTTTCCTAGAGTCGAAATATAAAATTTTTAGAGAGATGCGTGTATACGTACGACACCTGGTAATATTCTGAGAAAAATCGAATTAACAGTTTTTGTACAAAAAAAATACTAAAAGTTGGTAAAAATCGATTTTCCACTCAAATATCTTTTCAAAAATGTAAAATATTGGCTTCAAACTGCTTTCAATTTATAGAAAATCGACATTCATTACAATTTTTGTAAAAATACAACAGTCAGTTTTTTTTTCAAAAAAATTAAAATTTACAAAACCTAGAACGCAAAATTGTTAAAAATTGATATTCAATTCTCGGTGTCTCGTGAATAAATGATTCCGTTCTGTGCTAAATTTAGTTGTTAACGTTAGATATTGTTCGTAAACATTTGTATTTTGTATTTGTTTATACAGAAAATAAAAAAATTTAAGAAATGCTACTAAAATTAGTAAAAATAGGTTTTGGACTATAAATTTCGTTAACAAAAACAGATTTTGAAATCAAACTATTTCATTATTATTTCACTATAGAATAATTCAACTGACAACTTTAAAAAACAAACACGAAAACCTTAAAAAAAAACTGAAATGAAATGGTATTCGACTAAAGTATTAGGAGAACAAGGAATAAAATATTGACAAATCGACAGACGGGATGGGAAGTTACAAGCGTGGGTCGCATCCTACCCTCTTTCTTTAAATTGGTATTATATAGTAAAACAGAAACCACATGCTCAATTTTTACTTGCGACATATAGGAACTATATGGCAAGTTTTGCATTCGTGCAAAATTTCGAACTCGAGATTTTAATCAAACATGATATTACGATGGTAGAGAAGTCGAAAAAAGTGGGTCCCGCGATTCCGTCCGGTCTGTTTTGTCTGTCTGTCCACGCTCCTACAGCCTAAACCATTGGGTCGATTGAGTTCAAACTTGGAAGTTAAGGTTTTCAGCAGATTCGCGTTAGGCGTTTTTTTCATTTTTTTTTTAAGACCAAAACTAACAGTGGCCCCCATACAATTTTTTTGGCCAAAAAACGAAAATTCAAATTTTCTCAAAAACAAACCGATAGATTTTTTTTAAATTTTCTCTAAAATTTTATTTTTAAACTTGGCTTCTTTTCATAAGAAAAACATATTTTTGTATTGCTCAGGAAAGGTACCGCTCATAGAACCGTTATTTTGTTTCTTAATTTTCTCAGCAACTTATCAACCGATTTCAATAATTTTTTTTCTGAATAAGCTCTTATATTGCCTTAACAATATTTGATTATCAAAAGTGAAATTTTGTATTGTTTGGATTTTTAAAAAAATATTAAATTTTTTTTTTTCAAAATTCTATATCTCAAAAACGGGTCAACATTTTTTTACGAAATTCAAATGTAGAGCGTATATTTACAATCACTAAACAACTGCATACCAAAAATATTTTTAGAACAAAATTTAAAAATTTTATATATAAAAAATTAATTTAAAAAAAAACCGCTCTAACGATTTTCAAAAAAAAAATTTTAAAAATCAAGGGTTTTTTGATTTATAAAATGGCATCTAAATTTTTGAAGACAAACTTACTTTTCAGGTAAAATTTTGAATCTTAAAATATTTTTTTTTTAATTATTTTAACTGTATTAAATGTAACCCCCTCCCATCTCACCAGATCAAATCCTGTGCGTGAGCCCAAAAGAGCGCATTACATTGACAAAACTTTTATTATATTCAGCCCTATCATGAATTCCATCGTAATCGGAAATTTTTACGAATCCCGAAAAACTGTATCATGAAATCCGTTCGTAGTGGAAAATCTCATACAATTTTGCATTACGAACGGATTTCATGATACAGTTTTTCGGGATTCGTAAAAATTCCGACTACGATGAAATTCATGATAGGGCTGATTCCATCTTTTATCCAAATTAGATAATGCATTTGGTATATATGTATGTATTGTTTATAACTATAACTATTGTAAATACCAATTCATTTCCGGGATGAGTTGTCCTTTTTATATAGGTGCTTTTTTAAACAGACTCTTTGCATAAAGGAGCAAGTTCGTGCGACCCAGTCGTGCATTTTATTTTAAAGGCCTTTCCTTCCCGAACGTTTCCTCTTACCCACGCACGCACAGACATCTCTCTAAAAATATTTTATTTAGATTCTATGGACTTTGAAACGTCGAGAAAGGTCAAAATATTTAATTCAATAAATCGGGATGATTTCAATAAATAATTAAAAAACAAAGTCAAATTTCCCGAGAGTCTTAAAAAATGTATCAGTTCTTTTGGTGTGATTGTAGAACTTGTTGAAAATTGTAAGATATACTTTTTCATTTTTATCGCTGTGATTTAAGTTTCACTTAAAACTGTTTCCTTTTATATTTATACATATGTATGTATGTATGTATGTACTTACGATTCTCGAATCGGACAGACGTTTTCAATCGTATATAATGTGTTGCGACTATTACTGTAGGAATTGCAAGAGCATTAATCGGTAAAAATGTATTTGTTTTTCATATTTGTGCACTACTACGCAAGCTATAACAAAGATTTAATACAAACGTTAATTACTCTTAAAATTCACTAAGGGAAATAAGCTTGTTTTTAAATATTTCTCAATTTTCGTTTAAACTTCTTATATTCCAATATATTTACTACTTACACAAACTACTTGATATTTTGTATAAACTTTATTTCAATATGATAAAAATTTTTTTGAAAAAACAATCAAATTTGAATTTAACATTTTTCTTGAAATCTACTACAATAGGTAAAGAGGAATCATATATAAAAAAGTGATCACTTGGGCGTATACTCAGAATGTTCCGAGATATAGAGAAAAGAAAAAGACCAAATATTTATTATAAGTTTAAAGAAAGACTAATTATATTTTACAAATTAAAGAAAGCTTGAATCGAAAAGTAAACTGATATTAATGTACATAGTTTCAAATAAATTACTGAGAGTAGCTTTATACAAAGTACAAATTAACACCGCCTCTTAATTTAATAGAAACTATAAATTCAAATTAAATCATAAGTAGGTACATTAATCGAACACAATCAAAAAAAAAAAAAACTAAACTAAATTTAAACCTCTACGATGTTTTAGGAACAAATTTCTTCCTAATGCTTTCGTCATGACGTCAGCTAGTTGATCTTCAGTTGGTTTTTGTTCTAGTCGAATAACGCCCTTTGAAATTTCATCTCGAATAAAATGGTATTTGACGTCTAAATGCTTCATTCGTTTGCTTTCCTTGGAATCTTCAGCAATTTTAATACAGGAATTATTATCTTCGTATATGATTACTGGAATCGTGCATTCTACATTGAGTTCATTCAGCATCTTACGAATCCATTTGAGTTGACATACTGCTTCAGTTAGGGCAATCAACTCAGCTTCTGTTGATGACAAACTTACTGTTGATTGCTTTTTTGAGGCCCAGCTCACGGTATTTACAAATAACTTGAACACGTATCCTGAAGTAGATTTCCGGTCATTTTTATCTCCTCCCCAGTCAGCGTCACAGAAACACACCAGGGTCTCGGCAGTATATTCTTTTCTGTAAATCATTCTCAAGTCGATTGTTCCACGAATGTAGCGTAAAATATGTTTTGCATAGTTGTAGTGGCGTTCATCAAAACAACTTTGGAATCGACTCATGTATCCAGTTGCAGCACATAAGTCCGGTCTTGTGGTCACAGTTGCGTATATTAAGCAACCAATCAATTCGCGGTAGGGGTGATTTGTACATCTTTCCTTGTCACCCTCATCAATGTGCAGACCCTTTTCCATGGGAGTAGCTTTTGGCTTGCAGTCTTTCATTTCGAATTTATTCAACACTTTCTCCAAGTATTGCCGTTGGCTTAGTTCAATAGTTCCATCTTCGATGTTTTGCTGGATGTGCATTCCCAGAAAGGTACTTGCCCTACCCATGTTAATCATGTCAAATTCGTTTGACAACAGCTGCTTTATGATGATAATCATTTGAATATTTTGACAAAACAGCAATATGTCATCGACATACAGCAGGACGTAAAAATTGCTTCCGTTTTGGTCCTTGACGTACACGCATTCATCTGACTCACATCGGCTGAATCCAATTCTAACCATGAAACTGTTGAACTTCTTATTCCAGGCTCGGGACGCTTGCTTCAACCCATACAAAGCATTATTGAGCTTGCAGATTTTATTTCCAAATTCAATACCTTCCGGTAACTCCATATAAATGTCTTCGGACAGTTCACCATTCAAAAACGCACTTTTGACATCCATCTGGTGAATATACATGCCCTTCTCATTTGCAATTGCAAGCAATATTTTTAATATTCCCAACTTTGCAACTGGCGCATACGTTTCGGTGTAATCGAAACCAGGTTTTTGGGTAAACCCTCGCGCCACCAAACGAGCTTTGTATTTTTCAATTTGCCCATCTGCTTTGCATTTCAATCGAAATACCCATTTGCTGGTTATGGCTTTTCGATTCTTTGGCAAACTACAAATAGTTCAAGTTTTATTATGTATCAATGATTGGTACTCACTTTTTATGGCATTTTCCCATTCTGGCCAATCTTCTCTTGCTTTTGCCTCAGTAATGGTTCTTGGGTCATCTTCGACGTACTCTTCGGCACTAAGAGCAAAGTTGTCTGATTCAGCTGAATAAGTGCAAAAACCAAGTCGCTCAGGTTGTCTTCGTGTATGTACGTTCGCTTCTTCGTTGAACATTTGATTCGAGGTCTTCAACACTATTTTCGCTTCCGCTGGTACTGTTGTTACCGATGCCGTTTTCTTTGACATCGTGGATTCTTTCAATGCGATTACCAGCCCAATCCAAATTAGAGCTGTGGACTATTCCATCGCCGCCGGCCGTCAACAGGTAGATTTTCCAGAGTTTCATCATTTTTGTTCTCATTTGAAGTATATTCTCCACCGTTGTCAGCTCTCAGCTTCGCAACTTTCTTGCAATGTAGTGCTTCAGCTATGGCTACGAATTCTTTGAACTTGCTAAGGACTTCACTTTTTCGTTGAATGCAGAATATCATTGAAGCTCTGGAATAGTCGTCAGTGAATGACACAAAATATCTGCTTCCATCATATGCCGACGTTTGCATAGGACCACAGACATCACCATGAATTAGTTCCAAAATGCGATTGGATCTAGTATTTTTGTTCCTTGGAAACGATGAACGTGTTTGTTTTCCAAAAACACAAGATTCGCAGAATGCGTTAATTCAGTGTCAACATTCACTTCTTCCCAACCCTTAAGCCATCTGATGACTGACCATCTTCTTCAAATCATATGTATTCAAATGTGCTAATCTGTAATGCCACAAAGATTGTGAATCATTTTTCTCACCTGAGATGCCAGCGAATTTATTTTTTTCAACATGCAAATCTACTTCGTATAGCTTGCCTCTGGTACTTGCTTCAAACATAGGTGTTCCATCGATCGATGCATATGCCTTGTCGCCTTCAAAAACTATACGGTAACCCCTTTCTGTCAGACTTCGGATAGACATCAAGTTGCATTTCAGATCCTTCACAAATAAAACGTTCTTCATAGTCTTTGGTGCGGAATCACCATTATGAAACGTTTTAACAGAAATGTCACCAATTTCAGATGCTGATATGCTTTCATTTTTCTTGGCAACTAAAATTTGAATTTCCTCGATGTTCTTCAAAACGTTGAAATAATCTTTGTTGTTGACCATGTGATGGGTAGCACCAGAATCCAAAACAAACTTCACTTTATCATTCATTGGTTGTAGAGTTTGCGCTGCATTCTCTTTTTCACTTGCTTTGTCAACAACTGCACACATTGTCGAGTCCTTCTTTCTGAAAGCTTTGCTTGAACCCTCTGAGTCCTTCTTTTCCTTCTGCTTGGAAAAACATTTGGATTTGATATGTCCAGGCTTACCACATCCATAACATACAATCTTCTTCTTAGGCTTGACACTCATTGCACCGGGCTCAATAGACCTTGCCGATGCACAACCATTCCTCTTGTTCTATTCGTCCATCAACCGAGTCTTGACAAATTCTAACTTCAAGTCACTTTGATTCATAGTCTCTAGTGCAGTTACTAAATTGTCATAGCTTGCTGGCAAAGTAAGCAACAAATGGACAACAACATCAAGCTCTTCCATCTTAGCTCCGGTTGATTTCAGCTGACGAACCTTCGTATCGAATCGAAGAAAATGTTCAATGATGTCTTCACACTCATTGTACTTCATCATCAGAAGCTGTTTACGGAGTAGTAACTGGCTCGAAATGCTTTTTCGTTCAAAAATACCACACAATGTGTCGAACATCTCCTTGGCAGTCCTCTTCTCCTTCACATATTCCAATTGTCCATCATGAATAGTCTGGACCAAAATTGAAATACACTTCTTTTCTTTTAACTTCACACTGTTTTGGTTAGCAGGCTCAATCTTCGCAAGAATTTCTTCTAAATCTTCCTCAATGTATTTTCGTAGAACCTTCTCGTCCAACAAAATACCCACACGATATTTCCAGTTGCTGAAATTCGTACCATCAAATAATGGAAGCTTAGAAATCGAATGATAAGCCATTTTGCTATTATTTTTTCTTCGTCTCAAATCAAAAACGATCTCGGAAATGCAGTGAAAATTAATTTCTTCTAGAAAGATTCAAAAATTAATTTTTCTTCAATCGAATCCTGGGCCCATAACCTCAGAATGTTCCGAGATCCAGAGAAGAGAAAAAGACCAATATTTATTATAAAAGAAGATACGTACTTTTACAAATTTGTTTATTTTCTTAATAAAAATTCTAAGCAGTGTTTAAAACCTATAATCAACAAACTATAATCCGCAGCTTTACCTTCGTGTAAAAAGAAAAACAAAATATTACACAGAGAGACATAGAGACAACTCAAGTTATACATAAGTTAGTTGATAAGCTTTTTGAAACAAAAAAAAGAAACAAAGACGAACCAAAAGTAACGCCGTCTATTGTTAAATTGATGACAGATGAAGCACTGTTTTTGTAGGTTCACCCAGCTACTTTAAGTTTTCGCCCTTATGAATTAACTTATAAATTGTCATAGCGAAATTAAATTTAATGGCGAATTGAAGTCTTTTGATTTGAAATGTTAAATCTGGTACGAAGGTCTTAGATTAGAGGAATTATAACCTTTTTACCCTTTCGAACGCTGACGGTTAAGATATTAACAAACACTAATAATGTAGTGCACACGTTTTGTGACACGAAATCTAGTGCCGTTACATAATCGAGGGGCATGCCTAATTTCAATTTTAGCCTACGTGAGGACACATAGGACAGCTCAAATGAGTTAAGAAACTAATGGGTATGAATGATCTATTCTGTATTTCAGCATTAATAGTATTATAAGAAACGCTCAATGAAAGGCATCGATGATAGGTTCAAGAGAAAGAAATTGTTTTTTTAAATGTATATATTTTTAATAGTAGATATACATATGGTGTATAATATGTAGGTGTTACCGGCAGATCTGCTCGAATGAGCTGTGAATGAGCTTAAAACACTCTCCAGCTTCGTATCTACCACCATACAAACAATCATGTCTTGGGTTCAACCCCTGCAGTAAGTAGGTAGGTAGAGTTGGCAGTCACAAGCAGCCCTAGCTGCGCGACTTAATTAGCGCTGGAAAGCGCCGTTTTGTTACCATCAACTCGTTGGATCTATGTATATATTGACAAATAAAAATGTAAACAGATAATATTATGACGGATTTATATTGACAAAACTAGCGATTCTAGAGCCATTACGCCGTATTCAGAAAGGAAGTCAGGTCTTTGATTTGAAATTTACTCATGTTCTCTTTAAGTACCTGAGATTACTATCGATTTTGTCCAAAAAATCCTTCCTAAAAATCAAGTTATGTATGCTACGAATGCCTAGTCGTACATATTTAACTTAAATCTTTTATAAATCTTGTTACCTGAAGTGGGAGCAATTAGATTCAATTTTCAAACCTTGACAAAATTATATTGACTTAATGAGATAATTGTCTCAAAATGGGTTGGTGGCAATGTCACCATCAACCATCATCATCATTTTTTCTTCTCTTGAGATTTCCTCAAATAAAATAGTCACAAAGATTATCCTTAAATTGCCAATTAATTGGCATATTGTTCCTTCATTCATTTTCATTTGTTTGAATTGTCTACTTAGCACCAGTGCAGTATATAGGACTCTCGTATTTGTTCAAAAGAATAAAAGAAAATATTGGTCAACGAATAAAAGAAGGATAGCGGAAAAATATTCTTTAAGAAAGATACAACGACGACGATGATTTGTATAAGGGTACAAAAATTACCCTAAACAAATTCATCAGCATCGCATCATCATGTGAACGTGAATGGGCGGTTAATTTGTGGTCAACGAAACGGAAATAAATCCTTTTGCATAAAATCCTAAAAGTTTAAGCACGAACACTGAAAACAACCCTTAGTGTAATATGGTACCATACAATTGTCAATATACTCGTATGTATATGTTATGATGAACAATATAACCCTAAATATGTTTTCAATTATATGGGTGATGGTATTTTGACACCTTCGTTCTTTTTGTCTGGAGAGTATATGAAAGTCACATCAGAATAAAGGATGTTTTGACTTGTGAGTGATGTTCTTGAGGAGCAAGAGTTTTGAATATTATTGAAAAGCATTTTATGTTATTCGTGCATGAACACACTCGAAGTGGTGGTGATTAAACACCGGTGGAGGTTTTTTTCAAGTGGGGTTTTTGAAGGATTGGGTTGGCAGGTTTGATTTATTTAAATATATTCATTTCCAGTCTTTTTTCTTTATAGAATTATAACTAAATAAAAAAAGATTTCACATGGCACACAAGCATTCATTCGGTCATTAAACAAATTATCAATAAGTACATTATACTATATTTGTATACTTTCTTCTTATAGAGCTGACAGTAATTTGATGCTAGCGCTCTTAAAAAATTGTTAACAATAGATTTTAATTTATTGTCAATATTTATAAATAAACTAGCGGCCCGGTACATGCTTCACTACGTATAAGGCATAATAATAAAAAAAAATGATTAATAAGTTCATTTATTCAAACAAAAAAATATTTTAAATTGCTAGCTATTTAAAAGTCCAAATGACCCAAATGATAATATATTATTTATATTATATGTATATGGTGGGTCTATATGGGTTAGTCTAAAACAGTTCGATAAACAATATTTTTTGTTTTTCCATTTTGAGCATGAATAAATAAACAGTTGGGGGTACTGGAACAGGCAACATAAAGTTGGCCATGTGAAAAACATAATTCCTCTAAATTGACACCAAAAAAGTAAATTTTTTGCCCTTGGGCCTTATTTATGGACATCGCAAATGATAAACGCACAGAATATTGTAATCTTTTGAATTCAAATGGCATATCAGTTGGAATCATAGGGATACGCGGTATTAAACACACTTCTCCTTTTGATTTACCAGTTAAGATTGTAGCTTCAATCAAATTTGGCAATAATTTTTTCACTGCCAATCTGGTGCCATTACACAGTTTTGGTGGATTAATATTTCGCAATAATATAATCAAAGAACCAATTTCAGATTCAAGCAATGCGGTGGTATACCAGCCGGTTCCCATTAATTTAAAAATTCAATTGGATAATTCATTGCCTCATCTTGATTCATAATACTGTCAATTGATATATATGTTGTGACTAAACCTGGCAGTTTCGCTTGAATTTTAAAATGAATGGCATTGATATGAATGTTCTTCGGTACTAAAATGACGCGTTCTCTCAACCAATCATGATTTCTTTAATTCTGAAGAACATTCGGAAAAACACATTCAATCAACTCAACAACTATAGATTGCGCAATTGTACAAAAATTGTTCGGTAAAGTGATCAATCCGTTGGTACTGCCGATTGGTATTTTTCCCACCAATTTCTAACAATTGTTTTGAAAACTCATGGGCAGTTGCATCATTATGTAGGTGAATACGCATATTAATGTTCAGTGTCAATTTTCGTACATATTTCCAAAGGCGTTTATTTCATCAGCAGGAGTTGATCGAGAAATGACAGGCAATGTATGACGAAAGTCCCCTGACCCTGACAGCAATATCAGAGCACCACCAAATTGCCTCGTAAATCTTGCATTGTTCGATTAAATGCTTCTATTGATTTTTTATTCGCCATTGTGCACTCATCCCATAAAATAATTGACGTTAATCGCAGAACTTTTGCCATAGCAGAATTTCTCGAAATATTGCAAGTTGGAGTTTCAATCACCTGTACATTCAAATGCAATTTTAATGCAGAGTGTGCGGTCCACCACCTTCTAATAATGTAGCAGCAATTCCCGAAGATGTAAGTGCCAATGCAATTTTCTGTTTCGATCGAATAGTCGCTAAACTAAAATCAATGATACAACGAAAGTTTTGCCTGTACCACCAGGTGCATCCAAGAAATATAATCCACCTGCATTATTGGAAACGGCTTGCATGATTGTGTCATATACATGTTTTTGTTGAATATTCAATTTGGTGCTATTACAATTTTGTGATTATCAGATGGCATACGATCAAGAGCAATTTTGAACAATTGAACTAATGCGTTATGCTGATGGAAAAACCTTTGTAGCTCACGAATAATGTCTCGTCTTGTATTTGAAACTATTGCACAACGTTGATCCAATTCACGATTTTCATCACCAATAAAATAAATTTGTAAAAATTGATGATCAGCGTCGGGGTATGGCAATAACGAACCAGCTTGATGATTAATCTGGCCCTGAATCTGTAACATGTATGCAATTTTAGGCAGATGTTGAATCAGAATTTTTAAGACTTTATGATTCAGATTGATATAAACATGGGACAATCCTGTTGAGGTATTTACCTAAAAAGTCGGCATAAAATTATCTCTTATAATTTTAGTAGCACCAAAAGAAGTCATTTGAAATGCCGAATTGTATTGATGAATATTACTAAAAAACTGCTTTGACGTTTGAGATGTCCCAAAAATAAATGAATACAATGGTTCGGATGGAGTTTCTAATGTTGGCAATCTCACTTTACCATTAGCACAACACATTCCGGGCGTTTCACCTGGAAAATTATAGCCGCATCACAATGTGGACATATTGCGTCCATCATTCCAATGTATCCGTACATACTATACATATAATCAATCTGACTATTGTAATTAAAAGCAGCACGCGGCATTTCATCCAAAACAGCACGACGTATTCGCGATCGCCGCCGTGCAAGATTAAGCACAGGTACAGGGTCAACAGATCTATTCTGTGCAGTACGTTCACGTTGCGCTGCATTAGCTTGTGCGCGTTCATCTTTAGTCTGAGATCGTCTTAATAATGCCACTTGATTTGTATCACGCGTACGCCGGCCTATGTTTGGTCGTCTTCCTCGTGGCATTTTACCTTCACTCAACAACTCAACAATATTTTGGAAATTGTAAACACAACAAAGCAATAATTATCGCTGATAAAATGAAATGACACATGATGACATTAAATTTGTTTGACAGAACTAACGTCACTTTTTTTGTCTTCGATTGTTTTGCAAAAGGTTCAAATTGGCTTTTAAGTATTAGTACAAATTGTTTGTATATGGGAGTATAGAAAGATGTTGATTTTACACTTTTTCAAAAATAATTTTTAAATTTTTTCTACGTACAAACCTTCTCTGGACTTCCACGAATAATTCAAGACCAAAATTAGCCAAATCGGTAAAGGCATTGTTGAGTTATAACATTACAACGAAAAGTGGCATTGATTTTTATATATGTATGTACATTGTACATATATAGATTAATAAATAAATTAATACTTTCTTTTTAATTATAAGCTTTTGCAAAATTTAGTCAAAATTTTAAATTGTCACATTAAGTTTCATATCCTTAAAAATAACTGTTAATCAATTTTAAATTGGTTTAAACAGGTTGGTTAACTGATCAGAAAGAAATAAACTCCTTAGCTCTTCTCTAGCTGGATTTCGTATAGGTCTTAACGGTTGATCAGCGGCATGTTTACAATAACAACAAGGAGCAGCTTTTTACTTTTTGTTTGTAGATTTTAAGGCCGTGTATAATACTGTTAACACGAGTTTTTTACTTTATATACTTTCAAACATCGGTCTTTTATCCTTAGTTCCTTAGAATATATAAGCAGTTGACCACCAATTCTTCTATACGTAATGGCATCGCCATGTCTGAATATTTTGACACTACAACAGTTGTTCCCAAGGATGTGTCTTAATAACAATTTCTATTTAAATGAATATTTATGATGTAACCAAAATCTAAGGTGGTGGAGTGAGAATGGAACTTACAAGGATGCTGCTCTACACAAACGATCTGGTCTTACTTGCTGAATACCCTTCCTTACTTCAGAACCTCATTATAATAGACTTAAAAACTATTGCGACCTATGGGATATACAAATTAATAGCGGTAAGTTCGATTAAAAAAATAAATAAATTGGGTGGCGCAACAGTCCGTTGAGAACTAGAGCCTAGTGACTTACAACTCTCAACCATTCCTGTGTGTGAGTACTGTTGTCAGGGATGGAGAGGACCTACAGTTTTAACCCGAATCCGAACGGCAAATTTGAGAAAGCACTTTTCATGACAAGAAATACTCTTGGAGAATTTGTCAATTCCTCGCAAGAGGCAGTACCCATGAAAAAAACTTTAGATGACATAGGCAGGGATCAAACCCAAGACCTCTCGCATGACAGTCCAACGCACTAACCATCATGCCACTGGAAATAAGTAGTTCCTTGGTTCAAATCCAATAGAAATTGTAAAACATAAATATCTCGGGTTTTTAATTACAAGTAACTTAGATTTGCGTCCCCATATAAAGAAAAAGTGTTTGGTAGTTAAAACTGCTATTAATATTATGTGGAGCAGATCACATATGTATATGTGGAGTCAAAGTTTTCATATTTAAATAAATCTGTTATCTCAGGATCGACGAATATACCTTCTTTGACTTGAATCTGTTATTGGAAATTTTTGGCGAAGGTATGAAAAAACAATACCATCTCTGTTCATTTCTCTTCCGAAATTTTTCATGAGTGCTAGCTTTATACGCAAAGGCGGAAGTAACACCATTTGTGGATTAAATAGATAGTTATTTTTGACATTTTTTCACTTAGGTTGAAGTGACTGACGATGAGGCCAAAACTTTGTTATATAATGCTGCTTTCTATCTCACGACTGTCCCATTCCTAGATGAAGCAACAAAATTTCGTGAAGCTTAATTTCAGTCCAAGCAGCATATCTATACGACTTTCAAATCGCCGCAGATATGCCATTGGTTTTCATTTTAATCTCAACAGAACAGTTTTATATTTTCATAAGACTCCTTCGTATAAACTGCTTAACCAATAGCAGTCGAAGGTAAAATATTTCGGTTCTGTAAGAACACAGCTTTTAAACTTAACTTAGAGCAATCTATAAAAAGTCTCCATTCATCCTTATTACATAGGTTTTTTTAGGCGCGTGTAGATTTTGGCGCCCCGTGGCGGCCGTTTTGTTTGGCCGAGAACATCGCCACGGTCCGTCGAAGTGTACAGCAGAACCCGAGGCAGTCTATTCATCGCCATGCACAAGAACTCGGCCTTTCGCAGACTTCAACTTGTCGAATTTTGCATCGGGACTTGGACCCACACCGTACAAGATCCAACTGACCCAGGAGCTCAAAGTTCATGAGTGATGACCACATAGACAACGCCGTTTGTTCGCTGACTGGGCTTCGAATCGTTTGGAAGATGACCCCAATTTTGGCTGAAAGATCATCTTTAGTGATTTGGAGGAATGGCTATGTTAACAAGCGAAATTGCCGGTGATAATGCATCCTTAAAAAATTACCGTTTTGTGTGGATTTTGGGCCGGGCGGCAGCGTAATTGGTCCGTATTTTTTTGAAAACGACGTTAGTGAGGCGGTCATCGTTAACAGCGAGCGCTTCATAATGACGATAACTAATTTCTTATGGCCCAAATTGAACCATATAGACATGTGGTTCCAGCAGGACGGCGCGGCGCGGCGCTACGTGCCACACAGCAATCGCCGACGACAACCATCAGACCACTGACGTCATTACAAAAAACTAAACATTCTTCCATTTCAAAAAATCGTAAGAACTCTTTTACTCGAATACGGAAAGATGTAAAACCACACCCCTTCCTAGAAGGTTCCATTGTTGCAACCTCGAGCCTAGAAGTTCTGCTTTGTTCTTGGCCAATTCTAAGCCCTCAACAATAGTATTAAATTTAGCTACACAGGCGGCTGTGAAGATGTGCTTAATCAATAGTTTTTATTTCTTTTTTCGTTGATCGGGTGAAGATCCTTTCTTTAGAAAACCCTTGCCTTTTCTAAGTCTTGAGGCAGAAATAACAATCCGTTACATGACTAGCTGATTCTCTTTTTTTTATAATTTATACAGGCAATCAAGGGGTTATTAGTACCCTTTATATGTTTATATTTAAACACAGTGCGAGCATTAGGAAAACAGGGAAGGATTTAAGAGGAGATACCGATGCACATTGGTCTTAAAGTTCTGAACATCAAAATGGGAGGGAAAAACAGAGTTGGCCAAAGCATTCCACATTCTCGATGTGCGATTTAAGAAAGAATCTCTATACTTGATAGTACGCCCGAAATTGAGCTCAATGGTAAACTGATGAGCATTCCTGGAAGTGCGAGTATTACGGCTGAATCGTTTAAGGGGAGGAATGCAACTGGCTAATTCAACAGAATATTTTTTGTAAAAATATCGATAAAACAACGAAAGGCATGAAACATTGTGGCGGTGTTCTAGCGATGTAAATGTTTCGATTATAGTTCTATCACCTATCATTTTTAAAGCCCTTTTTTCTATTCTATCCAAGAGATTTAAACTTGTTTTAGGGGCACCTGCCCAGATATGCGAATTATATTCAAGCTTTGGACGGATGAAGGCTTTGTAAATTACAGCCAGATCAGAAGGGGTGAAAAATTTCTTGCACCGTCGGAGAAATCCTAAGCACCTGGCAGCATTTTTGGCAATATCAAATATATGATCATTCCATAAAAGGTGATCTGTGATACACATACGGAGTACTGACAGTTGATTAGTTTCCTGGATGCAAGTGCCACTCATAGATAGTGGCATCGCCATTGTATTGGTACTGCAAACCAAAATGATGGTTTTTTTTAAACACTTAGCCAATTATTTTCACAACGGCTCAAGGACCTAGCTCCAAAATAAGTCATGCCGCCCCCTTCGTGGGCTATAGAAATAATGTAAGGTATTATAATAAATCGGACCAACTTTTTTCAACTTCTCAAACATCTTAATAACATGGTTTGATTAAATTTAAATCTCAAAATTTGTACGAATTAAAAAATTGCCATTAACACTGTTCCTATACACAAAAATGTTTTGGATCATTATATATGATTAAAAAATGATAGGATCTGTTAGCCTAGACGTTTACTCTTTAAAACAGCCCCAATTTTTAAAAATATCGCCCCCCAAAATATTGTTAGCAGCCCCTAATAGGTGTCTATTTTTTAATGTCTTTTGAGTGACCTTACAGCTTGAAAAAAAAATTGACAACAAAAAGTTTTGGGTTACTAGCTTATCTAGGTAGCATGAAAGCTGTGAATTTAGTCGCTTTGATAAAAAGTTAAAATATTAAAAAATATTTTAAAGCGTATAGTTCACAATTGTTAGACATATCGTTTTCTTAGCTAAGATCAGATCGGAAATAAATTCATGTTATATCTTTTTTTTAACTTCCCATAGGAAGTTATTGTAATGGGTCCGATTTGTCAAATTGAAAATTTTGACAATTCTCGACGTTTCAAGGTCCCTAGAGTCGAAATAAAAGATTTTTAGAAAGATGTCTGTGCGTGCGTGTGTACGTACGTCCGTACGTCCGTACGTCTGTACGTTCGCGACGTTTTTTTCGTCGTCCATAGCTCAAGAACCAGAAGAGATATCGACTTCAAATAAATTTTTGTTATACAGATAATAAGGCAGAAAGATGCAGAAAGGGCTCTCAAGAAAATTGCGTGGGTGGTTTTTTTACCATAGCAGTTTAAAAAAAAGGTGAAAATTTTGGTTAACCCTAAATATCTCATGAACCAATGACGCTAGAGACTTGAATTAAATTTTATATTATATATTGTAACGTGATACAAAACAATTATATTTTTGGAAAAAAATTCAATTAACGGTTTTTTTTATAAATCAAAAAAACTGAAAAAAAAATTTGTCACTTCGAAAATTTTACGACTAAAATATGATTTCATTTCCAAAACAATTTTGTGCAATGAAGAATAATGTTTTTGACATCTGATAAAATTTTGAGAAAAATCGAATTGACAGTTTTTTTACCAAAAATAATAACCTAAAAAAAAATAAAAAAAAAGTTGGTAAAAATTGAGTTTTGACTCAAATATCTTTTCAAGATTTGGAGATATTGGCTTTAAACTACTTATATCTTTCAAAAAATGTTGTTTTCAACATTCAGTAAAATTTTGAAAAAAATAGAATTGACAGTTTTTTTTACAAAAAATTAAAAACCGAAAAAAAATTTAACAAAAGTTGGTAAAAATTGATTTTCGACTTAAATATCTTTTCAAAAATTCGAGATTATGGCTTCTAACTAATTTTAACTTATAAGAAATATTGTTTTCAACATTAATAAAAATTTTGAAAAAAATCGGATTGACAGTTTTTTTTACAAAAAATAAAAACCTAAACAAAAAATTAATAAAAGTTGGTAAAAATTGATTTTCGGCTCAAATAGCTTTTCAAAAATTAAAAATATTGGCTTCAAACTTATTTTATTTCGCAGAAAATATTGTTTTTTATATTCAGTAATTTTTTTATAAAAATCCAACAGTCCGTTTTTTCATAAAAAAAATAAAATCTACAAAAAATAGAACGCAAATTTGGCAAGAATTGATACATTTAGACAAACTTTTAAGCAAGACAAATCGATAGACGGGATGGGAAGTTATCAGTGTGAGTCGCATCCCAGCCTCTTTTTTTAATTTGGTGTGTAAAATTTTTGAATTTTGCACTAATTTTCTTATATATTTCCTGTATTTGTGGTTTATGTATTAATTCATAATCCTCTTCGAATAAAACCGAAAGCAAATTAAAAGTAAACACAAGAAAACTCATATGTGGTACAAAAATTTGAATATTGCACTTAGCGCCAATATGGTATTGCTGCTTTAACCAAATCTACAATTTTGCGCACTTCTTTCATACAGAAAGAATATTCAAATTATACACATTTTATTTTATTTTTTTGAAAATTCAGCTCTTCTAGCATTTGATAGCTTCTCTAGTGTTCTTAAAATTTACTAGGACAATGTTCAACAACTACGACGCTGAGGCTGAGAATGAGGATGACGGTGACAGCCATTGAATGTTTATGTGATAACTATAGAGATTTAGACAGCGGAAATAAAAAAGGAAATTTTTAATGGCGTTAATGCATTTGCGTTTTGAGTTCTTGGAAATTCAATTTGTATGAATATAAATGGATGAAGAGTCTCATGTGCAATTATGTAAACTTTATTCGTTATGATTACTTACATATACACATAATAAAGGGGGCCACCCAAATGCACTTGAAATAAGTAATTAGAACAGAATCAGTGCATGTGTCGTTGTCAGATTTGTTGGAATTGGAATCAATGTAGATTTAAAAAACTTTGTTATACTTTTTCAAAAGTAGGCAGCTATGTATAATTGTGTATGTATTTCAGTTAAATAAATAGAAAATTTTTGTGTGGCTACATATGTACATATACATATGTAAATTGTTGATGCGAAGCACCTTTAAGAAACTCAATGAGAGAGACACTGACAGGACATAGGAGGGTATTCATTAAATGCTTCCCAAATTTAAATTTAAGTTGAAGAAAGTGTTTATTAGATGTCATTTGAAAAGCCTGTTGAAACGATTTCGCAAACGCTGAGCCGCTCTCAACCAGCCTGAATTCTTAAACAAGCTGACTGTAAAACTTTATTTATTTTTCATTTTTCATTGTGCTCGTTTATTCCTAATCCATATTTAAAAATAGTAGTAATGAAAATAATGGGGTCAATGCCCATATCACACAAGTCCTTGTCTTTGGTCCTTTATATAAACCTTCTGACCCAAGAAGTCGTTCTTCGAAACTTCGAAAGTTAATATGTAAAGGGTAAACCCACTTTGAAAACCTTAAATTTGAGAAGCTTTTCTGGGAGATATAAAGTGTTTATGACTAAGCTAAATAAATGGTAAATTATTTAATTTTTTTTCAATGTTCTGTTACCACCGCCAATACCGTAACCACCGCCGCCGATTTTACGCACCTTGTTTTTCAAGGGAAGAATTTTCTAATTGTTTATTAAGAATTAAAACGTTCTTTGGCTTTTTCTAAAAGATATTTTATGAACCAAACTTTTATTCCGATCTTAATATTAAAAGTTGAAATTTTTGTGTGTGGGAATTTCTTAAGTCGATTACTTATATGACATTCCTTATCAACATTTTACTGAAATCTGTTCAGTTGTTCAGGATTTATTAAATTATTAACACTCTCTAATACAAAGGGCTCCACTGTGCCGGGGTGCACCTCAACAGTTCAAGCGGTAGGGTTTTTTGCTCTGGGGTGAATTGAGTCTTGTACTGATGTAGGTTCAATTCCAAAAATGGCGATTTTGTTTGGCAGATCATGCATTCCGGTGACTTATAAAGGTATTTTTTGATCAAGTGAGAACCATTTGACTCAAATGTATCCATCGCATAGCTTTGACCTAACAGACTTCCCAAAAAACTCCTCTACATGATTTGTTGAAATCTATGTTTTTTCATAAATGATTTTTTTGAAAAGGTCGCCGATTCCTATACCCATATTAAATAAATGACTGATGTAGCTTGAACAATACATATGGCCAATATCAACTATAACACAGATCTTGCATACTATAGTGAAAAGTAGTAGTAAATCCGACGCGCTTTCTGGGGAAAAAACGTCCTCAGCAATTATGATATCATTTTAATTCTCAATGGTGAAAACTGGACAGCATTGTCCAGTTTCGTCCGCACGGCGCTGAACTATAGAAAACAAATTATCAACCAAGCTTTTTAAAAATGATCGAATACCTCATTCAATTTTCTTTTTGACATTAAAACTATAATTATAATAATTAATATACTATAATTAGAATACATTTATGTCTTTGTATATATGTAAATTTAAACTCCTTTTTTCTGGCTGACGGCAAAAGCCAATGCTAAACTTTGTGAATTTTTAAAACAAATATGTAAATCAATTTTCTGCTTAATAAAATCACACATTTTACTACTACTACTAGTAAAAAGTAGCCTAAATGTATTTTTACTTCCTAATTTCAGCCTCATCATAGATAGTGATGCTAATCATACAGTGTGGGTAGCGATGATATAAACGACAGGCCTGAGGCATTTTTGGATTTTATATCGAACACTAACTAACCTACAAAAAAGTTACGTTCTGGTTACCAGAAACTGACAGGAACTACTAGATATAACTCCTGTCTCTGAGAATATTCATCAAGGTGTCTCAAACTAGAAAGTATCAACAGAACATTTTTTTGTCTGATCAAAGCTAATCTTTCTTTCGTAATCTTCGAAGAACAAGCTTGTCAAAATATAGGAATACACTATTAAGGTTTATTAAACCTGAACTTTACTGTGCAGTGTACACCCTCTAATACTGAGGATCCTGACATCAAATTCAACGCCCTCAAAAAATTTCTGGAAACAATGATGGTTCCTGGATAAACTCAAGCGAAGAATCGCTTAAACTGCTATGTATGAGTATACTTTTCAGTTAGCTTCCTTTCTGTTGACAATACTGACATAAACAGTTTCAGCAGTAACTTAACTCCTCCACAAAGGTCTGATTTTAAAGAAAAATTTTAAATGTGCAGTCAACAGCTTTGATGCATACAATTCTGCTGGGCCAGGTGGAATAATTTCAGGGAAATTTCAACAAAAATCTGAAATTGTAATACCCATTGTTACCAATATCTTAATTGAAGGTATAAATCTGGCTTACATTCTGTTGCTGCCATGGAGAGAAGTCAAAGTTGCTTTTATAGCCAAAGCTGGCAAACCTAACCATGGTTATTCTAAAGATATACAACCTATGAGCCTATCATCATTCCATCTTATAACATTTAAACGTCTGATTGATATCGACTTGATGGCTTTAATAAGGACAATATGTAATTCAATGCTCAACATGCATATAATAAAGGGAGATCTATAGAAACTGTTCTACATACGCTAGTTCTACATACGCTAGTTCGCACATCTAACATTTCCTCTATCACAAGGAGTTCAATTTAGTTGATTTCCTATATATAGAAGGAGCGTTGACACATCCATCATCACATGCTGATAAGCAGGATCAGGATAATCATCTCAAAACTGGATAATTGTACTGCTCGAAGAGCTGCCAGTAGAGGTACATCGCAAGGTGGTGTCCTTACTCCTTTCCTTTGTAATCTAGTAGAAAACGAACTACTAGGTTAGGTTAGGTTGAAGTGGCTGTCCAAGATGGAAACGGACACACTTAGGCCAGTTTGATGGCCCATTGTGATACCACATGAATCTTGAGGTTTCTTCCTAAGCTCAATGGAACCAGTTTGAGTCTCTTACGAAACGTGAGAGGCTGCTTATGCCGATATGATTTAGATCGTTTAGATCGTTAAAGAAGAATTCTCCTAGGTAATTCTTGCGTTTTCGAGCCAGAGCAGGGCATGTGCAGAGAAGATGAAGAACTGTTTCTTCCTCTTCCTCGTCCATACAGCTTCTGCAGAAGTCATTTGAGAACACGCCTAATCTCATGGCGTGCTTTCCTATTAGACAGTGTCCGGTTATGACACCTATTATCGAGCTTATATGCGATCTGCTTAGAGAGAGCAAGCACCTTGAACGTTTTAAATCCAGTGTTGGCCAGATGTTTTTTGTGACTTGACACGTGGTGATGTTGTTCCACCTGGTGCCTGCCCTCCTCGCAGCGTCTTGCATTAGCAACAGTTTACAAGTAGCGATTGGTATGCCAGTACGTGCCAAACGTGGTAGAATGGGCTGTACTGTACCGTTCCTGGCGAGTTCATCTGCCTTACAGTTACCTGGAAAGTCTCTATGGCCCGGCACCCAGCAAAGGTGAATATTAAACTGTTGTGCCATCTCCATTAGAGATGATCGACAGTTCTGGACTGTTATAGAGTTTGTAGAGACAGAATCCAGAGATTTAATAGCGGCCTGACTATCTGAGAAAATACGGATATCAGATGTCGATATCACGTTTTCTTTAAGCCAGGACAAGACTTCTTTTATCGCCAAAAGTTCCGCCTGGAACACGCTACAATGATTGGGAAGGCGGAAGGAGAGACTTAATTTCAGTCGTTCAGAGTACACACCTCCACCAACCCCTTCTTTTGTTTTTGATCCATCTGTATAGAAGTGGATTGACTCGTCTTCCAGGAATGTCCTATCCTCCCAAAAAGATCTGGGAGGTATAGAAATCTGGAAATTTCTGTCGAATTGTAGTTGGGGGATGGTGTAGTCTGTGTGCTTTGGGATTGATTCTAAATAACTAAGAATAACGGAGTGGCCAATGTTGTTGTTAGTCCACTGCGACGAAGCTTTGAGGCGAATAGCAGAACTTGCAGCTATTTGTTTGCTAAAGATGTCAAGAGGTGTTAGGTAGAGTAAGGTGTCCAGTGCCGCAGATGGGGTCGTGCGGAGCGATCCACTTATACATAGGCAAGCTGAACGTTGGACTTTATTTACTTTATCTCGGTTTATACCTATTTCTAAAGCAGTCCACCATACTGCCACACCGTACATTAAAATCGGTCTGATTACCGATGTGTATAGCCAATGCGTGATTCTGGGTTGCAAGCCCCATTTATTACCGATGGCTTTTTTGCAAGAAAAGAGAGCTACAGTAGAACTACTAACAACTTAGGGAAAGGATGGATTCAAAGTGCTTGCCTATGCGGATGATGTTGCCATAGCGGTATCTGGGAAGCATCTTAACACACTGAAGGAACTACTACAAACTTCTTTAAACAAGCATATTACCCAGGCAGACCTTTGAGACTTTTACTACAATAATCCTTGTGATCTAAAAAATTCCGACATTTATTGTCTCAAACTGTTCATAGTTAGCTCTAATTAGTTCAAAGAGTAAGGTAGATCCACAACGGAAAAGTGTGTGTTTTGATTTTCCCGTCAGAAGGCACCTTAACCTAACATAACTTATCAATTATATTAAAATCGGAAACTTGTAAGAATACCGACACAAACTGTCATCAAATCCGTTCGTAATCCAAAATTGAATGAGGTCTTCTGCGAACTTGTTATTGATAGTTTTTTTCGATAATTAAAAGTTTCCAATTGATTCGTGGTTCACCAAAATCAATTTTCTTCCATCCAAGCAATTGATTAAAGTAAAAAGACTTTGTTCAAATAACTTGCTTACTTTTAAAATTGAGTTACATTTAAAATTGTCTTTTGAATGATCTTCATCTTTATCATGATCATTATCGGTTCGACAACCCGGATCCTGGTCATCTGTCATCGCCTCATACATCGTCTTAACAATTCTGATTATATTTCTGAATGTATTTAATTAATTTGAATCTTTTGTATTACTTGATTGTTTACAAAAAGTCATAAACAACAATAATTATAAACTTTGTGTTCAATATAGTGAAGTAAGATTTTAATTTCTATTTTTCGGGAATGAACAATTTCAATACTTTTTCGTCTACCAAACATCTATAGAGTACATTTTTGTTAGTTATTATTGGAAACAAAAACAATACCGTTTTTAAGAACAGCACTTAGTACTTGATCTAGATTTTAACATTTTTGCATGTCTCTATATTTGCGAATTCGTGTGTTTTTACACGTGTTGAATATTGACACTAGAAAAACACATTTTCCCAATGTTTATTTTTCTATAAGTTTGACAGTTCATCGAAGGGTGTCAAAGTTTAAAAATTAAAAATAAATTTAGAGCAAACGTATTTTTTGAGTGCCCTGCTGACTGATGCATGAATGGAATGTGGATATATCCGCAGAGGCAAAACCATTAAGAGATACTACGTACAGTTGAAGAAGTATTTTACTGTAGATATTTTTTGCAAAAAGATACAAATATGTATGTATGTATATAATTTTAATGGATTTTATATATTTATGGGCAATTGTCACTTACTGATTTATTTTTAAAATCAAAATATGTAATTCTTTGAGAAAACCAAAAAACCTATTTTTGATTTTGGAGAACAATTTTTTAAGTTGTTGTTTAGAGAAATTTCGGAAAGTATTTCTAAGTGTTTTTTGTATATTGAACTAGCTGACCCGGCCACGCATTGCTGTGACTAACGTTTTTTGTCATATTACACTGTTGTTAACTATTTAAGTGGAACGGTGGGAAAACATCAGACATGGGAACCACCAAGCTTTTTTACATAATATGTAGATGCCAATTGTAAAAAACATGGCGACCATCATGACTGATTTTCTCTTACCGTCACCCTTTATTACAATGAAATTATTATTTACTAACGAAGACGGATACGTTAAAGCTTTTACAAAAATTTACTGGTTTAGGATTTCAAGGGAAAAACTTTGAACACAATTGATCAAAATTTTCGTACAGTTGATGTAAAGCAAGAATCAATACAAAAGAATTAAATTTAAAATGTATTATTATTTTTATTCAAGTTTGTAATAAATGACTATATTATAAAGTTTTTAGTAAATAACATGTGACAGTTTATATGTTTAAATGAAGTAAGTAGGGCGCATAGTTTAAAATCTTCTAACAATAATATTTATTATTTTGAATTATAAATACTTTTAATTTAAATTTAATTTAGCACTTATCGGTGCACAATATTTTTGGTTAATCTGTTTTTCGCTAACACAAATAGGTTCGACGTTTTTCCTACACGTATTTGACCATTACAAAAACATGAATTTTCCAAACTAAAAGAACAAATGGACATTGTTTGGCCTTGATACATATTTAT
Source organism: Eupeodes latifasciatus (assembly GCA_920104205.1). Lineage (NCBI taxonomy): Eukaryota > Metazoa > Arthropoda > Insecta > Diptera > Syrphidae > Eupeodes > Eupeodes latifasciatus. Next base: position 395,142,379 of record OV049924.1, read on the forward strand.
AGACAATGCAAATGGCAACTATGGAAACTGTAACCTTCTGAAGGGTTTGATAGATTCTGGTGGTATCATTGGAATACGTATAGCAACGGGACCACTTTTTCTTTAAACCTTCAAGTTAAAAAACGGTTGCTTCAAGAATATTTCCGGTGATCTGTTTGATGACCAAACGTATACCGTTGCATAGTTAAGGTGGATTTAAATTACGCAGGGGAATAATAGGTTAAGCGATCTTTTATCGAAGATTATGTGGTAGTATTCCAGGTATATCTAGTGAATTTTAAAACTCAATTGGAAAATTTTCACTTTCATTTTTATTAACAACAGTATCGATTGATTTAAAAGACACCTGGTAACAACTGTTGTATCTGGAAATTAATATCGTCAACATTTTTAGCTGTCAATATAGCCCGATGACTGAGCTAGTGATGATTCAAGTAATTACTCTGTATAGCCGGAAAAATACTCTAAATCAATTAACAGGCACGCAAAGCGGTGCTGCATAAAAGGACTGCTGCTCATAAGCTCTATGAGCAGAAGAGGCAAGAGGAACACCGACTTCTCAGAAGGAAAAAGAGAGAGCATGAGAAGCGTGCGGTCGAAGATGTTGAGAGGTTTAAAAACAGGAATGAAGTTCGAAAGTTTTATGAACAGGTGAAACGAAATTCACAAGTACATAAACCTAGAACCGAAGGCTGCAAAGACGAAAGTGGAAACATCATAGTGGAACCGCAGTCAATGCTGAGGATATGGAAGGACCACTTCTGCAGACTGTATAACGGCGACGACGAACCGAATTCCGCTGTCAGGCAGGATGATCCATTCAACATAGACGACGAAAGCCAACAATCCCGTCCTCCCGATTTAGACGAAGTAAAGATTGCCATATCTAAGCTGAAGTTTAATAAAGCCGCTAAAGCAGATGGCTTGAATGCCGAGCTCTTTAAAGGAGCTGGAGATCAATTGGTTAGGAGCATGCACCAACTTATCTGTAAGATATGGTTGGAAGAAAGCATGCCCGATGAATGGAACCTCAGTATTGTTTGCCCGATCCTAAAAAAAGGAGACCCTCTAAACTGCACCAACTATAGAGGAATCAGTCTACTTAACATCGCCTACAAAATCTTCTCTGCCGTAATATGTGAACGTCTAAATCCCATCGTCAACAACCTGATAGGTCCTTATCAGTGTGGTTTTAGACCAGGAAAGTCCACAGTCGATCAAATATTCACATTACGGCAGATCCTGGAAAAAAACCCAAAAACACCAAATCGACACCCACGACCTTTTCATCGATTTCAAGGCCGCAAATGACAGTATCTCCAGGGACGAGCTGTATAGAGCCATGTCTAGTTTTGGCATCCCTGCCAAACTCGTCCGTTTGTGCAGGATCACCATGGAGAATTCACGCTGCTCCATAAAGGTTGGAAACAACTTAACACAACCTTTCGATGTCAAAAAAGGTTTTAGACAAGGTGATGCGCTGTCATGTGATTTTTTTAACATCGTACTTGAAAGAATAGTGCAGAGCTCACACGTCAACACTAGAGGCACTATCTTTCAAAAGTCTGTCCAATTACTAGCATATGCTGATGACATTGACATAATCGGAAGAACTCAGCGTGATGTCAATGGGGCTTTTGTGAGTATTGAGGCAAAAGCGGCAAAAATGGGTTTAACGGTTAATGAGGGCAAAACAAAGTATATGCTGTCGTCAAGAAAGGACCTACAACACCGACGACGTCTTGGTCAAAACGTCACCATCGACAGACGTAACTTTGAGGTAGTCAAGGACTTCGTCTACCTAGGCTCCGCTGTAAACGCAGAAAACAACACCAGCGCTGAGATCAAACGAAGAATAACTCTTGCTAACCTCTGTTTATTTGGGCTAAGAAAACAATTGAGTGGTAAAGTCCTCTCTCGAAAGACCAAAGTGTCGCTATATAAGACCCTTATCATCCCCGTCCTGCTATACGGTGCAGAAGCATGGACTATGACAAAAGCGGATGAAAGCACCTTGGGTCGTTTCGAGAGAAACGTTCTTCGTGTGATCTATGGTCCCGTATGCATCGAAGGGGAGTGGAGGAGAAGATGGAACGACGAGCTGTACGGTCTGTACAGCGACGTAGACTTAGCCAGAAGGGTAAAAGTCCAACGACTAAGATGGCTGGGTCACGTAGAGCGCATGGAAACCAATGCTCCGGCCCGGAAAGTCTTCGAATCCACACCCACAGGACAGCGCAGTAGAGGAAGGCCGCTGATCAGGTGGCGCGCACAAGTGGAAAGTGACCTCACCCAACTTGGAGCGCGAAACTGGAGACATCTAGCTAGGGACCGAGCTAGATGGAGAAGTTTGTTGGGTGAGTCCCTAGTTCACACAGGACTGTAGCGCGACCTTTAGTAAGTGAACAAGTATTTATTTTTTTTCCTGAAAAACAGTGCAGAAATCGTCTGACAGTTTTATGCATTGCGTATTTTGTTGTATTATATTCACTATATACATACATACATAGGTAAAATGAATTTAATTTATACTTCAGTCTATGTTAACACCAAAAACAAATTATATAATCTTATTCACACTAACATTTCAGTTTACCAAAATGGTTTCTTAAAAGGTAGATCCACCACTACAAATTTATCATTATTTTCAAATTTTTGTCTATCACATATGGAAATGCGTTCTCAAGTCGACACTATTTACACTGATTTTTCAAAGGCTTTCGAACGCGTTCAACACAGTGTTCTCTTAAAAAAAAAACTAGTGATAGGTATATGGATTTCACTCTCAGCTCCTAATGTGGATAAAGAGTTATTTAGTAGGTAGAAAACAAGTGGTGAAAATTGATAATGCCTTGTCTAAGGAAATTAGATATACATTTTTCGGGTGTTCCTTAAGGTAATCACCTTGAACCACTTCTTTTTATCATTTTTATTAACGACTTACCATTACATCTTACTTTTTCTAAATGTCTCCTATTTGCTGACGATTTTAAAATATTCAGTTCCATAAATTCATTGAATGATGCAAAAAAAGTTCAAATTGATTTAAATAATTTAATTAAATGGTTTAAAATCAATGGGCTATATTTTAACAATAAGAAATGTAGCGTTGTGACATTTTCTAGAAATATATTATAATATATTATAATTATAATTTCGAAAACGACATTTTACAAAGATTTGATTGCCATAAGGATCTAGGGATCTAGGCGTATTCTTCGATTCTAAGATGAATTTTTAAATCACATATAGACCATGCGATCTCAAAACCAAACTCTATGCTAGGGTTTGTTATTCGAAATTCAAAAGATTTCGAAGACCCCTATACATTGAAAGCTCTTTATTCTAATCTTGTCAAATCACATTTAAAATATTGTACTGTTATATGCAGTATGCAGCCCCTTTGCCGCGTCTAGCATTTGTCGTATAGAAAAAGTTTAAAAAAGGTTCACAAAGTTTGAAAAATGTTTGTTTATTCTAATGTTCCATCTTATTAGACGACGTGTATTTTTCAGAGAAGAAAATGAAACTTTGAAACGAAAATAAGTAAATTTGTTATAATGCTATATGTAAATTATGTATTTTATTTTTATGTTATGTATCATAATAATTATTAGTCTAAATAGAGTGTGTAACTTTTAAGACGAATAAATAAATAAATACAAAATTGAAAAATAAAAATTCACTGTATTTCGTTTACTACAAAATAAGTTTAACCTATATATACTTTGAAACGTTTTAAAGTTTGATATAGCGCCATCTATTGAATACTTACTCAATCCAGTCGACAGATGGTGCCATTTGTTAGAATCATCTGGAGCTAACAGATAATTGTGACTCTCAAATAATAGACAAATAGACAAATATTTTGCAATAAAATAATACATATTCCGTTTCCGATCATAAATTGAGATGTAAGCTATCCTATCTTTCAAGTTAAATCACGCTGCCAACGGTGTACACATTTGATTAAAATCGATTAAGTAGTTTAGGATTCCATCGCGGACAAACATCGTGACACGTAATTTATGTATATTAAGATTAATATTTTCTTACCAAAAGCTTGAACTGAAAAGCGTTTGAGTTAAAAGTCAACGCTTGATACAATCTCAGCAAAATGCTTAAAGTTACCATATCAAGGTAAAGTGGAATTTTTTTATTCTAGGATTTTCCATCTGAAGAATACTATAGGTAGGTAGGTAGAAATGGCGATCTCAAGGCAACCTAGCCTGAGATCCAATTAGCGCTGTAGTGCGCCGTTTTGATACCAAAACTCGTTTGAAGAATACTGTATTATGTGGTATTTTAACCTATTCTTTTTTCTATATACCTATCAATAAGTCACGAAATCTATAGATGCCATTTTGGGAAATTAATTTCTGTAGGAGTGTATAGATATTTCGAATTGAATGAATAAAGGATCTTCTTAATGACCCCAATTGATGGTATGCTTCCCTTTCTTAAGTTCGTCACGTCAATATATTTTTTTTTAATACGTAACGCAGCTTAATCATAATTGCCACCTCTAATCGTCCAGCTCGTTAGACAGTTCTTTCACTTATTTTCGTTTTCGTGTTGGGTTTTCTTTTTCTTTTTAAAATTATCTCTTTTATTCGATTTTTCTAAGCTCTAGCTAAATTATACCTTTTCAGTGAAGAAGAATAAAATGGGACCATGGAAATAGAATTGGAAAAAGTCAACCCCCTGGCAGGTATTTTTATGAGGCGAGGGTTTTCTTTTTAAATTCGAATTACACAAAAGTCCTTCCCGCCCAGTGATTCATTTAAGATGTGCAATTTTCTTCATCTTACCTCATTTTAAGGATTCGCTTAACAGCCCAGCACCATTTGTAGATGTTAGATGTAGTACCTATGTACCTATAGGTATTGAGTCGACACGTTTTTCTCCTTGAAAAGAATAAGAAAATTGTGTGGTTGATGCTGGGCTGGATGTGAGGAAGGACAAGTTATTTTCTTCTTTCGTCTTCTTTTTTTTATTAGAAAATACTTGCACGTCCTTGATTGGCCTTCTTATATATAATTTTTTTTCTTTTGTTGCCTTAAACTTCCAAGGACTTTTCTTTAAGAATGAACAAAAAAAGAGCGTCAATGGCTATTAGAGTTGACGATGATGTCGCAGTTGGTAAATTTGGAGTGAAGAGAAAACGACAAAATTGACTTCTTTCCTTTTCGTGCTATACAACTCCGAGTGTCTCCTTTTTGAATGTTAACAATTTGCTTAGAACTACGGACTCTATTTTATATTTTAGTTCGAAGTAAGGGTGTGTAGTTTTGCAAGATTTTACAAAAATCTTATAAAATGATTAAGTTCATAGTTTTTTATAACAATTTTTTTTTTAAATGAATAATCAGAGAACCCATCCCGTCTGTCGATTTGTCTTGCTTAAAAGTTTGTGTATATGTATCAATTTTTACCAAATTTGCGTACTATTTTGTGTAGATTTTATTTTATTAAAAATCGAAAATAATAATTTCTGTGAAATAAAATAAGTTTGAAGGCAATATTTTTAATTTTTGAAAAGCAATTTGAGTCGAAAGTAAATTTTTACCAAGTTTTAGTATTGTGTTTTTTTTTAGGTTTTTAATTTTTTGTAAAAAAAATGTCAATTCGATTTTTTTCAAAATTTTACTGAATGTTGAAAATAATATATTTTGAAAGATAAAAGTAGTTTAAAGCCAATATCTCAAAGTTTTGAAAAGATATTTGAGTCCAAAATCAATTTTTACCAACTTTTGTTAAATTTTTTTTAGGTTTCTAATTTTTTGTAAAAAAACTGACAATTCGATTTTTTTCAAAATTTTACTCAATGTTGACAACAATATTTTTTGAAAGATAAAAGTAGTTTAAAGCCAATATCTCAAAGTATTAAAAAGATATTTATTTATTTATTTATTTATTTATTTATTTATTTATTTATTTATTTATTTATTTATTTATTTATTTATTTATTTATTTATTTATTTATTTATTTATTTATTTATTTATTTATTTATTTATTTATTTATTTATTTATTTATTTATTTATTTATTTATTCGTCTTTCAAGTTACAATACTTTATGGAGACTACATTAAAATCAAACATTATATATACAAATTGACAGTGGTAAAAACATAGTGTTACAACAAATTCAATACAGCTTTCTTAATATCTAATCTATTTTTATTAAAATCAATTACAAACTCAAATTCGTTAAAAGCAATACAAGAAGCAGTTATTGGATTATGTTCCGCATAATTTGTGCTATGAAAAGGAACATGTAGAAAATTTACATTTCTAGGACGCAAATTCCGAGATGGAACATAAATATTAAACTGAGACAACAAAAATGAACAATTTATCTTAGAGTTGAGCACATCGTAAGCAAAGGGTACTGAATACAATTTTCTTCTAGATACTAAAGGTTTTAAGTCAATTAAAGCACACCTGGTCTTATAAGGTGGCATATTTGAATAATTATAAAGCTTTCGTAAAGCAAATTTTGTAAATCTCTTCTGAACCTTTTCAATCCTTAAAATACTTGATTGTGTAAAGGGATCCCATATAATGCAACAATATTCAAGTAAAGGTCTTAAAAGGAATACAAAAAGAGTTTTTAAAGTATAAGGATCTTCGAATGAATTAGAAGTTCTTGAAATAAATCCCAACATGGCGTTAGGTTTTGAAATAACATTATCAATTTGGAGAGAAAAATTCATATTTGAGTCAAAAATCACACCAAGATCCTTTTGATTTGTTAACCTCATTAAGAACTGATTCTCAATTTTGTAATCAAAACATATCGGATCCTTTATTTTAGAAAACGTAACAATACTACACTTTTTTAATTACATTAAAATTTAAACCATTTATGAAACACCACTTGGTAATATTATCAATATCCAATTGAATTTTACTAGCATCTGATGAAGAACTTACAGAACTAAAAATCTTGAGATCATCAGCATATAAAAGACATCTAGAACTTTTAATATAATTCGGTAAATCATTTACAAATAAAATGAAAAGGAGTGGACCAAGACTACTAAAAGTTGGTAAAAATTGATTTTCGACTCAATTATCTTTTCAAAAAATTAAGATAATGGCTTCAAATTAATTTTATCTTATAAAAAATATTGTTTTCAATATTCAGTAAAATATTGCGAAAAATCAAAATGACAGTTTTTTTACAAAAAATAAAACCCTAAAAAAATCATTACTAAAAATTGGTAAAAATGGATTTTCAACGTAAATATCTTTTCAAAAATTTGAGGTATTGGCTTCAGACTAATTTTATCTTACAAAAACTATGGTTGTCAATATTCAGTAAAAGTTTGAGAAAAATCGAATTGACAGTTTTTTGACAAAAAATAATCATTGCTAAAAATTGGTAAAAATTTACTTTCGACTGAAATATCTTTTCAAAAATTAAAACAATTGGCTTCAAACTAATTTTATCTCACAGAAAATATTGTTTTCGACATTGAATCATTTTTTTATAAAAATCGTACATTTTTTTTATAAAAAATTAAAATCTACAAAAAATAGTACGCAAAAATAGTAGTTCTCGATATCTCGTGAATAATAGAAGATATTGACTTCAAATTAATTTCATTCATCCAATTTGTAAATGTTTATATAAGAAATAAAAACTTTTAAGAAATACTATTAAAATTGGTAAAAACTGGTTTTCAAATACAAATCTCGTTAACAAAAATAGATTTTGAAATCAAACTCTTTTATCATATGCAAAATATTGCAAGTAATTTTTAATTTTTTTTAGAATAATTCAACTGACGACTTTTTTAACACAACTCGATAACCTACACACCTTTTAAGCAAGACAAATCGACAGACGGGATGGGAAGTTATCAGTGTTCAATTGATGCTATTTCCGTGAGGTCCTCGACAGATATATTTTTACCGCAGACACCTTGGCGAACAAAAAATGTATTTCAATATAAGTATTACAAATAATACTATTCAAAAAGATTAATTCAGTCCTTCCTCAAAAAACGGTAAAAATTCGCGCAGTTACATATGTACATATATATCGCCCGCTTAAGCTTCCACAAAATGTTAAAAATATTTTGTATAAAATTAATTAAATTTGAAGTATTAAA